>OW804101.1:23707947-25025031 GCA_942159475.1 Sthenelais limicola
GCATGCCCGCGACATGGGTAACTTGTCATGGACATGAGGGGAAAATATCCTTCAATATGTTGTCGACAGAAATATACAATGGGCAGCTCTACACGTTAATATATGAATGTGTAGAGCTGGCGATTGCTATTTATTTCTTTTAAATATTGTTATTGGCCAAACATTAAACGGTATCAAATACACATAACCAGTGATATAGTTATTTCCATGCGTTACCATTCAGCATCATTCAACTCTTTCTACTAATATTTTACATACATCTTCTACTCTACAAACTGCTTACATAATGTATCGACACATCCATTCCCTTACTATACCAATCTACAATAATTCAATTGTGGATATTCACGCTTGATTCTACTTGGTATCACCATTTGCACGATTCGTCACAAAATCGAGGAATTCCTCCCCAGCTATTGATATAACTCTCTCATTTAACTCCCATTTCTCAGGTCTATACGATCAATATAAGTTCGTCTTAATAGACCCTCTTCATAGGTTCAGATCGTACCTTCATCTAGTCGGCAAGTTTGTAATTATCAATTATCACCGCAAATACAATAATAAAACGCAGGATTCATAAGCTTGACAGTGGTAAACAGTTTACTTGGTATTGTCCTGATTTAAAATCATTTCTGTCTTAAATTCGGATTATTTGAGAGGATTGGTGAAGGCAAATAGTACAGTTTCTTGTCACACGAAAGAGGAATTCAAGATGGAATCTCCTATAATGTTAAGCAAAGTTTACTTAGTTCTTCAGCCATGGGCAGTTCGTTACCTTACAAATCGTTTTCTTACTAACCAAATCTTGATCATTTGAGTCTTTATTATGACAGACAAATATGTGTATGCAAAATCAGTATGTGTCACAGAAAATATTAGTCACAATTCGCAAAACGTGGATTTGGGGATATCATCATATTTGACAAAATTAGATCAAGCCGATTCCAGTGATGGTAAACTATGACAACCAATAAATAAGAAAAATGTCCACAATATTTGTTAATGTTCAATCACTAGTGAAGTAGTTGAATATACTCCTTAGGATAACCTCAGATATGCATAGATATATACAATACAGAGTCTTGCAATCAATTTGGTACATGTTTCTATGCTACTAACAGCGCTAAACACCCTAAAAATAAGTCACAAATTGTGAGCAAGGGTTCCTGTGAATAAATCACTTTGATAAATATCAATTTTGCGATTTATGACTCATTTTCCTGAAAAACTTCACATATACCGTATACGTCTAGGCGACAACAAGACAAGTTCAATCCAGGGTCCAGGACTAGCAGTCTACCTCAGTGATCTATAGTAACTGATTACTCACCGATTGTCATTGAGAATTGTCATTGAGAAACGCATTAGAAAGAGCATCGGTATGCAGAGTAAATCATCCTGATTGATGTTCCCAAGCCCATGTAGACTAACATACTCTCGTTAATTCTAAATCCTCACATCTGCCGATTGCTAGAACGATAAAAGAACTTATTGTATAACCAGAGAAAAAAGACATCCTTCTCCGAAACGCTATCCCCTCTGTAGACTCCATTGAAAGTTACTTAAAAGATGTATTTAAGTATTTCCACTGGTATCATTTACACCTATCTGCTGCAGATATTTCAAGATAGGATTTGATTTGAGCAAGAATTTGGTATTGAATATCCCAGGGAGGCTAATTGATGAGATCTCTGGCACGTTTAGTACTATTTAGCGCGCTAAAGGCTCTATTGTGTTGAGACAAACGGCCGGAGGGAAGCCTTCAGCGCAGTATACAGTGGGGCAATTCACCTTCACCAATCCTCTCAAATAACCCAAATTTCAGACCAAAATAAAGATCAAAATATAGTTCAACCTAACCAAACAGATTGGTAGAATCAATGCAATGCCAAATATACTCGAATTTACCTACAGGGTAGGGAATACCTTTTCGGGAACCGGGATTGGGGCCTATTTTAGGTCGGGATTCGGGATTTAAAAGGGCCTACGGGATTCGGGAAAGTGATTCAGAGCCAGAATTAATTTTTCCAGGTAGGGTCTGGAAATAGAAAAACGGGATTGCAAATTGAAAACCTGCGGGATTCGGGAAATGGGGCTTATAAAAAATGGGATTCGGGATTCAAGAGGGGGTCTTCCCTACCCTGTACCTAGTATCGACCAAATTGCAGCCTAATTTAGCAGAACTTAATAAATGTGTACAGCTGCCAATTGTACATTTTCTGGAAATCTGACCCATGTATGTGTACTCCCATAGTGACCCTATCTTGTTATTGCTATTCCAGAATGTCATAATTATGTTTAATGTTCAAAGTTAGGGATTCAGGGGGAGTTATTAGGCGATGGGATTCCCCCACTAACTTTTAGTGGGATGGATTCAGGGCGAGGACAGACGCAACCCCCTTTTGGCTGCATAAATGTGATGTGTTACAGAAAGGTGAGTCATAAGTCGATAAAAAGGAATTTCGAGATATCATTACAATATTATTTAAAAAGATGAAATCTAACCGATTCCAATGATGGTAAACATGAGGACATCTAGTAAGTTCGTCTACATTTGTTAACGCATGAAAAAGTTGGCGTTATTTCTTGATGGTCAATCATGTTATCCTATAAGTGAGAAATTGTCGCTTTTTCTTTCATGCACACACGTATATAGAAGTATTCATTAGATATTCTAATGTTTAACTGTCATTGGAATCCTCTTGATCTCATCTTTTTAAATAATGGTATCTCAAAATCCATTTCTTGCGACTTGGGTCCCACTTTCAATTATCACCCTATCTGTATTTTCTTCGATTTATAAGCTGAGAATATCATAGGAAAATGCCATGATTATGGAAAATAACGAATAAATAATCAAATTATGTATTGTATGCTCTATATGTCGATGTATGAAGAATTTTATGATGGGTCAGATCTTCGGGAAATGTACAATCAGCAGGTATATACATTTAGTAAACTCTGAGAAATTAGACAGAGAAATGGTCAATAATATGTATATCTGGGTATATTTGATATTGCCTTGATGCAAGCAATGTGTTTGGTTATGTTGAACTGTATTTTGATCCTCATTTTTGTTCTTTTTCGGGTTAGTTGAGAAGATTGGTGAAGGTGAATTGTACATTTTTCTGACGTTTTCACCATTATATGTCTTCAGCTACAATCTTGCGTTTTATAACAAGATAGACGTGTCTGAAATCAAATGAGAAGCCAGTTTCAGGGCAGGTTTCTTTAGCCTAAAATAGAGTGGAGATGGACATCCCTAATTAGGTGAATGGACATACAACCCTCATCTAGGACATTCAGGATCCCACGACCATCCCACATAGCTAACGAATAGCCGATTTATCTAATGGAACAGGATGCCTGTGACTGTATAGTCGGCAGCTCTACACATTTAGAGCTGCTGCCGATTTTACCATTTCCAGCCAAATTTTAGGCTGGAAATGGTAAATTCTAGGTATATCTATGTAGAGTCGGTAAATTGTTGGTTACGAAAATCTGCTTGATTATGTTGAACTGTGTTTTGAGCCTCATCTTTTCTCAAATGAGAATTATTGGGAGAATTGTTGAAGACCACTAGTCCATTTTCCTTTTGATGTAGGGGTCAGATCGTCAGAAAGTGTACAATTCGCCTCGGGAATTCGCCTTCACCAATCCCCTCAAAGAACCGATGTTTAAGACCACAATTAGCTTCAAAACATAGTTCAACATAACATAACAGATGTTTTTAATCAACGAAATACCAAATATACTCAGATAATTTAAGTATGTATGTCTTCTCAGCCCAATTTAACAGAATCTTCTAAATGTATAGGCTATATATAGCTGCAGATTGTACATTATCTCACACCCAGGCCCATGCTTAATTAGTGGAACGAAGTGTCTGGAGGCAGCAATTTTCATTCTAATTAGCCAACAATACAAACATTCAGAGATAACACATTATATAATCTCTCTAGATCAAATCCTATAAAATACCAATGGGTATACATACATATATCCCTATAAGAGTCCTTGGTGGATATTTTAGAGTGACTATTGCTCACATGGGATGAGTTATTCCTTCAGATTAACGTGATATATGCAGCTGAGATACCATCGAGTTTCTGGTTGCCTCTCGATAACATCGAAGTAAATGGAATCGGGCAGCGGTCCCCTCGGATCCCCTATGTGGGTCACATTTTCAGAAAATGTACAGTTGGCAGCTGTACACATTAAGTAAATCCTGCTAAATTAGGCGGTAATTTTGTCAATACTCAGTAAATTCGAGTATATTCGGCATTGCATTGATTCTAGCAACATGTTTGGTTTGGTTTGGTTGAACTGCATTTTAAACTTTACTTTCGTCTAAAATTTGGGTTTTTTCAGAGGATTGGTGAAGGTGAATTGTACATTTTCTGACGACTTCACCCATGTTCTTCCCATAGATTTGGCCTGACTAGATGGTAGTACGGCATTCTCCAAATGCTTATCTTTAACATAATACTCTATGGCCTGGGAAATGTGTCCACTTTTGATTGGCAATAGGTCACATGCCTTGATGCTATTTCTGTTTAATTTTAAAAGATAATGATGTGGGATGGATGGAGTATCTTTCAATTTTCTGATCAATTGTGAAAATGTTGGCCATTATAGTATACTTATGTATCGTATTCTTATATTTTTGCTACCTGGAGATATTACTTTTGTGAAAGTGTGTTCCAATAGAATTAATGAAATGCAATATATGTATTTTTATCAATTACATAGCACCTCATATAACCTAAGCAACATGTGCAAAGATTACATCATCAAGGATTACAATCAACACATGCTTCTCAGATCACACATATGTGATGTGTTTCAGGTAAATGAGTCACAAGTCGCAAAAAAAAGGATTTTGTAATATCGTCATATTTGAAAAGGTGAGGTCAAGCGGATTCCAATGATAGTAAACAGTAAGACATCTAAAAAGTAGTTCTCTATTTTAAGTTCGATATTTTTATTATTCAAAAAAGAGTTTGCAATATAAGAAGCTAAATATATTCTATAGGATAAGCTTGAAAATGCATGGATTCCCCAAAAGTTCTTGTGGATAAATCACTTGTGGACAAATATCAATTTTGCCACTTGTGACTCATTCTCCTGTAACACATCACATATTACATTCCTGTCTCACTCTAGGTCCCAACCCTCAGATCAGATAAGATTGGACGCTAATCGGTTTCCTGCCCTAGGACTCGGTGTTTTAATGTAATGAACCGCAGATTTGTGGGAACGAGTCGCGAGTTTTGTGAAAGGAATTAACAAACAAGGATAAATTTGTTTGACCAGGTTTATTGACCCCAAAACACAGTTACAATCAATTGTAAAGTGCAAGAGCTTAATTTGAACAACAGAAGTGTCTCGTTCCACAGCGTGGCCCGAGTCTGTTGTGTTAAGCAACTGCAGGATCCCACGACGTTGGAGGTGTAGACTTTTCCTACCACCCATGAAAGGGTGTCTCCAGGTGACTTTGCGATGATCGGGAGTCGCCGCCTGGCGGGACTGGCTGGAGACTGATGCTTGTGCCCAGCACTGGTAGAGATGTTCCCTGTTGCTGCTAGGATGGATAGCTCTGCAGCCTCACCATGCTGTTAATGGGCGGACCCATTGCAGACATTTTGCGGTCTTAATGGAATTATAATGGCACTTTGCCGTTTAGTTTGAGGGGACAGGCTTTCCCTTCATTTGAAGGGGTTATCTCAACTTTGGGCCTAGACTGTGTCTATTCACCCAGATTTGAACCAACAACATTTCAATGTTCTATCAGAATGAGTCCCGGACAGAACATTGAAATGTTGTTGGTTCAAATCTGGATGTGTCAGAATGAGTCCCGGACATTTAAAAAAAAATGAGTCCCGGACATTTCGCCTACTCACCCAACCATCCGGATTCTCCACTTAAAATGAAAATAAATTATAAGCCAATTCTTTTCTTTTTTTTATAAAAAGAAGGTAATTCATTTGCCTGAACTGAAAATACAACTAAACATCTAATAAGTACTAAGTCCCTAACTAGCCTAACTCCCACTGTAAGCAATGGTCCGTGACCGACGCATAGATCTATGTACCTTTACGTAAAGTGCGCTCCCCTGTCTGGGGACCTCACTTGCCCCATAGTTTGTTTTGATGTCTTGCCGGTTATATAAACACCTTTTGTTCATGGTTGACAAGGGGGAAAATGGAAAACAACCAAATCGATCAGTGAGTAACTATTTAATATTGTTAGAACGTCCTCAGACCTGACACTTTATGGGGCGCGTTTAAAAAAACCGTGTGTGGCAAAGCAGTATAATAAATCTGTCTTCGTATCAAGATTCTACAGGCGTGAAGCTATAATATACATTCGACATTGTTTGAATCGCAAAGCTTTAATTTATATAGTCGAATCTAATTTACTCGTTACCCTCATAGTCATACATTCCACTGTTTTTTTCATCTCAAGAAGAAATAGAAACTGCTATGATTAATGATTAAACGTTTACGGGTCAGATCCTTAGAAAATGTACAATTGGCAGCTCTACACATTTAGAAAATTCTGCTAAATTAGGCTGAAAAATTATACTAGTTATATCTGAGTATACAAGTTTGGTGTTGTGTTGATTTAAAGTATCAGTTCCGTTATGTTAAACTGCATTTTGAAGCTCATTTTTATCTTAAATGTGGGTTATTTGAGAGGATTGGTGAAGGCGAATTATACATTTTTTTAAGATCTGACCCTGCTACGTTTGTAACACGGACTGCCCCCAAATTGCCTCTAATCCCAAGCTCCATAACAGCTCATTTTAGAGATCACATAACTACTCGGCGCATTATTCATTTAACTCATTCTGCCTCTTCTTCCTATCGCATTACCGCTCTGACTACGTGTGAATAGAACTAATGAATCCGAAGGTACTCGATGGGGTGCCTTAAATTTCAACAATGTTGATCACCAACACTCATCAGAGGTAAGTCCGGGACATGTGTTTGGCAGGTGGGAAACATAACACTGTTAACCTTATCCCAGTTGGTCCCCAGCGCACAGCGGGGCTGTGTCAGATTGTTGCACTAGTCTAAAGCCTCTGGTTGGAACCTGCAAATATCGCTTACAGACGTGGCCTTTGATCTCAGGCAACTTAGCTCTAATGTGGTGGTACAGAAGGGGTATTAATGAAAAGGGAGTATTAATTATATATCGCCGGTATCTTCCATCTTCTTATTGTACATCGGCGGATCCTGGAATTGCTTCGGAGGGGAGGAATTAAGGACTATTCCTGCAACAGTTTGACTGGTATAGAAACCGATCCATTCTGCCAGTTTTCACATGTTAAATATGGCAAAAATCAATAATTGGGTTAAGGCATTGTTACGTAAACTAAAAGGCATCATAAAACATATAACTCACTCAGGTTGAGAGAGGCCCTCCAAACTAAAATTAACTAGAATTTTCAGGGGGGCACCTTTTTTGCACAAACTCTGAAGGTGGGGGGAGGGGCATCTTTTTTGTGCACAGACTCAGAACTAAAATGATGTAGGGGAGGGGGTTCATGAAATTTTGCACACACTTTGAAGGGGGGGCAGGCCAAGACATTTTGCACAAGACTTAAGGGCGGGGGGGGGGGGGGGGTCATACAATTTTGCACAAGAATCTTTCGCAAATTCTCGACTCCCCCCTCCCCCAGTGGTTAACTTTGAACAGTCCCTTACTACTATTGCACGACCCACGCGAGGCAGGCGTTACTGTGGCGAAATTATTTGGCAACTCGAGATATCAGTGTTGATCTCTGATGATTATTGATGTAGCCAAACCCAGCGGGTAGTGCAAACAAATACATGCACTGCAAAGAAATGTGAAAATGAATTGGTCGATTTCCCAATAAAAATACTCAAATGTTTTTATACCTTTCCTTACAATAAATAGTCGACAAGATCTTGATTAATTTCTGAATTTGGTAATTAATCTAGGACTGTGTTACTCCCTTGGTATCTTAATTGTTGGCTTAGGTATAGGCCTCAATTCTGTACGCAGATATTACCGCTCCTGTATTTCAACATATATGATACTATAGAATACAATAATGTGTATACCGAAATGTAATAATAACAATAATAAATTATTATTTCCATAACACAGATAGCCTACAATATCATAATATGGCAGACTAGAAAGTATATACATCTGTAGTGGGTCCGCCCATTAACAGCATGGTGAGGCTGCCATACTCTCCACCCTAGCGGCAACAGGGAACATCTCGACCAGTGCCAGACACAAACATCGGTCTCCGGCCAGTCCTGCCAGGCGGCGACTCCCGACTATCGCAAAGTCGCCTCTGAAGACACCCTTTCATGGGTGGTAGGAAAAGTCTACACCTCCATCATCATGGGATCCTCAGTCACTTAACACAACGGACTCAGGCCACGCTGTGGAACGAGACACTTCTGTTGTTCAAATTAACCTCTTGCACTTTACACTTGTAACTGTGTTTTGGGGTCAATGAACCTGGTCAAACAAATTTACCCTCATTTGTTAACGAATCTGGGGTTGATTACATATGGAAATAGAAATATTCTCTGTAAAGAGTACAGGTCTTCCAAATAGCCCTAAATTTGGAAATATGTTCTATATTAATTAATAAGTAATAGTATCAAAGTAGTACAAAAGCAGTGTGATAAGTATAGATAGATATAAAAGTGAGTTTGACAGTAATGAATGTAGATAATTTGTTTTTCAACTGGAACATTATCATCACAGGTACTTACAGCATAGATGTATGAGTGATTATCTTCTCTCACTCTACCCCCCACCCTCTCTCTCACACACACTATCTATCTATTAATCTCTCACCTCTTCTCACTATATCGCCAACGAGTATATGCCTGTTGCTTTCCAACTAACCCCTCCCCCTGTTTCTCCTCTCTCCCTCTCTCTCTCCCCCTCTTCCTCCCTCTCTCTCTCCCCTCTCCTCCTCCCTCTCTCTCTCCCGTCTCTTCCTCCCTCTCTCTCTCCCCTCTCTTCCTCCCTCTCTCTCTCTCCCCTCTCTTCCTCCCTCTCTCTCTTCCCTCTCCTCCGCTCTGTTAGTCTCACTCCTATCTCCTGCAGGTTCCAACACTCCCACAGTTCTGCTCTCTAACCTGCTTCTCTTTCCTTCTTGCCCTCTTTCCTTCTCTCCAAACCGCGCCTCACCGCCGTCATTAAATCTCTCTCTATCCCCTATCCCTCTCCCTACCTATCCCATCCCTTTTATTCCTCTTCCTCTTTCTCACCCCCCCCCTCTCTCTCTCTCATATACACTCTCCCATCCCTCTCCCCCCCCCCCCACACACACACTCATCTCTCTCCATCCCATTGATCTCTACCTATCTCTTTCACAGCACTAAAATATTGCCAACTGGCATTTGTATTTAAAACACACATGGCACAAGGAAACTATGAAGATCTCCTTCAAGTAACCTCCAATCGGTATTGACAAATGGGTCAGATTTTCGGCAAATGTACAATTGGCAGCTGTACACGTTTAGTAAATACTGCTAAATTAGGCTGTAATTTGGCCGATGCTAGGTATATGTAGGTAAATTCGAGCATATTTGGCATTGCATTGATTCTAGCAATCGGTTTGGATAGGTTTTGCTTTTTGAAAATCATTTTTGTCTTAAATTGGCATTATTTGATTGTTGAAGACGAATGGCGATTTTCTGGCAATTTCACTCAAATATCAATGCAGTAAGCTCGGCTTTCCTCCCAATACAGGCAATAGTAGCAGAAAGATGCAAACGTGAAGATCAAGGGAGGAGGTATAAGCAAAAGGATTGCCCTCGGACCTGCAGCATTTCTCCCAAGGGCAATTTCTCCTTCTAATCTGACAATATACCCAGATATAAAGCTTATAGTATTGTACATGTGGGTGAGATTTTCAGAAAATGCACAATCGGCAACTCTACACATTTGGTAACTTCTGTTGAATTAGACAGAAAAATTATAAATAATGGGTATATCAGAGTATCTTTGGCATTGTGTTCATTAGAAATATCTCTTTCATTGTGTTAAACTGCATTTTGAGCGTCACTTTTCACTTAAATTTGGGTTATTTGAAAGGATTGGTGAAGGTGAATTGTGCATTTTCTGAAAAATTCACCCATGTGGAGTTGTGTGTAGGCCTATAATAGAGGGAACTGGATGGAGCTGTCTGTGTTATCCAGACCAGCCTGCTGCACAGTGACACAAGGAGAATCTATTACAGTGGGTAAAGAGGGGGAATCCCATTCTCAACATCCCTCTTCTCCTAATCTGAGACAGAGATAGAGATTGAGGTTTATGGATCGTCCTCTCACATGTAGGACAAAAGAAGCCTGGATTCAGCATTGAGGACAATTACTGATATGTAAAGGTTATTTTAATCTTGTTTTATCCCTGAAATTTTCCGATTGCCAGGATTTGGATGAGACAATTTCTTATAATATTCTTCCTGTTGGCGGTGATAACATTCTGTTTAATACCAGTATAGGTCACATTTTCCCCCCTTAAATTTGAGAATTCAAAATTCTCATATTCCATCTATAAGTTCTTATAATTTGTTATCACTCAGCTTAACACCAGAGAAACTTTCAACAACGAATTTACTATGTGTTTTCTCTCAGAAAAAAATCGTTTAGATTCCCTAACAAAGAATTTTAGAATTCAATAAGAAAAGATTCCAACATCTTATGGGACGGTTCTATGCCTTAGTACGGAGGGAAAGCATGCTTGTTGACAGAGGAGTTAGGAAGATCAAGGAACGCTTAAGACAAGACAGATTATACAGTAACTAAAGAACTCCGCCAAATGTATTGGCAATTTCCTCCCTATAATTGTGCTGGATTATTGTTTACTATGATGGGACTGCACGACCAGGACTGATCGTACCAGCCAGAAAAGTACTTGGATTATATGTGATCTGGAAAATCAGTCACAAGTCGCAAGATTGATATGTTTCAAAGTGTCTTATACACAAAATCTCTTCATTGGAATGGTCTCATCTTTTAAAGACTAGCGCTTCAGGTCATACGAATACATGTATCAAATTTCAAGACTGTGTATTAATACGTGTTTTTAAGCTCATCCTATCGGGTATATTTAGCTACTTTACTACTAGCAATTGTCAACCCAGAGATATTGCAAACTTTGTTTTTTAAATAGAAATATCAAACTTAAAAAAGATAATCATTTATTAGATGTCCTACTGTTTGTAAACTATCATTGGAATCTGCTTGATCTCATCTCTTGTAATATGATGAAATCTCAAAATTCATTTTGTGTGACTTGAGACTCATTTGTCTGTAACACATCACATACAGTCTATGCAATATGGAGGAGAGAAGTTAAGCAGAAGAATAAAAAAAACGAGATTGCAATGTTTATGAAGAGTGGGTCAAGGTGTCAGTAAATTTATATACAATCAGCAGCTCTACACATTTTAACAAATTCTGCAAAATTCCGCTGAGTAATGATAAATACATGGTATATCTGAATCGCGATGATTGAATAAAATCCATTTGGTTAAGTTGAACTGAATTCTGAACATCATTTTATATTGGTCTTAAAGTCTGAAATCTTGAAAAGATTTGTGACAGGGAATTGTACATTTACATTTATATTATCTGACCCCGTTCAATCCTAAATGATAACAAAAAAATATTTGTCAATTGAAAGGTATGTTATGGAAACTTATGATCGAGTCTCTAGTATTGGATTGTGTTATAACTCCCTGTGTCATATAATTTAGGGCTTAGCCCATGATGCCATAGATAATATTATTATCTTTTAAAATTTCAATGTTGCATATTTAAATTGGTTCGTATTGTACCTGTTTCATCTCTACCTGCATATAACGGATGAAAGTGTTTAGTCAATTTGAAACTTGATTTGAAGATTATGATGTAATTGTTAAGAACTCTCATGGTTTAACATTTCATGGTAGTGATTTGTTCTTTTAGTTCCTGTTTAGTTTACCGTTTATACTTTTCATAATAAAAAATAGTGGAATAATTAGCAATTTTAAACAGTGATTCCTAAGTCCTTTAGATGAAGCATCCCAAATAGGCTTCCCAGATGAAGGTGTTTAGTAGTTTTAAAACTACATAGGCCTACCTACTGAGTTGTTGGGGCTCGACTGAAACTCATATATTCATGTTTAAGAGTAGTCTGTTCGGGTTTATGTATATCATATTTTAGGGTAACGGTATATCCCTTCCCCAATTGTCCATCCCTATCTCTCTGGGCTAATGGTATGATAATCTGCACATTGCAGTAGATGGGAATGTGGTCAGGGTGTCACCACCCGCCATCTGTTAGCCCAAACACGGTCATTTGTCACAACTTTACACAGAGAGGAACCACTCAAATGGGGATGTATAGCCATTGTGGAAATATGGATATATACTCAGTAAGTAGGCTACAATAATAATATTATTGATTCAGCTTTTATAACTTGATAATCAACAATATATAAAGTAACCATATAATTGGTAGACACGTGAGCAACTGATAGATACGTTATCCTCGTTTATGGAAAGCTGTATACTCTAATTACAATCCTGTGATTGCAATCGTTTTAAGCATTTTAAGAATATCTAATGCCTTGATGATCTTGCATTAGGTCCTGCATGTATGCAAGCTCCTCTTTCGATTTGGAACGGACGTATATATCACTACAATATGTTATGTCATTTGTTGCAATTGGATATAAAATATTATCCACACGTTGCAATTGAATATTTGAGGGAAATCGCAAGACAATGTAAAATTCACCTTCACCAAACTAGCTCTCAACAAATCCCAGATTTAAGACAAAAATGATGTTCAAAATTCAGTTCTACATAAGTGAACAGATTTTCTTAATAATTACTATATAAAACATGCTCAGATAGAGCTCATTTCCAGCTTAATTTAGCAGAATTCATCAAACGTGTAGAGATGCCGATCATGCATCTTTTGATATAAAATATTATCTGCATGTTAGAATTCAATATAAAAATATTATCAATTCGTAACATCCACTTTTCAGGGGAGGACTTTACTGATCGCTGTGCTAGTCATTATATACCAGACAGACCTCGGTAAATATAAAACTACTGTATCCAAGTTCTGATGACATGAGAACTGGAAAATAAACATTTCTCTTGTGCAGGATTTTTAAATATTTTTATTGGCCAATTCTAAACATATCAATCCCATAAAGACGTCTGCTGTTCAGATCTAGCAAAGCTTGGGCACGAAGTGTCCCTATACGGGTCAGATCATCAGAAAATGTACAATCGGCAGATCTATATATTTAGTGAATTCTACTAAATTAGACTGAGAAATGGTCAATGCTAGGTATATCTGAGTATATTTTGTATTGCCTTGATTCAAAAAATCTGTTTGGTTAAGTTGAACTGTATTTTAAACATCATTTTCGTCTTAAATGGGGGTTATTTGAGAGGATTGGTGAAGAAGAATTGTACATATTCTGGCGATTTCCCCATATGCCCTTATTGTACCTTGTATAAATGGACTATCATATTAAAGCTGCATTCCCAGCTAAAGCGACCCAAAAATATATTTCTCTTTTTATCCCTTTATCTTGAGAACTGTAGACTGGAAGATTCAAATAAAGAAAATGAAGAAACATTTATATTTCTATTATTTTCTCGAATTTCCTGAGTTTTTCATGAATTCATGGCTCTTTTTCTGGCTGATCTACTGTGGCAATCTGGAAGATGATAGAGAGTTAGACTGAAAAGATTTCGGCGGGTCCTCTAAATAATCATTTGGGATGATTTACACCAAAAAGAACAGGTCAAAATCCTCTACCCTACCTGGGTGACCTTTGGATGTGCCTGGAATATATGGAACACTAAATAGAGAATTTCATTTTTTGACGGAAAAAGGGGCTGACCCAAGTGTCCTTAATAGCGAGGTGTTCAGATTATAGAGCTGTCCACAAGTATAGGTTTTACTGTATTCAATTAATTAATGATTTCTGAATACCCTACAAACAATGATAAAGCCTTGAATAAAACCATGAAAAGATAACTGAAAATTTAGTTTAAATCATTATATAATATTATTACATAATAGCTATATTATCTATATCCATGTTTCATGTTCCAGCTGTGTGTATTGGGTGTTACACGTGTGAGAGTTACCGGGGCTCGGACAATAAGTGTGAGCAGGGAGGGGGGCGTGGTGGAGGAGACATCAAGTACGACCAGACATGTAGAGTGGGAGGTAACCTAGGCTCTGCCTGCACCACACTGAGGGGTACAATCGGTAAGCTCCTACTGAGTCATCTATTTAATTGTCTATTTAAACGTTTCTTGTGTTAACTCATCTGATACTCATGTAATGAACATTCTGGTTATTAGGGGATTTGTATGACAGCCATCTTGGATCTCAGTTGTATGCATTTATTTTGCATAGATCATTTATACAAGATATTGGTGAAAAGATCCTTGCATTTTTCGATAAAAAAATGTCGCTAAATATTTGTATGCCAAATTTGAAATAAATCCATACCATCATGCATTATAATAGACATGCGCAGTGAGACATGCACGTCCCCCAACATTTCGTTTGGGAAGAAATAACACCAAGAACTAATAATATTGTCGGTTCAACTTGGCAGAATCGTTTATTATCGTACGTAATTGCAATAACTTTATACACAATATAAATAGTGTATATGTTGTGATGATATGTATGACGACATATATGTAATATGACATTTTCATTTGGAGTTAGAAATAGTCATAATTTGTAAGAACATTATAGATCTTTATTTATTGTTTTTATTTCTCTATGTAGTGCGGACAGGAGAGAAGGTGGTAGAGAGGGGATGTGCACTGTCGGCATGGCAACAAGTGAGCTCTGAATGTGGCCTCCTCAGTTATAAGCATGGCATGCTCAATGGTTGCATCGAGACATGCTCCCGGGATAGATGCAATCATAATTGATTAATCATAATTTAATTGTCAACTGTAAAGAAATATTCCTTACCAATGATTTTCATATTATTTTTGATTAATTTTATGGCGATGGAAGCAACATAAATAAATAAAGTATCGGTATGAATCTCGACTCTCGCAGTTTTATGTCTATCGAAATATAGGCATTTCACATACACATTTTCCTGCTGCTTCTCCATCGGCCCCTTTTCTTAGGGAGGGGGGTCTCTAAGAACCATTGAAGGTGACGGTGCTTCAGAGACGCCAACGTCTAAAAGAAGGTGTGCCCTCCTGCCCCCTTTTTTAATATAGGAAGGGCAAGGAATGACATGTTGTAGAAGACAGTCCTGCCCCCCCCCCTACACACCCACACCTTCCCCCTGCCCCCCCCCCATACACACACACACCTTCCCCCTTCCCTGCCCCCCCCTACACACACCTTCCCCCTTCCTCTTCCCTGCCTCCCCTACACACTCACACCTTCCCCCTTCCTCTTCCCTGCCTCCCCTACACACTCACACCTTCCCCCTTCCCCTTCCCTGCCCCCCCCCCCCCTACACACTCACACCTTCCCCTTCCCTGCCCCCCCCCCCCCTACACACTCACACCTTCCCCCTTCCCTGCCGCATTGCATCATACTGATCGCTCTTTGCAAGTGGTTCGGATGAATCATTCGAGGTGGCGCTAGTAGACCATGCCGCGCGTGTGAACATGATAAAACAAACGTAAATCCGAATAACTGTCCTAATAATAGACCACACGACACTGGGTGGTCAGTCCTGAGATATACTCAATCCCGACGAAGCAATACATGTCAATTTCACTGCTACGGAAAAGCATAAACTATAGATGACAAATCAGAGTGACATTAATTCCCCCGATCACTACGGAAATAGAAGTTAGGGATTGCCAGTATTCACTATAAATGTCTGTGTTCGTGTTAGAATTTCGGGATTCTATATTTGTGATTGACATAAGTGTCTAACAGCAGAAGTTGAACATTATGGAAGTACCTACCAAATAACATCTGGAGGCCTACATAAACTAGATCAACCGGTAGCTTTACAGAAAGACTAATATAATACCGTCAACAAAGATTAATTGTGTCAACATCAAATTGTTTTACTGTATATTTTATTTAAGAATCCAATATCTTATTACTGATGTTTAGTTTAAAGGGCTGCTTGGAAGATCTCCAGTAGAGAAGAAGTGTGTCCTCTTCTTGATATTAATGTATGAATAAAAGTTGTATAATAATGATAATACTATTATACTGAAGAATATACTGCGACTGAGACGGGTCACTGTTATAGTTCCAAAAAAATACACGTTCTATATGTATAGAAACATGAAGTTTTCCATTCCTTTTTTCCACATTATTTGATTAAGAGATGTTATACATGTAAAAGTACAGGAGGAGAATCGAGCATGGTATCTGAAGTGGAATTATTTCTAGACTTGTCCACTTTTTAAGAATATCTACCCTTCGTATATAATCGTAAATTAATATATTGATATCGATGATATTTTGCCTGGTAGTTATCTACACGTTTTGCGCAATGCAAAGTTTGTTCTAACCCTACCGAACAAATAACTTAGTTGAGAGAATTAGGGAATAAATAATATGAGAGTGAGGCGGCTGCATTGGTCCGCGACCATGTTGCAAGTGGTGCCCTTTGAATATTGGCGGGCCTGGTGGTTATGTGACGTAGCAAGGTCACATGTCATGCCTACACCAGTTATATCCCTATACAATATATATATATATATATATGTCATCATATGATAAAACATAATACATGGACGATGAGATAACAGATTAAAAGTTGACGATTAATACCACATTTCAAGTTATTTTTGGAACATCTTGAGAACAGTATTTGCTCTTTATTTCCAATAAAAACTATCTAACTAAATTAATATTGATAATAGAAAATTAAACTTTCTGATGAACAACTCTCGGATATTTCAGACTCATATGTTCGTAGGATCATCATTAAATTGAACCTATTAAAATATGTACATAACTCAGAACCTACATGTTTTTAGAAATAGAAAGATCATACCTCCCCAACTCTTAGCTCTATAGCTACACTCTATTTGAGATTTACTTGGAGCGGTTAGCCGTAGGGTTACCATTGGGTCGCTTTGATGTTTACTCTAAGTAGGTCTCAGCCAGAGTGTAGTGACCCAGTCCACCAGACTCGGGGCTTCTCAGATCAGATAAGAATGGTAAGTCAGTGATTGGACGCCTACTGCGCTAATAACCTTCCTGGCCCTAGAGTAGGCGTCATAATGGGATTACAATGTGATTTTACTGTTTGGACCGAAAGGCTTTCCCTCAGTTTGGAGGGACTCTCTCAACTCTGAGCCTAGACTGGTTCATATATATTTAGTTAGTGATCGACGCACTTCAACAATTTGTAATTTTTGTATTTTGTATCTGTGCCCCTCTAGCGCGGTAAGTATGATGATAGACATTCAAGTATACTTCATGCTTTAGATAAGGTGTATAGGATCGTTGACGCCGGTGAGATGTGTCCTTGTAACCACCAGCTTGATTTGCTTTTTGTCCTATAGATCAGTCCATACAAACACTGGCATGTTCTCTTCAGTGAACGGTAGACTCACTCATGCAATCAAAAGATATGTTGACCCAGGAATGTATCGTCCGAATATATTTCATCCTGTGAAGCAAAATTCGTAAATTAATTGTACTTCACCAAAAAACCTCTTGCTGGTTTATTTTATTGTAATTACAAATTTGTTTGGTCAGTGTTCTCTGATTGGGAATCTTAACATGATTATAGTAGGGAGAGCCTGGCATTATGTGCTGTACAATGATTATTTATTATTTATTATCATTAAATAGTAACAGTATCAATGTCAGATCATCAGAAAATGTACTTTTCACCTTCACCAATTCTCTCAAATAACCCAAGTTTAAGACAAAAATAGGTTCAAATTTATCCAGTTCAATATAAGCAAACAGATTTTTGAATTATTGCAATATCAAAATATATATCTACTGGTATTTATCATTATTTAGCGCATAATTTAGCATAATTTCCTTAATGTGTAGCAGTACTGATTGTACTGATTGATGCTGATCTCCTGACGAATTAGCCACAGGTTGTAAAGGGTAATATCAGTTTCCAGGCTAGTACTAGTATAGTGTATAGGTTCAGCGCTACTATATAGACACAGCAGGGCAATAAGAAGTGCAAATGTGCAGATACTGTCTTTTCGCCATACTTCTATGTTATAATGGAAATAAAAGAATATCAATAAATCCATCCTGAGGCAGGCTGGGTGTTGCTATCTAGGCATATATGCCGGCTATTGCTATTGAGAAGATTTATAACAATTTACCAGACTGTTTGGGAACACTTCCAGTCCTCGGGTAAAATTGGACAAGAATTCCAACTCAATATTATAATTATATTTCATTATAATACCCAAGTTACTCTTCATGCTATTATAATTCAGGTAGAACATTTACATAATTATGATTATAAGGTTAGACTTTTTAGATTTAAAAATATTTTATTCAGGACATTGAACATTTTAAGGCAAACAGAAACAAGGAAGAAGCCACGTATGTATGGTAATAATTAATACAAATAAAACCACATTTGAATAAGGAATATTCACTGTTATATCTTTAATTCCTATGTATAAGTGATGATAAGTTCTTCTAAGATTTCTCCTAATCTTCTAAGATTTCTTCCCCCCAAAAACAACTACATTTTCGCCATATTTATACGTTATAGTCGAAATAAAAAATATCAATCAGTATTAAACAATTTCTCGAATTTTCAATTCATCTCTTCAGACGACCATGAACATTTTAGATGGAAATAAAAAGATAAAAGCAAATACAAAATCACAAAAAGTTGCAAAGTAGAGTAACAAAAGATGGAAAGGCTCTATGGAAAATGGCCGCCGGTTGCGAGGGTCTATAGACCAATTAACCCCCGCCGTTCATCATTGAAGTGTCGCCCTGGTGGGGATCAAACGCCCATTGTATGGATTTTGTTATCAACCTGACATCTGCCAGCCAGGAAAAAATCTATCATAAATCTCACATATTTGCATGGAGATGGGTCGTATAATGGTCTACAGTCTAGGCTCAAAGTTGAGTCCCTTCAAACTGAGGGAAAACCTCTCGCTCCAAACCGCAAAATAGGATTATAATCTCATTAATGTAGCAACATACCATTATAATCCCATTTGGACGCCTACTCCTGGGCTAGAAAAGCCAATAGCGCAGTAGGCGTCCAATCACTGACATACGATTCTTGTCTGATCTGAGAGGCTCTGAGCCTAGAGAGTCTACAAGAAGATGCGCACATTATAAGGGTCAGATCGTCAAAATATGTACAATTCGGCTTCACCAATCCTCTCAAATAACTCGCATTCTACACAAAGATGAGGTTCAATATTAACATAACTTATTAACATGTTTTTAATGAACACAAAACCCCATATGCAAAATGTGTATCTGTTTCCATCCTAATTCAACACAATTTGCGTAATGTGTAGAGCTGCTGATAGTACATCCATTTGATGATAACCA
The DNA here is from genome assembly GCA_942159475.1 of Sthenelais limicola. Taxonomy (NCBI): domain Eukaryota; kingdom Metazoa; phylum Annelida; class Polychaeta; order Phyllodocida; family Sigalionidae; genus Sthenelais; species Sthenelais limicola. The sequence goes on from OW804101.1 coordinate 23,727,496, forward strand.
GATCTATAGCTATGTAAAATCGCAAGAAAATATACAATTTGCCTTCACCAGTCCTGCCAAATAATCTCAAATTCACGACAAAATTGAGGTTCACATTTCAGTTCTATAAAAGTGAAAAGATTTTCTGAATAAACACTATAAAAAAACATAATCAGATATACCTAGTATTTATCATTTTCAGCTTAATTTAGCAGAATTTAATAAATATGTAGAGCTGCTAATTGTGCATCTTTTGATGACGTGACCCATAATTATATGTGGATATTGTGTTTTGTAAAAAAAAAAAAAAAAAAAAAAAAAAAAGAGAGGAGCTAATCAGGTTCTCTGAAAGATTGTGATTCCAAGAAATACTACTATGCAGTTAAAATCGTTAAAATCCATTCATTATTTCTACCGACTTCTGAACTCCACAACTTAATTTTAAATTGTTTATATCCATTGCTTGGCCTGGTGTTCCTCTCTCATAATTGTGATATATCTTCCTTGCAATAATATATCATCCAGTTTTTGCGCGTGTCATGTGCCGATTGGAATAAGAAATTCCCCCGTATCGCCGGACCAATAATCGCATCAAGAGCGAATCTACAGCTTACCCATATAACACCGCCAACACCGAGTTATCAATTTACTCATTTATTTCCCAGATAATCCATGCGATGACATTAACAGTTCAAATTGATTTGATAAGATTAATCCAACGAACACCAGGTACACGTACGTTATATGTTTCAGTATAGATGGGTCAGATCTTCGGAAAATATACAATCGGCCGATCTACACATTTAGTAAATTCTGAAAAATTAGACAGAAAATGGTCAACAATGTGTATGTCTGTGTATATTTGATATTGCCTTGATTTAAACAATCTGTTTGGTTATGTTGAATTGCATTTTGATCTTCCCTTTTGTCTTAATTTTGGGTTATTTGAGAAGATTATTGAAGGCGAATTGTACATTTTCTTGCGATTTCACCCGTAGATCCAACATTCCATTCCATCGAGAGTGTATAAATAAATCATACGCCATATTACTCTTTATTGGTATTACCAGCTAGCATAATACTAATTTGTCCTTTGCTATAATGAATAAAAATATAGTTTTAATTAATTTAGACGGTCTGGGGTAGATATGTGCGTGTCCCATTGTCTATAGGTTTGTTTATTCGTCCATGTAAATAACAGAACGTGATGATAAGAGAGAATACTTATCTCATCCAATCGGCGCTGGCCCCGCACACTCAACCTAACCCTTTTACTCATCAGTATTGGAGAGGGCGCTGGGGGGGGGGGGGGGGTGCGGTGGAGATAGTGTAACACCAATAAGTTAATATGAAATATTTATTATAGTTTTACAGTGGACCAGAGTTCAGAGACTCCCTCCAAACTGAGGGAAACCTCTTGCTCAAAACCACAAAATGCGATTCGAATCCCACTAGGACGCTTATACCCCAGGGCCAGAAAAGTTATTAGCGCAGTAGGCGTCCACTCACTGACATACCATTCTTATCTGGCCTTAGAGGCTGTGATCCTAGACAGTTTAGTGCATTTATCAATTACAAAGAAAATCATCAGAGCAAATTAGGCATTATTTATCATTCACCGCAACCAGAGCATCTATTTAGCAAATGAATGAATTGTAATTAAACAGCATTAAATGAGTCAGATAAAACTGTTTAAAAAAACATGTTTTATTCAGGATTTATTGACACTATCCGACACTCTCACCCCAGGGGTGGTTTTCATTGTGCCATGTAGCTGATCATTATTTTATCGAGGTATTTATTTCTAGAGATTCATTTTTAAACCTTAATTCTGAAAATTTTAGAAAAAAAAATAAAGAAAACTATACAAATGAGATTATCCGAAAAATTAGACAAAATATTTATATAACTTATATGGGCAATTATGTTGGTTTTATTTAAGAAAACAAAACCAGCTGAATTGATGATGCCCCTTCACCCCTACTACTCCCCCCCCCCCTCCCACCGGCCCCCTCCACCCACCTGATGCCAGTGCGACTAATATATCATACCTGTACAATAAAGACAGTTTGTATCTAACAAGGCTAAGTGCTATAGACCCCAAATCTGGAGCCTGAATTCTTGGGATAAGTCAACAAATAATGTATAGGAGGAGGAGGAGTATTGGTGACTAACGTGCTGCATGTCGACCTCACGAGGAGTGATATACACAAGATATAGACATATATGTGTGTGCTACACATCGATTAGACACGTTGTGAAAACACCACTGGACACTGCAGCCATAAAGAATAAGTGTTAAAGTAAAGCACGCATTGACCATTGGTCGAACAGGGATCCATGGCAAGTGCATATCTTTTTGTTTACATATTTAGTGAGGAAAAGTGTCCTATGTATAGTGTGCTAATTGCGTATTCACCCTTGTGACTGTCAAGTTGATTGAAATAACATTCAGTGCACGGGAGGTGCTACTATATGAGTAGTTGAACAAAAGGGGATATTTTATTTGGTATATAGAAACAATTGTCATAAAATGCGTAAACAAGCCATTTAATTCAAGACAAACTAGAATACGCATGCACTTTCACCAGTACTCTCTGACTGTGTTCGTTCTTCAATCTATGATGCGAAAGTTGATCAACAATAAAGAGAATTTGCTTAGTACGTGGTGAAAGTATTGATTTCTTGATACCATGGAATTCAAACCACATAGCAAGAAGTGATTAGGGCCTACTATTAAACTTGTGTGTCTAAAATAACTGCATCAGATTGTATGTTCTCGCTTTATTCAAATGATCACTGATACTCACAAGTTCACTTGTGACAAACCGAAAACAGCAATTACTGAGGACTTCAGTTAGTACATTACATAAGGGGAGCAGGTGTCCAGAAACAAGACGAGGTCCTGTGTATCCATGTACAGGGATCATCACCCGGGAAGTTGTGTACAACAATCAAAGCATATCAGAGAACCGCTTCCTCATAACGACAAGAAAGAGACTTGTCTCTTTCTCCCTCTCCCTTTCAATATCTTCTTGTAATCCTAATTGATCCGCCTCGCCTCGGCAATATCAAACGACTGGCATTAATTCCAATCGGGAGGAGATCACATCACAAGAAGGATCTACTATGACTGTCTGCAGCCCTAATAGAAGCTGTATCCCAACTATATTGTACTTTGTGCTGACAGAGCTTGTGGGTGTAAGTTTGCAGGGGAAAATGTCAAGCGATTGAAGTCCTGTCATATTGCAACTATACAAAAAACCCAGAAAGGAGGAGTCATAGAGGGAGAAACCATATAGGAAATTGCTCTGAACAAGTTGGCTCAGGATAAATGGACAATAGGAATGAGTGAAGAACTAGATAAGAAGGTGTACGGTTGACAGAAAGTCCTGCAGCCTTAAGATCAATATTTTATTCGAGAAACTTCTAAATTAGGTTCTCACATAGAATACGTGGATACATATAACATATATAAGAGGTGAGATTAAGTTAAAGCTTTTTCTCCATCGATGATTTCTGATTCGTCTTTTTGCCAGGAAGGAGGCTGATGGTCCTCATTTAGAAGTACATGGTCACGACACAACCACCAGCTGGACTATAGCTCTCTGCCAACAACCACTTTCTTTGTAAATCCAGAGTAAAAATCTACAAAGTGCTCATTCACATTACCATAATATTATACAAATCTCTCCCAAATTGCCTGATTCATCATTGGACGGATTAAAGCGATTATTCCAACGAAAATAAAAGTGTAGTGTAATGTAATTATGGTGTAAACTGAAGCCATACGAGGAGACGTATTCATATAATTGGAGACAGATTGCGAGACAGGCTCTGAGACACGTCATAATACAAACTGTGTAAAAAGCGACCTAGCTTGAAATACACAAATTTGTTTTAAGAAAGTCCTTCATCGTAGAAAGAGACAGACACACTGGAATATTTCCTTCGTTTTCGAACTTCAAGATTAAAGGTAAGATATTTTTTTTCATTCAACACATTATCTTTCTTTCCTTTTCAGTTTGCCGTCGCCGTCAAATTTCTTCTTGTTATAGCCATCCTCCAGGTTTGTATATATGGAGAATGGGAGAATTGATATGTAATTTACTTTTGTAATGTTTGATAAGGCTATGTCATGATATACTTGAGATGACAATAGTTTGAAATGGCTCACCCTGTCATACAGATGGGAAGCCATCGTAATTGTAAACATAAATATAGTATATAAGGAGAATAATTTGTAAGATCACGTACGATATGGGGGTGGGTTTTAGTTGACTAAATAGATTTTGACTAAATAGGTTGTATCGGGATCTGTTGAAAATAACATCGCATGATATACAGTTTAATGCTTTTTTTAAAATAAAACTATCTTGATCTTAAATCTTAATCTTTCACGAGCAGATGCTGAAAATGATTCGGCAGGATTACATAAACAACTGTGCCAGACATTAATACCTTTTAAAGATGCTTGCTCTTTCATCTCTTTCGTACCAACCATTAGAGAATTGGGAACTGACAAGGGCAAAAATACCAACTATTTTGTTTATATTATCAGGACAAACCATTACTTCTATTATCGCTAATAGACACGTGCTCCTTAGCACGCACACTCGCCTCCCAACATGGGTCAGACTTTCAGAAATGTACAATTGGCAGATCTATACATTTAGTACATTCTGCTAAATTAGACTGACAAATGGTCAATAATAGGTATATCTGAGTATATTTGTCATTGCATTGATTCTAGCAATCTATTTAGTAAGGTTGAACTGTGTTTTGAACTTTATTTTTGTCTTAAATTTGGGTTATTTGAGAGGATTTGTGAAGGTGAATTGTACATTTTCTGGCGACTTCAGCCACCTATAACAGATGCTTTATTAAATCGGACGACTAGCGTTCCTGTTCCGAGAGAAAGATTGGAAGTATATGCTCAGTTCTTATCGACCCATTTCCTTATCTATAGCGTTCCAGTCTTCATGTCTTGTTACAGAATAGAAAATAGAGATATAAATATGTGCGACTGATAACACATTTCATACATCACCCTATCATATTAGCCTCCTTCAAGACGTGGAGTGCTGAGAGAGCGTTCCTCTCCGCAGATTAGTCTATTTCCCTTACTTTGTCATTTCCTCCTCGTCTCTCTTATTCTCATGCTCGAAGAGGAAAAATATATTTACTAATATATTTCCTCTTATTACTTTTCTTTCTTCATCAACTTCTCCTCCTCCTTTCTTCTTCTTCTCTTCTTTTCCCCCTTCTTGCACGTCCCTTTCTGATCACCTCCTCCCCCTCCTCCCATTTCTCCTCCTCTCCTCCCATTTCTCCTCCTCTCCTCCCATTTCTCCTCCTCTCCTCCCATTTCTCCTCCCATTTCTCCTCCCCTCCTCCCATTTCTCCTCCCCTCCTCCCATTTCCCCTCCACTACCTCCTCCCCTTCTCCTCCGACTCCACCCCATCTCTTTCCCTACTCTCTGCCCTCCACCTCCACCCTTCCCCTATCCCTCCTTCTCTTCTCCCCCTCCCCTGTCCCTCCTTCTCCCCCTCCTTCCCCTCCTTCTCCTCCTCCTTCTCCTCTTCCTTCTCCTCCACCTCCTTCTTTTTCTTTTTCATAAACGAGATACTTTAAAGGTATTAGATGCCAACTGTTTCCCCATAATTTATATAATACCTGGACCTGATCCATGCAAGGAACATTCCTTGTGTTTCAATCTAGTATGATGTGATGAGTATAACCAGGGGTCGTTATATATGATCTGCATCTATGTGTGTCTGTGTGTGTGGTACGTATATAAACATCATGAGTGCACACCCGGACACAAGAGGGAAGACGTTGGCTTGGAGAAGTAATTTTTATTGAGAAGTATGTAATTATTTGAAGTTTATTAAAATAATTGAAATTATAATTAAAGATAATATAATAAAATAAAATAAAATGCAGAGGGAGGAGAGGTATTTTGGATATGGAATATCCTATGGAAGAGGGAAGAGGAGGGTGGGACAAAAAGGGAAGAAGGGGTGCGTGTGTGGTGCACCGTGGAGTAGCGAGGAATGAGGGAGAGGAAGGGGCGAGCGGGAGGAAGAGAGGAAGGGGGGTATGGCGGAAGAGGATGATGGGTAAAGTGGTGCGGGGCGTGTCCAAGAGGTGGCACCAATGATCCATCATTATGCATACGCCTATGATGCGACCATGAGTGCACACCCGGACACAAGAGGGAAGACGTTGGCTTGGAGAAGTAATTTTTATTGAGAAGTATGTAATTATTTGAAGTTTATTAAAATAATTGAAATTATAATTAAAGATAATATAATAAAATAAAATAAAATGCCAAGTCTCCGAGGAGGTAAGAAATGGAGTGGGAGGGAGGGAAGAGATTTAATTTTTAGGGGTAAGAGTTATGTGGGGTGTATGGCAGTAGCCAGAGAGTTATGAACTGAGGCTGTAATGTCATTGTCAATGTATTTTCTGTGGGAGGTAGATGCCCACCCACCATATCTTTGGACATTGAATTCTGGCTGTCCTTGGGCATATGCCTGTGTCGCTGCTGCCTTTCTTATTGAGTGCAACGAGAAGGTTAGGGGAGTTTTCCCTAAAGTTTTGAGGGCGGCCGCCCATGAGTTTTTTATGAATGTCACTGGCATGGGTGTCCTGTTCTTGAACATGAGGAAAGGATCATCTTCTGTAACAGTAGGGATTGCTATGATCATTTGTTTGATAGCACGCACTGGGCACCAAGTGTGCTCTTGTACCGTGTATAGCTGTCTTGTCTGCTCCTGATTGTACTTCTGCAAATTTTTTGCATGCTTTATTTTAATTGCAATTGAGTCCTGAGATATGATGAGGTCACCTCGAGTTAGGTTTTTTGCAGGGTCGAAGGTTTTAACACTATTGGGGGCGACTTCTGATTGTCTTAAGGCCCCGTAGTATAACGTTAGTAGGGCTGCCTTTAGAGATAGGCCCTCCTCGTTGGTCGACATTATAATTACCACATTTCTGAATATATCCATGGGGATTGCTTCCTTGGACTTCTGTTTATAGTTGGATGTTCTGTCAATAGCGTCAAGCGCTAGTTTAACACGATGGTGGTCTAGGTGCACAGTTATTATGCCACGCCTCCTCATGTGTTCCCTGACCGCCGATAGATGATTTTTGATGGTGGCGGGGCACTGGATGTGTAAGGCTAAGTATTCTATGTACGCACAGATGATGTCTTGGTCGATTTTCTCAATCCTCATTCCAGCCCTTCGTAGGAAGGCTAGAAAAGTGCTGGCCGCTGATTTTCTATTGGCGTCTGTTCCTGGGGCTCTGGCATGCCGCTGTCTGGCTTCTGCCAGGATCTGGAGGGACCGGATCCCCGGATCTACAGCATAAGAGAGGGTGCATATAGTTGAATATGTACATGTTGGGAAGACACAATTTTACACGTAAGGAATTCATGCACTTTTGACTGAGGCCCTTATGCCTGTTTGAAATGTGTGACCTAGCTAGGTGTGATGCTAGTTTGGACAAATTACTGGAAGTGTGAACGATAGTTATTTCTATTTGCATCGATGCTTGTAGCATCCAAATAAAACGTGCACATTCTAGGATGATGTGGTTGCGGCCACGCCCCGTTTTAAGGACCTGTGCCACAGCATCATCCCCGCATTGCAGATTTACTCTGCATCCGGTATCCTCCTCCCTGATGAAGGAGTGTAGGGCGACGACAGCATTTAGGGCTTCTAACTCAGATTTTCTATGCACCCCATTGCCTAGTTTTGCTACTTGTATCTCATAGGCTAGCAGTCCGTCAGTCGCGCCAATTGCCGTGGTGGTGGCGTCGATGGCGATATTTCTGGTGGTTCGTTCATCCGGTATGATCGCCACCCCATTCCACGATATTGAGAATTCCAGGAACCAATCTAGGTCTGCTCTAACTGAGGGGCAGACCTCGATATCCGCTCCCTTAGCCTCTCTAAGGGCTTCAAGGAGTCTCCCTACAAATAGCCTTGCTGGGCGGATACACTTGGCTATATGTAGGAGCTTGCCTAGTATTGATTGCATTTGTTTTGTCGTGATCTTCGTTCTCTTGTATATCCCTCTTATTATTTTTATTGTCTCTCTCAGCTTTTCCTTGGGGACAGAGAGGGTCATGTTCGCGCTGTTTATGGTCACTCCTAACCATGTGACTTCCGTATGAGCCTCCTGCCTCTTTTCTTTGGCTTCTGGGAGACCAAGCTCTTCCAGTAAGGCAGTGACTATCCGCAGGTCATTTGATTCCGACACGACAATAATGTCATCCAGGTATACCCTGACCCATACACCTTCCAGGGCCAACATGGACGCTATGGATTCCGATACCCGCTGCATGTGCATGCTGGAACACCTCGCCCCGAAAGGCATTGCTGCCTCTATGTAGAACTTTTCTTTCCACTGCAGACACTGCAGGGCCCAGTCGCTAGGGCATGATCTAAAGTTCTTATAGGCCCTGCTGATGTCCACTGATGCCATATGGGATCCGGGGCCTATCTCCCCGATCCTTTGTGATATCGCATCGATTCCCGGTAGGCCATGTTCTTGTATCTTCCCGAAGATAGCATTCTTTTGAATGAACGCATTTACTGATGTTTCAGGCGGGTATGTCATGTCTGAAATGATACGCCTATCCCCCGGCTCGTGCTTGGGTCTCGTCATAAGGGGGGACACATGACACCACTCGGCAAAGGGGGCGTGGTCGTAAGGCCCCACCAGGCCTCCCTTTTCCAGTTCTTTCCGTATGAACTTGTCTACACTTTCAGGGTAGTTAGTGGCACTGGGGTGATTAGGTATATCTATGGTGTTGCTCACCGGGCCCATATAGCCTAATGGAAATCCGAACTGCAGTAGGTCTAATAATTGTTTTCCCTCCGGCGTCTTGGGAAGTCTGTTCTCCCAGGCTTGAATCGCAAGCCCCGAAGGGACTCTCACTCGGGCACCCATGGCGTTTGGTAGTCCTGATTCCCTCACGAGAGCATATATCTCCGGTAGACTATGGTCCTGCCCTATAGGATACATTTTGGAGGGCCAGTTTTCTCGGCGGTAGGCCGCGAATCGCCGAGGCAACGTGTCTATCTTTTGGTCTGGCTTGTTGGTTTCACACATAGCTCTGATCGTGTCAAAGTCGGGGCCTCCTAGCGAGTGTTTGGACTCGAGGGCTGACTCAGCACTAGGGGGGTGCTCAGTGTTGTCCACAGGCACTTCACTATCTAAATTTTTATGTCTTGTTTGCATGACATGACATGCCTCAAGGTTACACTGTGTGAGGCTCATACAATTTGATGATACATTAAGTTCACTTACACCGCCTCCGGCTTTGTTGTTGTTTTGATCGCCATCTTGATTCTCGCCCAAGGCCCCGTGCTGGATTTGGCATGCGCGAGATCCTACGAGATCATCCAAGATGGCGACTTCCTTGGCGTGTATCAAGCGTGGACGGGATTTTGATATGATGTGTGTCTCATGTTCTCCGTTGGATGGATTCTCCGTGTATACAGGTTTAACTAATGTTCTGTTCACATTCTTCCCCCCACGATTTATTGCTCGTGCGGGGAGCGGGCGTTTTTTGCCGCCGCTATCTGCTGGTGCATCTGTTGTGTCATCGGTGGCCTGGGGGCACGCGCCGCGCCCGAGCCAGACGATTTTCCCATGTCGCTTTCCAATCTTTCGCAGTTGAGTACAGTGTGTCTGCCAAATACTCGTGAAGCAACCGAATAGCAGTACGCACATCCATGAAAGTATGTAGTGCCATTCTCCACATGGTCAGACTGGAAACGGCAGCCCCTAATCGAGTTGAAATCCTGGCAGGCAGCCTTTTTGGCGTTAGCGTTACTAGAATTCCCTTGAGCCCCAGGGCGCTTGTTGCTACCTGAGCCGTGTCCCCCGCTGGTGGGCTGGTGCGTAACGGTCGCCTTGTTATCCCCTATGGCCGCGTTCATTGCCCGGGCCATTTGAATCCTATTGTAGTCTCCCCAACCAATTCGACCCTTTTCTACATCGTCGAAAAGGGTTTGGCTGAACTTTCTCACCACAGGCCAGGGCATTACCCGTGCATCGGCGACTACGTCCTGCATGTGAGCCAAGATCAGATGGTCCTGTCTGTGGTCGGTACGTCGGGTATCTCTGATCATTGCCACCATGCCATAGATATAGTCCAATGGTTCCAGTTTATATCTATGTTCCAACTTTTGTTTCATGGTGCTAATGCCATCCTTCTCATAGTACATATATGGTTTTGATATTAGCCTTTCTGTAAGCAGATCGGCAGCAAAGTGAACCTTACCATCATGTTTAGGGATGCTGTACTCTTCCCTAGCGAATTGTCTCTCTATGTAACCATCGTGATTTTCTTGGCCTCTTAGGACGGCGGGAGTTGGGATCTCCTGGATATCAGTCACGTCTTCAGCTCCGGCATAAGAGCGGATGATAGGAAACGCAGCTGGCCTTTGTTTGGTCATTATGTCGATCACTGACTCCAGCTTTGTGTCTATGTCTCTCATAGACCCCTCAAGTGCTCCTAGCCTAAGTTCGTGGTTAGTTCCGGATGCACCCTCGCCAAATTGGGATGGCGTCTCCTCTTCATCTCCGTTGGGCATCGCAGCTATCCTCGCCGAAGTTCTGGTATGTGTAGCTTTGGCTTTTGTAATACCTTTTCCTTTTCCCTTTCCCTTATTCTTGGTAGGAGTAGTGGTATTTGTTGTCTTTTGTTTAGTCATCTCGAGGTTTGTAGAGATGAGCACGCCAGACAGGGTGACAAAAAAGGGAAGAAGGGGTGCGTGTGTGGTGCACCGTGGAGTAGCGAGGAATGAGGGAGAGGAAGGGGCGAGCGGGAGGAAGAGAGGAAGGGGGGTATGGCGGAAGAGGATGATGGGTAAAGTGGTGCGGGGCGTGTCCAAGAGGTGGCACCAATGATCCATCATTATGCATACGCCTATGATGCGACAATTATATGACACAGCTTGGAGTGACAACATCATTGAAGGCGCAAACTAGAGGTGTATGTATGATTGTATCATTTTCAAACTGTCGACAAGTTTTTAGTCTTGGCAGATGATTGATGTGAACACGAGTAGGGTTATTTGGGGGACATATATGTGACAGGGGTCGCTTGGAACTGCCAGTGTACAACACCGGGGCGGGGGCGGGGGCGGGGAGAAGCAGAAGCGGTGGACACTGTGTTCAGATGGAGGGGCGTACGTTGTATGTAGTACTTGTGTCTAATATACAAAAAGATACATGCAATCATTGAGATAACGTCCAATACTTCCCCAAGGCTCTAAGGGAAATTTATTTTTTCAATTTCAAAAACAATTTTATTGTCAGGACCTAGTAACATTCATTTGTTACAGTATAGAAACACTTTCTCTTGTCAAATTGAGAACAATTAATGCTTTTTCGAAATTTGCCAGGGATGTAGATTTGATATTACATGTACACGGCCAATACAAACATTTAAGAATAAATAACAATAAAATATATCACACTGATTTTGCCTTTTCCCTCTTTTCTCATTTCCTGCCCTAAAAGAGAAATTACTTCATCTGTAATGTTGCAAAAGCCTTGAAAAATTATAATAATTTTAATAAAAGAAGCCTTTTGTTTACCAATTGAATTGGACTTATTTAATGTTGATGGTACCTTTTTTGTTCTTCATAGTGATTCCCTTTCAGAAAAAAATACAGCTATTTCAATAAAGTAAACTTTTTTTGTTACAAATTGGACTTAATTAGCGTTAGAGTTATTTGCGATGATTAAAACAATTTGATTGGTGACAGTATTTCCCCGTTTATAAGCTCGCCCCCGTTTATAAGCCGGGGGTTAAACACGTTCTTATGTTAAAATAAGCACTATAATCCTTACCCCGAATATAAGCCTGCCCCTAATGTAAGCCTTGTCTATTTACCATTTGAAATTAATATAAGCCCGGGCTTATAATCGGGAAAATACGGTATTATACGGTAAAAACTGTATATGAACCTCATTTTCTGTCTTCAATTCGAGTTACTTGAGAGGATTTGTGAAGGCGAATTATACATTTTCTGATGTTCGACCAATACTATTTTTGTTTGGGGATGTTTCCAAACTTCTGGTTCCCTCTATAGGCCCACCCCCACCTCCTCCCCCTCCCCCTCACCATCCTAACTAACAGCATCTCCACAAGTATATTGCCAGGTCCACTCCCCTCTACTCTGACAGTGTCCGTCAAATACCAGCACGAATCGAAGCCTCATCCATCCATGTCTATCGCTATCGCCAAGGCATCGCCAGTGTTCGGGCGACCAGGCACAGCCGCTTGTCGCACGTTAGTTCGGGCGATGCTTCCAGAGGTCTCGCCCCCGGCGATTGTATCACGCGACCGAGCGATTAATATCTGTCGTGTCAATCCATGCATTGAGCTTTGATGTTGTGGTTAGAGATGTTCAAAAACACACCAGTGCGACGGGTCGACAACCCCGCGCTTATATTCCCAGTGTGCTTCCATACAAAGTTCCCATGCATCTCTAAAAATTATTCCAAACCCAACTACTGAAGGAATTACATTCAGCGAAGATATAGTCGGAAAGTTCCTATTTTATAAAAAGTGCTTTTATTTAAACATCTTACATGGTCCTCGGTTGAGTTTTTTTCTCATGGCCTAGGGGGATGATGTTCAACATAATTTTACTTAGGACTACAGCTTAATAGATCTATATACTATCTTGGTTAAAGAAAATTAACTTCGCAATTTGTTGGAGGTCATGCTAGATTTCGTGGGGTTATTTTCCCAGGGCCTCCGTCTGGCCTTAGAATATAACAATATTAGGAGATGCTGGTGTTTAAAGCAGTCCAATGGAAAATAAAGTTAACATATTTTCTTACGTTTGGATCCTCCAGCAACTCTTCATTTATCGAATCAATCAAGCACATCATTAATTATATTAATGAAACATACATTTCGGTAAAAAAAAACTCACACAATTAAGGCACCATGAAAGGAAATTTCTCTCTCATGGTGCTTGGATCCTGTAAGTCTTGTGTCTGTCCAATATGCATTGAACACCTAAAAGAACACCTAAAAGAGCAGATTTCCTTCACAGAGTGGGATAAACAGCAGTATGAATCTCCCAGTATGCCCGCCCATACCAGCAGCACAGTCTAGGCCCAAAGATGAAAGAGTCCCTTCAAACGGAGGAAAAGCCTCTCGCCTCGTCTAGTCCTAGGCCAGGAAACCGATTGGCGACGAAGTAGGTGTCCAATCACTGACATATCATTCTTGTATGATCTGGGGTTTGGGCCTGGACTGAACATAGCCTATAGTCTCTCATAGTTGTAACGAGTGACAGTTAATTAAGACCACAAAGTGACCATTAATACACTCTATAGGTAGTCGGGGTGTCAGAAAATGTACAATTCGCCTTCACCAATACTCTATAATAATCCAAATTTAAAACAAAAATGAGGTTCAAAATACGGTTCAACGTAACCGAACAGATTTTGTTAATTAATGGAATACAGAATATGCTCAGATATACTAGTACCTAAAATTGATCACTTTTCAGCCTGGTTAAACAGACATCATTAAATGTGAAGAGCTGCCGATTGTGCATTTTCCTACGATCTGACCCATTATAGATGACCCATTATTGGTCTGTTTGAGAGTCTGGCGATTATACATTAAAGATAATAATTGATGAAATAAATCATGTTTAAATATAATGAGCTCATGTCTGAAAGTTAAATAGATTCAATCAATTATGGCAAGTTCAAAACTTTAAAATACTTTCTTTGAAACTATCCATTTATCTTATGTGTCTATTTATGATGTCCTATCTAGCGATATGAAAAATATGATATGCCTTATAACTTACAGTAAGACCTCTACTTTTGGAAACCTCTATAATCCGAACACCTCGCTATTAATAAACCACAATATATATGGGTGAGGGCGTCAGAAAATGTACAACACGAAATATAGTCAGATGTACCTAGTATTTAAGACTGTGACAAGTGACAACCGGTACACTAAGGGACTTAGTGACCCAGTATAAATAAATTCTTTAAAAAACAGTCAAAAACTGACCTTTATAAACCAAGCAATCCATTTGGAAAGAATCATTAACAAAATTCCCAACAAAAAGTTCAGGTCGGGAAGAAATAATTCAATGACTACTATATTCACGTCGACCTTTTTGGGTCAGATTATTAGAAAATGTACAATTCAACTTCACCAAACCTCTCAAATATCCCACATTTAAGACAGAAATAAGGTCCAAAATTCAGTTTAACATAAACAAACGGATTATTTGAATCTAAGGCATAACATATTTACTCAGATGGACCTTGTTTTTATCATTTTTCATTAGAAGAATTAAGTAAATGTGTAGAGCTGGAGTTTGTACATTCTCTGACGATCTAACCTTTTAATAAATGGATCCATACACAATTATTTCCCCCGAGGTTAATATTACCTTTATACACGAGATGACAGTCCGGGCCACTGCTTGCACAATGATATGCATTGCCTGGCCAGCTCACTCCATTTCACACACACCCATATACAGTGTCCCCAACCGCGCCTAGATCGATGAGAAATCAATAAATGATATGTATTGCTGAGTGATTGGATGGGTCTACAGGGTTGACAGAGCAGATAAGAAGTCGGGAAGCCCTTAATGAGATAGTTGCCAGGAATTGTGTCAAACATGTTTGGTTTCTTTGGTGTTATGACAGGGAGGTATACATGTAACACCCACATGGCAGTAGCCAGAGTGTATTATAACATAGAGAGAATGAACGAGGTGATATACTAATTAAATATTTATTCACATATTCTATGACCCTAGCATAGACAATTTTTATATTTTTTTTTTATTGGCCTTGTACATTTAAATTATTTACAAAATACGCATAACCACAATGGAGATTATTTTCATGCGTTAAAATATTGAAATATAAACCGTTATATTATTTGTTTTTGAATCGCCGTAAAGTATCTAAAATCAAATGAAACACCAATTCAATTTTTATCGTACACGTACAATACACTTATATTATTGCAACCCATTCATTACACCTTTCAAGTGGAATGCGCATATATAATAACTAATAATAGTGCGCTTAAAGAAAAGTATCCACACATTTATTTTGGTAATTATTGGATATTTTTTATAGGGAAATATTGGTATAAAGTTATAAAACTACAACAATACGTCAAAGTCAGACATACAGTATTTCTTTGACCTTCCTTTACTTTTCTTATACCCCCATGCATGGTGTATGAAAGGTGCAATAACAAACTATGTATTACATGCCCATGCTGTATGAGGTGCAATAAAAGTATTCATATTGGACACGTGCTATATGCTCGATTTTTTTTATGTTTAGATATTGTATCGCGATTTAGAATTGAAAAAAACAATTTACATTTCAATATTCTCCTTTGCCAAGTGCAGATTATGATAGACGGTGAATGGAACTCGGTAATAGTAATTGAATATTTTATTGGACTTGATTTTCGTCCAATAAATATTCAATTACTATATTGACATATAAACCTTCGTTTTGGGCTCATTTTGGAATCGACAAAAGGTATCTAAAAGTTAGGAGAAACCCCAAATTTGCTTTGCTATCGTACATGTACAGTAACGATTCTATTAGGGAGGTTCCGCAAGCAAACCTGTCTCAATTAATACGTAACCGTATCGGTATTTTTTTTGGTGAATTACGTCGCATTTTTATGTATACAAATGAATTGTGAGCTGAAACACTTTGGTTAATTGATATGTTACGTTACGTTTTCCAGCCATGTTTTGCTGAACCGCTTTCTTCCTTTTAAAATATGTTTGTATATCAGAGATACGGATACGTTTACATATAGGTTAGACTTGCTGAACTTCCCTATTATTTTACCCCCGTTATTTCCCCTCTCATTCAGCATGGACATACTAATATGCACTCTCGATGTATTACGCCAGTATATTGCACTAGATAGCTGTTGGAGATAGATTTAAACTAATTTAACCCAGACTAGTTAAACGGCTCAATCATGACTAGTAGTATAGAAAAGTGGGTGCAAATGTTCTTGGACGCAGGTAGGGACGCTTGCCCGATTTACAGATCAAAAGTTGGAGGAACGCAATTGGTTGGAATTATATTTCAAATAACATGACTCAAGCAGACATTTTCCATGCTATGGGAATTAAGTATGATTTCATTTATCGGACAAAGTAATTGGGTCAGATTTTTAGAAAATGTACAATTGGCAGCTGTACATCTTTAGTAAATTCTGCTCAATTAGGCTGCAATTTGGTCAATACTAGGTAAATTCGAGTATATTTGGCATTGCATTGATTCTAATAATCGGTTTGGGTAGGTTGAACTGTGTTTTGAAATTTATTTTCGTGGGAAATTTGGGTTATTTGAGAGGATTAGTGAAAGTGAATTGTACATTTTCTGAAAATCTGACCCAATTATGAACCCTTAAGAAAGTGATTTCCTTCAAGCAAATTCTATTACGTAATGCAAAAAGTAACAGACCCTTCGCCCAGAAACCATTCAAGGGCGCAGGAGCATTTTTATTGACACATTTCATCCGCCAGCCATCTGGAAACATTAAAGGAAGCTCTTCATGAAGAAAGGGAGATCGGAATCTGAGTGATTTTTTCATAAGAATACTTGCCTACACTGCTCGCCTCACACATGGAAGGGTTCTGGAGTGAGCTTTCAACGGGTCGCACTTCTTGTGTGTGTTTGTGTTGAGTGAATACACTTACAGAGTAGGAGGGGGGTCCGAGAGGATGAGAGGGTCGGGATCAGGGGTCATATCGATCAGTTCATCCACAAAAGTAAAGAAATTATTATGGAACATGAATATGTGGTAATAAACTATACATGTATGAGTATTGGTTGGAGAAGGAATTATAATTATATCATGCGCTCAGTCTAGGCTCTCAAAGCCGCTCAGATCAGATTAGTGATTGGACGCCTTTTGCGCTAATGGTTTCCTGGCCCCCGAGTAGGCGTCCCAATGAGATTCTAATGGTATTTTGCGGTTTGGAGCAAGAGGCTTTTCCTCAGTTTGTAAGGATTCTTGTCAGCTCTGAGCCTAGACTGAGTTGGAAAATTGAAATTGACAATACAATTAGGGGTTCTATTTGTAAGACATATTAATAGTTACCGTAGTTTTGCTTCAATAATAAATATATGCCGGATTTTATCATAAACAAGTGGCAATTTATTTCCATACGTTAGGCAAAAGCAAAATGAATATAAAATAATGACAATTATAGATATAATAAAGTTGTTTTTCATCAATCCAAAACAATTTCTTTTGAGGTTTTGGCATATATTTTTTGAATAGTTTCTTGAAGTGTATTTGGCAGCTCATAGGTATGTATATATAAGCCCCCTCAAAATCCATTACTGCCCCTTCTCTGTGTCCCCCTTCACATACAGATATGGGTGAGGCCGTCAGAAAATGTACAATTTGCATTCACCAATACTCTCAAATAACCCAACTTTAAGACAAAAATGCAGTTCAAAATTCAGTTCATCATAACCGGATAGATTTGAGCAATCAATTCAATACCACATACTCAGACAGATCTATAGTATTTATCATTTTCAGCCTAATTTAACAGATATTTCTCAATGTGTAGAGCTGGCAATTGTACATTTCCCCCCACCCTGGCCCACTATACATACAGTATGGAGCAGTAAAGCACCCTCAGTCACACAGAGGCAAGGCGAACACAGACACGAGGGTGTATTCAAGTGGACCAATTGATGAAATTTGGTAAGGCTTGTGATCGAGTGGGGGAGGGATAGCAAGATGTAAAGAGGCTATAAAAACATTCTTTAATTCCATCGATCGGCGACAAACGTTGCATAGTGTTTCAAGTGTTACCCGCCCTACTGATAAAATTACCATATCAGACATGGGCCAGGTTTTCAGAAAATGTACAATTCGCAGCTCTACACATTTAGGAAATTCTGTTAAATGTGGCGGAAAAATGATAAATACTGGGTATATCTGAGTATATTATGGTATTGCATTGATTTAAATTATCGCTTCTGTTACATTAAACTGCATTTTGAAGCTCATTTCCGTCTTAAATGTGGGTTATTTGAGAGGATTGGTGAAGGCGAATTGTACATTTTCAGAAGATCTGACCCATATCCATGATACCCTTCTTATAAGCACCCGTTTGATCAAAGCCATTGATTTACCAATAGACTTGTAAGTCGGAAAATAATGGCTTCAGAAAAGTGGTGCTATGTATTTTCTTTGAAATCTGTCTCAGTTTGGTTGCGTGTTTAAGTGTGGTTTTTATAGGTCATAGCCAATCGTTTCTCTAATGTATTTCTATGTATTTAATTCAATCTGACTTTATTCCAGGTTATTGGTTATCTAGCCTCACAAGAATTCCGTAGACTAAGATCTGCATATATATTTAAATAGATAAACTGTGATGTGTTGAAGGAATATAAGTCGCAAAACTGATGTGTTTTTCAAAGTGATTTATTATCGTTTTCATCTAATGCCTCTAGCCATATAAATACATGTACCAATTTTCGAATCTTTACTAGTAATTGCCCATCCAAAGATATAGCAAACTCTATTATCAAAAATAAAAATACCAAACTTAAAATATAGAAGTACTTATCAGATGTCCTATTGTTGGAATCAGCTTGATCTCATCTTATCAAATATGATCATATCTCAAAATCCATTTTTTGCGACCTGTGGCTCATTTTCCTGAAACACATCTCAAATGCTAAACAAAAATCCAAATTTTGTTGTCTCAGTTGCTGATATTGTAACGCGAATAAGCATAATACATATTAAAAAAATGATAAACAAATACATAAATTGTGGCGGAGAATCTGAGAATGAGAATAGCTTTCACTGCACTATAAAGACTATTGACAAAGGCTGTAATGTGTATGCTTATACAATCATCCTGTCATCAGGTATAGGTCGGTGAGTTTCCTGCTTCGTGCCGAGTGCCACGCGTTATTCATGTAGGTGTTGATAACATCCATTTTTCCCTTGGACTCACTCAATTAGTTCCCCTCCGTCTTCATATCACATTTTTGCTCAATCGCATTCTCCCACAATCATCCCTATTTTTTTTATAAAAAAAATCATCGCTATTTCCCTTGTTTTTTCTCAGTTTGAAATGGACAAACAGCGTACATGCCAGTTGTTCACTTCTGACTTTATAAACAATATACATCCCAGCGAGTTGTCCCGGACACACATGACAAATATGATTGGAATTACACTTTAGGTCCAAACCCTCAGATTAGATAAGAATGGTATGTCAGTGATCAGAAGCCTACTTCGCTAATTGGTTTTCTCGCCTAGGACTAGGCGTTGTAATGGGATTATAATAACATTTTCGGTCTTAATGGAATTATTTAATGGCACTTTGCGGTTTGAGGCGAGAGGCTTTCCCGCAGTTTGAAGGCACTCAATTGGAACTTTACCTGTACTCCGCAGATCGTTTTGGAAATCATAGATTCCACCTTTACATTTTGTATTGACTAATTTTGGATTAATTAACCCACATTTAAGACAAAAATGAGGTTCAAAATTCAGTTGAACATTGTTTGAATCAAGGCAATATCTATATATTAATTATCCCCATTGAATATATTGAAGTGCCCATTTCATGTCCTTACAAGTAATACAACACTTGGGTCAGATCTTCAGAAAATGCACAATCGGCAGCTCTACACATTTAGGAAATGCTGCTAAACTAGGCTGGGAAATGGCCAATAGATGGTATATCTGAATATATTCGATATTGCCGTGATTCAGACAATCAGTTTGGCTATGTTCAACTGAATTTTGAACCTCATTTTTGTCTTAAATGTGGGGTATTTGCGAGGACTGCTGGAGGCGACTTGTACATTTTCGGATACTTTCACCCACTTCTGTTTGACTCATCCTGGTTTATATTCCTCCTTGTTCAAGCCATTAATCTTGTCTGTTATACGAGTCTTTGGGATATTATCGTTCAAGAAAGAGTCGGGTGATTCCATCAATGCTAAAGAAAATGTAACTATTGTATTATTGCCATATACTAATATACATATTGGTCAGATCTTCAGATAATGTACATTTGGCAGCTTACACATAAATAAATTAGTAAATTAACTGCAAGTTATCACACGGAACTAAGGTGTGTGGTATACATAACTAGTTATGCATTATAAACCTTACATGATAATAATAGATGCTTATTTCCATAAACGTTTACTAGGTTTAATACACAGTGCGGACTAGAAGTTTAATGGAAAGAATGGAAACAAAATGAGTATTATCTTTAATGTATACAGGCCTTCCAAATACCACTGAATGAATGAATATATTATCTAGTGTTAAAGCAAAGTGATCCCTTGAAGGAGTCGGCTGAATAGCTTATAAGGTAATATTCACATAGTTCCAGAAATCGAAATGCATCATATATGACAGACGTCTAGAATAGTGTTGTCACTTCAGCACTGACAGTTAGAGATTCAGGTGAAGACAAGGACACTGACTGCGGTAAACCGGAGATGTCTTGATCTCAATAAAATACAGACCAGGGTTTGAGAAATGGTGCCCACCCAAAGCTCTTATTCGTGCGTCATTATGCTAGCAAATGGAAGTTATACATCATTTTACATAGAGAGGTTAAATTGTCGATATAAATTAATTCAGCAATAAGATTATGCTGTCACTTCTTAAGACTTTACTATTAAACGAGAAGCGCACTTTCTCCGT
This sequence comes from Sthenelais limicola, assembly GCA_942159475.1. NCBI lineage: Eukaryota > Metazoa > Annelida > Polychaeta > Phyllodocida > Sigalionidae > Sthenelais > Sthenelais limicola. The sequence continues at coordinate 23,748,249 of OW804101.1, forward strand.
GCTTTCGACTAGAATGTATTGATGACAGATGTTGAGGATAGAGGTGAGGAGTGAAAAGCAGATTGTATTTGTATTTGTATTTGCCCCAAATCTAAACAAATTTCTCACAAGAGATGCACAACCTTATAATATCTGGTTGTTTTCATGCGCTGCCATTTACACAATTAAACAATAAAATAGAGCGATCTACTTAGGTAAAGTTACAAAGAGATAATTCAAGTTTTATAACCACTTAAGCCTAATCATTACATTCTTGAACACAAGTTAAATCCAAATCAGGACATCAACTTCACCGCAGTCAATTTCGTCTGCTATTAATTACCACATTCTGATTGATTTCTGAATATTTCTAACATTAAATCGCCAAAACTAAAAGTGAGGATAACAAATAAAAACAAATTATTCCCTTTATTAGCGATTCTGTTTATTTCGTCAAACCTCTCAAACAAACCACATTTACGACAAAAAAATCAGGTTCAAAATAGAGTTCCACATAATTAAAGACATTATTTGAATCAACACAGTACAACTCAGTTATTCTATTGATCATTTATCAGCCGAACTTAACATAATTTACAAAAAAACACCAAACCCAAGCATAATTTACTAAATGTGTAACTATGCTACGGCTCTGACTGTGGTATATAGAGTGAGGGTCGTCTGGGGAGGTTACTGAATGTGTAGATCTGTCGATTGTACAATTGTTCTGCCCTGACCAATGATAGTCGATTTTCTCCCCCATACTTTCTATCTGTCAATTGATATCTATCATCACAAATGTACATAGTTGTAATCCCCGAGGATGCAATAATGAAGCAAATGTTAAATATCGTCTATTAGATTGCTACATCTACATGAAATGAAAGGTTAATAGTGTGAATAATAATAAAAAAATATCATTTCTTATCAAAATACAAAGATTGATTTCTCCACCACCACCAGCTTTATAGAGGCACCCAGACAGCTATATATAATATACATCTCATACAGCACCAATATAGATACCATCGTCTAGGGTATATAGTTAGTGCATACATATATGTTTCCCAGGGGTGGAAGTAACTCAGGGAGAACTCAGTATTAGGAGTTGATCCCCGTGTGTCGGCTTCAAACTAATTAAGTCCGCCTGTCCAACAACGCAATAGACATTGGGGCCTCTTTCATAACAAATCCTGACTTTAGGTTTTACTTCTTTACCTATGTTTCCTTACTTCCAAAGCAAGAGAAAATAGTTGAGCAAGGAAATCTTAAGTAATGATTTGTTAAAAAAGAGAAAAAAACAACGTAATGATTTGTTATGAAACAGGGCCCTAGCTGGAGGTACAACAATAGTAGCGCAATGTGGGTCAGATCATTAGAAAATGTACAATCGGCAGATCTACACATTTAGTAAATTCTGCTAAATTAGTCTGAAAAGTGACAAATACAAACTATATCTGAATGTATTCGGTATTTAACTGTAATTCTAATTGTATTTTGTCTAGAATTTGAGTTATTGGAGAAGATTGGTGAAGGCGAATTGTACATTTGTTGATGCCCTGACCTAACGTACAGTCCCGATTCCTCATCAGACAATCTCTGTGTGGTCTCCCCCGCCCCAGGGATTACCAGTCCTCCAGTGGGCGGGCAGGGGATACAGGGGGGATTAAGGGGATGGGGGGGGGGGGGAGGGGGCAAGTCCACACCCGTACTCTCCATACGTATACGTTGCACAAATTATTATTCTCATCACAATATAAAACTTGAAACTTGGAGGGGGGGGGGGAGGGGGGGGGGGGGATATTAGTTCGAATTTGTTGAAAAAGTACTGGAACTCGAAGGGATTAACACTAGGGATTATCGCATTACCACATGCACACATATTTCATTCACTTATTATGTGATGTGTTAAAGGAAAATGAGTCACAAGTCGCAAGAATGGATTTTGAGATATCATCACATTTGAAAAAATGAGATCAAGCTGATTCCAAAGATGATAAACAATAGGACATCTAATAAATATTTCTATATTTTAACCTTGTTATTTTAATTTTGAAAAAGATTGCGATATCTCTGGGTGGACAATTATATATATATAAGTATTTTCATTTCTCATCATCATACAGTTACAAATTTCATAAAATAGAGACAATGGTTCAACTCTCAACACATGCAACTGTTCTTCCAAGAAGGCCTTGACTACAAATTACTAGTAAAGTAGATAAATATACTCTATAGGATGAGCTTAGAAATATGCGTGAATAATATTATATTTAATACACCGTTAGGTTCCCTGAAAATGATAACATTCCTAGAAAGAGATCTTGGGAATAAAATACTTTGAAAAATATCATTTTTGCGGCTTGTGACTCATTTTCCAGGATCACATCACTTATACGTCTGACATGATATTGTTCATATCCCCCCCCCACCCCCACCCCACTTATGGGTGTAATGGTTCCGCCCCCGGTATCACAATGCCTCACTGCGTCGCTTTTATGTAAAACTGAAGCCACATATGCGTCTTCCAGTGGTTCTATATCAAAGAAAAGAGAGATAGGCATCTATATTGGGTCGTTCCATGTAAGGAGAAATCATCGACATCATCTCAGTATAGATAAAATAAAGCCATTAATTCCCAGGATTTGGCTGATTATAATTTTGGTTAGAGACATTAAGGACCAGGTTAACATTTAAATCAATATTTATGGTATGGGTGAAGTCGCCAGAAAATGTACAATTCGCCTTCACAACTCTTGACAAAAGTGAGGATCAAAATACAGTTCAACATAACCAAACAGACTGTTTGAATCAAATATACTCAGATATACCTAGTATTGACCATTTTTTAGTCAAATTTAGTAGAAATTACAAAACGTGTACATCAGCCGATTGTACATTTTCTGAAAATAAATCTGTAATCTTTAATTGCGCCACTGTTTACAATTAAACTGATTATTTTGTATTAATTATTAGTTTGAGATGATAGAAGAATCGTTTCCACAAAAACATGCCACGAATCAGGGGTGAAGTCGCCAGAAAATGTACACTACACCTGCACCAGCCTAGTTTAGCATGATTTACTAAATGTGTACAGCTGCCAATTGTACATTTTCTGAAAATATCACCCAAAGACTCCAGTACGTTTTATGCACGGTGGCTGATACAATTTTAAGCCTCCATCGATTTCTAAGACTAGGTCGATCAAGATTTGTGTTGGGAAATCTATCAAGGGGATTAAGTTGATCCTTTATGTGACAAGGGGAGAATGGGTACATAGAGGATACATTCAATAGGATTCAACCCAATAATTACGGACCTGCTATGTGATCAGGAGGTAACTGGTTCTCTAGGCTCAAAGTTGAGAGAGTCCCTTCAAACTGAGGGAAAGCCTCTCGCTTCAAACCGCAAATGCCATTATAATTCCATTAAGACCGAAAAATGTCATTATATTCCCATTAGAACGCCTGGTCATAGGCCAGAAAGCCGATTAGCGAAGAAGGCGTCCGATCACTGACATACCATTCTTATCTAATCTGAGGGTTTGGGCCTGGACTGAACTAGCTTATATCAAATGAGCTTTAGCTCGTGTAGATATGTTGTAGATTCTTTCCTTTTACCTATATATATCCCCACTCCATCTCTACTCAACCCCCGCCCCCCGTCCCCCGCTCCCCGTATTTGTCTTTTTATACAATTTCTTTAAGTTCTTACTTTATAGGCAGACAGGAGGCCTTCTGATTAGAGTTCGCAGTGAGTTGCTATAAAAACCGAAAAGCCAATATATGTTCAGGAATCTGGTTCGCTGTAATCTTGATCCACTATTTCATAAATATTTTTGTTTTCACTGTATGTTTTTCTCGGTCAATAAACGGCAATCTGAAGGCTCCATGAAGTCTCCTCTATAGGGTCCGGGGGTCGTTCAAGGTATAGAGACTAAATTATCCAATAACTTTTCACTTCATGAGGGTGTGCATCTGAGAACCTGCTATTGTTTATAGGATACATGCCGCTCTGTACAACAAGACAACACACTACTCCCATGCCTATCTGTGAAATATGGCCTGGGTATACACATCGCACACTGGAGAGGTCGGAAAGTGAGATAAGGCACTGTTCTCTACATATTTGTCCAGTCATTTCAAGTGTTGACAAAGTCAGCTCTGTTACTATGGAGGAAGCGGTAATAAAACCATCATCACCTTCAGTCTAGTTATCCTTGCTGTAAATTACACCACAATCAATCCACCCTATAAAACGCATCCGCTAAAGTGAGACCACAATGGAATTTCTGTGTCATATTTTTGTAGATACAGTAAAAAGTCTCTATAACGGAGACCCAAGGGAGTGGGTTTAACTGTCCATAATGGTAAGGTGTCGGTATAAGGGAGATGTACAGTATGGAGACTGACAGAAAATGTCCTTAATAGCGAGGTGGTCGGATTATAGAGATGTCCGCACGTAGACGCGTACATAAATGTTGTTAGTAGCATATAATGTAACGTAATTTTCCTATCAGGATAACATCAGTATAACTGGACAATGGTATATCTGGGTCAGATATTCACAAAATATACTTGTAATCGATAGTTCTATAAATTTAGAAAATTAATCTATACCATTGATTTCAAAAACTCTTATTTTGGACTGTATTTGAACCTCATGTTTGTCTTGAATTTGTGATATTCTAGAGGATCAGTCAAAGCGAATTGTAAATTGTCTGACGACGTATACAATAAGGAAAGCTCTTTATAAGCTATAATAACTGTTATCTTTAAAGGATCACTTTCAGGGGCATGCCACAGAAGAAAATTCATCTCTGACATGAATAACTGTTTCTAATCAAGCCTGCGATCATAAATTTGTTTTGGAATTATCACCAAGTTATTATTTTTTTATACAAGAATTTCCTATTTCCTATTTACCCCATCCACCCCCTCACAAAAACAATTTAAACTCTCCCATTTGCTCACAATACATCAGGAGCGGGCACAGTATTTTCAGGATGGGGGGGGGGGGGGGGTAGGGGAATCTTGGCACATCTTGTCACCTTATCAACTTATATTTTGTAAAATGATTTAATAATCGGTATTAACTTAAGTATACAGTCTTGTGAGCTTAAACTGCGATTGGAATTGTTATTTTTCTCATTGTTTTGGCAGCAAAACGGAGCACCCACTTTAAACCATAGTGCCAAATTGCCAGGATATATAGTTTTCCTGTGTAGGTGCACATGCGACTAAACATGTGCAAAAAGTTCGCCAAAATTGAATCTCAGTAGCGAAAGATTGACTCAAACCTGCGTTTTTTGTAAGCGACTTGTAGACAGACCTGTTGCTGTAGATGGGCGACTTGGGTGGTCATTGAGAAACGTAACATAATTCCTTTGTGTGTAAATGCCATTTTTACTCATTGTTTTCAGTCTTCATGATGATTAAAACAAAGTTAAGGGTATCCTGAGTGGTCGGAGACACGGTTCCATATATTCATAGCCTTGTTGCCTTTGATAAAAAGGCTCGCGCAGGAATTACTTATGAAAAAGGGACCACCAACCCAGAGGATCGAAATCCACGTGGGAAACTATTAGCAATTGTGGATTCAAGAGGTGGTCGAAGGTGGAGGTCAGCCACCCTTGCCTCTTGTTCATTAGAGTTATTCCATGAATACAATTATTTAATTTTCATCAAAATGTAATTAATTGTGTATCAGGACCTTGAGAACTAAACTTGGTACATTTAAATGCTTTCTTCCCAATACAGTCTATATAGGCTTCAGAACGTCTCAGATCAGATAAGAATGGTATGTCAGTGATTGGACGCCTACTGCGCTAATGGATTTTCCTGGCCCTGGAGGAGGCGTCATAATGGGATTATAATGGCTCTTTGTGGTTTTGAAAGAGAGGCTTTCCCTCAGTATGAAGGGACTCTCTTAAGTCTGAGCCTAGACTGAATAGGCCCATGTTGTTTTCATTCATTCTATTTCATACAAAAAAAACGTTGAATTCCAGGATTCACCTCCTACTATCTATGGCCTGCAGATGCGTCTGTGGGAGTGTAGAAGTCATGAGTCATTTAACTCCAGTCACCAAGTTTTTCTAAAATTACTTTACGATTTCCCTCTTGTGTAAAACCCATTCATTGCAATATTGTGTTCATTCTTTCTAAGAACCCAAGGCTTGTCATTCTGGGAGGCAAAAATACAACTGTAAGAAGTTTAACTTTGGATAGTTTAAAATTAAACAAATATTTGGTGTGACTTGTAATCTTCACGAGTAAATAATTATGTACTTTTTATTTTCAAGAATGACTTGGAAAATGACTTCAGCAGGAAAGTTTATGAAATTTCTTCAGCAGGAAAATTGATAAAAAGATATTTAAAACAATTGTGTTATATGTTTACAATCAAATGGTTTTTTTTCAAAGATCAAAAGAATATTAATATGACTGAATGTGTTGAGGCTTTAACTATCTGGAAACCTTATCAAAGTTTCTCACAGTCGAAGTTACTGTTTAGTTATTCAGATTAGGATGGTGCAATTTCAATAACTACAGGTGGTTAATAGTCCTCCTATACAGGTGTGGGCTACGGGTAGAGTCAGTCTAAAAAATCCAAAACTATTTTTAAAAACTTATCCATTTAGTTGTTTATGGAAATTTCACAGCAAGTGTAACAGATCACCTATTTATTGAATTAGCTAAAGCTATTTGAAAAGCCCATCCATTTAGTTTTTCATGGAAGTCTCGATCATCCCAAGTGCAACAAAAAGTATTTCCAAAGAAATATTATTTCCCCCAGAAGCAAGTTCCCACACTGGTAACACTATGATCCATGATCAAACGATGACACCCATAATCTATTCCAGCGGTCAGTTGGGGACAAGGCTAAATACCTACGTATGACCATTAGTAGCAGGTTAAACATGATATCAAGTGCTTGAGATAGGAGCTGACATCTAAATAACATTATGATAATACAGTGGGTCATGCTTCTAAGGGTATTAGTGCGATCCTGTTATATGGATCTGGCCAACTAGCAGTTGTTAGAGATGAAACCTTCCGACATGAGATTACTATAGGTTTATATTGGGATGAACGAATAAGCCTAAATCCCATCTATAGATCTATGACCCTTATTAAAGCTGCACTCTCAGCTTACATCGATCAAGAACTGGATATTTTCTTAGTTTTGCTCCCATTTCTTCCCAACCCCTGTAAAAGTCATTTGAACAAAATTTCGGAGGATTTCTTCCAGTTGTGTTTAATACAGGGTTTGTAAAACGTCCTCACTTGTATTTGGATGGCCCGCCTAAATCCTTCTCTGCGAAAACCGCACTTATTATCTCTCAGGTATAACACGAAAAAAGCTTGTGTTAAAGGATGCATTTGCAGCTTCAAAATCTTATCAAATCTTACAAAATCTTACCCCATTATGATCTATAGGACTAAATATATATTCTGCTGCTGTTATATATATTTAATACAAAAATTTGAAGCCGGATCGGCCGAGAGAAAGCGGTACCCATGACTTGGTATTTTACTCCCAATGACTCTAGTGTTGGAAGTTGGAGGTAGTCAAGTTAGATATTTTGTTTTTACCTGGTTAGGAATTCCTTATTTGTGAGCCAATAATACTCACTAAACAAATAGGAATTTATAGTATTATTCTTCAGTTGACTCCCCTGCCACAGATATTGCAAAATCACTCCACACGAATCTACGTACGGAATATTCAGCTCCACTACTACTAAGATATAGGATTATGGGTCAGATTATCAGAACATGTACAATTCAACTCCACCAAACCTCTCAAATATCCCAAAATTAGGACAGACATGAGATCTAAAGAACAGTTTAACATAAACAAACAGATCATTTGAATCTTTAACCATTTACTCAGATCGACCATACCATATCGAACATAAACTAGAAGAATTAACTAAATGTGTAGAGCTGACGATTGTACATTTTCTGGCGATCTGACCCTTATAATTATAAAACTATTGTTAGGGACAGATGGACTTCTTTCATTTTTCTTCTGGGCCTAGAGTTATATGGTCCTCTTACATACGTATGGCCGATGTATAGAGGAATCGAGATAGTGACCTCGAGGTTCATTGATTCAACTTTCGATCATCACTTTTATTATCATAATCCGTATCATTATAAATCAAATGAAATTGGTTTATTTTCTCCTGGGTCCGTGTAGTATGATATTTGTTAACAACAGTAACCCCTTCCTCTACAAATCACACACATATTGAAATGTCTTCCCATCCCCTCGTCGATGAGATTCTCCTTCCAATTGATAAAACATAATATCAGGCTCCCAAGATAATGTCGACGCCTGCCTTAATGACCGAGGGCGCCGCTAGGGGCAGCTTGGTGGCAATTTAAGTTGACCCCCAAGTGCCATGTAGGCTCCACACTTGCCAAGAGAACAGCTCTCAAACCTCTCCCTATCTACTCGACATATTCATGATAAATTGGCCAGGTAACTCCCGATAAACTAGCAAACATCAAAGACAATTTTATCTCGACAAATAACATTTTCATACCAGAGTTGTATTCGTGTTTTTTTGGCATTGCAACATTCCCGAATATGTCAGTCTACAAAGGCATTTGATATTGATCACATAATATGTTATTGATAGTATAATTATTACAGTAGTCGTATCCGAAATGCCTGAAAGCTTAACTTTCATGGCCTTTAATTATCATAGAAACTAGCAAAATATAACCGGAAGTGTTTTAGTCGATTCTCATCTGGACTTCACATCTTATTATTATTATTAATTGAATAATAAGACCATAACCGCAAACTTCAGTATTTGCTGTTTTATTCAGGCATATGTTGGTACATTAGTTACACGACGTTTCGACCTGGTATGGTGGTCTTCTTCAGGTTCTTCAGGATATAAATAATATTATATAAATTACCAAGCTTATTTATCTCGATTGGGATAATTTTGTTTAAAAAACGTGTTTATTGACATAGAAAATTTCGCTGCTGCGATACGTTTCAATCTTCATATTGTAGGATCGAGAAAGGCACTGTTTCCCCACTTTCTTCTTTTTCGAATGGCTTCTGAGGAAAATCCCATTTTACCCATAAAAAAATAGAAAAATAATTAAAAAAATAGATAAACTTCCAGTTGCAGTTTAATCACGAGCAAATGTTACTGTAAAGGGTACCGTACATGTAACCAAGGCCTATCATAGGTTAATAAGTTTGGATTCTCAAACAGTTTTCCCTCCATTATTGAATGCCATTCTTTACCAGATTAGCCTCAAATAGTTTCCAGCAAAGGTTTAACAAGCGAGGCGACGAAAAATATGATGAAATACAACAATGCGGTCTTAGAGGAACAATGTTGTTTTTCCATCGGATTCTACTGGCAACTAGATTCTCCTGTTTATGTTATTGGCCCCTGGAAATCTCCAAACTAGGAGGATGAAAAATAGCACTATGTCGGGTGAAGATGAAAGCGCCACCTGTTGTCGTTTTCAGACAATAGAGAAGTGCACGTATGAAGGTATGGCCACATGATCCAAGTGGGCACATGGCAAAAACACGGAAATATTTCTTGCAAAGGGAAAAGCAGGAGGAAATTGAAAAGTTAGCTTGATGATCGATATTAATCTTTAAAAGTTTCAACGAAATTTGGTAAATAGGATTTTGTGAAATGTTTTTGAAAATTTTGTAATTTCTTTTTTTGAAAGTTTTAGATTAAAAATAATGAAATAGAAATCCTCCAAGTTTAGGAAGACTACAAGATTTATGGGCTTAAATAAAGATGGCAGAACCCGACGCAAGGCCAGACACCAGGTGTGTATAGGCTACTGTACATGCCATTCTGCTTTTAAAAGTCGCATTACCATAGGAATAATTTATAATATCTAAAAAAAATAGCTTTTACAGTCACTTTAGATGATAAGAGGTCATGCATTGAGAATAATTGAACCTTTTAATGTAATGCAGGTATCTGATTATAGGTATCATATTGCTAGGCTCAGAATTGAGGGAGACCCAGTCCAGGCCCAAACCCTCAGATCAGATAAAAATGGTATGTCAGTGATTAGACGCCTACTTCGCAAATCGGTTTCCTGGCCTAGGACACGGCGTTTTAATGGGAATATAATGACACTTTGCGGTCTTAATGGAATTATAACAGCACTTTGTGGTTTGAGGCGAGAGGGACGCTCTCATCTTTGGGCCTAGACTGGACCCTCCAAACTTAGGGAAAGTCCATAACCTCAATATTGAAAATGTATACATAGGGCTTAACCTTGCAAATGAAACGTATCGCATCAAAATGAAATTCTGTCAATGAAATCTGTTTTTTTTTAAAATCCCGCCAGGACGCCTAATCCAGGGTCAGAAAAGCTATTAGCGCAGTAGGCGTCCAATCACTGACATACCATTGTTATCTGATCTGCGAGGCTCTGAGCGTCGACTGTAAGGACGACTCCAAGTGTAACGGAAAAACATTCATGTGAATAATAAAGAAAAGATGCATTTTAGTTTCTTAGACATGTTTTAATTTTGAATGACCTGATACATTTCTTGGAGTGCTGGGTTTTTTATCCCAGAGCTTTTCCCCTACAGTGGGTCAGGGCGTTAGGAAATGTACACTCGGCAACTCTACTACACATTTAGTAAATTTTGGAAAAATGATAAATGTTAGGTATGACGAAATATATTTGATATTGAATTGATTATGATTGTCTATTTGTTTTTGTTGAACTGTATTTTAAACCTTACTTTTGTCTTAAATTTGGGTTATTCTTAGAGGATTGGTGAAGGCGAATTGTACACTTTCTGACACCCCGACCCATCGGATTTATTTCAACCCACAAGACCCGACGTTGTTTGTCCTCCATATGTTCACAAATATTGGTTTTAAAGTGATATTCTCCCTGTATGTACAGTAAACCCCCTATTGACAAACACTTCACATTATAGGCAGCTACATTTAGTCCATATATTACAGTAAAACCTCTACTTGTACACACCTCTCCAACCCGGATACCTCAGTATTAAGAACAGTTAGTGACCGTCTCTATACAGTACATTTCTATTATAGTGACCCTTCAGTATCCGGACACCTTTGTCCAGTCCCTTGTAATAGAGAGGTTTTACTGTATTTCTATCTGAACACCTTTTCATTATGGACCACGATCCCGGTCCCCAGCTAGGCTGTCTGATTTCACTATACCACCCCAGCAGAAAGTAGATACCATAATTTATATTGTTACACACCTCAGCGAATGTTGATACATTAATACATTAAATCTAATAACACCTCTTTCTTTAAGGATAATTGGGCCAGTCCCTTTACTGTTCATTCATTTTCCTTATAGAGACACCTCTTCTGGACACCTCGCCATTATGTACAGTTGAGCCCAGTGCCTTGCGTGTCATTTATACAGAGATTACTTCTACTGTATCTTCGTTTGTATACAATCATTATTCTATGAAGAATCACCATTAAGCATATGAAATGACAACTTATTGCACATTGACTTGAAAGCTATAAATAATCGAAAGATAGACGAACTGTTAAATAGACAAGCTCTTGAATACATATCTAGGAAGATCGAACGATTGAATCAGCACACATATATTCTATGTATAGTCACATATAGGTGAATTAACAGACAGATGTGTTGACACATGGAATAATAATAAGACTATATAGACATCTGTTCCGATAATTAGATATATCTAAATGGACGCAAATCGCTCCCATAATTACATATATTAACCATACAAAAACAATCTAAAAAGTACAGTCTTTGTGAGCTGGATAAACCATATGGGACAGATCTTAAAAATCTTCAAAAACTGAACAATTGGCAGATCTATATTTAGTAAATTCTGAAAATTAAGACTGACAAATTGTCAATACTATATCTGAGGATATTTGATATTGCTTTGATTCGAACAATCTTTTTGGTTAAGTTAAACTGAGTTTTGAACCATATTTTTGTCTCAAATTTGTGTTGTTTGAGAGGATTAGTGATGGTGAATTATACATTTTCTGGCGATTTCACCCATATATATTGGAAATTCCCTCACAGTCGTACCACCTTTGATGTGGTAAATGTCCAAGGCGGGCACCCAAAGTAATTTACTTTTCTCTCTCGATGATAAAATCCATAGCCAAGAGTGGCTTGGCAGTGGGAATAAGTTTTAATACTTTATGACCACTGGCGCGATTTCAAACAACAAAGTTCACTTCGGGAGCTTCAAAAACTATAAACATGGACGCGGTCCAGGGTCCGGCTCTACGATCTGTCTCATCTTTAAATCAAGTGGTTAACTCAAGTGAGTTGGCTCCATAATAAATATATATATATCAGGTGATGCGAACATTCACGAGTCTTTTAATAAGGTTGGACTGATCTATCACATTTAAAGATTTTGGTTATAAATTGTGAACATGAGTATATATATATTGATTAATGTTCAACGACTATAATTAAGACATTTATAATGATTTAATATAAGGAAAATTAAAGTCCTCAACGAAACGATGGAGTGAGTGAGATTGGTTGTTTTACGCCCTTATCAACACATTTAATATGGTTATATCAAGGGCGGGAGAGCTGAGAGGAAACGATGGCTGGATATATATAACAGTAAAAGCTTGTATTGGTTCAGACAAGATTACGTCTGCCATTTTCCACACATAGTGAATTAATGGAAAGAAAACAATATATATCGGAAAAGAGTCTTTGAGAAACGATATAAGAAAGCTAGGGAATATCGCATAATTCTCAAGACAATTAAAGTTCATGTTTTCCAATACATATCACCACCATTTATAATTTTTAAATCACAGCATACACGGTAACAGACATGCGCAGTGACACATGGAAATCCCATATTAACAAAATGAAAACGGAAACCTCTGGAGAATAACCAAAGTTGGTATGAATGCATACATGTATCATCGCTAGATTCTGACTTAAGTCAGTGAGTCTTTACGAAATATAGTGTCACACCGTTTGCAACCAACTGCAGGACGGCCCTATAAATAGTTGTGTATAGATTTCATGGCGATGCTCTTAAACAGAACTTCTGTCCATATTGTTGACCACCTCCCGGGCCCTTTCCATACTGCCACTTCCTTCAGATGAATTAAAGTTAAAATTATCATTATTTCCAGTTTGTCCTTTATTAAATTTGGTGTTTCCATGTTTCTTCTTTTTGTTTACATGGCTCCTATGCTTTGTTAATTTTCCCATGGCAAAATCGTTCTGTTTTGCTTTATTTTTGCTTGTTCTGTCTTTTATCTCCTTTCCCTTCGTTTTCTTGTTTTTCTTTGAATTAGATTTGTATTTTTTTGAATGTTTATTTTCCTTACTGAGGACATTGTTACGGTTGGAATAAACCATTCCTAAACTGTCGCCTTGATCTGCGTTATTTTCTACAATCGCTTCCTTTTCCTCCTCATTTTTGGGATTCTTTAATCTGGCCTTCAAAGATCCATTCTTGTCTACTTTAATTTCCTCTGTACCCGAAACAGTAAAGACTTCCTTTGCCTCAGTCTCTGGCCTTTCTCTCTCCTTCTCGGGACTCCACATGTCCACCTGGTCGTCATCATCAATTTCGGTCGCCGACACTATGTTATTCTGCGATTTTTTAGGGACAACAATCTGAGGAGATTCTGTAAATGTTTCTCTTGTTTCCGTTGATCCTGACGCTTCTTTGATCTTAGAATTTTCATTATATTCCGTCGGCTTTTCTGTACTTGGTATAGCTGTGTATTCTTCCATTTTCTTATTGGTTGTCTTATTAAATGTCCTTCGGTTTTGCAGTCCGTTCACTTCTTCTAATATACGCTGCAGTTTCAACTTTTTATTCTTCCTCACGTGCTTTACTTTTATCCTGCGCATCTTATTTCTATTTATCTTTTTAATTGTCCTGAGCCTTTGCAATCCGTTCACTTTTTCCAATAGATGTCGCAGTTTCAATCGTTCACTTTTCTTCACTTTATTTACCTTCATCCTGTGGGTCTTATTTCTCTTTTTCTTACTTTTTATTTTAACATTGTCGCCCAAAATGGCTTCAAGAGTTTTTGATGAATTTCTTGAGGCATCCACATCCGAGTTCTTTACCGTGGTCGACCTCGTCTGTCGTATAGGATTTTGATCAATTTTACTTTTTGACTTCGGTGAAATGCCTATGTGTAGTAGTTTTCCCACGAAGTCTTTCACCTTTTGGATTCCATCCCTGGTCGCATCTTTTACAGAAGGTTCTGAAATAAATAAAAGTTTCAATATTTATCATGTCAGATTTTTCTCGTGCTATTAAAGGTCAGAGAAATAAGTTTGGTATGGAAGATTGCCGAGAAAGGAAATGAGTGAAGTCTTGTTTATCTAGGGCCTGTACATCATGTACCGTATTTCCCCGTTTATAAGCCTGTCCCGTTTATAAGCCGGGGCGGGGCGGGGGGTAGTTAACGCTATTCTAACTCTAGTATGGTGACGGCCGTACTAGAGTTAGAGAGCAATATGCCTTCAAAAAGGCGGGGATCGAGTATAGTGTCAATGATCCATGATCATTGAGTAGAGGCAGGTTCGACTGACTAGGGGAGGGGGGCGGGGGGGGGGGGGGGGTACACACATTCTTATGTTAAAATAAGCAAGTATAATCCTTACACCGAATATAAGCCTATGATCTATTCACCATTGGAAATTAATATTAGGCCTAGGCCTATAAACTGGGGAATACGGTATTTTAAACTGATTTAAAGACAAACATGAAATTAAAATTTGGCCAATCCTATATTAATATTATTCTTTGAAAATTAGGAGGACATGTGGTTTGGTGTGAGATTAAAACAAATATGATTTCAGTACAAATACTGAACTATATTTCGGTGACAGGCCCTAAGTGTCCAAAATAGCGAGATGTTATAATAAATTAAGTAAAGAAGGTGTTGCATTCCCTAAACTAATGTGTCGTGAGACATGCTACACTTCTTAGTGCTAATATATCAAAGGAGAAATAAACTGAGAAAGTTAAAAGGTTCTTTTATGGGCAGCACAGAAAGGCTGCATAATGTAAGCCTATGTAAGAGCTGTCAATGTTTTACTTGTCAAAGAACAGTCAGAAAATAAAATTGAAACTATTCAACCATTTTTTTAATTTTTTTTTGTGTGTGTGTGGGGGGTAAAAATACCATAGAGTATAAAATACCATAGAGTAGGCCTACCGCTTTCGATATGAATTATTAATCTTTCCCAAAAGTAGGTCTAGTATGTATTAGATTAAACAAAGTATCTGTCCCCTTGCTCCCAGAGGCAGAGCATTGATGGGGAGGGGGAGGGGGATCTGGGAATCAAGGCTAATTTTAATCTTATAGACGGATATGTTATTTTAACTGCAGTAATAACATATGACTCATTAATCTATGACAATATTTCATATTTATAATCATCTTTGTTGATTTGATTATTAATAATTTCTGTTATCTAGCAAAAATGTTCGTCATCTTCGATTTATGATTTTTATTTAGTTCAATATTTCGCCCTTTGGGAGGGCTTCTTCGGGACAATGACAATTCATAATAGATGTTTACGAGTTTTTTAGATACAGCCCAGTCAGTGACACAATAGGCCTACCAGCATTGGCTACAACTATGATAAAAAGAAATGATGAACTTATGACATCACAGTCAATAATTTCTGCCATTAAATTTCAAACCACACCCATCTCCAAACACACTAACTTTTTTTTGCTACTAAACATTCATTAATCTTTGTTCAAATAAACATGTCTGAACTATGACCTAACCTGTCGACCGTCTTAACGTGTATCAAACCAAAATAGTTTGGCAGAAAAATACATAATCATCCTAGTGCATCAGTTATTTATTAAATGAAATAGCACTATTTTCTATATTTATGCATCAAAGGGTCAAGGAGGCAGTCGCAAAAATAGCCAAAACGTCATGTCACAATTTGACGTAACGCGACCTAGTGTGACCCTTGATTTCAACTCAGGATTATTTTTCTATAAACGTTGTTTTGTTTTATATCTAGGACTAGGCCTAGATAATAGTTATTTTTAAAAGAAGCAACTACAAACTTTTAATTCCGGCGGTGGTTGTTGTTGGGATCGATGATGTCTGTGGTTGTGTAGAAATTGAAGTAGAAGGAGGAGGAGAAGTGTTTGTTGTTAAATCCAAGTAATGCTCTCGCCTCTCCGGAGTATGAGATGACAACACTGGTGTCCCTGTCTTATCTTCCACTATCTCAAATTTTGAGGCGCTGAGCTTTTTTACTTCTTCCAAAGTGGTCGGTGACGGCAATAACTCAAAGTTGGATTCTGGTCTGAGTTGCTTCTCCCGAGGCTTGTCGGACAAAACCTCTTTCAGGGAAAGTCCCGCAAACGTGTCATTTAGTTGTAAATGTGATTTGCTTTTTTCTTCCGCTGAGTCCACTGTCGGCGTCAATGATGGTTTTGTTTTTGCTTCATGGAGCGACGAATGACTTGTTTTCGGTTGGGTTTCCGAATGACTTTGGCTAAAAGTGGTGTCATTTCGTCCTTCAAGAATCAAAGAGTTCCAGAAAATGATGAGGAAACAAATAAGAATGTTCTTTCCAATCTGAAATGCTGTCATGTTGTCAGAGATCGTGTAAGATAATTGTAATGATCGCTTTTGAAATCCGCTGTGATGTTGTCCTTCGACACCACACGACGTTGCGCTCGGTCTCTTGGCGACGTCACAGACGTCGCGCAGTGACGGTCATGACGGGCGACATTTCGTGACTCTACACTTGGGTTGAGCTTTAATAGGATTGAATTCAAAGTGTTTAGAATTAGCTAGGCCTATGTAATCTTTCATGATTTCCTCTGCTCCCTTAGATATTTGTAATTCGTAATAACACAACAAGCTTTATCCAGTGTTAACATTGCAGAAAGAACGGCAGAGGGGGCATGAGGCTTGGGCCAGAGGGTGCGGCTGTTTATGTGGGGTGGTCCTGTGGGGCGGGGTCGGTGGGGAGGGCGGGGGTGTGGTCGACCCTGGTAGGCATGTTGTCAATAAATAGATGTAATGCACCGAGGGCGCCATCTGTCTAACTGTTATGCATCAAGGTTGCGGCGGGATACAGAGGGACGGAGCGCAGCGTAGTCCCGAGGTATCCTGCCGCAACCGAGATGCATAACAGTTAGACAGATGGCGGCCGAGGTGTATTACATATTTATTACATCCCGTTCATAAATAAAAAAATATATAAATAAATCAAAATAAAAGAACTAAATTCAGTTTTCCGCCATTTTGTATGCATTTTGCGAAAGATGAAGAAAATAGTCCCTCTGGTCCAGAGCACTTGCTTCGATCAGAGCCTTGTCAGTCATAGCGAGTCACGCTACTTGTCAGTCCACTCTGCCTGATGCAGAAGGCCCGATCGTTTCTCCTAAATTCTGGTAATAATTAACAACAAATAATTCGACAGATATAAGAATAAAGGTTAGATTAACTTCTAATAGGCCTAGAAAGCTGGAAAAACTTTCATTTGATAGCAAATTTCCTGTTCTTCGATGACACACTAAAGGCATACAAGTGAGAGCTCTTATTTTGATTTTGCGAAGCTCATATTATCGCCCACTTAATCGTTTTACCGTTTTTCTATGGAAATAATAAAGCTATACGTAAAATGAAAAGTTAAAAGGAAGAATCATATGTTAAAATGCGATTTTGCTAAAGTATATCGACAATAATAATTTATTTCATTAACTAGCCCTGATAGCCTAACAGCTGGCTGAGTCTGACTGACAGCTATGACCTATGTAAAAAATGTGGGTCTACGCTCGTGGTGCTGTCAGAGACAGTACCCGATTCGCTATAGGATCTTTGTTCATGGTGGGTCTACATTGATATACTTTCGCCAAATAACATTTTTTAATGCTATTATATGGTAGAACTTTTCATTTTGAAGCTTTATATCTATTATTTCAAGAGAAATCAGGGTGAACGATCGGTGGCGCATCAATACACAATTTGACTTCCAGTAATCAGGCTTAGCTGCCGGACCTACTTCTGGTATGCGCCAAGGGCGCTCAAGTGCGACATAATTTTCATGTTATGCACCACTTTGACCAAGTGTGACATACAATGCTGAAGGTATAGGAAGCAACAGCACAGGGGTGTAATAATACACAGTCACAGTGTAATCCGTTTATTGTGGACATGGATAATAGGTCCTAATGTGTTGTCAATATCATGTCAATGATTTTACTATAGCCTAGGTCTATATTTTCACGAAGAACTGTTCATAGATTTAAGGAAATAAATAAAATTTAAATGAAATCAGAGCTAGGCCCTACGTAGGCTAGATCGTAGTCCATACCCCGGACCCACACTCGCTGTATTAAGCCAAATGTTGGCTAGAAAAATGTCCTCGCTTCATGACGCTGCCACACTTTACAGTTTCATGATGTTGTGTGGACATACAATCTACATTCTCTAATAATCACAAAAAGAATTTTTGCAACTATTTGGCAACAAAAGTTTTAGGTATGGTATTCCCATTCAGAGATAGGCCTAGCCTAATTGTCTCAGAAAGGTGAGATTGAAAAAATGCTAGAAATTTATCAATTTGCTCATGAAAATTGAAACAGGATCCAAACAAAGGATGTCAAATGCAAAGAGAGTTTATTTGAAGCACAAAGGCTAGTCAAAGTATGTCTGAAGAAGTCCTATATGTCTCTTTTAATGAAATACCTTCCTGAACAAGCACACATTCCCCAATGAATTGGTAAAGGCCTATAGCCTAATCAGAATTGGATTTCATTACAAAATATCTTGATGTGACCTACGGTACTGTAGCCTACCTCTTTTATGAATGCACATGCCAAGCTCACCAGAAACTTGCCTATTGGGAGAAATGAATTTGCTAATGAAAATGGAGAAATGACACCTGCATCTGCGTGTTTTGTTCCAGTTTTGTAAGACAGGAGAAACCACTCCCTCCTACTCTATCTTATAAAACACTGCAAAGGTTGAAACTGTCCAGAGAAAGGTGCAGACCTAGAAATCGCTGCACACTATATAAATATATTGCAGATGCCAGACATACTTTTATGATAATTTGAATCATTAAATTGACTGCGGCTCACATCAATGGGTAGGCCTATGACCTGTATTTAAATACATGTTCTCCACAGTCCCCTATGTTCAAGTGCATGGTTAGCATGTAAGACTGCAAATCCAGACATTGTGAGGTTGAATCCCAGGGCAGACAGCCTTTTTAGATTTGTCTCATTTTTCAGTCCTTTTATTCTTTAATTTCACTAATATCTTCATATCTGGGGCACGGTTTTCTTTCAAACTCACACATTTAGTTATTGATGTCATTCCTTTTAGATTGGGAAAGAATTAGGGAGGCTAAGACCGAATTAAGCAAGAAAAGTGAGTTAAATGGGGTTCTGGGATACTAGGGTATCTGGACCAAAGGCATGGGTGGCAGTCCTAAGCTTGTGTTTATTTGCAGGGAAAATGTTTTTTGCAAGGGCTAGTTACAGCGCTTTAGGGCTACTGGAATTTTTTATTACTGAGAGAGGGCATACTTTATCTGGAGGAATCTTTGGTTCATTTTACAGCATTCCCAAAATTGATGTAGGCCTAATGGTGGGGGGGGAGCCAAACCATACTCTCACTTTCATTGGTGGTGGGGGGGGGGGGGGGGCATGGCCCCTCCCTTGCTTCCTACATCACTGCAGTATAGAATCTAATTGTCTGCAGGCGTCTAATGGCTACCTCGTCAGGCAAAACCCTTAACAATCCTTTTTTCTGAACAGCAACACAATGTTTAGTGGCCGGGTCTCCCGGCTAGTAATGGCGGTGGGACAGTGGGCACATATGGATGATGTCATTCAACAATTTATAAGGTTAACTTACTAAAGTAACCATGCAAAATCGTTACCATACACCTAAACTATCTGGTGCGGATACTTCTGGACGATGCCTGCAGGTGATGTTATGGCAGCGCCATAACACACCTGCAGACATTTAGATTTTAGGATTAGATTCTATATTTCGTTAGCTTTTTAATGGAATAAATTATAATCTTAGAGTTTGTACCTATAAGGAGCGGCAGTGCTTCGATTTTTTTCTGATTGGAGAGGCTTCCCCAGGCCTACGGTATGACGTCATTGCTAGTGGTCAAATCTAATTGGCTCAGAGCGGCAGCGGCTGTTCCATGCTGCTTCCCTGCTCGCTGTTCCAACAACCTTTTGTTTGGGCGGCCATCTTTGAACTCTCCTCACTTCGTGTGCGCGTTTGCGAGAACTTTTTAATTATTGCTCAAATCAAAAATGTTTTCAGGACCATTCTTAATTATTCTTTGCTAGCCAGCTTTTGAGACTATACTTAAAGAGGTCCAACCTATGATGAAAAGTCGAGTTTTGAGGCAACAGGTAGGGAAGCTCTATTCTAAAGGTCCGACCTTTAATGGTGGCGTGACAGTCCAAATATTTCAGGTAAGCCTTTGGCTTTTTTTCCAAAAAAGCGTGGGTGTCACATTTCGTCTAGGCCCTATGTAGCCCATGTCGTTGGGCTAGGCATAGGTAGCCTATTCCCTATTCATAGCCATAGCTGTTAAAATGTAGGCCTAATTTAATCATAAGGGCCTAATGTAAGTTAAACTAATTATTGGGACCTTTCAAAATTTAAGACATTCTAACATTCTTAAAAGGCTCTTGTAGTCCTAGAGGAAATTAGGCCAAAATTCAACAAAGATTAACTGTTCATAATTATCCACTGTGTGTGTGTCTGATGGGGTGGGGAGAATTTGTGAAAAATGCTTGTGCAAAATTGTATGACCCCCAACACCTTGAACATTTGTGAAATGCATGACCCCCCACCCCAACACCTTGAAAATTTGTGCAAAATTTCATGAACTCCCACCTAGGGCCTACATTTTTTTTTAAAATATTTTTATTGGCCACAAACATTTTAAACAATCATTAGTAAATTACGCATGACCATAATATGGTGCTTTTCGTGCGTTGCCAGATCCAAAATCAACATCATAATTCAAATACAAATAATCAATTGAGCAGAATGGTATCAATATCAAATTAATTCAAACGTCTCAAACTTTGTCGGTCAAGACTAATATACATACGCTAGCTATTTCTATGTGAACGATATATACATCATTGTAGCCTAGTTCAGAGTCTGTGCAAAAAATAAGATGCCCCCTTCAGAGTCTGCACAGAAAAGGTGCCCCCAACGCCCCCCCCCCCCCCACCTAAAAATGATCAGTCCCTAAGAATAGAAAAGAATTCCGGGATTTAGATAGACCTAGGCCCACGGTAGCCTACCGGTAGGCCTTACGTTACAAAGGAGTGTCAATATTTTGGTTCTTTGTGTATAGCCTACATAAATTATTAAAAAATCTTTTAGCCATGGCATACCAGTGTTCCATTCTTATTGACCATGCCGTCATAGCTGGGACCACGAAAGAGTGCTAAAACAAAACATTGGATGTCGCCGTAGATAAAGTGAGACTAGCGTAGACAAATGAGCGCCATGGGAGACTTGGAGGAGGTTGGTCCGGAGAGTAAATCCCATCCATGCGCCATATTAATATAAGCATCTCAGCCTTACAATGAAATACACCAATTTATTTTCCCCACTGCTATTTCTAAACTGCCATTTCTATTCAGCAGTGGGGTGCCTTTATAATACGTAGAGGAAAAAATAAATATTTATTTCCGCTGGATATGTATTCGCAAATGTGAAAATGACTGTTATATATACTATTGGAGCTGGTTTTATTGACCAAGGATGTCGATAATGCAACGTTAATATGCTACTCTATAGCCTACTGAGAAGTGAGAACTTTTCTTTATACTATATTTAATTTCGATTGTATTATGTATTCTCGAGTTTTTATCAAGTTGGAAGCTATTTAATGCAGAGACATGTGCCATCATTTGAACAGTCTGGCAAACAAGCTGAGAAAAAGGTCTCAAAGGACTGGGTGGCAAAGGAGTGGAAGTAGATAAATCCAAACAATGGATTAAAGTGAGAGGAGATATCTAAAAGTCTTTGAACTCTGCCATTTTTCTACGGTTTCTCAAATACCAATCCCTTAAACAAATTACAGGCCTATAACCGTTCACATAAATCACCCTCAACAAAAATTGAAACGAGAGTGTGGGAAATAAATGGACCGCAACCCGTGTGATATCTATACGATTAATGGCATAAATTTCCGATAAATTTCTCTGTTCCGAAGCAAATGGTTGATGACTTTGTGGCAAAGAGTGTACCTGGAACCTTCGCGTCTTCATAGTCTTTCCCTTGCGATTTCCTTAGATTTATATGTGAGGGTTCTTCATGCAGAGAACCACTCAAAAGATCTTCATTGACTAAGAGAGTGGCACTGAGGTTGTAATCAAAGTTAAGTCAGTTTTACTGGAGGCTATGATTCAGATCTAAGTTCTAGAGAGTTGCTCAAACGCCACAGGGCACTTTCAGTGGGGTTCCTGGAAGTATAGGGGGTTTGCATACTATCCAGAATTTATTGTTTATCTTAGGATGACTTCTGACTTATGTATATCAAAGAAGATTTTTAAAAAGGGAAATTAAAAGGATTACTTTCATATTCTTTGTAAAAAATAACACCCTTTCGGTCAAATTTGAATTTATTTCTTGATCTTCTACACATAATTGTGTAACAGGCACATACATTAAATTAAGAACTTCATGGAACAGATCGTCAGAAAATGGACAATCGCCAGCTTTATACATTTACTAAATTCTGCTACATTTGGCAACAACTATTAATATTAGGTATATCTGAATATATTTCGTATTCGGGTGGTTCACATATCAAAGTTTGGTTATGTTGAACTGCATTTTGAACTTCATTTCATTTATAAAATTGGGTTATTGGGGATGATTATGGAAGGCAAACTGTACATTGTCCGACGACTTGACCCTCTGAATGAGGACACCTGGGAGTTCCTCTATACCCCATATTCTACCGTGTCTCTTGTGTTTATAATAAGGCAAATGCTGGTCAACTATGCCCTCGGGCTCCTAGAGAAGCAGGATTTTGCTAATGTAGTGGAGAGGATGAGGACGAACCACGGGGCTCACGAAAGCATCCATTTCTCTAATTGGTTTGTTTGGTGGTATTTTTGTTATTCACCTGAAATTTGAATATTATTACATACAAGTGTGGCAAATCTACATTTGTCACATATTGAAATTTATATCCACTTTCTACAAAATAATTTCGAAAGTTCATGCTTTTCTTCTATTATGATTATATTGATGGTATAGAATGCAGTGGTTTATTATATCATTATATAATAAAGTTAATGAAAAATCTAGCCTTTATCTGTTATTAGATGGATAGTCCTGTTTAGGTGTAATTAAATATTTGTTACCATGTATTTCCAAATATATTTATCCATCGGTTTATGAACCACACGTATAATCATCAATGATCTTGAATAGAATCACATAACCCAATTCTGAATTACTGTCTCTTCCCCTCCCACCCCTACTCCCCTCCCCTCCCACTCTCACTCCCCCTCCCACATACCTGTCCACTCATCCATTCGTCAGGTGGCACTTTCCCAATGTAAACTCGGACGATTCAATCAAAGGTAGAATTAGGTTAATAATTCCCTGACCAAGGAAATTATACGTATAACTGGGTGTGAAGGGACCAAGGAGTTATGACTTATATAAGTAATCCCAGATGCTTTTACATATGAGTTCAAGAATATGTCACAACAGGAGACTTTAGAGACTTAAGGTAATTAAACAGAATTCAAAGATAAGTCAGCAATATTATGGTCTTGCAACACATTAAGATGTTTAACTTTTGCTAACAAATAATATTTTGAATTGAATTAAATCTTTAGCAAATCAAGCTTGAAGTACACATATAAGTGGTCGCATTACATATTTAAGTTGTCGCCTCTACTGTCAATAATATCTAATATTAGGTTTTATTCAATAACTAACCAAAAGGTGCCGACTCAAAAAGTTCAAGAAAAGATGCAGACATTCCAAACTAAAGTAGTTCTACTTCTGTATCAAGTAGGATAGTCACAAGCAAGATGGGTATTAGTGTAGTAGATGTGGGTGGTCAAGTTTTGTTGACCACGGCGACACACATCCGACTAATCGTCCCATTGTAAAGCCCTTCCACAAACAGTGAGAAAAGTGGACGTCATTGTCGTCTGCTACTCTGACCTCTGACCCCAGGGGCGTCACCTAGCGGTATTAACTCAAAGCAGTTTCCTCCGGGGCCTGACTAGCCAATCAGGTGATAAGGGAAAAGGCTGGACATTTTTAAAGGCAATTTGTTGCCGAACAATACCGACGGGAAACATGATCTATTGAGAGAGGAAAGGGAAGAGATGGGGTAAATTGGCGGCAGTAGAAAAAAGGGCTGAAGTTCTTTGAAATGTTAAAATCTCCGCTAATAATCTCACCGATGAACCGAGTACGTTTTTGCATTATAAGTGCAACAAGTATAGCGTATGGTTTACGGTCTTTACCTAATTTTTGATAGCAGATATTGAGGATCGTGGTTTGGTTTAATTTAATGCAGGAATCAATATTACACCATTGATACATTGCTTTTCTCAGAAGAGCCGACATCTAGTAGACGTATAGTGAACGTGAACAATTTAAGCTTTAATTGACTTCTCTCGTTCTGTTACTTCCCGAGATCAAGAGTAATCTGGTGATATTGCTGAAAACTGTGATCGTATTGTTCAATACAAACAAACTTTAAAACAGATCATCTTCCGTGAGTACTTGATGCTCTTACTTCCACAAGTAAAAACCAACAACTTGTCATCAAGAATTGGGTTGAGGTAGAATACAACATTTAAACACAAATACTGTTCTGTTCAAATTAGAACAAATTCTAGCTTTTGGAACGAGCTGTAGGCTAAACAAGCTTCGTGGTCGTTAGTAAAGTTATGCACATATATTTGCAGATCTACACATTTAGTAAATTCTGCAAAATTAGGCTGCAACATCACAAATACAAGGTATACCTGAGTATATTTAGTATTGCATTGATTACATAAATCTGTTTGGTTATATTGACTGTATTCCGAACCCCATTTTTGTACTAATTTGAGAGGATTGATGAAGTATATTTTCTAACGACTTTACCCATACACAGTGACCAGTAACCTGATATGAGTCTTACAGGAAGGTCTTTGTATAATTCTGAAAACAAAAACACAAAAAATCACAAGTAAAGGAAAACATCCTAACTATATGACAACATATGATAAATTCCTCAGATTTTGCAGTAATTCGATTGGTAAATTACTATGCAATAACTGAAAATAACCATTCTCAGTTATTACGACAAATATATATTATATATAAGTAAGAAAACATTGAAAATTAAAGCCTGTAAAATGGTGGCTATAATGCCCTTAAGGTCATATTAAGCCGCACCACGAGTAATTCCAAAACGAAATATCACCGCTTGTCTGACCCCAGATTGACCTTTGTGTAAGGTCCTGGGTCCACATATGACAAGTGGGGTTAAAGGTGTGTTGAATAAATGAACTCATAGATTTAAAAACCTGAAAATATATGAATACATTGGGAATTATTTATCGAGCTCTGTCCACATGTAATCTGTTAATGTGAGCTCCTGTGGTTTGTGTGGACATCAGCTGTGTCCAGGTATAGCTGTCCTGACCGCCATATATTCATAATATATCATGGGTCAAGGCGTCAGAAGATGTATAATTGGCAGCTCTAAGTAATGTGTTAATTCTGCTAAATTAAGTTGGAAAGTGATAAATACTCGGTGTATCTGAGTATATTTGGAATTGCGCTAATTCTAGTAATCTGTTTGGTTATGTTGAACTGAATTCCTGTTGTAAATTTGGGTTATTAGAGAGGGTTTGCGAAGGTGAATTGTACATTTCTGACGATCTTAACCATATATATTCATGGCTAAAGGCATTAGAAGATGGGTAATCGGCAAATCCACATAATTTATTAATTTTGCCTTTATATCATTTTCTCTCTAGTGGAGTCGCCCCATTAGAATAACTAAGGTTCTGCTAAACTAAGTTGATGAAATAATAGATACTAGGTTTATCTGGTGTTGAAGTGTATTTTGAAGCTCATTTCTGTCTTGAATTTGGGTTATTCGAGAGGATTGGTGAAGACCAATTGTAAATTTTCTGACGATCTGAGCCATATATTTATGGGTCAAGGCGTTAGAAGGTGTACAATGGGGAGCTCTACACATTTATTGCAAAGTTATTGAAATGAGTCTATGGGTCTATACAAGTGTTCATTGCATTGATACAGAAAAAACACGATTCGGTTATGTTGAACAGTATTTTTGTCTCTAATTTGGGTTACTTGAAATGATTGGCGAAGACAAAGGCTTTACTCCACCCAAAGTGGTTTTTTTTCAGAATTATCTTAAAATATAGAATCAATCCGCGACTTCTTTGTATTGCTTTATTTTGATTCATACCACGTTGATTTTTCTATCCTCACGTCTCTTCTTTCCACACCTGCTTCTCCCTTTCTCACTTCGTCCACTCTTCCATTTTTTATTAGTACAAAATCTCTGATCTCACTCCAACCTCTTTTTTTGTCTGTCCTAATCTCATCCCACTAGGCCTATCTGATTTTCATTTTCTATTTTCATTTTCATAAGGACTCATTTTGACCTGGTCTTTTAAAATTCTCCAACTTGCATTCAAATGGACCACGCCTTTCCCTGGGTAATAATGCTCTTTTAGAATAAATTCTACATCTTTGCAGGTATGAAATACGTGCGTGAAACTGGCTTGGAGCTATGAACAAGTACCGCGCTCTGAACATGTAGATTTCAAATGTAGAATGATTTCCAATGTGACTTCGCGGTAGTTATAGTTTTATGAGCAATGTGAGACAGAGTGGGGGATATTTTGATAGTTATGAATCAATTACTGGCACAGCAATGGTCGATTAGAGTCAATTTATCTGGCATTATTTGAGTCAAAGTCTAATGAAATAGATCGAGTTGCGCGTGATGATATTCTAAATTCATTATTTACAGGTTCAATGAATGAACATGTTAACCTCTAATAGTGCTCGAGGTCATCAAGTTCCCGTCCCTCCAGGGTATGGTGGCCTATGGGTCTACAAGTCTGTATAGAATATATTAACATTTTCTTCCAATTCGAAGTTTTGCATTATTTCTTTTTGTTTAAATTCAATAATAAATATATAGTAAAGGTGGGGAAAATCACTTTAAAATTCGAAGTAACTGAGTTGATATATGGTTATCTTATGTATTATTTATTTCCTATACGGTTCGAGTGATAGGTGCCCTTCATCAGGGAAGGTACAAATGGGTCGAGATATAGTTGCTTAATAAAATATATAAAATAGAATAGATGAAATAAATAAATAAAATAAAATAAAAAAATAAAAAAACAATTCCTTGATATAGGGATGTCCTTGCATTTAGTCAGGGGATAGGGGACTTGATTCTCTAATCATTATGAGTTTATTTAGTAATGCAGTGTATACGGTTGGAATAACATGTATGACAGGTACCGTTTATTATAATGAATATGCTCAGCCAGTTTCGGGTGTTAATGTAGTTTGTAATTGAGAGCAAAACAGGTAATAATAATATTGACTATTAATTTAAATTTAATTGATAGTTGGTCCTGGCTAAAATCAGCAACTTCTTTTAGATGATTATCTAAAGTGTTTTTGGTTAAAGCTGCACTCTCAGCTAATATGAGAAACAGAATATCGCGAAATTTACTCATTGTTTGTCCTATTGGATTGAATTGTTATCAATATTCTCCTGCTGTTATAAATTGATACAAGAATTTGGGCATAGCATGAGTCAGGTTGTCAGAAATGTAGAAGCGGCACTAGCTCTACATGTTAGTAAAGTTAAGCTAAAAATGATGAATACTAGGTATATTTGAGACTACCCAGCTGGTATTGCGTTGCTTTAAAAGATCTGTTGTTATCTTGAACTGTATTTCACACATTATTTTTGTCTTAAATTTGGGTTATTTGAGAGGATTGGGGATGGAGAATTGTACATTTGCCGAATTCACCTATAGTATGTGAATATGCTAAAATAATATTAAATTATGATGCAATAGTCTGTCTTGAGTTGAACACAAATAGTGGTGGGTGGAATACTCCAAAGTAAAAAGAAAATGAAAAAAAGATTGTCAGCTCGATACACAAGCAACGCATTCTTTTTGCAAATAAAGGAGTGGTAATCAGTAACATTTGGGATTTAATTCATCAATTTAATCTAATGTATTTAGAGTTTTACTTTAATACAGTTTTAGTGCAACTTTGCGAGGATTGCAATTTTAGAATTACTATTACGAAAATATAGGTTCTTACAATGAATCTCACATGGGGTCAAAGTTTGTACTTGCTGTGCTCTCTATTCATTTGCGAATTACAACGTGAAAAAATGGATTCCTCTATTAAGAGGCTTGCTTTGGAAAGTTTGGAGTTCAGAAATTCGAGAAGTCGGAATTGGCAATTGATAATAACTTGTGACAAGAATCCCAAGTATTTGCGTAAGTTCCCC
Source organism: Sthenelais limicola (assembly GCA_942159475.1). Lineage (NCBI taxonomy): Eukaryota > Metazoa > Annelida > Polychaeta > Phyllodocida > Sigalionidae > Sthenelais > Sthenelais limicola. The sequence continues at coordinate 23,776,829 of OW804101.1, forward strand.
TGAGGAGAAATATATTCCAGAGTCCAAAGGATTCCTGGACAATTGTAGTTCAACGAGCAAACACTTCAAGTTGAATAAAAATATATCGTAATGTCAGGCACAAAGGCTTGATATTTATACATAAATCTGTACCCCTCTTCCAAAATATATTTTTCATCATCTTTCAATTTCACATTCCCTAGCCCAAAAGAAACACTTCTTCACTTCGTGTCGAGAATCAAATTTTGTTTGAATTGGATGATTCAAAGCGCATTAAGTGACAAAATTGAAGAAAAATTCCCCTTTTTTGCCATTCATTTTCACTTGTACTCATTTTCACCTGAACGTACGTCTACTTGGGAAGGATTTGATAACTGCTAACTTTATCTAAGGATTGGAAATCCTTTGATTTACTTAGATCTTACTTAAGGTGACTCAGTACTGATCTTGTGTATTCAATGCATATAGCTCAGTACTGATATATGTGTATTCAATGCATATAGCAGGGAATATCAGCATTATGCAGACGAAGTATGTATGTTAAGGTGACTCAGTACTGATCTTGTGTATTCAATGCATATAGCTCAGTACTGATATATGTGTATTCAATGCATATAGCAGGGAATATCAGCATTATGCAGACGAAGTATGTATGTTAAGTCTTGATATAAACATTTCAGATAGAAAATTTATGCTGATTTTTGGTGTGGGAGTTAGTATCTACGATCCCTATACATCCATATTAAATTTCATTAAAATTTATGGAGCCATATGTGTATAAATCAAATATTTATTAAGAATTTTCTCATTTTTAGCCAATTTTCTCATAATTAAGTTGTAACACAAAAAAATCGGCCTGGAAATTCATGCTGATTTTTGGTGTGCGAGTTAGTAACTATGATAGCTGTGTCCAGATAGAATTTCATCAAGATTTATGAAGCCATTTTTGTTCAAATCAAATATTAATCAGGAATTTAATTTTTTTTCCAATTTTTCTCATAAATAAGTCGTAATATAGAAAAATTTAGCCTGGAAAGCCATCCTAATTTTTTGTGTATGAGTTGGTAAATACTGTATCTACATTCATATTAAATCTAAAAAATATTCATCAAACAGTTTTTTTTTAAAACGCTGATTGTCATCAGCCAAAGTCAATTTTGCTAGTGCCCCACACTGCCACTAGGGGGCTTCCAGGGGGCTAACTCAGGATCTGAGGAAAAAAACATTATCTGATGATAAGTATGTATATGTTGAATGTCTGGGTGAAATTTGATGTCTGAATTCATGTCAGAACCATTTTAAACGAATTATGTTAATAAATCACTCAAATGTAGTAAAATTACTCAAATATGATTCATTATTTCTATCTCCATACTGCCATAGCATGAAAACTAGCCTGGTGACCTATGTTTTTTTTTCACTCAATAATGATTATTTCATGTCAACTATCATTGGTAAAAATCTTAGAAAAATTCATCAATAATCAAAATCACTACTGAGTCACCTTAAGTCTTGATATAAACATTTCAGATAGAAAATTTATGCTGATTTTTGGTGTGGGAGTTAGTATCTACGATCCCTATACATCCATATTAAATTTCATTAAAATTTATGGAGCCATATGTGTATAAATCAAATATTTATTAAGAATTTTCTCATTTTTAGCCAATTTTCTCATAATTAAGTTGTAACACAAAAAAATCGGCCTGGAAATTCATGCTGATTTTTGGTGTGCGAGTTAGTAACTATGATAGCTGTGTCCAGATAGAATTTCATCAAGATTTATGAAGCCATTTTTGTTCAAATCAAATATTAATCAGGAATTTAATTTTTTTTCCAATTTTTCTCATAAATAAGTCGTAATATAGAAAAATTTAGCCTGGAAAGCCATCCTAATTTTTTGTGTATGAGTTGGTAAATACTGTATCTACATTCATATTAAATCTAAAAAATATTCATCAAACAGTTTTTTTTTAAAACGCTGATTGTCATCAGCCAAAGTCAATTTTGCTAGTGCCCCACACTGCCACTAGGGGGCTTCCAGGGGGCTAACTCAGGATCTGAGGAAAAAAACATTATCTGATGATAAGTATGTATATGTTGAATGTCTGGGTGAAATTTGATGTCTGAATTCATGTCAGAACCATTTTAAACGAATTATGTTAATAAATCACTCAAATGTAGTAAAATTACTCAAATATGATTCATTATTTCTATCTCCATACTGCCATAGCATGAAAACTAGCCTGGTGACCTATGTTTTTTTTTCACTCAATAATGATTATTTCATGTCAACTATCATTGGTAAAAATCTTAGAAAAATTCATCAATAATCAAAATCACTACTGAGTCACCTTAAAATAAATATCTTTACCTTTAGCTTGCAAACTGGAGGGATATAGTTAACTATAAAGGGGATGTATATTACTATTCATTTATCTTAAATACCATTCACAAACTATGTTCATTTATTATAAACGCATTGCTCTGAAAACAGTGTATCTATAGTGAGTTACGCATAGTGCGTATTTCACTAGTGAGTTATGTTGGTTGTCATGGCGACCAATCTGTTTTTTACTAAGTCACTTAGAGTTAGAATATTGAAGTCACTTAGAATATTGCACTCGTTGCTACGCAACTTGTGCAATATTCAGGCTCCTTCAAACATCTCTTAGTTCGTTAACCTGTATTTATTTGTTATATTTTGTTTCATGAATTAATCTTTATTGTACCAAATTATCTACCAAATTTAGCAGAAATTACCAAATGTGTACAGCTGCAAATGGTACATTTTCTGACGCCCTAATCCATTATATTACATAAAATATTACTGACATTTTAACCTCAAGTATTTCAATGGCGATACAAATTCATAAAGAAGTGCACGATTGTTTAAGTCAATTCATCTTCAGGTTATATAATTTATGCCCGTTTGGAGAATGTAGACTGTTGATAAGGATATAGAAAACATTGTGTCGACAATGACATAGGACAACATTAACTGGATCTACCTTCCAAAGATCACAGTTTGGATGGTCGAGGTGTCAACCATCAACCCTTTCGCACCTAAAATCTTTAGGTGCGAAAAGTTTGATAGGTCTTATGATCCACCCTCTTGACTTCATCGGTGAAATTCCCCGCGACTATAAGTTCACCAAATGTTGTTTTATTGGACTCTTAACCAACCTTCTATTTGATTCATAACCCTAACCGTGGTAGGCGTTTTAGCCACTTAACATTCTTGTTTGTTTTTTCACTCCTACGTCAAGGCTGGTAGCCACCGGGTTAGTGCCCACCTCACCGATGTACAAATTAATGGACTTAAACAAATATACTTGATCTCTGGTGTTATACAAACAAAATAAATAAGCTAAGTTTTATTTCTTGTTTTATCCCATGCCTTTATGTTTCTCAGTTGGAGTTTTAAAGTAAATCTCGTGTAAATAGTACTTGAGGGCCAGTTTTGTATAACAAATGCAAACTTAAAAGGTAGTTAGAGGAACATTTAAGAACCAAGAAGGCTAAGACAATCAGTTTTTAAAACCGTAATAAAATGAATTGATGCCATTTTAATACCAGTATCGGTGTTGAAAATGTATTTTATTCCAGGAGTTTCACACGGAAACCTCCATTAGCTGTACCAACGTACAGGATAACTCGTTTTCTTGAATAAAATGGTTTAGACTTTCCTAATAAAATCGAAACCTTTAAAGGAATATTTATATGAGAGTAGAGTAATACTGTCATAGATCGGAGTGAATGGGACAGTCAGACAAAACACCCCCTAAAGCCCATACAACTAGCAAGACATGTGATCAATACTTGGAATTCATATCAGGAATTGATATAAGGAAATAGCTATTGTCTATTTAATAAATTATTGGCCTTTAATGAAATACAGAAATCAATACAAAAAATCATATGAACTCTCCTGATCACCGTTAGTTAGGTGCTCTTCTACTGGCAGCCTATAGAATCTGTATGCTAATGGCTTTCCCGACCCTGGAGTAGGCCCACCACTACTGCCAGAATGGGACTATAAACAGTTTCTGTGGTCAATTACCCTGAGTTTGAAGGGATCTGATAGGCTCTGAGCTTAGACTGCTGGCACCTGAAGGCAGCTGGCCAGCCATGATGGAGAGCAAAACAGAAGATAACAATCTAGCAGATCCATAATTACAATTCCCTTATGATACCTTATATTACAGGTGGAAGCACGATTTCACTTTGCATTTTACTGAATTAAAAAGTCAAGATGGAAAAAGTGGAAGAGGAGAAGAAAAGAGAGAACGGGGTAAACCAGGGAGGGGGTGGGCACTGAAGGGGGCCTGAGAGTAAAATGAGACAGAAAAAGTGCTATGTAAATCTAGAGGCACCTCTAGATGTGACATAGGGTCAGCCACTTGTTTTATAAGATACCAAAAAGAAGATGTGTCGACCAACATACACCTCAAATATGTCCACACTGACTGGAACTTCAAGAATCTCGCCCTGCCCTTCGGCCTATATACCTACAATAATAATACATGCAATATCACATGCAATATCACATACCATTACATTACAATGGATGATTCTGAAATTCTGCACCTGTCGACCCTTCAATTGAAAGCCCCTGGTATGTTTGAAAAGTGCATACTACCCTTATGTCTTACCTGTTTGCCAAATGTTGGTTATGGAGATATGAAAACACACAATATCATATATCACCAGTACTACATGTCAGCCACTTCGTTGGACAAACAAGAAAATCTGCTAACATTAAACATTTAAAATCCATTAGGAGGTGTTGAACAAGGTTTTAGCATACAAGAATCTATTAAAGCGTGGGTGAGAATAGACAGCTATCTTTTATTGAACCTAAGTTTGGATTGATGTATAGCATCTGGTTTGGCCATCCCATGTTATGGTTAGTATAGACTGGGAGTGCTTTGGGTTATGTATTCCTTGTTGAGGAAAGCCATGCAATGACGATTCTGAATAGGCATTTGTGTGGATTGCCAACTATGTCACCTACATATTTCCTATCACATCTTGTCTGTGTCCTTCATGGCTTTCAGTTTAAATCAAACTGAAATGGGATTGGCATGGCCCGGGAATCCAGTTGAAAATTGATTTTATAGGTATGTAAGTCTGACCAAACACTTAATCTGATAGGTAAATAAAAGCTATGTTACTAGGGTGTGATTTACACATGAATTTTGAGCGTTTATGGTACACTGAAAAATCAGTTCCAAAAAGAGTTATGCAAACGTTAATTTTGAAAAGACTAGAAAGTTGGAATACACAAGGCAATGGAAGTAACAAGGATTTTTCTCAAATCTCATTTAACATATTTCTTCTGGTTTCTTGTATTGGAGTTGTCAGATCCATTCTAGAGATAACGTATCTTAAAAGGCTATGGGAAAATGAATAGGATACTTTGTTGTAAAACTGATGATTTGAGTATCGAAATAAACGTGAGTGGTCAATGCATGTTGTACAAGCTAAGGGAAGGAAAATTGTGTGGGGGAATCTTACACTTTTCCCTTTTCCTTTGGTGGGTAGGAAATTTTATTCCTACTCACCATATTAATGTTATAGGTTCCTCCTACCAGCTGGGGATCCCATATGGGAAAGAATTCTTTTCCTTCCTACAGGGGAGGGAATTCTACAAAAAAACATTTCCTTAGCTTATACACCAGACTCCAGTATACGTATGGATATAGAAGAAGACAATGGCCATTGGTCACTGTCCAGTGGTCATGGTAAAGGGGATTGGTATGAGTGAGAATAAAGGGAAGAGGACGAGAATGTCCATTTAGTATACATGGGTGTATACGTGTGTGTAGAGTTATGGAGTATATTCACTGCGTGGATGGGTGAGCTGTAATTGAATGTTTGTGTGTATGTGAGGCAGGAGGTAGTGGGAGGATAATACCACTCCCTAGAGGAGCAATGTCATGTACATTGCACGTGCTTATACATACAGGTATGGGATCCTATATAGACGATACTCGGGCATGGATATCTGGTAGTATACTTCAGTACCATGGGAAGTATAAGGCTGGTGGGGGGAGTGGGGGAGGGGGAGGGGGTAAATGCGCCCATACTATTTTTTAGGCTAGGTTCATGATGAGTCAGGTAGTCAGAGAATGTACAATCGCCAGCTCCACACAATTCAATAATTATTGTAAATCAAGTTGAAAAATAATAAATACTAATATATCTGAGTAGATCTGGTATTGTGTTCCTTTTGTAATGTTTAATTATATTTGAACCTCAATTCTGTCTTGAATTCGGGTTATTTCACGGTTATAGGATCAGCCCACGAACTATTTCGAGGGTTGAGGGCATTATACATGTATATGGCTTTCACGTACTGTCCACATATATGTCATTACCCTGAGGAATAACGAGGTGTTTAATGCTTTTAGTACCCTACACAAATCCTAGTATACAATACTACGTACTGGATCGTTCCAGGTGTTACCAAAACAGAAATTAAAAGTAGATTTTCTTTTGCGCGATTCACCGTTCACCAATTCTGGAGCTAGGCGTTTCCAAATGTGCATCGCCCACTCTCTCGCTGACCATGGCACTGGTCGGGCGACAATTTCAACCTTTTGAACAATTTCCAGGGGTAGCCTAGCTACCTGGGAATTAGATGTAGGGAAAAGGTAGACCTAGAGGTAAAATGAATAATAAAATGTCAAATCAATTCAGACAATGCCAGCAGCAATGATCGATAAATGAGGTAACGTGATCACTGTGGTCCCCATGGCATTATCCACTCTCCCATACCATCCCCGTTTCAATCAACGACTGGGGCCTGTTGCATAAGCCAAGAAAGGAATTGTCTGTGATTATTCGATCCTTCACCTGTATAGGAAGGATAGAAATCCTTCTTACATGCCATTCCTAGCTGCTGCATGGGAATAACCTGTACACAACGCATTTGTATTCCTACCCACCGAAGTATAATAATGGGGAAAAACTATAGGAATTTCTCCACACAATTTTCCTTTCCTTAGCTTATGCAACAGGCCCCTGGAGTTTGACATGGGCATTAAGTGATAGCCTTTTGCACGTGCTTCTACATCTAAGTAAGGGCTCCGCCGCATGTGGCGATCCTATGGGGCGGTACCTGTACCTTAAATACCTGGGTGTATCAGCCACCTGAGCTGCAGATGAACAAACCTCGCAGGCTCTCGTTGAAAAGGAGATCTTCTGGATCACATGACCACTGTTGTCATCCGGGACCTAACATAAGAAGACGCCCGAGCCGCGATATTTGCTTTCAAGATGGTCGCTGCCATCCGACACCACGCAGGACGTTTAAGCAACAAAAGATCCAAAGTTTGAAGAGATAGTCACATAAGTACAACTCAAGGATTTCGGCTAAAAAAATGTCGGGGCTTGACTGTAAGATACTTGGAGAATCGATGTGAATTTGCTGAATTTCTTATAAGGAAAAAATATGACTTTGGAAGAGACTTGTCATCCATCAACCGGTGCGAATAAAAGACATTAAACGGTTGTAAATCTAACAGATTCGCCACTTATCGAGTGAGAACGCTTGCGATTATACCGAATTGATTTACTTCTCCTTTGTGTGGACTTCGGATTTTTGTGCGTCAGGGATCTTATTTTAGTTCTATAGTCTCCTTTTAATGGGACATTATTCAGTCAGTTCCTTCACTGCGCACATCATTGATTTCCTATTGGTGAATAAAATGTTTGTCAAAATTGAACATTATGTCTTAAAACGGGAGGAATAACATCAACATCAACTCGTAGTCTCGGTAATTAGATAACGTTTTGGTCTGTACACACTTTAATTACAATCTAAAATTATCCCTCCGTAGTCAAGGACCATACAGAAAGACCAGAATCACCTTTCTGATGTATGACTCCTATTTGTACATCACTTTTAGGTACAAATAAAGAATATTTTGAATTGAATTGAACTCCTTTGTCTATAACTAATTGAATTGTAAATGTATAGGCCTTCATGCACCAGGGAATTATTTAAACATTAGTTAGTTTAACAAAAATTGGGGTGGAGTTTTTTTTTCACTGATAAAAAACATGATGATGCAACATTGTGATGCATTGGTGAATACTGTGATGTTAAGTTATTAATCATAACATTAGGAGTAGATGTATTGGTTTTATCACATTCTTCAAGCTTGGGGCACCCATACCGACCCCTAAATCCCCCCCTCAAACTTGAATCTTTGCCCAGTTATTCAGTTAGGCAGTGCGAAAAATAACTTGTCATCCTACACCAGACTCCTTTGTACAGGCGTGTGAGGTGTGAATGCAATATGAATGTACTTTAACAAAATACATACGGCCAGAGAAAATATGTCTGAATGCATAATTCTTGTTAGTTATTCATCCCAATGACCGGGCGTGTCATGAGGAGGGGAAAACATGTCTAGATTTCTGTTTAATATGGGCTATCCCACGTCAATAATGTGATTATAGACATAGGGGCGTAGGTCCCAGCACTGCTCAAAATTATTGAGGTATATAATGTATAAACATAATGTTGGCTCATGCTTCAATAACATGATATTGCTTAGATAATCGGCATTTCTAATGTTATAGACACATGGAAGAACATAAAGTATTTAGTCAAATGTATTATGGTCGTAGTCCACGGAGAGGTGAAAGAATTTTGTTTCAATTGTGATTTCGTTTTACATGATGGAGGATAGTGGTTTTAATACCGTGTTGTCTGTCTTGCATTATATTAAGAGTCTCCAAATAGGCATTTAGTAGGTTTCAGCCTAGGCTCATACCTCTCAAAACAGATAAGAATGGTATTTCAACGATTGGACGCCCGCTGCGCTAATGTATTTCCCAGCTCTGGAGTAGGCGTCCTAATGGGATTATAATGGCATTTTGCGATTAGAAACGAGAGGCATTCCCTCAGTTTGCGGTTAGAAGCAAGAGGCCTTCCCTTGGTTTGAAGGGACTCTCTCAACTCTGAGCCTAGACTGGTTTGGTGTTCCCATAGGGACACCGAATTTGGAAAAGCTGAGGTTTTTCACATTTGTGCAACCCAATATGTTCTCTTTGTTTCACCCCAAACAATGACACAAATATAAACAAACAGTTAAGTCTGTAAAATAGACGGACTAAACCGCTAGACAATGGTGGCAAAATATTCCATGAAAAATTGAGACAGCCAAAGTCGACATTAAAAGAATTCCTACCTGCTTAAAAACAGTACCCTGCATTTATTTACATCTAATTACCCAATTTCTCCTGGACTGATTTGTTAGTAGGGTGGAAATTTAAGTCAGAATCAAAACGTTTCTGTGAAAAGTTGATGTTGGAGATAATATTTTTAGTCATTATTTTAATTAATCATGCACATGTGGTTTATTTTATATTATGTTTGGTTGTTAGCATAGAAAGGAGTCAATTTCGGTTGATATGCCAGCGAAATTCCCTACCAACTGCCTTTGAGATCCGCTTCATTGCAACTTGTATTAGGGGTCAGCTGTACAATTCGCCTTCAAATATAACCCTCTCATATAATCCAAACAAGACAAATAAGACAAAAATGAGGATCAAGATACAGTCCAACATAAACGAACCCATTTGTCCAAAATCCACACAATACCAAATACAGATATATATATATAATCAGTAGGAATGTTTTGATTTGGGGGACGTTAGTGCCGTTGGTCATATCATTACATCTATTGAATTTCAAGACTACATATTTAATGTCTGCGTTTCTAAGGTCATCCTGAAACAGTATATTTTTTAAATATCTTGCTATCGATTGTCCATTCAGAAATATCAATGACTATTCTTTTTAAACATGCACAGATATAAAAGTACTTATTGGATGTGCTAAAGATTAACATCATTGAAATCCATCTGATCCCATCCTTATCAAATATGATGGTGTCTCTAAATCCATTTTCTACCGACTTAAGACTGTGTCTATGACTCCTACTTTAACACATAACAAAGTTAACTGACATTGCCATTTTAATGGGTACTCCCACATTTAAACACCGGCCAAAATATCCAAGTCTCGCACCTTTTGAAGTCAATATTTATCGCGAGTAAAGTTTGCTTTGGCATCTCATCTCATAATGCGGTCGCTTTTTCTTGGGGATCTTTTTGGCATGCCATAGAGAATGCATAGACATATATTCATATCTGGTCCTCGTTAATAACTTATACCAATCCTAACTCACATATCGAGTAACCATAAATTTTGAAACTCTTGGATATATTTTAGAATGAGATGCCCAGGGCTGGTCTTCAAGTCTTAATGAAATATTTAAAAGGAGGACAATTGAACATCAGATGCTTCCCCTATTCCTAAAGAATGTATAATTCGCCTTCGCCAATAGGGGATCTGCATGTCCGCCATCTTGAATCTCGATTCGCATGGAATTATGCGAGTTGTATGGCGGTGTAAAAGTTACAGAAAACATGTTATGTTCAGCATGGAATATTTAACAGTAATCTCAGGTAGTTTATAGTCAATCATGTCTTTTATAACGCAGGAGACGTCCAATCACTGACATACCATTCTTATCTGATGTGAGAGCCTGGACTGAGGTAACAAGTGGTATGTTATCTATATACTTCAGACGATGCATACTGTGATCCAGTGTGGAAGGTTGCTATTTTATTCTCAATATGTCCACCCAGCAATTCTTTGTTTACATAACAATCATTTTATCGTCGATGATTAAAGATTTATATAATTGAGTCAGATTTTTATATAATTTGAACAACTCCTTGGGCTTGTTTTTTTTTACACTTTTTTACCAGGACTAGATCACCGCAATGGTGGTCTTCCTCTAGTACCTGGCGCGTGGGTGTGGGGGGTGTGTGTGTGGGGGGGGGGGGGGAGATTGTAGATGTGCCCGGTTTCGAACCCACAACATGATTTTGTTGCATAAGAAATATTCCTTGGTAAGCAATTTGTCCTTGCTTAGATCGAAAATTCTTACTGTATGACTAGATTCTAGTATTGTCTGTATAGAAAAGTTCTTCCCTAACAGTTCTTTACCAGCTGCTACTAGCAAGGAACATTTTAAGCAAAGTTGTCTTATGCAACGGGCCCCTGGAATAAGAAAACAATCCTATAAATATGCTTTCCCTCAGTTTGGAGGGACTTTCTAAACTCTGAGCCTAGACTGAACAAGCCTACACGGTCCACATCCAGCTAACTGCATGCATGTATACATGTTCAGTATTTCACTCTTCTCCGCGCATAATTCCAAAACTAGTCATGAAACAATTTGCATGTGACCGACACCCCAGGCGATGAAGCAACACCTGAAGGGTTATATGATCTGTGCACGGGATACGGGGTAGAGAAGTCAACTATTGTTGGCTTGAAATTCTCACAAACAATTGGATATGCGACATTTTGTGGGTTAAGTTTGGACTGCATGTGGAACAAACAAGAAAGTGATTTTCTTTCATTGATCGGGGTGACCTGAGCCTCAGCCATTGGTGCTCTGTGTGCCCAGACCTTTGGAGCCAGTAGTCATCCGGGCGGTCGGTAGGGGGAACTACTAGTGGTCAGGGGGGACAAGTGGTCAGCTTGGACAGGGTTCACGATGTTTTTCTTTCAGATTTCTGAAATCTTCTGGTATTTTGATAAGAATTGAATTTTATGGGCGTTTTTCTTTTTTTGTTTTTTAAATATTTTGTTATTGAGTCCGGTTTCAGCATGACTGATATTCTCGTGGAACTCAAAATCAAAATCAAATCACATGTACATAGCTTATCTAAGTCATGGTGTATATATACAACGATGTATGATGGCAGTCAAATCATGTCTTGGTTTCTATCGGAAACGTGTTACACAAGCGGTATTTTTGAATATTTTCCTCCACAGATTTACTGATAAAAATAGAGCATGTTGCCTTTATAACGTGTTAGAATCATAAATAATAGCACATCTGTGTTCACCAATAATTGAAGTTTATTTTACGAAGCTTGGGCTTTCTTGAAGGATGGAATTTAATCGAGTACAACAAAATGTCTTATGGAAATACAAATTATTATTACTCTAGCAAGATCCTAACCATGAAGAAACCCCTAAAGATGGGACCCCTCTCTACCCTCCTCTTCTCCAACACAGAATTGCTGGATCTGCCCTATCAGGGTGTCTTTGTATTACCCTCACCCTTGCTGTTGAAGTTGCTAACAATCCATTCTCAACATGTAGACAGAGGTCACCTTGGTAAATTACACTGTTTAGACAATATCACCATGACAGACCTGTGGCCAGAATTCTTCATCAGCTTCACACACACAGAGCTAGACATTTCAATTAGTGAGAGGTGCAAAGAAATAGTGTCCTGAAGATTGGCAAAGGCATACTGAGAACCCAGTGTTAATTGCCATTTTCCTCACATTACTTTGTCTCTGTAGTGCCAATGGGGAATGGGTAAAATGCGATGTTTGCCGATGGTAAAAGTGCGGTAATTTACCATTCCAGTTCATGTGTTATCATATTGAGGGATTTCCAGGCTAAGGTCAGGCTAGGTAGTGGATGTAGAATCCAGGCTTACAGCCTCTCAGGTCAGATCAAAATGGTATGTCAGTAATTGGACGCCTACTGCGCTAATGTTTTCCCCAGCCCTGGAGTAGGCCACATAATTTAAATAGCATTTTTAATGGATTTTAATGGCATTTTGCGGTTTGGAGCGAGAGGGTTTCCCTCAGTTTGGAGGGACTCTCGAAACTCTGGGCCTAGACCGGACGATGCTGAAGCATTCTCTAAAATAATAATAACAGAAGTAAAGAACATTATGTAATTAACACGTTTGCCATTCCTAAATGAAGCAAGCAATATGAGACACGGGAGATTTCCTAAAGGCAGATCAATAATAGGCTTCCACTTTTGGTATAGTGATAGGGAATTCTTAATGATGGTTGAATAGCGATATTTCGCTCACCTCTCAAAAGAATTGTTATCTTTATCGAATACCTTCACCATTTCCTATGTATGATATTGTTTTCTGGATTTATACACGGCAGCTAAATCAAATTAATTAATGCATTAATGAAAAATGTTTTAGATGTCATTGAAAGACTCAAGTGCATTCTATACTTGCTCCAAATTGGAAGTCCTAAGACGGGGATGGTGTATTTCACAAGGCATGGAAGGAATGACGTATGCCTTTTAAACCAAGCAAAACGAACATACTTTGCAACGAATTCCTATCATGCTATGTATCAAGTTGCGTTTTGACAAAACAAATGTCAAAACAAACAAGCTAATGGTTGTGTGCTCTATACAGCCTTTTATCAACATCCAAATAACTGGATGACAATAATATTTGTATTGGATTTAAAGGTTAGTATCTGTTCTGAGGACACTCAGAATTATATATGATAATCCTTTTACTGTTATACGAAACTAATACTTTTAGTGTTATGCGAAACGTATACCTATCAGTGGACAAGTTTCATTCTCATTTCAACACTATCAGTAAACACGGGTTGAACTAGATCTTGGGCTTTGGAGGGATTCTGGTTTTGGCCTTGCGACTAAGATACCAACCCTTTGTTTGATTGCTCGGTACATCTCTTCACTTGTTTGCTATGCGTCTACTGCTTTAACATAGACAATAGAACAGTTTCCTGATAAAGAAAGTGGTAAATAATTATTCTTATTACACACGCATTGCTCTGAAAGCAACGTATGTGGAGTGAGTACGCATAGTGTGTATTTCACTAGTGATTTATTTGGGGTTGTCATGGCAACCAATCTGTTGGTTTTTAAAAAAATAAAATTACTGCTGAAATTCAAATTCATGGCTAGATTTTTTTTTCTATTTTCATGATTGAAAGCATAATTATAATCATTGCAATATTCACGCTCCTTCAACCAACTCGTTAGTTAACCTGTATTTATTGATATTTTTTAAAATCTGGAAGTCATTCTAGGTGTGTACTATTGACGTTGGACTCGACACTATACTGATGTTAACGTCATAGTCAGTGACAATTCAAAGCTCAAGACAGTATAAGACATTAATCCTGTTTATTCAGAGCATCTTAGAATTTCTTTAGACCTTGGGACGCTTTTTCATATTAGCCAATAACTTTCATGTTCTGGAGGAGTCCAAGATTTGAAGGAAGTGTTTTCCAGGTTAATATAGTTGGAGGCTAGAATACCAGAGTTGCCGGAGAGCATCAACCGAGTTATGATTTTCCAAAGTTGCAATGTACACTTTGCATATGAGACAAGTCTTTTCGATATCTCTCGGGTTTAGGAAGCTTTCCTTATGAGATTCCTGGTCCTCACAATCTAAATATAGAGAAAAGGATGCATGAGGATTGGAGTCTGGAATGCAGGTGTAAAACCATGAACTCACAATGATATACACCTGGCAAATATGTTTTACGCTTTTCCTCATCTTTCAAAATTTCAGTGAAATAGTCTCATAATTCATGGATCTAACTCATATCCATCTTATATCAAATGTACTACTAGTTATAGGCCAGGGTGTTTTAGGCATTGATATATGAATGTAGCCATTTTTTTTTTATTTTATTAACGATTCCAAAACCCCCCAAATAATTATAATTTGGGTATTGTAACTAGTATTGTCTTTCCAAGCTAATGTCACTATTATGTCATTGTAATCGCTCTCTAACGTTATAGTGTAATATCTTATATAATGCCTCAGGGTGTGATAAAAACAACACTTTGTGTAATTCATATCCTGAATAAAATACTTTTCAAATCAAAAACAAAGGTTTGAACAAGAGTAATTAACATTATTAAAATCCATTCTAAGTACAAGCTTAGCATACCTATATATATATAATACATAATGGTAACGGCTGGAAGAACTGGATATTATTTAGAAGTCTGTTTTACCAATTTGTTAACTTTTCACACATATCTTTAATCATTTGACGAAGTATTTTTCAATAGGGGATTTGCATAGCCGCCATTTCGAATCTTGATTCACATGGAATTGTGGGACTAATGGTACAGTCTAAAATCTATAGAAAACATGCCATGTTCAGCATGGAATATTTATCAGTGCTCTAATGTTAATATCTATGTGTTATATATGTGTCCATAACACAAGTTCTCCTCTTTCCCATCACGCATTTGGTTTTCATAGATCATTCATACAAGCTCTGATATTGGTCAAAAGTTTCTTGCAATTTTCTATAAAAATATTGCTAAATATTCATATGTCAGATTTCTACTGAATCCATCCCAGCATGCACTGTAATAGACATGCGCAGTGAGACATGCAAATCCCCTATTAAATTGAAATTCAATAATCGGGGACGGCGATCTATAGGAGTGGACTGATTATGCTTATCAGTCCCTGAGGGGGGTAAGGTTATCCTAAGGTTTGTCTTATTGACTTTCTGATCCTGCCTTGTGTTGCTCTGATTCAGCAAGGCCAAGCAGACCTAGAATCCAAGGGATAATCAAATATCAGACCTGTGCTAGGAATTTCTAATGTAGACTTTGCCGCTCTTTCATGATTCGTGCTATACATGATACCAAGAAGGTATTTAAGACTTGGGATACGGGTCCTCGAGAACCCGAAGATAAGTCAACTACATGTATAAAGTACTCAAATAGAGTTTTTAGCACTGTTTTGCTTGCATGGATTTTATGTTCGGATGGAGTCTACTAGAGCTGACGTTTTCCAGCAGTTCATGTCCAGATGATGGTATTTCTATATAAATCAGTATCTGCAATTGTATTTCTTTAAACAAAAGTTGATTTTTTCGTACGTCAAGACGGTCTTTATACTTAGGAATAGGATATATGGAACTGGAGGTTGGTGATGGAGGTTGCATGGTGCTCAAGAGCATATATGGCCATTTCCACCAATTTGACAACATTTGGGCCCCTATACCCCCCTCAGAACCCCGAAATAAAATCTAGCATTATTAAGATGAGTTGTTATTTTTTATGAACCTTACATATATGTGTATTGAACTCCCAAGTATGGAACCATTCTGATTATTAGTAATTTTTTTACAGGGGGGTCGGAAAATAGCTCCCAAATAGGGAAAAAGGGCCAAAAACAGCATGAAGATTAACAACATATCATGTGAATAAGAACATAAAATGCTAGTAAAGTTAATATTTTCATTTTATTTAGCACCATATCATATAATTTGTGTAGGAATAGACTGCGAAATTAATATATAAGGAACAATGACAGTTAAAGTATAAAAATCTGTCACAAATTGAGCCTGGAAACAAGGATATATTTTCTGCCTCACTTCTGTGCAGAGCCCAAAAAAGTAACAAAAATATAAATATGAATAGAGTAGAAAACCATTAGATTTGAAAAGTGATAACATCTTACCAGACACTAATGTTTTATTCCAGTAAGCACTTGTGTCTTAAAACTTCATAATATATTAATTTTAAATGTTATAAATACAATATATTAATTTCAGGATAGTCTCATATACAGACATTGCTATGGGGGGCAAATGAAGATTAACGACATAAAATCATGAAAAAATAGCAATTTTAGAGCTTTTTGCTGTCTGCTCTGTAAGCTTACACATTACTTAGTTATTAATCATGGGTCATTAAAATTAACTTAAAATTCACCATAATGCTGACATTCTTGCAGTTTGATTGATGTATAATATATCTTTCTAGCTAAAATAGTTCTTTTTCCACAAACCTTGCATGGCGAGTATTATTTACAGATATTCCATCAATTATTGTGACCTATGCATATTTTTTATCATTTTTAAAAATAAAGATGCATTTATCAGAGCCATAACCTCATCAATTCTCATCCGATTTTAATAATTCAAAATTCATAGTAATGCTGACATTCTTGCGGTTTGTTTGGTGTATAACATACATTTCTACTGTGAATAGTTCCCCATCTACGAACGTTACGCGCAAGTAATTGTCACTCATTTTCCTGTGACACATCACATTTATATGTCGTTAATCTTCACATATATGTCGTTAATCTTCACATATGTCGTTAATCTTCAAAACCCTATTTTCCTGTAATAAGCATGTAAAACCTAGTCGGAAATTCTAAGTATTGATATTTATAGACTGATATTACTCATAATTAATAATAAATATCAAATTTAAAGTTCATTATTAAATTGCTTCCCCAAAAAACCATAAAATCGTTAATCTAGGGATGTCGTTAATCTTCATCACCCTGGGTTCCCACATGAGGCTGGCAGCATGCATTTTGTCTGCTAGGGTCCAAGAAAAACATACATTTCTACTGTGAATAGTTCCCCATCTACGAACGTTACGCGCAAGTAATTGTCACTCATTTTCCTGTGACACATCACATTTATATGTCGTTAATCTTCACATATATGTCGTTAATCTTCACATATGTCGTTAATCTTCAAAACCCTATTTTCCTGTAATAAGCATGTAAAACCTAGTCGGAAATTCTAAGTATTGATATTTATAGACTGATATTACTCATAATTAATAATAAATATCAAATTTAAAGTTCATTATTAAATTGCTTCCCCAAAAAACCATAAAATCGTTAATCTAGGGATGTCGTTAATCTTCATCACCCTGGGTTCCCACATGAGGCTGGCAGCATGCATTTTGTCTGCTAGGGTCCAAGAAAAACTTTAACCAATACTGTTAATGTTCATTACATATCAAATCCTGTTAGTTCTATCATTATTTGTGATTATTGAATAATTTCATTTTTTTTTTTTTTCTAAATTCCACCTTATGTGACAGGGATGTCGTTAATCTTCAACAGGGGTACCCACATTTTTTTTTTTTTGATTTTGATGGCTTTTGGCCAAAAAACATTTTTTTTGCATTTTTTTTTTACACAGATCATATTCACGTAATCGCCTATCACAACATATAAAAAAAAATATTCAATTTTGAAGGTTACTTAGAAATTTAGCACTTCCACGGACTATTGGCACTTTAAAAAAACGATTTTTGCCACCAAAATGGGATTTTGAAATAAAAAAAAAAAAAAAATTGGGCTAAAAATGCCAAAAATGTTGTTCCACAGGTTGGTAGAACCATCCAATCAAAAAAAAAATTCAAATTAATGATAATTAATTTGATTTAAGCCCATTTTACCCCTTTCCACGGTTGGGGGCCAAATGTTGTCAAATTGGTGGAATTGGCCATATACATGGGTCAGATCCTCAGAAAACTTAAATCGGCAGCTTTACACATTTAGAAAATTCTGCTAAATTAGGCTAGAAAATGATGAATACTAGGTATATCTGAGTATATTTGGTATTGCCTTGATTCAAACAATCTGTTTGGTTATGTTGAACTGAATTTTGAACCACATCTTTGTCTTAGATTTAGGTTATTGGAGACGATTGGTGAAGGCGAATTGTACACTTTCAGGCGATTTCATATATAGCCCAACAACGATTCCTCCATTACCACCATAGGCACCAGAAACTGGTATCTTGAGGTTCAGAAAAAAAAGAGGTTCAGAAAAGAGTTCAACATCATTACCTTGATTCTTTTAATCAAGGTCATACTAAATATAATCAAATATTCGCAATGTTTATCATTTTTCAGTCTAAATTTGTAGAAATTAATAAATGTGTAGAGTTGCCGATAGTACATTTTCTGTCGATCTGACCCATATATGGAATGGCCTATATAATATGATGTGTAATAGGTTCTGAAACATAATGTTATGTTGGAATTCTAATGTTTTCAGCAACATTTGCTTCCCATCTGTTCTGCTCTTGAGGGGCAGTGGGGAGTTGGCTCCCTATTTCCCCACCACATTTTGGATCCGGGAATATATAAATATAGAGATTATTATTCACCAGGTACCCTTCTGCACTGGAGTGGTAAATCAACATGCATCGTTTGTCTTGGAGTTGCAAGGGTCAAGTTGAGATTATATACAAAAACATGCTGTACAATTTCATGTATTTTTCTCCGTGACAATGTAAAGCTCTAAGAGGTTTTGTCAGCTCACGGACTGTGGGCGGTTTTTAGGAGAAGTTTCCCTTTTTTTTCTAACAAAATCTTGCTGGGTGATTTTAAGATCAACAAAGGCTCGTGGTATATTGGATTGGATTCCTAGGTCCCCTGTGCAGGAAAAGACCAACCCGCCTTCCTGACAGTTTGTAGGTAAAGTACGGTAAAACCCTTATTTGCTGACATCTCTCTTATCCGAACACCTCGCTACAGTGGATAATTAAGATCAGTATAATTACTGTACATGCCTGGTGTAGTGTCCCCCTCTTATAGATACACATCCATACTTAGGACAACAGGAACCCATTCTTAAGTGTGTCTGTGGTAGAGAGGTTTTACTGTCTTTTCTTTAGGAAACGTCTAGGATACAGCCAGTATGAAGAGGCTAGGTCTTTTAAAGCTGCACTCTCAACTAACATCGGTAAAAAACAAAAGATTTTCTACATTTTGTTTAGTTCTTTTCGAACCTAGCTATAAGTAGGCTACTATAAGTCATTTGACAAAAGTTTTAGAAGATGTTGTCAGGTGGTTCTTGCTATAGGGCTTCATAAATGCAAGCATTTATATTTGGAGGATCCATCCGAATCAGTTTTCTATGAGGACTTCACTTATTATCGCTCACTGGTGGCTGTTTTTGCTCAACTCACTCTTCTTCAGATTTTTGTATGAACATATAACAGCAGCAGAATATTGATAAATTTGGTCCATTAAGTCATAAAATGTTTAAATTTGGTAAGATTTGGTTTGTCGCAATAGCAGAGACTAGAGCTTTAAGAGCCAGTCATAACAGCTGGTATTGTGGGGACACTTTGTTAGAACAGCTAGAAATAGTAATACAGAACACAGAGCACACGAACAATCCCTGAGTTGGACAAATGATACTAATGTTACGCCACGCTTGCCATATGCCCAAGTCTACAATTGTCAGTAAATTGATGCATAATTGGCAGCAGTTTAACCGCCGAATGACCGCAGTGTGTGAGTAATTGTAGCAAGTGGATAGAGAGGAGACAAATTTAAAACAATTATTCCCTTTTGAAGGTATTTACTTAGATCTTTGACGAGCAAAGATGAGCTAATGTAAGAGCGCAATGTCTGTTTCAGTCTGTTATAATTAGCACCATACTCAATTTCAATATAATCCTCTTGTTCAGGTACTAAATTTGGTATTACCATCATATGAGATCAATCACAGACAAAAGTCGCACAAATCGGCAATTATCTTAACAAGAACTATTCGTTTCGATTCGTTGTTTAGTACTTTTTGTCAAATCAAAAATTTCTACGAGCTACGAGTTTCCAAACACATATATATGTAAGGGAATATAAACTACTTTAGTAGTGATTGTCCGCCCCAAGAATATTCTACAAGGAGTTCTTGTGATAAAGACATTTGAAAAATACAATTATTGCGAATTGTGACTCATTTTTCTGTAACACATCACGTACATAGAAAATACGATTGATTTCTGGTTCTTTGCCAATTGCTTCCCCTGCACCTCCAACCCAGACTCTCCTCTTTGGTCGAGCGGCTTCTTACAAGCAGCCTACTTTCCCATTGGCAACAAAATCCCTCTGATTCAAGGATCAGATTTAAGCTGTTTTGTCAAAAGAAACTCCGTAAGACGTTTCCTCCTTTGATTCCGGCAGAAGGCAGTAAGAAATGGGAAGATCACCTTTTATAAGAGCATGCTGTGCTCACATGACTCGGTCTAACCCACCTGCTCCTGGCCAGACCCGGGTCAAATGTAGAACTGCATTCTCAGTGATCAGGGGATCACCGTGTGTTCGGGTATCTTGGTTTTAAACCCTTCTCATTGGTCGCACGCTCACAATAGGGGAGTTGCATTGATGCCATATATATGTAAACTTAGTCAGACTCAAACAGCATGTGACAAACCTCAACCGAGGACTATGATTAACCGAGGACCATGATTAAATCAAATTTAAAACAAAAACAAAAGTAAAAGAATAACAAAACAATTGTTTTGCACACTGTAGGATGAGGGAGAAAATATTGTACAATATAATGCTTTAACATGACTAGGAAGGACGTTATTACTCTTTCCAATTTTTTCACTTTTTAACTAATAAGTCTAGTTCATCGACTAGTTCCCGAATTGACAAATACTTATTATGAGGGATGATACGATAATGATAAATCTCTTTATTACTTGTAACAAGTACAAACAATCCCATAATCCTTCACTTCTAGCATGTAAAGGAGGCTCGTAAAACACCCCTATTACTATTTGTATTTCCAAATAGGTAGCCAAATAGAATCCCATTTATGATTTCATGAAATGAGCTTTGTACATATTATTATATCAATTATATCATGATTATAATAATTATATAATGGATAAAAGCAATGATATGATTGTGTATGAGACAATGACCCCATACCCATATATTTGCCATAATATATCGTATAGTTTCCATTGTCCTGAAATTTACGACGTGGTTTTTCAATATGCATTTTTCACTAGAAAAAACCCTATAATATATTGCAATTACTATTGGATTCATTCCAATATATGCTCCTGTATTGGACTTCATGAAACCAACTTGACTTTGGATTTGTAGTTGGAAAAAAGAGAACCAAGCTTAACAAATGGGATATTTGGGCTAATGTTCATTTTATGTGATATATTTGGTGGAAACAAAATGGCCATTCATCTGTGGAGACGCGTCTTGTTTGATTAAAGTGCTCCCCACCCACATAGTGGGTAAAGATAGCTTAGAGCTCGTGTTGACCAAGTAAATACTTTTGCATAGTCGCATACTTTTTGTTAACATACAATTTCATCATGACCAACTGTAAGTCGGGTACCAGGAGGTGAAGTATTTGTCAGGCCAAGTATTAGCACCGAAATATATCATTTTGCGCGGTAATATCCATGACCTACCAGTGGAATGCATGGCGGGTGTTCCTTCTATGGTGGGTGTTCCTACAGGACGAACCAGCGGTAGTTAAAGCTGCAGTCATTCTCAACTGTGATGTGTTACAGGAAAATGAGTCACAAGTCGCAAAAAATGGATTTTGAGATGTCATCATATTTGAACAGATGAAATCAAGCCGATTCCAATGATAGTAAACATTAGGACTCCTGAAAAATATTTTTATATTTAAATTTTTTTTTCTTATTGTATTAAAGGCCAATTACATAATATTTATCCGAACATTTGAAAAAACGTAGTGTATCAATCAGTGATGTCTTCGTACGTTGCCTAAAGTTTGAAAGTTACTAGTAAAGTAGTTAAATATACTCTAGGATGAGCGTAGAAATGCATGAATATATTTGATACACCGTCTCGGAAGTTGGTATATTTCTGTGTTGACAACTACTTGTAAAGTAACTAAATTTACTCTATATGATGACCTTAGAAAGGCATGTATTTATTTAATTAATACACTGTTCGTTCTACTTTTTGATCCGTTGTTTTCCTACCCATCTGAAAGGCACTTGACCACAATTCCGGGGGATTTGATCCGGTTGTTTTTGCTGTAGGGGTTCATAACAGCCCACATTTAAATTTCGGCGGCCCGTCGATATAATTTGCTGCGATGATTACACTTATTATCGCTCACCGGCGCTAATTATCTTTGAGCCAATTCAACTTCAATGTTTGTATTTATAAAGGTATAACAGCAGCAGGTTATTGATAACTTTAGCCTAAAAGGTAGACCATAACTACCTAAATACCCAATATCGTTGTTGTCATAGTAGCTGAGAGTGCATCTTTAATAGGAATAGACTTTGCCTCATCCCATGAAATAATAAAGCATTTAGATAATTACTATTTGCCATATGTATTGCAATGTTTGAAGTAAGACTTCCCCCGAAGCAAGTGCATATTTATCATTAACTGTCGCTGCTTTGAGTGTATGTTCTTATTCTTCTTTGAAGAATCTTGGGATTATGTTTTTGCCAAGATGCTATTATAGATCAAATAACTGAAGCAACAAATATGTGAGAGGGATATATAGAATGAATTTTGCTTATAATCGTTTTCATATTTAGATGCAGATACTTCAAGGGCCACAAACCTTCAGAAATCTTGATAAGTCATATCCCGATCCCCATACACCTTGGAACCTCTATAGACCGTGGTCAATTCTCACGAAATGGGCCAATTTCTCATTTTACATGTTTAGCATGCTATAAGTTCGTGACTTTTGAGAATAGAGACAATCTACATAATATACAGATGCATCGGCCAGAGGATGACGATTCATGCCATAATTATATAATTATTATATACTTTCATGTATCTAATGTCAATATTTCAGAAATTATCCCCCAAAATAATGTTATTTTGGCCAAAAATGTCTTATCCGATCCTAAAATAATAAAATAAATCTATCAAAAATATGCATAATGAGTGTTAGAACACAACGATTACATCTTATATGTCATTTAAATGCGTATCAGCTTCAAATTACACCTATTGGCTGAATTATATGACCAAATATAAATTTTCCACAGGCCTCCAATGAATGGCAAAAATAGATGTGCAACCGGTGTCAAACCCTTTTCCTCCATATCCCTACCGCTCCAGAACTTTGTTCATATCTCTCCCTACATGCATACATGTATACAAGTGTATACATACATGTATGTGCAATTGATGGATTCAGGAAAAGTAATCATAAATTTAAACCAAAAATGTCGTTGATTCCTACTGCACAAAATAATGCTGCATTGCCAGCAGATTGTGCAATATATTATAGATAAGTTATGTAAAGCAGAGCCACTAAATGGTTTAATTGTATCATGACATTATATTGATGCCTATAGGTTAATTAATGCTATAGTCCAAACGTGATTGGTCATGAACTAGCGTGGTTGATCATGAGTACTAAAATGATTAGACTGGGAAACAGATGAGAAATTCTTAATCCTAGGGGCATTTTTGAGTACAAAGGTCCACCAGCACTTTTCTGACTAATTTGGGTGTGCTGAACACGAAAATCACTGTTGGACAGCTGAAATCCGACTCCTTCCTTGTCAAAAATTAAAAACAAAAATGGCTGCCATTCATTTTTTAGAAAAATCATAAAACACACATATATATAGTCGTGTGATACCTCAAAATGATGGAAATGGAGAGGACAATCCATTTTACACACGTACCTGGATGTCACAGCAACGTGGTTACCATGACAACCAAATATCCACACATAATATGTGTTTTTTGCTCATTTCTGAGAAAAATCATAGCATATTAGAGCATATCATAGCAAAACAATCTGAATAAAAAGTCCATACATTTCTGGCTATAACATCATAGTTCAACCAGTTGAAGAACTGCCTTGTGTACGGTGCCTATGCACCTAAGTAGTACATCAATCTGATTGAATGCAATATCCTTCTTCTAAGCTCTCCCTATATGCTAACAGAAGGCTATAGATTCGTGGAGGCAATTCAGAGACTAGAAATAATTATACAACTAATTCCAATATAACAATAACAATAATTATAAAACATGGTCTCTTTCTGATGATAAGTTTTGTGCGAAGTGGTTGCACAGATTATACAAATCTGTGCAGCCACTTCACACATTTTCTAGGCTCTTCTTATGATAATATACAATAGGTATGGAGGAATGAGACATTTCTGGTTGAAAAGATAATGTCTTTTAGGCTCTGGAAAAAAACTGTATAGTTTTGATAATAATGGGAAAAAAATTGTCCGTTTCCGATAAAAGGGGTGTGTGAGAAGTGGTTGCACATATTTTTGGCCCAAATGTTTGAGTGGCTATAGCTCAGAGCATAATTCACCAATTTAGTAGCAAACTCAGGTTATGAAGGCCCTATATCCCTATTTTATCTCTCCAAAGTATGAAACTTATTAAGAGAATTTTTTTAAAGAGAAATTTGTCAATTGAACCCCTCCAGGGTTTTTCTGGCCCATTTCGGGAGAATTGACCAGGTACGTTCGCCATTTCTCTTAAATAACCCAAAGAAAACAATACACAAATTAAAGTTTCTTCATTCTTTGTTTTCACTGTATTTTTCGCCCAATAAATGGCAGCATAAAGGATCCCTAAAACGAAGAATATGTTAGTGTTGTTTCTTGTTCTATATAATATATTATATTATATTATTACATTTGACTTTCAGGTGAAATGTGGAGCTTCCTCGCCTTGTTTCTCGGAATCTAAAACACCTTAAAATATAGCCAGTTATCCCACAAACATATTTGCTTGATTGTCGACAGATTTACCGAGATACACATCATTCTTGCTTGATTCGAAACGTTTGTAAAATGTATCTGTTCGTCAGTAGTGCACGAATGAATCACACAGGGAGACAGGAATTGTGGTAGACTCGGATGTGACTGGAATATTTGACAGAATATACACGGATACATTTATTTATGTCCGCACAAACCTGTGTCATTCTCTTGGTCTTCCCTTTTTATAATCACCTGCGTGGGAAAGTAACACTATCAATACCTTTTCAAAATAATTAGGCGTATGAAATCAGGAAAAAGAATAGGCAATATATTATGTGTGATTCATAATACCACACTTAATCAGATCTTTTATTTAAGACAGTTTACTTCAGGCCTTTTCTACGAATAATAATCATCGAAAGGAAAATATCAGATATAATATGATTTAAATAAAATAACCTGTTTGAGAGAAAGCATACAAAGAGGGCTGGCTTGTAAGTTTGAACTCGGTTGAAAAAGAAACATCGACCATTTTCCCCATGAAGGTTCCTTTTATGCAACAAGTGCAGTTCCAGAAACATTACAGGAGAAATTTCACACTGTACTGAAAACCGATCGCCAGTCTGCCAGCTTTATTTAGTAAGGCTAGCAAAAAACATATAAGTAAAAACATCAGAATTTAGTGGAGCAACCTATAGACTCCACTTTTAAGCTTTTGCTCACGTTCTGTATATATATTCAACTTAATTTGTAAAAGTAATAAAAGAACCAGGCAGAATGAAACAATGTCTGACCAACTCCCGAAAATCTTAAAGTTTCTTCACATTCTTGTCCCAACATTCTCACACGATCCAAGCTCATATGTTTTGGAAAGTGAAAAAGGTTATAGAAAATATTCACTATTCCGGTTATGTGTGTAGAAACAGTAGACTTTTAAAAGAGTTGTACACTTGACATGCAGACTAGAGACCGTCCCGACGTTGTCTAGCCCGAATATGACCCTGTGTTTATTTGCAAGTCAGCGTTTTTATCTACAGGGCTTATTACAGACGTCCACACGTCCATAGAACTCTGCGCATGCGTACAGAGACCACTTCCGGAAACACGATCCAAGCAAAGATGTGACTATATTGTAGAAAATCGGTGGATCCAAAGAGTGGAGTATGCTTGGAAGGTTTGCTTTGCAGTCTAGGCTCAGAGTTTAAGAGAGTCCCTCCAAACTGAGGAAAAGCCTCTCGTTCTCAACTGCAAATATGTCACTAGAATCCAATTAGGACGCGTACTCCAGGACCAGGAAAGCCATTTACACAGTAGGGGTCCAGCCACTGACATACTATTCTTATTAGCAGATTTGAGAGGCTCTGAGCCTAGACTGTGTGGGGAAAGTTCTCAAAAACAAACTCATATCAAACACGTGAACGGCTAGATTGCTCCCATACTTTTGGAAAGGACAATTACATGTTCTAGGTCGATGACGATTCTATTGTTGCTGCTCTTTGGGGCGAACATGTGGCCCTTATTCTTCTTTTTTCACCATTTCTTACCTTACGTATGTACACGAAAAAAGAGTCCTTCTTACTAGAGTTGGGAGTAACTTATTATAAAAAAAACCCGACGTGCCAATATAATATGTTCAGGAATCTGGTGCTAACATTTCCGGCTTTACTTGGTTAATTGTAATGCAAGTCCTTTCTGTAAATTACTTATATTTCGTCCTTCTTAATTGTTTTCACCGTATGTTTTTCGGCCAATAAACGGCAGCTGAAGGCTCCACGAAACGATTGTATGTGAATAGAAAAAGATGGTTATTTACAGTAAATGATTCTAGTGATAAATGCATGCACCCACTGAGAAAAGACGTTTGTTAATGATTATGCAATATGCTGCTAACTTAAAAATATACAGTAAAACGTCTATTTGTGCACTGCTCTATAAACCGAACACCTTAACTGCTAGTAAGGATACCTTGGGTCAGCCCCTTTATATGCTGTTCATTCATTTTCCTTACAGTGAAACCTCTTTTGGACACCTCGCCATTATGAAGACTTGAGCCCAGTCCCTATAGGTGTCCGCTATAGAAATGTTTTACTGTAGTTTTGTTAGTATACAATCATTACAGTCTGTCTATGAAAAATCATCATTAAGCATATGACATGACATTGTATCTAGATAGAGCGGCCTGGCAAAGTATATTATTACTATTAAGGACACATTGGGTCATCAAAGTCTTTACTGTATATTCATTTCCCTTATAGTGACATCTCTTCAATCCGGAAACCTCGCCATTATTGAACCCAGCCCCTTGAGTATCCATTATAGACAGGTTATATTGTATTAGGATGCTGGAGGGGCAATGTTGTCAAAAACCCATGCAAATGTACGCGGGTAGAATAACCTTGTCCCCTTCCTTTCCACTACTTGTAGTGACATGTATCAGTGACGTATGTCAACCTAACTGTCATATTATTGCATCAAAATCTAGCGAGGACGGATTGATATGTCGCGGTCCGTCATCGATACAACCCTCACACTGGTTATATGGGGTAATCAAATATAGGCCCAGATTGATATCATGTCCTTATTATGTGTTTATTAATTTGTTTGATTTCCACTTAAATTGTTTATTCAGGAAATAAGTGTAATATAACGCAATTGTTATCGAAATATCTTTATTCAGGACAATGTCAACTATTTTCAGATGAACCCACTCTAGGTCCAAAACCTCAGATCAGCTAAGAATGGTATGTCAGTGATTAGACGCCTACTTCGCTAATCGGTTTCCTGGTCTATGACTAGGCTTCTAATGGGAATAATGACATTTTGCAGTCTTAATGGAATTATAATGGCACTTTGCGGTTTGAGGCGAGAGGCTTTCCCTCTGTTTGAGGGGAGTCTCTCAACTTTGGGCCTAGACTGAACCTGAAGTATAGATTAACATACTAAAATTATTTTTTTAGTTTCAGTAGAGCCCCAACAACTCCTTGTATCAAATATTCTTAACAATTACAGTATCCGGTTTCAAAATTACTAGACGATTTGGCGTCAAAAGTGGCCATATTTATGGCCTATATAGGTCATACCGCTTAAGATTTTAACCACGCCCCCTTTATCTAGAACTGCCAGCTTTATACTCGACTCTGCATCGATCGTCTGAAACTGCTACTTCCCGACTTCCCATGGCCAGAAACAATGTCTCCAGGCCCAGGGACTACATATACACAGAGATTACTTCCAATACTACATGGTCTTTCTGGTAAAATAAGTGAGAAATAACCGATTCCCTGACCCCTATATGCTAAAGCATGAACAGATATTTTACCCTGCGTACGGCCGCATGGCATCTTCGGTAACACTCGGCATCGCATCTTCGGTATGCTCCGGGGAAAAAAATCGACCAATCACAGGGCGCGTTACATCAACCTTCAGCTAGGCTCTCAGCCAATGGGATCACCCCTTCCAAACGTTACTCGGCGTCCCATGTAGACGGCCATGGGGCCGGCAACATGGGTGATGTGCTGTGGCGGTGGGTGGCGGTCGGCGGTCGGCGAAGCCCTTTAAAATAGCCTAAAGTTTCATTATCCGCCAAACACTATAATATCCTAGTTCATTTAAGAGTTCTTAGTTGTGACAATAGTCTATCCTGGTGCCACTCACCATCTGGATATTGTCACCTGGGAAGCCTGTTTGGGAGGCTCTATCTCGACTTAGGAATGACTGTTTAAAATTGATTGATAACTACTCTTTTATTATGAAAAGTATAAACGGTAAACTAAACAGGAACTAAAATAACAGAAATTATTACCACACAATAAACCACGAGAGTTTATTACACTAGTATTGCATGAATTTAAGCTTTAACGTCTCGGTATATTTATATATATGTTAAAATTATCTTGCATTACATGAATATTGTACAAAATGAATATCTTGTTTTGTAAAATTATGAGAAGTTTATGATATATTGTTTTCTTCTTTTGATAATACTGTACCTGGCTACCCGTGTGTGCTTTAGTTTCTATAATAACCCAAGACAGAGTACTTTGCTATAAACTTCTATATGTTTTTTGTTACGAAACAGCACCTCTAGTTGTAGTTCTCCATTCGAATTGAAGCATTAAATCTACCAACATCGATTTGGAAATATATCGTTTTTCTCTGATTGCACTATGTTTTAGTTCTTCTCAATGCACTTCAAAATTGATGTATGTCTACATGTGCACGACTGACAAAGCTTTTCTGTTGAGCTAACGAAGAATACACCTGTTCCCCTCAGATACCACGAGAGACACCCCTTCTAGATAAATGTATGAAGTCATCTAACAGCTACCTTTCAAAAGTCAACAAGATCGGAGACTTATGGATGGTTTCCATTTCTATAGAAATTCCTTAGATAATTTCTCGCTGCCCATTGATATTTCATCCAAATTATCAAATTATTTCTACAACATACTTTTAATGAAATCAGATCTTGTAATACGTTGTATCGGCTTCTTTGTACACCAAGGAATGACAATAGTCTATGCTTCTACAGGGTCCATGTAGCAAGAATTGCTGCAAAACGATTGCATTGTTCGTTCTGTTGATAGCCTACACCTGCTCGGCTGCTCGTTTGTATGTGTGTCGCACTACATTGATTCATATGATTCATACCGGGGCTGTTATATTTAGGGGGTGGGATGCAGACTTCCCTGGACCCCCCCCCCCCCCCACACACACACACACTTCAAGGTTGAAAAATGACCATCAACCCACCGGGATGATTAACATATTTAAAGCAAATAACCCTCGCTCATTCGTCCAAAGAGAACCGAACATATTAACTTTGATTAACTTTGATAAATTGATTGATTTTACTAGTAATGTTTAAATTTGAGCTTTGTCCTGGATATTAAAGGTTTGTCCTGGAAGACTTAAATTCCAGAAGGGCATCTCCTTTTTGTCAAACTTATTGCACCAATAAAGAAAATATAACATTATATAATGTTAAAATTTTAAATCATATAATTATAAAACCTTTGATTTGAAAGGAGCTATGAACTATAGGGGAGGTAAGGTACCCTGGTGTTTCCCCTGACAATTCCTCAGAAAGCCACCCGAAAAAAAAGTTGCATTGCCGCTGTTTGATGGTTCCTGCTGTCGCTTTACTCGTCCTTTTAAATCTTCTTCAATTAAAGGACAATGAAAACTTTCGGTGAACAGCTAGGTTTGACAGGGGCAATTGAAGCACCGTGTGGATGGGGCCTTACATACCAAGGCCCTAACCAGCAATCGGTCGGGGTTGTTAGATACTTGAAATGGCCCTCAGTCGTGCGCATTTTACTGTTATGTTACGCTCGGTTGCAAAAACCCTTCGCACGCTTCGTATTGCTGAAGACTTTGGAGAGGACTTTAAGAGGTATTCGATAGCTAAGCAATTGAAATCCTGATCTGCCATGTTGGATTTGATGTCCGACCCCATGCGGTGCCCCTTTCACTTATTCTTCTCCCCGGGGTTCACACATTTTGGCGTAGGGTCGAATAGAGTCTGCTCAGGTGAAAGGGTGGAGGAAATTGAGTGGAAATGTTAGAAGTCCAAGTCGCCAATGAAAATGAAACTATTTGACTATATCATTAAGATCCCCTTGAGATGCTTGAATCCGATCTATTCCAGGGACTTCTTCTTCAATAAAAAGGCAAATAAACAACCGTTAGTGGCCATTTGAAGAACATGGTTCAAGAAAGGAAGCCCATGCACCCGACCCTTTATATACTTAACTATTAGATCAAGTGAATGTATCGTATCATTCTTGTCTCGTTCAACATCATTTAGTTATATATTTTATATTAGGACTAATTTGGGGATATGTTTCCCCCACATCACTATCGAAACCTTGGGACCATTCAATATATCATTACTATTATTGCATGGTAAATTTGGTTTAATTTTCCCCAGAGTGGTAGCAAAAAAAGAACATAGGTTCGTATTTACCACCACATCAATATTTAGGTGAGAGGCCCCCCAAAACGAACTCCCAATAAGAAGAAAATGAGGAAAATGTACAACAAAATAACCACGCCTCACAGAAAACCCCGATGATAAATTATAGTATAATTTACACGCCCTCTCTTGACCTTAACAAAGACCAAACTTAGCTTCCTGAGCAGAACGTCCACTATGACGTCATCCCAATGTTGTCTCCGCAAAGAGTGAGCAGTGACTGGCCTTTGGATGCGCATGCGTAACGATCTAAACTTCTCTCTTGCTTCCCTTTCAGAAGCAGACGACATTCGGTCCTCACCGCAGGATCGAGGCTCGAGCAGGCGCTGTGGCGCGGGAAGTCGTCTCACAGTTAGAAACTGTTCACAGTATCAACTCTGTTGCCATAGCGAACGCTGGAGCAAGCGGGTAATAGCCACATCATCAGCTTTGGATCCCAACCAAAAGTGGATCACTCAAATCTTTACCTGCTGCAGACGGGGCGAGTGAAAGGGATACAGTGTGTCTGAGAGACTTATTACTTGAGCTATCGTCACCGTCACCGCCGCCTAGAACTCCCGAGTTGGATTGTACGGGGAGGGAGCGTTTACACACCAAACAGGGCTCAGCGAACCACAACTTTTACTTCTGTGAATAGAAGATCCACGGGGAGAGCATCTAGAACCATGCAGGTAGGGACAGAACGATGACCTCGACATATAGATCTGATTGACAGGCTTTGTGCCGAGAAAATGTTTTATGCTACTGTTATATCGCTTAGAAAGTTGAGCGGAGAGGTTGTGTTGGCTTAGGATGTTTGGATCCCTCTTAAGGGTCTCACTTAAGGTGTGAACACCTGGAGGCTGTGCAGTGGGATCCAAACTATATAAAATATGCCCATGACGTTGTCCACTTGGGTATAGGAGACTGAGTATGACTACAATGTCATGATATACCAAGATAAACATCCATTCAGGTTTTAAGATGTTTCGAAGCTGTAATCAATCCATTTAAAGGACCATAATTATAGTCTTGATGTACACCGGCAGAAGATGGTTCTGTACTAGTTGTAGTTATCGATCGAACGCTGATGAGCACATGGAAGTTAAAACATATTTATATAAACGTTAACTAAATCTAATATATCACTTCCCCAATACATTTGATAAAACCCAAAAGGAAATATGGATGTTATGAATGGGAGGTTATCAATGAAATAGGCACCAATAAAGGATATATAATATAATCCCTACCAGCTATAATCCCTTGCCACACTCGAACCCATTTACCCAATATTTTGCCAACCTACATAATGCTTGACCTAGTATGGCATAAGTTTATTTGAAAATAGCCCAATAGGCAATAACATGCACGCAGGTTATGAATTCACGGGATGACACAGATAGTTTGCCGGTGTTTCTCGTTGTTTCCTCCTGCCAATCTTGATCAGCCAGGGCAAAAGATAATAGCTGAAGAGATAAGGAAATAAACAAAGTTCTCTTCAATGTTCTTTTTGCTTTTTATACATCCACACCACACACAGATGCGCCTGCATTCTTGGGGATGTTCAGGCAGAGGCGGTGGGGTGGGGGTGGGGGTGGGCCTTGCATGGGGGGGGGGGGGGGGCAACCACCTTTTATCTTTGATATACATATTTCTCTCTGCCTTGTCCACAACCTGTATATATTAGGATGTCATATCCATTTGATATGTGTTCTTATATATTTTTAGATTTAATAATTGTGTCAAATATATTGGATTAAATCGTGAAATACTGCCGGGCACATGTAATGGGGATAGGGTTGTTGGTGGTCCGCTGCGACCCGCCTCCCACACGCTAGAGGAACGCGCGCTCGTCACCATATGCTGTTTAACAATGGCTCTCATTGCTTTCCCTCTCTCTCTCTGCCTATAGGGCGGTTGTACAGGCGGCATTATAGTGTACATATTCATACACACCTCGGGTTAGAGACACTTTTCTACTTTTAAGGGTTATACTCGGTGACCCGCCGAGGGGAAAGGAGGCTCCGCGCGGGAATTATAGTTCCTGGTATTCCCGCTAGGAGTCACAACATGTTCATGACGTCACTGTCACAAATATTTATATTTATATTAGTAATTCTGAGAGGCAGGTAACTTTGAAAGTCTGTAACTTCACTAATTTTTGGAGTATCAACAAACTTCTTTCACTTTTATAATGCTTATTTCCCCTTCTGTACATCCCTGTCATTTCTTTTTTTTCCTTTTTAATATTTATTTTTTTGTACATGTGATATGTCACAGGTAAATGAGTCACTCCCCAAACTTATTTGAGGTCATCTACTGAAAACTGACATAACTTTACAAAAAAGCCCATATCTCGGCAAATTCTGGGAATTCTCAACTATTCTTTTCGCTTATTGACTCAGGAGGACATGCAGATTCAGAATCTGTAATAAACCCAAATTCGAAAATTTGGCCCTGGAGTCCCCTTTCTGCTTGGCTGGTCAGAAAATTTAGTCTGTTTAAGAAGCTGAGAGAAGTGATTTTATAAGCAGATGTGTATTATCGCCTATGCCATTAATGTGTTGATGTAAATGGGCGTTTATAATAATCAGAACGTCAACCATGAAAACCCCTATATTAGTCTAGGCTCTAGAGTTGAGAGAGTCCCTCCAAACTAAGGGAAAGCCTCTCGTTCCAAACCGCAAATACCATTAGAATCCCATTGGGGACTTACTCCAGAGCCAGAAAAGCCATTAGCGCTAGGTGTCCAATCACTAACTGATCTGATCTGAGAGGCTGTGAGCCTAGACTGATTATATAGAAGTACTTATATATCGGGAGGAACATCAGCATTGGTGGAAGCAGTCGATGCGCCTCCTACCATAAGGGCTAGGTGGGGATGTAGAGAGAAGGGAGGTTTAAAAGAAAATCTTCCATGAAGTTCCTGGCTGGAAGCATGTATAATATCATACATACATGCACCTCTTCAAGTTATATTTGTTAAAATGTTCATGCACACACATATCGTTTTGAGGCAATAAATCAGATGTTGTTCCTAAAAAATATAATGGCAATTTTCCCTTAAACACAGACATACCACAAGAATGCCCCTATATACTCTACGTGGGGAAAAAAGCCATTTTAAATCGTATTTTGGTCATACTTTACTGGGGCGGTTTGTACTAATATTACTGAGCTCTATTTCAACCTCAAGGAGAAATCGCAAAGGTGCCCCTGTACGCAGGCAAAAAACAAACCAATACTCAACCACTTCAACTCCAAGTGTTTATATTTTAAAGCCATATTCAAACAAATTGGCACCCTCACATAAGGAGCCATGTGTCTGGGGTGGAGCTGAACGTGGAGGAGGGGCAGCTTGCTAATCTGTGGTATAGAGTATGGAGCTTGTAGCATGCTGGCCCAGAAACACCTCAATAACACCATAAGCAGTGAATATGAAGTCACACAGCTTAAATAAGTGAGTAAATAAATGAATGTAATATGAATAATAATAGTATTTATAATTACTGACCCTCCAGTTGTCGATCTAGTCGGCGCACAACAGAGACAAATGTGCGATTATATTTGTATATTATACGCTTGTATATTTATGGTCAGTCTAACTGATCCTAGCATGTGCTTATATATATTACATGCTAATTTAATCTAGTCTAGCAGGGACCCCTGGAAGACCTATGATTCTGAAAAGGGGGACACCCATTTCCAGGTATAATAAAATAAAATACAAAAACCCACTAAACCATTACTTTAGGAAGTATTATAAACTAAAACTAAAATCCCCGGGACCCCCACTATACAGCGACAACCTCACCCTCGCTATGTCATAATATTATTTAGAATTGTTGAAGTTAGTGACAAAATACCCAATGAGACACTAGGTGATCAGATTTTATTATGCTGTTGCTTTATTAATCAGACTTTACATGTTCCGATCTCGGTCTAGATCTTCACTAGAGGTGGTTATATCAGTAAACAGTGTAGAGGATATTAATTCGGAGCATTACAGACTGCACCTGCTCATATAGAGTCAGGTATTGAAATTCGAATGTATAATATTATTTGTTGAAGATAGGTACTACACTTCTGGCTATGTGTCCAGGTCTTCCAGTGTTTTCCAAGTAACAACGAATCCCCCTAGATATGTTACCCAGAGTTTCCATCATCCCTTGAAATGATAATACTCTATCACGTTTGTCTATTAGCGGGATTTCCATTTTGTCTAAAGGTTTACTGGTTGCCAGATTTCAAATGAAGACGAAAATGCCGATTTGAACACACAAATTTGTACTATTTATTCCTACCATACATACACAGAAGTCTATCCCAATAATGAACATTCGTATTGTGAGCATAATAATGGAAAGATATATATTTTATGCAACCTGAATATAAATGCTCCTAGCTTCTAACTATTCTTATTCTATTAAACTTATTCTTTACTAATCAGTTGCACGGTGACTTGCTTCGACCATAAAAATCTCTTTTTCTGTGTTCAGTGAAAGTAGCGGTAGTTTTGGGTGCATTGTTGTAAGAGGACAATTTTCAAACATTTTGTTATTGGCACACTTGATGGGTATTAGCCCATTTAGGGTGACAAGTTGTATGTACATTGGATCCGGGGAGGGTATCAGGGCGAGGGCGTGATTACCCCACCATTCGTGTCTATGGACCTCTAGCTTAACTTTAGGCTTTTTATCCAAGCATTTAGTTCTATCAAAGAAATTGAAAAAATCGTTTTTAAAGTGGTCCTATGCAAAAGTACTGTTGTCATCTCGAAAAATCATATCTAAATTGCCAATTTCTGGATGGTATATGGAAAGTAAAATCGATCATCTTGCTTAATCTATCAACAATTATAATTGTAACATTAAAGTATACATTATTTACTAGATATCTTGTAGAAGGCTATAAAGTGTGTTTTATAGTTACCATAGGAACATGACACGGAGGGCAAACAAACGGGCGATAAATCACTCATAATTTCGCGAGTCTAACAAAAAGTAGAGTATATTATCTCCTTTTTTCCGCGGAGATTATTAACCTGGATATAGGTCCCGACAACCCAGAATGATTAACCGATTTGTATGTATACACTTGAATGGCATGTACACAAGGTTCCGGAGTCGTAAGATTTACTGATTATAAATTTGGGGATCTCCCAAAAAGGACATTTATATATGATGAAGCGAGGGATAAAGTACATGCATTTATGAGGATTTATTTGATTTATTTTTCTACACATTTTATGAATTAATTCACTCATAAATCGCACAATTCTTCTGGAGCTCAGGGCCCGGATGAAGCATACCTCTTTGAGGAATGAATTTGTCGCGAAATGAATGCGATTCGCGTCGCCCTTGACGACGAAACGTTGCGAAAGAGATGTGCAGTCGTCCCCTAAATAATAAGTGAAAACCTCACATTTATAATAAGTTCATGCAGTACAGAGATCCATGTGCAGATTCCTCGCTGTAGCGGCGGGTATCCAAGTTATTATAGGGAACTTTTCCACGAGGTGATTGCTATGTGAGCGATATATGGGTGAAGTCGACAGAAAATATATAATTCGCCTTCACACTTACTCTCAAATGTCTCTAATTTAAGATAGAAATGAGGTTTAAAATTCAGTTCAAAAATAACCGAGCAGATATCTCACTTCAAGGCAATACCAAATACACTAAGACATACCTTGTATTTATCATTTTCAGTCAAATTTAGCAAAATATACTAAATGTGTTGAGTTGCATATTGTGCCTTTTCTGACAATCTGACCCAACTTTGTTCGGTCTTGAGTGAGTTTATAATATGTGAATGCATACTATTTAATATTATAAAGGGCAATACCTCCAACGCTAAACAGGTTAAATATATACCTAAATGACAGGTGCTGATCAAGAAGTTACATGCAGATGATCTTGTGAAAAGTTGTCCTCGTCACAACAGAACTTGCATAGGATGGAGAGTCAGATATAACCACCAATTACTGCCTCAATGTCGTGCTGCACCTCACGCACCCAATATTACTAACATTAATCAAATACCAAAGGTCCGTTGCATAACAAATTCTTCCTTAATATTTTGTTTTTCTTTGCTAAGCAGCTGGTAGGGAACCTTTATGGAAGGCATTGTCTATATATATACAAACAAAGCTAATACAGTCTAGGCTCACAACCTCTCAGATCAGATAAGAATGGTGTGTCAGTGATTGGACGCCTACTACGCTTTCCTGGCGTTGTAATGGGTTTATAATGGCATTTTGCAGTTTGGAGCGAGAGGTTTTCCCTCAATTTGGAGGGACTCTCTACTCTGAACCTAGACTGAATGATCATTCTTGAAGAAGGAATGTCTTACCTATAAGCAAGGACAATAGCAGACCAAGAAACATATTAAGTAAGGATTTCTTATCAATATCTC
The DNA here is from genome assembly GCA_942159475.1 of Sthenelais limicola. Taxonomy (NCBI): domain Eukaryota; kingdom Metazoa; phylum Annelida; class Polychaeta; order Phyllodocida; family Sigalionidae; genus Sthenelais; species Sthenelais limicola. The sequence continues at coordinate 23,814,327 of OW804101.1, forward strand.
CCTGATGAATACCTCCCTGATGTGGATATCATAACAAATCAGATCAACATTTATATAAATGCCCTTGCGCACATATGCCACTATCTAAATACCACTGACTAGTTTTCACCTGATGTGCATGACTGAATTGGAAAAAAACACATTTTAATGAATGTTTTTCCGTGGCCTGATGACTTACGTGTGATGTATGAAATAAATTATTGTCAGAAAAACGATACTAGACGTCCTAATAGAGAGCAAGGGTGGTGGATGCGATACGGGAGGCCTGAATACCTCACCAAATATTCTCACGTCCCTTCTATGTCATCTACTGACTTATATCACAATGAAAATAGACGAAATTATATAAAAACAGATGAGAATAAATGAGAATAGATGAAAAGGTAGTGCAATATTGTTGTACTGTGATGACAAACTTTATCATTTCAACTGAAATCAATATTTTTTTATACTTGCTTACATTGAAATTCCACCATTTCTAAGCCAAATTAGAAAAAATTCTCTAATTTTCACAAGCTTAACCAAATTTCGTCTAAATGAAATGATCAAAATTGGATATTTATTGGGTGGTATTCACCAACCCCCCCCCCCCCCACACACACACACATCTTCGCCCCTACCCTATGGGCCTATTCTCCGGCCAGAATTATTTCAGTATTTCTTGTATGACCCCCACCTTCATCCCTGAACATATATACATGAACTTCTAATATAGAGTCATTTCAATATTACACATCCATTATAATGTAAGTTCTAGCTTGCAATGATTAAATCAAATTGACGATCGCACTATATCTCCCATCAAGATCCACCCACGGCCACCTGAGCGCTCACCAAGGTATCCCAGCATGCAAAGGGGCGGTTCCGGGTGAAAGACAAATAAAGGCCGCTTAGGATATCATTTGCCCTTTGCGGCGCGAATTATCATCACAGAGGCTGGAAAAAGCGGCCAAATGGCAAAGATAATAATGACAAGCTCCCAGTTAATGGATGGGCCTGGGCTGGATCTTATACTCAGATGTTTTCAATTCCCCAGGTGGATATTGATGAGGGTGTTTGTAGCAAGGGGTAAAAATACGACCTGCTCTGTTGTATTTTAATGAGTAAACAGTGAGGGGTAGAAATCCCCAGTCAATTTGTGTCTATCTCCAACACATCCCTGCCCTGTCTTGCTATAGGTGTCAATGTGCCAGAAAATGTACAATCGGCAGCTCTGCACGTTTAGTATTTGTTTTTTCATAAATAAAGCTGAAAAGTGATAAGTACTAAGTATATCAGAGTATATTTGGTATTGTCCTGATTCGAAAAAGCTGTTCTGTTATGTTGAACTGTATTCTGAACCACATTATCGCCTCAAATTTGCTTTATTTGGGAAGGTGAATTATACATTTTATGACGACATGACCCATTATATAGGTGTTGGGTCCATAGGTAATCCATACTAGGCATGACCGAGTCTCACATAGCACGTCCACGGCCACCCACTATAGCTCACATCTATAGGCTTGCAGCTATGCATTCTACAACAGATACATTCATTATTGTCCATACAATAACCTTATGACTCCATCATTGTATTAATGTGACATTAAATTGACATACATTTTCCAGATTTTTCCAAATTTCTGCTTCACATTTTCCAGGTCTAACTTATAAGGGAATTCATGGTCACTGAAGTATTGACATTAATATCTATTTTAGTCAATCATTTGAATAATTGTAATGTTATAAGAAACAGACCTGCCTTCTCGACAAATGAACTATTTATATCTACATATTTCCCCAAAAGGAATTCCTCAAAGACACATAGCTAAATCATACATACAACTTCTTTACACCTTTTAGAGGATCTGCAATCGAGATCCAGGATCTCAACGGAAAAAAATGGACCTACTTACATATTCTCTTAACGTTGACACTCGGCACAATGGGAATCGCAGCATGAGCTACTAGTGATCCTACCAGAGATCCACACCACCCCACACTCAACTACTTTAAGGCTCAGATTTTCAGAAAATGTACAATTGGCAGCTGTACACATTTAGTAAATTCTGCTAAATTAGGCTGCAATTTGGTCAATACCAGGTAAAGTCGAGTATATTCGGCAATGCATTGATTCTAGCAATCTGTTTGGTTAGGTTGAACTGTATTTTAAACTTTATTTTCGTCTGAAATTTGGGTTATTAGAGAGGATTGGTGAAGGCGAATTGTACGTTTTCTGGTGATTTCACTCATAAAGCCTCACACTTTGCCTAAAGCAGCGTAATATTTCCATACCTCCAATCCAAAGCTTAAAGATGTTATCCCGAGGACCCCATCCGATTAACATGTATGGCTAAATACACATGACTTTCATGCTTTGTGACCTGTCACAGCATGCGCCTCAGCCCGGGCTTTCAGGGTGGCCTTATTAAGTCTAATTAGGCGTTAATGACCTGCTATAATGACGATGACCTCTTCGCTTGTCAATTTCTCACCTACAAACATCCCAGGCGATGTACCTTTCAGGTGTGGCTGTTGTTGGAGGCTTGGTGTTTCTCTGAGGTATACATGGTTATTGAGGTCTAATCCACGTTTCCTGAAAAGGCTTTAGCGAATAAGGGGCTTGTATTGTTGCACTTTTCAAGCCAGGGCTTGAACCTTTTAAAGCAACATTTAGAGGCATTCTGGGAATAGGTCAGTCCTATCATTCAGATGAAATATGACACTATATATCAGCCACATATATATATCAAACTATTATGAATATATATGGTTATATGTGTATACATGTATGGCCATATATACACATACATGTTTTGATTTCATCCAATCAGTCTAAGCTCAGAGTTGAGAGAGTCCCTCCAAACTGAGGGAAAACCTCTCGCTCCAAACCGCAAAATGCCATTAGATTCCTAGTAGGACGCCTACTCCAGGGCCAAGCCATTTGCGCAGTAGGCGTCCAATCACTGACATACCTTTCTTATCTGATGGAGCAGCTGTGAGCCTAGATAGCAATTGAGCTGTCCAAAGGTCGAACAACTATGGTCGTGATATGTATTAGAACTTAGAGAGGAAACTCTGTAAAAACCTCGCTAATCGGAACACCTCACATTATGGAGCTGTTGAGCACAGCCCCAAGGGTAGCTAAGGGTGATCGCGATATACATATTGAGCATAACTTTAGATTCAAACTCCTTATACTTGAGCTCATGGTCTTTCCCAGTGTAAATCTCGTGGGTGGGTGTTAAGGTGTTCCTGAATAGACCAGACTGTCAAAAGGGTGAGAAGTGAAAGGTGGAGAATGTGGATAGCTATAAGCTATACAAAAACTCCCATACAATATGGAATATTCAGATGGTCAATATTGGACCGAGGACAAACCCAACAACACAGTTTGGACAGCATAACAAAGGCCCTGTACGGAGACACAGTGTAGGTGGGTCAGGGCATCTGAAAATTGTACAATTCGGCTTCACCGATCCTCTCAAATAACACAAATTCTTGGCAGAAATGAGGTTCAAATGAGGTCCAAATACAATTCAACATAACCGAATAGATTTTCCGAATCAACACAATAACTGTTGTACCTAGACTTACCTAGTATTTATCATTTTTTAGTCTTTTCAGGGCAAAATTTCCTCAAATGTGTAGACCTGCCGATTGTACATTTTCTCACATTTTTACCTAGCCTACAAATACCACCTAGGAGAGACAGATAGACCTACCAACCTGAGGGCATTTCAGGTCTCCCGGTGCCATTTCACTTTTTGAATTCATTGAAACATTTACAATACCCCTTTGAGAATATGATTCGACTCCGGTGGGAATTTGAAGAGATATACATGGCCATACGGGTACATAGAGATTCATAAATTAATAAACATCCCGGGCTAGAGCCTACACTTATATAGTGTGAGTTTCGTTACAATTCATGACTTGCATGACCTGCTTGTGCCCTCTCTGAATTAACTACAAGTCAACAATACTTTGGCTGACTTAGGGAGATTATTTAACTGCAGGGGCACAAGCTAAATAAACTTTCTCTAAAGAAAGGCGCCATTTAAAAACACCTGACCAATCTGATTTCTCATCTGCTACATTACTCCCAGTTGACAGATAGACACATTCGTTTGCTGTTATATTTAATCTATTCTCATGACCACGTTGTGAGTTCAATACCCGACCCATTAGGTCTTCTCATCATTTACCTTTCTCGTCACTTCCACTTAAGTGATCCAATGAGTTGAGTGAAGCAGTTCTTGCTAATTCTTCCGAAATTAGCTTCTTCGAATCCCTCCCATAACAGGACAGGATAGGGGATAATAAGGGGTAAAGATATAAGGGGTGAAAGAGGAGAAAATACTCCCCCAGCATCATTCTGTATCATGACAGCCTCTAAAATAAGATAATGATATGTCAGTGATTGGACCCCTACTGCGCTAATGGCTTTCTTGAACCTTGAGTAGGCGTTATAAAATAAAAAAAGGATAGGAGGATTGGTGAATAACTGCTAATCACATTTGTTCGGCTGTAGATGAAACTATGATGAACCTGTTGTTGATGTGGAAATAAAGTTAAATAATGATAATGTTACATTGTACAAGTTCTGGCGATATCTAGATATATTTGCTTGTATTGAATATTATATGAATCAACTAAAGTCCACTAAACCAGTTACCTGGTTTAGTGACTATCCCCAGCACACACATAGCTACCTATATAACAAGCGTTAGGGTCAGATCCTCAGAAAAATGTACACATTTAGTAAATTATGTTCAATTAGGCTGAAAAAGGGTCAATACTAGGTATTTCTGAGTATATTTCGTATCAGGTTGATTTAAACAATCTGTTCGGTTATTTTGAACTGAATTTTGAACCAAATTTGTATTTAAGAGTATTGGTAAAGACAAATTGTACATTTTCTGGTGATTTTACCGATTAGTGTTGTGCAGGTGTGTGAGAACAGAAGGTACAATATTGCAGCTCCATGCACACATACGTGCTACCATTCACACAGCCTAACCATGGTCCACCCAGGTGTATGGAGGTGTATAGTGTAGGGACAGATACAGGGGGGGGGGGGGCGCCGCATCTATAGTATAACACTAGTAATCACTCATCTTATCTATAGACAAGATGCTAAATATGCTAAATGTCCATATGGCTGATATCGCCAGAAAATGTACAATTCGCCTTCAGAAATCATTTCAAATAACGCAGATTTCGAACAATAATGAAGTTCAAAATAGAGTTCAACACAACCGAACAGATTGTTTGAATCACTGCAATATTATACATATGATATGCATTCAAAAATATCTAGTATTTGCCATTTTTCAGCAAAGTTTATTTATTCAATGTGTACTAATTGTACATTTCCTAACGACCTGACCCAAATATATCAGATTGTTTTTTTCTCAACCTGAATTTGCGCAGAAATCAGAAGGTTAACCGTTCAGCTAAAGAGAACAGATACATTAAGTAAGAAAGTGCACATTGACTATGTCTGTCGATACCATGAGCTTAACCTAAAGAGTATGTTTTACTATTTTAATATAGTGAGTGACTATGAAGAAATATAACTTTTTTTTCACGCATAAAATATAAAGAAGTAGGCCTACTTATTAGGTATCCTAATGTTTACTATGGTTGGAATCGGCTTGACCTCATCTTTTCGAATATCGACGGTAGCTCAGAATCTCATTATTGCGACTTGTGGCTCATTTTCCTTGTAACATATCACATATTTAGGGAGCAGGAAGCTCCTCTGCTCCTCCCTGCCGTTCCTTGGTTCGTTCCTATACTTTTATTGCAAGGCCCTCTTATATGGTCGCGCTCCATTGTCAAGTCTTCAAGTTCGCAACATACCAAACGCCTTGAAGCATTTCACAGATTTACGCCCGGCGTACTTGGCGTACTTGAGAGATTGGCCAAGGTAAATCCCTTTCACTTGTTGGTCATAAAACTCTCACCTGGCTTTGTGCAACTGCCTGAGGATCCATAAAACTTTCAATTCACTGGCCATGTGAATATGGACCTGGTTTGTTTCTAGTTTAGCCCCGGAATCAATGGATCTATGGCTCTATAGATCTGCGCCTTAGAATGCAAACCTATAGAAAACTTATTTTAAAGTTGTCCAACTGATTCTTATTATTACCTTCATTTCATCCCATCTTATTTCACCCCATTAGTATTTACTATTTCTGGGTCAGAGCATCATAAAATGTACAATCGGCTGATTTACATGAATTCTGCTAAATTTAGCAGAAAACTGAGCAATACTTGTTATATCCGAATATACAGTATCTAGTATTAATTCAGAAATATGTTGTTTTTTTTAGAAATTTTTTATTGAGTCCAGTGCCGTTGCAATGGTAATCTCATGGAGCCCAGTGTTGAAATGTATTTATTTGAGAGGATTGGTGAAGACAAATTGTACATTTTCTGGCGATTTCACCCTTCTGCTTTATTATTGAATAAACCGAACGAGGTGAAAAGCAGGCAACTTATAATAACATGATCCTCTTCAAGCTGTAATGGCCAAGAGATTCTGGACTTTTCTCTTGCTAAAATGAAATATTTTAAGAACTCATCTTTTCGTGCTTTCATGGTGTGTGTTTTGATGTGATTCTTGGATCCTAGATTTCTTACCAATAAATGGAATCGTTAAACTATTGTTAATTAGGAGCGGTGACTATCATCTTGTCAGAGGTAACTGTCTTTGATATTAAATTGCAGTTTAATATGTAATACTTTTAGACTAAAATGTTTGATCATGTCAGGTTTCGCTCAACTGGCGCATCAAGGTTTCTATCATATTTATATAAACACCCCTCCCCCACCTCCACTCCAGGCTAAATACATGTTTCGGAATCTCATTCACTTGCAGATATCTTCGCTGCAAATCTGTAACACTATCACATTTCTAAGGCTATTTAAAGGTGAAAATTCAGATTATTCGACCTTCATCTGTCTCACCGTACAAATATCATTACATGTATACCTCCTACACATGATATAACTTAAAGCTCGCAAACGGCTGCTTTATTTTTTGCACAAGCAAATAATACTTTATCGTACTTAGTATGTCTGTCTGTTCTGTTAGAGGTGTTGTTCTGTCATTCAGTCGACATAAACTTTTTTAATTCATATATTTTTTCCCCACTCAACATAATCGTTCTCTTAATAGTGATAATGGACCATGATGTGTAAATGTAATGGTATGCCTTCAAACGTGGGTCAGATTATCAGAAAATGTACAGTTCAACTTCACCAAACCTCTCAAATATCCCAAATTTAAGACAGAAATCAAGTCCAAAACACAGTTTAACATAAACAAACAGATTATTTGAATCCAAGGCATAACATATTTACTCAGATTGACCTTGTATTTATCATTTTACAACCTAAATCAGAAGTATTAACTAAATATGTAGAGCAGGCGATTGTACACTTTCTGACGATCTGACCCACGTAGGTCTTCCCAATGTCAGCAAGCAAACCGCAGTGTTTATAGACCATTGTTAGACATGTTTATAAAACATCATCTCTAGATATTTAGATATTATGATTAAGCTATGGTCCTGGTTTTAATAACACCAAAGAGATGTACTTGGCAAAGATCAGACTCTGATCATTTCACAAGCTGCACCTTCTCTGGTCAAATGCCAACTAGGTGTTGACAAGGAGAGAGTTGCAAGGAATATAAGGGTAAGACTTTCAGAAAATGTACAATTCGCCTTCACTAACCCTCTCAAATAACCCACATTTAAGACAAAAATGGGCTTTAAAATGCAGTTTAACATAACAGAACTGATACTTTAAATCAATATGATACAAAATATACTCAAATATACACGGTATTCATCATTTTTCAGTCTAATTTAGCCCAATTTCCTAAATTTGTAGGACTGCCAATTGTACATTTTCGAAAAATCTTACGCATAAGGGCCTTGCGCGCAACCTCAAGATCAAGAGTTTGAACTGTGTTATATTTCCATTTATGATTGTCATGAAAATTGGAATGAAAAGGTACATGACTAGACATAACGACGCATGATATTTGTTTTATTTGTCTTCTGTTATGTGTCACCTGCCATCGTTAACATATCAATCTCCACTGGCCTGACTGCCCCCTGTTTCTCCTGCACTGGCCTGACTGCTCCCTGTTTCTCCTGCACTGGCCTGACTGCCCTCTGTTTCTCCTGCACTGGTCTGACTGCCCTCTGTTTCTCCTGCACTGGTCTGACTGCCCCCTGTTTCTCCTGCACTGGTCTGACTGCCCCCTGTTTCTCCTGCACTGGCCTGACTGCCCCCTGTGTCTCCTGCACTGGCCTGACTGCTCCCTGTTTCTCCTGCACTGGCCTGACTGCTCCCTGTTTCTCCTGCACTGGCCTGACTGCCCTCTGTTTCTCCTGCACTGGCCTGGCTGCCCTCTGTTTCTCCTGCACTGGTCTGACTGCCCTCTGTTTCTCCTGCACTGGCCTGGCTGCCCTCAGTTTCTCCTGCACTGGCCTGGCTGCCCTCAGTTTCTCCTGCACTGGCCTGGCTGCCCTCTGTTTCTCCTGCACTGGCTTGGCTGCCCTCTGTTATTCCTCCAACCGCTACCCTCTGAGATAAATGCCTCAGTGGAGTCGCAGCTTTAACACACCCTTTTGTTGATTTGTAGAAGGATATAGATGAATTTTGCCAACCAACAATGGCCATAATAAAGTCATACTTTCTTCGACCTAACATGGCATACATGTATATGCATATATATATAGAGTTACAGTTAGTTCAGTGGAAAGCTCTTTAGGTCTTTTGATCCTCCCACGTTACTCAAAATCTCCAATGTTTGACCTCTGAGGACACTTCTGGATCAGAGGTCAAGACAGCCACCAGCCTGGTGTCCATATTTACTCTCAGACGCTCTCCTTCCTGTTATATGCAAATTAGTAATATCTAGCCAATGCCAACTGCCCAGGAGCCAGTCCAACTGTAAGAAGTCTTACAGTGCTCCTGCTCCTGTCACAAGCATGGCCTCAGAAAATGTACACTCGGCAGCTCTACACATTTAGTAACTTAATAATTCTTAATGGTCAATCACCAGTAAAGTAGTTAGGTTCTCAGGATAAACTCAGACATGTATTTATTCAATACACACTCCTGAGACTGTGTGCATTGTATTCATGCTAACAGCGCAAAACACCTAAAATGTAATGTAACACGTCACATTTTGTATGGGGTTGATTCAAGAAATGTGTTCTGTTATGTTGAACTATATTTTGAACCTCATTTCTGTCTTAAATTTGAGTTATCTGAGAGGATTGGTGAAGGTGAATTGTACATTTCCTGATGTCCTGACCCATATGCTATAAGCCATGAGCCCTTGACTCATCGACTTTTGAAGGTTTTTATACTTTGTGTGGGCGGGTAAATTTTATTTTTGTGTTAGGAATATTTTGCATGGATAATCTCAACGGATACTAGAATTTACATTTAAAAGTATGGGCGGACCGTAGAACATACATATATGGAAGGACATGCAGTGAAATAACTCCACAGTATACAATCCTTAGCGATATCAGACTAGGCTCAGATTTGAGAGGGTCCCTCCAACTGAGTGAAATCCTCTCGCTCCAAACCGCACAATGCCATTGAAAATCCCTTTAGGACGCCTACTCCAGGGCCAGGAAAACCCTTAGCGCAGTAGGCGTCCAATCACTGACATACCATTCTTATCTGATCTAGACTGGATGTTGACCGATATAATTTGCTATCCTTCTGATTAGGCATTTTCGTGCCATTTCTGCTGCTGGGTCAATTTAAGTAACACATATAATAATAAAGTAACTTTACATTCTGAGTGTAAGCAGACTAGGCTCAGGGTTGAGAGAGTATCTCCAAACTGAGTGAAAGCCTCTCGCTCCGAACCGCAAAATTCCATTAAAACCCAGTTAAGGCCAGGCCCAGGAAAGCCATTAGCGCAGTAGGCGTCCAATCACTGACATACCATGCTTATCTGATCTGAGAGGTTGTGAGCCTAGACTGCAACGTTACACATTTAGACAGAAATAACCATCCGCTCATGCTATACCATTCTATAATATTTGCCACAATCTTTCATGATTTTTCAAAGTGAAATACACTTTTAAAAACTGTCATGGCACATTAAGGTGAAAATAGACACCAGCACCCATAAATTTGTCTTAGCTTTGGAAGAACATAAATTTGTTGAAATTTTTAACACAAGTTTCTGGTGATTTTTTCCCTAATGCACGAGATGATGGATCTGTCTCCATGAGGGATCCCAGCTGTGCAAGCTTCTCAGGTAAAACACATTAAGTTCCCGCCCTCTCCGACCACGCCCCTTTTCTATAGGTCTGAGTTCTTGAAAGTGACACTCAGGGTGTTAATAGGGGATTTGACTCTAACTCTAACTGCACATGTATATTACAGTGCATGCTGGGAAGGATTCAGTTCAAATCTTACATACAATTTACAAATGTTTAGCAACATTTTTATCGAAAAATGCAAGAATGTTTTCACCGATATCATAGCTTGTTTAAATGATCTATACAAATCCAAATGCATGATGGGAAAGATGGAGGCTTGTGTTATGGAAACATGGTATGGCTATTTAATGAGATCACTGTTAAATATTCCATGATGAACATAACATGTTTCCTAGTGCAGCTGCACTGACGTATAACTCCCATAATCCTACGCGAATCAAGATTCAGGATGGTGGACATGCACATCCCCTATAAAGTGATCCCTGCTAAAGGCGATATATAAAGTGCTATGAATTCTTTGTAGGGAACGGATTTGATCAAATACTTCAGAATCTATATAAATATTGGTAATTGCATTATTTTCGATATTCATGAAGTCCTACAGCAGAAAAAACAATGCAAAATCCTCAACAATTTTCGTCAAATGACTTTCGTATTGCTTGGGCAAGGACGGAAAAAAGAAGAAAATCGGACTATTATAGATTTGAATTTAATTTTTGTTCTGATTCATTTTGCTTTATATAATGAATGTACGTAGAATTGTTTTAAAATCAAAACACGCCGCGCCAGGTGGATGTTGTTTTAGGCACTGATTTAAGGTAACCATTTACTCTTATATTTTATTAAGAATTCCATAAACCCCAAAATAATTATACTTTGGATATTGTACCTAGTATTATCGTTTCAAGATATTATGACTATTATGTCATTGCAATCGCTCTCTATCGTTATAGTTTAATATCTTATATAATGCCTCACGTTGTGATGAAAACAATATTTTCGGTAATTCATATCCTAAATGAATGCTAAGTTATCATAGAGTAAACATATACAATCTAAGTTATAAACCATTCATGATTTGTTATTATTTGATGAAAATGCAAAACTGTAAGATGAACTAAGGGGGCTTAACAACCTCCCATCTTACAGGAGAAATGGCCCCTAGTTGCAGCCAATGAACTGAATACAAGTGTTTTAATCTTAATCTTAATACAATATTTTTCAAAATAAAATAAAATAAAATAAAAATCTTCAGTCTTTGATGCAGCTTTAATCCATGTGTGCCTGAAAGAGAACATCACATTCCCTAAATCATGTTATAATGAACACCAAAATCCCCGATACAAGAACCACGTTACCCAAACCCGATCCTTAGACTTTCCACCTGAGCAGACACAGGTTGTGAGCCGCTGCAGCAGCAGGACCCATGCTTCCTTTATTTACCAGTTTTCCACGCTCGCCCATAACATCTATGATCTATGGTGGCCCGGCACCACGCACACTTTTTGCCCGGCAAGCGTTTAGCCTCCTCCACTGTTTAACTGGGGGATGGCTGACACTCTTACTCGCTACATTTAAGTATCAGGGCTTCAGAAAGTGTACAATCGGCAGCCACACACATCTAGTACATTTGAGTTATAACCTGGCTACGATTATTATTATTAATTATTTAATAGATTTTGTTTACTTTTTAAGCATTCATAATCACGTTTACACAGTCTTGCAGGAAAAGGGTCATATTATCTGTTACACATAGGTCTTCCACAATATATTGTGTATATATTTGGCGTTCTGTTGATTCAAGAAATCTCTGATCGGTTATCTTAAACTTGTAAAGCTTTCCTGGCCCTAGAGTAGGCGTCTTCATGGGATTATAATGGCATTTTGCGTCGAGAGCAACAAGCTTTCCCTCAGTTTGGAGGGACTCTCTGAACTCTGAGCCCGATGACCGAAATCTGTTATCTGGGGGCAATAGAAGAACATAACAGAACTGAGACACTCAATTTAGAAAAAGGTTACTGCTTTGTTTAATCATTTGAAATGTAGTATTTTACCGCTAGCCTACATCTGTTCAATATTCTTGATTAATTCATGAAAATTTAACCAGATATTTTTGTATTTCCTATCTAACCGTTTATCAATTTTTATTTCTTCCAGGTATGTAATTCACTGTATCTTCCCCCAAATGAGTGCAGTAGATATCGATTATGAGTTTGTGAGTATGACTTGTTACTATAGTTTTCTTGACTAACTGTTTTATGATATTATAATAACCATCATATTATAATATCCATGTTTTATAGGAGTTAGTGTAGTTAGACACAGCAGTGGGTGGAAGACCATTGTTATTCTTCATGCCCGTGAGCCCATAATCTGGTTATGCTAATGAACCTCTTTCTATAGCCAGTGTACTTTGTTCCAGTCTACCTACTTTCCAATTGTCATTTGCAAAGATGTTTGATGTATGGAAATTCTAAATAAAAAAGAAATAAAAAAGTAAAAGCCTCGTCGATTGCAATCAAGCAAAAAAAATAGGTGTTTCCGATTTAACCTCCCCCCCCCCTCCCCCCCCCCCCCCACACACACACACCTAGAAAAACCTTACCTTACCTAAAATCTTTTTTTGACCATACCTGATTTTCTTGTTTACCATATCGCAGCAAAACGGGTTTTCTTAACCCGGAACTGTCAAAAAGTACATTTCCCATGTTTAAAACAACTATCGTTATAAAATAGAGGTGGTTTCCTTAAAAAAAAGTTACCACCAAAGTTACCTATTTTTTAGCCAGATAAATCGGAAACACGCCTACTTCTGTTTTCCTCACTGGAATGAACAGGGGGGGGGGGGGGGGGGTGTTTTGAGACTGTGAAGGCGAGTTGTACATTTTTTGACGGCCTGACCCATAATGAGTGAGCGGCTCTTTGCCTGTGATGTTTAACACCTGGGGCAGGAGAAGGAGGAGCTCTTTGTGGCAGCCTTGATCGCTCGCCACGGGTTTGTTTTCCTATAGCGCTTGTTTTTACATCATAAATAGTACTGTCCAGATGTCTCCCTTAAGTACTGGGGTATAGGCGTCTTCTCCACACAACAATGGCTAGAATAAATGTGTATACATGTATCGTCAGTTAAACCTATGAGTTTGATGATGTGTAATGGTCTATTAACTAGCCTTCAATTGTTTAATATTAATGTCTATTACAGTGCATGCTGGGATAGATTCAGTTCAAATCTGACATACAAATATTTAGCTACATATTTATCGAAAATTGCAAGAATGTTTTTACGATGTCATAGCTTGTATAAATGATCTATAAAGAATAAATGCATGATGGGAAAGATGGCTGCTTGTGTTATGGAAGCATGTATAACAAATAGATATTGACATGGGAGAACCAATAAATATTCCATGCTGAACATGGCATCTTTTCTATAGATTTTACACCGACATGCGACTCCCATAATTCCATGCCAATCGAGCTTCAAGATGGCGGACATGCAAACCCCCTATTGATACGTATCCATGTGTCAATAGGGTGCAAATATAGATCTTGGTGAAATCACACGGAGAAATGATCCCAAATCATCAACAGGACTGAACCCTATTTGAAATAATTATTACCAATTAAGCTCGTGGTCATCTAGAAAAGAACATTGATCATTATCATGTTTACTTAACTTTAGTATAGGAACCCCTGGAAGAACTATGGCTGCCATAGAAGCGAGTCACCCACCCTTTCCCAGAGTAGATTATGGTTATTTGTTGAAATTTATATCATCATAATATACTGGAAATAAACAATATGTATACATACAGACATACAAACCTGAAGTAGGACAATTGATATCCCTGGGACAGAGACATAAAACAAGTGTTTTAAAGCTCTAAAATCTGGGAACTTTCTTCGTCTAATAGCACTCGCTTGATTCCAATTAGTCTAGAGGTTTTTAAATTATATTCTTTTCCAAGCATCCTAACTCTCTAACTTTACTAATAGCTTAGTTTTAATCAAATTGTTTCTCTCGATTCTTTGGCGGCAGAGACTCAAGATTTAGGAATTTAGCTCCGTAGTGCATTGGGAAAATGTGATTCTACTTTTCCAGACGCAACTCAATTTAAAGAAGGCGATAGGAAGATCTGATACTACTTGATTAGCTTTTGATTAATTGGCAAGTTTTAAGAGATGTCTGGGTTGTAATGGCGATGGTTTGGAGGACTGTAATAACCATGCCTTGCAGCCTGTCCAAGCTGTAGAAAGAACATCATTCAACCAATTTGCCAGGCTTCATTTTGTTAAAGGATAATGCTTTCTTTTCTTTTAAAGCTTTATATAAAACTAGCTCAGCATCTTAACTAATCCGTGTCGAACTGTATGAAATAATCGCTTTTAGTGTGAGTGGAATCGGGCTATTTCGTTTCTCACCTAAATCCCTTAATATCTGGCCAATGTCCAGCGAGTGGTCATCTTACTACACAGCATAAACAATAGGGGAATCGTTCTAGCTGATCACGTTTAATTAGGAATTGGTATGGACATTATAGGACTTGCATGATACAGAGTAATGTGAGAGGACACTCATTGCTCAATATCACTGCGACACAGCCTTGTGTTATACATGCTATCAGGACAAGGCTCTATCTCTCCCATCATGCCGTTGGTTTAGATTGATATGCTATACAAGGCATGTGCAGTACACTGACAAATGCCCCTTTGCCTGGGTTTAATATTTGCTTTCAATTGTGTTTGTTTTAACACAATGATTACCACTTTCCTATAATTTACTGGGCTTGTATGTAACTCCCCTATTAGTGAGCTGACTTTATGTCTGGACCTCGATGGAGGAAACTAGCCAAATGTCGTCTGCTATTCCGGAACTGGGCAAGTCGCGCCAATATGGCTGTGAATGGGCAGACGTGCAATCAGGGTGTAAGGACCCTTGAGATGTCAAGTTTGCATTGCCCGACCATGTATGAAACAGAGGCTTTAGTATTGTAAGCTTACCCCTTATAAATTATATCCTTCATTTCATGCAGGCAAGATAGGAGTATGGCACCACGGAGCGATTAGACACGATGCCGCACCGGAGGTAAACTGAGGGAGTGGAGGTTAGGCTATAAAGTCTAGGCCCAAAGTTGAGAGAGTCCCTTCAAACGAAGGGAAAGCCTCTCGCCTCAAAGTGCCATCATAATTCGATTAAGACTACAAAATGTCATTATATTCCCATTAAAACGCCGAGTCCTAGGCCAGAAAACTGACTAGCGAAGTGGCCTAACATACCATTCTTATCTGATCTGAGGGTTTGGACCTAGAGTGTATAGAGGAGGGGAGTGCACAAGAGCGATGGGGGCGGGGGGTGAGGGGGAAGGGTTTAGCTTGCATTATACCCGCACATTAAACTAAATTGATGGTAACCTAGACCGCATGATCCGGGATATCAGAGGCCAACCTGGAGAAAGGTACGAATGATTTCCAACTCCTGCAGCTCTAATCTTTTCCTGTCCAAGTTATGACCAGGCAGCACATGTATGACTGTATAGGTCCTTGTTATTGCCACATGATTGCCTCAGAACATGTACAATCGGTAGCTCTACACATTTTGTAAATTCTGCTAAATCAAAAAAAAATCTGCTAAATGAAAAAGTAAAATTTTATAAATACTTAGTAGGTATATCTGAGTATATTTGGTATTGCGCGAATTCAAAGATTCTGTGTGTTATGTTAAACTGTTTTGAACCTCATTTTCTTTAGAAGGAAGATTGGTTTGACAATCTCCATGACCATACTGTGTCTATCTATGACTATAGTGCCCGGGTAGTTTCCCTCAAAACTGATAAATTCCCTCCCAAATTAGATCTGTGTTTATTACTGAAGTATTTCTGTCAATGGACAATAATATTATGTCCTCCTACAAATCCGCGGCCATGTGTACCACATATCAGTAGAAAAGCTTTTTAAAAATCAGCCTCTGGAACGCCTATCCCCCCCCCCCCCCGGCCCTCCCCCCCCCCCCCCCATCTTCCTCACCGCTCATCTCTCATGTGGCAAGACACAATGTGCCACTTGGACATGCCTGTATAACAGACAAGTCATGCTTTATCTCGCCACTCCGTACATTTCACCTCATATACATATAAATGCCCCGCCTTAAATCATTCCATCAAACTCTAAAGCAATTAGGTGTGTCATAAATCTAGGCCATAATCACTCCATGGTCCTCCATGTATCACTCATACCTGAGAACGCTGCCTCTCCTTCACATTACACGAATATCACGAAGTTACTAATTATCTTATTTATTTTTTTATTGGAAGTCCACGATTTAATTAATGTGGAGGAGATATAGGGATGGAACCAATAGAACAACATGTTTTGTGTATTTGCGGTTATGCACATATATACGTATCTTAAGTGGGATGAAGCTGGTCTTTAAAAATTAGTTGGTATTCCAAATAGTTATACCTTTTGGTTTTAGATACGTTTTTACCATGAGAGATCAAAGCGACCGGTATCAAGAGTCTATTCAAGAGTCTATTAACTTGCATACCAATAACCTGGAAAAAAGAAACAAGTGTTGTAGATAATGGAAACAAAAGAAAATGTTTAATCAATTTAATCTTGATTTAACTAATGACGAGTTGACCGACAGTTGTAAGTGTTATACCATTACATTAAGTTGACAATAGTGGTTGGCATCCAACTAATAGCTGTTACAAAGCCTGCACCAGCCTATGTGTGTTTACAGAAATTGCCTGAATACAATGACTATGTTAAGCATTGTTTGATGAAGGCTTGGCTCTGTTGATTCTGGTTATCTAGCCGAGCGTGCCTTGTCGAGTAAGGTCACTTTTTATGGCACGCTCAATTTGTCAGGAGAAACATTCCGCCATAACTTTTTCCCTGGATGGACAAGTGTTTGCTCTAGAAGAGGGAACCTTTTGGGAAGGATTTATGTCATGTCAGTCGCTAATTCCCAGATAACCCAAGGGTTTTATTTTGTCTTTCTTAAAACAATAAACAATGTGTACATCAGTTTAGAAGAAGGTGTGATGGGTTCGGTATACTGGCGATAAAACATAGGTCGTGTTATTGAAATCGATTATTGCACAGTCTAGGCTCAGAGATGAGAGATCCCTCCAAACTGAGGGATACGCCTCTCCAGTCTAGGCTCAGAGGTGAGAGAGTCCCTCCAAACTGAGGGAAATTGTCCAGTCTAGGCTCAGAGGTGAGAGAGTCCCTCCAAACTGAGGGAAAGCCTCTCACTCTCACTCACGGGAAAGTCATTAGCGCAGTATAGGCGTCACTGACATACTTTTCTTATCTGATCTGAGCGGCTCTGAGCCTAGACTGTACAGGATATTAGTAGTTTGCAGGTATTAGTGATAACCTCTAGCTGTCATTCAACGTGATTTCCAGCTAAAACATGCTCTAATATAGAAATAGTGGACTATTTTACCAAGAAGCAAAAGGCCGAGATTCGTATGAGTCGCGGCGTCAGAAAGTGTACATCTCGCCTTCACCAATCCTCATCAATAAACCCACATTTCAGACTAAAGTGTGCTTCAAATATATACGTCATCAAATACGTCATCAGTCTTAAACATATAGGATGTGATTGATACTGTTCATTAATTCACACCCCATATAAACCAATATTTACTGCAGAAAACATTGTGAAATCCAGAAAATGTACCAGACTACAGAATAATAAAAGCATTTTCAAATCAAATCAAATTATGCTTATTTGATAGTTAAAGTGCAACCTATATATAGACCAATACAATGGTAAATATTTCGCATGGATTATAACAGAACAAGAATTTATAATCACAATAACCTTTGAGAACGTAGCCTGCAGGAAGTGAACAAAAATGGAAAAGAATTGTTGTGGTGGCTTTTAACATTGTTTTGACAAAACTTTCACGTTCTGTCTCCCTGAAATCCAATCCACCCTTCGCTCCAAGGCCGCAGAAAACTGAGTCTAACTTGGAAACAACACCCAGGGGATATGTCTAGATATCATATGGGTGAAGTCGTCAGAGGATGTAGAATTCACCTTCACCAATCCTCTCAAATAACCCAAATCAAATTTCAGACGAAAATAACGTTCAAAATACAGTTCAACCTAACCAAACAGATTGCTAGAATTATTGCAATGTCAAATATACTCGAATTTACCTAGTAATGACCAAATTGCAGCCTAATTTAGCAGAATTTACTAAATGTGTACAGCTGCCAATTGTGGATTTTCTGAAGATCTGACCCATATACAGCTTAGTCTCTTTGTGTGCAGTAAGTGTGTTAAGCTTCTATCTTTAGCTAAATTCAAGATCTAAACACCTTCATATTTCCAGGATGAATGGACAAACTATATATGAGTGAAATACTATTATTATTCAATGGAGCCAAGAGATTGAATGAAAAACTAGCTCAAGATTTGTGACTGAAAAGAATACTCTAAATTTGATCTATTGATTTGATCTATTGGCTATATCTTATATTTATGAACGGAAATTATTCACTGCCAAGCATCCAAATCATGTTGACTTGCTGTGTGAGATGAGAAGGTTCCTGGCTGCATGTTACATGTACGGGAATCTCAAGAAAGATCAAACTTATTTATCCAGACTAACAACAGCTTAACGATGGAAAAGCATACTAGTTATAAGCTAAATTATATGTCGGAAAACTTAATCTGAAAGTATGTTGGTGCTAGCCATTTAAATTTCACAAAAATCAAAAACACTAAAACGTCTATAGAAGGTCATTTATGTAGTAAGTAGTAAGTCATTTAAGTCAGAAGTGAAACAAGGTAGAGACTTATATAGCATAGGATAATTAAGAAGTTTAGAAACAAATACAATTGCTGAACGATAATGAGTGAAATACTCAGGTTATAATGCTAGAGCAGATTGCATGAATAAGTTCCCTTTCATAATAAGCAAGGGAATCATATTGTATTGGTCAGGGGCCGTTCTATTTCTCATCCCTTCTCGAAAAGGCAAGGTAGACACGTAAAGTTTAGGATCATCGTACCAGTAAATAATAAAGTCAAAATATGTATCGTGCAAGAAGAGCTTCTGTACGCCCACGTATGTGTACCTGGTATTTCTAGACCAATTTTTATAGGAATTTGAGGCAGATGAGGAAAAATCCGAGTATTGGATATATGGAAGTAAGTTTATGTAAAAGAAATAATGACACAAGGTTATATAGGCAACGTATATATATATAGGTAAACGTTTCTAATCATCAGAGGTTGACTATGTACAATAACAGATTAGCAGTACCCATTGTGAATGATTTTCCATCTACTCACAAAGTATATTTTTCACAGAATTCATTTCATTCATCCTCACATATGCCAACTATGAAATGAAATATAGTTGGAAATATGTAGCATGTGTATTATCTGTAGTTATAATGCTACTATTATACAACTCTTATCGAGGATGAATAACCATTTCCCTTACACTAGAACAAGTTTATTGTGAGAATCGTGAAGTTGGTTTTGTACATTTTAGAGTATGTTATGAATATTATTCAGCAAAATACACCAAGCTCTTCAGCATACAACTAAATTTATGCTAATGCGACAATTTCAATAGTAAACGCTTTAATTGGATGTTGGTGAATAACTCTTGAAGTTCATAATAACGAGGGGTAGTCTAGACTTATTACTCGTTTTCACACTACATACCACTACCTTTCTACTCTAGAATAACATGATTTTCTGGAGCTATGGACTGATGCAAGAAATATGGACTGGCTGCCACTTTCTCTGCATGAATGGACACAGACCAACATATGTAAAGGTTATTCAAGATGGCGGATCGGGGCATACTGAAATAGATACAGAGGCGAATGGTATCAACGATCCGTAATTCTGCCTAAAAAATTGTAAAAAAATAATAAAATAATCGCAAGCAAATGTATGCATTCATTTCTCCTCAATAGAACATAGCCTGCGTCTCCAAATGAATGGCTATATCTTTGGAAACTATGTTTATGTTGGTATAATGATATTTAAAAATACATGGTTATAGATAGCCCAGTAAATATTGTGGTTTTTTTTAAATAGCCAGAATTTCTAGGAGGAAAGTCCAATTTTAGAGTACCAATCAGTGGTACAGTCTAGGCTCAGAGTTGAGAGAGTCCCCCCAAATGGAGGTAAAGTCTCTCGCTCCAAACCACAAAATGCCTTTATTTATAAACCAATTAACACACCTACTCCAGCGTCAGGAAAGCATTAGCGCAGTAGGCGTCCAATCCTGACATACCATTCTTAGCTGATCTGAGAGGCTGTGAGCCTAGACTGATTGGTGGTAGTGGATGCTCCCAAAAGGAGACTGTCATGTCAAGGACAGCCAATCAGGGATTGGGAGGCGTGGCCCTCCATCTAATATCGGTAGTGGATTTAGATGAAGCTGGGGAATCCTCACAGAATAAGATAAGCTCTTCAAGCCCCATATTCCTGTAGCTCACAAAATTATTTCGATCTTAGATAAAGGATACACTTTTATACTTTTTAAAAAACATTTTTAAAGGCTACACAATCATTACAGTGTACACTAGATTATTGTAACACTACACTCTAGAATAATCTCCTTTACTCTGTATCACATTCTCATAATAATAGATGTATTCTTACTTGTTATGTTAAATGTTGATTATCATTTCGGGCAACGGTCAGAGAAGACCTGCACTTTGCGGAAACTGTTTAACTATATTTCTAATCTTGAAAGATAAAAGGTGGATACTAATATTTTACTTTACACTTTATATTGACTTACCTTGATCTATACGCTGTATCTCCATAAGTGCCCCCTCCCCCTTTGACCCCCCCCCCCCCCCCACCACACACACACACCATCCCCCGCCCCAAGTTTGCAGATGCAGCAATCACCCCCGTGTACATGTATAGGGTGGTCTCTCTAATACTGACACTATCTTGACTGATCGTTTTTGCGATGCACAATCTTCCCTCTCCCGAGACTCAGGCACTCGCCATTGATGTCTGTGAGGGGCAGGGCGATCGTATTTTACTAATGTCTCTAATTTGTACCGACTCTTCTCCTATTTAATATCACCCACCTCTCACTGAAATGATGGATTGCATACATGAAGATAGATCTTCAATAGTATACTGCAGTTCAGCTGGGTTAAGGGGGAAGTCACCAGAAAATGTACACTTCACCTTCACCAATTCTCTAAAATAACCCAATTTTCAGATGAATATAAAGTTTAAAATACAGTTCAACCTAAGCAAACAGATTGCTGGAATCAATGCAATGCCGAATATGCTCGATTTTACCTAGCATTGACCATAATGCAACCTAATTTAGCAGAATTTACTAAATGTGTACAGCTGCCAATCGTACATTTTCTGAAAATCTGACCCTTTTAAAGCACAACTGTAAGCAAGTGCATTCGACAAGTCGTATCTCCAAGTATGACTTGTTTGTTAAAACAATTCACTCTAGGCCCAAACCCTCAGATCAGATAAAAATGGTATGTCAGTGATTGGACGCCTACTTCGATGATTGGATGCCTACTTCGCCAACCGGTTTCCCGGCCTAGGAGTAGGCGTTCTTATGGGATTATAATGACATGTTGCGGTCTTGATGGAATTATAATGGCACTTTGCTTTCCCTCCGTTTGAAGGGCTCTCTCATCTGTGGTCCTAGACTGAATTGTGATGTGTTTCTAAATAAAAGGTCGTTTTCTGTGACATCATCATATTTGAAAAGATGGGATAGAGCGGATTCCAATGATGGTAAACAATAGGACATTTAATAAGTACTTTTATACAACTTTTCGTTTGAGAAGGATATTAGGGATAGTTCTGGATGGACAGTCACTAGTAAATTAGTTAAATATATTACTTGGGATAACCTCAGAAACATATGAATATATTCAATCCTACACAGAGTTCTTTTTCTGTGACATATCAACATTAAGTCTTTATTTTGTGTTGCGTTTTAATTCACTCTCTGGATTGTGTAGATCTATTTATACGATATTCTTAGCTGAGACCGACAAATACAGATTTCCATCGGGTTTGCGTATCAAAATTGGCAACATATACCAGTTCTCTGTTAAAAAAAACAAAAAAAAAAACAACCCAAAACCAAAAAAAACCCAATCATCTCAAAATTCTAATCGAAGATATTGTCAATGTTTTAAACATAAAAATCAAAAATCATGAAAATCCAGGTTGAGATATCTCATCTTCAAATGAATGAGAAAATCAATCTTAATATCTCGTGATTAAAAGTGCAATTTAATACGACTATTTACACAAGTTCTTTTTAAAACAAATACTCAAATTAGATAATTGGTATTTAAGACAATGTAAGATGGGAGGGTGGAGGAGAAATTAGCATTAATCGCTCATTCGCTGATCCTTTCTCTTAAACAAATTTTGTAAAATTGAAATAAACAAACAATATTATGTAATAATTATGTAATTATGATTGCAATTATCATCATACATTCATAACACAACAATAAACACGGGGCGATTAATCAAGGATGTTTTCCGTAACGGTGATCATGAGATCATAATTAAATCAAATGTCATTTAATATCATCACACAATTTACACAAGAGATTAAACGGCCATAATTACGGGTGTCGTATCTCATGCGTTATAGGCTTAGATGATGGATTACTACCATTAGACTAAAGCACCCTCGCTGATCTATCTCCCCAATCGTGGACGGAGGGAATCGGACCAGAAAAAAGTTGATTCACTGATCCAGTACCCAGCTCAGGGACCCGTTGCGTAACAAATCCTTATTTTTTCCCCTTAGCTAATTTTCCTTGCTAAGCAGCTAAGGAACTTTTAGGGAAGTAATTTGCGGTATAGAAAATGCTCATTTTCATTGCTAGTGTGGGCGTATCCTACCTAAGTAAGGAAAGATAGCTTAGCAAGGAATATTTTACCTGAGGATTTGTTATGCAACAGGGCACCAGAGCTGAGTGATATACGTCCCCAGTCCATTCAAAACATCTGGTCGACAGATTCCCTGCCAGGACTTATTCCACAAGTGGAGGTGGATTATAGGTCTTGTAAGTACTCAGTCTAGGCTCAGAGTTGAGGGAGTCCCTCAAAACTGAGGGAAAGCCTCTCCAGTCTAGGCTCAGAGTTGAAGCAGTCCCTCCAAACTGAGGGAAGCCTCTCCAGTCTTGACTCAGAGTTAAGGGAGTCCCTCCAAACTGAGGGAAAGCCTCTCCAGTCTAGGCTCAGTGTTGAGGCAGTCCCTCCAAACTGAGGGAAAACCTCTCCAGTCTAGGCTCAGAGTTCAGGGAGTCCCTCCGAACTGAGGGAAAGTCTTTCAGTCTAAACCGCAACATGCTATTATAATCCCATTAGGTCTTCTACTTCAGGGTTAAGAAAAGCATTAGCGGAGTAGGCGTCCAATCACTGACATGTCATCTTTATCTCGTCTGAGAGGCTCTGAGCCTAGACTGTACTGGCGGTATTGTTGAGATATCCTGCATAATATATGTACACACACATGTATATGTAATTATACGTTTACATTAATACATCCATGGGGCTTCTTTTCTAGTTAGAATAACAGTGTTTACGTGCACAAAGATTTTAAGTTCCAACCCATCACTAGTCACGTAAAAAGCAAACGGAAATTTCCTTTTTTCAGGCAGGTCCACAATGCATCAAAGGCTTCCGGTACATACGGGGTTTCCGTTTCAAATACAAAGGAATCCCAGGCCGCTCTTTAGTCTGAGCGGCATGGTTTCCTTAATTTTCTCTTGCATCTCTCACACTATCTCTTGATAGGTAGTACACTACTAAGGCATTGGGTGAAACGCGATTTACACATGTACATACATATAGACCAAAGCGTCAGAAATGTACAATCGGGAGCTCTACATATTTAGTAAATTTCGCTAAATCATATATTCAATTGCTTCTGATAAAAATGAGATATCAGGGGGTTGGGAAGGATGAAATAGATAGATTGATAGATTGATAGATAGACTGATAGATTTTTTATTCTTTTTATTTAACATATTTTATATAACCATTTTGTGTTAAATGGAGTTACAAGTCTCACTTGGACTAACATGAATACTTGGAAATTGTAACAATTATAAATAGGGAAACATATATATTAGATTATCTATCATACATTGTTTTAAGTACTAAACAATCCCTACATGAACCGAAAGACACGAATGTTTAGAAATTAAAGGCCTTTCTTCCATCGTCTAAAAGTCCAAACACTTTAGAGATCGTGCAGAAAACTTAGAAATAGAAACATGGACAAAAGTGAGCTAAATGTGTTATTTCTATCGCACCATCTTATCGATGTAGAAAAATACCTGAATCGAAATCTCGGGAAAAGTCAGCGTGCTTCCATAAGCATGTGATTTGACATGATAGACATTTCTAATCATTTTAACATACTCTAAGTAAAACAAACTCCTTCTTATCTTGCCTTGAAATACCAGCTGATGGCTGATGGCCCCATGCTAGGGACGTGCAGCCAGATAGATTTAATTTTTGTTCATTTAGTTTAATCTGCGAACCTGCTGGCTAGATTTATATAAAGCTGAGCCGATATCGGGGGAAACCCCCCACGGAGAGCCGACCAATGAGAGACAAGAGTTATCACAGAAATACCCCATGTGACCTAACCGTGACGTCATAAGTTATGAGGCGCAGAGTTATGCGCACGCAACGAATTCTTGGGAAACAAGAGGTGGGGGCCAGGGTCTTTTGTAAAACAGGGGGAGCAACTAATTGGTAAGAGTTTAGATAGTTTTCCAGCAAGTGATGACTTATTATATCTCATTTTTTCGTTGGGTCCAGGTTCATTTTCAATAAACATCATCCCAATCGTAAAAATAGGAATAGATTAGGCCTACTTCAGAGGTCGGAGGGTGGAGGTTATTATAAAAAAAACCTCTTGAGCCCCCCCCCTCCCCCCGCCGCATGCCTCCCTTCCAAAGCAGTATATTAATGTGCATTGTTTGTTGGGCACTATTCCGATGGTAGGTGGTCTTTGCCACCCAAATATATGCCACCCATAAGATAATCACCAGTCAAAATAAACTACTTTTTATTTGCCTTCCCACCATTAACACGTGTGATTTATTTTGAGGCAAACGCAGCTTATTAAAGCTTGAATAAGAGCTCGGACTGACTGATTTACTGGCTTCATGCTACTCATGGCAAAATGGCACTTCGTCTCTTAATAGATTCACATGACGTTTTACAATTACAATTTCAATGCACAAGTGTACAATATATCAAAGTTGGTCAAAGTAGATCTGGGATTTGCACCAAGTAATTATTTTCTGCTTAACGATTAGCATTCATAATAACAATTTTATTCATGAACCATTTTTCTCTTTTAAAAAATCTTTATTCAAAGTATCCTGCCTTCTAGGCTACTACATGATGTTTGAAAATACTTCGACAATAAAAACATTATACTTCGCACAAGTCGTCTGTCAGTAGGTTATGTCTAACATAGAAAAAGAACTTATATTTCCTCTTCACAATAATATACATTTATCATTACCACATATGCGGGGAATATATATTTTCTACACTATTATGTTACAGTAATCTCTTTTCTCGTACACAGTCTAGGCTCAGAGGTTTCGGGGGATATACACAAATAATGAAACATTTAGGTTTATCACTTTAATATATTAGATGGGTTTACAAATTGATAGAAAACTTATAATAGCAAGTAACAAATCAATTGAGCCAATCTTGGTAACATGTTGAATTTGGATTCATATATAAATGGACCCAGAGAGTATATTTGGCTTGAGAACACCATGAAAATGAAACTTCCCCTATAAGTATCCTCACTGACTTACGCATGCTTCCAACGAAACCCCCCTATTAGTTATGCGTACTCAGTTATAGACATAGACGCATCGTGTTTCATACGCGTTCATTGATTCGCCCATTTTGACATGTGACCATCCTTGGGGGTCACATGGTCTGTGTTTACTCAGAAGGAACGCCACACCAAACCAACAGATACATGTTAAATACAGGCTAACTGAGACATGGCTCGACTCATGGACATGAATATGATAATGCGATAACTGCAACCCTAAACTGGGACCTCCTGTCAGTTCTATCTCAACGTATTCACTCCCCCAGCAAAGGTGAAAAATGGGGGCTTAGACTAAGGGCAGCTGTGGGAAGAGTCTGGACACTATAGGTCCTCCTCATGAAAAGACAAACAAAATTTTCTCATTTTTTTAAAGATTTTTTTAATATTTTTGTTATCATAGTACATCAGTAGCACTATGATTATGTTTCCCCTCTGTTCAGGTTAGCGGTTAATTGTAATATTCTCACATTCATGGGGCTGATACAATGATAATAATTATGTGGATGAGGTTATGAAGCTATGGAATGAGTATATTAATTGATTGGTTTACATGACTTGATTGAAAGGTTTCTAGTGATATAAATAGGGTCACTGCATCAGGGCTGGGATATGATATAGAGCGTCCATTCACTTAATTCCAATTTCATTCTTTTGTTTTTAAGGCTAGACTGGCAATCTTCATCTTAGTTATAATTAAACAAACTTTTTGGTATTATTAGTTACAAAAATCTAATGTGGTTCTTTTCATGCAGCTATGGGTGGGACAATAAATAAACTGGGTGTATGTATCAATTTGTTCACTGGAGAAACAAAAGGTTTTATTTGTTTAAATGTCATTGAAAAGATTCTGAAAACTACTGGGAAACAGATTCAAATGGCATGGTGTCACTCACAGGAACATTCAAATAAGGGCAAGCTTCAAAGTTTTCTTTTGCGAATGTGTCTCTCGAAATTATTTACATTGATTATCTGACTTTTAATTTGTGACTTGATAAGCATTAGATAATAATTAATGGTGAAGAAATAATCTATTACAAATCTAAGAAAGATGATCTGGATGTGTTTTCTGTTGTTGATCCATAGCTCTATATGGTACAAGGCAGACATCTTATGTTAGAAGTGAACGACTTCCCTCAAAGGCTTCATCTTGCTTTCTAATGGCTTTTCCAAAAACGCAGCCATTTTTACCCCGCTCTCGTCGAGTCTCGTTTGATATTTTACCTTTAAAACGGTTCATGCTTGAGCTACATGTCACTTACACACTACACAGGGAACCACTATATGGAGGAAAACTCACAGGCTTTATTTATAAGGGGGCCCGACATAGGCCCGGAAATGCCACACATGTTCTTCCCTCTTTTGTCATTATTGTGAGGAATTCATTCAAAGGATGTGGCTCAATAATGATATTGATATGTAATCATATACACTACCATTTTGTTCATTCCGATTTTGTTCATCTCCTGGCCTGGCTAGGTCTGGCATTTTATTATAATCAATAGTAATTACAATACTCATAGGTTATTTTTCAACATCTCTTGTTAAACCGAATAATGCAGCAAAGTGTCTGATTTTTCTATATAAAACATAATCTTTATAACTTTTACACAGTGTCCAGAAGGTCTTAAATATCTCCATACGTAGTAAGGACGAATAGAAATAAATTTGATATATATTTAGGTCCAGGAATGTCTTGAGGAGAAGCGTTAATCCCAGCATCTGAAATCTCAGATTTTATAATAAAATGGCATATTTTCATGATAATATATGGCATGATTTCATGATAGAATGGCATGATTTCAGATATAATCCATGATAAAATGGCATAATTTCATTATAAAATGACATGATTTTTATTATAAAATGGCGATTTTCTTTCAGACTGAGCCCAGTATTTTCCCCAAAAGAAGTTATATGTCAGTCAACTAGACTGTAGAGCCTATGCGACTAAACCTCATGATCTGTCTCCAATGTTCTGCTTAGTTGTAATAGTCAGGTAGAGTGGGTAACTTCGACTTATGGGACTTCTTACTTATGGTAACTTTCACCTCGCGAACTTATAATGTGTTCCATAGTTCGCACTGTTAAGGATGGGTAAAATAACCCTCGTCCTCTACTCTAAGGGGTGCAATTATAAAATAGCTACAAAGAGAAAAAACAGAATATCGACTAGTGTAAAATCAGATGCTTTTTAGTAAGTAACTTGTGTTTTCCTCTTTCAGACTTTTGCCTGGGGGAACTATTTTTAATCAGAGGGGACTTGACACAGAGTGAGTTTTTCTCCCAGTTTCGAGTCCCTGTAAGTCCGCCATTGTAGACACAACCCCCTCAGATGTCCATAGGTCAAACAAATATATTCCCCGGAGATTTTGACCAAAATTCAATTTTCTTTTCTGGTAGGTTTTATTGGCATGTCGGTTCTGGTGTTATTGGGGAAAGGGACAAGCTTGCTCGCACTACCGCAATCTTTTGTGATATTTACAAGAGATCGAGGAGTGAAAAGGTCTTTGTATTCGGTAGAAAAACTCATGCGATACGATCATGAAGGAATGTGTGTCCTGATCATGGCTAGGATGGTGCTTAACGATGACTATATTGCTATGTTTGATGTCCCCAGAACGCTCATTGGCGCCAATGCTAATATTTACCCGCGGAAATTACCCGCTCCTTTGCAAAAGGCGTCTGCCCGTCTTTGGACTGTTATAGATGGGCTGTAAATGAGGGAACTTGAACACAATGATACGGAACGACACAGGGGGCTTGGGGAGGAGGCTGCAGGAGAAAACAGATGGGAGCGGACCGTATTTTAGGTAGTTTTACAGGTAGCAATTTACTCCGTTTCCCATGGCGGCCGACTGTCTCTCTCCCGGGGCGGTGTTCAGTCCAGAGGGCAGGGTGTGATGCCTTTGATGTCAGTTTGTACCTCACACCTCCCCGCCTCCGGCCAGATTTGAAGTTCCCATTAAAAGCAAGGTCATGCTCGCTAACAAAACCACATTACAGACGGTTGCGCAACGAGATCGTGACCCCTGGAAGGGACATGGAGGCCCCATAAAAGCTCACAGTGGGTGCGATACCACCGAACGCACGTTACGTCGTCAGCACGTCACGCTGACGTTTGTTACGTCATAATCAACACGTCAGGTATAGGGATAGTGCAGCGCAGTTCAAAAGGCGAGCACTGAAATGTTGTCAGGTCATTAAATCTCACTGTAAGACTTCTCTGCACACGTTTACACTGATACAAATAGGGGAATGGGCACAGATCTCCAGCTGTATAGGGGTGAAGTCGCCAGACAATGTACAATAAACCTTCACCAATCCTCTCCAATAACCCAAATTTCAGACGAAAATTAAGTTCAAAATACAGTTCAACCTATGAGAAAGAGTTTGCTAGAATCAATGCAATAACGAGTATACTCGAATTTACCAAATTGACCAATTTGCAGCCAATATGTTGACCAAATTGCAGCCTAATTCAGCAGAATTTACTAAATGTGTACAGCTGCCAATTGTACATTTTCTGAAAATTGACCCATTAGGACTTTACACTGACTTACAGCGTGCAACTATCCTAACATGTTTGTCCTCATACACCCCGAGTGTGATGTTTCTGTAGAGTAGAAAAGTCACAGACTTAGCCACGGCATATATGGGTGTAATTCCCAAGTCTTATCTCAATCCCCTATACAGCTCCTAGCCACTGGGAAGCATTTGGGAAGCGTTGATATTATAAATGCTTTTATTTTTCATCATGAATCTGGGATATTTCTTTTCGAGAATCATGGCCATCTGGAAAATGATTTTCAATTAATGTCTTTATAATACACATGTGTTGTGAATGGAAATGTGTGGTAAAAAATAAATCAAATTTCAAATTATCATTGGGTAGCATTTTTTGGCAAACGTTTTTGAAATTTCATATTTATGACTTCGCATATATTATCAAAGGTTTATAGAAGATTTAGAGATTTTCAAAGGTATGTTGTTATGCAAGGTGTGTCAGGTGGTGGTTCTTATCTGTTTTTATTTGTTATACCTCAAGAATTAAGTTAGTATGATAAATACTTTATTTGAGTATAACTTTTTCACTCTTTTTTCAACTTTTTACTCTTTGTTCTTTTTCATAAGTACCTAGCTACCTATGCTAGGATTAATGATTATTGGCGGACATGCAAATTCCCTATTGATGAGGGGAATAAGGTGCTAGATGGCTGAAGGTATAGGTAATGCCTTCCGTTTGGAAATATTCCTTTGATGTCTTCAGAAAGAAATTTGAGGGTGTTAATGTCCTGCGATACCTGGACTAAAAATTACTTTGCATTTCTTTTCTTAATCCACAGAATACGGAGTGAGGAATTCCTGAACAAAAATCGAAGAATAATGACATTATACTAAACCAAATTGACACCAATAAGCTTTGAGCTTTTCCTTCAATTGTACAATATCCTGAGAATATATTAGGTAACAGTTTTATCAGGAACAAAGGATACAATTTTACTCTAAAATGCCAGTATGGTGTCGAAGCAGAGCGTAAAGCAACTGGACCCCCCCGACCCTACCTAAAATGCCCATAGAAAGTTTTAAAGCTCATTTTGATCCTAGTCTAACAGTCTAGATCGGCTCAAAGCCTCTTAAGAATGGTATGTCAATGATTGGACGCCTATTGCGCTAATGGCTTTCATGGAGTAAGCGTGTTAATGGGATTATAATGACATTTTGCGATTTATACCGATCAGCTTTCCCTCAGTTTGGAGGGACTCTTATCACCTCTGAGCCTAGATTGTGAACTATTTTCTTGCCTCAAACTGTGCTGTGCCTAATTACCAGGGGAAGAGTGGGCTCTCCCTGCAACTCCCACGGTCATTAGTCTAATCCCCCTATTCAAGCAAACCCTGCCTTCTCTGGTTCTTGACTATCCTGCTAAGAAGGGCCTGGAGTGAATGGTCAAGGAAGTCTAATTAAATTAAAGGGAGCGACAATTATAACCACCCAGCAATGAACGTACTTTGCTCTTAATGATGGATATTTCCCAGCTCAGGGAACTAATGAATGAGGCTGCATACTATTATATATGTATGGGTTATAATGTATGCTTATTTATATTTATCATTGCCTATTATGTTCATTGATCCCCATAGGGGTCAGGTCGACTGAAACTGTACAATCGGCAGCGCTACACATTTAGAAAATTCTGCTAAATTCATCTGAAAAATGAAAAGTACCAGAAATATCTGAGTATATTTGGTATTTCCTTGGTCGGAAATATCTCTTAGGTTATGTATGTTGAGCTGCACTTTGAACCCAATTTTTTGCCTTAAATCTGGATTATTTTAGAAGATTGTTGGAGGCGAATCGTACAAGTAATTCCTAACGTCTATTATATTTTCGAGTTGGAACACTTACACAGATCTGGCAAAGAGATAGAGACCAAATATCATTTCATGGCTAAATGAAGGCCCAATATCCACACTCGACCAGCGTGGCACCCAAGTTTTAGGGCCAAGTAAAGTAGTTGGCGGAACCACTTTTTCCGTCATTATTCCAATTGCCAGAAAATGTTCTGCCAAGGCAGATTCTTTCATCCTCCAGCAGCAGGGCGTCTTTCACTTGGACTTTCTCACTCTCGCTCTGCCTTGGGAGGATGGGGAGTTTAGGCTTAGGTTAGGGTTAGGGTTAGGGTTAGGGTTAGGGCTAGGGTTAGGGCTAGGGTTAGGGTTAGGGTTAGGGTTTATGAATTCTTTATAACATTATACATTTATTATCACATGATTTGTCATTTTGCAGTCATGAGTTATCAGACATGGCTGGACTGTGGACTGTGGTCCGTGACCGGTTTATCCAGTGAAGTGAAACCTTTGGAGGACCAGTAAAAGTTCATTTTCGCTGGTCCTCCGGCCCGGTGAAAGTCCTAAAGCTTTCGTCATGACTGAGATATTATATCAAAGCATGAAGGAATCAATTGATATCCACTGAAACTAAATCACCCTTCAAATGTATAATTCGAATTTTTATCACACATATGATAAAACATTTTTGTTGTCACACCCCATTTATCTCTCAGGTGGAATGCGCATATAATAAAAAATACTTTACCCATGGAATATTCCAGAAGCAGGCAGATTAACCTCACCCTATGTACATCTAAGGGAACTAGTTTGTCTGATTTACCAGTCATCACTACTTTAATGCTTCTAGATGAGGGCGAGCTAAGCAGTATAGTAAACCTGGGAGAGCATAGAACCAACACTGCACGAGCAATTAAACCAACAGTTGAACACTTGCAGAGAGTAGATCCAAATCCTCTAAGGGCATGATTTGCGCTTCAAGAGACAAACATGTTTTGTGTGTCATGTATTCTAAGAAAATTGTAATTCTATAGTCAGAGTTTGGATAGGATTTAAGCAGAAGGGTCTCTGTGAATGCCGTCGCAGGAACAGTCATTGGCGACAGGCGAAGAAACTAAATATTTAGTGGATTGAAAAACACAGGAGTATAAGTTCAGTGGCAGGACATCGTACCATGGGAGAGTGTTTCCTTTCACCTTTAAAGTGGATGAAGATTTAATCATGGGCATCAATAATCTATGCACATCGAATATCTCTGTATGTTCAGGTACCCATGTATAATTTAAAGTAGTCTCGTCCTTTCGAATGGTTTTCGTTCTACCCTAATATATGTCAATAAATACAAATGTTATGCAACTCAGGTACCCATAACGTAACTATATAACAACCCCTACCAGATAGTGTAATGCCATCCTAGTATTCATGGGTCAGATCTTCAGAAAATTACAATTGGTAGCAATAGATTCTGCTCAATTAGACTGAAATTTGGGCAATGCTAGGTAAATTCGAGTATATTTGGCATTGCATTGATTCTAGCAATCTGTTTGGTTAGGTTAAACTGCATTTTGAAAGTCATTTTTGTCTTGAATTTGGGTTATTTGATAGGATTGGTGAAGACGAATTGTACATGTTCTCACGATTTCACCCATGTATGCCTAAAACAGTTACAATGACAAACAACATGTCCCAGAACACTTAACACAATGTTACATCTGGGATGAGCCAGAACTGAGCAAGTAAAAACTATTCTACACGAGTCTGACCAACCTGTTTTTACCAGCCAGACATGTGCAGGGGTTAAGAGAGAACCCCCGCCCGTCCAACCCTGTGTGTCGACGAGTGAAAGACCCTTTCAATAAAAGGCACTTGGGCGAAGATGCGGTTACTCAGTTTTTGAATGGGAAACAAGATGAAAATTCAGGATCTGCCTCATTCTAGAGATTCTATATGATATTTTTTTATCTCGTCGTCATGGACAGTGACAATATTGTATATCCAAAGTTTGTGTGCACGTATTGATACAGCCGTCATGTCAATAAACATAGCTCCCCCTTTTGGCAGCAAAGAAAAGAAAGACTGAGACTGGAATACCGAGACTTACCCGAAGCTGAGTCAAATATAAAACTCCCTTAACATTTCAGACCAGGCTGACTCCTATTCCCGTTGTAACAGAGACCCACATCTTTGTATGAAAGCTGTGGAAAAAGGACAGTGTCACTAAAGAAGCACAATTTTTGGCTTGAAACTTCTTTACTTGATTCTAAAAGCAATAGTTTTTAGAAGGGTACTCACAACGACTGGTATACTTGACTTTTGTAACAGTCGCGCGTGCTGTTAGTTTTTACAGAGACCTTTCTCTAATATTATCTAGGGATCTTTGATGCGAAACGCACTATTTCAAATATAGGGATGTAGTACAGCATTCATCATGCAATATTATATATTCGGTTATTCTATTCTGATCATCGTATACATACACGCATCCTTATATAGTAAAGTGGGGACTTCTATATGTCCAATTCTTCCATTTCGTTGACAATAATTCCTTCACCCCTGTTTCTTCTTATCACATATCGACTTTTTCAATCGAATATTGAATAATTGTTTATGCGTCAGTTGTGAATAAAGCAATATAGATAAATTTGGAAGCGTATAGATCTACATGTTTACAGTTGTGTGTAACATTAAATGTATATAGTTACAGGTAACCTGGTTGATTGGTTGATGGAACCTGAATATCGCACGAGTTGCGTTATCTTAATCGACTGAAACCAACGAGTTGGTTAACACCTGTATTTATGCACAGTTCTTTATTATTGTTATTGTGTATATATATGCCTTTAATAATCATCTAATAATCCAGTTAAAGTCATATAGGTGAATGTTGGTGGCAAAGCTGGTAAATAACGCATTGATAGTTGACTGTAATACTTTCCATTAAACCACTGGTGGTTTAACACTTACAATTATAGACTGCTGCCAAACTACCGATAATATATCTCAACATATTTCTGGAGACATTCTTTTTCTGTTTATAGTTGGTAAATGCTGGTTCCATACCAAGTAAAGTCTTCTGAATCCATAAATGCCTGTTACCACCCTGTCATAAACATTTCCACCCAGTAGTTCAAATTAAAGTGAGCAATTAGGCAACAAGGGGTAAATCAAAGCCTGTTTCCCTCAGTGGAGTATTTCAGTCTATTGTATACCAATCCTTGAAAAAGGGCTAATGTGCCCGAAACGTCGGAACCCCAATACACAAACCTTAACAAATCAAACCGTCCCTTCCCTCCTATGTTCTGGGTTGACTTCCATCACTTGGATATTGTATACAATATTGCCTTTCCCAGAGCTGACAACCCAGCTGCCTTGCATGGCCTGAGAACTATCTATGACAGGCTTCTCTTCATGAAGTGACCTTGCGTTACGGCCGATTAGCCCGATCCTTATGCCTCCTGCACCCCTGGCATACAGCCTATCTCTTCATTCCTGAAGCAACCCGAGGCGAGGCATTGCTACAAAGAAGCCACTCCCCAGTCACATGTGGCTTCCAGGGTGGCTACTTCTCGCGTGACATGCGCTGTGGAAGAGCGGCCAAAAGCAGGGTCAGTGCGGACGACTGCAACTGTCTCTCTGGCTTCTACTCATTTCTCAGTACTCCCTGTCACTGAAACATCTGTGTGCTCAATGTAGGACGGGGGAATATGGGGATCAACATCCTGGAGTTTTTTTTGTTTTGGATTAGCCTACTTTTCAACCCGGTTCAACATATATAGTGGCTTTTGTCATCTCTGTTCATGTGGGTCAGGTTCGTCTCCTTTTCGCCATGTTCCATGATCCTTAAATATTTTGAGGTTTAAAAATAGCTATAGGAAAATTAAGAGGCTTGTGTGGCGGGGTTGGAATTTGATATGAGATGAAATGATATCAAAAGAATAATTGGTTGGAATTTAAAGAGATACTTTTTAGTGAAGTACGCTATCACATGTGGTATTGCCAGGCATTCATTAACAAATACACATAACTTCCATAAATCCATGCGAATCGAGATTGAAGATGATAGACATGCAAATCCCCTATTGAATTAGAGTTTACATAGGATGTATTTTATAACTTTTGTCCGGTTTCTAATTCAAAATGAATGATTTAAGTGAAAGCAAAGGGGGTTGTTTGTTGTAGTTGTCTTTTTTGGATAACAAACACTATACATGTTTTTGGATAGATTCAATTGCGAGCGTGAATTTGCATTTGGGCCATCCCTAAATAAAACACAACAAACAAAACTTAAATAAAACCAACGTCCACCCCACACATTTAAAATACATACCAGCCAATATAATGCATAATTGCTCATATTCAACATATAGACACTTTGAAGAGAAATTACGCAACAAGTTCACACACCTCAACATTGTCGTTCTTCCTCTAGACATTTTTTTTCAAATGATCTAACATTCCATGGGGTGGCATTGGAAGGTTTGTCAACCCCAAGGGTCACAGCCAATAATAAAATCAAGGGTTGGTCGCCGCACGCCCCCTGTCTCGCCATGCCATCGCCCCAATTGGTGCCAGGCGATCCGCAGGCGATACCCAAGCTGGCCCGTCCGCGATTGGCGCCTTTTCAATGGCCCTTTTTACGCATGCGTAATCGCATTAGAGGGCAATTCAGGGCGTCGGTGAAAGCGATATGACTCTGTAACGAGGCTTGCAGAGAGTACCGGATGTGTTCATCTGCGGAGCTGTTATCTTGGAGATGAATGTGCGGCCATCGCTGATTGGTTTAAAACACTTTGCATATGGCGGCACGTGGTGAAGATGAGATGGGATGGGCGATGACGTCGGTGGTAAATACATGGCAGGTCGCGGATGGACCCTCATTTGCAGGTCTAGACAAGTCTGACCCCAGCTAGGCTTTATTTATCGCAACCTATTTCCACAGCTAGCACAGAAAAAATACACGGAGGATAAATTGCGATGGAGTGTTCGTAGGCAGGGACATAGAAATGGTTAAAAACGAACATGAAGATCGGGAAGAAAAACCAGCAATTATTCGCCAGCTTTCAACATGTTCTTCAAAGCATCTTTTCGGACGATTCGGCTCTCGTCGCTCCTGTTCTAACCAAGACTTTGGTGATTATTATCTCGCACCATATTTCATCAAAAACGAGCCCAGTCTGACAGCTAAAAAAAGATTGAAAGATTTCGACGGAAAGTTATTTTTCCTTCTGGTTATTGGTTCTGTACCAATGCGGACTAGTGATAACCCAAGTGGTAATGTTTGATAATGAGTACAGGCTATGTTTGAGATGTTTAGACAGGCTATTTAAGTGGCAAGAGCGTCAGAAAATGTACAATTCGCCTACACAGATCCTCTCAAATAACCCAAATTTAAGATACAAATTCGGTTCAAGATTCCGAACAACACAGCGTTTTTTAAATGATGCAATAATATTTCCGTGAAATACGATCATTATCATTTATCAGCTTCATTAAGCAGAATTTCTGAATTTGTAGAGTTGTTATTGTACATTCTCTGACGTTTTGGCCCATCATAAGAAATGTGTCTAAAATAGCACAATGCGCCCCACTGCACAAAATATGCTTTGCACTGTTATTTATTGTTGGCGGTTATATCAGTATTTCAATACAAGAGAAAATGGCCGTTGTTTGAATAGCGGAATAATTGTTTAATTATTTGCTGGATTGCGGAATAAATGCCAATACTCTCACTGTTCATTATAGTTTGGGGCAGATATCCATCATATAGTCCCACTTATCACTATGCAACATCACACCATTTATAATAGGGGACTTACATGTGCCACTGCGGATGTCTGTTACAGTGCATCCTGGGATGGATTCTGAGTAAATCTGACATACAAATATTCGGCAACATTTTTATCGAAAATTGCAATAGATTTCTATAGATAATAATTTCTATAGATTGTATACTGTACGATTAGTCCCATAATTCCAAGCGAATCTAGATTCACAATGGCGGCTATGCAAATCCCCTATTCCTTGAACATATCAGCTTGATAATCACATTATCTGTAGAGGTAAGATAAATAAGTAATTCAGTCAAGACTCAGAGCCACTCAGACCAGATAAGAATTTGATGTCAGTGATTAGACACCCACTGCGCTAATGGCTTTCCTGGACCTGGAACAGGTATCCTAATGTGATTCTAATGATATTTTGCGGTTTCAAGCGAGAGGCCTTCCCTCAGTGCGGAGGGATTCTCTCAACTCTGAGCCTAGAGTGAAGTTATTTTCTACATGCACAAAGGACATAATATATAAACAATAAGGCCAATTAGGAAGCTTGGCAATGTCTGATGTGTTCACACTACTGTGATAGTTATGTGCATATGACATGTCTATTCCGTTCCTGGTAATTTAAAATCTCGCATCTCATCTGAATTTGACCTTTTTTGCTCTTAAAGATGACGATTGCCTCCTCAAAGTTCAATTAATCCCTAGAATATTTGAACAAAGGCAATCATCTATTGGACAATTCATATTTCCTTACTGCATTTTTTAAAAAGCTGTTATTACATTTTTTTCGAAGTTATTACTACGAACTCATTTTCCCAGATGTGAAATGTGAAATGTGAAATGATCCCCAGTAAATAAAACACAGTATGTAAATAAATAAAATTGCCCGACGGCGATCCCTACGTTCCATATTACATGCAGGGATAACAACAGCAGTAAATGAGTGTGGCAAAGAAACAAAATCGCGTAGTCCAACTGTAATTTGAAACTTGGAAATCGCCTGAAGGTAATATTGTGTTTGTTGTACTTTTTCGGATATTCATGGCGAAACAAAAATTGTGAAAAATCGATGGAAAGTAATGGCGAGTGTAGCGGGTAATACACAGGCTTTATTACCCGCTGTGTGTGGTATGAGCGCCAATGCTGCTAGAAAGCTGCACTCTCAGCTAACATCGGTCAAGAATTGAACATTTTTTATCTTTTGTTTGATTCTTTTCCAACCCATATAAAATTCATTTGACCAACATTGTGTAGGAGTTCTCCAGTTGTGTTTGCCACAGAGCTTTTAAAACGATCATTTGTATCTGAAGGACCCGCAAAAACCCTTCCCTATGAAAACCTCGCTTATTATCGCTCACGGACACCAGTTTTCTTCAATTTCTTGTATCAACATGTAACAGTAGCAGAATATTAATAATTTTAATACAATTAGTGATAATCTGAGTAAATTTGGTAAGATTTTGTTTGTCGTAATAGCTGAGAATTCAGCTTTAATCGCCTTTGTCCAATAACATCATGAAATATGTCCCCAGGCTATTTAGCAATGATCAAGCACCCTGAGAGCATTAATTATCCCAGATGGGTAAATAGAATGTACTCGATTACTCAAATGAATCCCATTCTTTCCAGGGTCATTATTCATCCAGTTATTCATACGTTTTCGCCCAGCTAAACTAACTACATTACCAGTGTTCTATGGACCAATAGTGTTCCCCTTTCATCAAGTTCACCCTTTGATAGAGAGGACTTTCTACTGCATTGAATACGGTATACCTTATTATGTAGAAGTATATAATTGAGAGGTATTTAAGTATGATGCATTGCAATTCAATGCATGTGGTGGGGTGTTGTTAATTGAATAACATACCTCCTATATAAATGCCTATCTGATTCTGGTGGATCTTCCAATGGGTATAAATAAAGATTCTCAAGCTAAACTTGTGCATTGGAACAAACATTAAAAGAAACACATTAAATAGAAAATAGTTAAACACCTCCTGGGTTTAATAAGCTTATTTGTTGACAATTACTCATACTCTTTATCATGTCTGCACTCATTGGCTGCTGGTGGCCCACGTGATTACCAATTGGTGCCCTCCCATTGGCGGCATTTAAAAGGACAAATCATTCACTTTGGGGTGGGTCCCATGTCT
The DNA here is from genome assembly GCA_942159475.1 of Sthenelais limicola. Lineage (NCBI taxonomy): Eukaryota > Metazoa > Annelida > Polychaeta > Phyllodocida > Sigalionidae > Sthenelais > Sthenelais limicola. The sequence goes on from OW804101.1 coordinate 23,853,751, forward strand.
TACACTAATGCTCTTCTGCCCTGATTTACGCCCATCTTTCACCAGGGCGATGAGTTGTCTGAAGATCGACTGGCAGAAAGTGATTCACGCCGCAAGGGGGAGATAGTGGTCCGGCACGAGCGCTGGGTGCGGAGGTTGTGGGACAGGGTAATAGGGGAGTTTCATGTGCTGTTATAATGGATGTAACATAAAGGAGTGAAGAATCGGTAGAGTATGAATGTCCGTTTTATTGCCGTATATGTAAATTGAAAATTATTAGTACGACACAACGAGGTATAACATGGCCACTGCGCATGTCTGTTACAGTGCATGCTGGGAGTGATTCTCATTGAATGTGACATACACATATCTAGCAGCACTTTTATCCAAAATAGGCCGAGTATTTTCAACAATATTTTCTATCAATGATCTTTGGATTCTAATTTCCTGATGGGAAATATAAAGACTTGTCCTATCCTATCATCTATAATACATAGCTATTTACATTCTAGGACTGATATATATTCCATGATGAACATAATATGTTTTCGCTAGTTTTTGCACTGATATACAACTCCCATCATTCCATGTAAATCAGTCAACATGGTGGCTATGAAAATCCCTTATTGCGGAGACCAGGGAAGCCACAGAAGCCCAAGGAATATGTACATAGCTCGCTAAAATCCCATGTATGCTTCTTCCTCATATAATTTACTTTGCTCAATTATAACTATTCAAATCACTCTGGTAATAAACAGAATTATAGCCATGTATATAAAGGCTAAGGCGTTCGAAAATGCACAATTGGCAGCTCTACGTACAGTTAGTAAAATCTGCTAAATCAGGTTGAAAATTGGTAAATAATATATACGTTTATCTGGGTATGTTAGGTATTGCATTGATTATTGTTCAGTTATGTTAAACCCCATTCTTGCTTTAAACTTAAGTTATTTTGAGTGAATTGGTGAAGGCGAATTATTCATTTACTGAAGCCGCGACCTCTATACAATGTACAAAATATCGAAAGTACAATGATAAATTTACAATTTATTTCAAACAGGTAAATAGGCAATGGTTAAGAACCAGACATTTTCAGTGGAATCAAGACCACACGTATAAATTCGAGACGTTCAAAAACGCTATTATCTGTTAAGATGAGGCGGATTATTTAGCGACAGAACACACAAAAAACACTCGATCGATAGAATTCCGTCGCTGACGAGATGAGAGGAAGAATTGGGTGCGGGTGTGTGGTCCTGTCGCCATGGTGACAGATGCCCCGCCCCCCTCTTTGCTGGGGGTGTCACTCATCCGTCCCTCATCCGCGCAGGCGCATCACAATTAGCCCAAACTGATGAGCAGTGCCCTTGGGTGGCATCTATAGGTCATTTGCATTAGACGCTGCGCACATCAAAGGTGAATGATTTGGCTATAACTCATAGGGGGGGGGGGGGTGCATAAATTTATAAGCGTTGCTAGAAGTTTGATCATGTAACCCTGTAAATTGGTCTTATTGTATCAAATCCTATGACTTCTTTTTATGAATGAAGTTCTTTTTATGAATGAAGAAAGGCAAGTTGCCCAAAAGACTAGTCAATAATAAAGTATATCAACACCAACTTTTATTTTCTACCTAATGGAAATATTCTTTGACCACCGGTCCCTGCCGATCACTCCCCCTCTACCCTCTATTTTACGAATAGGAGTTTAAATAATTACACGTTTACGATTTGGTTGCTGTACTTTCTGACACTGCGGTTTTGTTTGCAAGCACATTAACAAGAGCTTACACATTTACCAATCTTACATTTTTTGTCTAGTAGTGTAGGCCCTAGATTTAGACATCCTCCAAAGATTCTCCAAGAATTGTGTCTTAAGGAGAAAATGGCGAGATTCTTTTCCCAGGAGAAACATAGGAAGTATAGGCTAAAAAAAGTCCCCATAATTTACATTTACATTCTTGTATTGTATATATATATATGATCTACTTCCACACGAACGTCCTACGTGTATTTCATCTGCGTAAACTGATGTACAAGCAACTGCTCTATTGTACGTCACACTGTCACCTCAATAAATACGCAACATATATATATTCGCATAGTATAGCATTAGTTCATCAATCAAACATCCAACAACAGCAACTAATCATTCACCTTTTAAACATATTTCGGCCGGCTTTGGTCCGAATACAATGCGCTACAAAGTTTAATATCTGATGGATTCATGAATTTCGAATACATTTGAACTATGTAGAGACCGTGATATCATGAAAGCATCTTTAAAAACGTTTTAAAACCGTCAATGTCTCATCTTAACCAACCTATATGTAAAATAACAGAAGAATGTGAAAATCTCGAATTTTAACGATAATGTCGAAAATATCGTGCAAGAAATCAAAAAACGACAGAATGCTTTCTCTCGGATGACCTAGCAATTGTTCAGTCACCCTTATGTTCGCCTAAGTAACACGATATTTCTTGGCGCTGTACTGTTGTGTCGATCATTGTTAATCAGATTTGCAAGTGTCCGCCTAACTAACAGCCGTAAATAATTTCATGGCAATATGGAATTTGATATGCAACGCTTGCGCAGCATCCTATGGATCTACACCTTGAATCTGAGGCAAAATCGCAAAATGGTTTTATTGAATACGCTTTCTGTTTCATATGGACATGGTATCTTTGTTTACATCCAAGTAATAAGGTGCAAAAACATTAAAAATGTTTAAATTAACTTTACCATTAAACACAATTAAATAAGTTCGACAGTTATACAGTACAGTAAGACAGTATAACTATAAAAAGTATGTCCTCAGCCCGGTTGAAGGCAATTGCAGTAGTGAGAAATGCATTCGTTAAGAGTAAAACCAAAAAATGATGTTTATATCAGGCACAGAGTGAAAACTATTGGACCTACAGTTGGGATAGGCCTACACTTAGATCTCATACGTATGGGTCAGGCCGTCGAAAAATATACAATTGGCAGCTCTATTTGGCTGCAAACTAAATACTAGAATTATCTGAGTATTTTTTGTAAAACATGTTTGATCATGTTAAACTGTATTCTGAAGCTAATTTTTGTATCAAATTTGACTTATTTGAAAGTATTGGTGAAGGCGAATTGTATATTTTCAGGAATATTCCCCCGTATGGTGCAACGATGATTGAAGACTGTGTTATGATGGAAGACGAGGTGTGTGTGTGGTGTGTGTGTGTGTGTGTGTGTGTGTGTGTGGTGTGGGGTGTGAAGGGGGTAGTGAAGGGGGGGGGGAGTGAAGGAAGGGGGGGGGGGGCTGGTTCATGAACCATGTCGGCGGAGGTGCACAGATTGGGGCTTGCATGGCCTCACAGGCCCAGGTCACGGACAATTACTAGGTCAATCCAGGGTCATTAGGCGGGAATAATAGCAATAATGGTGGGCCACGCGAACATCATAAAACAAACATGTTTGATGGATGTACGGCGACAATTCCATTGATACAATTAGTTTAAGTTATGTTCATCCAGTCAACCATTGCATCCAGTAGACGCTATTCTCACCCTATTCTCATATAATTTATGATTCAATTCAAAATATTATTTATTCATACTATAATGGTGACGTACAAATAGGAGCCGTACTTCAGAAACAGACTTTTCTGGTCTTCCAGTATACATGCTCCCGGACTAGAGGAAAAGAAATATTCTTATTTTTTAATCATAATTATAGTTTTTAGAGGTCAGACTATATTTGGAGTTTTAAATGCATGTAATGTGCTATAAAGTACATTATAATACAGTTTGATACATGAATAATATTATTTCACATGGCATAACATAGGCAGGATTTTGAATTCTGTGGGGGTGGCAATTTTGCCCTCACAGTTCTGGAGGAACCTTTTTTTTAAGGTAAAACCACGTCTATGCCTTGGCAGAGTGTTTTGGAAAGACACCGAGTATTATTTCATTCAAGCATAATAGATTGAGTTAATATAAGGTACAAACATTTAGTGTACAATGCAGGGAGATATACTCGATTAATACATTTCTCGTGCCATAATTGTATATAGTGATGAATGAGTAAATTGCATAGTAAGATAAAACAACAAAACCTTTACTTCTTCCCTTCCTCAAGTGTCATATGTGACTAATGGAGCGGCCTCTTGGTAATTGGCCCCTCAATTTAGGAAAATTACAAAAATTGAATAGCTAAAATCTCGGCGGAAAACACTTTAGGTTTATATAGATAAAAGTAAAATTATAATTCTACCTCCAGTGAAAAAATATTTTATTACCACGTTGTGCCGGAACTTTAATGATTTCTATATGTCCCCCCCCCCCCCCAAAAAAAAAAAAACCAAAAAAAAAAACCACACACACACAAAAAACAACAAATCTATTCGATATTAAATTTAATATGAAATATGACTCAGGCAAAGCGTTATTTTGACACAATTCATGTCCGAGGCTATCATTTAAACGAATTTTCACCAAGATGAGATTATGTCCTAGCTAGCTTACTCACGCTCTGGGCTTCTATCGAGTCTCAATGCAGACGGGAGACTCAATCGATGTCTGTGGTCTCAGATGTTTTGGATATTAACAAATTTATGCAAATTGACATGTCATTATCTCCCCTAGTGATTCGCTTGTCAGCAGAACGATAGACATTAATCGCCTCATGGCATCGCGCGACTCTCCAGATCGCATCTTTATATCGCGTCTAACGCTGTAATCCTACTCCGAGGCACATTAAAAACTTTAGAGGCTTTTAATTTCTTTTATGGTTCTGAACTCTCACAATTGTTTATTGAACAAACGTTGTGCTTGCTATCCTTTACGGTCCATTTGTATTTGCAAGATGCATCAGGAAGTAGTTATAGTTTCAGTCACATATTAACAAACGCATTTTTAATAAATAATACTGTTCTATTATTTATGTGTGGCATTGGATGAATCCGGTGATTTTTAAGACATATTTTGAACTCACTTAGAAACGAAGGCATTATCTTGCATCTTATTTTGGATTTGGCATTGTCACTTTTACATGAATGTATACTTTCTCGAATTTAACTTGTTTTAACTGCGACTCCGAAAACAATTATTTCAATCTTAGATTTCAGTAATGGGGAATATCTCCTGCTTGTGGGACCCTCTTACAGTGTTAATATTAGTAGTGGACAATAAGATCTTTTTACTTATTCTGATTTTGGAATTGTTTGGTTTAGTATCTTCCTTCCTTGGGCAAAGTTTCTTGTGTTACAGCCAAAGAAATCTTACCAAATGTAGGCTACACATATTATTGATATGAATATCTCCGAGGTATATCATGTCTTATGGGGCTGAATTTATCAACATTCTGCTGATGTTTATACAAATCTATACAAATTAGAAAGGGAATTCGTCAGAGAGAGAAAACGGCCGCCGGTGAGCGATAATAAGTGAAGTTGTCGTAGGAAAGAATTCGGGCATCTGCCCCAAGTACAGATGAAGACGTTAACTGAGAGTGCTGCTTTAATGTTTCTCAAGTCCATATATATATATACATCGTTTTAGACTGGGTCAGTTTTTCCAAGTGCGCCATTTTGTCAAAATGCTGCTTTGTCGTTGATATATATTTTTTAATAATTCAAGGAAACCCATGATCTTAGTGTAACTGTAATGAGAATGTATCTGTAGCTCAGGAGATGGAGCTCTAGCATCCCGAGTGCCTCCCAAGCGTGCCTCACTCAGAGCGAGGCCGCACAGTGTCACGTGGGAGGGTCACGTGGCCTGTCATTGATACTCATCGGCCAACCATGAGTCAGATCCTAATTTGTGTTGACATTCATTAGGTGTCTTGGGTGGGGGAGGAGGACGATGATGCAAAGTTCGCGAAACTGCGTTTGGGTGATTGTGTGGGTGTTGTTTAAGGCCAACACAAATTAGATGTTTCCGATTTACCCCCCCCCCCCCCACACACACACACACCATACACAGTCTAGGCCCAGAGTTGCGAGAGTCCCTTCAAACGGAGGGAAAGCCGCTTGCATCAAACCACGAAGTCCCATTATAATTCCATTAGGACCGCAACATGTCATTATAATATTCCCATTAGAAAGCCGACTCCTATAGGCCAGGAAACCGATTAGTGAAGTAGGCGTCTAATCACTGACATAGCATTCTTATCTGATCTGAGGGTTTGGACCCAGACCGGGTGAAGTGTTTTTTGACCATATCACTTTTTTTGGAGGGTATTTTTTTTATTAATGCAGAGAAACAAGTTCTCCTAACAAAATAGACTTTAAAAGGCACGGTTCTCTCGTTAAAACTTATTCTTATTCTTAGGAAGTATAATTTTCCCCAGTTCCTAAAAGGCACCGCGGTTTATACAAAAGAAAGTACCATCCCCCTATACCTAGTTCTCAGCTATATAAATAGGAAACACACCAATCTTGTTTTGCCTTGTGTAGATGTTGACCAGTGTTGGAGTGCTGGGCAGGGAGAGTGCGGAGAGAGACAGGAGAGTTTGGTGTTAGTCCAGGAATACCAGCACATCCATGGTCACACATGCCAACATTATGATGGATCATGCATTGGCTTATGTAGATATTTTCAGATCGTCTGAAAATGTACAATTCGTCTAAACCAACCCTCTCCAATAATCCACATTCACGAGAGAATACAGAGAGAATACAGTCCAACATAACCGAACCGATATTTCGGATCTAATCAATACCAAATACAATCAGATGTACCTAGTATTCATCATTTTCCAATCGTATTTGGCATAATATACCAAATGTGTAGAGCTGTCGATTGTACATTTTCTGACGATCCATATAATGTAGGCTACCGTGTGAGGTATTGTGTTAAATGTATTATATGTATTATGTATTAAATCACGTATAATATATAATTTTATATAATTTTATGTGATATTGTTGTTACTACATACAAACACACACAACTATGTGTTGGACTGCAAAATAATTCCAATGGTTTTATACCAACCATGCGCAATTAGAATGAATCAGTTTCCATATTGCCCCAAACATAGCAAGAGTAAGGTAAGGCTACTCATGTCAGGTTAAGATAAATAAATTTGATAAATGGAGCCTGGAGCCTGCTGAATATTCATATCTTGGTGACATTATGCACATAATGGGTCGCACCCTGGGCTGTATAGAGTGTGTACACTATACAATCTATAATAAAGGTTCACAGCCTCAGATCAGATAATAATGGTATGTCAGTGATTGGATGCCTACTGCGCTAATGGCTTTCCTGGCCCTGGAGTAGGCGTCCTAATGTGATTCTAATGGCATTTTGTGCTTTGGAGCGAGAGGCTTTCCCTCAGTTTGGAGGGACTCTTTGAACTCTGAGCCTAGACTGTATTGCCCGATGACCGAAATCTGTAATCACATTCATTTATATTTTTTTTTAAACATTTTATTTTGATAAACAATTCCACACAGGTGGTACGTTTCAAGTTGGATATAAACCCCTGATAATAGAAGAAAATAACAGAACTGGGGCAAACAATGTAGGAAAAGGTCGCTACTTTGTTTAATCGTTTCTGGAAATTTACCAGAAGTTTACTATTCTCTCACTAAATCTGTTCAATATTCTTGATTAATCTAACCAGACATTTTTGTATTTCCTCACTAACCGTTTATCATTTTTATTTCTTGCAGGTATGTAATTCACTGTATCTTCCCCCAAATAAACGGGTGCAGTAGATATCGATTATGAGTTGGTGAGTATGACTTGTTACAATAGTAGATACCTCGTCGATTGCAGTCACTGGAATGAACAGGGGGTGTTTTATGAAAAAAATCTTACAACTTATGGTGTCATATATAATATTATGGGTTTAAGATATCGTGAAGATCATTATATATTAATTTAAAGAACTTTTCCTATAGTATAGTATATTCAAAGATACATCACAACACATCTTATATCGTCCACTGTATTTTATATCGTACGATTTCCTCTTATTTTTATGACCCCCCCCAGGTCTCACCGCCCCCCCTCCCCCCTTCCCGGATATGACTAAAGCCAAATTAGAGATACTCCTTTTGCCAACTTCCCATCGTTTGCACCAGACCCCCACATGGGTTAGGCTACCAACAACCTTAGAATAAGGCGGAAAATACAATTGTAGACTGAAATAGAGATATTGGACATGGATTGGTGTGTAAGGTTAATTGAATAAATCCTGAGAACATGAATGCTCTTATGTTATGCTAATAACAATAGTATCTTTGAATACTTGTGGGTTTGCATTTTGTAACTATATATAAAGGAAACATTCTGAGGGCTTGGCCCAAGTAAAGTCAGTATCTACTGGGCACTGTCTCCTTTTAAGATTACTGTCACAAATTCGAAAACATGGCCCATATATGTGTGTATATCAATGTATATCAATGCAGAGATTATGAATAATTCGTGCAAGCTAGGGGTCGAATATACACTCTGTCACTGGGAAGAGTCAAGCCCCGCGAGATCGCAATATTGCACACTTGGTATGGATATTTAGATACGCCCCTTCCACAATTACCGAAATGCAGTGTAGATCTTCTATGGGTCTGTTTACCTAGACATGACAATTGCCTGCTCTACACATTTTGTGAACCTTGCGAAATCTGGCTGAAATGTGATAAATAGTAGGTATATCTGTGTATATTTCATTGTATTGATTACAAAACATGTTCGGTTATGTTGAACTGTATTTTGAGCATAGGTCTTCGGGTTATTTGAGAGGATTGCTGAAGGCGAATTGTACATTTTCTGACGATCTGACCCACATACTTTCAATATTGTGTAACTCCGCAGAACACAAAAGGTGAAATGATCACAGGTGGGGTAACTGGGCGGCTGGGTGGGGTGCATGGTGTGGGGGGAGGATGCCTGCCCACCTGTTGGGTTAGATAAACACAATGTAGCTTATGTATCAGTGGAGGCGAGGCTGTAGAATAGGTATAGCGGAGAATGGCTAATTGTACGAGGGTCTGTGGAATGCTGCCCAATATTCGGCAAGGAGCGGGGAGTGGAGGGGCAGGGGAGGGGAGAATGGAGGGGCAGGGGGGGGGGAGAAAGTAGTGATCTGAAAAAATAAGAGTTCCAATGCTTAAATTCATAGATCCCTTTAAAAGAAATAGTCGGAATAATAACTAACATAATGACCGTGTCAAAATATATGCTGATATCAAAATATGAGTTCCTAGCTATGCTTAAATTCTTGCTATTCTATGCTTAATAGGTGCTTATAAAAAAAACTAAGTTTATTAATTACATATATATAGAGAGATATAGGAAACGTAGGTGATTCCAGCCCCCCCCCCCCCCTCGCACTCCCCTCCCCGCCCCCGACCATCTTTTGGACTCTGTGTGCCCCTGGAATGCATTCTATTGCTCACTCGGAGAATGCTTGGGGAGAGAATGCCAGGTGAGAAAACCTCAGGTGGGGGACTGAGAGTGAGAGGTGTTGAGAGGAGGGGCACAGTGGCAGCACCACCATTGTGGTTACACCCTTTCTAGATGATGGGTGAAATCGTCGGAAAATGTACAATTCTCCTTCAGAAATCCTCTCAAATATCCCTAATTTAAGACAAACTAACGTTTAAATACAGTTCAACACAACAAAACAAATTGCTTAAATCGACGCAAGACTAGATGCACTCAGATATACCTAGTATTTTTCCAGCCTTGTTTAGTTAGCATAATTTACTAAATGTGTAGAGCTGCTGATTGTACATTTTCTGCCGATTTAACCCATAAATATAGACCTGCCCCTTCCAACATTTGCTGATGATCCTGCCCCATCCCCTCATTTCATCACCAGATAAGTCCTTATATTGCGTGTACAGATAACACATTAATCCTGCTGCATATATCTCATTGAAACAGTGCAAAAATGTATTTTTTTCTCAAACGGATCTCAAGCAATCTCTTCTTCTTTTTAAACCTTTATTCAAGGTCCTGCCGCCTGGGCTTTAACAACGTTAAACATGTATATATATAGAAACAAAGATCACAAAGAATAAAACAAGTTAAATTAACCAAAGGTTTCTCCTCATATTAGGGAGAAGGCCATTTTACGTTGATTTTTAAAGGCAATATCACACATGATTCCAGTTTTCTCCACCTGGACAACTTCTTTATTTTATATTATATATGTTTTTGAGAGGAGGGGATATGAAGAATGAATCATTACACCAAGAAACAGTCCCTTCCAAGAAAGACTGAGTGCGCAAGGAAAAGAGGGGATTTTTCTTGGAGGGCCCCTAGATTGTCTATATAATTGCAGCAAGAGCATTCTTGGAATACCGCTACCAATTTGTCTAGAAATAATGCAATCTAGGATATAATATTCTCCAAATTAACCAGTCCATACCTGGTTAAGCTCTGGCCATCTACATGCTATTTTGTGTATGAACATTGAACACATTGGTCATTATTTGATGAAATAATGTAATATTCCAGAATAACCCAATTTTTCTTCTTATTCTAAACATATTGATCATTATTTTATTAAAAATTTAATGCATTCCACAGTTCGGAAAGACCAATAAATAAACTGCTGCAATCCAGGCTCATAGCCCCTCAGGTCATATAAGATCGGTAGCTCAGTGTTTGGACGCCTACTTCGCTAATGGCTTTCGCGGCCCATAATAGGCAAACCTACCACCATCGTCCTTATGCGATTATAATGGTATTCTGCGGTTATGAGCGAAAGGCTTTAATCCCTTACCTTGGAGGGATTCTGTCGGTTATGAGCCTAGACTGTTTTACATTTTACAATACCAAACCTCCCTGGTCATGCCTCGAGTAACAAACCTGAAGTGAAATACTTATGTGTCAGGCCGTCAGAAAATGTACAATTAGCAGCTCTACACATTTAGTAAAATTTGCAGGAAAATGGTAAAAACTATAAGTATTTCTCAATACATGTTGTACTGCATTGATTCAAACAATCTGTTCGATTATGTCGAACTGTATTTTCAACCTCATTCTTGTCTTAAATTCGAGTTATTTAAGAGGATTTTTGTACATTTTTGTACAGGTGAATTGCACATTTTCTGGCGATATCACCCATATAGCAAGAGAAGCGAAGCACGTTCAGCCAACACTGTCCAAACTGAACAAGATTCCGATGAGGTGGGAGTAGAGAAGGTGCCCTATGTGTGTCTGTGTCCCTCCCTGTCAGCCCGACAGATGGTGACTGTATTACACTAGTGTATAATGTACTCTGTTATCAGGCAAAATGCGTTGAAAGCCAGAGGCCCCTGGGCAAAATTGGCCCGGCCGCCCTTTTTATGGAACAATGATGAACTGTGTATTTAAATGCAATATGCTATATATTGCTGAATGGGGGAAAGACACTTGAAACGTTGCGAGTTTCAATAATACAAAGGGGGAGAATGTATGTTAATTTGAAAGGCATCCTTTGAAATGAATATATTTGATTTTAAGGTTGCGAATTTCATGTTTCTTAGAAGATCTCTGCTCCAAGATGTCAGTATTGTCTGACACGCTCCAGTTTGAACAATCCTTAATTTTCGGAACGCTATAAATTTAGTTTGATTCTGCAATAGAATGCATAGAAATTAAACAAAGGTGAAGTAAAAACAATTCTAGCAAAAGCAAAGTAAAACAATTCTAGCAATCACATACCTTGGAAACACGATCGCTGCGCCTAAGGATCTGTGGGTTTTTTTACGCAATTATTTATAATTTTGGCCAAAACTTTAACAGATGTTTTACACATGAGCGTTAGTCTATACTGTTAGATATTTGATAATTCATTTCAGGCTAATTTTACTGTAGTTCTAGCCCTTATGAGATTTTTTCTATAGAAACTTGTAAAAAAATCTCAAGTTAGCTAGCATGGATTGGTTTTTACCTGAATAATTTAAATCATTAGAAACCCTTAGTACAGTCTAGGTCCAAACCCTCAGATCAAATAAGGATGGTATGTCAGTGATTAGACGCTTGCTTCGCTAATTTCCTGGCCTAGGACTCGGCCTTTTTATGGGAATATAATGACATTTCGCAGTCTTAATGGAATTATAATGGCACTTTGCAGTTTGCGACAAGATAGCTTCCCTCCCTTTGAAGGGACTCTTTCAGCTTTAGGCCTAGACTGAGTACATGGAGGTGTCGTGGGCGGAGGATTAGACTAATATCAGGCAGGGAATCTATAGTGTCTCATGGAGCATATGAACCATATGAACTTATGATGGGTCCTGACGTCAAAAAATGTACAACTCACCTTGACCAATCCTCTCAAATAACCAACATTTAAGACACAAATTCAGTTCAAAATTCAGTTCAACATAACTGAACAGATTTCTTGAATCACCGCAATATCAAATATACTCATATCTATCAAATATACTCATATCTATCTAATATTTTTCCAATTTCAGCCTAATTCAGCCAAATTTTCTAAATGTGCAAAGCTGCCGATTTTACAATTCCTGACCCATGAAACATATTTGAACTCGTGCGCCAAGGTTCATAATCTCTGCCATGCCTTTATTCAAACCAGGAGGCGACCATATATCAACCATCTCCCCTCCATCTATATATTATACAGTCCAACCTCAGCACATCTCACTCTTTTAGCCGTGTACAGTCAATACCCATCTTGCAAACACCTCTGCAATCCGGACACCTCACCTCTATGCACATTAATATTTTAATGTGTATCTTTCTGTTGCCCTATATAGGGCCTGTTGTATATTATGAAAGGAATATGTTTGTGTGGGAATTCCTATATTTTCCCCCCTTCCCTACAGGTGGGAAGGAATAGAAGAATTCCTACCCACAGTTTACAAAAAACCTGTCCTTAGCTAAAGCCCAACAAATATGTGTGTTTCCGAATTACATAGCTGAAAACTAGGTAGGGGTGGGTGGGTAACTTTTTTTAAAAGAAGCAACCACAACTTAGGTGGGGCAAATCTTTCTGGGTAGGAGCTTGGAGTAATATTAGTCCAAGGTAGGAGGGAGGGGAGGGGTTTAATCAAGAACACACCTATTCATTTTTCTTTCTTTCTTTTTTTTGGGGGGTGGGGGCTTATGCAACAGGGCCCTAGAGTAACTGTCCGTGCTTGAGCATGGTAGGGCGCTACTTCAACTCCAGCTAGAGGTTGTTTCTAGCTGTGTTGACTATTTGCCCCCAGATCTGTCCACAATACTAGCCCTGTGCTGAAGAGCCCAACCTTTTACTGGCCATAAGCTCAGTGAAAGCACTAACTGCGGCAGGGTCGGGTGTGTTTGTGTGTGTTTATAACACGCCTGCATGCCGACCTGTGAGTGAGCAGGAGACTACACATGCAGAGTACAGGTATAGATGTCATGTGTTACAGGAAAATGAGTCACAAGTCGCCAAACATTTTTTTTTAAAGTGATTTATTCACATGATCTCTTTATTTGAATATTCTGATTTTTGGAGCGAGAGGCTAGCTTTGAGCCTAGACTGAAATAACGGTAGCACAACACAAAAAAATATAATTGTACCGGATATATGGACTTTTCAGTTAAGAATCCGTGAATATACGTATGGCTTAACATGTCCTTGGGCTAATATTAGTCCTTATTGCGTTTGGTAATTAATGCTGTTAATGCAGTAACGCAAGCCCGATCCTAGAATCGAAAGAAAAACATACCTAAATACATTTTTCTCACGAAAATGCACGACTGGAATGTCTTGCATTGTAAGATCACCTGATTTTGAATGAGATTCACGCGATCAATTCTTTACATAATAATGTAAAAAGATTCAAAATAAAGAATACCTCTTATTTCTATTAATCTTATCTCTATTAAAACCTATCAGAATGTACAATATAGCTGATGCGGCCACCTGAGATAGAGAGTTTTTCCTCAACTCTCAAATCATTTAATCCTTCTAGATGTATGAATCAAATATCAAAGAGAAGTTAAACTAACAAATTATGATGTTAAAAATGAACAAAAGTAAACAAACGCGTCTTAACTATATACTTAGCCATGCATTATAAGTTATGAAAAGCTACATCCGGTTGTAATTCAGGTATCAGTAGCCAAAATGACTTTTATAAAAACTGGTACAAGACACAATCCATTTGCCTCCATTGTGTGGCAGGGATATAAACATGACTTACTTATGCTGCGGTAAAAAGGTGAGTCTTGTGACTCGGTGAATAGGCGGACCTATACATGTTTGACATCACAGAAAAATAAAACCTCTCTCAATGAATGGGGAAACACAATCTGATCCGGGAGGCTCTGAGCCTAGACTGTTTTAATATGAAATGTAGTTCTTTATTAGAGTGATAGGTGATTGAACCAGATATTGTAAATCTATATTATCTCGTTTGATTTGTAGGAGAGGCATGGTGGATGTTGCGTTTTATTTTAAATATTATAGTCAAATATTCTACTGGCCTTTAATGAAATAAAAGAAAAGTAAACATATATTCATTCACCGATTTTAATCTTTGAGGCGATGAAAAAGGGGTCATTCCCAACCCATTCCCTCTCTCTCTCTCTCTCTCTCGCTCTTTCCCTCCGCCCTCTCTCTCCGCTCTCCATACTCTTCTCTCCCTCTCTCTCTCCCTCTCTCCCTCTCTCTTTCCCTCTCTCTCTCCCTCTCTCCTTCTCTCTCTCTCCCTCTCTCCCTCCCTCCCTCTCTCTCCCTCTCTCCCTCCCTCCCTCTCTCTCCCTATCTCTCTCCCTCTCTCTCTCCCTCTCTCCCTCTCTCTCCCCCTCCCGCTCTCTTTCCCTCTCTCCCCCTCTCTCCCTCCATGTCTCCCTCTCTCCCTCCCCCTCACTCACTCCCTCCCTCTCTCTTCAAGACGGCCATGAGGGCTACATAATGTATCGCTAGTGTGTGCTTTCATGTTCTTCGTGTATGTGTGTCTCTCCATTTAAACCTAATAATTGATAGCGGCTAGAATACATCGCGACGCATCAGTCCGCGATCTCAGTCAGATAAGCGCCCCACTTTTTTTCCTGAGATCAAGTCACGAAGAAGACAGGACCTCGAGTCATGATTGAATTAAGAAGATTGTTTGGCTGGCGCTCTGACCCACAATCATGCAGATAATGCCCCGGTAACGAGGTACCCCTGACTTTATATAAAGGGTGAAATCGCCAGAATATGTACAATTCTTCTTCACCAATCCTCTCAAATAACCCACATTTAAGACAAAAATGATGTTTAAAATACAGTTCAACATAACCAAACAGATTTCTCTAATCAAGGCAATACAAAATATATTCAGATATACCTAGTATTGACCATTTCTCAGCCTAATTTAGTATAATTGACTAAATATATGTAGATCTGCCGATTGTACCTTTTCTGATGATCTGACCCTTATGTCTTCGGGGTATGCCCACGCAGCGAAGTCGCCGAATCCTTCCTATAGGCTCTAAGTAAAGATAGACTAATGGGGGATGGAGGTGCGGGCTATACTAAAACAAATTAAATAAGGATTTTTTTGGTACGTTCTCTAGTCTGTCACGCGTGGAAAAGTCATTTTTCAAAGTAAAACAAACATAAATTGGCAGCCTAGAGAGAGATGAGACTTGTGCATACTGTACCCGAATAAATTCATGTATAGAATTACTTACAGATTAAAATGTTATTTTTGTCACAAAGTAACAAAATGTTATTCTAAATAGCTGGCAGTTTAGGCAGCAAATTCCAGCTATGGTGAATATTTCCCCTCCCTAAGGCTAATCATTATTGTGTCTACAGAGGTCTGACAATATATTGGGATTCACATCCTCGGTGTCGAACACAAGCCCAGTATTACACAGGATTTGTTTGGCTACAGATTGTAAGAAGGACAGAGCTAGGCTTCCCTGACTAGGGTTTCCTTAACGAGTCTAATTTCAGCTTATTACAAGTAAAAGTATAAGTACACTGACCACCACCCCCGCCCCACCACACACATATCAGCTTTTCCAGAGCAGGTATTGCTACTTTAATACAGAATTATACCCTGGTGTGGGTGGGAGCAGGAAAGACAGAATATGTACAATTGGTAGTTGACACATTTAGCAAATTCTGCTAAATTCTCCTTCAAAAATGATAAATACTAGAATGTATCTGAGTATATCTGGCATTGCATGTGTTGGAATATTGGATGGAACATCGAAATCTACCCTATATTATTATGATTAACGTTAATATTCCTATTATGAATAATGTCAAAAAACTATAAAGGACTTGTGTGAGCAGAATTTTGAACCTCATTTCTGTTCAAAATTTCTGTCCAGAATTAATGTAATGTTGAAATCAATCATTATTCCAAATCATTATAACTCAATTTTCATCGTATT
Source organism: Sthenelais limicola (assembly GCA_942159475.1). Taxonomy (NCBI): domain Eukaryota; kingdom Metazoa; phylum Annelida; class Polychaeta; order Phyllodocida; family Sigalionidae; genus Sthenelais; species Sthenelais limicola. The sequence continues at coordinate 23,870,034 of OW804101.1, forward strand.
TATTTAATAATTATTGTATAATTTGTACATCTAACAATATAAGTATAATGATACTTGATATAGATAAAAACGATAGAAACATCGCTGTACCGAAAAGAGAAATAAAAACGTTACTACAACAGCAACGTGAATAGGGGATTTGCATCGCCGCCATTTTGAATCTTGATCGCATGGGGTTATGGAACTAAAGGTAGTGTCTAAAATCTATAGAAAACATACCATGTTCAGCATGGACTATTTATTAATGCTCTGATGCCAATATCCATACATGATTCCATAACACAAGTACCCATCTTTCCCATCATGCATTCGGTTCTCATAGATCATTCAAACAAGCTGTTATATTGGTGAAAACATTTTTGCAATTTTCGTTAAAAATGTAGCTAAATATTTGTATGCCAGATTTCAAATATAAAGGCTGACTAGTCATCCCAGGATGCGCTGTAATAGACATGCGCAGTGACGCATGCAAGTCCCCTATTGTACATTTTCTGACGCCCAGGCCCAGATCAAAGCCCTGGATCTCAAACTACGATTACCGTCCGATGATTAATGGTACAAAGCGAAAGCGAGAAGAATGACAGGAATGGGCGGACTGTATCTGTGTGTTACCTCTATATGTGTGGACAGGTATTTTTACTTTCTCAAAGTTCCCTAAATCAGGTATCTCCCATCTCATCAATGCACCCATTGATGGTGAGTAAGGTGTAACAGTAAATTGACTATAGATTGCCCCAGATTCACTGTATAAAGGCTTACATGTGGGTTCTAATGTATACATGAGCCATCTTTTTCACTTTCTTTGAATTCTGAATTTGAGAGTATCCGAACATTTTCGAGAGTTTTAAGTCAATTTGGAGGAATATTTAGTCAATCTATGATCCCAATTCGATAAATATCTATAAAATATAAAATATTATATTTGCCTCCAATGAATACGAAAAAGAACAATTTAAAACAAATGATTTCTAGAGCATTATACTAGCATTATATTAGCGAAATATTCCTTTAACCAGTTCTTAAGTTGGTCTATTATATTTGTCGGATTGCATTCTAAGATAGTTTAGCATTTTTCTCCTTTTCTAGAGCTGTCAGTTTAGAAGCCAAATTATCAGTAAAATGATTAACTGCTGTGTAATAGCGCGACAAAGCGAAGTAACAATGCGGATACGTAAGCTTCCTTTGAGTTTATATCCTTGTTATTGACGCTGGTGGGTGACATCGTCAGAAAATTACAATTCGCCTTCACCAATCCCCTCTAAAAACCCAAACCAAAGTAATACATTAGGTTAAAATTCAGTTCAACTTAACCAAACAGATTGTTTGAATCAAGGCAATATTAAATATATATACCAGATATACCTAGCTTTGGTCATTTTTAGGCGAATTTAGCAGAATTTACTAAATGTGCAGTTCTGGCGATTGTACATTTTATGACAATCCGACCCTGGTGTTGTTTGGGGGCTCCTACTCATTCAAGTACAAAAAGTCGAGTTGATCCTTTATAGATCTATGGTTTCGGCCTTGTATCTTGGCCTAGCTGCATCAAGGTCTCTGGTGAAAGTACTTTATGCATTGCTTCATTGGTCAGATCTGCAGAAAAGGTACAATCGTCAGATCTACACATTTAGTAAATTCTGCTATACTGGGCTGAAAAATGATAAATAATATGTATATCTAAATATACTTGATAATGCCTTGATTCAAACAATCTGTTTGGTTATGGTGAACTGTATTTTGATCCTCACGTTTGTCTTAAATTGGGTTATTTGACAGGATTAGTGAAGGCAAATTGTACATTTTCTGGCGATTTCACTCTCATACTAATTGCTGTAGATGAGAGGCACTTATGCTTGGCACAATTTATGGTATAGTTGTAAGGGATTGTCTAACGTTGAGAGAATCACACCAACAATAAAAATATAGCTATATCAGATGACCACACAACTGATTATTAAAGGTAATCAACAAGAATAAAGTGGATAATTCTCGTTGTGGTAATTTGTGATTATCCTAATACCAGAACTTATTCTACCAAGTGGATAAATTATTGAGAAATAGGGAAATGTATAGGTTTGGTTACGTGAATACTATTCATAAAAGGAACGCAGTTTAAGGGTCAAATCGTCAGAAATGTACAATCGGCAGCTCTAACAATTTAATCAATCCTGCTAAATTAGGCTGAACCCCCCCCCCCCCCCCCCAATATACTAGGTATATCTGAATATATTCGGTATTGCGTTGATTTACGATATCTGTTTGATTATGTTATGAAGGCGAATTGTACATTTTCTGTCGAATTCATTCATTCTGGAGAGAATGGTCGGAATGAAGGGTATTTGAGTTGTCAGGAAACACCGACATAACATATGCGTGATTCTCTAAATAAGCAACAATAAAAGAATTAGCAGGTAGGTACTCAAACAATTATCACCCGGATGAAAATTTGCGAAGAGTATTTTGGTGGCCACCTGTACCTTGTCCGACTCCCCGCGCCCGTCAATGGGTAAAGGACAACCCGTGCTCATTGTCTGCTGAAACAAGGGATTTAAATTGTGGCACTCTTTATGAACACTGGGGTATCGGTGTTCCCACAAATATGTAATAAAATTACAATTGTGTAGCGAGGTAGGAGTAGTGTCGCTTGTATATCAAAAGTCCCGGTGTGAAGTTAATAAGTTTCAGTTGAGGAAGGACAAACTAGAAGTTTGTAGACTTGTTTAGCGAGACTATAAAATAAAAGCCGGCGCGCACATAAACGGGAGACAATTAAAACGAGACAATATTAAGCAGTTCTAGACATTATTGAGCTCTATTTTTGTTTGTCTCTAATAGATTTCTAGGCCTAAAACAAAAAAAAATAAAGACAGCTTCTAAACATGTCTTTAGGTGGCTTTGTCTCGAAAAGATTACTGCCTTCTGTCTTTTGTCTTTAGGCCAGCAATATACGTTGGAGACAAAGGACAAAATGCGCGATATTGTCTAGAACTTCTTAATATTGTATCTCGGTGACTGTCTCCCGTTTATGTGAGCGCCCGGATGTGATGGCACATGTATATGTGAGCCTTAAGACAATGGTAACTTGGATTTGAAAGACTATTATACCCGTTGTAATTTTAGCTATGTATGAACCTTTACTAAGACATTTATAAGAGAATGCCTGTAACTATAATATTAGTGCTTTATTCTATATTGGCTTAATGAAAGGGGATGCTTCGGCTTCTCGTACAAGAGAAATAATTATAGAAATACAACATGAAGTCATATGGGATATAATAGTGCATCAGCTAGAAAATGTACAGAGAGTACATACATATATATATATAGAATTTTTATTCAGCAAACATGTACATTTGTTGTAATATATGCAGGAAAAGGACAAGGTTCGGTCTCCTATGGAGTTCTTCCGAGTAGCCCTTTTTAAAATAAATAGATTGCAAAGTATACATGACATTGTAGTTTGACAGTGTAACAGTGGTACAATTTCTATTCAATGATTTAAACAATTATAATTTGGACGGTAGTGGTTTTACATTAATACATTTTGTTCGTTATTAGCTTGTGGCTGCAGTCCCGTTTTTACTTTCTACATCTATGTCTTAGATATTAGTTAACTATCCTAGTTAGCTATTAATCCTTATAACCAGGCGTCGCGAGAGCGTTAGATGCCTGGAATGGTATGTACTGCCTTATGTTATTAATAAGGCCCGTTTTTTTTTACAAGGGTTCAAGGGTTGGTATCACATCTACGCCTCGTTTAGCACCATATATCTGAATAAATCTGATATTGTATTGATTACAAAATCTCTTTAGTCACAAAGAAAAGACTTACAAGTAGTGAACGTGCTTATATTGCCCGAATATAATTTTTGTTGTAAAAATTGTTTTATTTCGTTTATCCTGCCTACGTGGCATGTAGTTACACATCTAACGCTCTCGCGACGCCTGAATAAACATCCACATCCCGAATATAATTTAATTAACAAATACTGACAAGGTTGTGGAGTGGACCTCCACTATCAGTTTCCTAGCCGACAATCCTTGTACACCTGAGCTGTAGGGTTAAACTGATGTAAAATGTACGAGCATTTCTGATACCACATCCCCCAAGCACCAACACCAGCCTTAAATATGTTCATGATTGAAGTTTTACATAAATCCTTCACATAATTATGGTGCTTTCCCCCTTATTTGTTTACATGGATGGGAAAACCCCATTCCAACACAGCTTTCTACTTGAGAACAAATCATTTCCTAGATCTAAAACATAAATAGCAGACTGTTCAGTTTCTTTTCATGAATCAGTCCAGGCCCAAACCCTCAGATCAGATAAGAATGGTATGTCAGTGATTGGACGCCTACTTCGGTAATTGGTTTCATTGCCAAGGACTATTAGGCGTTCTAATGGGATTATAATGACATTTTGCGGTCTTAATGGAATTATATAGGCACTTTGCAGTTTGAGACGAGAGGCTTTCCCTCCGTTTGAAGGGACTCTCTCATCTTTGGGCCTAGACTGCTGAGAGCAAACCATTTCCCTGGGATAAAATATAAAACATGAGAGCGTTCAGTATCTGTTCATGGATTGCCTTTGGCAGGGGTATCATCCGTTCAGTGCAGACCGAATTGATCCTGGCCTGTCTACGTCTGGGGGTCTAGCATCTGGGCAAATTGGTCTTGAGCCAAATATTTCTTCCTGTCAAGGTTACTTTGGCACCTGGGCCGCATCAGAGCAAAGTGGCGTCACTGGATGATTTACAAATCATAGCTTCTTTGTTATTTTGAATTATTCGAAGCAAGAGCGCTACCGCAATAGGGGGATTTGCATAGAGGTTGTTTTGTATCTTATTCTGAAGAACTTATTCTTATCTTCTGTTCACATGATTTGGGTTCATTATATAGGTCGAGTTTCACTGTTCTTTTAGTTTAGTTTACCGTTTATACTTTGCATAATCAAAAATAGTAATTAGCAATTTTAGACTGATTCCTAACAATCAAGTTACACATTATAGGGGGTGAATTCTATTGAAGACATTATTATATGATACTGTATGATATTCTCAGGTATTCACGTGAAAATTGTACCGTAACACATTGCTTGATATAATATTTACAGTATTTTCCGTTACTGCATTTGAATTGCACACTCAAGGTGGTAACATAATATATCAAGTCCTATGTTGGTCTTGTTCTATCAGATACAAATTACCATAAGCCACACTATCTTGAATTCTCTCCTAATTCATATTCTTCCTGTATAGTCACTGTAACTGATATGACATGGGACTATTGTACTGACACTGATATAATATGGATGTAGCCATTGATTCATTTATTTTATTAACAATTCTAAACCCCCAAAATAAGGATAATCTTGTTTTTGTAATTAGTATTATCTCTTCAAGATTTTCCCACTATTATGTCATTGTAATCGCTCTTCATCATTATATTTTAATATCTTATATAATGCCTCAGGGTGTGATGAGAACAGCACTCGGTGTAATTCATATCCCGAATAAAATACTTTTCAAATCAAAATAAAAAACTGATATAGAAATCCCCCTATTCGTTGCCCTTGAGATATTGCATAGTAACAGGTAGGCCGTAAAAATACTGGAAACACAGCTATTTGCTTGTTATACCGAATTGTCAGCATTGTTTCCCATTATGGGACTGGGGAAATTAGGATATTATGTACAGCGTGGCTACAAAGGTCTAGTTGTCCCCCTAACCACAGTCACCTGTCAAACAATCAGCTATATGGAAAACTGTGAGTGTTTAAACTGTAGGACAAACTATCCCAATGAGCCTTCTTAGAAATATGTTATGGTTACGCAGCTGCTATTGCAGCTATATTTTTGGAATAAAGTTCATTATGTATTATGTTCTTGATCGACATTGCAGCGTTTAATCCTTCTAAATCTTAATCTAATTTCTAAATCCTTGTGGAAGCTCATGGCTGGTTGCAAGTCAGGAGTGATCCCTTGAAATGATCCAGATAGAATAATGAAGCTGACGGTACAATAGCTTTTGAAGTCATTGGTCCTAGATTGTACGAAAAAGGGGACATCTGTTTTGTTTTTAGTTATTCCCTGCACAATGTTTATCACCGACGTGTAACTTTGAATCTCACCGTAGGTACAATATGCAATGGGCCGCTCTACACATGTAATACATCATTAGATTATTAAATTAGATTATACTGAAAATGATAAATAATAGGTACATAATATCTGGTTATAATTATTTGGTATTGTGTTGATTTAAAGAAATATGTAGGGTAATGTTGAACTGTATTTTGAATCTCATTTAAATCTCGGCTATCTTTGAGGATTGTTGAACAGTCTATGCCCATGGCCTCTCAGATCAGATAAGAATGGTATGTCAGTGATTAGACACCTATACTGCGCTAATGGCTTTCCTGGCCCTGGAGTATAGGTTTCATAATGAGATTCTAATGTCATTTGTGATTTGGAGCGAGAGGCTTTCCCTCAGTTTGGAGGGACTTTGTCAGCTCTGGGCCTAGATTGGAGAGGCTTTCCCTGAGTTTCGAGGCACTTTCTCAACTCTGAGCCTAGACTGGAGAGGCTTTACCTCAGTTTGGAGGGACTCTCTCAACTCTGAGCCCAGACTGTGAAGGAGAATTTTACACTTTCTAACGTCCTGCTCCTTATGTAAATAGGAAGGGAGCTGTTGCTCACCGACTGTCATGTGTAAGGCTGTTTAGCAAGGACTTGTACTTTAATACACTAGGTCTGGTGCACAGGTATGTGCTTACAGCAGGGCTCCACACCAGCCTATAGTTTCCACCATTAAAAGCCTCACACACCTGCTGCTGCTCGGACCAACAATACACATGCTATAAACTCACGTGCAGTATTGAGTCACCGACCTGCCGGTGCCTGTTGCATAACAAATCTTAAAATGTTCCTTGCTAAACTATTTATCCTAGCTTATGTAGGAAATCTTTGCCGAAGGAATGAAAAGAGCATTGTATAGCAAGTATGTATAAAGGTCTGTACGTACCAGATGATTAGCAAGGGAAAATGGCTAATAGAGGAAAATATTAAGAAATGATTTGTTATGCAACGGGTCCCTACAGATCCTCAAGAATAATGGTGCCCGGAGAATGTTTGTTTTCTGGCCTCCAGATTTCAGGTTTTTTATTCATACATACCTCATATATCACTATAATTCCGAATAATTCCAGGATCTGACTATATTGTATAGCGATAGAAAAGATGAAATTTGTTGATTTGTGAAAATGATTAGGTTGCTACAAAAGCTCCCAGCAATACCAGACACCCTGGGTTCCAAACCAAGAATTTGCAGTTTCATTTGCAGAGAAAACAAGCGCTGCAAAGGTTGTTTGCGGCCCACCGAAATGGAAATGTGGACTCAGTGGACTCCTGTAGCAAGAACCACGGGATGAAATCCGCTACAATTTGGCCAAATGACTTTCATATGGGTAGAAAAAAAACACAAAAAGTAGAAAATCTTTAGCATTTGATTTAATGTCGGAAGGGCATGCCGCTTTAATATCAAGCAAAGTCGAAAGATATCACTGCTAGTTTGTCGCATGCCATCTTTTATTCATGTTATAAAACACAGAATATACGAGCCTTGATTATACTGGCAGTCAAATCGTCATGAAAGGCATGAATGGAAGAATACAATCGCCTGAATTTAAGGACAAATCATTTGTCCTTCTTATTTGAAACTTTATCTCCGGAGATGCAGATAATAATCGAAGTGATTGTCTATCTGACCCATAATAAGATCACACAGGATCGGAATCACAGCCATTTAGGCCCCCACAGTCTAACAGATGCTACATCTTCTAGATGCTTATCTCAAGCAAGACCTTTTCACGAAATATGTTGACTCTATGATATTAGTTTCCTTTTCATCCCCCTAAGCAATATCTATGGTTCATAAGCTTGTTTTCCGGAGTGTAGAAAGGGACTTCCTGTATAGATCTATGGCTTTCAATTTGGTGCACTAGGCTTATAGTTGAAATACAATGCAGATTATCTTAAGATAGCACTGAGATTAAATGGAATAAAAAGCTAGAATTACATTTAATTCAGATACCTTGCAAGAAGAAATGGTTCCAGCAAGAACCCCTTGCAGTTCTTGTAACATTGGTTGAAGGGGCCAGCAGATCATACAGGAGATCTATTCTAATAGGAATGGAATCCCCAACCCATCCTCCCCCAGGAAACTAGGAAACCCAGTGCCACAAAACCCATGGACATCCAGGAGACCACATTACCTCCATGCTGAGTTAGAGCTAGTCTCTTCGGGACGATTTGGGGCTTTATTACACACATGATCAGTTTGACAAGTGCTGCTCAGGGGGTGCAGGCCAGTTGATCCAAACTGCGTGTATGATCAGTTTGGGTTCCATGGTGACACATGACGTATAATGACACTATCTTACACATGTCGCCATCTCAAGCCACCTAACTTACACTCTGTGTCGTTCTAGTGATAAATCCACATCATTCCAGTGTGTAATCAATAGCAAATGGCATTATGTTCGAACTGATCTGGATATGATCAGAAAAAACAGACAGAAGTTCTCTGATGTTTCTCAATCAGTTCAAGCCCTCGATCGTGCCATTTGCTATAAATAGTTGCTCACTGAAAGCCAGGCCAATATAAGCTGGGCACTATAGGGCTTTAGTCCCCGTTGGTTGGTCTGAGCTGGCCCGTTATAGACGCATAGAGGGCCAGTGGTCACTACCGGTCCCGCTGGCCCTCTATGCCAAGAGAACTTCCGGTAAACAGCCCAACCAACGGGGACTAAAGCCATTAGAGCCTTCGTTATTGTCCTCGCTGGCCCTCTATGCCTTCGGAAACCTGTCTCGGCCTCCGGCCTCGACAGGATTCCCGTCAGGCATAGAGGGTCAGCTCGGACAATAAACTCAGGCTCTAATTGCCCATGGGAGAGTTATAGTTGCCCTGGGAGAGGTATAGTTGCCCTGGAAGTTTCCCCTGGTCAATACACATTGTTTACTCTTTATAGGGGGTTGAAATCGTTCCAAATAGACTAAACTGATTAATGACCTCCATTTCATGCAAGAATTTGGCCCTGTTATTGCTGGTACTCTTGACTTTGCCTCGGGCATTATCAACAACCATGGCCCTCTCCCTGTCCTCAATGTCAATCATTAATCCTATAATAGTAGCCTCTCTTTTCTACAGACAGTTTATGTGCTTTATTCCATTCCCAATAGTATCCACTTTAGAGCACTTTACTCTAGATTTATATTGAAGTCAACCAAAGTCTGTAAGAAAAATATGTGTTCATTCACAAGATCCACAGAGCCGTCGTTTCATGGAGTGTACACATAAAGGTACCTCTCCAAAGGTATGGTTGAAAGCTCACAGTGGAGAGTAAAAACATCATTTATTTTATGTGAAAGACAGCAGGGTTGTATGAGGATTATGTCTTTGTGACGAGTCAATGCCTTTTCCATTTATACATATGAATCATTCGTTAAAGTTTTAAGCACTTGGCCCCTCCTCCTCATACAAATCGAACACAGCTCTGACATGCATCTGATTGATTGAAATGCGAGAGAGAAAGATTTGTATTTGTCCAAATTGAAGTTGATTTATTTACTCACAGACTCTATTAGGTCAACTATATATAAACTAGATTGGTACATGACATAAGATCATGGTTGTAATCAAATGAACTTCCAGACTGGATGGTTAACACACGTGTAGAGAGTCTTAAAGTCTATGAATAGAATGAAAACATTGAGGGAACTGTGCAGGGAAATTCTTGTAAGGGCCCAGGGGGACTTCTCAGTCGGTATTAAAAATGTTTCCCAGCGACGAGGGCCCCGTTGCATAAGAAATACTTTGTTATTATTTTCCTTACTTAGCTAGTTTCCCTCCTCCCCCCTTAGCATTTGGTAAAGAATTTGCTATTCCTACAGTAGGAATGTCCTATATAAGCAAGGACAATCAATGTAGCAAGTAACATTTAAAGTAAGGATTACTTATGCAACAAGCTCCAGAACCCTAAATTAACCTTTTCCGTTTAGCTGCGTTAATAATGATTTCCAACCTTTTTATAAACAATTTGTTAAGTCTACGTTTGATGGGTATTCTCATTATATTTTAAAAACCAAAGATCTTTTGATAATTTCCAACCAAGATGCTCAGTTTCTCCTTTCAATGAGTCTTGTGTATTTCCATCCTTAAAATATTTAGTGTCAAACTAACTGGTGCTAAGGTAACTTCACAAAGACTATTACCTGAAGCTCCCAGTAGTGGATTGCGAAAGGAAGGTCGTTAGCATAGAAAATGGAAAAACATTTAAAAGTCAAATTGCAGAGGCTTGTAAAATAACATTAATTTAGGATGTGATCAATAATAACTAATAATTCCTTTACAAATCTAACTTCAAAGCTACTATCTTTGTAATATCATATATTATCTATTTCCTATTGGAGTTGGAGTTCCTCTGTTTGGGGGATCCTGGTCCCACCCCTATCCACGAATCAATCGAAATATAAGTAAAAATGTCAATTAACATAAATCCACAAAAGTCAAATCATCGCCATCTTTCTGTCTCACTACCTTTCATGCAGAAGTCATTATTATAAATTAAGTATCGAATTGTTATATCGGGTCATATCGTTTGAAATTGTAAAATCGTCAGCTCTACACATTTAGCCAATTCTGCTAAATTAGGCTGAAAACTGCTAAATACTCGGTGTATCTGAGTATACTTAGTATTGTTAGATTTAAAATGTCTGTACAAGATTCTGATGAACTGTATTGAACTGAATTTCTCTCTTACATTTGGATTATTTGAGAGGATTGGTGAGAGCGAACTGTACATTTTCCAACGATCTAATCCTTATAGGGATATTACTGCCTGTATACTTATTAAAAACCTAAGAGGCAGTATGGTTTTTATTCGATCAAAAGAGGAGAAAACCTAGCACTATTTGAAATATGATAAACAAAAAAAGACAAAAAGTCTGGAGGTTCATGTCTGAGGGTAGAGGGTAAGATGAGATGGTAAGTGCATGTACTTTGATGCTGAGAGCTGGTATACACTGGTAGTAGAGCCTACTGGAGGAGGCTGGAGGAGGCCGAACCACTTAGTCTCCTGCTTAACCCTGGAGGAGTGGGAGGCTTGCTCCAGACCAGAAGGCAGTGATCTATATTAGATGCTGTACTGGAGACTGAGGGGTTAAATGTGATGGGCCAGAACAAAATCAGTTTTAATTCGCAAAATATGTTATTTTTCAAATGTATTCTTTACATTTGTTTGGGCGTTGTGTATCTGCAGAGATATAACTACTTTTGTTAATTTACGAGACTTTATATTGAATATATATATATATGCCTATCCAGGGACGTTTGTAGGGAGTATATTGAATACTTTACTTGTGATTGTCCACCCAGAAATATTGCTCACTTCTAATCAAACATAAAACAAAATACTTACCAGATTTCCGAAAAGGCAACATTGATCCAACCCATTAGATCTCAATTTCACAAAATTATTACGTATTATTGATATTTGATATCAATAATACATTTTCAAGTGAGCATTAACCCCATTTAGTGACCCTATAAACATAATATAACGGCAGCAGAGTGTTGATAAATCCAGCCCTATAGGTCACAACATGAGCACACTCAGTACAGTTGTTGTTATGGTAAATATCTGAGACTGCAGCTTTACGGTCAATGTCTACATAAGGTAGGAAGTGGGTCTGGCTGAGGTCCACCACTAGATCTAGTACCTGAGGTAACCAGTATTGGCGGCACCATCAAAGCATACAGGTGAGTATGGAGCCTGGAGGCTGGGGCACCCACCTGTGCTCCTCCTGTAGGCACCTCAAGGCTCACCCACACACTCCAAGGCCGCATTCACCAGTTCAAGGTTATAGTCCGCTCCCAATAGGAATAATAATAAAATTAAATAACAATGAATAGAAATAAATAGTAATGAATAGAAATAAAAAGAATTAATAGAAATGATAGAAATAAATAGTAATAAATAGAGATAGATAGAAATAAATAAAAATCAATAGAAATAAATAAATGAAATAAATATAAAACCCCTGGCCTAAAATCACTAGGCTTTTACAATTGCAATTGACTCCAAAATCCTTCTGACCTCTAAATAATTAAAATTAAAAATACAAATTTTTCTCAAGTCCAGGAACATGCTGGAAGACTAGAAAAGTCTTTTTCTGAAGTTTGGCTCCTATTTGTACGTCACCATTATAGTATGAATTATTTGGAATTGAATTGAATTATGCTGATGAGCAACAAGGTATTGTTGGTAATATACCCAATAATTACAATGGACAATCACAGTATCATGGTGTTTCAGTCTCCCTATGTGGGTCAGGATGTCAGAACCTGTACAATCGGCTGCTCAGCACATTTCGTGAATTCTGCTAAATATGATAAATATATAGTAGGTATATATATATCGGAGTGGTATTGCGTTGATTGAAACAAATATATTCACTTTGTTGAACTTGGTTTTTAAGCTCATTTCTGTCTTAAATATTATCTTAGCCTAGGCGAGAATTGGCGAGGGGAAGTTGTGTTTGGGAGGAGTATGTGTGTGAGAACGAAGTGTTGGTGGCTTCAGATAGGAAAGGAACTCTAGGAAAGAACAAGGAGCGAGTTGTGACTTCGAGAAACAGCAATAAACGTTAACAGTCTTGGCTCACAACCTCTCAGATCAGAAAGTAATGGTATATCAGCGATTGGACGCCTACTGCGCTAATGACTTTCCCATCCCTGGAGTAAGCATCCTAATGGCAGTAAAATGACAATTTGCGGTTTAGACCCAGAGGCTTTCCCTCAGTTTGGAGGGCTCTATAGTAACTCTAAACATAGACTGGAGAAGCTTTCCCTCAGTTTGAATTGGATGGAGAGACTCTCTGAACTCTGAGCCTAGACTGTTAAAGCACGGAGAGATAGATCTATGCTGACAGAGAAAATAAGGGACACATTGACTTGTTATAATATATATATTTCCTGAGGTAGAAAGAAACCTTCAGATACTAAAGAATGCTTTTGTCAGTGAACAAGGACGAGATCTCAAACATATTCAACCCGTTCGTCCTAAGTACTGCAACTACATACAGAAAACATCGCCATCAATTTAAGGGGAGAGAGATATCGAGATTGATGTCATTTATTTTTGGATTAATAGAATCTTCAGTTAATTATCGAGCGTATAATTGGTCTAAAGTCTTGCTACTCCCAGTCATATCACCCTTGTCAGTATCCTGGCATTAATTCGTATGTGGTGTCATTTTAATGTGCTTCATTACGCGCTGGCCGGCAAATATAGATCCTGGCCCTATAGAGTGGCCGCTGAGGCCTGTTTTATTCAATTAAAAGCAAAGGAAAATTGTTTGTGGGAATTCCTGCACTTTCCCCCTCCCTTCAGAGGGTAGGAATAACAATTCCTAACCGTTTTCTAACCACCATTGTGTGTATATATAGAATTCCTACCCACCATTATGTGTATAGGTTATTCTTACCACCTAGGAATTTCACGTTGGAAGGAAATGTTTCCCTTCCTCTAGGTGAAGTAATTCCCACAAAAATATCCTTTCCTTCGCGTGTACAACATGCCCCAGAAAACTAGTGTCATCAACTATATGAGAAGCGTAATTTTAGGGGCCTAATCCACTAAGCCGATTCTAATACGAATCTGACAGAATTTAGAGGAAAAGTATGTGGACCTATGCGGCGGGAAATCGCATGAGAATCGGCCTAGTGGACTATAGGCTTTTAAGAAATCATATCTAAAAAGATTTGTTCTCTTTAGCATGGACTTGTCATGAGCAATATGTCGTCTTTATATGATTGGTTACTTGATAACTAATATCTGTAGTTGTAGGATGATTTTGCTAGGATGATATAGCAGTATGACAACTGAAATGGCTTAGTCTAATTTCTATATTTTGGCAATGTCTATCACGATGGATGGTCATTTCATTTTTAACGCTATACATGTACATATCATCATAACTATAACATATTTTATACATTTTTATGTCGTTACTTGTCAGATCGTATGAATAGCATACTCAGTCTAGGGAACATTATATGTTAGTGATTGGACGCCTACTGCGCTTATATATTTCCCAGCTCTGGAGTGGACGTCCTAATGGGATTAGCTTGCGGTTAGAAGCAAAAGGCCTTCCCTTAGTTTGAAGGGACTCAGTCAAATCTGAACCTATATGGACTGTACTGCCAATTATTTCATATCAGATTAAAGAGTATTTATGGGCATTAGTGTTTTGGTTATATATGTGCTGTATGGATCTATGGACTGGGTAGAAGGCCTAATTGCATGACTGGCCTAATTAGTCTTCTGATTGATTATCATTCATCTGTAAGATTATGGGCAGACTGACTCATGCTGCCCGCTCATCCTTATTCTCTCTATCTTCTATGTGGATCCCCGAGTCGGTGCAGGATGGGTGGGGGCGATTATCGGGTATGGGGGTGGGGGGTAAACGTTGGGGTTCAGGGCGTCTAAAATGTACTATTAGCCTTTGATATTTCTGTCAATTAACTCGAATTTAAGACAGAAATGAGGTTCAAATCACTGTCTAACATTTGATGTTTTGTATCAACACAATACCAAGTATACTCAGATGTAGTTAGTATTCATCATGTTTCAGCCTGATTTAGCAGAATTAATTCAATGTGTAGAGCTGCCGATTGTACAATTTTTGAAGATCTGACTCTTTGGGTGGGGCAACTATTGGAAGGGGTAGGGGGTGAGTGATGGGGGGTGGGGGTGAATGTTGGGCGAGTATCCGGGTATCTATAGCAACTCAGCCTTAATGCCCAATTAGTGCCAGTATTTACATGATATCATACAAATCTCATTTAAATGAATATATTAAAATGACAATTTTAGATTTGTCTAATTTCCTGCCTTGCGAAGTGTCCGATCTTTTGATGAACCGAAGAAATAGGCTTTTTACAAATGTTCGTTGCCATTAGGATGTCGATGGTACACCGGAATATTAATGTGGATGTTAATGAAGGACGTAGCAAAAAAACAACCGAACAGAATCCTCCTGAAGTAGGTTAAATGACTTTTAGATGGGTTGGAAAAACGGAACAAAAGTTAAAAAATCTTTAGATTTTGACCGATGTTAAAGCTGCACTCTCAGCTAACGTCGGCCGAAAACTGAACATTTTCTACGACTACCCCCCCCCCCCCCCCCGAATCCTTTCATACGATGATTTCACTTAGTATCGCTCACTGGCGGCAGTTTTCTCTCTGTGATTAGACTTCAAATTCTTGTCCAAATTCTTTAAATACCAGCAGCAGAATATTGATAAATAGGTCAAAATATGAGTGAATTTGGTAACATTTTTTGTCGTAATAGCGAGCTTGGTCCGAACCCTCAGATCAGATGAGAATGGTATGTCAGTGATTGGAGGCCTACTTCACTAATCCGTTTCCTGGCCTAGGACTAAGCGTTCTAGCGTTCTAATGGGAATATAATGACATTCTGTGGTCTTAATGGAATTATAATGGCACTATGCGTTTTGAGGTGAGAGGCTTTCCCTCCGTTTGAAGGGACTCTCTCATCTTTGGGCTTAGACTGTTACTGAGGATGTAGCTTTAACTGAGTATGTGTGTATTGTAATATCTGTGGTACACAGAGATAGTGCCTGCACCTATTCTACACACCAGGCTGAGAGGCATGAGAGCCACCACATATAAACATGCTCACGTTCAAGTGCAGATCTATTCCTCGAGTACTGAGGAGGAAGAGCTGAGGACGAGGAAGTCTGCCAAGGCCTCTAGTTTAGGCGCGCTCGGGTTGCAGGTGCACTCGCTTTTTAACACCCTCAGGTCCTCAGTTCAAATCTCAAGTTTGTCTCATTGACGAAAATGTCTGAGCTTTGCTCCTGAGAGAGGGAGAGAGAAAAAGCTATATACTCTTCTATATCACATGTATGCTCTAGATTAGGGGAGTGAGGGCTGCCCATATGACGGGACATATATATCGAAGGGCCAGGGCGCCAGAAAATATACAATTCACTTTCAATCCTCTCAAATATCCCAAATTTAAGACAGAAATTAATCTCAACATAACAAATGTTGTAAATCAACACAATTCTAAGATCTGTAATTAAAGCTTTATTCTCAGGTATTATGACACACATTTTCTTTACCAAATTTCTTCATATTATGACTTACATGACTGAATTCATCAATGTTCTGCTGCCGTTATATGTGTTCATACACAAATTTGAAGTCGAATCGGCCGCGAGAACAGTGAGCGATAATAAGTGAAGCCACCACAGGGAAACAGCTCGGCGGGTCGCCGAAATATATTAATGGACTTTTTAATATGAAGCCCTGTACTGTAGCAAAAACAACTGAACTAAAATCCATAATTGTGGTCAAATGACTTTTAGATGGAAGAATGAAACAAAATGTAGAACATGTTTAGTTTTTTACCAACGTTAACTGTGAATGCCGCGTTAAAACGTGCAGAGAACACATTCAAAGTGTTTCCTATAGTTATCTGTATGATTCTCCCTCACAGAGTGGGGAATAATTCATTCATCTTGTAGAAGTAACTAACCAAGCGCACTGCCGTCTAGACCCATACTTGCAAGATTTATTTATAAGGGTAAGATTTTCGGCAAATGTACCATTGGCAACTGTACACATTTAATAAATTAGGCTAAATTAGGCTGTAATTTGGCCAATACTAGGTAAATTCGAGCATATTTGGCATTGCATTGATTCTAGCAATCGGTTTGGTCAGGTGCACTTTGAAGATCATTTTTGTCTTAAATTGGCATTATTTGATAGGATTGGTGAAGACGAATTGTACATTTTCAGAGGATTTCACCCATAAGCTACAATCTGACCATTAAACAGACAAAACAGGCGGGAAACCGTTTGGTCCACAAAGCTCCCATTAAAATCAATGCATCCTTTCTTCCTAAAGATGTAAGCAAAAACAAGTTATCGAAGTTATATTTGTGTTTAGCTAAAGATGCATGAGTCTGCGCTGTGATCATGGATGTAAGCTTGGGGCAGGCCAAGAAAAAATATGTTGTGGGATATATGGCTACATCTGGAGAATAGAAAAAGAGGGAATCGAGATGAAGTAATATAATGATAAGGTGAGACGGGCTTTCTTTACCTTTCCATGAAATATCATGTGATATATCAGACATGTGATGTGTTACAGAGAAATGAGCCATACGTCGCAATATTGATATTTTTCTAATGTTTTTCCCACAAGAAATATTTGTGAGAATATTCCAATATTTGGAGTTTGTAACGCTGTTAGTCGTATACGTACATGTCTCAAATATCAAGACTGTCTATTTAATATATCTATGTGTTTCTGAAGTCATCCTGCTAAGAGTCTGTTTCACCTAATCTAGTAGCGATTGTCCATCCAGATATATCACTATATATATAAGCCTTTATTAGAAACTTTTCATGCCGTTGAAATCCGCTTCATCTCTTTTTTCTAAATATGATGGTGTCTCAAAATACCTGTTTTGCTACTAATGACTTATTTTCCTCTGACACATCACAAGAATTGACCATGCACCTGCCATAGATAATTACCCCACCTTTTGGACAATTCTCTGCTTGATAAATAAGATAAGATCAATATCATTGTAGTCTCCTCCGTAGAGATCGTCCCGATACAATGTATAACAATGTAGCGGTAATACCAGTAATAACACATCATAGGGTCTTTATGACAGACAGGTGTTATACAAGGATTTGAAGTCGAAACGGCTGAAAGAAAACGAACGAGAATGAAAACCAAAACAGCAATGTATTTCGGCGGGTCGCCGAAATATATATGGGAAGCCCTGCAGCAAAAACGACAGGGTGAAATCCTACACAATTATGGTCAAATGACTTTCAGATGAGTAGGAAAGGGATGGAACAAAAACTAAAAAAAAGTCTTTAGTTTTCGAGAATGCAACTTTTAGTTACGTGTTATTACATTGACTACCTCTAAGCCTTGTCCCATGCGGATGTATGTCATGCAGGGTTTGCTAGCCTTGCTGTGTAGGTAGATCTAACTGTCTGGTGAAAGCCTGTTGCATAACAATTCCTTACTTCAAATGTTCCTTTCTACGCTATCTTTCGTTGCTTGTGTAGACAATTCCTACTGTAGGAATGGAAATTAGTGAGAGTCGCGCATATCCCTCTATGTCTGATTGTAGTTTTATATAGGGTTGTTTGTAACATGCCTTATCATGCAGTATTGCAGTTTTACAAGGAATGTGTTTCGGTCTTACTAGTATGACATAAAGCCTAGAGAGTTCTGATACTCTGATATATTCTACAGTTATTGAAAAACATGAGAAGAAACGCTCTTTAAGTCTAGGCTAAGAGTTGAGCTTCTGAGGGAAAGCCTCTCTCTCCAAACCGAGAAATGCCACTATAATCCCATTAGGACTACTCCAGGGGCAGGAAAGCCATTATAGACAAATTGCCTGAGGGCGATTATAGTAAACGAAGCGAACAAACAAAATCGCGTAGCCCATGTGTACTATGGAACTAGGAGATCGCCCGAGGGTAATTTTGTATTTATTATCTACTTTTCCCGATATTCATGGCATAGAAATAGTGAAAATTTGATGGAAATTAAGGGCGACACTACATGTTTTTACATCCTTACTTTCGGTTACCATGTGATACACAGGCCCTACCGCGTATTATGGTATGAGCGCCAATGCTGTAGCTTATGGCGTTCCATATTACCATCTAGAAAGGTGTATTAAGTGGAATAAACGCAGAGATTGTAAGGCTTCAGAGATAGACCAAGGGGACCGGACATCCAAACACCTTCGATCGGAACATAAACCCAATTTAAATTGTATTCCCACTAGGACTACAAAATGTTGTCTTTCAATGTTTCTATATTCAGTGTTGTTGATAAACTTTATATTAGTTGCATAAACAGATGGAGACTTTGAACTAAAGAATAGGTCAAGAATTTGGAAGAGGATACCTTTCTTAGACAAGGCCGTGACTGAATCCTTAGGAGTCAATGGAGATTAAGTTTTACGTCACTGAGAATCCCATTGAAAATGAGATTTCATAATTGATTTGAGCTTCAGATCACAATAGACTACACATTTCAGCAGATCAGGGAATGAACTAATGAGGAGAAATTGAGCAAGGTCATACTATGCTATAACAACATTATTCCACATATATGGGATGTCACAGGAAAGTTAGTCTGAAGTGGCAAAAAATGAATTCGGAGATACCACCATATTTGAAAAGGATGAGATCAAAGGGATTCCAACGATGTTAACAATGAACTATCTAATAAGTATTTTCATATTTCTTAATGTTTGAAAAAAAGGTAGCGGAAGGTCAATCACCAGTAAAGTAGTTAAATATACTCCTTGGGATAACCTCAGATATGCAGATATATATTCAATACACAGTCTTGAAATTTGATACATGCATCTATACGACTTTATGAGCTAGATACCTAAAAAAAAAAGAACATTCCCCCCAACAATTTTGTGAATAAAACACCTTTAAAAATATCAATTTTGTGACTTATGACTAATTTTTCTGTAACACAGCACATGTTCAGAGATATGTTGAAATAATTGCAATGGAAAAAGTTTTTCTTTGCACGATGAATTAAAATGGAGTCTAGTGTGGATACCTTGTAACCACCTTATTAGGCCTTGACTGTTGAAGTGGATTAGAATGACTCACTGAGACGTTACAGTATAATGTACTATTAACTGAATTTTGAACAGGCAGAGTAAGTGCACTTCAAACTTGTTTACTTATGCAAATGTGGGTAAGTTTTTGATGAACTCTGTGCGACAGGTAACTGTATCAGCGATGGAATGAGGGAGGGAAAAGTAGGGTGATGGCGATTATGCAAACACGAAGAATAGGGGATTTGCATAGTTTTACTTATGCAACAAACCCCATGCTTTTATGTATATATGGGTCAGGGCGTCCACAAATGTACAATGGCCAGCTCTACTCAATGGGTAGATTCCGCTGAAACATGATAAATTCTAGGTATATATAAATAACACTCTTTTTTAGTTTTTCGTTGCTTCAAAATTCAGCTGTATTTTCAACCTCATTCTTACTTTAAATTTGGGTTATTTGAGAGAATGGATGAATTGGAATGGTTCATTTTTGGATAACCTCCCATTATAACCTGGACACTTTGTGTGTTGTTGGAAAATTAAGATACGAGTGCTGCTGGTGTATTGATGTATAAACATTCTGATCATATGTATTTGCATACTCATATTTATTCCCTATAAGGTGTGTTATATTTACTTTACATTTACTTCCATGGGTATTAGAAACAATGTCAGATATAACCCTAAACTGCTCTTGTATACTCCAAAATTAACATGGATAAAATATTAAACGAACAGATAGTGACCCCTAATTGCGCCTGTACAACTCCCCTATTGGCTAGCTCCAATGACTCGGACCACTGTGCAGTAAAGTAGGAAGTTAAAGGGGAACCATTAGGGTGCCCTGCGGCCATCCAATTGTCCTATTGAGGGGGCGGACTTGCTACCGGGTGCAGACATGTAGGGGCACACATTCCTAACTATTCTTGCATGCTCTCGCTCCATCGGCAGTACGTGAACCCTTCCCTTCCACTTCGCTCCCTCCGCATCTCCTTCTGCCTCTTTTCCTCTCCTTAAATGTCCTTCTTGTTTTCAGTTTTCTTGCACTGGCTCCTGTTTTTCCTGCTCCTCTGCCATGTCTTCTTATCATGTGTCCTCTTTTGCTATGATCATGTCTTGTCGAACTGGCAAGAAACCGATCCAATGTCCTCTCGAAAGCCCTCTCCTTGTGGTGTCTTTTCTAGTCTTATTTGTCTTCCCTTCTTTCCCTTTTCTTCCCTTCTCATTCCCCATCTTCCCATCATCTAGTCCTTCACTTTCTTTCTTTCTCCTCCTAGTAAACATTCTCATCAACTGATACTTCCCTGAGTGGCCTGTCACCGTGACCCTTCCCTCTTCTTCTCCTGCTCCTGCTCCTCCTCTTGCACCTCCTGCTCCTCCTCCACTGCCTCCTCCTCCACTGCTTCCTCCTCCACTGCTTCCTCCTCCACTTGCTCCTCCTCCTCCACTGCCTCCTCCTCCTCTTGCTCCTGCTTCCTCCCCCACTTGCACCTCCTCTTGCTCCTCCTATACTCCTCTTGCTCCTCCTCTTGTTCCTCCTCAACTGCCTCCTCCTGCTCTTGCTCCTGCTCCCTCCTGCTCCTGCTCCTGCTCCTCCTCCTCCTCCACTGCTTCCTCCCCGCTTGCTCCTCCTGCTCCTGCTCCTCTTCTTGCTAGCTCTTGCTCCTGCACCCCAGCTCGCCCGCCTTGCATGCATGACTTGTCTTCAGCTCCGCGCCACCACCACACTAGCGTCCCCGCTCGGCGCAATACCGAACTAAAATAAGCGCCAGCAGACACCTCTCTCTCTCCAAGCGTTCCCCTTCACCTCTCCCTCCTCTCACACTTTCAGCTCAGTACAGTTCAGTAGTAACTTCATAACCACCACCACCGCCACCACCACCACTACCCAATACATTTGGCCACTTTACTACGATCTGGCCACACCGCATGAGTTTGCACCATCTGAAACACCCTTGCTACCACTCCCTCTCTGCAAGTACTAATAACTACTTCACTTCTCACGTCCACCACAAACAACTACAGCCTTCTCTACGACTTTTTCTCCTGGCTTTGCAAGAGGCAGGGCAAGAAGTGGCAGAGAGAGAGAGGGGAGTGTTGGTTGGGAGTCTAGAGGAGAGAGAGAGCGAACGGGGCCCGATTGTCCTCGCGACGGATCGGCCAGCGTTTAAACTCACGTTGTGCTCTTCAGAAGGACATCGTGTACTTGGATTTGGCATCTTGTGAAGAATTCATCCTCAACTTTGTGCAGCAGTTTACATTCATTACTTGACCACACGACGGATTATTTAACCTGGCTTTCGCCTGTTCTTTACAGCTGAGTAAGCTCATTAGATGATTTGCTTTAAGGTGGGAATAGGAGGACTTCAGTACGATCTGAGTTCCCACTTAAAGTGAGTATCTAAAGTATACAGGAGATAGTTAAGGGGGCTTCTGGCTGAGACATTTGGAGCTACCGTATTGCTAATATATGCAGTGGTGATACTACGTACCATTCGACCAGAGAGACACTTGTGAAGAAGTGTCTGGATTTTAAATTGTGCATTAAGTAAAAGACCCTTCTGAAGGGCTTGGTGAAGTATTGGATTTTACCTTGTGGATATCTGGATGTCCCTTACCTTTATATGAACTATTCAGGGATAAAAACTCCAGATAAGGTAAGCTCATTTTGTTAACTAGTTTCTTCCCTGATTCGGGTGATATCAGTATGGGGAAATTGAGCGCTTAACTTTGTCTATATTCAGTTGTGAGTACAAACGCTGGCTATACTCTGTGAAAGGTAATACATACAATTGCATGACAATGTCAGTCAAAGTGGCAGATTTTATCACCTACAGAAATCATTTACAATATTGGCCACACGTGTGAATTACACATTATATATAAGCAGTCCCATATATAGATACAAACCAATTGTTCCAGAACACCCACTGTATATACACATTCAAAGCATTACATGAATTGAACTGAAACCAAAGCAGACCATATATGTGGATACATACGCGCAAGATTGATCGCGATTGAAGCCAAAATGTTTCAAATAATTCACAAAAATTGATGTATTGCTAGAGGCATGCTGGAATGCATGTGTCACATACCAACAGATCAAACCCTAAGTTCTGCTATACTGGCCTCCCTGTCCAAGGCATGTTGGCATTCGACAACATCATTTTTTGTTTGGTGTGTCTCCGTGCGCTTTTGATCCGCATGTAAACCCAGGTCGGGCCAGCTAAGACAAGTCCATCTTATGTAGGGAGGCATGCTTGCTCTCTGCTCTTTTTATTATACGGCACTTTTATGTGAATTATACCCCGATGATTATGTATGAGTAGGGAAGGGGGTGGGGGAGGTGGTGCAAAAGGGTCTTCCCACCCTCTTCCCTGTCCTGACTAGGAATCAGTCTACAGCACCGTCTAGGTCCAAAGTTGAGAGAGTCCCTTCAAACGAAGGGAAAGGGCTCTCACCTCAAACCGCAAACTGTCATTATCATTCCATTAAGACCACAGAATGTCATTATATTCCCATAAAACGCCGAGTCCTAGGCCAGGAAACTGATTAGCGAAGTAGGCTGACGAACCATTCTTATCTGATCTGAGAGTTTGGACCTAAAGTGTCTAGGCTCAGAATGTCTCAAATCAAATAGGAATGGTATGTCAGTGATTGGACGCTAATGGCTTTCCTGGACCTGGAGTGGGCGTCTTAATTGGATTATAAAGGTAGTTTGTGGTTTGGACCGAGAGGCTTTCTCTCAGTTTGGAGGGACTCTGTCAACTCTGAGTCTGGACTGGATGGCAATATTTGAGTAAGGGTGCAGGGATGGGGTATAGTTGCTTTACGTCCTTTTAGCTATGTATAATTGGTCACACCAGGGCGAGAGAGGACACACACTAACATGATACGATGCCCTACCCTTTTCGATCAAGGAAAGCTTTGGGGTATTGGGCAATAATACCCTCTATCCACCAAAGACCTCAGCCACCCCAGGGCGTTACTCTCTTGCCCTGTCTAAGCTCAGAGATGAGAGAGTCCCTCCAAACCGAGGGAAAGCCTCCTCGGCATCCAAATCTCGAAATGCCATCATAATCCCATTGGAACGCCTCCTCCAGGGCCAGCGCAGTAGGCGTCCATTAGCGCAGTAGGCGTCCAATCACTGCCATACCTTTCTTATCTGATCCAAGAGGCTCTGAGCCTAGACTGTATCTGTGAAGTTAATTGTTGCACAACTCAGCACTACTATTTCCCAATAATATACTCAATAGTATAGTTTATATATGGTTCTTCCCACCTCCCACCGATTCCTTAAACAACACACTGGGGTCCACCTTTGCCTTGCGGTTCAGTCAGCCCCCAGACCCTAAAGGACAAAAACATATTTGTCCACAAATGCTTACGGTTCTCAGAGTGTCATTGTATGTAGGAGTCGCAGAAAGGAGTCAGGCCAGATTTTGTCTTGTGAAAGCTACTAAGAGGTACATCGGAGACGGCTTTGCCTTTTTTTATGAATCTGACTTGTGCAAAAGCTGTTTTAAGCCAGCACCGCCTCCGATTTTAAGAAGTTTGTAGCCGCAAGACATCTCTTGGTCGATGGTGAGCCCGGGCTGTGCTCCGTATTCACAGGTATTATTGTGGACCGGTGTGACTCTATGTATGCCCCTTTAAGGGCCGCGCTATAGGTGACTTGCGTAAAAAGCCACCCTAAAATTTGAGTTTTATCGATGAATACAGTGAGAATCCCTCCAAACTTAGGGAAATTTAGCCCCTCGCTTCAAACCGCACAATGTCATTATACTCCATTAAGATGCTTGCTCCAGGGCCGGGAAAGCCATTAGCGCAGTAGGCTTATCTGGTCTGAGAGACTGTGAGCCTGGTGGTTCATGTTATGTGTAGAAAAAGCTAGTCCCTTTTCCCACCGAGTGTACATACATATAAATCTATATTTCCCACCAAAAGGAATTTCATTTGGTGGGAAACATCGTGAGATTTAAGATTGATGAAATAATGCTGAAGTAAGGGAAGAGGTCTATAGAAAGAGACACCAAATATTAATGGGTGTTTACGTGCTAATGTCATTGATAGAAAGCAGTTTCTGAGAAGGATTTTACCTGAGACTATGGTAGGGACTAGAAGTGTTGTGAAATCCGGGATCCCGGGAAGCCCTTCCCCCTGTCACGACCACCCACCCTCCCCCTCCGCCCCTCCCCTCTATACAACACCTCAGTAACGTCAACAGCTACCCGAAACCCTAAAGTTCTAACTGACATGAAGTATAGCTCTGCAATATTGTCACATTAACCTAACTTCAGCCTTCCACAAGTCCTACATCTCCCGACCATGTTGATGTTCAAATATACAGGTCTGTGTTTATGAATGAAAAAGGGCCAACATAACCTGTTATCGTCAACAACTGAATCTTATAGAAATTGCACCCACTTATCATTATAGGATCAGTTTTGATTTAAAGCTTTAACGCAATGCTCTATATTTATTATATACGACAGAATGTGTTCAGATGCCATGGTTTAAATAATTTTCGAACAAACTTCAAAAACATTCCATACACATATGCTGCCATCCTTGTTTTTCTAGGAGACCGCAACATATTTTTGATTCACGTTCACTGCCTCTTTTGTTAGACTTCCTTGCTCTACTGTATATCCTCCCCGCTCCTATTTACTAATCAAGGGAAATGGCAATAAAAACTGTGTGATATATTAAAGCAATGGGAGACAGTTTATGATTCAAGGATGTATCTAGATGTATAGATTACCTACGTTAGACAAGAAGTTATATCTCAAAAACTTCTTTCCATATTAATACCACAACATATCGTATAGGCCACGGCGTCAGAAATGTATATGAATCAGCTCGTAAGAAAATGTACAATTCACCTTCACCAATCCTGTCAAATAACCACAATTTAAGACAAAGATTGGGTGCAAAATACAGTTTGATATAACCGGGCAGATTATTTGAGTCAATCCAATACCAACTAGACTTAGATATTACATATATAACATAATTTAGCAGAAATTACCAAATGCGTAGAGCTGCCGATTGTACATTTTCTGACAACCTGACCATATCTTCGGCAGCTCTACATGTTGAGTGGAGTCCCACATGTATACATACATGTAGATTAACTTAATATTCACACGTGTGTTTCTAGAGTGCGTTCAAGTGTACGCGTTTGGATACACAATTGTGTCTGTGAAAGTATGCACGCAATACACACACATATTGCATACACACAGGGCCTTCTCTAGAACCAGAACATGTCCTTCCCCCACTCTCTCCCCACATCTCTTACAAGTATCAGGTCGTCAGAAAATGTACGATCGGCATCTTTACACATTTAGTAAATTTTGCCCAATTAGGCTAAAATGATTAAACACTGAGTATATCTAAATATATTTGGTATTGTGCTGACATAAATTATCAGTTCATTCATGTTGGTCCATATTTGAACCTCATCTCTATCTTAAATTTGTGTTATTTGAGAGGAATTGGTGAAGGCGAATTGTGCTTTTTCTGACGATCTGACTCGCTGTATACTCAATGCACCAGCGCGACCTTATAATAGAGTTTGATATTCAGAGATAAGCAGACATGAAAGATCGGGGACTTTCTACACCTTGATATGCTTCTCCTTTAGTGGGAACTGAGAGACTGCTGTCATTGTTGTCCCCGGTCTCTGGGGTAGATTTAATGCAGGTTTACTGGGAGTCATACAGGGCATGCACCTTCTCATATCATCAGCAACTTTTCCTCTCAGAGAATGGCAGGTGTGTGGCTATTAAAGGTGCAATACGTGCATATTTGAATGATTTTTCTTTAGTTTATTTGGAATTAATTGATAAGTTCGTTATTGAATCTCCAATGTGGTACAAATCTGAAATTAGATTCCTGTCTTCCTGTGAGTGCTTGGCAAGTTATTACATGAAAGGTTTGGGTCCAAAAGGAAAATGTTTGCAAACATATTCCCAGTGTCCTATTTCCAATTCAATTCAACATATATAATATTTATTTTTACGCAAAAGCATTGTACAAAAAGGAGGCAGATCTAAAAAGTAAATTCAAGGTCTTTAAATATGCTCCTTGTCTACGGAAAATAATAAAAATAATTGTTTATACAATAAGAAATCCAATGATACCAATATCAAATATTAACTATCAACTTCAACTTGTATCTGTCTATCAACAAATACCACAAGAATCTCGATTGTTAATCAAATTAATATCTATACTAACACTTCCAGAAAAAGCTCCTAATGACACCAATCAAGGGACATACTCTTCTTCATACACTTGCAGGCTAATATAAAGCCCCACAAAGACAATACTAGAGAGTGTAGTGAAGGAGTGTGTCTGTTAAGGTCATCTGGCTATTGACTGACCATAGGGAGGGGGGGGGGGGGCATAGGCTGAATATTAAGTTGTGTAACCAGCTGGTAGACCCAGCCGCACGGTAAACATGGGACATGGCTCAGGCATTAGGTGGCTAGCTTCAGTAGACGCTACTCCTTGCTGGTAGTTGTGTACTCCTCGTTATTTGAGGTTGCAAATAAAATGAAATTGAATAATTCTTGATTATACCAATTTCTCCTCAGAAATGGTACAATTTAAAGGTGGAGTCTAGGGTCACAGTTGAGAAAGTTCCTCCAAAATGAGGGAAAGCCTTTTTCTCCAAACCGCAAGATTCCATTAGAATCTCATTAGGACGCTTACTCCAGGGCCAGGAAAGCAATACGCGCAGTAGGTGTCCAATCACTGTCATACCAGTCTTAAGATCGGAGACTGTGAATCTTGATTGGGTGGTACTCATTTAGTAATGGGGTTCCTTTTTAAAATGTACCTTTGTGAGTAGGTCTTGAGCAGGAGACAGATTTTAAATGTTATAAACATATATATGTGTTTATTAGACATGATATATATAGGTATTGTGTACATGTTTATAAATACACATGTCTGACTACAATATGTGTGTAACTAGAATTTGTAACTTTGGGCACACATTTAAAAAGATGTCAGACATTTCACCCCGAAACACAGGATTGAAACAAAACTTTTAATACCAAAATGACAATCTATTATTTCTGCCATGCACCTCGAAAAGATTGTTTGGGAGTTTCCAAGCTATATGAAATGTCTCGAATTGATCCAAGTAGACCATGAAAAGGAACCCAAATACAACAGGAGGAAGATTACACTCCTGTGTTGTGAATTGCCTTGCCTATATATTGAATGACATCCTATATATGGCTTTACCCCAGGTAGACAATCATGATTCCAGCCCTTGACGATCATGATCTCGCCTCTTGAAGGTAGGGCTTTGTGCGCTACCAATGGGATCTAACAATGTTAAATACATGTATAAATACATGTATATGTGCCTACCATAGCGCCCATCCACCCACCCTATGCTCCTTGTACCCACATATACATAGCCTCTTTGACAACTTGGCAGATGTATTTGGGTTGTGGGCTCCCACTCTGGAGAGCTAGTTATTCTTGCGAATGTCACATCATATTCTGAGGTTGAGGAGAGCTTTGTGCGCATGAAAGCTCGGGGAGGAGAGCTCCCTCCTCTGTACAGAGCGTGTGGACTGTACACAGCCAAACCATCCTATAGTGGACTTGTACTGTCTCTATGGTTGGTCATATAGTGGACTTGTACTGTGTCTATAGTTGGTCATATAGTGGACTTGTGCTGTCTCTATGGTTGGTCATATAGCGGACTTGTACTGTCTCTATGGTTGGTCATATAGTGGACTTGTACTGTCTCTATGGTTGGTCATATAGTGGACTTGTACTGTCTCTATGGTTGGTCATATAGTGGACTTGTACTGTCTCTATGGTTGGTCATATAGTGGACTTGTACTGTCTCTATGGTTGGTCATATAGTGGACTTGTACTGTCTCTATGGTTGGTCATATAGTGGACTTGTACTGTCTCTATGGTTGGTCATATAGTGGACTTGTACTGTCTCTATGGTTGGTCATATAGTGGACTTGTACTGTCTCTATGGTTGGTCATATAGTGGACTTGTACTGTCTCTATGGTTGGTCATATAGTGGACTTGTACTGTCTCTATGGTTGGTCATATAGTGGACTTGTACTGTCTCTATGGTTGGTCATATAGTGGACTTGTACTGTCTCTATGGTTGGTCATATAGTGGACTTGTACTGTCTCTATGGTTGGTCATATAGTGGACTTGTACTGTCTCTATGGTTGGTCATATAGTGGACTTGTACTGTCTCTATGGTTGGTCATATAGTGGACTTGTGCTGTGTCTATGTTTGATTATATAGTGGACTTGTGCTGTCTCTATGGTTGATCATATGGTGGACTTGTACTGTGTCTATGGTTGGTCATATATAGTGGACTTGTACTGTGTCTATGGTTGATCATATAGTGGACTTGTACTGTCACTATGGTTGGTCATATAGTGGACTTGTACTGTGTCTATGGTTGATCATATAGTGGACTTGTACTGTCTCTATGGTTGATCATATAGTGGACTTGTATCGTCTCTATGTTTGATTATATAGTGGACTTGTGCTGTCTCTATGTTTGATCATATTATGGCGAAGTTTTGGTGGATGTTTGATCATATGGATGATGTCTTCAGAAAATGCACAATCAGCAGCTCTACACATTTAATAAATGCTGCTAAATTAGGCTGAAAAACGATAAATACTATAAATAGTGTATTTAGAATTGATCTGTTCTGTTATGTTGAACTTAGTTTTGAACCTAATCTTTGTTTTAAATTTGGGTTATTTAAGAGTCCTTTCTTATGATGATTTCACTTATTATCGCTCACCGTCAGCCGTTCTCCGATTCAACTTCAATTCTTATAACAGCAGAATATCAATGAATCCAGTAAATTCAGTAACATTTTGTTTGTTGATATAACTGAGAATGCAGCTTTAATTTCCCATGATTCTCTTTTGGCCTGACTGTTCCCTGTTTCTCCCCTGACTGCCCCCCGTAAAAATGATCGGCTAAGTGGAGATGGACCTTAAGGCAACTCCTCTATAGTACACAGACAATGCATGACAATTCGTGAGCCAGGACTGAACCTGGCATCAGACTCAGACACACTCGTCATGACTTAAATCTTCCTTTAACCATGTGAACATTTCGAGCCAGCAATGAAATAGCAAAGTGAACCATTCTTGCCAAAATGCTGTGTAGTTTGGGAACATTTCGTGACACTTTGCTCAATTCTGGTCGTTACTCTGCTGGTCTCAATGCCCTGGTAGCTTCACCAGGGTCACAACAATGGCAGGGGGGGAATTTATAATTCTGACCCCCAAACCCCCTCCCCCATACATCCCGCATACGTGAGAAAAGCCTATAGTGGCTGGACGTCGGTCTGAGGTGTTTTAGGAGTGAACAATCACCACCCATCACTGCTGTCATATAATGTGTCAGCACTTTTTAAAGATGAGTATTTAATGATAGCATATTAAAACCTGGACCTCGCAAATAACAAAGGCCTCGCAGTGTTAAAAGTCGGGATTGACAGACACGAGTGTCAAACTGTAACATTTCTCTATCTGTGGCTAGAGTGGGGTTGGTCAGTGGAGGGAATGTATGCATGAACAGCAACAATAGACACTGTAGCTATAGGCCAAGGGTCTTTAGCTTGAGATATTCGCTTCATATCAGGGTGCATCAGATAATGCGATAATGCGATATTAGTGAAACCACTGCAGCAAAACATGTGGACTTTTTTTTATTTATTAATTTAATATTTTCATACAGCAGATCTTCTGTAAAACGGTAGTCAAGATTATTTATAAAGCCCTGTAGCAAAACAAAAACAACCGTGTAAAATCCTCCACAATTTTGGTCAAATGCTTTCAGATGGGGTGTATAGGAAGAGAACAGAGCACAAAGTTGAGATGCTTTAGTTAGTTTTTGACAGATTTTGACTGCATGAGAGTGCAGCTTTAATTGATAGAACATCTAATTGATCGTTATATAGCATTACCAACACTTGTATTGTATATATCCCATGCTTGCTCATTGTAAGCACGTTAGGCAAGTAAATCCTCTGTTGATAGTCATGGCTCTTACACCTTTTGTTCTCTCACTGCTTTTCTCCATTCTCTCTGTTGTTTTGGCTAACGTTAGTGCTTTGTCATTAAGTAAACAGCTGAGTGACAAGAGGACCTGTAACAGCGAGCTCGTATTGTGTGCTTAGTCTTTAAGACCATCAGTTAGCCTTGTGTTTAACTACGCAAATAAATCCTTAATCAAACCAAGCCTTCTATGATGGATCTAAAAGGGAGTGTAAGAGGCAGGGTCTAGGCGGTAGAAATGTACAAAGAAGGAGGAAAAAGAGGGAATGAAATTCAAAATACAGTTTTACCATATGCGAACAGACTAACAAATACCAAATATAATCAGATATAACTAGAATTTACCATTGTTAATTAGAATTAGCTAAATGTGTAGAGTTGCTGCATGCTTTCATAACCAAATAGCCAACATCTTAGACACAAATAAGTGTTGAAACAAAGTTTAACAAATGAACATATATACATTCAGATATAAGATATGATCAGTATTCATCACTTTTCAAATCTAATCTAATTTAGAAGAGTTTAACAGGGCTAATCCCGACAGTATCATTTACATATCGGATTAAAGGGAAAGAGTGGTGTGTCAGCATTACCTGTCACACCTTGTGTCCACTCATTGTTGCCCCTCAACCCCCCACCCCTTTCCCCCACCCCCTCCCCCACGGTCAAACATGAAATACACCTGACGTTGCCCTCTTGTATTATTCGACAAAAAGATGTCGCCCATCAAATGTGTGACAGTTTCGTCGCTGTCATTTAAACATCTTGGCCATCTTTGCGCTTGTTCTATGCCACATATAAGGAAGATCCATTATTGTATTATGTATATGAAATTAAATTAAGTATCAAACAAGAATCAGGTTGTAACATTTAGTTTCCGCACACTTGTCTAATCAGAATTCACAGGTTGTTTTGTTATACCACATTCCAAAAGTATAGCTAATTCTAAAGAAAAATATATTTACAGGATAATTTAGATGGTCACAAACATAATGGCATTCAGCTCCGTGATTGCAATGTCAAAATGTAGCTGCTTCTTTGGTCATTAAAACTCTGGTTTCTGGAAGAGTTCAGGACTAAGAATACACATAATTAGGTTGGCTTTATTAGGATGGGGATACAATGCGATTACTCGTTAAACCCCCGGCGGGTACTCCTCCATTTACCCGATCTGTTCCACCATTGTGCACTCTAACCCCTTGCTAAACACTCAATGGATCAGGGCTCCAGAAAATGTACAATTCGCTTTCACAAATGCTCTAAGAAACCGAATTCATACACAAATGAAACTCAAAATACAGTTTATCATATGCGGACAGATTAACAACTATCACATATACTCAGATATAACTAGAATTTACCATTTTTCAGAAGAATTTGACAGAATTTGTTGCTGATTGTGCATGTACAAATGATCTGACCCACGTGCAGGAATGCCTTCATGTCGTCTCTTTAAAGGCTCCTGGAAGGCAAATATCTCATGATATTTATGGCTGTTTTACAGCCTCGAAGGATGCAGAATTTTGCATGAGAAAAATATAATTGGCCAATATATTTTGCTAGACACTTTTATTGTCTTCCCAATGAATGGAGTTATTATGTGTTATACATATATATGTGTATGAAACATACATTATACTGTATGATAAATGCACATATATAGGGACGTGTATGTGTGTATATATATTACATTAACAAACGCATATATACATGCATGCATCATTGCCAATATAAACTTTATCTTCAAATTCCCGGCGGACATGTGCAAAGGATTATTGGAAGGTGTCTCAAATTTTCCACAAATCACAGCACTTCACCATCAATGTTGAAGTTGATCCTCAGGTAGATCTCACACATTTAGACATTTAGCAACTACCTGTGATGTCTATAGATGTCAGTAGTAGCCATGCTTTAGGCGAGGTGATTTGTATATGGTGAGGGTCGGAAAATGTACAATTCGTCTCTCAACAATCCTTTCCCAAACCCAAATTTGAGAAAAAATGATCTTCAACATAACTGGACACACATTTTGAATCAGCACAATACCAACTATACTCAGATATACCAAGCTGTTGGCATTGTTCAGCCTTATTTAGCACAATCTACTAAATGTGTAGAGCTGGCGATTGTACATCTTCTGACGACCCAGCCCATGTGTGTGTCCAGCAAACCTGATTGTTTCAAAGGGCAAACGCGTCTACATGTGCACACAATGGGGGCCTGAATACAGCTATTGTTATCCTGAATCATATCCCAGCCCTCAACCACTTATCCATCATAATTATCCGACTACACACAGGCAAAAGTATTTATGAGTTATTAAATGATGCTATCGTGGTGTCCTGCCAGATTGGTGCAGTACGCAATGTAATGTAGGGGAGGTTGTACCAGACAATAGAGGATTTGTATGTCCGCCATCTTGAAACTTGATTCGCGCGGAATTATGGGAGGTGTATGTCAGTGTAAAAGCTATAGAAAACATTATTTTCAGCATGGAATATTTAGAGCCCATGTATGCATAACTATCCATGTGGTTTACATGTTTCCATAGTAGGCCCTCATATTTCCCATCATGCATTTGTTTTTATAGATCATTTACACAATATGCTATGGTATTATCGAAATTCAGTAAAGATGTTGCTCAATATGTGTATGTTCGATTTGAACTGAATTATTCCCAGCATGCACTGGAATTGTCATGCGCAGTGAGACATGCAACTCCCCTATTGTGGGACCTTAATTTGTGGTACTTATATGCTGTGCACTGTGGGAAATATTGTTATTTAATTGTTAAATCACTTTCTAAATGATATTATTGTGCGTAGAATGAATAATTTGGTATCTCATATGATGATATCTCAACATTTGATTTGATTTGATTGTTTACGACTCATGACTCTGTGACACATCACATATAGTTCCCTTCCTTCATTGCTCACAACCATTGCTACCCTGAAGAATTACTTACTCATTACATAGTGTACTACGACTTATAAAACACTGGTATAACAACATATCGGTATATAATGCGTGGACAATACTATACTAAAGGCTGCGAGAAAGCACTATACCTATTAGCAATATATGAAGCTTATCAAGCTATGAAATCCTAATGTGTTCTACTTGTTATGTGCTACCCTACTATGCTTATCTAAAAACTCTGATAATTGACAAGCTGATCATATGCTTTCATCCCTGATTCATTCATACTATTTCACCATTTGTTATCCACCTTGGTTGTGGTTATATAGATTATTACTAAATGTATTTAACTCTGACGACCTCAAAAGAGGAAATCACTTCCTAGTGTCAGCAGACGGCCTTAATTAAACAAATACTACGGGATACTGGTCCAACTAACTCAACTCTTCTACAAAGACATGCACAGCAGTATATATACACACATATTTTCTTTTCAAGACGAAATAAAAGCTAGATATTACAACCGATATAACTCAACATATTATCCTGTTTCCGAATGTTTTGTTAGATTAAAATCACAACTACACATATTCAAGTGCACTGCAGGAATGAAATATCTGTGGATTACAATATTACAATAAAATATAGACCAGGATCCAATCAAATGAAATGTACCTATTCTTACTTGGGTCAGATAATCAGAAAATGTACAGTCAACAGCTCTACACATTTAGTAAATTAGGCTAAATAAGGCTAAAAATAACAAATACTGTATCCTAGTATATGTTGCATTACTGATTCAAAACAATCCATTTGGTTGTATTGACTCTATATAAAATCTCAATTTCTGTCCTAAATTAAAGTTATTTGAGAATTTTGGTGTATTGGCGAATAATGCATTTTCAGGCGACTTCACCCATATATATATATATACCTTGAGGATATATGATATATAACCGATGCAATATATCTCCAAAAGCACAAGGCTTTAGCATATTGCTTATGTATACCCCTCATACCCAGGAGGTGTTTTCCTTGGCATCTTAACTTGGAGCTCTTTAGTGGGGACGTAGGCCCTGGCTTAGACTAATAATGATATGTGCTCGCTAAAAGTGCTACATTCATGTTTGGGTTTGAGAGTGCGCCGTCCCCTATTCAACAGTCTGCAATATAATATTTGGCCGCAGTGTAAGCAACTTATTCTATTGTGTATCAAAAACATAACACTCGATTGCGGCCCTCTCAGACGTAAAGAGTGTTTTTCTTGGATTTCCTTGATCTTTTCAGGTTAAAATTGTCGTGGATCTATTAGAATGTGTTCTTTCTATTCTTCCTGTATTCGCAGGTGTATTTTGTTACCTGGTTCTTTATTGGAAATAGTGTTTGTATGTGTATTAGATGGTACTAACGAAGTGAAATTCTTGTTATGAATAAATGGCGTAGTACATGACGATATCATTCAATTGAAGGAGCTATTTATTCGAGACTCCGCTCAAAATGATTACAAGGTTGTTCTATTATTCCATGTCTTCCAACGTGTTCCGATTTCGAACTAAAAAAAGAAAAGAAATGATGAAAAGGAACATGAAAGGAAATTTAGGAATACTGCTATACACTCATATCCTGCTATTACTACACTATAGTAAAAGTGCATTTGTGCATGATGTGTATCAGGAAAATGAGTAACAAGTCGCACAATTGATATTTTTCAAAGTAATGTATTCACAAGATCTCTTTGTTGGAATCTTCTTCTGATCTTTTAAGGGTTTAGCGCATTAAGTTCGATAAATGCATGTACAAGATTTCAAGACAGTGTATTAAATATATCCTTGCGTTCCGAAGGTCATCGGATCGTGATCCTATGGGGAAATTTAGTTACTTTACTTTACTTTATATACTGGTATTTTTGCCTGCCGAGATATATTGCTTAAACTTTTTTTCAAGCATAAAAATATCAGACATAACATTTAGAAATACTTCTAAGATGTCTTTAATGTTTACTATCTTTAGAATCGGCTTGATCTCATCGTTTCAAATATATGTGATGATATCTCAATTTATTTTTGCGACTTGTGACTCATTTTCCTGTAACACATCGTATTTGTTTCATTTGGCTCAACGTCAGTGTAACGTTTGGGCAGAGTTTCAGAATCACCTGTGGACTTTCAGTGACGAATCCCACCAGAACTGATCGCATTATGTCACAGTGAGTGAAAAAGTGGATCCAAAACGACAAGCTTGCATGATGTTGTGCGGCTATGGCATAGATATGATGAACACTAAGTGTAGGTCATGTTGGGAGAAAATATTTGGCTCAGATCGTTAGAAAATGTACAATCTGCAGCTCGACACAATTTAGATTAAGTTAAAAAAATGATAAATTAAATATACCTGAAGAGATCTGGTCTTAAGTCGATTTAAAAAGTCTGTTTTGTTATGTTGAACTGTATTTAGCACCTCAATTCTGTCATAAATTTGGTTTATTTGAGAGCATTGGTGACGGTGGATTGTACATTTTCTGACGGTCTGACCCATTTGCACCATTGTAATATTTACCTTCCCTAAAGTACAGATTTATGTGACATGATACGCCTGATTTAAGTAACCACCGCGTACTGGGGACAACCATGAACCTTGTCCGCCAACCGGAATATATCAAAAAGAGGTTTTCTAATGAATTCATGACTTTTTCTAGAAATGTTCATTATTTTGTTAGCTTCTCTTGTTGTGTACAACTATTTTCGTTGTGTCCTGAGGATCGTTCAAGTTTATAACAGTGAGGATTACATTTTGGATTGGTTTTAGATTTATATTTATATAAAGCTATTGCAGTCTAGGCCCAAACTCTCAGATCAGATAAGAATGGTATGACAGTGATTGGACGCCTACTTCGGTAATCGGTTTCCTGGGCTAGGACTAGGCTTTCTAATGGGAATATAATGACATTTTGCCGTCTTAATGGAATGGCACTTGGGGGTTTGAGTTGAGAGGCTTTCGCTCTGTTTGAAGGGACTCTCAACTTTTGGCCCTAGGCTGATCGGTTAACAATGTTGGATATGAGATTGAAGAGATATGAAATGTAGAAATGATGGTAACAGACTTTAACAATTTTATTTTTATATCCATCTAGACAGTACTATCCTACCATTTTCAATTTCATCAAGGATTCACTAAGTATTAACCAGATGAAAGGGAGTCATATTGAAAATAGAGGGATTGTAGTGTACACAGCATTGGGGAAAATTATAAAAAAAGCCTCAGACATCTGCAAGACGATCTGCACGTGTACATACATCGTGTATGTCAAAGTCTGCTTTACATAACTACATCTGAAAGACACTTGAACTGTTTCCCAGATATCCATGCATTGTAAACAAGGCATTAATCGGTCACAGTAAGGACCATGTGGGGCCTGTTGTACAAGCTCAGGAAAGGCATTTCTTTGTGTGAATTCCTCACCTGTAGGAAGGAAAGACATTCGTTGGTTGTGTAATTTCCTATGTATGCATACAATGATGGGTAGAAATTATTATTCCTACTCACCAAAGTAAGGTGTGTGTGTGTGCGGGGGTAGGGGGGAGGGGGGGGGGGTAGGGGATAGGGGATAGGGGATTTACATGTCTCCCTGCGCATGTCTATGACAGTGCATGCTGGGATGGATTCACTTAAAATCTGACATCCAAATATTTAGCAACATTTTCATCGAAAAATTGCAAGGATCTTTTCACCAATATAGTAGCTTGTGTAAATGATCTATAAACAACCAAATGCATGGTGTGGAATATGGAGTCTTGTTATATGGAATCATACATGTAAAACACATGGATATTTACATGAGATCACTGTTAAACATTCCATACTGAACAATGCATCTATTTCTATAGTTTTACACTGACATACAACTCCTATAATTTCATCCGCATCGAGATTCAAGAAGGCGGAAGGCAAATCCCCTATTGTAGGAGTTCCCACTTTCCCTTTCCTTAGCTTATGCAACATGCCCCTCAGTGGTAGCCTAACTTACCTCACTCTATACCTGCCAGCAGGGAATGATTGATAGTGGAGACTCTATCCATGCATTTAGCAGGAATCGTGCAAAAGCCCTGGCTTTACCATTGTTCCCGCCAATAAGGACCTTCTGCGAAGTAATCTCCCGACGCCATCTTACGCGAACATGTGAATTGGCAGCGAGAAGAGGAGTTGAGATGAAAATAAACATGTCACAACTTGTAAAACACTGTTCCCTGGCTGTCCCTGGCTGGGTTTGTTTGAGGGGACAATGCTAAGACATGCTGTATCCAGGGAAGGGGCTTGTGATCTAAGTACTTGGTGTCAGGGGGTAAGACAGGGCCTGGGATGGGGTAATAGGTACAGAGAGAAAGGGTAGAGGGTCTCCTGATAGATACAAGGCAGGGGGTGCGCCAGTCTAGGCCCAAAGTTGAGAGAGTCCCTTCAAACCAAGGGAAAGCCTGTCACCTCAAACCGAAAAGTGCCATTATAATTCCATTAAGACTGCAAAATGTCATTATATTCCTATTAAAACGCCGAGTTCTAGACCAGGAAACCGATTAGCGAAGAAGGCTGACACAGCATTCTTATCTAATCTGAGTGTTTGGACCTAGATTGTGCGCTACACATATAGTCAATTTTGCTAAATCAAGTTCAAAGAATGATAAAGCTGATATTGCGTTTATTAAAAAAAATATGTTATGTTAAATGGTATTTTGAACCTCAATCTTGTGGAAGCTGTCTATCGTCAAATTTCCTTAGAGAAATCAAGTATTTATAATAATAATGATAATAATAATAATAGATTTCTATTTCAATTAAATCAATCATCAATTATTCATGATTTTGCTCACTGGCCCGAGTTGGCCTGTTTAATGAGAAATCCTTACTTAAAATGTTCCTTGCTAAACTATTTTCCATGCTTAGGCCGGACATTCCTACTGTAGGAATAAGAATTAACATTGTCTATATATAGCAAATTCCTTCCCTAAACGTTGCTTACCAGCTGCTTAGCAAGGAAAAGTAGCTAAGGGAGGAAATTGTTAAGTAAGAATGTGTTATACAACGTGCCCCAGGACCAGGTCATGGCGGAAGTGATGTCATCTCCCCTGTTGCACCTGCTTATCAATTATTTATCATTATTGTTTTAATAGAATATATAGAATTATATTCATCATCACGTTCTTCAAACAATTTACGATGAAAAATGACTTCGACACTTCCTACTCTCGTCAAATAAGTCCATTGTTATATAAACGTCTATAACATTTCAATGTCTCTCGAACCGATTGCAAAACATTTATTTAAAACATAATTCCAAACGCTTTTTGTGTTGCTACAACTTGTATAGGACCCTGTATTCGGAGCTATTAAGTAAAGAATCGAGCCTAATTTCCTCATTGAAGGACCGATAGGACTGAAGTTATCAACATTTAGCTGCTTATTATTATATTTATATAATAGTGTGAAGTCAACTGGCAACAAATAAGTAAAACTACTGCAACGAAGGATTATCAACGAAATATTTTTTTTTGAATTTCATTTTCAGCAGCAAAATCTATACATGGAGAAAAATTTGCACAAATCCTTTTCAAATGGGCAGGAAAAGAATGCAACAAAAAGTAGAAAATCTCCAGTTGTTGATCAATGTTAGCCATGAGTGGAGCTTTAACCATCACTTCACCTCTGGTGTAAAAGGCCCCAGTCCCGACATTATACAGATTACATTTATGTACAAACTACCTTATTCTACATTTAACATTGTGAAATCCGAGTGGACGGATTGTG
This sequence comes from Sthenelais limicola, assembly GCA_942159475.1. NCBI lineage: Eukaryota > Metazoa > Annelida > Polychaeta > Phyllodocida > Sigalionidae > Sthenelais > Sthenelais limicola. Next base: position 23,909,568 of record OW804101.1, read on the forward strand.
ATATAATTCCTTGTAGTAGTAGACTGATGGTGAGCGGGTTATTTGCTATATGGGCTAAGGCGTCATAACATGTATAATCGGCATCTCTACACATTTAGTAAGTTGTTAAATTGGCAGATAAGATGGTCAATACTAGGTATATCTGAGTATATTTGCTGTCGCAATGATTCAAACAATCTGTTCGGTTATGTTGAACTGTATTTCAAACCTCATTTTTGTCTTAAATTATGATTATTTGAGGTGATTGGTGAAGGAGAATTGTCCATTTTCTGACGATCTGATTCATATAATCCTTGTGTAGGATGACACACGAGTAAGGGCAGTACAATAGCAGGAATGTGAGGTAGTTTATTTTGTCTCCGCCGCTTGCGCTCTATACCCGCCTACATGTAAATCATCCCACCATTTCTTTCTCCTCAAAAAGTCGTCTGCTATTCTTTTCTCAAAAACCATCAAGGGTCAATCTTATTTTGAAGTCCGAAAGGAGAGAAGGAATTGTGTTTGGGTGAAAGAAAATCGAAAAATAAGCTCAACGGCTATATTAATGGGTACTACAAATTTAATATTTTTATTTGAAACTTTGATTAAAGGACATTTTCGGTGATTTATAGGAGTACTTACATGGAGTCAATGAATGATGATATAAATGAGCGTTCTTTGTAACAGTATCTTCAGTCTTTTTAAGTGTACAAGTTGCTAAATAAGGATTTAATATGACTGCATTGATATATCTTACATTTGGTGGTTTACTCTTAAACTTGAGTGCCCCATAACACGACAGCGATATATATATGTAAAAGCAAGCTATCTAGGACCGGTAACGTGAAAAGTGAAACTGTCGAATTGTACTGCTCTATTTCAGAATGTTAACTATTATCAAGACATGTAAACATAATGAACTTCTATAGGAACCTACGTTACGTTATTGTGTCCCAATATAAGGTTGACCCAACTGTTAAAGGGGGAAATGATGGGCAACCAATCGAGTAGCGATAGTCAGGGTGAAATATGAATTAACAAGGCATCATAACATGTATACATATGAAAATACATTAATGTTCCTATGCTTCTTTATGTTGTCTTTTCTATCTCTCTCCTTCTCTCTCCTTCTCTCTCTCTATGAATTGAATTGAATTGAAAGATCTTTTATTTGTCGAAAATGTACATTAATGTGAGGTATGACAAATAGGTCGACAAGCCTATGGAACTAGATTTCATCTCTTCGGTCCCTCCTTCTCTCTCTCCTTTTCTCTCCTTCTCTCTTCTTCTCTCTCTTCTTCTTTCTCTCCTTCTCTCCCCTTCTCTCTCCTTTTTCCCCTCTTTCTCTTTCTCCACTTCTACCCCCTCTCCCTCTTTCTCCACTTCTACCCCCTCTCTTTTCCTCTCTATTTCTCTGTGCCCCCCTCTTTCTCTCTCCCTCTCTCCCTCTCTTTCTCTCTCTCCCTCTCCCGCGCCTTCTCTCCATCTGTAACTCTCTCTTCCCTCTCTCTCTACCTCATATTATAGACTAGTAAGATGTTGGAGACAGTATAACTTATTGCCAATGCATATCTAAAAGAATTTCCCTATAACAAAGTAGAGCCATGCTCTTCAGAAGCCTTCCTTCCAAGGTCACACTTGCTTCTAACGCGACATGTCCAACCGTCTATACAAACTCATGTGTGAAGAAGAAGACATATTCAAGAATTTTGACAAAAATATTTCCTTTGTATGTAACAAAAAGCTTTTTTTAAATTCATGGTGATATTTTTCTTTGTGCCTAAGGGCCACTACGTCATATTGTCAGCGCCTGCACCACCCCCATACGGTTGTATACATCATCGCAACGTGTGACAGAGCTCCAAAACTGACTAATAACATGGAGTAATTTGCTCAGGTAACTTTATCCCCTCAGACCCCGGGGTTACAGAGTCAGTCATGTTTATATCCATTAATCATGTGCACCCCCAACCCTGGGTTCTCCACCGTGTTCATACTGCTGCATGTGTGTGCATGGTGGCAGGGGATTACGAGGGCTTGAGGCTTGGGGACGCTATAATATATAAACAGGGGCTGCACACCTTGTGTACCATAAAAACAATATCAGCCACGTGGAGTAAAAATGATGGATAAAGCATGCATTGTGGATATCTCGCTGGATATATTAAAGCTGCATACTCAGCTATTATGACAAAAGCTACCTTGAAAGGAAAGGATTTTGGCTTGTCGCCATGATATAGATGCGCAATAGGGGATTTGCATAGCCGCCATTTTGAATCTTGATTCGCATGGAATTATGGGACTAATGTTTCAGATTAAAATCTATAGAAAACATGCCATATTCAGCAGGGAATATTTTTCGGTACTCTAACGTCAATATCCATAATTATGTTATACGTGTTCCAATAACACAAGCCTCCATCTTTCCCATCGTGCATTTGGTTTTCAAAGGCCATTTATACATGCTATGATACTGGTGAGAACATTCTTGCAATTTTCGGTCAAAGTTCATCAGGTGAAGGAATTCCTACATTCTTTGATCGATTTTAACTGAGAATGTAGCTTTAAATGTCCATGTTGTAAGCAAGGGCATCAATTGCAGTGTTTAATGGGCTGGTTAAAGTCCTAATTATAGTTAGTGATCTATTCAATCTGAATCAATCGTTTACAGGCTAGACACATCTCTGGCTATGCATGACCGACGAACCCAGATACGTACCTTTGCTGCACTAGATCTTGTTATTAGTAATATATACCTTGACTTGCTCGATCCAACGGTAATATGAACACTATTGTGGCTATTGACTGTAACCTGTTGGAACATTGGCTCACTCTAGGTCCAAACCCTCAGATCGCATAAGAATGGTATGTCAGTTTACTTCGCCAATCAGTTTCCTGGCCTAGCACCCCGGCGTTTTAATGGGAATATGATGACATTTTGCGGTCTTAATGGAATTATAATGTCACTTTGCGGTTTGAGGCGAGAGGCTTTCCCTTCGTTTAAAGGGACTCTCTCATGTTTGGGCCTAGACTGGGCTAATGTTATCTCGTAGGAAGGAAATCTATATAGCTCCTTGAAATTGAGATTGAACAATGAATAAAAAATACATACAATATATCATTCATTACAGTCTAACATTAATGTTATCTTTCTGAGCTTCTGGAATATGTTCTTGATAATTCTGCAACAAAACAGGGAGGCGTGTGCCTCCGTGCTCCTGTCCTTAATCCAACACTTTCTACATCTTATGTAGCTGAACTTGCTTCAGAGTTGTATTTATTCCTCAGCACGGAGTAGGACTGTATGCGTACACACGGAGCTAAAAAAACTAACGTCTGCGGCAGACATCTAATGTTCGCGTAACAGGCCAAGAGACTTAGAGAAGTCTAAAAAGTACCTGGCGAAAAAGTGAGACCTACAAGATATGGAAATAACATAGAGAGGAAGAATGAAAGGTAAAGGTAAGAAAGAGATCCTTGAGGTCTTGTGGTGACATAATGTTCCAGTGGGAGGATGGGTAAATAACAGAGAGGCAGACAAATGGGTGATCGGGGGGGGGGGGGGGGTATATTTAACTTGAAAGTCCTTAGATTTTGCACACAGACCTTGAAAAACCTTAAAACTTGTACGCCAATCACTTGAATCTTGAATCTGAAGAATTTTATTTCAATACTGAAATTGCTCAAAGGGGGCATTCGCCGGCACATATGTCCGAACTAACTTGATTATGCTCAGAACCTCCCCCCCCCCCCTCCGCCCCCCCCCCCCTCCAAATGCATCATGCCCACTCCTAATTTACAATTTGTTTTGCTTGGGGGTTGGGGCGGGGGCACACCCACATCACTCGCCAACAGCCATCTCTGTTTCTCCACAGTTTCTCAGGTTGGCTTCAAGAAAGGTGCATTTTGTATTTATGACACCCCGCCCTGTCCCCCCACCAGCCCAAATAGATAAAAGAGAAACATATATTAGTAACTAAAAGAATACTGGGCCTACATGTATATATATATATATGTGCCAAGGGTGGCATAATCAGGTTGTTAATTACTAGTCTCTATGAGATATGGATAAAGACTAAAGAACATGCCTGGTGTCCTAAGGGAACATAGCCTCAATAGTATAGTTGATACACGCCACAGATTAACAGGACACTCAGAGATAGCAGTGTAGCTTGCCGTGGAACAGGTCCAATCTGCTGTAGCCATAGATGTGATGAAGACCAGGGTATCGTGTGATAAAGCACAGGTTATACGCATTCATCCATAATATCGCACTCTTTTATTTGCTAGATAATTACACGGCCTCCTGTTAAGCTCGTTAACCTTTTGGCCGAAGCCAATAAGTCAGAGGAAGGTTGGAATTGTGCTTATTTATTGAGTTATGGAGGTTCGGGTGGGGGGGGGGGAGCATAAACTTTATATAAGAGGAAGAAATAGAGGGTGGGCAGATGGAGAAACGAGATGTTGAGGGAGAGAGAGGGGGAGGGAGGGAGGGATAAAGGGAATGGAGAGAAATAGGGTGGAGGGAGGAGGGAAGGAAGAGAGAGGGTGGAGGAAGAGAGAGAGAGAGAGAGTGGGGAAGGGAGAGAGGGGAAAGGGAGAGAAAGAGGGTAAGGGAGGGAGAGAAAGGGTAGGGGTCAGACCGTGTTAGGGGAAAGAGGGGGAAGGGAGGAAGAGGGTGGAGGGGGAGAGAGGAGGGGAAAGAAAGGGGGATGGGAGAGAGGGGAGAGAGGGGAAGGGAGAGGGGGAAGGGAGAGAGAGGGTGGAGGGAGAGAGGGGAAGGGAGAGGGGGAAGGGAGAGAGAGGGTGGAGGGAGAGGACAATTTGAGAGAGAGAGGGGAGGGAGACGTCAAGGAGGGGGACATGTTGGAAGAGAGACAGGAGAGTTAGGGAGAGAGAGAGAGAGAGAGAGAGAGAGAGAGCGGGTTGTCAGACAAATTTATAATCCTCCCAGACATACCGCCAGAATTGATAGTACGTTCAGACACCAGATATCCCACGATCCGTCCACATCTATCATGTAAACTGGAGTCTGTATGTACACTCTGTTTTGGACCTACTTAGAGTAAACATCAAAGCGACCCAATAGTATCCCTACAGTGAGCCGCTCCAAGTAGATCTCAAATAGAGTGTACATGCCAGTACGCCCGTCACCAAAGTTAAGACCCATTTTGAATGAGAGAAAAAATGCAATACTTATAGAACCCCAAACCAGAACAAATCCCACAGCAATTTGTGTGTTGGCAAACTTATGGGCCAGGTCGTGAGAAAGTGTACGATTTGCATTCATCAATCCTCTCAATTAACCCAAATTCCAGACAGAAATGAAGTTCAAAAACAGTCCAAAAAAAGTGAATGGGTCTGCCCTATCAACGCAGTACCCAATACCCAGATATATTTCCAGCCTAATTTAGCAGACTTTAAATAAATGTATTGCAGCGCTGCCAATTGTATGTTTAAACACGGCGTGTATAGTCAGGTACACTCTATTCGAGATCTACTTGGAGCGGCTTGCCATAGGGTTACCATTGGGTCGCTTTGATGTTTACTCTAAGTAGGTCTCGAACAAAGTGTAGATTGGTTCAAGAACTGTTCAAATCGGTATTAAAGCAGGAGATTTTGTACAGCAATATATTTCGGCATGCTGATTTATTTTAGATATACTTGCTTAAGTCTTTGATTTGATTGGTTGTTTAAAAGCACAATTTCAGAAAATTAAAATATGTCATATTAGAATAACTCTTTATTAGAATCACCCCCCCCCCCTTGACTGTGGAATAAATAATCGGTAAATGGGGAGTACTAGACCTCCACTATGGCCCTACACACAACAGCAGTCTTGGGGACAAGGGCTAGTCTAACCAATTCTGAAAAAAGTGTTTTCTTGGCTTCTGTTGCCATGTATGCCAACGCTGCACATGTATTTTTCAAAGTGAAATGTTGGCCCTTCCCTGGAAATACTGATTTCTAACAATGAAATATGCATGAAGTGGTCCATGCAATAGTTCTTTAGCGCTCCTATACTCAGTCTAGGCCCAAAGGTGAGAGAGTCCCTTCAAACGGAGAGAAACCTCAAACCGCAAAGTGTCATTATAATTCCATTAAGATCTTAAAATTTAATTATAATCCCATTAGAACGCCTAGTCCTAGGGCAGGAAACTGATTAACGAAGTAGACATCCAATCACTGACACACCGTTCTCATCTGATGTGAGGGCTTGGGCCTGGTCTGTAGCCACCTTTCTCTATACTACTCATGCAGCCCCGTGCTTGCGTCTTCCACACACCGTCCCCACCTAGTTAACATGTCACGTTGCGTGCGCATACTCCTAACAACCACGTGACGATAAGTGTAATGGCGGCACATGGTATTTTTAACACGACCTCTACAGGCAAAAAACTAAAGTAAGCACACCTCTGAACCCACTCGGCTCAATTAGGCAGGAATTCTAAATCTTTTTTGAGGTAGGAACTGCTTGTAAAACATGGTAAGAATAATGTGTTTATATTTGACAGATCGTTAATGTAAACAGGAATAATAGAGATTTTAGTTGATAATATTGCTGTGGTTTCAGTCATGTTCGCAACAATTGGCTATAGTCGGTCCACAACACTTTGACTACTGATTCAAACTTGATCACAAAGTAAAGTTACTTCCCACTATATAGCACCCGCCTTCCGTTCAAATGTTTTGGGCCATATTTTTCGTGGAGGATCCGTCTAGCTCCGCTCCAACCAACACCTCTCGCTCCTGACCACAAAATCCTAATAGGTGACCTACTCCAGGGCCGGGAAAGCCGTTAATGCATCACTGACATGCCCATCTTATCTGATCTGATAGGCTCTGAGCCTAAACTGCATTTGAAATTTAAAATTGATTTACATTTGTATAGCCTTATTGTTGTACTGTACAACGTGTGGTAAAGTGACATGTATCTGCCTACAAAACAATGAATAATTGTATGATTATCACATGCGTTCTAAGTTAAGTGTTTACTATGTATCGGTTGTTATAGACTATATGGTGACTCGTCCTCCTATTCACATCACATCTTCCCCTTGTCTCAGCTCGTCGCCTCCTGTTGTGGATACCGGGGATAACAGAGGCCTAATGGCGCTGACTTTACTTCTGAAATAGAAATCAAGATTGAACAAAAAAATTAGAGACTTAATTGTGGCTCACCTCATGGGCCTGAAGTCTCCGTACTGGTGAGGTGTCTAGGCTCACAGCCTCTCAGATCAGATAAGAATAGTATATCACGCCTACTGCGCTAATGGTTTTCCCGCCCTGGAGTAGGCATCCAAATGGGATTATAATGACATTTTGCGGTTAGGAGCGACAGGCTTCCCCCAGTTTGGAGGGACTCTCTCAACTCTGAACCTAGACTGTGTAAGGATTTGTTATGCAACAGGCCCCTCGTCCAACCTTCCGAAGCGCCAAAGCATTCTACCTTTAAATCCACACACCAGAACCAAAAACAATTGAAAAGATTCGCACATCCATGAGAACCCGATAGTGTGAGTATAGCTACAAGTTCATTACTGGGCAACAGTTGACAGGGCTAAAATATGAACCTGTCCACGCTGATATAGACTTGTAGCAGGCGCATAAAGACATCATGCTGGGGGGAGGAATTTTCGGTGAGAACTAAGGCCGCTCATGTGATCATTTTGTATTCATATATGCGCTGCTGTTACTCTGATGTCTTTGACATCTTAGATTCTTTTATGGACACCTGCAAGAACTGTCCTGAACGTGTCAACATGAAGTGAAAATGTAAAACATTTCACAAATAGGTATTGCTAGGGTGGTATGGCAGTGTCTATGTCTTCCTTGCTGACAGTGTTAAAGGTGGAGAAGGGTCAAATCGGCAGAAAATGTACAATCAGCAGCTTGGCAAATTGTGCTAAATAAGGCTGAAGAATGATAAATACTCGGTGTATCTCAGTAGATATTTGGTATTTCCTTGATTAACAAAATTTCTTGAAGAACTTAATTTTTGTCTTAGATTTGGCTTATTTGAGAGGATTGGTGCAGACGAATTTACATTTTCTGCCGATTTTGATCCTAGAACTGTAGGTATATATGCAAGCACCTATAACACAAATCAAGGTTAATAATCGATATTAGGTTTATTTTGACATTTATTCATGAGTTTAGAGGAGGGCACAATAGAGAGCATGCCACAAGACCACTTGATAATATCTAACTTATGAGGTGTAGCGGGGGGGGGGGGGGGGGGCTTGGCAGGGCCAGAGCTACTGAAGCGAACTATTAGAGAGACTAGAGCGAGTGAGAGAGAGGGAGAGAGAGGTAGAGAGATAATGTGTGAAAGTGAGAGAAAGGAATAGCGACTATGTGAGAGGGAGAGAAGATGTGTGAGAGGGAAATAATTCTAATGTGTGCGAGGGAGATAGAGAGAAAGAGAGAGAGACCAGGAAAGAGAGGATTCTGCAGAACAGGAGCCCTCCCCCCCTTCCCCCTCCCCCCATGCCTCCCCCACCTACCCCACTACCAATACCTCAACACAATCTAATATCGACGATCTCCCTCCATAGACCGTAACACAGGTAGATGATTATATGTATAACACCAGAGGCTGAAGTCTCCACACTAGTGATGTCATCTGACAAAAAGTTAGAGTCATTCGTGATGACATGGATGTGCGAGCCTTCAATGAAAGGTCTTTGGGTGCTAGCCCTTTCCACACCACCCTATGCGCCATGACAGGGAACAAAGGCAGGCCCTGATATACAGGCAACTTCTTACTCATGATTACATGCTTCAACTCCCCTATTGGAATGTTTTGAGAATGAAAATCATAAACGTTTGAGTATACATTTCCTCCCAAGGATGTATAGGGGTCAGAAGATTTACAATTGGCAGCTGTACATATTTAACAAATTCTGCTAAATTAGACTGAAATTTGATCAATACTAGGTAAATTCGAATATATTCGGCATTGCATTGATTCTAGCAATCTGTAAAACTGCATTTTGAAAGTCGTTTTTGTCTTAAATGTGCGTTATTTGATAGGATTGGTGAAGACGAATAGTACATTTTCTGGCGATTTCACCCATAGGTTTCAATTTAACTTAATCAAATTTGAATCAGATTCAAGATTATGATAGGATAAAGGTGGGATCGGTTAGTAATGATGGAATCTGCAAAGGGATGTTAGTGACTTGCCAATTTAGGGGAAATAGAACATGTAACGTGGCTGAAAACATGAAAATGTTTTGTCCATTATATAAAGGTTTCCAACAAAGCTTTTCAGGTCATGCAACAATATGTTGGTTTCACCAGAAGAAATCAAAGTCATGCAATAATAAGAGTGGAATAACAGGTCTCAGGGCCAGGGATGCAGTGGGTAAAAACGGGAACATGGATATTAAAGATGCAGTACACGATCACTTTGGTGAAAGTTGCTCGACCTTTCGCATAGGGTCATATGGGATGGCTATGTGAAGTATCATGGTGGGAGATCTTTAGGCTTTCTTTTGAATTCAGACAAAGGAAACTTTTGTATTAAGAAATCGAGAAATTAAGAATTAAGAAAAAAGGAACTAAATTAAGGTATCAAATACTTGACATACAGGTATGTTGGCTTTAATATCTAATTCTATGCGTTTGTCTTTTTTTTGTTTCAGCCTGATGTCCTTAGATCATTTACCGTGACAAATAGGCCTACACAAAATTCCGAATTCTGAAAGAAAGTCTAAAATAATATGACCATATATATAATAGATTGTTATGAGTTGAACTGGCTATATTTGATTGTTCATACATGCAGGGAAGTTATAACGAATACATCAAACATCCCATCCTTAAAAATAAATACGGACATTTTCTGTGTATCCCTATATATATGACAGTGCTTGAGAACTTGGAGAGGGAATTTTTGCTGGTAATTTTAGCTGGTATTACAACTTTACGCCCATGGATAGGGCGGGTAAAAAGGGTGAATAGGGAATTAAGAATGCGGTTAAAATACGCAGGGTAAATACGGCTGCACAAATAGGGAGGCATGTATGTGGATCGGGTGGCCCAGCCTTATGTTTGTCACCAGGGCAGATTGCAAACATATTAACATTGATATGGACCTGTTCTAACCCTGGAGCCAAGATAATCCAGCTTTAAATCCCTTCCATCTACCGCTCTCTTCTCATTCTTGTTTAAACACCAATCCCTACTTAATTTGGTTAAAAACTATTGGAAACTTTCTCTGTGTGTAGCTGTAGTTTTTGTGAGTGGTACTGTTACTATTAGGTCTATTTAGGATAGACTGGGATTTAGAGGGATTTGTGGTGTATGAGGAGGAGAGAGGGACCTTGAAAAGGTCTTGTATAAGTCTTATATATCTATGAGTCTTATGGACCATTTATATAATTTGGTCCCTGTCAGTCAAAGTTTAATCATATTTTACTCTAGCTGGATTCTGCTCTGTTTGAAGATATCAACTCTATTAAGTTTGTATATACCTCTTTTCAGAACTGGTTGAAAATATTTGACGGGGACTTATTTAAGGGAGTGGGGGCGCGAACCCTCCACCACATTTCAGATCCAAAGACCAGAAAAAAACCCATTTAAATATTCATATACCAGAGGCTTAGAAGCATGCAATGTATTTAAGATATTTGATTAGTAATACCTCCTGTTGTATCCTATAGACCTCATCAACATTATCCCTTGTGTTGATTCTGTTCCGGGGCTGACTGAGAGCCCTCCCCTACCCCACCTTTCTCCCCCGCTCTTTCTATTTTGAAAATCTAGGATCCACTTCTGTCCCCTCGTTCTTAAGGAAACCTTTATGACTTATAATAATTAAAGCTTTATACCACTGAGCCGATTATCTCGACCAAGGGACAGTCGGTGGGAAAACGGTGGTCTGTCGGTGCTGTGGACATGCATGTTCAAGGTCGCTGACTGTTGGCCGTCTGACCAGTTTCACCCGTCAAGACTGAATTAATCCAACCGTAAGGCCGTTTTTCCATCAGTCAGCTGACTGCCCCCATGAGAAAATCGACTCAGTGGAGACCGACTTTTAGTCTGTATTAAACGACCGCAGCATTCCAACCACCAAGTGCACGGACATAGCACAGTCTTTGATTTTTAGCAAAAAAATGCCTTAAATTATATCTTTGAAATTCTCCCATCGAACCAACCCAGTAGGACTTCATGCATTATGCATGTGAAGGCCACCACACATGTAGAACTTCATAAATGGGTCGGATCAGCAGAAAATGGACAATTTCACCTTCATCAACCCTCTCAAATACCCCAAATTTGAGACAGAGATGATGTTCAAATGCAGTTAAACATAATTTCTGAAAAATCAGAATCCATGGAACACCAAATATGACTAATTTTACCCAATACTTATCTTTTTCAGCCTAATTTAACACGATTTACACAGTGTATAGAGGTGGCAATTGTACATTTTCTGACTATCTGACCCTCATACAGTGACGATATTGATAGTTCCAACCCCGCAACTATTCCCATTGTGAGCTGGGAGTATTTGGAAATAGATAAATCACGACACAGTGTAATTTGGCGCAATCATCAATGAATAAATATAGCTGTTATGCATTGTGAATGACAAACCTCCCAAAATCAATAACCTGAAAAACACCTATCCCCTTACATGTTGCTACCTAGTAAGGGGTTGTTCGCTCGGATCGTTGCCCCAACTTTTAACACTATTTCCTTTCTCTGGGGTAATTTATTATGATCCCATTTCATGAGAGGATATCGATATTTAAATTTGTGATATGGCAGTTATTGAAATATGGATGTGGGTGAGGGTATGAGTGCGTGTGTGGTAGAGTTCGTATTGTTACTCAGACGCTATTCTATAAGGAAGCGTACTCAGGTTTTTGTTCGCGAGGTAAAGATCCCAAACACATTTGGTACACTGGCTTTATGAATATCACTTCTTTGTGTATGGGATGCATAAATATATGCGTTCCCCCTGTTGATGAAAGAACTTGATGTTAATAACCCTTAGCTTCAGAAAGTTATATCTATTTTTGTTGGACCGAAATCATATTTGACTTAATGCTTGACTTGACTTAGCAGTGTACTAAAATACATCAATTATGTTATAGCATTTTTTTTAAAACATCAACCAGGATATATTTGCTCAGAAACCCAATTTATTTCGTGGGAACAATTAAATCAAGTTTGAAAACATTTTGTGAAGCAATTAGATGCTAGGTGCATCAGATGCATGCAAATCAAATGGACGTTTTGGTAATAATTTTGCATATTTGTTTTTATTTAAACAAAAAGATTTTATTTAATTGGGATAGCTCATCAAGTAGTTTCACATATTTCCTCTCAAACAATGCATAACATAAGCAACATACCAATCAGACCCAGACTTAAAATGAAAAAAAAAATCTTAAATTTTCCTCCGGGGTAGAAAGAAAGGGGGAGTTAAAGTATTTCTGGCCACTTTTGTTTCTTTTTACCCCAAGATGTTCTTTAAGCACAGTATGATATATATGTAGTGTATATAGTTTTTAATCTTGAGCTATAAATCGAGGTAGGTGTATGTAGTGAGTTAATGACTGTACCTTGAGGCCATATACATTACTGACTCGTTCTACACACAAGGCTGACTACACTTACTGACTCTCTCACTCAAATTGTCGTCTGCCTCTCACTAACATTGTCGTCTGCTTTTTGTGATCAAACATTAATATCTCTAGACTGTCTTAAAATGGCTGCCCATACTTCTTCCCTTGTCCCCAGGCTCCTTATTCATCGACTTTAAATTCGGGGGATCTTGGATTGAGCTGGAAGGATGACTTCTGCATCTGTAATCATAATTTCAGAAGTGATACAAGATCAAATTTTTGATAGAGTGTTGGCTGAAATGGGCGCGAAAAATGTGACTGAATGTATACTTGAATAGTTGAAGCCCCCGCTCTCCTCCAAGGATCAACTCAGACAGTCTAAGCTCAGAGTTGAGAGAGTCCCTCCAAATTGAGGGAAGGGCCTGGCCCCAAACCCTAAATATGTCCCACTAGAACGCCTACTCCAGGGTGAGGAAATCCATTAACGCAGTAGGCGTCCAATCACCGATATACCATTCATATCTGATCTGAGAGGTTGTGAGCTTGAACTATGAGATTACACACCCATCACTCCACCACTAGAAACCACCAACTGGGGTGAGAATATATATATATAACGAGGTCTATTAATGCAATAAGTAGGAGATGCCCTTTCTGAGGGATACACTACATAATACTTGCGTCACCTATGAGAGGGGGTGACATTCCTCGACTCCTGGTTATGCTATGTTATCACCATTTATTGTTAAGCTAACCTGCCAATTGCGGCAGTCTACCGCCTCGGGGCAGAAGTGACTGTAACTCACCGACTTCTACCATTATTGAGCCTGTGTTAGGAGTCTTGTCCCAAGCCCCAATACTGTGGCTAAAGTCGCCTGATCGTGTACAATTCGCCTTCACTAATCCTCTCTAATATCTCAAATTTAAGACAATTATATGTGATGTGTTACCGAAATATGAGTCATAAGTAACACAAGTTGTATTTTTCAAATGTCTTTTTCACAAGAACTTTTTTTAGGATGTTTTTATTTGTTGACAGTTTAGTGTTCTTAGTGGTAGAAATACGTACACCAAATGCCAATACGCTGTGCTAATTGTATCTATGCGTTTTCTGAGGTTATCCCAAGGAGTATAATTTATTTATTTAATTTACATAAAATAATAATATATATAGAAGTACTTATATTACCATACTGATTACCATAATTGGAAACCCCTTGATATCATCTCTTCAAATATGATTTATTTATCAGAAATTACTGAATGAGTTGAGCTGCCTACTGTACATTTTCCTAAGCCCAGATCCAAGTGTCTGGGGACAAATATGGTTATATGCTTCCCTTATCATCTGTATCTTGTCGACGTGAGAAACTCCGACAGTAACATTCTATGGTGGTAGTATTGAAAGGTTTATCAGTATTTCTGTAATCTTCTCTCTATCATCCCAATGTTAATATATGATGTGTCACGGGAGAATAAGTCACAAGTCGCAAAACTTATATTTTTAAAAGTGATGTATGACCTCTTGCTTGGAATGTTTTCATTCTTGGAGTGTTAACACATTTGGTACTTGTAACTATAGTTACAACTACCAAATTTGATTACTGTGTATTGAATATATCTATACATATCTGAGGATATCCTACTTTAAGGAGTTTATGCAACTAGTTTACTATAGTGATTGACCATATTAGTGCCAGTATGTGTTCATGCATAGACGTCTTTTCAAATATGATCTCAAAATCCATTTATTGCGACTTATTATTCATTGTCTTGAAAATATAAAACTATTTCCCTAAAATCTGGGTGGTACTTCAGGTGTTAGCATATGATTAGATGTGCTGGTATACGAGCTGCCAAAATCTCATATCAAGCGATACATTTCACAATTTAGAACTGGGAATGAGTTCCCTTGGCAGGCAAATTGTAAGACAACATTTGGGAATTAGTGGCAAGGTCTTTGATCTCATCAAATAATTAAAAGCGAAAGTTTATATGTCATGAAAAGCGAATTTTGGAGCAGTAGGTGCAAAGGAAACGCCAAGTGAATCTTCCTATAGGAACGGTGCCTGGCCTATATTTTGGATACCCATATATATGGGTCAGGGCGTCAGAAAATGTACAATTGCCAGCTCTACACATTTTGTGAATTGTGCTAAATAAAGCTGAAAAATGATGAATACTAGGTATATTTGAGTATATTTGGCATTGTCTTGATTCAAACGATCTGTTTGGTTATGATGAACAGTATGTGGGTCAGACTTTCAGAAAATATACAATTGGCAGCTGTACCCATTTAGTAATTCTGCTAAATTAGGCTGCGATTTGGTCAATACTGGGTGAATTCGAGTATATTCGACATTGCATTGATTCTATCAATCTGGTTAAGTTTAACTGTATTTTGAACTTCATTGTCATCTGAAATTTAGGTTATTTGAGAGGATTGGGGAAGGTGAATTATACATTTTCTGGCGACTTCACCAATTTTGAGCCTAGAAGGCTGCCAGTGTGCGGCTACTCTACCAGTGGAATGGTTGGCACCTGTATAACCACAAACCACACAAGGAATGCAACACGCCCCACCTAGTTATAGCATATACCTCAGTACTTATTATAGCACTAGTCACTTAGTGTTGCAACACATCACATACACTCATCAATATCTTATCAACTCTTAAAGTCTAATAATCACATTCACAACCCAAATATTAAAGGATTGGTATCAGTGAACAACATTCAGGGGATGCTAGGTTTTAAAGATTTAAAGATTTTTAAGAATAACATTACATCGTTTGATGCTGTTCTCAGCCATTCCTGCTCTCATTATACAATATTCAAAAACTGTCCATACAATAATACCATTTTATATTCAAGTATAAATTCAATATTCAATATTTTACAACTAAATATAGTTTCTCCACACCGAACCCACTCAGGTATAAAAAAAGAGATCCTTTGCAATGCTCTTATTTTTGCCATCTACCAACGAGACTTCCCTCTAGTCTCGTTGCATCTACTAAGTCATTATTGTCGGATGTTATTATCAACCTTTTCAACAAGTAAATACAATGAAGCATAATGGTATCTGCTCAGCATCAGACCACTGATAAGGTTAGGTGTTAATTGCTATCAGTAAGGGTGGTATTAACCAGGAGGGTGTGAGGTGTCTGATGTACATGTACTCCTCCTGGGTGTCCTCCCTGGTGCTATTGATTACTAATAGATCCAGGGGTGGGAAGTCCTTGATGGGTGTGGGTGAATATTTTATATCATAACCACTTCCTTTACCTACACACACCTATAGATCTGTGTCCGCCCGAGTGGATTAATATGGGTTGTATTTTTTGTTTGTTATTAAATTTGTCTATCCACTTCCACACATTCTGTATCAATATATTAGTTTTACATCATGTTACGTAATAATGACGTAACAATGTGTAACCACTTTGCCGATAATTCTACGACTATTCAATCTCCAAAGCTAGACAAATCTTCATATATTTCTTATTGAAATTGCCATGTTTTAAAAAAGATTTTAAAGTAAATTGTACTAGGGCATTTGGGTGATTCTGCACAAATCGAGTGAAACACTAATTATAAGGATTTTCACCAGTGGTCAATAGCTGACGAGTAACTCTTTGTAAAGCAGTGTGTCGTGTGCAAGTACTCCAGCTAATGTGTGGTAACGCTGGATCAAATCATAGAAACATACATTTGGTTCTGGGAAACCTATCAACCAGGAAAACAACTCCCAGCTCACCATAGTATCGCCATTGCTTTTTATACTGGCTGAATATTATAAATGTGGATTGCAGTAAAACCTCGACTTAGAAGCACCTCTCTAATCCGAACACCCCGCTATTAAGGACACGTTGGGTCAGTTTCTTTACTGTTCATTGCCCTTATACTGACACCTCTTCAATCCGGAAACCTCGCCATTATGGACAGTTGAACACAGTCCCGTGGGTGTCCGTTATATTGAGGTGTTACTGTAATTCCCATGACAATTGCTCTCGTTATTGCACTTTCCCGGATCGGTTTCTTCATGTGACCATAATGTCCTTAGAGTATCCCTAAATTTTGTAGATTAATAAAATCGTATTTGAACCTGTCATCTACCCTGCCCCATCCACACGGCTCCATTACTGAGTGGGGTGTGTATTACTCTTGGGTCAGGTCGTCAGAAAATGTACAATTCATAAAAAAAACTTCAAATAGGATCTCAAATAACCCAAATGTAAGCCAAAAGTGGGTATAAATTCAGTTCAACATAACCGAACAGATTTCTTTTAATCAAACCAATACCAAATTTACCCAGATATACCAAGTATTTTACATTTTACAGCAGAATGTAGCAGAATTGACTAAATATCTAGAGCTGGTGATTGTACATTTTGCCCATATGTAGCTGCTACCTGATATAGCTGGTGTAGTGTAGTGAGGGTGGTGTGCCATGGTACCAGCCATGTACAATCATGTCGGCTACAACTTATTACACTCAATATACACCTCCGAGGGTTGAGTGAGATAATTAATCGCTCTCATAGTACGTGACCCATGTAACACATGCTAGTCAGACTTTAGAGATGGCATTCAACATTTTTCTAGTTGTACATTTGTAACATGTGTATCTGCTGGTTTAACAGTTGTACCTGGAGATGGGAAATATGGATATCATGTTATAAGCATGAAATATGGAGAGTAAAGCTCCAACATAGCTCATGCCGTGGCTAGAGCTCCCCTCTTTATAATAGTAGTCAGAATATAATGTCCGAGCTCCAGCATAGTTATAGTGTTATGTACTATTACGTAACATTGCTGGACCTAATTACATCTACATTAATCATTCATTAAATGTGAAACGGGTCTCAATAAATTTTATTTAAAAAAAAGATTTTACATTCAAGGACTGATCTATATTCTACAATGGACATGGAAAGTTTTCTCTGGTGTTACTACTGCTCCCACAATTCATTACGAATCAGGGTACAAGATGGCGGCTATGCAAATCCCCTATTAGACATTCACTTACACAATATTTTCCCTGTTGTAGTCTTTCGCTTTTCCAATCCTTCCCTCTCGATTTCTTATTTTGCTTATGGGCTGCTCCGTCCCTTGCTCTCTTCTCTCTCTCGATTTTGTTCTCAGCTGTTTTCTCATCGGTTCTCTCTCTAACTTTCTTGAATAGATCTTCACATTGTGCCCCCGACACGGGCCAGTGAACACAAGTTGGTGTACACAATTAATACGTTCTGGAAAGTGACACATGATTCAGGAAAATGACTTAATATACCAGATACACTCAGTTATTTCTAGTATTTATCATTTTCTTAGCAGAGTTAGCAGACCTTTCCTAACGTGTAGAGCTGTCGATTGTGCATATTCTGACGAGTATTTATGTGGGGCCTAAGAACTTTACATTGGTTCATTGGAACAGTGAAACTTTCCTTCATCTAGGGCTATACCTAGACCTGGGACTGACATATCAGTGGCGTATTTACTGTATTCTTTCTCGGCTTGTCAAGGGCAATGAATGTCTTGTTTAGCTTGCATGATGGAATGTAGAATCTATTTCCCTTGGACGAAACAGATTAACGGGTCGGATTTTATCCAGACCAGACCGTACCCTTTAAGCTCAGAACTGAGTTGAGTCCCTTCAAACTGAGGGAACGCTTTTTGCTCCAAACCATAAAATGTCATTTATTCATTTTCAATTGTTTATTTATCTTTATTTGTTTAATTCTTTATTTAACCAGGTATTAGAAAAGGGTGTAGCCTTTGCTATTCCTAATTATCAGGTCAGATCAGATCAGGTATCTGATTTTCACCTCGACCCTTGCTTATTCTTTTACATGAGACAACATTTAGGATATAATGTGGTGGAAGGAGTTAGAATGAGATGAGATTATATTCCATTAAGACGCCCACTACAGGGCCAGGAAAGCCATTCGCACAGTAGGCGTCCAATCACTGACATGCCATTCTTATCTTATCTATGATAGCCTGCTTCATGAAAACGACCCTGTTTGAAAGCACATGTTATCAAATTGCATTTGATATCAACCTTTTTATTTAATCCATTATATGGGAAAACTTCCATTCTATAGGCTAAGTTATTCCATGGAATGAACTTTTTCATAGACATTGCCTGATTTTGTGACTTTTATTCTTTTACTAGCTTTTTTTGTTGAATTCTGAAATTCCTCAAGAGTAAAACTAATGATAATATCGCTATTTAGGCATCATTTGATCCTCTATTGAACGAGTAAATACCTTCGGGGTCCCCATTTATTTTCCAAGTGAAGACAGCCCCCTACATCCATGGATGTGATTTGAATAATCTCAGCAATAGATCCGCAGTAAATTAATTCCGCCCATGCCATTGGGCATACCATCATGACACTTGTGCAGGTGGCCTCGCCTTGGCGGCAATAGACAATAGTGGGATTTGCATGTCTCATGCGCATGTTTATTACGGTGCATGCTGGGATGGATTCAGTTCAAATCTGACCTACACATACTTAGCAACATTTTTATCGAAAATTGCAAGAATCTTTTCACCACTATCATAGTTTGTGTACATGATCTATAAAAAAAAAAAAATGTATGACAGGAAAGAAAAAGTCTTGTTTTATGGAAACATGTAAAAAAACATGACTGTTAAATATTCCATGCAGAACATGACATGTTTTCCATAGCTTGTACACTGACTATGACATACAAATCCCACCATTCAATGCGGATCGATTCAAGATTCAAGATGGTGGACATGCAAATCCCCTATTGCATACACCGCTGATGAGGGATTTTTAGCAAAGGGGTTACCATAATATATTCAGCAAGAATGATGGTTAGACTGTGATTCAATTGATGCTTCTTGGTCTGCTATGAGATACACCTGGAAATAAAAGTACAATTGTGGAAATGCTATCCAAGCAAACTCCCCTATTGTTGTCTGAGACATACCAACCCAGGTAAAGCATGCCTTTTCCCATAGAGTACATTTGATGGTGGGAATATTTCGGATCACGCCCTCCCAGTGTTGTTTTTTTCACGATGAATTTGAATAATTGTTTACTTGGAGGTGTCATCATGTCAACCCCGTGTGAGACCTGCATGGTATTAAGCCAGCCACCAACTAATAAAGCCAGAAAAAATAATAAAAAAATCTCCACATACATGATATGAAACCTAATATTCATTGATGGGGTAGGGGCAAAATATTTATATTTTGTATTTCCAAGTTTTTGAGAACTATCAATTTACTGGATGAGAGTGGAGAATCACGCATCAAGGTTATCCTTTGTGGCTTGGCAATGCGGTACATTTCAATATATACTTTGCATATCCAGGTACTTGGAGCAGAGGCAATGTGAAGGAATATAAATAACACACTTCACAGGGACTTTTCAGGCATCTGTGGAGTCTGCTTATTTGTGTAGCACTCCATCAAGCTGGAGTTAGCCAGACAAGTCAAGTTTTAGTTGAAGTATGACAGGGAAAGGTTTCACCATAGGTCCGATTGTAAATGGGTTGGAGCTATTACTACTGTGTAGCGACTTTGTCATTGTGTTGATATTATTGTATACTGTGTGCATTATTAGAGTCATTGGATAACGTGAGCCAGGAATAACTAGCAGGACAATTAATTATACTCCTTATGATAGCCTCAGATATGCATTGATGAATTCAACACACAGTCTTGATATTTGGTATAGTTATTCATGCTGTTAACAGCGCTAAGCACCAAAAACATGAGAACATTCCACCAACAAGATCTTGTGAATAAATTCCATTTAAATATCTCAATTTTGCGAAAATCATATCATTTTGTTTTTATCTTATCTTCAGTTTCCTAAACTGATTTTCCTACTCAGAAAAGACAAGAAGCCAGGAGCATTAAAGTGCGTTATAAGTAAAACATTGAGTGATTTTTGTGAGAATTTTGTTTTAAATTGATTTAATACATACAGTTTAATACATTAAGATTAGATTATGTATTGACAGCTTTACTACATAATCTATATCCCATTCTCCACCATGAACCAACTCACATAAACCGATATAAATAAATATCTACACTACCCTGCTCCAAGCACCCACTCAGAAATTAAAGTGTATAATGGCTGTGACTGTTTCCCAGCCACCCATGAGGAATCTGTGCACTGAGGCAGGGTAATCACATCCACCCTCACGCCTGTGAAATCTACATCCTACCCATAGAGAGCATGCCCCACTACCTGCCTATTCTCTACCTATAGTATATAGCAGACTTTCACATTGCGCTGACCAGAGACATTGTCCACTCGCACCCCCTCAGGCTCTCCCCTGGTTTGCACCCTTGTTATTGGTGTGCTAGCAACTATAGTAACACCCTTTGAAAAGTGTCCATTTGGAATTTATTTAATGAAGGTTCTGGTATGAAGTCTCACTGGAATACTATTGAATGGAGCCCTAAAGTTCCTTAATTCACAAAGGAGACAGTGACATTTATAATATACGCCTTTGTTGTTGTTTTAAAGAGTATTTGTTTCACTTCTGACTTACATTATTTATATAAATTGATAGTATGGTTATTTTAGTTTTAACTTGACTAATTTATATACTGCCCTGATTGGTCAATACTGACTCTAGCAAAACCTGTCTCTAAAAATAATTCATCACATTTCCCTATCAACTCTGGCAGTATATTTCGATCCTCCCTCGTCTCGAAAACCAATTTTCGTGCCACAAATGAGGGCTGCAATCTATAGAATCCTACACTAAGAGTCAGTGACACTTTGGTGAATTTCTAGTTAAAGTGTTGAGTGTAATTAGTGGAGACAGGAGACAGGTACTTCCACTATGCCTGTCACTAATGCTCTCTCCCCAGGCTAAGGTGTCAGTAGAAAAGCTCGAGCACTTTCCCCTATTTTACACACTTTCTATTATTTCAAGTGAATGCATAGATTTGTGTTAAGTCTAC
This sequence comes from Sthenelais limicola, assembly GCA_942159475.1. Taxonomy (NCBI): domain Eukaryota; kingdom Metazoa; phylum Annelida; class Polychaeta; order Phyllodocida; family Sigalionidae; genus Sthenelais; species Sthenelais limicola. The sequence continues at coordinate 23,931,096 of OW804101.1, forward strand.
ACCCCTGACTGGATTGCTCCCACTGGAAGTCTTGTTATTATGGTCCCTTGAGCCTAATAGGATTAGAGGATGGGGCTTGTGAACCTAGATGTCCAAGTGAGTTCAAGGAACTGACTTGAGAATATTACAAAATGTAAACTAAATGTAATAATAAACAAGCTAATAATAATACTAAATATATTTTTATTGGTCAGCCACATAAATATATGGTGCTAGTCGCCATGGTAGAGGTAGCATGCCACAGAATTTTACAAAAAAGTTGGAAATAAACTTATAAGAGAAAAATGTAACAGTTTTTAAAAGATGCTAGAAAGATATCTGATAACAGATAAATTGTGTTCCTCGTACTAATCGTTGTATTTCCCATCTTCCATGTCACACTTTTGCTTTGCGATGTCTGAATACATTATCAATGATATCAATTTCTACAAAATAAATCAATTTGTGTGTACATTATCAGCAATATTTTATATTTTCATGAAATGATTACATTCATCTAATCATTCCTCTTTCTTTTTTCAGGTATGTCACCCTTTGCGGTCCTCCAGTTGTTAAGTATTTACTTTTAAATATATCTTCCTAAAAATTGTGTCTTGATAAAATAAAGAGCCATGACGAGGCATTAACATGACAAGTAAAAACTAATGCCTCAGTACAACCAGGGAGGTATATACAGTGGCAAGATCATATACCTGTCGTACATCTAATGCTCGAAGAAGTGTGTCGTTTCTACTCCCTCTGTATATACCTCCTTAGTACTAGGTATCTGTTAATCTTGTCCAGTTCACAACCTTTTTTTGGTGGTGGGTTGGATTTGTAAATATATCCACCGTCGGACCTCGGTGATGACAGCAACTACTTGGTACAATAAACTCTATACATATTATAGATGGCTAACTGGCTTCTCTGCATTTTGTATCAATACATAATAATGTACCAACTCCATATATAATCACCATCAGTATGACATTAATTGGATTAATATGATATCGTTTTGGTAGGATTAAATCATTGAATCAGACACAGAACTACTTTCATTCCGAAGCAACACTCGTGTATGAATATATTGTAGTTGTGGCTAATCCCCCTCCTCAGCTCTACACTATTTAACGAGAAGTGAATTGTTGAGAGCACTTCAAGACAACACCTTTCCACTGCACTAAATCAGTACTATACTAAGTGGTGGATGTTTGTATCGTGTTAATTCATTCCTATAATTAGTCAGCATACATACATGTAGCCAGCATACATGTATATGCAATTTAATATAATATATGTGATGTGATACAGCAAAATAAGTCACACGTCGCAAAAAATCGATTTTGAGATAACATTATATTTGAAAAGATGAGATCAAGCGGATTCCAATGATAGTAAACAATTGATATTTCTTATGCATGACAAACAAGTTAGCTATATTTCTTGATGGTGGACGACTGGTAAATTAGTTAAATATCCTCCTTAGAAAACGCACAGATCCATTTAGCACACAGTCTTGGCATTTGGTACATGTATTACTACCACTAAGAACACTAAACAGTCAGAAAATGAAAACATTCCTAAAGGTTCTTGTGAAAAAGACATTTAAGAAATAATCATTTCTGCGACTTATGACTTATTTTCTGTAACGCATCACGCATGAAATGCGTTTCCTGGCGGCATGTAAGCATGTGAGGAGAGGAAATTGTTCCCAGGGGACGTAGTTTGCCCTGGCGGAGAGACTATACAACTTGTGTCCAGGGTCAAGACCCAAATTGTCCAGTTAATGAAGAAAGCCTTAAGCCTTCTAACAAACTTCAATAAACTCAGTTGAACCTTTGGTGGAGACCAACGGAACGCCATATATCGAGGACAATAGAGGATTAGTTCCATGATCCTAATTAGTTGGACTTTAATTAATTGAGTTAATTTGTAAAACGTATAAGAATGGATATAGAGAGGGTCAAACATTGGTGGTAGGAAGTTGCAGTGTTGGGAGGCTTTCATGCTTGGTTTGAACAAGGTAAACCTCATTGCCTTAATCGCTTTCTGGCTAATATAGCTAGAACAGGGTCTTTTGATGTACGCATTGGGTTAAAGCTTTAACAAATGTACAATTCACCTATTCACAATTCATCTATTGAATCAAGGCGATACCGAATATATTCCGATGTATCTAGTATTTATTGTTTCAAGCCTAAATTAGCAGAATTTACTAGATGTATACAGCTGCCAATTTTATATTTTCTGACGTCCAGAACTGCATGCGTTTATATAGTGATAGGGAAATGTTCGGGAGTTAATTACAAATGTTGATGAAATTCAGTCACATTGATGAAATTAAAATAAACGCAGAACATGAATTTAATTAGATACAGTGAAGAAGTTTGAACTATAGGTAATCGGACAGCACGGTGAAATCACATTTGGTAAAAGGAACATAATAGTGGAAAAACAATCTTTCTTTTTTGGATTCAGTCTTCTGACCTTTTCTAACCTTTACCCCACCCAGGGTGCCCATTATGTATTTATTTACCTTCACACCTAAGACCAAGGCTCTAAAGGTGTTGTGTGTCTTTGAGTGCCTTTGTGTGCCCTTCTTATGTCCTCCTGTGCCTTTATGGTAAGTCAAAAGCCATGTTTGGTTCATTTGTACACGTTTAGTAACACCAAACATGGACATACACATGTGAATATCTACTTGCCATAGCAACGGAGCAACAAACCTCGCACCAGATATTTCATCATGGTTCAAAATGGCCGTCAAAAACAAGGTAGCAAGCTGTTCCCTTTGTAAATATTTAATCTCAATACTGAGTAATCTTAGCATAAACGTTATGCGACCTATAGGCCTGTCCTCTCCATAATATACCAGGAACACTTTAGTTTCTTCCTGACTCTGGAGTAGGCGTTTTAATAGGATTATAATGGCTGTATACGGTTTGAAGCGAGAGGCTTTCCCTCAGTTCAGAGGAATTTCTTTAAGCTCTGAGCCTAGACAGTATAGCATTTATAATTGATTATCATGTTTTCACTTGATTCACTCTTTTTTTATTATTTGAAAAAAGAGGGTCTATGAAGGATTTACTCTCTTCTCATGAAGTAATGTTAAACTTTAGGTCCAGTTAAGAATAGCAATGTAATATTGTTCCGAAATAACATTTTTAAAAGGTACATTGGGAAAAGTCTATTATATAGATCGAGGACTTTAAGCTTGAACTTCCTGTGTCTGGGTTTATTAGAATTCCCTAGCTCACTGCTTGTAGGTATCAACTTAATATATCAACACTCACCTCCATGCACCTCTCTACTAGCCCGAGTCTAAATTAGTTTGTTCTGCCCACAAAGTTACTATTCAAAGACCAATAAAACCTGAATATAGAAACTTGGCATCATGATCTTATATCCCTGCCATGTAACATGTAGGTATACAAGAAGGTAGGAGGTGTGTGTGTGTGGGGGGGGGGGGGGGCTAACTAATAGGGTTGTTCCAGCTATCGTGTTTTTCTACAATTTTGGAAGACAATAAAAACCACTGATGTGAAAAATATTGAGGATAGATGCAGGGCACTGTCACTTCAGTCGCAATCGTCCAATAGGGGATTTGCATGTCTCACTGCGCATGTCTATTACAGTGCATACTGGGAATGATTCAGTTTAAATCTTCTCATAAAGAATGCAAAGATCTTTTCACCAATATCATAGATGGTGTGCTGAATGATCTATAAACCCCAAATACATGAAGAGAAAGACTAAGTCTTGTTTGATGGAAACATGTAAGACACACGAATACATTCATATGAAATCACTGTTAAGTATTCGATGCAGCCCATGTTTTCTATAGCTTTTACACTGACATACAACTCCAAATGATTTGATGCGAATCGAGATTTTCCCACTCGAAATATCAAAAAATTAAAGCACTGATCACAGCATGAAAACCGATCGGTGACCCCCAGCCCCTTAATGTGTTGGTGCCTACTATCTACAAGAACGTCTGTGTGTGGGCGGGGGGGGGGGCTGAACTAAGTTCCTTGGACCTTGAGGATATGAAATAATTTACTTTATGTTCGTGGAGTCAATAGAGTAGAAAGGATGGATCTGTAAACCAGTTTAGTGAGGATATGCTAACCCATGTTTTCTGTCTCTGATCCTACCACAATATACCCCAGTGTGCTGTAAGTTGGGGATCGTCCCATGTCATCAAGCTATATGGAGTTTACTCTAATTTGAGCGAAATGATTGCTCTTGTTTCTGTCATCCGTCACCACATTGTCAAATACCTTTGTTCTAAAAGTATCTATATACCTAAATTACCTGGGAATAAACTCCTTAAACATATGAATAATTCCATGTGCCACTTCTTCTCCTCCTCCTCCTCCTCCTTCTTCTTCTTCTTCTTCTTCTCCTTCTTCTTTTTCCTTTTTTCCGCTTATTTTCTCGATCTTATTATTGTATTTCCAAGGATATTAGTCAATCCTCCATTGCTGTATTTAGTATTGGTTTATTGTCAATGTGCACCTGTGCCAAGCTAAGTATACAGCCCGAGTGTGGCAAGTGTCACAGCGCTACTTAAGGGTTAAGTCTAATCACTATAGTTAGACCACACTGACCACACACCAATGGTTAAAGTCTAGTTGTCTCCATGATGTATGAGGCCCCACTCAAGCATAGGCCATCTCCGTATTACGGTATATAAGAATCTATAAACAAAGATGTGTTCAATATAAATGTCTCATTTCTCGTACCTACTGACCAGATATATAATTATATGTATTTCAAATATTCAAGAGTCTATTTTCTTGCATACCAATGACCTGAAAAAAGGAGCAAGGCTTGTAATACAATCAATATTAAAGAATTACAAGCGCCATGATAAGGGAAGTTAGATCTCTGATTATTTAGATGGTGCCATCTGTGTAATGAATGTATATGAAGCATGGCTCTTTTGTTTGCAGGGTAGACTCTCTATAGCAGTTGTGGGCTTACCTGAACTACCCCACCAGTTTAGCAATAGCTTCAAAGCAATTGCTATTGATTTTATAAAGAAATGAAATTTCTCAATGGTGAATCTCAATTACATAGATAATAGATCACTGACGCACATAGCTTTAATATCAGAATTGATTTCATTGTAAAGGTTCGTTGTGTATGGTATGATAGAGCGATATCTCTATATATATAATCCTAATTTGTATATTATCCCCTTTCTCAGAAGTGCACTATAAACCACGTCTTGTGGTGAAATAATGATTTGTTCCTTATGGACTCTACCCTTAAAGACACCTAATTTTAGATTCAGAATAATAGACATTCTCTACCACTCCAGATTCAAAATGACTGCCACAGTATGCAAATCCCTGAATAAGAAGCAGGAGGGTGGGGCATCTGTCAGATGTGTAGGAGAGCAGAGCCTAATCACAATGGGTGAGAGATAGTGACCACACACCAGTATTTAAAATCTAGTTTGTTCATCAAGTGGTGGCCCTTGTACACACAACCAGCCAGACAAGGGTTGGAGACTTCTTGCTGAACGAGCAAAGAAAGCAGCCTGCCTTCCTGATTAAATACCTTATTGACTCATCCTTGAGGGGAGAGCCTTGGGATGAGTGCCATTTAACACTGTGGTGACTTGTCCTATTCCACCTCAACTAAAATGCTGACATCGTGAATGGCAGATCTTCAGATCATTTCGTTTGTGCAAATCAACTTTATTTCCTTAATGGCCTTTACAATGCTAAGACAACTTTTATTTCGGTTTTATCTTTTGTCTTATAACCTGTAGGTTTCACCATATATACTCACATAATGAATATAAACGGATGAATATGAATAGATTCACATGGAAGCATAAAACACTCATACTTATGCACTAAGAAACATAATATTGCTGAACCATATTGTATTGATCTTGTCGCTAAAATCTCGAGCTTTAATTCAGGATTTATTCTAAACAGCAGAATATAGATTTAAATAGCAACATACTTTGGTCAAACATATACCCAAGCTTAATATAATTTCAGTTCAAAGAATGCTTGATGTAACTATAATGGTGATATGAATTCTCGTGTTGTCAATGATCGATGATTATCAATGATTGAATTTCCCTTCTAAATAAAGAGATCCCTTTGGGGCTCAACAAAATTAATAAAAACATACAAACAAGGGCTTTATGTTTTCTGGTCATATTTTGCTTTCAAATCTGATATCTTAAGGATACATGTATATACATGTATTGTTTTTTTCCAGTTCATATGGTACATTCATAATCGTAGTAGTAATGATAAAATAAAATAAAATCTGGAAATGGACAGCCCCCTTCTATGAACATTTATTTATATCCTGCAAATCATGCATAACATCGTCTCCGATATTAAGAAACATGAGGATGGGTATAAGTTTCCCTGCTAGTGTTTTATTGTTTTCCTTATAGTTTAGAAGAAAGTATGATACACAAAGTTGCTCTCCTGTTTAGATTTGCACAATTCATACGACGAGAGGTCCGTCCCAGACCTGCACCCACCCCCGCCTAGCTTCAGGACAGTTGAGTGTTTAGAAGTTAACAAACTGAACACTTTCTGCTGGTCCCTATCTTGTCCACTCTATAATGATTCCGTATTGACTCCTTAGTCACGTGACTATTTACTTAGGCTGACCTCTGTGATGGACAGTAGTAGAACATCCGGGTATCTTAAATCTATAGTTTACATCCTTAAAACATCTCGAAAATTCCAATTCTTTTTAGAATAAAAACAAATCATCAGATTCCTACTTTATTCCATTGTTTCTTGTCTGTGTCAAAGAAGATTAAAAGTAGCATTCCCTAAATGTTCTTTAATAAATACAATTATTCTTTGAAATAATTCACCATGAAATGAATTCAGTTTCCTCGGTGACTTTGTGGGGTATCGATCTATTGTGTGGCCAACCTCTTGGTCGCTTGGTCGCTTTACAGTGGGTGAAGTCAGTGATAGGAGCTTTAGTGTCCCATGCTCTGAGGTCCCAGTGATCAAATGGAGTCTACCAAAGCACCAAATCTGTGTTGATTACCGATGGAAGATAAGGGATTTACTATACATCGATTTGGATAACATCACAATAGTAAGTGATCATAAATTTCCTCTTTTTTAGGTTTGATAGTTTGGGAGGTGTTCATTCTCCACCTAGCCTGGTCCAGAAGACTTACCTGGCGACCCATTGCCACTCATCAACCTCCAAACTCCCTATTTCATCCCCCTTTTCTTTCTTTTCATCCCGCTTTTCTGTCCTTTCATCCCTCGTTTCTTTGTTTTCATCCCCTATTTTCTTTCTTTTCATCCCAACTTTTCTTTCTTTCAACCCCTCTTTTCTTTGTTTTCATCCCCCTTCCTTGTTTTCATCTCCTCTTTTCTTTGTTTTCATCCCCCTTTTCTTTCTTTTTATCCCCTCTTTTCTTCTGTCAAGGTTTCAATATTGGAGTTGTTTAGCCACAGTTTAATTTAACCTCACGACAAATTCCCAGGGGAAGAATGGGATCAAGTCTCTTCCCCTTTATTACGTCTCACATTTCATTAATAATTATCATGCTGTGAATTTACCCATACTTATACCAGATAAAAAAGATCAGTGGTGGTCCTAATCCTAAGCCAAACTGTTGATAGTTCTTTTTTCTGTTTTCTTCCCTAGAGATGTTATTTATATCTACACCATTAAATATATGAGAAATTCCCTGGGAGAAGTTAAGGCTTTCTATGGTAACCTAGGACCGACGATTGTAATTCAGTACCAGATCTCTTTCATTTTCCTCACAACAGTTTGAGAATTATGCAGTACAAATGTCCCATAAACCTCATCATTAGACTAGGGTTGGCGAGGGCCGGCCCACCTGTAAACTAAGCTCTATGTAATAGGTGTGAATGGAATCGTGAATGGGGTTCAACCTGAGACACTGGGCCGCAATCAAATCAAAATGAAAGGCAACAGGTGGTTTTAGGTGCAGACCATATTGGTCATGCTTGGCTGGTTTGATCTCCCATCATATATCAGTCACTGTAGACAACCCCCTCACACTGGTATTTGTCAGGAAAGTTAACAAAAAAAGTTTCTTAAAAAAAGAAAAAAGGTTTCTTTCAGTTTACCAGAATAGGCTCACAATTCATGTGGCATGCAATACTTTTTCGGTAGAAAAATGGATCATCGTCATGGGATTTTGATATTTTTATAGAACGATATCACAGAATTATTGTTTAATATGGTTGGACTGACCAAATGGTGGGAGGTATTGTCCATGTAATTAGACTTGTGATTGCCATGCTATCAAGCTCTCGTCTGTTATCATTATATCTAAGATACCATCCACGTTGCTACCTAGACTTATATTAGAAATTAGATATTGACCCAAACCTGTAATCAGATGGTAAAGGAAGATGTAGGAACTAACAACTGTACAACTTGAGCACCTCCTGGAAGACCTGCACTGTGTGCTGAAGGTCGATCTTTCTCCAACATAGAAATGAAAAATGTAACCGTATTAATGAGGAAATAAAAGATTATTAACTTAAGCTTAATTTAAACATTATTTTATATTTAAAGCTGTGTTCTTATGCAGCTATTATGCCTAGTAGGTGTACAGAATTATGCAGTACAGGTGCCTAGTAGCCTTAAGTTGTATTTCTCAAGACTTTGAAAGGCTTTGAATTTCACACAAAGAACTTTAAAAGTCTGGAATTTGGCAGTCATCTATTTCAAACAGTGGCTGTTGGTAGAAGCCATGCCACAGGAAGGAGGAAGTTATGATGCAAGAATGCGACCAGAATGCACCACTTCACTCTTAGTTTTATTGTTTACTTTATTGGGAGTTTCTGAGGTCCTTGAAAAAACTCATCTCTGCTGGTCTTGAATGTCCTTGAAATTTCCTTATCATGACAGGCGTGGACAAGAGAAATCTTACCAAATTCTTTCATGGTTTGGCCTGTCTATAGTCGATATTAACAAAGACTGCAGCTTTGATAAATCATTAACATGGGATCAAGCTGTAAATGTGTCCAATGCGCTACACAGATCTATAGAGCGGTTTATTGGGCACTCTGACCTGATCACAGGTGGGTGGTGGGAGACCACGGGCCCCCGCCTAGCTACCCCTGCTATAAATTCTCACCTCCATTGGCTGCCTTTCTGCCCTGGAGGCATGTAGCTCCCCCTGTGGATGATCCTGTTGACTATTAAGTCCCCCCTGCTAGTTCAGTGCGGTGGGTACAGAGCGCATCTAAGAAACATTAGATTGAGCACAATAGTGGGTTTGCCATCGTGTCAGAAGAAGATTGGTATATTGCTGGTAAAAGTTACAAATATCTAACAGTTTGGGCTCAGAGTTGAAAGAGTCCCTCCAAGATGGAGGGACTCTCCGCAAAATGCTACTTCAACCCCCTGAAGACGCCTACTCCAGGACCAGGACAGTCATTAGCGCAGTCCCAGCACCGACATACCATCCTTAGCTGGTCTTAGAGGTTGTGAGCCTAGACTGTTAAAGCCTTTCAATTAAGCTTGATGAAATCAAGAATATTCAAGAATACATAAAAGATAAATACCCTACAGGCAGGATTCCCGTGCTTGTTGTTTTTCTTCAGAATATGGAGCAATTGCTTCAAAATTCCGAAGGCTTTTGTCTTTACAGGTTCTTTGTGATAATGCATACAATATTAATTGTATTCAAATCAGAGACATCTACCCTAGTGAAACATAGAAACGTTGTATTACTTGCCATTTATGACTGACCATCAACAAATATAAATTGATACTCGTCGGGTAAACATTCAAGCCAAAATTGGCTTCTAATGAGGTCCAATACTAACGACTGAAGTTCTCAGTGACTAAGCCAACTCCCCTATTGTTCTCAGAGTCGGCCAATTACTATCAAATATTTGTCGAGGATATTCAGGTGTGAAGGCTTGTGGGACGGCTTGGGTGGGTCCGGTTGCAGATTTATGCCCTCTGTCAAGAAGGGAATCGCCCTGACAACTTGGAAGGCGATTGGAGAGCTAGGCTTTAATGTATCCAGCCAAGTTCAAATTGCACCGAGCCATTTCTGTACCTTTATACGTCCACCAATCATCTACAATTGATGAATAGGGCCTTAATGTTTGGTGTCCGACCCAACCCTGATTCAGTGCTATTACTCAGTGTAAGATTGTCATCTTAATGTATGAGTTTTTAATGAGGTGAAGAGGAGCTAACTGACATTATGTATATCTAGTGTTAGCAGCCAGGATTCAATATTTCATTGATACAATCTGAATGGCTTCTCCATATTGTTATTTTGTATCTTTCGACTTCGTCGTATCAGCTGGTCCTGGGGTTAGCACATTTCTCATTTGTCGCACTGAGTTTTGTTATTTTTAGAATTACAACTGAAGTTACAATGAAAAGGTTCAGGAGTTGGCTCCTGCTATGGTGGATATTTGGGCTTTATTTCACAGCCACTGGATAAATGGATCAACATTATTTTCAATAATTAAGTGGGGAAACGAGGTGTCTTCGTGATTCTCGTCCGAATAAATTGGCTAAATTGTATTTTATTTTATTGTTACCAAATTTACTAGCCGTAAATGTTTCTTATTTGTATAATACACACGTTTAATCGTACGAAATCTGCAATGTCATAAAACTTTAATGATATACATTTATGCAATCTCTTGCCAACGATTTTCCATTGTTTTCTTAGATGATACACATCGAATCATCCTTACACACAGTATTCTTAGTTTTGCCCGTTCCTCGATATGTATCCATACAGGTATGTCATAAAACATAAAAAGGGGGAAAAGGCTTAGATTGCATCTTTTTCTATCCATCTATGTGATGCACTTTGTACACCTCACCTGTGAATGAAAGGAGGCGCAAATGGAAAGGGACAGTATCACAGGGTGCATCTGGACGGTGTATTTTGGTAGGAAATGTATCATTTATATCTCGCCCCTATATCACCCGCCTCGTCACCTCTGTGTGAACCATCTGGCCAATCACGAGCAAGGGGGCGGGGCAATATGTGAAGAATTCCTTTAAGGGCATCTGCTAAGTACGCAGATAAAAGTGGACCTATTCTTGACCACTGGTTAAATACCTGTCTTAGTACAGAAGACGCTGTGGTCATTCTTTGGTCCACTGCGTCTTGATGTCCACTCAAGGTTCCCATGTGAAAGCTGCGTTCCCAGCTAATTTCACCAGCTTTTCCCAATTAATGTTTTCCCATCGCCTTCTCTCTCTTTTTGACTCCAAATACCAGTTTTTACTCATTATTTCCTGAGATATTGGTCTCGGACACCATAAGAGGGATTCGGAGTCGGAGTGTAATATTGTTACCAATTCATTCTAAACTCTGAGACGTTTCATTACGAATTAAAATATGTTCATTACATTTTTTTTAAAAAAAATATTCATTCCTTTAAAGCTAAATGATTCGCAATGAAATGCAGAAATTAAAATTTCCAGATTCTGAGTAGATTATATTGTTGATAATTCATTAGAGTTCCCCATTCTTAAGACCCTTAATTCGATCTAAGTAGGCCCAGACTGAAAGTGGCGCCTTGGTCTCCTCCCCCATTAGCGCACTGTGATCAGTGAAAGGCTGACTGCACAATAGCAAAGAGGCAGTAGTAAAAGTGTCCTTAACGCTCCTGCTAAAGCAACAAACCCCAGGTCGCCATGATGGCCACTTAATTGAGTAAGTTGTGCAACATTACCACACCCTGCATGCCTGCTAAATGTTCTACCTCCATAGATACCGTTGCCTCCAACACTGAGGTACAAAAGGTAACAAGGTTCTCACCCTTATCCGTCCCTGCAGTGGCCCTCCACTCTCACTGTATCAATGCATTTGGGCAAACTTCACCCTGCCTTTCAACAGTGGGTGGGAGAGCGGACAGAGTGCACTAATTATAGAGCGGTCTATTCGTTCATTGCAAGAAGGGGGTGGGGGCTGGGTAGGGGGGGGGGGGGTTCTATCCATATTGGTGACCCCCTCAATAGAGGTAACACTGAGACTCAACTTTGGCCTAAACAAGAATATGGTTTATTTAATCCTAATATAACATAGTGATTATTAAGGCATATAATCCGTTGCATTATAAAAAAGACCCTTCTGACATCTATAACCATTCGTCAAAATCATTATTTTATTAACGTCGAAATAGAAATATTCATTATTTAAACAAAAACAATCTTGGAAAAGCAATCTTCGTAATTACAAAACAAATAAAAGTTCTCCTCATAACTCAGTTGCATTGTAGAGGGATCCTTGTTTTCCTTCCAAATACTCGTGATCATTCATTCATTGGATCATTGTAATATCTGAGAGGTTTTATTAGAAATAGGATATGTTCATTATATTTTCCAAAAACCAACACAACCTTGGAAAGAATTATGAAGGTTTTTTTCCCCTCTCCCAAACAACTCAGTTGCACTTACCTTTGCATGTTTCTCTATATTTTCATTAAAAATGCAATAACAAAGTTCTATAGCAAAAATTCCCCCTCACGCCTATGTTCTAAAGAGTATAGTATTTCAACAGATCTACGGTATATCTGTGACAATTATATTATATTCGTTATCTTTTGTCGAACACACTCATTTATTGCTATTTACTAAAATAAATAGTGAGAACAACCTGAATCCATGTTTGAATCCCCCCCCCACCAACTGTCACCTGCGCTGTGCTATATAGTTGAGCCGCGGATGTTGTAAAGAAGTAGGTGCATGGTTGTGGTTGGGAGGAGAGGGAAGAAAGAAAAGTGGGCGATAATGAGAGACGAGGAAATGTTGTTGCTTGCTGAGATGAAGAGGCGAGCTTAAAACTCAGTTTGTGAAGTGTTACATGACAGAAGTACTTATGTTGAACTGTTGTGGTAGTGGGGGCGGGTGGGGCTGGGGGGGGGGGCACCAAGGCAATGCAGGCACCAGGAATAAACCATTTGTGTTTGGTAGAGTTTGGTTATTCACATTCACTTGATTCAGGCCCTTTTAATCCAATACGTGCACCACTCGCCTCCTTTTGTTGATGCTTTCATGGTGGTCAACGTTTTAATCGGACATTAACCAAAGTTCCCTTAGACTGTCTAGCATAATCAGAGCATGTAAATTCCAAACTCTGTAGAAATGTATTAACTCCAACAAAAGTAGCCAGTAACTTCGCGCCATGTTGCGTACTTCTTAGCTACGGAACCGGAAGTGTATGTGCCGAAAGCACCGCGTCGGAAATAGTTTTTTTCTACTTCTTATACAAGATAACACCCCATCTCGGAAGCGACGTATTGCTTTGATATAAATGTAAGATCAATTTGAGAAAATGCTACACTCACAGCCTCCAGGTCAGATGGTAATGGCATGTCAGTGATTGGGCACCTACTGCGCTAATATCTTTCCCAGCTTTGGAGTAGGCATGGGATTATAATGGCGTATTGGGGTTTGAACAAGAGACTTTGCCTCCGTTTGGAGGGACTCTCTCAACTCTGAGCCTGGACTCCACTCTAATTCCCACCCCGAAGTAAAGCACTCAATCTTTCTAATGTTATTTTAAAGCAGTATTACCAGATGATTCCCATCAAATCTATGTTGGTGCCTATTCTTTTTATCCCCCAGTTTGGAGGGACTCCCTCAACTCTGAGCCTAGACTGCCCCGACCCCCCCCCCCCCCCCATTTACACAGAAACACTCATGTACACTAGCTCCGCCTCTGGAGCTACGTTGGAGGACCCCTATAATGTTCACGTAACATAACAAAAACTCAGGGTACCCGCTGAAGTGTTTATTATTATTATGATAACATGAACATTAACAATGACTAGACTGGCTCCAACTGTTGTGACTGGTACTTATTGAATAACTTCTGTCAAATGGATTTATATCAGTGTAATCCATAACTCCATTGAGAAGTATATGAGTTACAGCAAGGTGATAAATATAGCCTCTATATTACCAGTTGCTGAGAACACTTTTTGGATTTTAACTGGTCCATAAATCAAACAAATCATATATATTATATACCAATGACTGTATTTGTATGCGTCTACACTGAGGTTATTAGGGAGATTTAGCAACCACAACGAACCAACACAACATTAACGCATCCACTGACTATTAAATTTTGTACATTACTACCGTTGTGGGGATATCTCGAGAGGTAAGGGGCTGCTAGACCGAGGGCATCTGCAATGCAGGCCTCTCGAGATATTCTCACAGCGTTAGTAATGTATTAAAAGTTAGTGGATGCGTTAGTGCTGTGTTGGTGCGTTGTGGTTGCTAAATCTTCCTATTAAGAGGGTTGGCTGCACTATGAAAAATACGCTGTCAAAACCTGGCTTTTTGTATTTGTCAAAATAGTCATTGTAGTCCTTGATGAAGTATGTTTTGTGGAGATGTGTATCTAACTGTTGCTCCTGAAAGGAAACCTATTCGATTCTTGGATATGGACCAGATTTAGTGATAAGGCAGAGAAATATGTTCTGAATGCAGTGAGCTAATTATAAATGCAAGGACTCGAGCCACTGAAGTGAGACCAATGTTTTTATTATGCAAAGGAGTTGTTTGACATGAGATTAAGTTATTTCATTGCTCATCTTTAATTTCCAAGCATCGAGTGGAAATTTATGCAGCTCTCTTGGCTCAGTGGCTGCCTGTCTGGCTGCCTGTCTGGCTGCCTGCCTGTCTGCCTGCCTGCCTGTCTGTCTGCCTGTCTGTCAATCTGTTCATGTATTTTGTTTATTGTGTTCATTTATGTGTTCATTTCTTTGCCTGTGTGTATGCATTTGTGTGTGCATGTATATATGCATATATATGTATGTCTATGTGAAGATAGTATACAATTCGTCTTCGCTAATCCCCTGAAATAACCACAATATATTTTTTTTAAATCCAGATCAAAATTCAGTTCAAATTAATTGAACGGATTTCTTTAAATCAACGCAATACCACATATACTCAGCTATACCAAGTATTTATCATTTTTCAGTCTAATTTAGCAGAATGTACTCAATGTGTAGAGCTGCCGATTGTACATTTTCTCACGCGCTGACCCATCTATGAGAGAGAGAGAAAGAAAGAAAGAAAGAGAGGAGAGATGGGAGGGAAGTGAAGGGTGACACCAAACGGGTAAAAAGAATAAGCACTTGAAGATCTACAGTAGAGATCTTGAAAAATACGAATGGATTAAAGAAAAAAAAGATTCAGAAGAACACATTACAGAAACAGTAATAAAATATGTATTCAACCCAATTATAACTCTGCCTTATGATATACACAACCGAGTCCACACAGAAGAATTCACAGCATCCACCAGCGCAAAAAGAACCCACCAAACCAGAGCCACCTTTAAAAGGAAGTGGTGAGAAAAGCCCTTAGGAGAATTCAATTCCTAAAAGGTGGGAATTTTAATTGGAATTGCCTGCGGGTCGGGCATTAGGGAGGCAAGGGGGTTCATCACCTATTCAATAGCACCTGGAGGCTAGCCTCATACTTGTCACAGTGGGGAGGTCAGGCCCTCATATAGAGGGGGCAGTGGTCAGGGGCACAGGTATATAATTATGTACAGGCTGTAGAGATAATATGCTGTAAGCTGTACAGGTAATAATAATGGTGGTAACCAATGTGCAGGGCTTCCCCACTAATGGCTATTATTGTCACTCCAGCCACCAAAAGCCAACACTGTGCAGCAGCATACCTGCACAGGGTTTGGCTTTGGAAAATAGTTTAATTCTAGCGCAGGGTAAGAGATACAATCTATATTCTCAATTATTTCAATTAAAAAGTGGAACAAATATAGGATGACTGCACTGAATGAAGGTTTATATACTAAAACGCATTCTACCAAAGTGACTCTAATAGTGAAATCACAAGACATGGGCAATATGATAGCTATAGCGCAATACAGGGAAGGTGCTTTCTCACCTAAAATCCCCCAGAAAGAGTTTCTCCCTTTTTGTATCAAAACTGAAGCAAAACTGGGAATATCTGAACGGGGTTTAATTATAGAGCAGGAAAAAAGATAAAATCTGTATTATCAGTTACTTTGATCTAAAGGTTAAGATTTTCTCTTTCTATCTTTTGCCTATGATGTGACAGTATATATGTCATTGCGTTCATTAAAACCAACAGAACTTAGAAGTGAGTGTAAAATATTTCGGAGGATTGCTAACGGTAAAACTGTACATTTCCAACGTCCTTACCCTATCCCACGCAATTGTTTTTCACTCAGTCTTGGTCTGGACATCACCACGGTATTTCGATCGCACTGTAGACCTTCGTGTTCATATAAAGGGACCAACACAAGTTATCTGAAACTGACTGTAGATCGGCCTGTGTACAGGGACTAACACCATGTCCACAGCGGCCATCCCGGCGCCCTAAGGCCAACCTCAGGGCTAGAGGTGCGCAGCTGAACACAACCTGTTGTCATACACCAAAAAACAACTGCGCTGGACCGCTACCTCTCCCCGGGGCTCTTCTCCTAGCTCTCCTTGCCAACCATGGATAAAAAGATATTATTGATAATGCCAGGTCCCTTCACATTTCTTGTTTTTATAAACACTTATTTGGCAAGGATTTGGTACTTATAGATTCCCTCAGCGATATGCAAACATTGATCGATACCAATAACTTGTGGGAACCATTTTCGTAATTGCTGATATATAATTATTGATTTATCATTTCAATAATTCGTGGAGAAAATATCAATTAATGATCCACAATCCCCTCCAAAATAACTACCGGAAATTCTTGGGCCAAGGAAATGGTATTTACAGATTCCCTCAGATATATTTATACATTTATCGATAAACTAATAATTTGTAGAAAAGAGGTTAGCAACTGTCAAAATATTTATTGATTAAAGCAATGCTAATCTATTCCTATTTAGGTAATTCACAGACAACATATTCATTATCATTCATACCAAAGTTCCAAAGTCTCAAAATCCAAAAGATTAACTAACGGACATTTTGGGACCATATTACCGTTATATCCAAGTCAAAACAGCATCCTTATTCTGAAATGGCACCATTTTCATCCTTGAAGTGTGAGCACTTCGGCTCCCTAATCATATGAAAATCTGTTATTTGGGTTATATACCCCGCTATGTAAATGGGCAGTATATATAAACCCACTACGTCCAGACAGTCTCAACATTGCCTGTGTGAATAGGAACTGGTCCCAGGCTGGGTTACCCATTACACCTTTAGTGTACTTTCTGTCAAACATAGTTATAGGACTATAGATTAATACGTCAAAATGTGATCAGAAAAAGGGTATATTTTATTGTAGTTCTATTTTTCCTCTACCAGAAATGTATGACTTATAATCTAGTTGTTGATGATTTATTGGTGCGTTTATAAGGCGCCACTATGTCGCAAGGACAAGCGATTGCTTGCGATTGACGATCTAATCGCAGGAACATATAGTTATGATATTTTATATAGTTATGATATACAATCGCAAGCATCGTTAGACCGGGTGACCCATAGTGGAGTAGTTTAGCTTCCTCTACTTGGTCGCAAGGTCTAGCTGGGATGCATGATCGCAAGCAATTGCTTGTTGCTATTTGCGACTTGTTGCGACCCAGTGGTGGAGGCATATTACCTTGTTACAACCTGTTGGTAGAAAATCATACACGGCTGATCATTACATCATTAGTTCAAAATCAATGTAATGTTCGTCAATTAATTCTAATCGCCCAGGGATCTCTCATATATGAGCGGTGGATCAGTGCATTTAGCCAGGTATTGTCCTTTTGTTGCAAATATCATTATGGCTAATAAACATTACATCCACCAAGAATCGACCAAATTGACACTACAGTATCTCCCTGAGGCACACTGGAAGATCTGCTTTTGCTATGACGGAAAGTCATGGGTGGTTTGTGGAAAAGAGATGGGGAACGCCTGGGTCAACCCGCTCACATAGCTCTTCTTATAGATAACCACCGAGAATTCCATTTTCCAGTCTAGGCTCAGAGTTGAGAGAGTCCCTCCCTGAGGCAAAGCCTCTCACTCCAAATTGCAACATGCTACCAGAATCCCATAAGACGCCTACTCCAGGATCAGAAAAGATTAGGGCAGTAGGCGTCCAATCACTGGTATACCATTGGTCTGGCATATTATATGGCATATCAATTGATCTGAGAAGCTGTGAGCCTAGGTTACTCGGGATATGGTGATAAAATCCCTCTCGCTTCCAATTCCGATCGATACTCTTTGACTAAAGACTAAGTATTTCCCCAAGTCAGTATAAATCAGTCTTTTAATTCATTACACCATTTATAAACCAAGAACCATAAAAGGATTAAAAAAAACTTCTCAAGATTCAACGGTCAACGTTTTTCAAATGACTGATTTTTGTGGTCATTAAAATGTTCGTCTTTAAATTCATTTAGAATATGAATTCTGCTCAGGTACTAGTGACAAGTCCTTAGGTCTGGGTTATCTAGTTTTATGACAAAGATCGTCTTACACAATTCACTCATATTATGACGTATAGACTGAATTCATCAATATTGTGCTGGTGTCATGATTTATATACATGTAACTTACATGTATAAGCATTTGCAGTCTAATCATCGAGAGAAAACCGCCGCCGGTGAGCGATAATAAGTCATGGCATGAAATGATTCAGGCAGGTCCTCCAAATACAAATGAAGGCATTTAAAAGCCCTTTAGCAAAATCAACTGGACAAAATCCTCCACAATTTTGGTCAAATGACCTAAGATATGCTGGAAAAGAATGGAACAAGAAGCAGAAACTGTTCAGTTTTTGACCGACGTTAATGCCCCGACTACACAGTTGCAAAAAGGATATAAAGCTAGGGTTTGATTGAAAAAACCTTCCTTTTTATAATGCTTTACTTGATTAGTATTATTGACATATTTATATGTCTCTCTTTCCCTCTCTTCTCTCTCTAAGTAGAAAATGTTCAGCTTTTAACCAACGTACTGAGACTGCAGCTTTATACTATGGGACTTAGATCTGTAGAAGGTCACACAGGAGAGACAGGTGAGGTGTCTCCCTAAGGGTGCTGGACGGTGTGTCCACTACCTCAGACAGTGGTCAGTATACTTGATGACCATGATTTATTTGCACCTCGGCTGGACATTTGTCCCTAACAATGGCCAGGAACGTTAGACCTATGTTAGCAGTTCGGGTCTAGAGGTGTCCCTTTGCTGTAGGGAGCATGACAGACTGACAGGTTGAATGAAACCACTCCACCTGCTAAAAATCCTATTTTTTCCACAATGAGGAAAATATCTTAAGTGTTCTTGAGAACTTGGCCAGTGGGAATTTACCAAAGTCGAGGGATGTAACGCAAACCGGAACTGCTTGGTAATTTGAACACCAGTTAATTTGTCTGAAACTTCTTCTGCAATGAGTTTCCATTCTTTCTGAAATATTGGAAATCATTACAGAAACAGGATACAACTAAATGCTGCTGTTGTTCTCACGATATCCTTTATTCCTTATTGCAAAAAGTAACTGATTAAATTGCAGATTCGGATGGGAAAGACGATGATTAAAGATGATTATTAAAAAATGAAACGATGAATGGTAATAATATTTATTATGGAAATATTGTCGTATGACTTCTATAAAATCTCAAGAGGTTTTCATTTAAGGTCAGCACCATACCCTCGCCATTTCCTGTATAAATAAGGAGAAATAATTAAGGAAGGAAGATTTTAAGTAATAATATGTTATGCAACAGGCCCCAGTTTATGGTCAATCATGGAAGGTTTATTTATTAAGTACAACAGAGAAATGAGTTCAAAGTTCAAAAGATGTTTCATATCTTTTTCTCACTCACGAACACTTTATAGCAATGTTCTCATTCCTGGGCTACTTTTAAGTGGTATGAAAACACAGATGAAATCTCAAGACTGTGTGTAGGATATATATATATATATATATATATATATCTATGCATTGTGAGGTCATCCTTTGAAACTAGTTTAATTCCATCCTGAACTACCTGTAACATTGTTTTCAATCAAACATTATTTACATATAGAAGTACTTATTAGATATCCTATCTGTTATCATCATTGGCATCCGCTTCATCTCATTTTTTCATACCTCAAAATCCATTCCTCTGTGACACATCACATTTCTCTGTGACACATTTGATATCCGAGGTACAACTTTCCGGGAACTATTGCCCCTCACTCAGCATGGGTTCTATGTGCTGCATCCCCACAGCATATTTCTGCTGTTAATAATACACATAACATAATTTGCCTTAAGGATGTACACATAGATGTGGCTTCGAGCGTCAGAAAAGGTACAATTCG
Source organism: Sthenelais limicola (assembly GCA_942159475.1). Lineage (NCBI taxonomy): Eukaryota > Metazoa > Annelida > Polychaeta > Phyllodocida > Sigalionidae > Sthenelais > Sthenelais limicola. The sequence continues at coordinate 23,951,375 of OW804101.1, forward strand.
CCTTCACTAATCCTCTCAAATAACCTAAATTAAAGACAAAAAACAGACTTAGAATATAGTTCATTTCTGCCAAACTGATTCTTTAAAAAATCAACGCAATACCAAATATACCCAAATATGCTTAACATATACGAACCCTTTGAGCCTAATGGAGTATTTGCATATCTCACAGTCTATGTCTATTACAGTGCATGCTGGGATGGGGTTCAGTTCAAATCTGACATATACACATTAAGCACATTTTTATCGAAAAATGCAAGGATGTTTTCATTAATATCATAGCTTATGTAAATGATTTATGAAAGCCAAATGCATCTTGGGAAAGATGGAAGTTCGTGTTATGGAAACATGTATAACACATGGATATTGACATTGGAGCACTGATAAATGTATATGAACTTGAATTGTTTTCATAGACTTCATACTGTATCATAAATCCCATGATTCCACGCGAATCAAGATTCAAGATGGCGGCTATGCAAGTCCCCTATTCAGCAGAATTTGCTGAATATGTAGACAAGCCAATTGTACATTGTCTACTCCCTGCACCCATCCACACCTTACACGCTATTCTGGGAAATTATGACTGAGGGCAGATTTCCACCACCCACCACTACTACCGCCACTACTACCACCACTACAGACACCACTTACAGAGAAGGAGTCGCCACAAAAATACCTTTTGTACCCTCGACATGTGTCACAAGTATGAGTCGTCGCGCACAAATGTCATTTTTCTCTAGAAGCAGGGGAGAGAGGACAAGATGGAGTAGTTATTGTTGGACCGACTGCAACAGTAACAAACTGTCATGTAAGATGTGGGGGAGCGGGGCCTCATCACAGGTGGGCCCGCGGCGCCTCATGACAGTGCGCAGGAAATTGATCAAAGTTGTGGCTATTTGTAGAATGTCGCTTTATCAAAGCTACATTTTCATATACATCACCGATCAAAATCTACTAGAATTGTTCTACTTTTTGTTCCATACTTGTTTTTTTTGGTATTCATTTATGTTATTTTACTCAGCTCGAGGGTAATTAATTGAACTTGAGATAAATGTTTAGAGTGAGAGATCACACTTTGTGTTCTCAGTCTAGGCTCATATGTCAGTGATTGGACGCCTACTACGCTAATGGCTTTCTGGCCCTGGAGTAGGCGTCCTAATGAGATCATAATAGCATTGTGCGGTTTGGAGCGAGATGCTTTCCCTCAGTTTGGAGAGTCTTTCTCATCTCTGAGCCCAGTCTGTACTATCTGTGTTGGATCCAATCGTTAGGCTGTTTTTCATCTGTCTGCGCCCTCCCCCTCCCCCCGTGGGAAAATCGGCCCAGTGAACACAGGGATTAACTCTGTAGAAGCTTCTGGATATACCTGGCTAACAGAAGAAAGCAATTAACTCGTGTCCGACCGACTCAAAAAGAAGATACAATTTATTTTAAAGCTGCATTCTCAGCTATTACGACAAGTAAAATCTTACCGAATTCCCTCATATTATGACGGTTGCCGGTTTGCGATACTAGGTGAAGTCGTCACAGGAAAGGATTTGGGCGGGTCCTCCAAGATGAGAACGCTTCAAAAGCCCTCTACCAAAAACAACAGGATAAAATCCTCCAAAATTGTGGTCAAATGACCTTTAGATGGGATGAAAAGGAATGGAACAATAAGTAGAAAACATTTAGATTTTGAACGTTAACTGAGAGCGCAGCTTACCCCCCCCCCCCCCCCCCCCCGCCCCCGCCCCCTGTATAGGTCACAGGAGGTCACAGGTGAGGTGTCTCCACAAGCTTTAATTGCTTTTTACTGCTATGATACAAATAGCTACCAATATGGTGTACGCCTATTCCTGCATGGTCCCATTTACAGGCATAAACATTTCTACACATCGTCCAACTGGTGTGTTCATGCAGCATTCGTGCTGCTTGCTTCTGCGCGACACCATGCGGCCTGCGAACAAACTAAACTTTTGTATTCTCCAGCACTAACATTGCATTACATGCTCGTTGTGCGAAATTTAAGGATTATGTTTAAGAGGATTTTCTTTCTGGGAACGACTTAGTAGACTGAGAGGAAGCAACGATGCCACGATTTAGGAAGAAATAAATCTGTGAAGATATAAACAAACTGTCCTCTGCTGTTTTCTATCCACTTTGTGGAGGAAGGAGTAGATTGGGTGAGAAGGTTTTGCTGTCGCCCAGCACGGGCTTGAGGGACCAAAATCACTATTAGATTTAGGCGAGGTTACAAAATAAAACACTTCAAGTCCGTTGTTCAAGCACTTAGGAAAAGGAATTAAGCTAGGATTTGATTGAACAAAATCATATTATATTTTACTTGATTAGTATCATTAACATGTATATGTCTCTCTTTCCTTCTCCCCCCCCCCCTTTCTCCCGTCTCTCTCTTTTTCTTTCTCTTCCTCACTCTCACTCTCCCCCTCTTTCTCCTTTCTCACCTGCCTCTCTCTGCCTCCCCCGTCACGCTCCCACTCTTTTCTCTCACCTGCATCTCTTTCACCCTCTCCCCTTCTCTCTATCTTTCCCCTCTCTCATCTGTCTCTTTCTCCCTCTCTCGCCCCCCCCCCCCCCCCCCCACACACACACACCCCACACACACCTCTTTAATTTCTCGTTTGTTTTTTGTTGTTGTTTATCGTGGGTGTATTGGAGGTGAAGGAGGACCGTATAGGGGTGAGTGTTAAAAGGGGGGTAACATAGGGGTGGGTGTTAGAATGGAAGGGGGCGGTATGCCTGGAGACATATTGGGGGTCATCTCCTTCTGCCAACACCTGTCTCATTACCTCCTGTGTTTAAGTAATCATTTACATTACCCTTCACTCGCTCCACTTTTTTCTGCCTAAAAATCAAGCATAACTGTCAGTGTTAATGGCATACGTCAAGGCAACCAGATCCTTCTGGGTGAAGTAGGATCCACTAATGACCTACCCTGGAGGCCAAGGTCATTGGTGGAGTAGGTGGGGGGGGGGGAGATCCATATGTAGCTGACAAGATAGGAAAAGATGTTATTGATAATAATTATTTACTCTGGGAAGTTTAACCTAAATAGTATAGGCTCAAAGCCTGTCAGAGCAGATAAGAATGGTATGTCAGTGATTGGACGCCTACTGCACTAATGGCCTTTCCTGCCCTGGTATGGGCGTCACAATGGGATTCTAATGGCATTTTGCGATTTGGAGCGAGAGGCTTTTCCTCAGTTTGGAGGGACTCCCTCAACTCTGAGCCTAGACTGTTAAGGTGGTGACTCACCTATCAGTTTTTACCTTACGCTCTGATCAGTTCTTTTTAAAATATTTCGAAAAATATTTAGAATTTAGACGATTTAGAACTGAAGGGACAGTTCATGGCATCCACCTGCCCAATTCTTTTCGATTTGCTTTAGTTCTTTTTAAAAAAAATAAAAATCAATCAAGATGTAAGGGTTAAACTGATTGGTGGATCGTATACCCGTAGCCTGAATATGTGCTCATTAATTAGAGGCTGAAAACTTCATTCTAGGTTTCGTCCCTAACCTAGTCATCGAAATGAAATTGTTTTATCGGTTAAGCAGCACCTTTGAAAAAGGAAAGTATGTCATTGTATGACATCAGCCCTTTCTTTCTCTCCCATTTTCTTTCTCTATCTTTCTTTCTTTCTTATTTCTCCCTCATACTTTCTTATTCAATTTATAACATTTATGTATAATCTTTACTCTTTAAGTGTCATTCACTGAGCTGTCATCATGACCGGGTCCTTTGTTCCACGAGATATAGTCATGCATCTCGCCTAGCTTTATTTTCATATAACATGAATTCTTCAAAAAATAACCAAAATATTTCACTACAAATATTTAAATATAGACAGGCAAAACCAATCTACAAACCTAAACCTGAACTAGAAAAATAAAACATTTATTTCAACAAACGTTTTGGGAATCAGTGGAAGAAAAATATCAGAAATTAAGGGGACTCTGCAGTGAACATTTTAAAAATAATGTCTGCATTAAAAGAGTTTAAAGAGTGCGTGACAGAGATGTTGGTGACATATACTGGTGGTTGACCAGCAGCACATAGCTGGAGCCAATCATGTGGTTATTTATGTGCATATTTTGTGCTTGTCTAGGACTGACCGTTACCTTGTTCTCTCCCTATGTCCCTCTCTGTAGTGGTCAGCACCAGCTGCTGGCTCTAGGGGCTGAGTACTATAAACATGTTTGTGTGTGTGCCTCAACACCATAAGCACAAGGTATAGCTATATTTTATAATTATCAAACAGCAAACAGAAAGTAATTTAAATGATTTTATTCAGATGTGGGGGAATTCAGATAATTCAGATGATCTGAGAATACAATCGGCAGCTCTACCTTATTTAGTAAATTCTGCTAAATTGGGTGAAAAATGATAAATACAAGGTATATTTGAGTCGATATGGTTTGGCTTAGATTCAAAGGATCTGTTTGTTTATGTTAAACTATATTTTGGACCTAATTTCTGTCTTGAATTTGGGATATTAGAGAGAATTGGTGAATGTGTATTTAAATCTCATTAATCAAATTGCAATATTTGAATCAAAGGAGTAGCACTTGAATGGTTGGTAGTTGCGTTTGTTAACCTAACGTAGGAAAATAGTCAAGGAATTGAATGGAATTTCAGTGGCTCAGAGAAATATAAAGATTGCAAATAAATACAACTAAATAACTTCAATTCTCAGTTTCTTTAATGGAAAATACTGTAACAAGAAACAATGTAATATCAATTTCAAACGATATAAGTGCCTTTTTTCCAATTTGCATTACAGTTACATAGAACAAGGTCCACTCTTTCTTTGCGATCATAGTTCTTCTCACAGGAGCCTCGGTTTCGGTTATTTATATATGTATAATGCACATAAATTACCGCATGATTATGCAATAAATAATTCTATAATACAAATAAGAAATACAAATGTGTGGACCATTATAAGAGGGGAAAACTACCATAATACGAATATCGTATATACATTATATTATTATGATATCAGGATCTGAGAAAAGTGATGTAATTATGATTCCTAAATAAAACCATTTAGTCTAACACTAAACTACATCGATCGTGTGTGGCAAAAAGTGCGCGTTCAAAATGTGACTAGTCACACAAGAGATACGAGTGCCTCCAAATAGAAAACACAGGAATACTACCCTAGTTATTAAAGTACAAATATACCCATAAGTGGTTGAGTTATTTATATGCTGCACAGCACGATTAAACGGCAATGGCGGCACATTGCAGGCCTTACTCAGACATGGCGTATGTTGCTCTTATTGAATTATTACTTTACACCAACTACATACACTTGCACTGTCACATGTCAACTACATGGATGGAGTGTGGGGGGCCGGGGGGGGGGGGCACTGTATGTGTAAGTTAAGGGGGCACGGGATGACTCGATTACATAACAGTCCCCTCTGTTAAAGGAAATGTAACATAGCATGGTACACAATTCTATAATTGTGATATTTTGTAGATTTTGTAAAAATTATGGTAAAATATGGTATTGATATACTTTTTAATGTAAGTCGATAGTAGGTGTGTATGCGACTTAAAATGGTCTTTAGTTTCGTCATTGTATTTTGTATCAACAATGGTTCAGAAGGACATCTATAATGACCGAATACAACTCAAATACAGTGAGAAAATATTATACAGTAAAACTTATCTATAACGGGCACCCAAGGTAGACCTACTGGGCTCCTCTATCTATAGTAACGTGGTGTCCGGTTTATAGAGGTGTCTCTATAAGGAAAATGAGCAGTATACACTGACCCAAAGTGTCCTTAATAGCAAGGTGTTCAGATTATAAAGCTGTCCACAATTAGAGGTATTACTGTATTGCACACATATCCCCATTGAACCCCAGGTTTAATGCGATGTAAGTTCAAGCCCAGGTCGAGTTTTGGAATGTAATTGAATACCAATCATACCCCTAGATATATAACTTAGAAAGTGCCCCCCCCCCGCCTCTTTCTTGCTCTCTATAATCTGAGGGACAGTGGTTAGTCGGGGTTGCCTATTATCCGATAATCAATCAAGCGTGCCTCAACCTGCTGCTTCCTTGTCGCTACACCAGATGGCGTGTCAATTATTAAATATTTCCGGTCACGTGTCTCACAGGAGCCTCGGTTTCGGTCAGTGCAAGTACTCCCGGATCAGTTTGTTCATGGTATTCCCAAAGAACGTGATTTGTTTGGATTTTTTAAATATCAAATTCCAATAATTGTCGATTGAAATGTTTATGTTAGTGTGTGACTCACTTTATTTCAAAACTACTCATATGGGTCAGATCGTCAGAATATGTACAATTCATCTTCGCCAATACTTTCAAATAACCCTAATTAAATACAAAAATAAGGATTAAAATACAGTTTAACATAACAAAACACTTATTACAATCAGCTAAAACCAGATATATCCAGGTGGTCTAGACATACCTAAATGTATTATTGAATTACAGTCTTACTTAGCAGAATTTACTAAATGTGTAGAACAGCCGATTGAGCAATTTCTGACGTTCTGACCTACGGAAAAATATATCACTAAACAGTTCATATCGCGGTAAGAGAAATAATATCTTGTCAATCTCCAGGTTGGTGTGAAAACCTCGTCTGTGATTATGCACAAGTGATAGATAACTTTCAGAAATTCATAGGAGAAAACAGCAAATAACATGCCTTCTTTTGACTTAAACGCGGGTGGGGAAAATACTGCATGGAAGAAAATTACAACTGTGGAGGGTCAGATTTGCAGAAAATGTACAATTCAACTTCGCCAATCTTCTCAAATAACCCAAACTTCAGAGGAAAATAAAGTTCAAAATACAGTACAACCCAACCAAACAGAATGCTAGAATCAATGCAGTGCCGAATATACTCGAATTTACCTAGTATTGATCAAATTGCAACAGAATTGACTAAATTTGTACAACTGCCAATTGTACATTTTCTGAAAATCTGACCGTGGAGCATCAAAGTAATGAAAAAGGGACAGAGAATACCGAGTCTGTCATTTCTAGTTTATTTCTTCAAGGTCTAACTACCACACGTACCCTATAACTGTCACTACATGTGACAATCGGTGTGCCATTACTGATATCTATTTTTCACTCTGTTTAAATAAAGAAGAATTAGAAGAATTCTAGAGTTCTTGAACATGCCTGTATTTTGTGTAAGCGGTATTTTGTAGCCGAGATATGCATCTTGTAAAAAAGTCTGAAAGGGGAAGGATGACTGCCGGATATCTCCGCCATTTGCAATGAGCGGAAGGCAGTCATAGTATAGAAATCGTCAATAGTCAAAACATTTTATGCTGTGTTGAAAAGGAATCATTACAGTGATAATCTGAATGTCCAAGAAACATCAATCTACAATCTTGATCTTTTTAAAATCAGACAATCCCTAAACTGAACCGAACTGAATCCATCTTCTCATTCTAACCACACCAGGACCCGTTGCATTAGAACGCTTAATTTACTTCCTTAGCTATCTTTTCCTGGCTAAGGAGCTGGTAAGAAACTTTAAGGGAAGCAATTTCCTACCTACGTAAGGAAAAATAGCTTATCAGGCCTGTTGTATAGGCTAAGGGAAGGAAACGTGTGTCTGCGAATTTAATTGCGAATATAAATGTGTATTACTATTCCTACCAACTGGGAGGAACACATAGGAATAAAAGATTGTTTTCGTTCCTACAGGTGAAGGAATCTCCACACAAATATCATCTCCCTATAGCTTGTACAACAGACCCGTGGTGCAGCATATTACTATAGAGGCCTATGCTTTAGTTTTATGCTTTCACGTGGCAATACGTCAAAATGTCGTCTGCCTTCAGAAGTTGGGTGAGATTTAGTGGCGGGCATTGACGCACTGTCCTCCTCACCCAGTCCTGGCGGCCAATTGACTACAATTATACCTATTTATTGCGGGTGTGACTTTAAGACGATAATCCCACAATTATGAGATACCCATCTACAGCTATGAGCGGGCCACTTCTGCACATTGATCATAGCCAGATAAAGAGGTGCAAATGTATTGTATTGTACGTACTGGGCTAAAGTAGACAGGTGGATTAAATACTAATGGATGGGAAGGGTGCATGCAAGGATGTTTATTTTCTTTTATTTATTTTAAATTTTGTTATTTAAAAAAATGTTTAAAGTAAACACATAAACTTGTAATGATATCGTACAATACTGAATCATGTTTCCTTATTTGAGATATGATTCGTGAATTGATATTCTTATAAATTTGTGTGATGCGATATCCTAGCAATAACCCCTGATATTACTCTAAGCAATAACTAAAACGTATAAGACCATCTTTATTGCGATTGCCAAAAACTAGGGCAAATTTGAACTGAAAAATCGCCAGATGTATTCACAATGCTATTGCTATACCATAAACTGCTACATCCATAGAATAATATATCATTATATGGGAATAAAGAAACCCCACGTAGAAGTTCAGAATGAATTCTTATGGTAAAACACACATTAAAAACACTCATAACTTTTAGAGTGAGGGTTCTTTGATTTGTATAATACCTGAATAAAGAAAATATAACAAAAAACGATTCACATGCATTTAAGCCCCCCCCCCCCCTCCCCCACACACCACCACCACACACCTTCACCCCCACCCGCTACCACCCGCTACAATGGTATGGGAGTGTGGAGTGTGTCTGATTGTGGTCCTGTAGCAGCCTCAGGTAGAGAGGTGGTTAGGCTGCCTGATTACAGGTATCAAGTGGTCGGCAGCACGGCTCGTATATATATCACTCCTCGTTGCCTCACAATGGTGGACAGTAGCTAAACAATCCCTGTTGTAACAAATCTGCTTCACGTCTTCTCAACCAGTCTCTTTATTCTTGTTATGATTCAATACACGATATGTGTCAGTCTCATGCAGTGAGTTGCACAACAAATTCTTAATCAATATTTTCCTTCCTTAGCTACTTTTCCGTGCTAAGCAACTGGTAAGGAACTTTTAGCAAAGGAATTTGCTATATCCCAGGGATAGGCCTACTCGGAAGACCTGTGCCATTCACAGAGAGCATTCCCTTTTCCATTTTTTCTCCAATGTGTGTTCTTTCACTGTACGACACGATTTGTAATTATGATATGGAAATAAAAATCTATTTCAATTAAACAGATTAAACAGATGTGGTAAGATTTTGCTTTAAAATAGTAGGAATGTCCCACCTAAGCAATACAAGGGAAAAAAGCTTTGTCTCGTGGTGAGTACAGTCGTATGTCTCTCAGATCCTCTCAGATCAGATAAGAATGGTATGCCAGTGATTGGACGCCTATTGCGTTATCCTGGCCCTGGAGTAGGTCTCATAATTGGATTCTAATGGCATTTTGCAGTTAGAAGGGAGAGGCTTTCCCTCAGTTCACAGAGAATCTCTCAACTTTGTGCCCAGACCAGAAACCTTCAGGGTGAGAGTTAATAAAGGGGGGCTGGGGGGGGGGGGGGGTAATAATGAGAGACAGTGGGACAGGGCAAGAAGTGGGTACAGAGAATTGTCACCAGGGGTAGTAGTATTAAAGCTGCAATCTCAGCTATCACGACACAAACAGTTTTTATAAATGTACTTATTGTTTGACCTGACAACAATTTGTAGTCAAATGGGACGGAAGAAAACGCCCGCATTATTTCGGCGGGCCACTGAAATAGAAATGTAGACTTAAAGCCCAATAGCAAAAACAACATGGTGACATCCTCCACAGTTGTTGGTCAGGGCGTTCAGGTAGTATGTACAAAAAAAACATAACATCAATAAAAACATATCTTTAATTTTTTATTTGTGTTAGCTTAGAATACAGCTCTTAGATAAAATAAGAAAAATTTAGTAGAAATGCACATGAAAGAGAAAATTGGATTAGGAGAGAAGCGCAAAGGAGCATGGAAGAGAGCATGCAGGGGGTAAGAAAGGGAAGAGTGAATGAGAGGGAGAGGCAGAGAGCGCAGTAGGTGGGCTGAGGGACCTTGCCCATGCAGCCTGTGGTTATGAGTTAACATGTTGGGGCAGCCCAGGGCTCCTGTGGTGTCAGGTGGGGTAATGGACACATAAGGGCCTTTGTTGTATGTCCATGGGAAAATCATCATGTCAACAGAAGCCATCTGTGCCATCGAGACCTGCCAGCAAAAAGCTTCAGTAGAGGAAAATTGATTAAAGATCAATGCTCGAAATATTTTAAAAATAGTTTTACTAGAGATCGGACTCCCTTTCTCCAGAGATGTTCAAATCAGCGAGAAACATGTACCTTCCCGTATGATATTATCTGCTTTATGCCTGATCCTTGTAATGTGGCAGTGTTGTGCAAAGGCAAAGGCAAACATTATTTTATCACTTTCCTGATGAATAAAATCATTAAAACAAAAACTGAAAATCAAGAACATTGACTATTATAATTGGCTATTGGCATGGGGTTTTTTCTTATCAACGCCAATCGTTTTATCAAGATATCTGTGCACATTAATCCACTTAAACCTCTTTAAAGAATATTGTGGTAATTGATTTGAGTTGAGGTTTGGGGATATTTGCTTGTTTTTTGTAATAATAACTGAACGTTTTAAGCGAATCTTTGAAGCCACCCACAATACTGAGACAATCACCCATCCTAATTTCAGCTCAGTTAAAACGACATAAAATATAATTACAATCGTTTTCTATGACTCTCAAATATACTTGAACAAATGAGACCCCTCTTCTCCTCATAACCCAAACTAAAAATCAATTAAAGGAGACTTCTTTTTTATGTTCGGCTTGACTTCTCTCAATAAGTGGAGGTATTTACATTTTAATTGCTTTGAGTCATAAATCAACCATTGTGCCTTGAAGTAAAAGTTTAAAGCTACAATTCTCGGAGCTTATGAATGCCAGTATTTTGTCCTCCACTCTGGGCGTTAATAGCCATCTGTACCACCTTCTCCCACCCCCAGCCATCCATAAATCTATTTAGGCATTCCTCAAAAGCCAAGCTTCAAAACCAGTGGGTAGCAAAATACACACAGTCAACAAGTCAAGTACCCGAAATGTGCCTTTGTTCCCCTTGAGAGACATATTCATAGATATATAGACATTTCATTTTAGATAAGCATTTAGAGATTAAATACTTTTATATGTCTGCGGATTTGCGACTTAAGGTTCTTTTTGGTTCATTGACATGAAGGGGCTTAGAGGTTAGGCTTAAATAGCCCCTGTCATCCAATTTGGGGGCCCCGTCAGTGGTTTATCTATGGGGTTCACTGGCGTTCCTCCTTGAGATGCCGAGTCGTATAGATACATCATGTATGGCTAATGGCGTATCAGCTCGATATCAATTGTATTGATTTATTATCAATTAAGGCAAGCCTACCCACCCATTACCTGGTGTGTCTCTTCTTGGATCTGGTACCTCCCCCTCTTGAACCCCCTCCTTCCCACCCACCCACATATACCAATACACAGGTAAATAGTATAAGGTAAATTTGTCTAAACAAAAAAAAAGCTAATAAAAGCAAGAAAACAAGTTTTTCTAACCAGAAACCATTAAAAGGCACATTTCTTTTGTTTAAAACAACTATTGTTACGTAATAAACATTTTTTCCAGTTCCTATAGGTCGTTTCCTAAAAAGAAAATTCAAAGAAAAGTTACCATTCCCCCTATACCAAGTTTTCAGCTAGATAAATGGGAAACACACCTATTTTGTTTGGCCTAACCTTGGTTTCACCTGTGGATCAGTGTGTGCCCCAGGCCCCAGCAAGGACCTCATGTCTTGACACCGGGCCTCCTCCGTCCACCTGTAGGGAATAGGGAGGTGGGGGCATGAGAGGTCGAGGGAGGTGGTGGAGGTCGCTGGCGATTATACCTGTAACCCAAACCTACGAGAATTGGTTAGTTGGCTTGTCCATATGTTAACCCCAGAACCACAGTGACTATTAGGCATTGCTCGGATAACATACGAATAGGTGATTTGATTTCATTTAGTCATTCTATCTATATTTCAATTGGGAATATGGATTCGTATTTTGTTTCATAACTGCCTTGTAGATGTTGTAAAGGTTGTGTCCGTGTACAACCTGTTGACTACTCAGTTATAGTCATGGACATATGAGTCAGGACGTCAGAAAATGTACAATTCGCCCTCACCAATTCTCCCAAATAACCTGAAGTAAAAAATAAGTTCCAGCAAATAGATCCTTTTATAATATTATAATCAAAGCAGACTTAATGTCTTTAAGAGCTGCCGATTGGAGGCCAGATCCTACTTGGATCCCCATGCAATAAACAGCCTAGGCTCACAACCTCTCAGATTAGTTAAGAATGTATGCGTCTTTCTGTAACTGTTTAAACATTCTATAGGCCTATAATGACTTCATTTAAAATGTCAGTGATCGGACGCCTACTGCACTAATGGCCTCCCTGGCCCGGAAAGAGGCGTCCTAATGGGATTATTACGGTATGTTGCGGTCCTAATGAGATTATAATGGAATTTTGCGGTTTGGAGCGAGAGGCTTTCCCTCAGTTCGAAGAGACTCTCTCAACTTAGAGCCTAGACCAAAAAGCCTTAAGGAGCATGCTCTGGGGAGTGCGGTCAATGTAGCGATTGTTTTTGAATCCAGGCGATCCAACGATACCTCAGAGAGGAGTTTAAAACTTTACTTCTAGTCCCTGAACCTTCTCTACAGTAAATACACAGGTTGGGACATTCACATTAGATGGTCAGCGCATCACACAATAAAATTTGTACAATAGCACAGCTCTACTTATTTAGTACATTCTGCTAGATTAGGCTCAACAGGATAAATACCTGGTATATCTGAGTATATTTAGTATTGCCTTGATTTAAACGGTCTGTTTGACTATGTTAAACTCAATTTTGAACCGCACTTTTGACTTGAATTTGGGTTATTTGAGGGAATTGGCGAATTTTCCGACATCCTACACCCTAGAACTTCATTTCTCGGTTCCACCTGAGCGTTAGGGTCGCCTGGATCTCACTCCAAATTGGTCAATGTATAGGGTGCGGACCTAAACGTTCACACCTTTAAAGAAACTTTTAACTCTAGCCCCCACTCCCCCTGCGGCCCCAAATTATTGAAAATGAGCGAGGTAGATAAGAAGTGGCTTGTGCAGGAGATGGGGTCAAGGGGTCAGATCGGAGACAGGGCTTCCAGACACGTTTTGCTTGCAGGCATGGGACCCACAGAGACCCACAGGGACCCTATATAGGGCCTTGTAGGGGCCATGCAAGCCCTACCTATAGGCCCCGTTACTAATGATCATTCACAGGGCCACGGGTCGCCGGCCTGCCCACTGAACCCCTATGCTAAATATTTCGCACTATTAGCAGTATCACACCTTGGGTGAGGTGGGGCTTGTATGCTATCAACTGGGTAACTATATACCAAGATTCTCTCCTCAAGCAGTACAACTTCACTGATAACTTCTATAATAGATCATCATAGGAAAGCATCATAGGAAAGCATAGGCCGGTCCTCCAAATACAAATGGGGAATTTTTAAAAGCCTTGTAGCAAGAACAACTGGAGAAAATCCTCCAAAAGGTTGGTCAAACGACTTTTTAGATGGGTTTATAAAATTATGTGTATAGATCTAAATTTGATTAAAATATGAAATTACATCAAGGATATTGTTGTAAAGTGACTTTGGTCTAGAATACAACTGGATAACTACCAAGATGTCTTCTCCTGAAAAAATACAACTCCTAATGGATGTATCGTAAAAGTCAATCTTATTCTAATAATAACTTGTTATAGATAATACATGACTGACTAATTTGATCTGTCATATACAAATATTGGGCTAGATAAGAAAAGGTAATGTAACGTCGCGATATTAAATGTGAAAACTATTATCAAAATTATGTCCATACACGTATTTTTTTAGAATTTGAAAATATTAATTGCATTACCCGATATTGAGACATAAAAAATATAAAAATACAATCCCATTTACTATCAAATGCAGTGTCAAATTGGCGGATTCCTTCTCCAAAAATGTCCAACTGTTTTACCCATACTGAAACCCTTTTATTATAAGAAGTTTTTCCATCCACCAGATGGCAGAGTGTATGACGGGTTTGTGTAATAATGCAGACTTGTGTTGAGCGATAATACAGCAGCAGTATACATAATGGGGAAGATGATAGTTGCATGGATGGAGAGGCTGGGGGTAAGCTGCTATCAGTTTACACGCCTATTATTTGTGTGGACATTGATCAGATGAGGCCCACCTGCCACCCCTCTGATCCCTCTAGCCCTGCCCCTGGGCCCGTTGCATAAGATATCTGTACATAAAATACTCCAGTCTAGGCTCAGCGTTGAAAAGGTCCCTCAAAACTGAGGGATAGCCTCTGGGTCTGAATCGCCAAATCCCATTATAATCCCACTAGCAAATACCTGTGCTTCGCACGGGATTTGCTAGTGGGACAGTGGGGCCCACATCTTCCCACTCTCCTTGTTCCCTCTCCAACCATCTTTCTCTTTCAAGTTGTCTCTGTAAGTTAGTATCTGTATTAACATTCATACCTCAAATGGAACCCTGTTAAGATGTTTTTTTGTCACTGTTGTATTGATGTTGCCTCCCATTCCCTCCCCCCCCTGCCCCTCTCCCCCCTCCCCCCCCTGCCCCTCTCCCCCTCCCCCTCCCTTCCGCTCCCCCCGCCCCTCTTCCCCCTCCTCCTTCTCTCTCGCCTCCCCTCGCCTGCCCCCCCCTCCCCCCACCCCATATACCTCAAATGGAACCCTGTTAAGATGTTTTTTTGCCTCCCATTGCCTCTCCCCCTGCCCCCACAACAGACATTTCCTGAGTTCCTTTTGGTGGAAATATATTAATTCCTGTCCGTAGTGAAGCAATGACATGCCGTGGTACCTGTTCATGACACCATGCTTTGACCCAGAAACCTGGTGTGGGGGGCACTGATAGGTTTGTTTTCAGGCAGTGCTGGAGGCCCTGGATGGGGGGGGCTCGATGTAAACCCATGTCTAACCCCTTTCCAACCCTAATTTGTTAATGAAACATAGTGGAATGGTTTGGCACCATTTTTGGCAATGTGCATGTGAAATATAATGGAGATCTGGCCAGCGGTTTCAGAGAAGATAGCCGTTTTAGGCTCAAAAAGCTTATTTTATTAATATAGAGATTGAGATACCCACTCCCGGGCCAGGAAAGCCATTTGCGCAGTAGGCATCCAATCACTAATATACCATTATTGTCTGATCTGAGAGGCTTTGAGCCTATAGACTGGTTCCTTGCTAAGCTATTTCTCCTTTCTTAGGTAAAGAATTCCTATTGTAGGAATAAAAATAGCATTGCCTGTACAGGGGAGGACTTTCTGTACAGACAATGCTATTTATATTCCTACAGTAGGAATTTTAAAAGCTCCTTACCAGCTACTTAGCAAGGAAAGGTAGTTAAGGAAGGAAAACATCAAGTAAGGATTTGTTATGCGTTGATCAAAAAAATTGTTCTGTTATGTTACAAAGAGAAGATTGGTGAAGGAGAATTGTACATTTTCTGACGATTTCACCCGTATGTTATATATGCGGTGGGAACACCAGCAGGGGAAAACGCATGAGACATGCAATGCCAAATCTCCCCACAAAAAAAGTATATTTCAAAAAAAGGCCAAATTCTCAGGTATCCAGCCTGATACCTACCACCAGTATACACCCACCACAAAACCATTGTGAACCTGAATTCCAAAAAGCGTCAATGCCACTGACCCTGCCCGCCCCACTGGTGCCTGTACACAGAGTAAACTCAACTGGACAAACTAAGCCAGCTTCATTCGTTCACTTGTATGTTTAAACATGTTCTGTAGAAGTGGCTAATTTTACAAGTGCCCATCTCAAGCTAAATATTGACCGACATGGGAGAGAGCAGGTTGAAGTGCTGGGAAAGGCAAGTTCATAAAAGGTTTTGTCCAAAGTCCAAAAATAGTTGCTGTGAGTATAATGGACCTGGGGTTTGGCTGTACAAAGCCCTGAGGATGATACATGTATTCTGTAATGCTTCTTGGGAAGCTGAATGATATTGTAGTCTATATATTTATGATTCAGTTTCATGTTCATCATTTCTTTTTATATATTATATTTACATCGTATTTCTTTGATCTCTATTTCTTCCTATAATGGATCTTAATGCTAGGTATGCCATGGAAGATCTCGGTTAAATTCCAGCAGAAGATCTCTTTTGTGTTACTTTATGGAACAAATAAAACATATATATGATGTGTTTCAGGAAAATGAGTCATAAGTCGCAAAATTGAAATTTTTTAAAGTGTTTTTTTCACAAGATCACATAATTGGAATGTTCAAATTGTTTAAGGGTTGATAACTCATGGTTGCATCAATCGATGTGTCAAATTCCAGTACAATCTATTTAATATAGCCTTTAGTTTTAAAGGTCCTCATATGGACTACATTTAGTTACTTTACTGTTTATTGACCCACAGAAATATTGGAAACTTTTTTTTCAAAAACGAAAATATCAAACTTAAAATCTAAAAATACTTATTGGATTATTAGACTGTTTACTATCATTGGAATCGGCTTGATCTCATCTATTTAAATAAAATGGTATCTCAAAATCCATTTTTTGCGACTTACGACTCATTTTCCTAATAATCAATATTATTATTTTTTTGACAGCTGGTTGATTACTGACTTTGGTTACAAAAATATCATTAGCATCGAGATCAATACGAAAATATCAACATTTGTTAACATCAAGATCACAACAATAAGGCATTTTAACATGTACCATGCAACAAGTTATAGAGAGAAACATGAATTAGGTTGTCGTTAGTTCCAAGAATTCTATTATATCCGAGTAAATCTTTTTTGCATTTTTGGATTTCTTCCCTATTTACCTTCGTTTTTCTCCCATAGACACATATTTCTGTTAAGCATATTGATTTTAGCACCTGGTGACCAATTATCAAGCTGACCTTGCCTTCATAACTATTGTTATTATATATATATATAAGAATTTTTATTCAGAATCAAAAATGATACAAAATCGGACGTTCCCTCTACAATGTAGATATTCCAGGGCACCCTAAACAAAGTTGAAATTAAGTAAGATAATAGTATACATGGTACATCACTTATCGATACAATGGAAATGCTACGAGGGTTTACAATGTTTCCTGTTATAATTCCGATAAATTCAATAATAGTGTTCTTTCAAATGGTCGATGACTTGTTTTCACTATATATATATTCTGTAAGTCAATGATAATGCAAGTGTGGTTATCTCAATACTGTTATTGTTCTGTTTGAGTGTCTTTAATACTTGCGCGACTCATTTACTGTGACTTTCATTAGGTAGTAGATTAATACCGATACAATTAGTTACATTTTAACAAATATCGCGTTTCTACATTCGTTGAAGAATAGTGTGACTGGTTGTTATTTTAAGGTATCAACAGTACAGTTGTCCTTTACAAACTTGAGGATTCACATTGTACATTTTTATATTATAATACAGACATTATTAAGTTCCCTCTTACTGAACAAATCCTCCTAGACTGGAGGAGTCCGATCAGTTAATACATCACATTCGTCAAATTTAAATTTTGTTGACTGTATCCCTTCCTATACTGGAAGTTAAATGTAGTATCCCTGTACTGGGTTAAATCAGGTGAACAATTTTACATTTTTCCTGCATAATACAGTAGACATACAAGGACAAACAACAGTAAATATACGTAAAAACGTATAAAATTTCCCCCCATCGAAATAAGTCGATCATGGTAATCATAGAACTTACTCGTCTATTTTCATCCCCCCTCCCATTCAACCTGTTTACCTGGCAATTGCCAAATCCTGTTCCGTTTTTATAAATTGGTCTACCTCAGAGGGATAAACAGTCTTCAAATATGTTTTAAAGTGTTTCCTGGTTTTTATGGATCTAGATTTACTACTGAGCTCATTCCAAAGAATAGTTAATTGATATATGTAAGATTTTTTGAACACTTCATTTCTTGGTAGTGGCACCCTAAGTTTAATCCCGTCTTGCGTACTCCTTAAATTTAAATTCCTGTTATCTACATTCGTTTCTACTAAAGATCTTCTGAATGCAATTTCCGTAACATGACCTCGTCTCCTCGTTGTGAGGGATGGTATATTAACTGTTTGATGTATCTCTTTAGTACTCGAATATTTTGGTAAGTGAAGAGCTATTTTAATAGCGGAACTCTGAAGGGATTGCAAACGGTCAAGATACTGTTGCGGTGCCCCCATATAAAAGATGTCCCCATAGTCTATATGAGGTAGTATGGTTGCTTTATATATTAGAAGTAGAGTATTTGTGTCACAAACTGAGTACAGCTTAGACAACGCTTTGATTTTCGCTCGTACTAGATTTATCTTTCTTTCCAGAAATACCTTAAAATTAAGCTGTCGATCGATATCGACCCCTAGGTATTTATAACTCTCTACGGATTCCAGTTTTACATTATTCATAAAATATTCAGGTTTCAACTTATCATTTGTTCTTAACCCTATAGTGAGGGTTTTACATTTCTTTATGTTAAGGGAAATTTTGTTCAAGGCGCACCATTCATATATATTGTCTAAATCATTTTGTATATCAATAATCCTTTGGGTGTTTCTGTCTTTACAAGAATAAATTACCGTGTCGTCGGCAAAATGTTGTATTTGACATTTTTTAACTACCTGATGTAAATCATTAATATACAAAATGAAGAGTAGAGGTCCCAAGGAAGTCCCCTGAGGTACGCCGCAGGTTACTTCCCCGGAATTTGAGAGATTCCCATCAACGATGACATTTTGCGTTCGACCTTCTAAATAATTTCTGAACCATGCAAGATTTTCGTTTTGAATACCAAAATTTTGTAATTTTTGAAGTAATAATTTATGATTAACAGTATCAAAAGCTTTTTTGAAATCTAAAAATATCAAATCTGTAAATAGTTTATTATTAATATTATCGTATGTATACTGAAAAAGATTATCTAGCGCGTCGTTGATCGATCTCCTCCCTCTAAAACCGTATTGTTCCCCACATAATAAATTATTCGTTTCGAGGTAATTAGACAGCTGTCTTTGCACACAACTCTCCAGAATCTTTGCAGGTAAGGTTATACATGATATGGGTCTATAATTTTCAGTTAACTTTTTATCTCCATCTTTAAATAAGGGTGTTACTGTAGCCTTCTTAAAATCTTTAGGTACTACTGATGTCTGCAAAGAAAGGTTGAAGAGGAATGCAAACTGCTGGCTAAGTGCCTTCATGCAGGGTTTTAATATTCTAGTTGGCAAAAATTGAATACCGGACGCCTTATTATTTCCCACCTTACTAAGGGCAAGTTCAACCGAGATGTCAGTGATAGTACTGAATTTGAAAACAGAGTCATCACTCAAATTATTAAGGGGCGAAACCCCCTCAATCCTATTATTTACATAAGTATTCTTTATATTCTTAGCTAGATTTGGGCCTACATTAATAAAATAATTATTAAATTCGTTGGCTGCATCTACGCCACGAACTGTATCACCTAAGTTGGTGGATAGTACTGTTTCTTTATCCTTGCTGTGGCATTTTTCTTTGGACATAATCGGTTTGATAATATCCCAGAATTTATGCGGGTTAGCTCTATTAAGATTGATTTGATTTTTCAAGTAATTATTCTTAGCTTTCTTGACTTCACTGTTCACTTGGCATCTCAGAGCCCTAGCCCTTCTCCAATCTTCTAGTTTACCCGATTTTTTGGCCTTCCTAAAAGCCTTATCACGGAGTTTGGCTAAATTAATAATGTCTACAGAGTACCATTCAGGGGTTTTCTTCACCATTTTAAATTTTTTGACTGGACACATTCTATCCAGGTATAGTGTGATTTTAGAATAGAGAATGTCCCATGCCTTATCCACTTCCCGCTGTTGATAATATTCTTCCCAGTCAAGGTCACGCAATATTTCTTGGAGAATTTTAATATCAAGATTTTTTGTATTTCTGGCCTCAAAAGTTTGATAAATGTATCTATTTCTTAATTTCTTTATTTGAATGAACACTGGTAAATGATCACTTATATTTATATTTATAGCTCCACTTTCGTTTATATATTTGACATTGGTATAGATATGATCAATTTTGGATTTAGATTTGCTACTAATTCTAGTATACGCCTTGATTTTCTGGTGAAGGTTATATCTGTTCAGCAGTACGTTGAACCTATCAGCATTCTTTGTTTTGCCACTCTCTATTAAGTCGTAGTCATAGTTAAAGTCTCCCATAACTATAACATCTTTAATAGAATTAATAGAATTTATGGCACTATCCAGTTTATCAAGTGCCTCTGTGAATTCACCCTGTGGCGGTTTATAGACATTAAAAATCACCTTGCTCCTCATAAAACTCTTTTTAATTTGAAAGACCTGAAATTCTATATTTTTACCTGAATATGATAGTTCAGAGTACACCCCCGTGTTTACCTCAAGGGACTTATGAATATATGTTATCAGTCCTCCCCCTTTCTTTTTTAACTTCCTGTCATGACGAACTATTTGATAATCATCTATTTGAATTTCACTATCGATTGTATTTTTATTTAGCCATGTAACTTATGTAACTTTATTCCCACATCAAAAACTGTTACATTAGATATTAATATTATTGACATCGCCTATTAACAGGGGTAACTTTTCCAAATCATCGTTTAAAATTAAAGAATTCAAAAGGAATGGTTTTACATAAATCTCGCACCACGAACAATTATTATTTTGAAATGGATTGATTCCCAGGTTTGATTTAAAACCAAAGGTGAACTTGAATATCAAACATGCTCATAAACTTACAAACTTACGTACACACAATAGCGGACTTGCGGCCAAGGGAACATCCTCTTTTTGTGGGAATGTTGTCACGCGAATAGCATATCAGTCTTGTATAAAGGGCTACTAATCGCTCTATGACCACATTAATCCGTACGGCGTTAGAGACGATGACCATAAATATTCATGTAAAAAACAAACAAAAATAAATAAAAACACGAACAGGTAGACCCATCAGGAAGTTTTTATCAACTTGACTCATTGTCATGGGGGAAAACACATATAGCAATATTCCCGTTTTTGGCACAGGTTTGAGCTGAAAACTATAAAAGTAAAATGAAAGCCAATTCAGGATTTAAGCCAAATGCCTGGAGAGGTTGGGATCATATATCTCTCATAGTTTCGACTTGATTTAGGGATGGTGGTTACAATGGTGGTCATTAAGCTGGACCTTTGTCGGTGTAACCCGACCCATGTGCTTATTCCCTCACACCTTCAAGCACCCTGCTTCCAACCTTAAGAGCTTCCCAATCAAGTTCAGTTTAAAGAAAAATGGCCTTGGGCATTTTCAGGCGAATGTTCCCAGCGCCTATGTGTATGTGTACAAGGATATTAAGGTAGTAAAACCGATTGATGGGTGGGTTTTAAAGTGGTTCCTTGAAAAAAGAACTATTTTCAATTGGGGATGGGTGGATTCAAGTTGCAATTCGAAGTAAAGCTTGACATTAACAATATGTTCTTGTACCTCAACGTTTACCCAAGGCTTCGTCACCCAGGTATGTGACCATGATAATATCCTGACAACATTCTCTCACCCCTTAAGGGCGAGCATTGCTTTAAAGCAACTTTATTGTCTTTGTTACGCAAATATTAAAGTAGCACAATCTGGGCTGAGAGTTGAGAGGGTACCTCCAAACTTAGGGAAAGCTTCTCGCTCCAAACAGCAAACTCATTATAATCCCATTAGGATGCCTACTCCAGGACCAAGGAAGCCATTAGCGCAGTAGACATCCAATCACTGATATACCATTCTTATCTGATCTGAGAGGCTGGGACCCTCTAGCTCAACTGTGGGCCTAGACTGATTATAGCTTTGAGTAACTAAAGGTGGCATATGAAACAAAGGACCTATTGCAGAATTATAAAGTTGTATACAATATATAATATAATATACAATTATATAGTTGTAATAATGAGGAGTTAAAATTGATATGAATCTCAAATTCATTTTCATTCACGACCTAAACACTTATCTTGAGTTATCTGTACCTGTTTTAAATGTGTAAATGAATGTAACTTAAAGGTAGGCCTATAACAAAAATTGTCTTTTCAGACTGGTTTCGATGTATGAAACGTATCATGAATTTGAAATCATATCGAAATAAAATCTGTTTGAGAAAAGAATGTATTGGTCAGCGCCATTTTACGCTGTTTGTGTTGCATTCCGCGAGAGGGCACTTAGATAAACCATAAAGGGAAAGTCACCTTTATTCAAGGTAACATTAAGGGCATTAATTAGTTTACAGTGGACCCCAGAGAGGGCAGTCATAGTGAATGGCTGGACAGTTGCAGTTTACACTACTGACAAATGCCAGTTATCATTCCTGCATTCTTACGGGCTTTTATGACCATTAAAGCTCCCAGGGTTCTCAAAAGGTCATAAATGCATGGGTCTTGTTGTTAGAAAATGTACATTCGGCAGCTCTACACTTTTAGCAGATTTGGCTAAACAAGTACTATTACTAGGTATATCTGAGTATGTTTGGTATTGTGCTGATTCAACCATCAAAATTCGATTATGTTGATCAGTAATTGGACTTAATTTTTAACATAAATTTTGGTTAATAATGAAGATTTTTATAGGTGAATTGTACATTTTTCGTCTACTTGACCCGTATGTACATAGTGATACGAGGTGAGGAATTTTAAAGGCTGAATTAAGTGGAATGCCAAATTAAAGCTTGGGATCTGAATAAGTCATATTATAGGTGGGTGCCAATATTGAGACACATTGTCTGAGCGGGATCACTTTAATGGTAATTTTGGCGCCCTTCGAGGCTTCGTAAAACCTCCCTAGGCCCAATTCTCGCGACAAGTCTCGTGTGCACGAGAAAGAGAGCAAGACCGGAACATGGTTCGGGACAATAGTCGGCGCATGCGCCATGGGGGTGGGTAATAAGGGGGCTGGGTTTTGTGAGCCTAGTTATCATCTGGGTGATGGGGGAGGGGGTATTTCGGGGGGTTGACGGGGGAAGGGGTTCCTCTAGGGATAGATTAAACACTTGGGCTGAAAAGAATGGTGCAGTACATGGGACGTTCAGGTCTGTACTCAAAGTTTGTGAGGTGACCCTTATCATTTAGGCCCAGCCAGGTGAGAGCTGTCTCTATTCGATGGCGTCAGAGCTTGTAGGTTTCTCATTTGAGTTTTGCGTCTATGTTTTGGGTATGTACACCCCACCTTGGCAAGTTTCCTATAATAGCTTTCTCAGAGCACACACCTAGAACTCGAGGAAGAACTCGGGTCTGTTTACGAGAGAAACCCTTGAGATAACATTCAGTTATGGTGAGTTACTACCTGCATTAATGTTTAATCGTGGCACTTGTCATTATCATCATTTCAAATATTGATTTAATATGATTTGTAATATTTTACACATTATTTAGTTTAGGTGTTGTGGAGCTGTCGATATGTTGATATTATTCCTGGAGGACAAAAACATGGTCGCTACATTATACATGTTTTTTTGGCAAAAGAAATATTTCCTCTCGCGGTGAATATGAATGATATCAATCTTAGTCTGTTTATTACACAAACATTATCAATTGGGTGGTCAGATGACCATGTTATTCACTTTACCAATAGATTTAGGTTAATTACAAAAACAGAGATTTGTCCGACTGGAGTCTCAAGACGTAAATCTCACACAGAGACATTATTCACATGTTTTAGAAAAAAGGGCAGCAAATAAACAAGAACCACCTTAGGATTATCTACAGCATCATTGGCTCATACATCTTTCTCTATGGACCGAGGACCTGCCTCTCTTTATTATATGTTTATTCCTAGCGGCAATATGAGAGGGGAGGTTATAGAAATGTGATGTTTCCATGACGATCTCATGTGGAGAGCAATGTCCTAAATAATTCGGGTTATCTTAGTTCAGATAATACACACTAGCTGGCGTTATATTGAATATGAGAGCTTTATCTTTGAGGGAGGAGGGGATCATCAAGGATAGGTCAAGATATCTCTGGATGGGGGTCAGTTATGAGAGCAGTATTTTATCCGCTATTCAGGCAATAAAGTACGATTATAATTATACGTGTAGGAAGAGGAGAATACGCTTTTATTCATACATTAGATCGTCAAAATAATATCTTTAAATGAACTCTTCATAAGTTACCTTACAATTTCCTTTACACTGACTCAAGGGGAATTGGGGTTGTATTGTTTGTTCATCAGCATTTGCTCAGACGTTTCTCCCTGAGTAGCTCATACATATAACTTCTACATGCATCATTCTTTATACATCTGTCATTTACATCTCGTCATATAATATCAAATACGAAAAATGTTTAATTTATATCAATGAATCAATTGATTGATAATCAATAAAAAGTTCATGATGATCGTCCTGGAGATGACCTTGGTGACCCCCCATGGACTCACCATTAGAACATGAGCGCCTTATCTCGTCTGTGCCCAATAGGTGTCTCTGCAGGTAAATGTCTCTCCATGGTCCCCGTCCACTCACCTTCTCACCCTTACACCGGGTCTGATTAATACCAATGGTCTGCACGTATGTACGATCTAGGCTCAGAGCTGAGAGTGTCCCTCCAAACTGAGGGAAAGCCTCTCCCTCCAAACTGCAAAAAGTCATTAAATTCCCATTACGACGCCAACTCCAGGGCCGGGAAAGTCACACTATTCGTATCTGATCTGAGAGGCCCTGTGAGCGTAGACTGTCTATCCCTTATCATATGGATTAGATCGTCAGAATATGTACAATCGGCAGTTCTACACATTTAGTGAATTCTGCTAAATAAGGCTGCAAAATGACATTGGGTTGATTTAAAAAATCTGCCTGTGTAGGCTTTGCTATATATTCTTAGGTTTAGAGTGAGTGAGTGGGATTGGTTGCTTACGCCCTTATCAACACATTTAATATGGTTATATCAAAGGCGGAAGAGCTGAGAGGGAGGCAGTTTATGATCATACCCAGGAAATAGAGATAGAGAAGAAGGGAGAGAGGGACAGAAAAAGAGACAGAAAGGCACTTTACGGTCATACCCAGGACCTATCTTAGGTTTAGATACATACATCATGATATGTTTCGGGAGATGGAAAGCAGTCGAATTTGCATAAATCCCTGACTTGTTTCCCCCACATCGAAGTGGGATAGAAATCATTGGTGAATAATATTTTTTCTAATGATCCCCGTTCACCACCTACTGCTCAACACGTTATTAGCATTGAGTGATAAAGGGGGACATGTGCAATCTCTAGTGGAGGGCAGAGTGAGGTCAGGCTATATTGGAGGGCCAGAAGGGGGCGGCAGTGATTGCTGATTGGCGGCTGACATATTCACTTGATGTTCCTCCTGGATTAGTGTCACATTCAATAACCCGCCCACCGCTTAACCACACATGTAGGCCTACGTATCGGGTTTGAACGTCATACCCAGCTTATAGGCTCTGAGTTGAGAGGATCCCTCCAAACTGAGGGAAAGCCCGCCCG
This sequence comes from Sthenelais limicola, assembly GCA_942159475.1. Classification (NCBI taxonomy): domain Eukaryota; kingdom Metazoa; phylum Annelida; class Polychaeta; order Phyllodocida; family Sigalionidae; genus Sthenelais; species Sthenelais limicola. The sequence continues at coordinate 23,976,937 of OW804101.1, forward strand.
CTTAATGATATGTAAATGTATTGGGTTTAAGATTCATACCCAGCCTAGGCTCAGAGTTGAAAGAGTCCCTCCAAACGGAGGGAAACCTCTAGATCCAAACCGTCAAATGCCCTTATAATCCCATTAAGACGCCTACTTCAGGGCTAGGGAAGCCATTAGCACAATAGCCGTCCCATCACTGACACCTCAATATTATCTGATCTGGAAGGCTCTGAGCCTAAACTGTACGTATATAACTGTTGACTCTATCATATTACATCATAAGAAACAGGCAGGAGTTTTGATTAACTTTAGCTCTGAACATTAATTATATCATTGTGTTGTGAAATCAACCGTCAAGTTTTCAAAGGTCATTACTGTCAGATCATGATTGTCTTCAAATCTGCCTTAATGCCTTCCCTTCCAATATTCATAGTAATTAGATATTATGATCAAGTATAAGTATACAATAACAAAGAAAGTGATCAATTTGAGTTATATCACCGTAATAATTACCCAAAGAAAAAAAAAGAAAAAAAAGAGTGTTGGTGTATATTTTGTAGATACAGGTTTGCCACTGGCCGACTATGTCACCCTGATACCGGGGCGCCTACCCGAGGACAATTATTAGATAAAACAATTATTTTCCTTTATCATAAGAGGGAATTAATATATGACTTCGCAGCCGGATCAAGAAGCAATTTGTGAACATAAGGTTGCTACGAGAGTGTATCTAATGATAGAACCAACGTTTCATTGTTTCATTAAACCTTCATCATCTTTTCAAATGCCAATGTTAACCAAAGCTTTCTTCCTATTCCAGATGCAGTGGCAACAGGCGCTACTGGTGCTGCTCCACGGTCTACTGGTGGCCTCCACCACCAGCAGCCCTATTGACATCAGGAGTCTGGACAGTGAGTACTTGTCCAAATATTATACATATATGTGATGTGTTCCAGGAACATGAGTCACAAGTCGCAAAATTGATGTATTTCAAAGTGTTTCATTCACGAGATATCTTTGTCGAAATGTTTTCATCTTTGGGGTGCTTAATTAACCTTGTTTGTAGCATGAATACATTAACCAAATTTCAAGACAGTGTATTAAATATATTCGTGCGTATCTAAGGTCATCTTAAAGGGTATATTTAGCTACTTTACTAGCAACTGTCAGCAGACCCAGAATTATTGCAAACTTTCTTGGCAAAAATAAAGATACCAAACTTAAAATATAGAATTACTTATTAGCTGTCCTACTGCTTACTATCATTGGAATCGCCTTGATCTCATCGTTTCAAATAATTATGATGATATCTCAAAATCCTTTTTTTCCGGCTTGTGACTCATTTTCCTGTAACATATCACCTTTGTTCTCTAGGTTTCAGATTTAGATTTATGATCAATGTTATTCAGGATAGGAATTACATTATACTGTTGTTCCCAGCAGATAATATCCTGATTATAGATCAATTTTATAGCTATATGATATAATATTATTAGGCCCAGGTTGTAAACAACATCACCAATTGGCTCTGATAGACAAAATAGAAAGAATTTCACCTGCATTGCTTACATTGCCCTTCCAAAAGCCACACCACAATTGGTAAAATTGTAAATGACCTGATCGTTGGTGTGGGTGGGTGAGTTTTGAAACCACAGTTGGCTGATACGGGTTGAAGAAAAAATTGGCTCGGGTTGTGAGAAAGTTTTGAAAACCAAGTAGGTGGACAATTGTACGATTGAATGGCCAGATTTGTAACCAGCTTTAACGTAAAGTTTGAAATTAATTTGTAATTGTCTGGCCACACGTCCACAATGACCATACTTATACACTCCGCTTGCATTCCAACTCTGACGAACTCAAGAGTTGTTAAAAGAGAATTTAATGTGCATTATTATATAGGCATAGTTTTATATCAAAATAGTACAGGTCCGCAAAATATAATTTATACTTCCTATTTGTATTTCAATCGATAATGTACATTCAGCTCTAACTGAGAATAGTTTAACCTTGCATAATGTTTAGCTGAACAGTCTAGGCCCAAAGTTGAGAGAGTCCCTTCAAACAAAGGGAAGGCCTCAAACCGCAAAGTGCCATTACAATTCCATTAAGACGCAGAATGTCATTATATTCCCATTAAAACGCCGGGTTCTATTGTCAGGAAACCGATTAGTGAAATAAGCTGACATACTATTCTCATCTGATCTGAGGGTTTGGACCTAGAATGTGAAATAAAAAAACATCAAAACAAACCAGAGCAATATGCCTATATTAGTTTGTAATTCAAAACGTGGCCTGCTATTTATAAATCAACAGTTGGTCATAATTGTCTCTAAGTTTACAATGTATGCAAACTAGTTGTTGCTACATCCGGGCTCCTATCTATTGAGTCTCTTCTCCTGCCTATTATTGAACATCTCGAGCTGTTTACAAATACAGCTCTATTCTCATACAAGTGTGGCAGAATATGCGGAGTGGACTCACCACAAAGTTTAATTCATTGTTGCTGTCTTCATTTCCCCTCGCTGTACCACTTGACAGCCTTATAATGTATGCAGTATTCGCTTTAAAAGGTACTTCATATCTTCCTTATATACCCAGTCTAGGCTCAGAGCTGAGGCGATCCCTCCAAACTGAGGGAAAGCCTCTCGCACAATGCCATTAGATTATCATTAGGACGCCTACTCCAGGGCATGGAAAGCCATTAGCGCAGTAGGCGTCCAAGCAGTGACTTAACATTCTATCTGATCTGAGAGACTCTGAGTCTTATACACTATATCAGTGTACTAACTTGGGAAGTGATTAGGCACCTTATTATGAAGCTACAGATTCAAAATTTAAAGTCAACTGTTAATGGCATACTACTAAAGGTATTGCATTGATTTTGGACTTTTTAAACCGATTGTATTTCCCCGAAGATTTTATTTGGTGGATTAGCACTATCGAATTACAAAATCGAATATTATGGTAGATTGAAGAATTCCAGGACTGGATTGGGGCGATAATGAGTTCATCGCTCCCTCCCCCCTCCTCCTAGTCTACCCTCCCTCCTGCTTCTACACTCCCCCTCTCCTCTTCCCCCTATTTCTGATGAATGCCTCCTCTACATTCTTATCTCCTTTTCTCAATATTCCGAGGTGTAGTGAAACGGTGGTCTATGAGCACTTGGTTGAAATTGACATCTGTGCATTCGATTATAAAGTCGGGTTTCTTTCTATTATTCTATTGGTCCAAACATCTGCCATTCAAATCTGACTGTAGATTGTGTTGCCCAAATATATACACAAAATATTCTTTTAAAATACAGACATTATACGTTGCAGAATATATTGTTAATTTCAGTATTGAGATCATTCCAGACAGTTTCAGATTAAAACATAATATATCATTAGAAGCCACCTTACAGTTCACGTTTTGAGTATATATAAAGTCTCTCTTTCAGATTTCTAAATAAAAACAAGATCTCACATTTCGTAGAAATGCTTTTGTGGACTATTTTACTTTTTGCATTTTGGATACTTCCCATTTTTTACTACCTAGTGTGTCTTTATACAGTTCCTTCCACTAATACAACTATTCCCATCTCAGCAATCCTGTCGATCAATGCTATACAAAGTAGGGAATTCTTAAACAAAACCATGCACAAACGGCCACCAGCTTCAAAAACAACATGGCACTGACAGGGACAGCATACATGTCCTCTAATCGCCCTATATTCAGGCGATAATCTGCGCAGATTAGTGAGAGAATGCGATCTAACATGTGGGAAGGTTCCACAAAGAGCGAGGCAAGCACTGGTTAAAGTCTTCTTTTCTTTGGGATAATTGGGATCATGATCTCTGCGTTTACCCAGTTAAATATCGTAAATTTCCATCAATCCTATATTGTGGTTGAGAGACTTGCTTAAATACGAGACCTGTGGCTATGAAATTCGAGCTTTTCCAAGGGGAAAATGCAAGCATTACTTTGGTTAATGATAACAAGGAACTAGGCTCATTTTCAGCAATAATCTTGTGGATGTTTTAAATAATTGCATATTGATGAAGACAATGCTAGGAAATGATAAGATAATTCAGACCCTTATGTAAATACATTTCAAAATTTAAAACGAACTATATCTATTAAAAAACACAGGGTAACAGATTGTTTGCGCAGGTGGAAATAGAACTAGATGGGTCAGATCGTCAGAAAATGTACAATTGGCAGCTTTACACATTTACTAAATTCTACTAAATTAGGCTGAAAAACGATGCATTCTAGATATCTGGGTATATTAGGTATTTCATTAACACAACAGCTCTGTTCGTTTTATGGAACTGTACTTTTAACCACGTTTTTGTCTTAAATTAGGGATATTTGAGAGTATTGACGAGGGCGAATTGTACATTTTCTGAGGACTTCACCCATATCTCTCTAATCCGTGTGGGAGCTGTGACACATCAAATTTGCCAGGTGCACCAAATGGATTGTGAAACAGCAACCCTAATTTGGTCTGTCTTAAACGGCTGCTTGGTGTTTAAGCCTGATTTGCTCCGCGTCTCAACATTAAATTGGTTGGTTAAAGAGGAGTAATCGTCCTTTCTATTTTAGAATCACTCTCCCCTAACCCCCCATCAATGGCTCCTACCATCTTCCTTTAAACTCTTTGAAAACAATCCAAAATGTCTGCCACCTTTGTTGTTACAGCAGACGACTTTTAAACTAAGACGTCCATGATCCAACGCGTCACGTGATTACCGGTAATGGGGTTTAATAAGCCCAGGATAAAAGGAGACTTTCTCTTTACACTTTGAGTATGGGGGTGTTGTTCTTGTCTCTAGATCATGGCTGATTATCGACGCCTGCTTGGCGTCCTAAGGAACTGCTTTTGACGGATGCGTTTGTATGTGGGTTTACAAATATTCAGTGTAATGTTTTCTATTAATTTTGATTGTGCGATGGAAGTCACATTCAGTGTACCGTAGAGGGAATTTACGTTATTTTGTATCCGTCTCAGATCACCTGAAACATTTGTATATCTCGCTATTTTACTGGGACTTGTGCACCCAGAAATATTACAGAGGTTTGTCAAACTTCTAAAAAGTCAACATAAAAGTTAGAAATAATTTGGATTACTTAATCCAATTAATCTCATGTTTTCAAATATGATGGTACCTAAAAATCCTTTTTTGCGACGTATGACACATATTACTCTTTATAAGATTGCACCAACTTGGGAGAGATGGTATGGAGAATAAATGGATAATGGATATGTTTCCCAGCTTTCTATTGGTAATAGTCTTTCATCAAAAGTTGAACATTAGTCATAAGGACATCTGTTCATAGGGTATAGCCGCTTCTGGAGCATCTGGGCGTCAGACAATGTACAATCGGCAGCAAAACACATTTTTAGTAGATTAGCAAAACCAGACTGAAAGTAATATACATGTAAAATACAAGGTTTATCTGAATATGTATCTGGTATTGCGTCGATTTTAAAAAAAATCGGATCGGTTATATTGAACTGAACTGAACTTTTGCCTTAAACAAGTTGGGTTATTTGAGAGGATTGGTGAAGGGAAATTGTACATTTTTCGACGGCCTGACCCTTATGCCTCGACTGTATAGTGGGTGGTCACATTGGCAGATAGTAAACAAATTAGTTATCACACTAGTGAGGTTTGATGCATTATTTCTACCACACACAAGAGGAATTCTCATTTAAATTGAAGGATAATTTCTTTGGCCCATCTAATATTCGTGTATATTTGCAACTGTTCCCACCGGAAACAGTGACAAAAAGTTTCAGCAAATATTTCCTAATCCGCAGGTGACTTAACGGGAAAACAACACTCAATATTTTAAGGCGAATAATCAACAATAAACCATAAGCCGGCTACATAAAATAACAAAAGCTCCCTTGTACCAGAGCGATAATATAGGAAAAAACCATTGTTGTTTAAAGGATGGAAAAAGTCCAATGAATACATGAAGTCTGTCACATCGGTGTCATGTCACCTAGTTTTATGTACATCAGATTTGGACATAAATACTTGACAGGAATACCTTGATATGAAAGCAAACATTATACGCTGGATGATCCCTCTATAACATGATATGGAAAGTCTGCCTCCTGACAAAAACATGGATAATGGGAATGACACGAGCTGACTGACAATAGGGCGTTTGCCTTAGCCACAGTCGGCTTCAGAACATTGGCACTCAATGCATGTCTTAAAGCTGCCTTGTCAGGTATTGTGACAGAATTAAGACAATTTGACCAAATTTACCTACATTATTACTTATAGGGCGAAATTCATCAATATTCTGCTGCTGTTATATGTTTATACAAGAATTTGAGTAGAGTAAAAACATTTGAGCCGCTGGTGAGCGATAATAAGTGATGTAATCATGAGAAAGGTTTCGGGCGGGTCCTCCAAATACAAATAAGGGCCTTTTAGAAGCCTTTAGCAAAAACAAACAAACAAAATTCTCCAAAACTTCAGTCAAATGACATTTAGATGGGTTGGAAAAGAATAAAATAAAATGCAGAATGTTTTTTACCGATATTAACTGAGAGTGCAACTTTAAATATTGAAGATATTTTCTGAAATAAAAATATGGATTTAGCTTTAACCTTTATGATATACTGTACACAAAGAATCAGATGTTTTTGGTGAGAAAATACCAAAAAGATACCTCTGCTCCCTGGTCGTGCTGAACGTTCATTTAAATCTCCCGGATATGACGTTCTCTTTTCATGGGGATCTGTAATGTGGGATTATGGGAGATTAACAGCACCATCCAATAATGTGACGTCACCCTGACGTGAATGGGATACCCCAAATTAAATTTCAAACCTGTCTAAATGTCAGATTCTTTTTCTATTTAGAAAAAACTCATGACAGTCTGGATCCAGATGCATCTGTCTTTGTCAAGCAGATCGCTTTATGTCCTCCAAGTATGTGTAAGGAGGCTCAGGGTCGTATATTACAGTCTAAATATGTGGGCTAAAATTCCTGCGTCTGGCACAAATGGGAAGACACTGTGTGTGCCTACCGCATTAAGCCCAGTCATGCTTTTCTTGAGGCAATGAAGGAAACAATACGGTTTTCCCCGTTCCTTCTGGATGTCAGAATAGTTTTATTTTTTTCCGAAGATTTTCCCAAAATTTCACATTCCGATAAAAAATGAATTTGTAAGTTCATATCCACCTAGTCACTGCGCATGTCTATTACCGTGCATGCAGGGATAGATTTAGCTCAAATCGGATATACAAATATTTAGCAACATTTTTATTGAGAAATGTTTATCAAGAATGTTTACACCAATATCATAGCTTGTATAAATGATCTATAACAACAAATCCATTATGAGAAAAATGGGTTCTTGTTTAACGGAAACTTGTATAACAACTGAATATTGACATTGGAGCACCGATAAATAGTCCATGCTGAACATGGAATGTTCTATACACATGGACTAGTCTACCCTATTTTAATTTGTATTTAAGTCGAAATAAATGAATTTTATATCAATCAACTATGTTCAAGTGCAGCAAGAGACGGGCATAAACTGGAAGACCTGCCTCCAGTCAGATGTGTATAACCCATTTGTAACAAAATCTTGACTATAAAGAAAAATAGTTCAATTCAAGTGGCAATAATTGGGCAATAGTTCTTTTCCTTTTTGAAAGCTGTTATAACGGTGTTAGAAATTCACTGTTCATAATAACGAGGTGCCAGTATTGTAGGGATATCCGCATGTGGAGGCCTTACTGTATTCTATATAAAGATGCGGCTTTTCAATGTATATGCGTTATCTGACGCTACAATAGCACCCTTTCATGGACGTGTGTTCAGTGTGTATTAACGCTAAATCTTCATTTAATTACCTTCGACTAAACTTGGGTTTACACAAGGTGACAATGGTGTGGGCGAAATGTTTCTTTTATTTACAAAGCCTATTTCCACCGACTGCTGGCTCAGTTTGGAGAGGTGCTTCAGCCCTCAGAGCTCTTGAAGTTTCCCCTAATCATCTGTGTTCTCAAGAAAGGCCTTTCCACAGGGGACAAGTAGGCCTTTTATGCAAGGCCTGAGCTCTCGCGGACGAGGGGACTTGGACGAGTGTTGGGAAAATACTTCTCTTTTGAAATCAAAGGACACTGACTCAAAGACACGAAGTTGGGGGTTTTCTATAGAAAAGAATCGGGGTCATAATATAACCCGCCATGCAAATAAGATCACTTGAAATATATGAGTGTTAATAGATATTCCCCATACATACAGTCAGGAGGAATTCATACGTTTCATGGACACCTATTATAGTAACTTTAGTAGCTGCAAGTCTTGAATGCAAGCTGTAAACAGGTGGACAGAAACATAGGTGCAGAAGACTTTGATATTTAAAGCTGCATCCTCTGCTATTACGACGAAGACAAATTTCACCAAATTTCCTCATTATTGATTATATGAAAGAATTTATTACTATTAGATATAGATATAGATCTATATATATAGATATGATTAAATTATGTATCAATACTTTAATAATAATATTATTTTTAAAGATTTTATCTCAACTGGGTTGGCATTTCCCAAAGATCTGGGATTTTCAAATATTCTCAACTTTTCCCTAGAGTTTACATATCTATTGTGCTTTTGTGGGTTAGCCACTGACGAATAGTGTGGCCCATGATTTAAAAAAACGGCGCCGACAAATTTTGTTGTTGCCCAGTAATTTGTTACAACAAATATCGATCCATACAGAAACAACAGTTCCCAGAGAATGTGGCAACACATCTGACACTGCTTCATTTGCGTTTTCATTGCAAACATGAAATGAACTGATGTTAGTGGGCAACAAGACAAATTGTCGCCGCCGTTTTTCCTCTAGTGGAGTCGCCCTATAATAGTTAATAATACATGAGCAGATGAATGGATGCATTTGATATTGACTACAGAAGAAATAATGGGCTGCGGGCCACAGCCTGCCAAAGACCTTATTCCAATTTTAACTGAGTCTGATGACTTCTATTATTAGTTTGAAATAGTACAACATAGATCAGTGTGAAAAAGACCAGGGAAGGGATGACATCATGATATTGAGTGTCAACTAACGAAGTGTTTCATCATTATGTACAATTACAGTCTGCCATACATGACCACTTTAAAAAATTACAATCAACTTTGTATCTTAACTGATATAAGAGTAGCAAGTTAACATTGCTCATATGATTAGATAAATGTGACCTACAAATGTGGTTGAGGTAGTAAGACTCTCTCTAATATTCTAATGTTAACATCTTAAACTTTTTTAAAACGAAATTCAGAACTCAACAAAGCCTGTGTTTTATATACGGTCTAACATGTATTTATATGATCATCAGCATGAACAGTGTATACCAAATACAAGAAAAGAAAATATCATAATCTAAAGTTCTTATTCATAATAATCCATAAACACTTACAATGTATTGAAGTGACTTATTCTGACAATGTGAGCTCAAATCAAAGATCAAATACCAGCAAAGTTGAAAACATATCATTGGTGGAAAGAATCTAAGAACCCGAGGGCGAATGACACGTCTCCATACAAAGGAGTCATTAGTCATTGCACAATTCATCAAATCTGGACAGTCTGGATATTTTACTTTTGTCTTTCACCACACCTCGCTGTTCATAAATCTTCCATCAACTCAAACAATGCCTTGTTCTATTTGCTGGCGGTTTTTCTTGCTCTTTTTATCACATAGCTCGCTTCATATGGTCACTGGTATTGTCAGACATGAGGGATTGTTAGAGTCCTTTATCAGGTGTATGATCACAGTGACAGCACAGTTTGGAACTAATGACCTTCCAACAAAAAAACATTGTTTTTCCACCTCACACAATTACATCAGCAGCTTCTCATGAATCTATATGCATGAAGATTTACACAAGATAGAAGCAAACTCAAATGTAAATCAGTCTAGCAGCCAGATCTGAATTTCTCCATAATAGGGGATTTGCATGTCTCACTGCCCATATCTAATGCAGTGCATGCTGGAATGGATTCTGTTGAAATCTGACATACACATTTGGCAACATTTTTATCGAAAATTGCAAGAATGTTTTCACCAATATCAGCCCTTGTAAAATGATCTATGAAGACTAAATGCATCATGGGAAATATGGGGACGTGTGTCATCGAAACATGTATAACACATAGATATTGACATTAGAGCATTGATAGATATTCCATGCTGAACATGGTATGTTTACAATAGGTTTTAGACTGTACCATTAGTCTCATAAATCAATGCGAATCAAGATTAAAAATGGCGGCTATGCAAATCTCCTATTGTACAACGGCTTATGAAAATAAAAACAAACAAACAATCATACAAAAGAAGTATCTATGAGCGCCAACATAGGAGTATATTGGGAATAACGAACCAATTGATAAGATGTTTCCTAAAAATCAATAATGAGGAATAATCCTGGATTGACAACATTTCCCATGGTATTACCAATCTGCGTTCTCTGTTAACAATGATGAATAACTAGAAGTTTTCTATGTTTTGTTCCATTCTTCTCCTACTCATTGGAAAGTCATTCGACTATTTTACCCTGCTGTGTTTGCTGCAGGGTTTTATAACAGTCCACATTCACAAAAATCGTTCACTGCATAAGTTTCACTTATTATCGCTCAAAATTGCTATTCAATTGTTTCCCCTCTGATTGGAATTCAAACACCTGGATTTAACATACAACAGCAGGTCGAACAATAAGTAATTTTGGTAAGCTTTGTTCGACAAAGAATATGTATTATTGTTGAGAAGGTATAAACGGTTAAACATGGGGTGTCTTTATGTATTTGTTAAACCATAAGAATTTATGTAACTATTTGTATAACATGAGAATATCAGGTCAACCCCCAAATTGTTTACAATAAAACAAAAGAAGGAGTTCTAAGTTATTGTCGTACTTGCTGACAATACACATGGCGCCACTACAACTGCCCTATTATAACAACCCTCTCCTCTCCTCTTGCAGACTGTGACCACAACGGGCCGCTGGGTATGATCACGGGAGAGATCCAGGACTGGCAGATCACCGCCTCCAGTACCTACCCCCAGGCGTGGGACAAGGGATGCCATGAACGCTTCGGCAGGATCTACCAACCCAACGGGCTTGGCTGGTGTGCCAAGTACAAGTCGTCCTCCGAGTGGCTGCAGGTGGACTTGGGGGTGGCCGCCAAGGTAAGCAGGCACTGCACACCTGTCTCTCCACCACTGTGGTGTCTGGGGCACTGCAGTGGAACCTCCTTAAGGGTGGGATCCACCTATCCAGTCTAGGTTCAGAGTCGAGGGAGTCCCTTCAAACTGAGGGAAAACCCTGCACACCTATTTCTCTAGCAGTGTGTTGTCTGTGGGGAAGGCACTGAAGTGGAACCTTCTTAAGGGTGCGATCCACCTACTATCCAGTCAAGGCTCAGAGTTAAAAGAGTCCCTTCAAACTTATATATAGGAAAGAATTTCACTTAAAACAGCAATATGCCTAAAGGCAGGGCTCTACCAGACCGCATGCTTATCTCGGCTAATACGCTACAAACCGCAAAATGACATTAAAATCCCATTAGGACGGATGCCTACTCCATGGTCAGGAAAGTAATAAGCGCAGTAGGCGTCCAATCACTGATATTCCATATTTATCTTATCTAAGGGGCTCTGAGGCTCTAGACTTAATCAGTTTTATTCATACATCTTGATTGATTCTTTTTAATTTTGAAGAAAAAACTGATGAAAATATCTGACAGATATATAGAGTGAACTGTCTCTTAATGCTGTTCTATTTGTCCCGAATCTATCGTTTCCCCCCAAAATATATTTTTTAGCGACCAGAGCTTAAGGAAAACACGGGTTGGTGGATCACCCCCTTTTACTATGAACTGATTAATCAAAAAGGTTTACCACCTGGAACTAAATTTCCATGAAATCTATACAAAGTTGAATATTTCTCATTAATATTTGGATCCTAATTGTATAATCTAATACATTGAAGTCCCGAGAAATATCAGTATCACTTCGTCCATCCCTAAGCAGATCAGTTTCATAACGATGAAGAGTAACCTTCTCATGAAAGTAATTCACAAACCACAAAGGTGTGAGTCCTTGACCCACTATTCACCCCACTGCCTTTCTACAACTGTGGCCAACAGATTTTTCACACTTTTATGAAAAAGGTCTTTTTTTCTATTCGGCTTTAATAGACCGTTACCAACCATTGTTGTCCCTGGTTACATGTTCTCACCTTTTACGTCCCTTTAAAACTTAAATTATCCACCATGTGTTCCTTAAACTCTAGAGAGCAATACTTAGGCAATATTTAAGTCGTGTTATTGGGGGAATGGCCGCTGGACAGGTCACAAATTACTCCCCTGCCTGTGAATGATCACTTGGGGAGACAACAGAAGTGGCAAACGCTGGTGGAAAGGCAAACGGTATCTGGCCGGATGCCCAGTCAGCTATGTCCTCTCCCTCCATGCCCTGGGCAGCAACCTGCCTTTTGCGCATGGACTCTGCGCAATTGGTGGGCAAATGTTCAGTCCAGGCCCAAAGATGAGAGAGTCCCTTCAAGCAGAGGGAACATCTCTCACCTCAAACCGCAAAGTGCCATTATAATTCCATTAAGACCGCACACTGTCATTATGATTCCATTAGAATGCCTAGTCCTAGGCCAGGAAACCGATTAGCGAAGTAAGCGTCCAATCACTGACATAGCATTTATATCTGATCTGAGGGTTTGGGCCTAGACTGCGTTTTTATTTTCAAATTACTGGTACAACATCTATGATTGCCATATGTATCGAGTTTTCATCTGTACAGTCTTTGCTCACAGCCGATTGGATCAGATAAGAATGCTATTTCAGTGATTGGATGCCTACCGCCTACAGCTTTCCTGGCCCTGGAGTATAGGCGTCCTAATGGGGTTATAATGGGATTTTGCGGTTTGGGGTTGGGAGGCCTTCCCTCAGTTTGGAGGGAATCTCCAAGGTATTAGAACCTTGGTCAGACATTGTCTACCATGGTGACACCAATCGGCAATAGTAATAATCACAGCTTGCCCCTGTGGGACAAAGTTCTCGAGCCATGAGAAGGGGGCGCTGCGGACGGTCTGTGCAGGGAGGGGTTGGGGGTTGGTGGGTTGGGGGTTGGGGGTTGGGGGGTTGGTGGGAGCTATAGTTTAATTATGGCGGGTATAATGTCCAGTTGATCACTATTGAGACTACAACCCATATGGAACAAGTGAACAACCTTTTAAGTATTATGTAATGGGGAGATGGACAAGATGTAAAGTGTTGGATGTTGTCCCACACACTATAATGATGGTGGTTCAAAGATATGTATATCTAGGAATTTATAGATCCAAATCGTATAGATGGTTTAATAGCTGAAAATATAGTATCAATTAAAGGATGTGTTACAGACATTGAGGGGCTGGTGGTAGTTATTAATACCTTTAGTCTGCCTAAGGTGGTTATAGTGCCAAGACAGTTCAAGGCCGAGCCTAACAATATATGTAGTGGGAGAGCTCAGATGAGCGATTTTGGGCTGGTTGCAGAGTAGTTTCAGTTGAGCAAATTTATTTAATAATTATTTAGCCTGTCTGTGTTTCATGGGGCATCGGCGAACCTTGCGCCATGATACTATTATTATTTTGCTGCCTTCCCCATCTTTGGAAATTGTGTGTTACGTGTGAGATTGATTCGAGCGATGCAAAGTAGGATTTTGCCTAGTGGAGGGAATCTTAGTTTTTAATGGATTTACTCATTTAGGTTGATATCTATTCTCATTGATGTAAGTGTATGATTAAGATATCATCGAATCGATTTATTTTCTTTATTTTCCTATGCTAAGTGTACATACTACACCAACTGGTCTGTCAGTGAATTTCATATATCTACAATAGTGACAAGACTCTATTATATTCTTCACCAGCCTTTTCACAATTACAAGGCTTTACTACATTTTACACATTTCAGGCCAATGTATCTTCCAAAATGATTTTTATATAAATGATCAGGACATCGTAACTTCTAAATATTTCTTTGATTGATGTTTCTTCTATTTCTCATAATACTTTATCTCAGCTGTAACTGGGTGTGGGTGAAGTCGTCAGAAAATATACAATTCGCCTTCACCTATCCTCGCAAAAAACCTCAGTTATAAGATACAAAAAAAAGGTTGAAAATACAGTTCAACGTAACCGAACAAATCTTTTGAATCAGCACAATACCAAAGTATATTCAGATATATTATATATACACCTGGTATGTGTCAGATTTCTACCTAATTTAGCAGAATTTGCGAAATGTGTAGTGCTACTAATTGTACATTGTTGGTCGATCTGACCCACATGAATAAAAATAGAGCAATCAACGCAATCACACAAGCTCTTCATATTGTGATACATTGGTTTGGAGTGAGTGAGGTAGATATGATGGAGTTTGCGGCTAGCCACAAAAGGGATCCAGTTTCTGAGGAGATAATTCTTGTGCTTAAGTGAAAGATCACACGGCGGTGTTGCAGCTAGAGTTGTACATTAGCCCTCAGTACCCCATATATTCTACTCATTATGCTGTCTACCTCCCATACATCCAGGCTAGGGAGGGTTAGGTGGGGTCGGGGGTCGGGGGTGGTGCGGGGGGGGGGAGTCCTCCTGCAACCCTCTTTGTCCTCCATGTGTACATCAGCAGGGGCGTATCTCTGGTCTTTTGATATATGTTTATTGAAAATCAGTCTAGGCTCTGAGTTCATAGAGCCCCTCCAAACTGAGGGAAATCCTCTCACTCCAAACAGCAAAATGGAGGGTGCCCTCCACACTGAGGGAAAGCCTCTCACTACACTGAGGGAAAGCCTCTCATTAAAAACCACAAACTACATGCATTAGATACGTCTACTCCAGGGCCAAGAAAGCTATTAGCGCAGTAGGCGTCCAATCACGGACATATGATTCTAATCTGATCTGAGAGGCTGTGAGCCTTGAATGAAATTGTAAATAGAACTTTTGATGAGGGGAACATTGAAGGATATCGAGATAATATTGTGCTAGAGAGCGAGAGAGAGAACGATATTTACAGATATTTACCTGGTCCAGGATTTGAAAAAAAGCCAACGAGTACCCTTGATTCTAGGGAAAAAATAATGTAAATGGTAAGACAACAACGATAAATAAATATACAAATGGGAAAAATCCTATGTGTTTTTGAAGTCTTTCTATACCACAAAATAGGGGGTGTACGCCCCAACCCCCCTCTAATGTAACCAGTATTGTGAGATCAGTGGGATAGCCCGCCCGCCCCCCCCCCCCATTCACACACACCTACCCCACCCCCTCCGCTCAGGAGCAACATATTTTCACCCTTCCACGATCACACCAATAGCCCACCACGCTTTTCAATCTTATCCTCAAAACCACTCTGTGGAAAAATTCTAAAAGTTAAATCCAATCGCTGTAAACACAGCGCTGCATGAAGTCAAGAAAATGTCGAAAAAGTTAAAAATATTATGAGAAAAGTGTCAGGAAAAGTAATCAATCAGAAAGAAAGGTAGTCATATCAACGCCCCTTTCTTCCACACAGATAAGATGAAAGGATCTCCCGTGCCATGCTCTGCCCTGTTCCTCAACTTGACTTGTAGGAAGTGCATACAAAAGGGTGAAGTCAACTGAAAATGTACAATTCACCTTCACCAATCCTCTCAAATAACCCAAATTTCAGACATAAATTGGCTTCAGTAGGCAATTCAACATAATGAACTGAATCAATTCAATATGTTTAAATTTTGTATTTTTATACAGCAAATCATCTGTAAATAACAGTTGTGTTAAAAAACAAGCCCAGTGTACAATGAATCTTATAATCAATTAGGGAAATTTAAATATCAAGATATGGGCTTATGGGCGATAGTTCAAAGATGAATAACCATGGTCTTCTGCATATATGCTGTGTCTAACTACATCTGAGGAACAAAATGCTACTTAAGAGTATGTGATCAGGCAAACAAAGAAATAGGTGCGTTTCCTTTTTATCTAGCTGAAAACTATGTAGGGGATGGTAAACATTTATTTTTATTTTATTTTTAAGGAACCACCATCCACGAACTGAATAAAATCTATGTTCTGTCTCTGTCCGACCAGTAGAGCCTTTTTCATAAAAGCAGACATGCTTCCCTGCTTTAATTAGCATTGTTGTCAAAAAATAAGTTAAAAAAGATTAGTGAAGGTCCGAAAACCTTATGGTGGGGTAAGCTTTTCTAGGTTGGGGTGGGGGTAAATCGGAAAAACACATATTATCATTGTCTTATAATGAGTAAATACACTCAGAGATATAGCCTACCTAATATAATATATTAGGTAGGCTATATCTTTGCTAAATTAGTACAAATTAGAGTAAGAAAATAAGTATTATATTATAATTTTCTTAGTCTAATTTGTACTAATTTAGCAGAGATTACTAAATGTACAAAGCTGCCAATTGTACACTTTCTAGGACCCTCACCCACATATATTCCACATTTATCCTCCCATTTCTGAAGTAAATTTACACCCACTGATAAATTCATGACGATATCTTTCATTGGGAAGAAATTGTGCTTTCAGCAGAGCTAAGTTATCATTAGTCTGCAGGCACGGGGTATTAGATAGCATAATAGTGTAGATAAAGACAAGATTGATTACCAGAACCTCTGTCTTTTTCTTCTCATGAATATCCATGGCTGCATATTTCGCTCATAAATTTACTAATTATAGGTGTTGAAATCTCTGATATTTTTTTATATAGAAACTGTAGGTAATATATTTGCAGAATGAATGAGATTCCGAGGCCAAGTTACACCTTGGGATCTGGTTTCAGTTGACTTTCTGTTGCTTTTTCTGCAGTTGTTTTTCTGTTGCTACATTTACGCGTTTTATAATTTACTCCTAAGTTTTACCAGCAATCTTAAACATGGTTGTACAGTAAGGAAGGCTTAGGGGCATTTTACTCTAAATGCTAAATTATGCAGTCAAGGCTTCCAGCCTCTCAGATCAGATGGGAATGGTATGTTAGTGATTGGACGCCTACTGCGCCAATCTTGCCTGGTCCTAGATTAGGGATCCTAATGGGATTATTATGAAATTGTGTGGTTTGGGGCGAGAGGCTTTCCCTCAGTTTGGAGGGAATCTCTCAACTCTGAACCTAGACTGTACTAATCTGATCATAGAATGCGCAAAATTCTGTCGAATGAAGACAACGGGTTTGGTGGAATGCCAGCGTAAGAATTGTTTCCTTTCAGCCCTTAAGGAGCTGTCCAATATTACACAATTTCAAACTAGTTCTAGGTTAGTTAATATAGCCGATATCACTTGCTTCTCATCATTCACAATACTGACGCATCACTTATCTTTTTACGTCATTGCAGATTACGGGCGTCATGACGCAAGGTCGCGGAGATGGCGCAGAATGGGTGACGTCATACATGGTGTCCTACAGCATGGACGCGTTCCACTGGCAGTACGTGTCCGACCAGTACGGCAACCAGCGGGTGAGTCTTGTCTTGGATTTAAAAAAAAAAGAAATTAAAAAATGTAAAATCTATCGTATTAAAATCACTACTTAACTAATTAGAGTCGCTACTGCCTTGACTGAGTCAATTGGGAGAACTAGACCTGCACTAGGGACTACAGACAACACTGTCTTGGGAACGTGGGCTAGTTTATAGTAGGTGAGTATTTAATTTAAACCCATGATGGCTGATGCGGGATGCCGGGGTGGGGGATGCGGGGATTTGACAGTGATCTAATTATCTATCTCTAGCATTGCGTACACCTGACATACCTATAGATCTCTATTCATGTAATTTGATAACGTTGATAAAAAGAGGTGTGTGCTAACTGTTTCAATTCTTGCCATTATTGTGACCATTTACCAGGTCCATCACAATAAGTCGGCAAGTAGTACTTTTCCTTGCATACTTGGCAATTCAACATGAAAGGTCGTCCAATAAATGTACCAATATTCATATCTTTGATATTAGTTATATGAGATGGTTCTACACAAAAAGGGTCTTATGATGTGTCGCTTCTAACCCCGGGGAAACCCATAGAAAAAGCTGAATAAAAAGCTTTAAGTGTTACGGATAAGAAAGTACTGAAGGAAAGAGTCAGTCTTAATATGACATCACCCGATCATATATTATACACACTACTCTTATACTCTCTACATCTATATCTATAAATAGCCCACGTCTTTTTTTGCTGAGGGTAAACTGGGATCAGCTGATGAACGTGTACATTTCATAGCATCATTATTTATACTAATCTACATAGACCATGCCCGGAGAACAAGACCAGATGTTCAGATGTCTGTTCCCCATTAATGGCTCAACAATCCACTCTTCAATAACTTCATGTATGATTTAGTTTTCTTTCTAAAGAAATCTTCTAATCTCCATCCATTTATATAGTCTATATCTGGAGTTACATTTAAGGGTCATTATTTAGAAGACATTTCTATGGAAACAAATAATTCACTAGCTTTATGGGTGGTTTACATTTCTTGTAAAAACTTGTAAAATTCATTCATAAAGTACAAACTATGAAAAATACCTCTGGAGTAAAATTTAAGAACCACTTTTTAGATGACATTTCTATGGAGAAAAATGATTCAAAACTCATAAAGTGTGTGGAATCCGAGACAAGGGGGCAGGTATCAAACAATTAAACTAACTCGCAGGTATTTCCCTCCTTGAACAGAAGTGTGGGGGCAATGTTGGGGATCCCCATGGAGCTCTAAATCACCCGACCATTGTGTGAAACGCGAGGAGAGGGACTATACCTTATTGCACCTCATATTGGAATGGATATGTTGATTAACGACCCCTCCCTGCCACCTTTACCTACTCCTGCAATTCATATTAGCTAGGTGCTAAGCTGCAAAGTATATGGAGGGTTACGGGGTAGAAAGATGTACAATTCGTCTTCAACAATCCTGTCACAAGATCACAAATTTAAGACAGAAATGAGGTTCAAAATACAGTTAAACATGACCAAACAGAAACAATAATACCAAATATACTAAGTGTTTATGATTTTGTTTAGCAATGTTAGCAGATTTAACTAAATGTGTAGATATGCCGATTGTAATTTTCTGACGCCCTGGCCCGTACAGGAAACGTACATGCAGTTGTTATAGATTCTAGGCTTCATGATATATGGCCAGCTGCAACAATTGTTTCTGGTAAGTTGTTTCATATTCCAGAATGTACCTCGTTTTCGTGAAGATGATAGGAGAACCAAGGGTATACTACTAGAAATAGATCACATCTATATGATCTATCTTGAGAATAGTTTTATTTAAAATCTATCTAAAAAAAGTACATTGCACATTGACAGTACATTGCACAATATATCAATGTGATTCAGGCTACCCCAGGTCACCTTGACGGTGGTCTCCTCCTGGTCCCTGATTCTGCTGGCCCACACAAACATTTAAAGTACACATAAGCCATTAGAGATATAAGTTATAGAATTAAACACATCCCATCAACACAATAAGGGTCTCTCTTCGCACCCACGTTTGATAACCGAACTGAAATTAATGTCCCAACGTTAAGACTTCACTTAGGTCTCTCTGAATGCACATCCAACAGCCTCAATGTATTTATCACATATTTTCTTATTTCATTTAACTTTAAGGTCTTTTTAACTCTTCATGTTTTTGCATAAGGGCAACAGGGAGGGGAAGGTCACACTCATTACCATCCTAATACAGGATATTAACTCTGGTTACGTTTAATGATATCAACTCAATTACACGAGAGGGAAGTAACGGTAAAAACATACCCACCACTCAAAGCATTTCATCAGAACCATCAAAGCATGAACTGTAAAACTCTTATGACAATTTATAAAGAAGTAGGAGATTGAGGGAGAAGTGAGCCGGGGAGGCACTGTATTTTCACTTTTGACATACATTCATGTTCTGTGCCAAATAAGGGGGTGTCCTGTCAATCGGTTTTTATCTTACGCTCTCATCGGTTTTTAATATATTTCCAAAAGAAATTGGATTGGTGGAAAATATCCTTTAACCATATGTTGTCGAAACGCTTACCTTCTACGGCATACTATTCAACTGCATGTTAGTTCGTCATCACTACACATTTAGTAAATTCTGCTAAATCAGGCTGGCAAATAATAAATACTAGATATATCTGAGTATATTTTGCATTGTCTTGATATAAATATATCCTCGTATATTGAACTATATTTTGTAGCTTATTTCGTGATTAAATTTAGGCTTTTGCGGAGAATTGGTGCGGGCGAATTGTACATTTTTAGGCGACATCACCCATATATATATATATATATATATATATATATATATATATATATATTCATTAATTGCTACATGGGGAAAATATAGAAAGCAAGGCCTGAACAGAATTTAATGGGATGTTGACTATCGGAGAAAGGAACATGGTTTTGTTATCATTTCACCGGGGGAAAGGTTGGAAGTTACCTGCTTATATCAGAGCCAATAGATCTATATATAAATTATAGTTTGACGGCCTGGGAGGTACAAAAAGCCTCTGTTGATAAAAGGAGCACCTGGAAAGGGAGGAGAGAGGAGTGATGGATGAGGTTTGGTTTTTGCATAGTTTATTTCTAGCCTTTCTGTTACTAGAAGACTAAAGCACTTTGTAGTAGTGACCACAGCACAGGACTGAAGTGACGGATTGTTGGAATGAATAGAGTACGTGACAAATATGTTCAAAGATGCAGTGTAGTAATGTTATTTTTAATCAATTTCATTTGCGTTCAGTTTCAATACAATGATATTTTCTTAAAGCATAATTCGAAAAACCTAAATTTGAAAATTTCAATTTCTACTTCTTTAAATATGAACATAACATAGACGATATAGTGTGCGATCATTTGAGGAACAATATTTTTGCTATTGAAGATGAGTGATGTATTCTTTGATTAGAGTAAAAAGGAGAATTTATCTTCAATAATACTATACAAGTTGGATTTAATGGATGAATGAGCATGCATATTAGCAATATGGCAAGGGTAATTGGAAAACTTCTACATTATCTCAGAATTCAGCCTGAGCATTTATTTTATACAAAAGAAAGCTTCTGTCATGAGATTTACCACCACGATAGTAAATTGTCTAGTTAGTATCTTTCCTAGAATGATGTATACAATAGAAACTATTTACTGATAATCGATCCCCAAGTTGCATTTATTCCATAGACAAAAACAGGACTGAGGGTGATCGCCGTAGTAAGGGTTGAGTGCAGGTTTAACATAGCAGGTACCATGGTGCTGTTAGAAAGGATTTTACGATTTCTTTTACACATTATGAAAGGAGCAAAATGGTCAGATCACACATACAAGATGTCAGTTTGTCACTTGTGTTGAAAAAGTCCTAGATGTCAGACCCTTCCCTATTTTATTGTGAGGCTAAGCGTTTTCCGGACCTCTTATTGAGTTGATTCCATTCCTTCAATTATAATAAATTATGATCATAATGGATGATCATCATAAGAAGTGACTTAGTCACAATTGTCTTCAATATGTTTCCTTTTTCTAATTTGCCATTTGTCCAAACCATTTATACATGGTATACATAACTAGTAGTACGCATAGGGTGCCTTCAGGTAAACCGAACCATCAGGTAAACCGAACCAACGAACTTAAACCTCCATGCAAACTCAGTAGATTGGACCACAGGATAAAGAGCCGTCTATTGTTTAAAAGAGAATAAATTGGAGATAATTTCAGCAAATCTTTCTAGGTGTCTCAGAGAATTTGCTCACATGGGAAATTGGCGGGAAGTACAAACTATCTATTTTTTTTGGTTTTCATCTGAAGGTCAAGATTTTTTTGTCTATATACAGATTCATCGATCATTCCAAATCTATGTAGAACATGTGGAAACAATTTTTACGCAAAACATCACAAATCATAGTGTATTATGATTTCCTCATTGAAAAAATGGATAACCCCTTGCAAGTGACTTCAAGGTCATTGAAATGTCATTGGTTCGCTTTTCCTGACAGTTCATATAAACCGAACCATGTAGTGTAAGGTAAAGCGAACCACTGGTTCGCTTTACCTGAAACAACATGTTTTATCATAAAAACCTATCCCCAACCTATTCATTTTCATTCTCCACACTTTATTGTGTGCATTAGTAATGCTGTGCCACCTAATAGATTGTTCTAAGATTTATCATCCATATATATATACGCCTAGGCCTAAACATACAGGGTAGGGAATACCTTTTTGGGAATCGGGATTGGGGCCTATTTTAAATCGGGATTCAGGATTAAAAATTAAGGGTCTACGGGATTCTTGAAAGGGATTCAGAGCCAGATTTGATTATTCCAGGTAGGGATTGCATATAATAAAACAGGATTGCAAATTGAAAACCTGCGGGATTTGGAAAATGGGGCTTATACAAAATGGAAAATAGAGCTGACAGGCGTAAAATATGGCCAGAAAATTATTTTGGTTGCAGCATCTGCGGCCCTACTTTTGGTCAGCAGGGAGACAAGGGAGACTTGGAACAGTGCTGGTTTCACAGGCTACATTTGAATACCATACCCAAATTAATATTCCTCATATTTCAAATGTCACCAGTTGTGATTTAAGCAATCACCTCGCTGAATTGTGAATACAAGCAAGAGATTAGGACATGCCTCTCCAAGTGGGGGGTAGAGGTAACTGCAGGTATATAACTGGGAGTAAGGTGTGTGGGGGTAGAGGTAACTTGGGGTAGATGTGTCGGGGAATGGGGGGGTAGCGATAACTTGGGTTTAGCTGCCTTTCCATAGATGCGGTTTTTCATGCCGCGCACGGCACGCGGCAAATAATCGTTCACATGCATTTCTATTGAGCCCTTTCCATAGGCGCGGCTACCCGCACGGGCCGTTGCCGTGTGGTAAAACGAATCGCTCACTGCTCGATTTTTTTTGGTGGGGGGTAGAGGTAACTGGGGGGTAGATGTGTGGGGAGGTAGAGGTAATTGGGGGTAGATGTGTGTGTGGGGGGTGGGGTGGGGGGGTAGTGGTAACTAGGGGTAGATGTGTGGGGGTAGAGGTAACTGGGGGTAGATGTGTGAGGGGGTAGAGGTAACTGGGTGTGAAGGTGTGTTGGGGGTAGAGGAAACCGGGGGTAGAGGTGTGTGGGGGTAGAGGTAACTGGGGGTAAAGGTGTGTGGGGGTAGAGGTGACTGGGAGAAAAGGTGTGTTAGGGTAGAGGTTACTGGGAGTAAAGGTGTGTTGGGGTAGAGATAACTGGGGGTAGATATGTGTGGGGGTAGAGGTAACTGGGTGTAGATATGTGTGGGGGTAGAGATAACTGGGGGTAGATGTGTGTGGGGGTAGAGGTCACTGGGGGTAGGGGTAACTGGGAATAGATGTGTGTGTGTGTGGGGGGGGGGGGGGGGTAGAGGTAACTGGGGGTAAAAGTGTGTGGGGGTAGAGGTACCTGAGGGTGGAAGTGTGTGGGGGTAGAGGTACCTGGGGGTAGATGTGTGTGTGGGGGTAGAGGTAACTGGGGGTGGAAGTGTGTGGGGGTAGAGGTACCTGGAGGTGGAAGTGTGTGGGGGTAGAGGTACCTGGGGGTAGATGTGTGTGTGGGGGTAGAGGTAACTGGGGGTAGATGTGTGGGGGGGGGGGTAGAGGTCACTGGGGGTAGGGGTAACTGGGGATAGATGTGTGGGGGGTAGAGGTAACTGGGGGTGAAAGTGTGTGGGGGTAGAGGTTACTGGGGGTGGAAGTGCGTGGGGGTAGAGGTACCTGGGGGTAGATGTGTGTGTGGGGGTAGAGGTAACTGGGGGTAGAGGTGTGTGGGGGTAGAGATAACTGGGGGTAGATGTGTGTGGGAGTAGAGATAACTGGGGGTAGATATGTGTGGGGGTAGAGGTAACTGGGGTAAAGGTGTGTGGGGGTAGAGGTGACAGGAGGTAGATGTGTGTGGGGGTAGAGGTAACTGAGGGTAAAGGTGTGTCGGGGTAGATGTATCTGGGGTTAAAGGTGTGTGGGGGTAGATGTATCTGGGGTAAAGGTATGTGGGGGGTAGAGGTAACTGGGGGTAGATGTGTGGGGGGGTAGAGATAACTGGGGGTGGAGGTGTGTGGGGGTAGAGGTTACTGGGGGTAGATGTGTGTTGGGGTAGAGATAACTGGGGGTAGATGTGCGTGTGGGGGTAGAGGTAACTGGGGGTGGAGGTGTGTGGGGGTAGAGATAACTAGGGGTAGAGGTTACTGGGGGTGGAGGTGTGTGGGGGTAGATTTAACTGGGGGTAAAGATGTCTGGGGGTAAAGGTGTATGGGGGTGGAGGTAACTGGGGGTAGATGTGTGTGGGGGTAAAGGTCACTGGGGGTAGAGGTCACTGGGGTAGAGGTAACTGGGGTAGGTGTGTGGGGGGGTAGAGGTATCTGGGGGTAGATGTGTGTGGGGGTAGAGGTAACTGGGGGTAGAAGTGTGTGCGGGTAGAGGTACCTGGGGGTAGATGTGTGTGTGGGGGTAGAGGTAACTGGGGGTGGAGGTGTGTGGCGGTAGAGATAACTGGGGGTGGAGGTGTGTGGGGTAGAGGTTACTGGGGGTAGATGTGTGTTGGGGTAGAGATAACTGGGGGTAGATGAGGGTGGGGGTAGAGGTTACTGGGGGTTGAGATGTGTGGGGGTAGATTTAACTGGGGGTAATGATGTCTGGGGGTAGAGGTGACTGGGGGTAAAGGTGTATGGGGGTGGAGGTAACTGGGGGTAAAGGTGTGTGGGGGTAGAGATGACTGGGGTGGAGGTGTGTGGTGGTAGAGGTAACTGGGGTAAAGGTGTGTGGGGGTAGAGGTAACTGGGGGTAAAAGTGTGTGGGGGTGGAGGTAACTTGGGGTAAAGGTGTGTGGGGGTAGAGGTGACTGGGTTGGAGGTGTGTTGGGGTAGATGGAACTGGGGTAAAGGTGTGTGGGGGTAGAGGTAACTGGGGTAGAGTTGTGTGGAGGTAAAGGTAACTGGGGGTAGAGGTAACTGGGGGTAGAGGTGTGCAGGGGTAGAGGTAACTGGGGCTAGAGGTGTGCGGGGGTAGAAGTGAAGTTAATGGGGGGGGGAGGGGAGGGGGGTTAGAGATTACAGGGGTGAAAGTAAGTGAATGGGTATGGGTTAGGGAAGTGAGGGGAGGGGTGTGTGGGAGTGTGGTAGGGGGAAGGGGAGATATGTTGGGGTAGATGTGGGTGAGGGTAGAGATGTGTGGGGGGAGTGATGGCCTAACTTATTATATATCTTTTCTCATATCAGGTAAAGTGAACCACTTGGTTCGGTTTATCTTAAGTGGTGGTTCGCTTTATATGAAATGTCAGGTAAAGCGAACCAACTCTACACAATATTTCCATGGAGACTATTGGTATTAATATGCATAGTAATATAATTAATTCATGTGCCATAGGAAGCTGACCCACTCTAATGTTCATTTGAAGTTTGAATGGTTTGTTGCTATTTTTTTTATAATGAGAAATCAAGATGAAGACGAAATGGTTCGCTTTACCTTAATGCACCCTACACCTTCTCTCTGCACACTGAAATGATATGAATAAATAGGGAACTTTGCCTTACGCAAAAGGTGCCTTTTTACCATAGGGTTCCAGACAGGTATACATACTCAAGTGTATTATGATCAGGTCGTCCTCCATACGCACGGGACACTAAAGCACACATTACAAAGCCTAATTTGTACCTGAGCTACACTTACCTGTCTCTAACCAGTGTAAAAGGGTGGTGAGGAGGGATTTATACCTGCTTGAAGAGCCTGCAGTTTGCCGGGGGCTTCTAACTATTACAATATATGTGATATTGAGAAGTCTACTTCGACGTGCAAGAATGTACCACAGGTCTAATCCTTCAATTATTGACAGAAACATTGAATTTAGTTATGACAGAAAGGTCCATTTTATTCCTATCAGCAATCTAATATAGGATATCACCTTTGTGTGTATAATTTCATCCCAAATAGTTTTGGTTAAAGCTGTATTCAGGTCTCTTTCACACAATTATTGCCAACCATTGAGTTTAAATTATGAGAGGTTATAATTTCATCGCAAATACTTTTGTTTAAAGTTATACTCAGATCTCGCTCAACGCTGTTAAAATTTATTTGCAATCGTTCCCGATCAAATAAACGATAGTAAAAACTTTAAACTTTTAGGATTAACAGGACTGAGGTTTGTTTCCTTGAAAGAATGCAGACTGATATTTTGTAAGGATACAGTCACTAATCATTAAAAGAATTCATCTTTTTTCTGTAGCTTCTGGTATTACTTACATCAAATGCTGTTTTTATACGTGGGAGACATGTTAAGGTTCCAATGCCCTCACTCATCGCATCTTCCATAAACAATACACTATAATGTCACAATTCCATTATCTGAACGACAATAGATTTATGAATTGATGCAATAGCTAACAACAACTAAAACATAATATGGACAATTGTTATGGCGGTTGCCAAAAACTAGTTAAAAATTGAACTTAAAAATCGCCAGATATATTCACCTTAGTTTACTTTAATGCTGTATACTTTTACCTCGATAGAATATGTAAATAACATATATAAATTAACAATCTGAAACTTCTCAAAAAGAAAAGGTGATGTTGACTTTGCCCCATTAGCCTGTAATGACCTATAGAGCGGGTGATGATTAATGCACTGTATCATGCAATGAGGCACGGACCAGTCTCTCTATACTGCTTGTATAGGAGCAGAGAAATTGAGCGAAAATGGAGTCAGATTTCTGAACGTTCGACCAGTTTAAAACGCAATGAGAATCAAAAGTGTCGAGGCAAATAGTTAAAAGAAATATAATACCAGCATGTCAACGGCTGGATTTCTTTTTATGCTGAAAAAGAAAATTAACAAGTTATCTACAGAGGGGATGTATTTGTTTTATGTGTATCTGAATGTTTCAATCCCAGGATTCAGGGGTCTGATTGATTGATTGATTGATAATTTTTTTATTTCGACTTAAATACAAAGTGAAATAGGGCGGAATAGTAACATCTGCACATTGCAGGTTTTCCCATTATATCCAGTATCTATTATAGCAAGACATTTCTAGATGGACAACCACAGTTATAAACACTTTCAAAGGTGTTACTCAATAACAGTAAGGATCTTTAGACTTTTCTAAATCAGTATTTACACAATGTTATATTATTGAGGTTTGAGGAAGGATTGCCTTGGAAACTAATGTAATCAGGCCAACCAACCTATCGACAGCCACACCCTTGGTGTGTTGGTCTATAATCCACAGCTGTAGGTTTTAAGAATCGATAATAGTGATGTTAAAGATCACCACACGTAACTCATGCACAATATATGCTCTGTGCATAACTCACTCTATATACGTTGTTGTCATAGCAATGCGCATATATAAGTAAAAATATTTCATTAATCGACAATACAAAATACACGCAGATACATTCATCATTGTTTAGCCTAATTTACTATAATGTATAGTGATGGTCATTTGTACATATTCTGACGATCTGACCCATATATCGAACCAGCACCCAACTATATGTACTGAGGATACAAACTGGGAATAGGGGAAACCAATTATAGTTTCCCCAAGGCAAAACCCAAAGAAATAACTGATATCGAAACGACAATACAGTGTTATTCCAATTCCTGTATTTCTATCATATCATCATCATCATCATATTGAAATGGTTTTTGATCTGATTTTCACAAGATAACCATTTCCTACTCTCCGGAATTAATTCCATTATACAAGCCCACATGAAACCTCACCTGCACCTATCCCCCATAACAGATTGGGGTATATACCCTTGGGACTTTCACAACTTGTCCCGATACTCGACTTATGGGTTCGCACTGTCAACCCTTTACCTTGTCAATATCAATCAAACCGGGAGGTGGTAGCCCCCGAGGTGGCAAGAGGCAATCCATGTCTGTCCAACCTTTCCCTTTCTTGAGGAGCTACAGTCATTTTCCGCTCGAGGGAGCCTGGAATAACCATTAGTTTTCATTTTTGTTAGTTCCTCAACTGGTTCCTACAAAATGTTTTACTGTTCGACAGGACAAATAATGGCGATTTCTATTCACACCTAAAATGGCCTACATATTTTGTGTTTGTATATATTTATACGCTGACTTCTGACGAAATTAAAGAATGTAGACTTTGTATTGTTGCCTGAAATGAAAACAATGGGGCCATGAATATCGATGTAGGCTGATTATGATTGAATATGAAACTTTTAGAAAAATATATCCTAGGCTTGGTGTGTCCCTCTCACCGAATAGAATAGTTCAGAGTGATGGATGTTGATTCTTGATAAAATCCTGACTTTATAATAATTAACGACCGAATAAACTTTTGAATAAAAGTAATTGTCAGTTAAATGTTATCATTTCATGGGAAAGGCTGAAGTGCTATTATTTTATATCAATGTAATCGTATACATATATGTCAAAACATGCTTCATAGAAGAGTCAGGTCGTCGGAAAATGTACAATCGGTAGCTGAATTGTTAATTCAGCTATATCATAAAAGCTTAACAATTATAAATATTAGGCACATATAGGTGTTCATTTGGTATTGTTTTGCTTATTTATTTGAGAATATCAATTCAATTACGTTGATTTGTATTTTGAACATCAATTCTGTCTTAAATTTAGTATCTTTTGGCGAGAGCCAAATTGTACATTATCTGGTGACTTCACCCATGTAACATTTTGATGTTATGAAAGTGTTGATGAATAGGCCCTCTATGGGGAGGTGCCGGTACTTGTGCAGGTGTGTCAAACACTAATTGCCGCCAGCAAGAACAAGAAAAGTCTCATTTATCTCTCTTTCTCCCTTTCTCCTCCCTCTCTCTGCCTCTTCCTTTCTCCCCCTCTCTCCCTCTCCCCCTCATCTCTGCGTCTCTCTACTCCCTCTCTCCTCTCTGACCCACTCTTTCTCTCCCACTCTCTTTCTCTCTCTCTTTCTCCTCTTTCCTCTGTATTTTCCTTACAGTGACACCTCTACAATCTCTATAATCCGACCACCCCGCTATTAAGGACACTTTGTGTCAGTCCCTTTACTGTTCATTTGCCTTATACTGACACCTATTCAATCTGAACACCTCCATTAT
Organism: Sthenelais limicola; assembly: GCA_942159475.1. NCBI lineage: Eukaryota > Metazoa > Annelida > Polychaeta > Phyllodocida > Sigalionidae > Sthenelais > Sthenelais limicola. Next base: position 24,006,079 of record OW804101.1, read on the forward strand.
GGACATTGAAGTTTTACATATATATGAGTGAAATAGTGGCAATAATCTTTTAACAATTTTAACACTTTCTTCATTTGATTCCAGGTGTTCGAGGGTAATACCGACTCCTACTCAGTGAAACACTCGTACCTGGACCGCCCCATCACAGCTAGGTTCATCAAATTCCACACAGTTCACTGGAACAAACATCCAAGTATGAGAGTAGAAGTCATTGGATGCCAAGGTGATTATTAATAATTCATCATATTAAGAAAAAGATATGTTTTCAATAATTTCCTTACAAACCTAGCTTTATCGTTTCCACAGCCTTGAGGCCACAAAAAGTAGGATTTTTTATCCATATTTGAGACGCTTGGACCAGACTTACGCAAAAAAGCATTAGCTCTCATCCAGAGGCTCAATGGAGAAAAGAATTACAAAATAAAAAGTAGGATTGAAATCAGTGTATGCTCGTTGGGTGAAGTGACCTCTGACTTTCCTATGGGAAAGTTCATGTTCAGGCTAGAAAAATAGTGGAATGACCCGATGATGGAGGACATAATTATAGTGAAATGTCAATATCAGGGCCCTTTTGCATAAGAAATACTTAATTAAAATATTCATTACTGAGCTATTTGTCCTTGTCAATAAAGAAAATTCCTACTGTAGCAATAGATATTAGCTTTATCTGTACATATAGCATATTCTTTCCCTTAAGGTTCCTTACAAGATATTTAGGAAGGAAAAGTAGCTAAGGAAAGACACTATTGAGGAGGGATTTCTTATGCAACGGGCCCCAGATTTCGCAAAGTAACTGTCGCATAACTGACATTCTTTACAGGTGTTTCACAGACGGCAATGGGCGGAGGTGCAACCCTACCCCATTGTTGGACCTCAAATATGGTCAGTTATGACCCTGAGACCTGGACAAATCTCACAGAAGCTATGAAAACAGAGATAGGGCCCCATGAATACGAGAGATGTGATTGACCAAATAGCTTAATGTTGGCACTAGGGATAAGGTGGGGAGGTTTCCTCCGTGTTATATCTTGCTGAGGCAATCTAACCATGGACTAATATTACATTAACCGATGCCGGTGCCAGAATTCGTTTTATGGAGCCTTCACGTTGCCGTTTATTGAGCGAAATACATAGTGAAAACAAAGAAGGAAGAAATATAAGTTTATGAAATAGTGGGTCAAAGTGACATCGAAGTTACAGAGAGGACTTGCATTATAATTAACAAAGTAGCACCGGAATGAATAGTTAGCACAAGATTCCTGAACATATATATTGGCATTTAGGCTTTTATAATAATTCCCTCCCAACTCTAAATAGGAAGGCCTCCTTTTTGTGTATATAAATGTGTATAAAGTAAAAAAAGGATGGTGATATTATGCGGCATAATTGAAAAAGGTCGCAATGTGATATTACTGGCAACACGAGTCTAGCTGCTCCAACCTCGGCGTACATCATACATTAGGCATGATTTCAGAGTTCAGATCTGTTAGCGCCATTGACTGTCCAGGGTGTTTTTGGTGTAATAATGTTATAGATGCAATAGTTATTGGGAGGTACCCGTATATAACACAGTCTAGGCTCACAGCCGCTCAGATCAGATAAGAATGGTATGTTAGTCATTGGACGCCTATTGCGTTAATGGCTTTTCTGGTCCTACAGTAGGCGTCCTAATGGGGTTTCGTGGTTTAGAGCGAGAGGCCTTCTCTCGGTTTGGAGGGACTTTCTCAACTCTGAGCCTCGACTGAGTTCACGTTGTAGAACAAAGTAAAGTACGATGAGTAAATTTTATGTTTCTGACTGAGTAGGCTCTGTAGAACCTCACAGTTACTACTTCACGCTGTATTCTGGCATTTAAATCATGTTCTCAGAAGTGTGGGAAAACATGAAATACACATGGCCAAACACACGTGACACGGGTTTGATTGAGGATGATGTAACACTAAATGGTTCTAAGGGAAACTATCACATCTATAGGTCGCTCACCTCCCTATTGGTTCTACTCAGTCTACACAATTAAAGTTGTTGTCACCACTAAATCCGGAGAAGGATTTCTTACTTTCTTGTCTTGCCAGGGATTCAATCTCATTTATGTATTGTTTTTTATGACAATGATAATAAATATATATATAATTGTGTATCCAGTCTAGGCTCACAGCCTCTCAGATCAGATAAGAGTGACCTGTCAGTGCTTGGACGCCTACTGCGCTAGTTCATTTACTGGCCCTAGAGTAGGAGTCCCAATGAAATTATGTGGCATTTTGTGGTTTGGAGTGACAGGCTATCCCTCAGTTTGGAGGGACACCCTCAACTCTGAGCCTGGACTGTATTGGAGCGATTACTTTTTGAAAGAGAATTCCTCAAGATAACTCTTGAAATGGTTATTCGTTGTTAAACCTGTTTTCACAGTAAATGCTTTAACCTAAAGTGATATCATATCACAACACTGAAGCACGTTTCCTTTTTGAAATATTTTCTTCTGATGCCATTATCCGAACGACAATAGATTCATTTCATGATATGATATTCTTATTTTAAAAATAAATAACTGATAAACCTATTGGCAGAATTAGCTGGTGGTACTCCAACATTAAACTTCATCTCTGTTGATTCAATTTATGTGAATATTGGCTAATCAAAGGGGTGGGTAGGGGGACAGCTGTTGTGGCAGACCCCTAACTTGTTAGTCTAACATGTGCCCGCGTCCTTTGATGTAAAGCCAAGCAATGATTCTTTTCTCAAACAGCAAATATATCATGTTTTAAGTTTACTCGTCTGGAGAGTTTGTTTTTCAGTTTTGGCACGTTGGACTTTTTAGTTTTGTTATTGAATTTACAGCTTTTCTGAGCGTGTGCATTGTCTGGTCTATATCGTGGACAGAAGTAAGATGTGGATGTAGAGTTATAAAACGTTCTAACACAGTTTTAGTTTAAGGCATATTTATTTAGCAGAAGTATTACGACGTTGGTTGCTGTTCTCGGTTAATCCTGATCCACATTTATCAAATTATATAATACAGAAATAACTATATTATGTTACAGTGTCTTCTTCAGTTAATCTATTCATACTGTTAATACTAATATAATATATTTGTTTAAACATATTTTATTCAGCTTTAAATAAGGACATACCCTTTCACTTATAGAGTGTTCTTCGCGGTGTCTTGCATTAGATCAAATTGATTAAGTCATTATATTTATCAGATTGGTGATATTCCCGACTTTGGTTATAAAATATGATTATACAGATTCAGACATATTCAGGGTTTGATAGTTGATAATGAGATGGGATGATTAATGACGGTAACGTAACATAGATAGATACAACCTACTCTTGAGAGAGAAATAGGATTTACTTTTTTATCTATACAGCCTTCATTTCATTACATCTTGATGCGTTAACACTACATATTAAATTCAATACAAAGGCTGTCGATACTTTTGTACTTGGACCTAGACACATTCAAGTTCCTCTTCTTCTTCTTCTTCTTCTTCTTCTCCCTTCTTCTTCTTCTTTTTCTTCCTCCTTCTTCTTCCTCCTCCTTCTTGTTGTTCTGCCTCCTTCTTCTTCTTCCTCCTCCTTCTTCCTCATTCTTCTTCTTTCTTTTTCCCTTCTTCTTTATCTTCTTCTTGTTCTTCTTCCTCCTCCTCCTTGTTCTGTAGCTTCTTCTTCTTCTTCTTCTTCTTCATCATCTTGTCCTTCTTTTTCGTCCTCCTTCTTCTTCATGAACAGGTGTGTAATCATTTTTGAGTGTGAATTATTGGACGAGGTGACACAGCAGTCTGGTCCTATAGATATTGTATTACTAGTATCAAGTTCCATTAACTATTTATTATATGCGCCTGGCATATATAGAGGGATAGTGACATATAAAGCCCTGTTTTGGGTTTTAAATCGTCATGTGAAGAATCTAACAGTTAAAAGAAAACCCAATTCGAATTGTTATCATACACACAATAACACTATTTTGATCGCACTCTTTATCACATCTCTCAAGTGGAGTACACATATTTATATAATAAAATAAACTAAGGTTGATCAGAAGTTTGTGAGACAACTCCGGCAACAACCATCTTACAGCCTGGCTGTATGGTGCAAAAGTATAATGTGACGTGTTACAGAAAAATGAGTCACAGGTCGCAATACATGGATTTTAATATATTATATTTGAAAAGATGACATCAGGCTGATTCCAATGATACTAAACATTAAGACAGCTAATTTGTATTCCTATATTTTAAGTTTTCTTTTTTAGAAAAGCGGTTTGCAATATCTGTGGGTGGACAATTACTAGTAAAGTACTTGGACTTACTCCATAGGATGACCTTAATACACTGTCTTGAAATCTGGTACATATAATCATATGACCCAATGCACTAGATACCCCGACAATGAGAACATTCCTACAAAGAGATTTTGTGAATAAAGCACTTTGAAAAACATCAATTTTGCGACTTGGGTCTCATTTTCGTGTGACACATCACAAATTGTCACAACGTGTGTGATCCTGGATCCTATTCCCGGGGCTAAACCCAAACCCTTTCCTCTCCGCTAGGGGCCCCGTTATAATTAATAGGACACCAGCAAAACCCATTTCAATACTATGAACTTTCCCCACCTTGGGCGCATAAATTTAAAGACTCGTTACAGTGGTGAATTTAACACCCATATTGGATCCCTTACGTAGTCTCAAGTGAAATTCCATTAACTTTAACTAATTTCGCTTCACCTTAGTTTCACCCCTAGAACATCTCCGGTGATAGATACCTTTCTTTGGTATCAAGAATTCTTAATGTTATCAACCTTTTCAAAACTTCTGTTTTGAGTCTCGGCTCAAAGTAGAGAGAGTCCCTTTAAACTGAGGGAAAGCCTCTCGCTCCAAACCACCCAATATTATTATAAAATCCAATTGGACCCAAAATACCATTATAATCTCATTAAGACGCCTACTCTTGGGCTAGAAATACATTAGCGCAATAGGCGTCCAATCACTGACATGCCATCCTTACCTGAATCATTTGCCACTCAGATCATGATCTGAGGCTCTGAACCTAGACTGTTTTCATATTCTAAATAATAGGCTGCAAGTTCGTCGCAGGCAAATAAACAGTACATACATCTTCCCTCTCAGAATGAATATTTGTTTTTCTGATACTTTGTATCCGAAATGCATTAATGTGTTATCATGGTGCACATTCAATTCAATCCAAGAATTCTTTATTGTTGCTGTTTTTACAATAAGGTGATTCAATAATCTAGATAAAGAGTTTAACTGCTGAAATAGGTCTTCCGTCAAGTGGTCAAGTGTCTAATGGGTGGTGTAATGTGCCCCTATAGGTCATGCTTTTAAACCTAGATATAGAGGCAAACGTACTTGGTTATTTTCCCAGAAGCAGAAAATTAATTATGTGTGATCCAAAAGCCTAAGCTCTTGATAAGAAACGTGTGCTCCCCTACATTTAGTTAGTCCATCTATGAGATGATGAGTGAATCATTGTTGATCAGTAAGTTAATATAAAGAAATAAAGAAATAACGCCAGAAAACAAAAGTTTATTCACAGAGACTTTGAAGCATACACAACTATACAGTCTAGGCTTCTCAGATAAGATAAGATTGGTATGCTAGTGATTGGACGCCTACTGCGCTAATGGCTTTCACGGCCCTGTAGTAGTCAGTTTGGAGGGATTATGTTCAAGCTATGAACCTAGACTGTATATCCTATAAATAACAACTTCACTTTCATTGAGAAATACAATCTCTGTGCCATATCTGAAATCACAATGACTAAGTCAACATGTACCCCATAATTACCTATTGATATGCTTGTTTCTAAATTTCATCAATTGAGTGGTAACTTGCTTCCAAGCCGTGTCAATAATATACATCAGCTAAAGTAGGCGTAACTTATGATACTTCATTATTACCACTTTAATGGGTACAGCGAGCCAAGAAGCAGTTTACAAAATGTCCCTGGAAGGCACAATTACTTGCCTCCATTGACTTCTGGCTGTGTGGCACTAGTCAGTCGACTTGATGGTCCCACACAATCCGTCATTATATATCATTCTCTGTCTATCATCTCCAAATTGGCGCAACTTTTAAGGGAAAGTATCTGCATTTCCATGTCAGATTCTGTCTCTTTTCTTGTCAACTCAGTGTGCAAGATACTGCTTTTGTTGTGTTTGACATAGTTTGGTTTCAGTTCTAGTTCGCCATCGTTGCGCATGTTACAATGCAGTCTAGGCTCACAGCCTCTCAGATCAGATAGGAATGGTATTCAGTGATTGGACGCATACTGCGCTAATATGTTTCTCAGCCCTGGAGTAGGGAGTCCTACTGAATCTAATGGTATTTTTGGTTTGGAGCGAGAGGCTTTCCCCCAATTCGGAGGGACTCTCTTGACTCTGAGCTTAGACTGAAAGGTATTTGTGACATACTAATCGTTGGGATATCCGATGGTGGTCAAAGTGACATAACTTTTTTTAAAATATAAATTCAACGGTTTTATTCGTATGTTCCTGAGAGAACATATTTACGGGTACTCATAAAAACATTATTTAGCTGCAACATTCTCGCTTATGTATTCACAAGTTCAACATAATTGTATAAACTACGCGGAATTCACTGCTAAATTTTGAACTCTTATATATACTTGTAAGTCATTTTTATTTTGTCTACAGTAGTGTAGATTGTGATATGGTTTCGCCCAAGTGAAGTGACAAACTTTAACTTTCTGCGTTATTTACTTTCAATAACCATTAAAATTCTTACTATGCAAATCCTCTTCAATCTGACATATATAATTTCAACATGTACAATTCCTTCCTCTAGCCATTACAAGATATTTCTCAGTTCACACAACCACACAATAAGTAAAACCTTTTCAAAGTTTAAACTTTCATCAAATTGTCAGCCCACCTTTCTGCCACTAAGTGATATTCATTCCAAACATGGCCACGATTCCAAAAGCCTCATTACATCGGAGTTGAAAACCTACCGTTGTCAAACCTCTTTCCGTCAACACCATCTGATACCCTTGGCGAGCAAATATTTTGTAATTTCTAAGTGTCATGATATTCAAGTTGAGAACTTGCCTTTATTCAAGCCTTTGAAGTCCTCTCACTCTCACCTCGGCCAGGTATAGATTATTGGAGAATGGCCATTCTGAGTTAACTCAACTCCTCTCCATCCCCCCTCCGCCCACCTCTCCACCATTCCCCTAACCCTCCCCACATCTAATATTACCCAGCCGGGGCCCTGCACTGTCCTCGCATTCCTAAAATGTCCTGAAAATCAACAAAACCTTCGGCTCCCCTTTCTCCACTCAAAGGATTTATCCTTCAAAGGAGGGGAGAGATCAGTCCAGACAAGGCCCCTGATCGCCACATCGTTTTATATATTCAATGTGACACCGACTCCCTCCCCCCCCCCCATCCCACCCTCCTCCCACTAGGGTGGAGGATAGTTTCGGTAAGAGCAAGGGGGGAGGAGAAGACAGGGACCAAACTTCGATCTTGTGATTATTTTCCTTAATTTCAGTGTCATCCAATAATGTTCAAAATACCAAATAGTTAACATATAAATGTGAACAGTATATATGGGTCAGATTTTCAGAAAATGTACAATTGGCAGCAGTACACATTAGTAAATTCTGCTAAATTAAGCTGCAACGTGGTCAATACTAGGTAAATTCGAGTATATTCGGCATTGCATTGATTCTAGCAATCTGTTTGGAGAGGTTGAACTGTATTTGGAACTTTATTTTCGTCTGAAATTTGGATTATTTGAGAGGATTGGTGAAGGCGAATTGTACATTTTCTGGCGACTTCAGCCATATTTCTTTCGATCCCCTTCAGACCAACCTACCACCCCGCACCCCCACACTACGATCCCTGTGTCCTCCAAAACTTTCACTGCCTCCAACTATGCCCAACAACCCACCTGTTAAACTTCAAATGGCTTTGTAACGAGACCCCTAGCTTGAGAAGATTCCCCAGCAATTGTTAAAACATGAAAATGGTTTCAGAGGGTCTAATTTCTGTTTTTGAGGGGGTCCTTGTCCTTATGGGTAAACACTGCCTATTTACATACCAAGTCTGAAACCCACGTGAAGCGAGATCCTGTGTATATTCCAGGAACCGTCAGCTGGCGAGAAAGGCCCTGCCCAGGCAGAATGAAGTATGTTTAGACTGTACATGTATGTGCTTTTACCTTCATTTGCTCAGCGCATATTTTCTCATGGTTTTTTACCTCTTAAATTTCCTCTCGCTCTTTCTCTTTTAATGTGAGCCGGGTATTATGGTATTGTTCCTGTAGACCATCTGTTTCACGTCGGTACAATACACAAACCCACCTCAGTCTTTCTCATAAATTCCTGAGGCCACTTTGTACAAGAATATAAATCTAGCAATGAGGTACATATATTTAGTAGAGGCCTCAGGACATATGTTATGAAACAGTGTAATGATATATAATACTGCCTTTTTCCTATTTTTCCTATGTAGAGGATAGATAGGCTGTGGGCCTGGGGTTATTTGCAAAGCTGCTGATTAATTTTCAAAGCAGTTATAGATCGACTTGTGATAGGATATTCTCTCTCACACACGGGCCAAAAGGGTTAACCCCTATGATAGCCTCTTCAAACTGGGATCTCTGTAAAAACAAAGCTTGTGAGCCACGCATTTATTCCTTATAGCTGCACTCTCAGTTAACGTCGGTCAAAAAATGAATACTTTCTGCTTCTTGTTCAAATCTTTTCTATTGGAGTTGAGCCATCTTAAGGTCGTTTGACCAAAGTATTTGCGGATTTTCTCCAGTTGTGTTGCTACAGAGCTTCGTAAACGTCCTCATTTATATTTGGAGGACCTGCCTGGATCCCTTCGTATGGTGACTTCACTCAGTATCGCTTATAAAACAATTACAGAATATTGATGAATCCAGTCCCACGAGTCATAATATGAGTAAATTTGTTGAGATTTGTTTAGTCGTAATGGCTGAGAATGCAGCGTTAAACAAGCCAGGACAGGCCAAGGCAATCGTTTCACGGATTGGTAATTGTTAATTCTAATAAAAGAGTTTAACTGATCTCGATCCAAAGCACAATGACAGCTATATACTGGATATGAAATACAAAGATTATGAAGTGCGAGGTATTGGTTGTGTAATCAGGGAAATACTTATCTAAACGTATAATTTAATTAATCTGAATCAGTTATGTATACAATTTTCGGTACAATTGAATTATAAAATATCGAGGATATTTCGGTCTAAAAAATGACAAGTCAGAAAGAGTGGGAGAGAGAAAGAACGAGAAATAGTAGGAAAGGGGGGGGGGAGGGGGAGGAGAACTGAGAAAGAGAGAGGGAGAGAGTAAGAAAGAGAGAGAGATAGTGGGAGAGAGAGAAAGAGAGAGTGAGAATGAGAGACAGAAAGAGAGTTTGTAGGTTTGCGGCGTAAATCCTTACCAGCAAGAAACTATTTGATAAATTGATTCACTTTTTACAATCTAATGACAAAAAGTACACCCCAAAATCCAGGTGCTTCCATCAGTCCCAATGCAAACTACCTTGTATCAATGCAGACCTTCCATTACTCAAGTCCAACTAGGAATGGTATAACACTTTAACTGTTTCCACACTTTCAATTGAACATTTCTAATCCCCCAACCTTCCCTCCTTTTACAAGTACTTCCTCAATGAAACCCACTTGCGCCGCGTGTCAAACAAAATAAGTGCAGTTTACACTTCCTAAGAGGGATGAGGAATTAAAAGAACATTATTTCACATTGTATAAACTAGGCTGGTAAGCCTAATCCAATTGAAAGGCATTCCAGCACAAGTTGGGTGCAAACATATTGAAAGTTTGGGAAACGATTGACCCTTGAAACCAGGCACATTGTCCATGTCCTCTACCAGCATTACCAGCAAATACTGACCACGTATAAACGGGGACGGCCTTCATGCCTTGTTTGACATTGTGATTGGGAAATTATAGAAATAAAGGCACTTCATACGCGAACAAGCTTCGCAGCAAGTGGAAAAGGAGCTGTAGGTAGATCTGAGGGAAGAAGCTTTTATTGCTTTACTCCCTCAGGGGGTTTTCTTATTCAAAATAAAGGCACTTTGATAGGTCTAGGGAGTAGTAACACCTCTCGGCCATTAATTGTCTAGGTGTCCAGTGGGTGGATGGATGGGTAACCACTAAAACCTGCCTGTCAATGGGGATTTATTTTGGAGAATCTGGGGATTATTTGGATGTGGTTTACTCTAGATTGTTCCTTACAACGGGACCACACAATCTTGTATTCTCGCCTACAGGCGCCTTTTGTTCCCTCGTTGAAAACAACGAAAACCACCAATTTTGACATATTTTTGGGAGGTATTATATATTTGGCATGAAGGCAACGGCCACCGGGAAACCTCTCCAATCGCTTGACAACCTTTGAAGTTTAGCATGTATGATGTATTACAGAAAATAAGTCATAAGTCATGAAAAAAATAGATTTTGAGATATCATCATGATTGAGGAGATGAGATCAAGCCGATTCCAATGTGAATAAATCCCTTTGGAAAATATCCATTTTTCGATGTGTGACAGATATTCCTGTGACATATCACATTTTGGGAGGTATTTGGCATAAGGCAACAACCACCAGGAAACCTCTCCAATCGCTTGACAACATTTGAAGTTTAGAATATATTATTCATTGGACTCTGTCTTAGTTTGGCATATTGGATGGTGGTCCCTGCATCAATGACAGCGGCCTTCCTTTATGATTACGTGACTAAAGTTACTAAACAGTTATAAAAATTGCATCAAATTATATGGGTGAACCATTCAGAAAATGTAGCCTATAATCGGCAGCTACATATGCACATCTAGTAAATTCGGCTAAATTCGGCTGAAAAATGATAAATAATATATCTATCTCAGTATATTTGATATTGTGTTGATTATGGATAGCTGTTCGGTTAAGCTCAATTGTGTCTTTATATATGGGTCAGAGTTTCATAAAATGCACAATTGGCAGCTGTACACATTTAGTAAATTCCGCTAAATAAGTCAATTCGAGTATATTGGGCATTGCGTTGGTTTTAGCAGTCTGTTTGGTTAGGTTGAACTGTATTTTGAACTATATTTTCGTGTGAAATTTGGGTTATTTGAGAGGATTGTTGAAGGTGAATTGTACATTTTCTGGCGACTCCACCCATATATATAATTTGGTTTAGCATTGGTGAAGGCGAACTGTAATCACTATTGGTCTAATTATTGACCCCAAACACGAATTTAGCCAAAATTGAATGTGCGTCTTCAGCTCAAATTAGTTGACAACTAGATATCAAAAGGTCAAAATAAATTATGTAGGTTAAGGTTTTTCTATGTGTGAATCAAATCCCACCTATTTTAGACTTAGACTTTTAGTCTTACAAAAAAAACCTCAATATTGATGCAGTGGACAGACTTATTAACGGTGACATACAGTTAACTAACGGTATATTAAACCTTGTTGTTTTGCAGTGTGTAAAACGCAGATAGCGTTACCACCCTATGGACATCTAACGGCCTCCAGTGAGCGGACGTACAAGAAGGGCAGTTCTTGCCTGGCCGCGGACGGCCACATTATGACCAACAAAGCCTGGTGCGCCAAACATGACAATGGTGAGTGCCTCCTTTATGGTGATCTTCACCTTTAAGGGCCTAATCCACTAAGCCGATTCTCATGATTCTCACAGAATTTAGGGGAAACTGGTCCTCTGCGGTGCATAATCGTATTAGAATCGGCTTAGAAAGCTAGGATAACTCTTGCTTTATTTTATTATTTATGATTTCATGTTTTCAGTTGTGAGCCCAAAGGGGGGTGCAATACCCCTGGATGGAATCTCTGATTATTATTGTTATAATGTTTTAACTTTATTTCCACATCAAAATAATTACCTCATATTTAAGTACAAGTGGGAAAAAGTGGTTGCCTCTGCTCTAGCAGTTCTTCCGGCGACCCCTGCTTTACATCTACAGTAACAGTAATACATAAATCAAATATGTCAAACTATAAAAAAAAAAATACATTTCGTCCTAAACGATAATCTTTTTAAAATTCAATTTTAGGTCGATAATTATTTAACAATTGCAAAAAACGCACTATCATTCAAGGATGTCTTCAGGCGTCGCCTGTTCGATAAAACTACCGCTATCTACCATACAACCACTTCTCGTATTATTAATAAAATACAAATGAACAATTTCCGAACTCTTTATAATGTAAGCTGCATGTAAAGAGTGCCATAACCACAAACCATAATCTCAGTAAATCCTGATTTTAAAGAAGAACAACATTATCGATGGTAAAGAAAATAAATATTTGTAAAAAAAACTTATATCGAATTGATTACCTTGCCTGGTTCCAGCCAACCAGTGGCTACAGTTTGACGTGGGACCACCAACCGTCATCACAGGCGTCGTCACCAAGGGTCGTGCTGACACCAAGCGGAGGAACTGGGTAACTAGATTCAGGCTCTCGTACAGTAACGACAGTCGCGTGTGGTATTACTACAAGGACGCCAGCCACCTCGACCCCAAGGTAAAGCCCTTATTTAGTCGCAATAGATATTACAATAAGTAATACATATTAATTACCAGTATATATATATGTAATCTTTAAATGTAAATTAATTGCAGTAGAAGTATACCACCTGTGGATAAGTTCACTGCAGGAATATGATGTATGGAAAATAAGAAAGCTTGAAAACCTCTCTGAACTGGAGAAATGCTTTCTTACAACAACAATGTCGATAATAAAAGTTTCTAATCTAAAAAAAAGTTTCTAAACAACTTTATGCGGAGTAGTTCAGTGTGAAAGATTTAAAACTTATTTCCACCAGGGTTCGTACCCTTGGATTTTATTTTCCTTTTTTAAGGCCTTGAACGTCATTGACAAGCCTTGACACTCGCAATCACAGGGAATTATTCCTAAAGCTTTAAGCAAAGATGATTTTCCCAGCGATATTTTGTTACGAGTGTCGGATCATTTTCATTGCATGCTAGATAAGAACAGTCTGATTCCTTTTTTCAAATGATTCCATTCACCTAATTTCTTATGGAGAGAAATCATGAAATCAAAGAGGTCAGGCAATAATAGTTAATGATAATGTAAACAAACCACTCATTTTCAGTGTATTAATTCAGTATAATATTCACTATTACTACCATCAAGTAAAGAATTGTCCTTTCCTGATAGATTTATCATTAGGTAACATAAATCAATTATGAAAGAAAAGAATACAGACTACTGTTAATGTTTTAGAACAACTTACAATAAACGATCGGGTCCCTAATGAGCTATAGACGATTTAAAAGTAATGATGTCAATAAATTGAATGGTAGAGCAGTGGCAAAAGCTATAGTCTGTCTTAGATGTGACCGTCCCAATAAAAAAGAGGCAACCATTTCTAAAATTTTCTTAGACGATAGGGTCAGATAAGCGTCGCCAACACATCCACCATAGAGTCGCCAGCGATAATCTAACTATTTTCTATCTTGGTTATTATCGCGTCCCTTTATCCCAGCCTTGGGAATTGAAACAAATCTGACGAACGTCCTCCCGAGAACATCTAGTGTCATTTATCATTCTTACTATATCGAATTAATCATCCATTGTTAATGGCACAAAGAATAGTATCTATTCTCTTTTTCTATTTCTACTTCTGTCCTTCAGATATTAACCTTAGGGGGCAACGTCAAATCCCTCATGGTCACTAAATCTTAAACATACTAAACGTTCTTTAAGATTTTCTTTGATTGGGAAATATTTTATTCCGACACATACAAGAATAGAAGGGACATATCTGAAGAAGCCCCTTCAGATTTTCTGGGGGGCGAACCAATCAAATCGATCCTATCACTCCCAGCTTTCATTGCGCATGTCAACGGTTCATGAAAGGTCACATGATGTCGTGAGATCTCGCCCGCGATAGCCACGCGAGATTTGCCCGCGTTTTTGTGACGTATGCGAACGCGGAGAGCGTTGACAGATTAGTGGTAGTTAACTTTTGATTGTAGAGATATAGGTCTGATGTTAAAGACAGATCTATGAATCCAGTAGTCGGTATAGAATATATATAACGTATATATAGTGTATATGAGACATTCCTGTGGGCTTGATGTTAAAAGTATACGGGCAGATCCAGGCATGTCGTGAGCTGGGGTTTAGCAAGGGACCCCTGCATTTGGATTATGTTGTTGGGGAATGTTTCTAGAACATTCTGCTGGAAAACATCTATGAAGAAGCATATGTGAACAAGAAACTTAAAGTACAAACATACCAATTGAATGACAATTGAGCGTTAATCTTCGATCAACTTCAATATTTTTTCTATTATTATTTCAAATTGATAGATTTTATATATAGATGCTGCCATTGTCTTTTTTCAAGTGGTTTTACATAATGATTGATGATTTCGCCATCCCTTTTCGACTTTCCTGAATCTGTCTGTACAATTGATACTAGCAGTCTTGGGCCAAACCCTCCGCTCAGATTAGAATGGTATGTAAGTTATTAGACGCCTACTTCGCTAATCGGTTTCCTGGCCTAGGACTCGGCGTTCTAGTGGGAATATAATGACATATTTCGGTCTTAATCGAAAAATAATGGCACTTTGCGGTTTGAGGCGAGAGGCTTTCCCTCCATTTGAAGGGAATTATCTGATCTGAGGGTTTGGAACTAGACCACATGTTGAATTTTGACCATAATTAAAAGGGCATAATTATATGAAATTGTCTAGTATGTATTGTACATCCTTTAGCACCTTATGGCTGTTGGAATATACCGAATGAATAAATAATAATAATAAATAAAGATTCCTAACTGAGGGCAAAGGTTACACTTGAAGATGTCCGCTTCAGGCAGTCACCAGTGCTGAGAGATGTGCAGGTGTATATTGCATTGTGTTTGTTATGTTACGTAATGTTACATAACATGTTTCACATGTAAATGGTGTGGTTGTCCTTTATATGATGCTGCCTGATTTGGGGGAAACTGTAAAGGTCTTGGGGCGTGTCGGTACATATGAACATGCAGAATTTATGTAATGGAAGTGTTCACATGCATTCAAGTCAGACTTTCTAACGTTGAGAGGTTAGTGAATCTATCGGTGTATTTCCTATAGGTTATTTGTAGTCACTTTTACACGAAATGTGTATCTCTCGTTAAATCAGCCAAAAGAAGAGAACATCTTCACCTAACAAAATAGGTAATAAAAATAAAAACAATAACAGAAAAAGGAACTGGCTCGATATGTATAGGATATACGCCTCATACATAAATTCTGATACATGTTCTTTGGTTTAGTAGTATTTCGATATTGAATAGCTATGAATGGTGATAAGAAAAGAAAGATTTCATAATCTATCGATGAAGATTCCCCTGGTAATAATAGACTTGTTTGCAAGCCTTTGATTTTGATCATCATAATTTTAGAATAATAAATGCTAAGGGGCAGGTCTATTTATAACTGATACAATCCTACTGGTTTCCATAGCGACAATGGTCCCTGACGGTTGCCAGGGTAACTTCAGGCAACTCTTCTACCGCTGACCTTGTGATTCCCGATAGAGAAGGGCCAGACGGCCTGGTAAGAAAAGAAAATAGAAAACATGGCCTTATATATAAAATAATCAGCATGCCGGGCCTTAAAGCAATACTAGTGCTAGAGCATATATTATACAAAAGCCCTATTTTGTTTCAATATTAATTTTTTTAATACTCACTAAAATTTGCCTGGTATGAGGATGTTTTTCATACGTTTGATATTTTTGACGATGGTTTTGAAGATGATTTTTTTTCATGGATTTTCTAACTGCTGTTTATGATTATTTCATTTTGTGGTATTTGTAGTTTTATATTATGACTTTTGCTCATTTGCTCACATTTTAATATCCACATGCGTTGGTTTTTTAAAAAAAATTCATGAATGGTTTACTGGTAGCATCCATCAAGCATTGGGTGCTCTTTTATTTCTTATTGATAATGGATTTTTCGACTTTGATGTTAAGGACGTACCTACGTGCGACGCAATAAATAAGCAATAGAAAAGAATGCATTGATTGACACTCTTGATCTCATCCGCATGTATTTTTGTTTAGAAAATGGGGTTTATTTATCATTTTGTATCTTTGATTTCTTTCATCACCAATTTGAATGGCATGAGCATTCGATATGACAAAAATTGAAACTATTGTTTTGAAATAGTTCTCAAATTTTTAAAAATGAAAGGCACTGGAGCATGACTGGACAAAATGACTTGAAATGCATCTTGCAAACTGATATGTACATTTGTTTCAGGTTTGGGCATAAAAGGTCGACCTCAATGAGATGAATGTCTGACCAATGGACCCATCCATTGAGCGGCACACTCTTAAAACAAGTGAACCAATGGAAAACACACACATACAGCCTCTGGCTATTATCAACAATAACTATAGTCTGTCCGAAAAGTTGTTGACACGGGATTCCTTTGTCCCTTTAAGAAGAGGGAAAAGTGGGGGACTTTTTAACTTCTATGTATGACAAGGACCTCTCAACTCTTTGCCCTGGTTTGAATTCAAAAGTCCCCAACTTTTCTCTTCTTAAAGGAACGAAGGAATCCCATATCAACTCCTTTTCAGACAGACTATAGAGGCATTTGACAAACTCCATATATCAAAACCTTAAGGAATAATGAATAATTTCATCATTTTCTTATAAACTTTTGGCAGGAAAGCTCGAGTTCTTAAGATCCTGGGTGGTCACACCACCCATTCTCTGTTTATAAGAGTGTGTTGCCAGTCAGGTACCAGGGGCCTGTTGCGTCAGAACTCCTCACTTAAAATATTCCTTACTAAGCTATTTGTCCTTGCTTATGTAGGAGATTCCTACTTTAGCAATGCAAATTACCATTGCCTGTATAGTAAATTCCTCCCCTAAAAGTTCCTTACCAACTGATAGCCAGGAAAAGTAGCTAAGGAAGATATTAGGTGAGGATCTGTTATGCAACAGGCCCCAGATGCATTGGTCATTCAATCAGTTCTATGTGGTTCTTCCTTCAAGTGAAGCCACTGCCTATTAACATAGAGCTAGACGGCCAACAAGCAATATGTATCATTTTATTTCCCATTCTAGCTGGAGACGCATGGCGTAGTCATTTGTTTATATGTATACATTATCGATTGCGCATTTCATCATAGAATTAATAACATAGTTTGTCACTGCTGATCTTCACATCTATTTCTTGTATCATATACCTTTACTAAACATGCCGATCTAACTAGCACTTCGTTACCGTTCAACATCCCCATAGATGCACTTAAAAAAGTATATAAATACCTTCAGTGTTAAACCTACTTTTCTAAAAACCCATCTCCAATTCGAATCAGTGTGTTATTCCTATCATATCGTCATCCCTTATCAACCTTTCCCCTGTCTCCCTTCACGATGAATACACTGTAAAGTATTTGTTCGTTATATTTGATTGTTTCTCATGTTTATCTGTCAGGAATTTGGAGGAAATGTAGACAAGAGCATGGAGAGATATCACTACCTCAACTCCCCATTCGTCGCCCGGTATATACGGTTCCACCCTATAGACTGGAATAGACACATCGCTATGAGGGCCGGGGTGCTGGGCTGTCCCTATAAGGGCGACTGTGTCAAAGGCTTCATGAGGGTCAACAAGGACACACCCTGTGGTCAGTTACTTTATCACTATCTTACCTCCTTCCCCCTAGTTACTGTAAAACACTTGGTAAACATGCAAGACCTACCCCAAAAGAAGTTATGCATTCTGCAATTAGGTTACGTACTTAGCACCCCACTCCATCAGTGGAAACTACTTATATAGAGCTAGTTATTAAAGCTGGATTCATTCTTAGCTAGTTAACATTAGATTATCATGTATCATGAAAATGTGCTCGATAAAATTTATTCTAAACAAAAGGAGCCCAACAGGTATACAGGGGCTCTTGGTGGGATGAAGATGAGGATAGATGAGTGCAACTGGACGGAAGAGACGCTGGGTGGCTGGGCTGACCATGTGAAGGCACAAGAAGCACCTAGCCCTGTCACATATAAGCACCTAGCCCTGTCACATATATGCACCTAGCCCTGTCACATATAAGCACCTAGCCCTGTCACATATATATGCACCAAACTGGAATGCACCACCACAGATAATTAAGACAGTAGTAAGAATTATAAAACACAGAAATACGGTTTCCCAAAAGCAAAGAAGGGGGTATCACAGCAAATATATACCTTGTTTATATACAAATTTGAACAAAATTAATCACCCAACATTGTTCTTACAGTGGAAAACATGGCATACAAGAAAGAATCCTGGATAAACAATAAGCGACAGTACAAGAGACACATCCGGAACCAGTGGATGCATGGTCAAGCGTCCAGGGCAGTGGACGGAGACTATGACCAGACGTTACACAGCTGTACTATACTGGACAACTTCTATGTAGAGAAACCTATCTGGATGGTGGACCTCGGTGAAAAGACCAAAATTGCCGGTGTGCTAATCGTCACCTGGCAAGGAAAGGGTCAAGGTAAATATTTGGTTATTTACAATTCACTTCTATTATTTGTTGTTTCAATAACTAGTTATCCATCCATATGGTTGTTATGATATTATGACTTATACTGATTACGACTCAGATGAAGAAACTTCAGGTCAGAATGGACAAATTGATCATTTGCAATCAGCATAGCAAAATGCCTGCATTCTGGAAAAATCATTCTAATACTTTTGCCATGTGTTCAATAACAGTCCAAATCTAAAACTAACTGAGACCCTGACTGATAGATAGCCTGGGGACCCTGTTACCCTTCAATAGCAGCTGATCTAGATGCTCAGTAGTAGAGCATTGACACAGAAAGCAGAAGGTCCCAGGTTCAACCTCCAGTCTGGGCAAAGCTCTTGATAAGTCGTGGCTCCATGGGAAAACCATTTTCGCTGAAAATAAAGACAAGCTTAGTACTGCCGCCCACGCCTCTTAATTCACTTTTCTCGCTCAAATCGATCATTGCCTGTCTAATTCTTTCACAAATTAACATTTAGTGACTTTAGAAGAAAACTGAGCCCCAGATGTTCTGAAGTCCATTATGGCCTATACATCGCCACACTCGCTGGTCACTATTTGTGTTTGTTTTCGTTTTCTTATTACTTAGATTCATTACAGTTGTAAATGAACAATACCCCAACGTCAACCTAACTTCAAGTCCTTCATTGAATCTTTGTAGCTTCCTCTGCGACCGATCCTCGCACCTCCTACCGCGACTACATGTACAACCTGGACAAGCTGGCGGTGTACGTGGACAGTAAGGGCGGTAAATCACAGGTGGACCTGCCCACCAATATGTGTGGCTTCATCTCCAGGCTCAATGATGCTCTCTTCCAACCACAGCTGCACGTCCAGTGTCTAAAACCCATAGAAGGCCGCTTCTTATACATAGAAGCATGGGGTGTGCCCAACCGGTGGAGTAGACTTTTCAGTGCCGTCCTTTGCGAAGTTATGGTTTATGGTTGATTGACTTTGTTTTTCAGAAAGAAACTTGAGAGTGTTGCTTTGATGAGAAAATATTATTGTAATGATGGATATATAGAAAGATATCATCAACCAGCTGTACATACATTAATGTCATTTTAAGCTGATGCATATTTACATACTACATGTTCATGGATACCATATTATATACGATGTGTTACAGGGAAATAAGTCACAAGTCACACAAATGGTTTTTTTCTAATGTCTTTATTATAACAACTCTTTATAGAAATGTTTTTCATTTTTGACAGTTTAGTGTTCTTAGTAGGCTACTAGCAATACATGCAGCACATGCCAGGACTGTGTGCTAAATGTATCCATGCGTTTCTGAGGTCATCCTGAGCAGTAAATTTAGCTAATATACTAGTAAGTGACCACCAAGAAATATTGCTCTCTTTTTTTCATTCATACAAATATATAGAAGTACTTATTAAATGTCCTACTGTTGACCATCATTAGAATCCGCTTGATCTCATCTTTTCAAATATGATGATATCTCAGAATCCATTTTTTGCCACTTGTGTCTCATTTCCCTAAAGCACATTACAAATAGTTGAAGACAGATGCATACCAGGTATAGAGGTGTCTAATAGCTCTCTTATACTATAGTGCAATCTATTTGTTCATCTTTAGTTTGATCATTATGTCAGCTTATTCCTGTGTTAAATATATATATATAGGGGATTTGCAGAAATCAATGAACATGTCAACAATATTTTATAATGAATTATGCCAGAGAATGAAGTTCATATTGTATTGGAAAGAACTAGGGCAAGTACTTTGACTTATGCGCTTTCCATATATTATATATATTTCCAATCTATGCTGTTCGTGGTGGGAGACGAAGGCACATGTGCTATCCAGTTATTTAGGGTGCATAATAGGGTGCATAATATTCATGCGGAATTTCATATTCATATTCCTCGGCTAAAGTGAAATTTGCTTCAATTGTTTATACAAGTCGTATAGTCTTCTGGGAAACATGTTCTAAAATGGCAGGTTTGCAAATCCCCTATTATCCAGTTCTGATTCAATGCATGCCATGACATATATAGGCATATAGAAAGCTGATGATTGGCCGTGCATGGGTCGGAGAAATGTCATAATATTTTGGGAGAAGCAAGAAATGATTTTGATTATGTGTTGCGAGACCTTCCCCAATGTCTCTGATCCATCACTATTCGACTTAGATCACCAGTTTTTCTCAGTTGATCGTTTGTGATTATTTTTCAGTAGTTTCTTTCTTTCGCAACTCTGGGCAGGTTACAAATTCCAGAACAATATCTTTCATAAGATACAAAGATGTAGGTAAACAACTAGCATGTGTTGTTGTTTAAATTGCTGTACATTTTCTTGAATATTTAATATAATTAAACGAAACGAACGCGTGAATTTGATTCACAAAGACCCCCGAATGTAATTATTCCCTGCCTGGACGATTCAGGAATAAATGATATCACCCTTACCTTATTATATATGACGGCGTCTTCAAATTTGGCCTGAAACTGAAATGTACCAATCTGGAGTGTACCAAAGGGTCAGGTCATCAGAAATGTACAATCGGCAGCTCTACACATTTAGTGAATTCTGCAAAAACAGGCTAAAGGTGATTACTACTATATGTATCTGAGCATATTCGGTATTGCGCTGATGTAAAAAAGATTGTTTGGTAACATTAAAATATAAATTTTGAACTTTTTTAAAACTTAAATTCGGGTTGTTTGAGAGGATTAGGGAAAGGCGAAATATACATTTTCCGACGCCCTGACCCTTTTCGCTAGTGAATATTATTTCTATCGAGCGAAGATAGAGAGGATTGGAGCAGCGACTCCATACACTCCACAAGCAAGCATTGGCATTTTGAGTTGTGATGAGAAACTAAGGTAGATTTGATCAAGGATAATTAATTAACTCAATTAATTAACACCCTCTACTTTGTCCAACTTCCTTATTCTTCCGACATTACCATCAAGGTCATCATACACAAGAAATCCAATTACGATCAGAAATTAAGGAGCATTCTGGTCAAGAAATTATTCAATTTCAAAGGGAAAAAAATGTTTTCAATTGTCCAAATGCAATAGGAAGTGACATTGGAGATATGACCTTGAACTTCCGCCGGAAGCAATCGTTCATCAGACTCTTATCCAATGAAATTGCTGGATTGGTTCCTTCAACACCAAAGGAAAATTGTGATTTGCAGGAAGTTTATAAATATTATGGCATAACCTTGTCTCATCCGTGATAAATCACTGCCGTCAGTTTAATAACAGATCATAGAGGCCAATTCACCATCTCAGTCTGGCTGATTGTACGAGAGATTCGTTTCTTGTGGTAAAGAGCATCATAATCGAGATAACAAATCAGAGTTATTTAAATTGTCACAATCACAATAAGGGTCAACAATCGCCAAGTGACGACTCTCATGTTGTTAAATTGCATACGATCCTACTTGCATTGTATGTTCTTATTGTTTGGTAGTTTCTTTTCCACATTACTTTTCAGTATAGTATGCATACAGGTCCGGACGTCAGATAATGCTCAATCGGCAGCTTTACTCATTTACAAAATTCTGCTAAATCTGGAAAGTGGTCAATACTAGGTATATCTGAATGTAGTTACTATTGGTGTGATTCAAACGATATCTACGGTTAGGTTGAACTGTATTTTGAACTATATTTGTGTCTTAAATTTGGGTTGTTTTTAGAAGATTGGTGAAGGCGAATTGTACATTTTCTGACGATCTGACCCATTATATACATCCAGTTCCACAGTCAGTGTTTATTGATTGATAATCCGTCTTCATCTTTTGGCATGCTGACCACCAAAATCAGCAGCTCTTGCAGTAGAGACATCGACCCCCTCCCAATCACTCATTTCATATCAATGTCAGGGGTTATATAGGTGTTATAGTATTCATATATACTGCTGCAGTATTTATCCATTATTCGCAAAACCCATGTTGAATCGTAGGAATAACGACAATATCTGTGGGTAGAGCCCAAGTAATAAAGAATGCCGATCGTTTGTATGTAGATTGGGTTTATCGCTGAATACCACTCGGGCAATTGGCTAAACGCATTTGACAATAATCACTCACAATCACAATAAGGGTCAATAAGAGACCGTTGGGGTCGGTGCATAATTGGTACTAAAGATTAGATGTTATATTGTAAAATGGTCTTTTTTTACAATAAGGATTAATCAAGAATTTATCATATATTGTATATTTAGTTGTGATTCTATGCACACAGACATTGGCTTCCATGACAATGAGATGACTTTACAAATTTTCAAAAACCTCTAAATTTCTTGCAAAATATTATGTACCGAGCCCCATGTGTAAGTTATAATGTGGCTTGGATTAAAAGGTAAGCTTTCCCTATAGATATTTATTTTTGTCTAAGAAACAACATCTTAGAAAAATTCCTTGCTATTGTGAATTGGGCTTCGGAAGACCTCTGGAAAATATCACCAGGAAAATTTTTAGGACAAGGTCAATCTGGAAAACTTCCTATAAGGAAAATACTATCTAGGGTCATTAGAACATATATTCATGTTGGATTCAAATTCTTAAAATATTGCCAAGTAAAATGACAGAAAATACAAAATATGGTTGTGCTGGCTTGATTGGACCTTTTACTCTATTTATAAACAAAATACAATTCCAGGTGGTAATTTTCCTGGAGGTAGTTCACCAGGTGGTACTTGCCCTACCGGAGAACCTCAATACTGTCTTAAATAAAAATGAATATATACATAGAGAGACTTGCACCTCGTGTGCTGCAGCCAGGCCTTACCGACATATTTTCAAATTAATTCTAATTGTTCGCGAAAACAAAGAGAATGGTGCTACTGAGATCATAATATGAAAGGTTGAAACCCATAAATCATGTGATGGTTTCCTAACTACAAACATTGAAATCATTATTTTAACCGATTACCGGAGTGGTATTCAAAAACTTGCTGCACAAAATTCTTATGGTCGTCCGTTGTATATCCAATGTTGTCTTGAGAAATACCAACATTGTTATGTTCCCAGTAAACTTCCTTAAACCTGGCCAAGAAAATAAACATTAAATAAAATGTTGTTTTTCAATGTGATAAAACAACTAATATTTGCATGTTTTTGGCATTAATTCACAGAAAAAAACATTTTCAGAATACGCAAGAATAATTTAGAATTAATATTTGATTCTTTTTCAATCCCCAAATGTGTAAACTATTGGAGCAATTGGGCAGTTTTACCTCCCTCCAATAACTTTTAACTCATATTCATGCATCTGTTGGTTGATACAGTAATTCCTGTTTTTGATTTATCTAAGAGCAAATCTATTGAAGAATGCCAGACCCTTTGCCTATATTGAAATGGGTTATGATTGAATATCACAGTGTAGAAAGAAATACCTCATTTACATCGATTCATTATTTTGTCTACTTACATCAAGCCTGAAGTTTAATATTAACACATCCTAAGTTCCTGAAACATTTGAAGACCATTTTACGAGATAGAACCCCAGATGTTGATTAAGAATTATTGATTTAAAATGTATTGACCTAATAAAAAAAAAGCTTAATATCTTTATCGTGGCTGCTAAGTTGGATTTAGTTAATTGTCAACAGTGGAAGAGGATTGATGAAAATAATTATATTTACAGAATGTTACAATCTCAACTTAGCATATATGGTAGATATACCATTGTTTGGATGTTTTATGTCAATATTCCATTTCTGTATATTATGTTAGTTGATGTAAAGAATATGCGTGTACTTGATACTTATATATGTTGTAGAAGTACTTGTAGTACTTTCAAGTACTTGTATAGTACTTTCAGCAGTTTGGTGGGTCATGCTATAATGGTTGAGCCACTATTTCTAATTTCTCGAGATTTCTCCCTTGAAATGAATAACAAGATAAAGACTTACGTCTAAAGGGCCTATGCCGCTAAGCCGATTCTCACAGAATTTAGAGCAAAAGACTCCTCTGTGACGCAAAATCGCATGAGAATCGGCTTAGTGGACCAGGCCCTTAAGGCCGGGATGCGCATCTACATAGCCTTGCCTGGCTGTATTTGCCAGGGAGAAAGGCAGGTGAAGCTCTTATGATTCAAAGGGTTGAAATAACCAAAAGGCAAAAGAGATTAGGTCCAGGGAAAATATTTTGTTAAAGATTCATCAGCCCAATATGTATCTAAAACTATGAAAGACTTTTCATTAGGCCAAAAGAATATAAGTGTTTCTGAGTTAAACCAGCTGAAAACTAGGTGGGTGTGGGAGATAATTTTGTTTTCTTTTTTAAGGGACCATCTTTCATGAACTGAACAAATATATATGTCATTATAATTCATTCAAACAAGAGAAATGTACTTCATAAGGGGTTTTCTGGTTAGTTGACTTATGTGTCTACATTTTGGGGGTCAGAAGTCTTTTTTTTAGGCCCAACAAAATTTTTGGTGGGGAAGGTTGTTCTGGATTTAAACTGGAAACACATTTCTTTGGCCTTAAAACCGCACTTGAGTAATATCATACATGTATGTTATGGAAACTATTTAAGGGAGGAATCTACACGTTTGTCTTATATGCTTCACAATGTATTTAAATATATGGCTTTTAGAACGCGCTATCCAAATTATGGATGATATCTAAATTATATGCATTTTGTATTTCAATGGTCATTTTTAAATGTGTCAAATGATTCAGAGATGATTAAAATTCATTAAATAACTTTTTATCATTGAACATTAAATTGATTTTTCCCTGGTTCACTTGTAGTGCATTTATTTTGAATATCTTTAATCTCTAGTGAAGGCTCTGTTGTGAATAGATATTTCTGCAGACTTAAATGTTTTCATTTGCCCAAAGTTCTTAGGCCAAAGATATAGGTGTGTTTCCCGTTTACCCCAGCTAACCTTACTCCACCTAAAAACATGTTTTTAAAAACTCTTTTCAAAATGAATGAAACATGAAGACAAGCTTTTGTCACCATAAACGGTACTGACTATTTTTACAAAAAGTTGAGAAATAACTTTCTGAAAAAGAAATTACAATCCCCCTACCTAGTTTTCAGGTACGATTAACTGGAAACACAGCTAATTCCTTTGGCCTATGATGTACATGTATGTTCGCACAGCAATGGGAGGAGTGGGATAACCACACGAAGACATTCTAAGGCTTGTATATAACAAATAATTATGATTCTGATAAAGAAAATGCTGTGTAAAAGGTGTTAGCTGATGTCTCAAATAAACTAGAGAGAAATCTAATCGGGCATACCTGTAAAACGAGCCGATATATTTATTTTATTTACATATATTTATACATTTGTTACGGATATGGCTGGTATATATATTTCGTAGTTTTTGCCTAGATGATTCGTTGTAAATACCTTCGTAATAAACTATATATATGCTATCATTTGCCTTGGGGTTTTCTTATATATATTGGCATGGTACACTGGAAAGAAATACACCGAAAATTCTTTGTCGAATCCTGATTCTAGATCAATTATATAGCTATATGGTATAATACAATCAGACCCAATCTATAAACAACATCACCAATAATTGTTGGCTCTGATAGACAAATAAAGAGAAATTTACCTCTATTGGTTACATAGCAATACCAGTTAGTTATGCCCTTCCAATGGCCACACCATAAACATTCTATTTACCATAGTACTATTTCTTTAGCATATATTAATATAATATATAACTTTTTGTGGGAAGAGAATTCTTGACATGCCTTATAGAGAGCACACTAGTCTCTCCATAGAATAGCACAAGAATAAGTAAACACCTTTGGTACAATTAAACAATTTTATGGAAACAGTTCAGATTACTTCACCAGACCATATGCGATGTGTTACAGGAAAAAGGAGTCACTAGTCGCAAAATTCATATTAATCAAAGGGATTCATTCACAGGACCTCTTTTTTGGATTGTTCTTATTTTTTGAGAGTGTAGGGCTGTATGTCGTATAAACTCGTGTACCAAATTCCAAGACAATGTATCAAATATATTTACTCTTGCGTCTATTGAGTATATTTAGTTAATTTACTGATAATTGCCCACCCAGAAATATCGCAAACATTTTTCAAACATAAATATTCTAAATTAAAATATAGAAACACCTCTTCGATGTCCTTCATGTTTACCATCATTGGAATCCACTTGACTTCATGATTTCGAATATGATGATATCTCAAAACCTATTTTTTGCGATTTAAACTCTCAAGGAGAAGCTGCTATATATGAGTATAACTTGTCTCTTTTTGTCTCAATAAACATATATAAATGTGTTAGCTATTATAATTTCGATGTTTAAATTAACTTTAATTCTCATAATGATATATATGATAAAAGATATGTTTTTCACTTTGCAAATGAAACGCATCACGAATGTGAAAATGTGTTTATAAAAGTTTTTTTTTTAAAGTGACGCATTTCCCTGTGCCACATCATTACTATAGGTTCTCCATTTGTGACCATAGCCTCCAGATGGCAGCACAGTAAATGTGATACACGACACTAATGGCAGAGGCACTGGAGGGCGCCCAAGTCGCGTTGACGGCAGTTCAACGTTGAAAGAAGGATGAGAAATCCCAAAAATTGTGCAGTTAAAAGGCCTTCAATGGAATTGCAGAGTAAATGTAAATGTATTTACAACAATGGAAATGAGGTTCCATGCCCTCAGATTATCTATATCTCTATATTGCCAAACGATCACAACTGATCAAGAGATGCCATACTTACCTAAAGGTGAATAAGATACTAGGAACCTCAGTTCAGGGAAGGCATGATTTCAGTGTCAGTCTCTTTTGTCAGGTTCTCTCTGTTCTGACTGACTACACAACAACTGTGCTCGTACATGCAAATGATACATTTGGGTCAGGCCGTCAGAAAATGCCCATTTGGCAGCCCTATATATTTAGTAACTTCTGCTAAATTAGACTGAAAAGTGGCAAATACTAGTTGTATATGAGTATAAATTATTTGGTATTTGCCATTTTCAATATAGATGCAATAGTTTATACGATGTATGTAAAACCTACGGTACTTCTAGAAATAAATATATGTATATGTTTAGTTGATTTTAAAAAGTTTGTCCGTTTATCTTGTGTTTTGAACCACTTTTTTTGTCTTGAATGTGAGTTATCTGAGAGGTTTTGTCTTAAATGTGGATTATTCGATTAACAAATTCTTTATTGCTGGTGTTAATACACCGGTAGGTCGTATCTGACTATTGTATCAGCTCTTCCGATGAGTGCCATTTTATAGAACTTAGAGTTGAGTTGCAAATAAACTAGTAGACTAATTAACAACTAGTTAAGTACATGTGAATGATGGAATGGTTAATTATAGTGAGAGTATGGTATGGTAACGAGTAATATAGGTAGTACAGGGGATGGTAACAAATAGGTACAGTGGTGATAGTAATACAGACATTCGGGAAGTTTATTTCGAGCAAAGCGAACATTATAAAGTAAGTAAAGTAAATAAAATAAAATAAAGTTGTAGGGCAGGACACAATGTTTTGCACCTCAGAACATTTTGCGAGGTTTTGTCTCTATACACGTGCGTTATTTGTGAGGTTTTATACATTTTCTGACGCTCTCACCCATATATACCAGGCACGTGATGCGTTAACGGCTAACAATACGTCCAAATACTTGATTACCACAATAACATTTATGTTTGTATCAGTTTGATTCAAGATATGGTGCTATCGTGGCCTCTAACAATACTAATATCGGCGTAACTGAGCTTTGGTATTATTTTCAACTATTTCACTTTTTCTTCCTCATTCATTGCAGGGAAACATGGTGCTCTGATGTAAGTATTCAACAAGAATATTGCTGAAACGCACAGAATCCATCTGCTTTGTCAACCACACAATATCATTGTCATACGTTACATCTTTCTTCATTTTGACCACAATGGTATTTTGCTGAGTGTGTTAAAAGTAATGCCTTTAGCGTTGCCGTCACATTTAAGTATATTATATCCATAGTTTGATTCGGATGTGTTAAGGAAAGCTCACGCACGTTTATGAATAACCCATCAGAAGATCAACAATAAACATCAAGTAATAAATCCATGACAAAGATATGTAGTATCACATACGACTAAAACAATATTGCTTATTGCTTTTCTTTTGAAAATAAAGAGAAATTAATGCACATTAAAAAGTGATGTAAAATCATAACAAGTAGGTCTCAGGCTTGGCTCACGACTTTTCAGATAAGATGGGAATGGTATGTCAGTGATTGGATGCCTACTGCGCTAATGGTGTAGGACCCCAGCATGGTTACCTGTGATGCTGTAGCTAGCATTAATTATCCCACGCTTACCCAGGAGAGTTTACAAGCACTGAGTGGACACGGTGTAACCTGTGTCGTATATCACCATGGTGACAGGTCACTCTATGGTCAGTGACAACCTTGTACCGGGTAATACAGCTTCTTCACATTGTTCCCATAATAGGACACATGAGAATAATGATGGCTCAATTTAACACATCAGGGATGAAAGATATATACATGTACACATATATATAATTAATTTTATTTCCTTCTTCAACAGTTACATATGATATATAGGAAACATGGTCACAATATCGGTTATACAGGTCTTCCTTAAGTGCCAGAACATAATAGGAAATACAAATTCTACATGTCATTATTTGGTTATTAGATAAGGCAGTATACTACACTATAGGTCTAACAAGATGCTAATTATATAGTCACACCGTATCACAGAGTGGTATTCCTGCAAAACCTCCTTACTGGTTCTGTGGCCACAATATAGTATTACAATATTGACGTGGTACTATTGGTAAACTACTATAATTGGTCTGATGGCCTTTATTATTAACTGTGAATCGTACAATTTTATCAAAAGCCATGTACTATACTATGTGATTAATTTCTCTAGATTTTGTGTCTTCGGCATTTGCTTGAAAATAAACCCCGAGGCCCGGAGGGCCGAGGGGTTTATTTTCAAGCAAAAGCCGAAGACACAAAATCGAGAGAATTAATCACTTTAATAGCCGATTTTTGGATTTAATACTACTGTTTAAACACATATTAACCAATATTAGGCTTCAAAAAAGGTTGTAGATGTACTTACAGCAGGATGAATTCCAATAATTTAGCTCCTCCACTCGAACACATGGGTTACTCTTTTACGTCTGACATGGAAAGGACCGAGTCAAATGCAGCCTTCATAACATCCAAATCAGGATGTTTTACACATTTTAACCCATCACATTCTAATATTTAGATTATTTTACCTATTTCTAACCAATATCACATATGTACACGTAATCATAACTTCAGAATGTCGTTTACGTCAGCCACACTCTCCGTTCCAGAAACAAACGAAGCTTCCACTTTTTGCATGCAACCAAGCATCAGACTTCCGGTTTACGAATGCCGTATCCGTGTCTCTAGGGACTTAAAAAAGAAATAAATAAAAGATTTGAATCGGTAGAAATGTTTTAAATGTTGTTTTAGTCCGATAGCGAAGTTTTCCTCTATGGAAATCAAGTAATAAATGGATGGCGACTTCAGAAACCACGCCCGCAAGTTTGCACGCTTTAGTTGGAATCTAAATGATAACGCAACGGCTGGCAGAATGAACATTCAGGTACAACAGCCAATCAGAGGTCGGTATTTACTTATGTTTATGTTCAGCGAGCCGGCCTGTTTTCGAAAGGTTCCGCTGCTTGCTATCCAAAGCATCGGAGACTTCCGGTTATCGAATGCTGTGTTGCGTGTGTCTACGGACTAAATAAAAGAACTAAATAAAATATTTGAATCGGTAGAAATGTTTTAAATGTTGTTTTAGCCCGATAGCGAAGTTTTCCTCTATGGAAATCAAGTAATAAATGAATGGCGATTTCAGAAACCCTGTGTTTACTCTCCGCAAGTTTGCACCGCCTTAGTCGGAATCTATATGACAACGCGACGGCTTGCCGAATGAAGCTCCAGCTATAACAGCCAATCAGAGGTGCGTATTTACTGATGTTACTTTTCAAACCGGCCGGCGTGTTTTCCAAAGGATCCGCTGCTTGCTATCCAAAGCATCAGCGACTTCCGGTTTTCCAATGCCGTGTTGCGTGTGTCTAGGGACTTAAAAAAAGAAATAAATAAAAGATTTGAATCGGTAGAAATGTTTTAAATGTTGTTTTAGCCCGATAGCGAAGATTTAGTCTACGGGAATCTAGTATTCAATGAATGGCGATTTCAGAACCCATACGTGCGACCGGAAGAGATGGGGAGACCCTTCGGCATAGCCACTCATGTGCACGTTGACTTGGCGTTGCATTGTGTACGGTAGTCTATATAGCGCACGGAGGATTTCATTCGAAAGTGACCCACACGTCAACAATCTGAGTCTTGCACGATGTCCGGCACGATGTCTACTGTGGCGGAATTGACAAATGGATTATTCCCTATTTCGTTGCTTACCACCATTCAGCAAGCAGATCATGCTAAGTACAAGGATATTTGGAACATTATCGGTGATTTTGGAGATATTGTGTAGAGTTTTACATAGCCTGAGCTTGTTTCGTCTGATTGTCACTGACAGTGACACTGGGAGTCAGCCATTGCTTGCACGATGTCTATCGTCGTCACCTTATGGCGAACCCTATGCCCTAAAAACTTAAAAATGGCTAATATTTCCATCGGAAACAGTGGAGGAATGACTTTAATGTGACCAGGACTTTATACACGTTCAAAAATGAACGCGGAATCGACGACAAACAACTAGTTGATGAGGTAAGTGATTGAGATTTGAGCGGAAACGCCGACTGGGGTTTATTTTAACTACATCCGCAAAATAAATCTACATCCGCAAAATAAACCCCTGAATCCGAACAATAATTTACTTCATCCGTTTTCCGGTTTGACCACTTCCTGTCCAAACAGTAATTTATAAGTATCCAGAACCCCAGCAGAATCCAAAGATCTGCTATTAAACAGGGTTAATTCACATTTATGGACCATTTAATGAATTACATGCAGGTTATGATATAGTAACAATAACGACAACAATACGATTGAGGTGAAGTTGTAATAAGGGGAGAACTATTATTTTTTTTCACAACACCAGTTCTCCCAAACAAAGAACTGACATACATGTATTTATCTCTCTTGCAGGGATAATTATTATATGATTTTAATTGACATTGTTATTCTAATGTAACTGTAGGCACTGCACTAAACAGTTTGTACATAAAAAGAGTTGATTTTCCAGCATGCACAAAGAGGTGATGACAAAGGTACAGATTGAGGAAGCCTCAAACCTATAGTACAGATGGCAGCATCAAGGTGGTCAATTTTAGGGGGGTTAAAACATTCAAAGTCATGTTATTACTATGTAAGGAGTCATAGCCAACCCATTATTTGGGCACAAGTTAGGGATGTAATAGCAACATATATTACAAGTAAATCACATGTTAAATATATTATAAAACACCCAGGAAAAGTGAATTTTGTAGGCCTATCTGAATCTCTAATATGTAGTGACTTTAGAGAACCTATAGATGAAAAACCATACCGTACTGTTACATAAGTGACAACTTTTCAGCGAGATTCAACATGGAGAGTTCGGGTGAAATTTCGTCTACTGACAGGATCAGTAGAAATGGAGTGAGAAACGCTATTTACAAACATAATTCATCCAAATAAAGTCAGGAAGAACAGCCCTTCGTTCAATTAGATATTTATTTTCATCAATGTTGGTCCAATAAGGAAGATCAGCGGGAAAGTACACCTATGACATTCTAGCTGAATGCCCGATGCTGGCCACAATGCAATGATGTGCGTCGTGAGGTCTTCTTATTCATGCAACGTTAGTAACGCGCCTTGTACTCCCGAGTGCTTGACAACGCTTTTTCCCGCGCCAAGTTGGGGATAGGCGAAGCGGTAGGGGTGTGGGGGCGGGGGGGGGGGCTATATATATATTGGGGGAAACCGTTCTTTCCTTGGTCCACACCAAAATTTCTTGTTATATTTACTTTTAAAAAAAACAAAAAAACCCCTATATTGTAACATATCTACCCATCCTTGTCAGGAGAACAATTGGTGGAAATATATTTTGTATTTAATTCTTTTCCATAATCTCTACATAATAGTCTGCGTTAAACTTAATTAAGGTGCAATTGAGAATATCAATGTCACAGTGTAACATGGTTCCAAAAATATAATAATTAAAGCGGCAGAAGTACCATGGTCATGGTGCATTTTAACACATATATGTCAATGTCATTCTCCTTCCCTATTTTTTTCAGATTGGACATTAGCATATCTGCACAATTGTACAAAAGTTTAAACTACATATGTAAATCAAATATGGTAATAAGAGAAGTAAATATAATAATTATGATATTTTCTTGCATCAATTAACATGCTAATCAGATGTATCCCATGAGGTATCGCCCCAGTGCCACCACTGCACCTCGGGAGATATGCAAATAAGGTGCATACAATACAATTATTCCAGTATTTCTAGTTTTTGACATGTTTAGGGTTTACAGAAGCATCCTTTCAAATAATCGAAATTAATTTTTAAGCAAATAACAAGTTATTGTTTAACAAGACCTACTAGGCCCATAACATAAAGTAACATAAACATAAAGTTGTTTATGGCCATAATTCCTTAGTGGAATAACATATTTATATCAATAAATAAATCAGAATAATAAGTGTCCGTGCATGGGGTCCTAACACAAGAGAGACTTCCTCATTGGTTGGTTATTTACAAATGTAGACCATCACAGAAATCCAAACATTTTACTGTACATCAAATGTACCTGAAATAATGTTTCTGTAAATGAACAGTTTCACGTCTAAATTATATCAAACAATAGTTCATTATACGCGTAGGAAATATTAAGAGTTTCACACAGATGTATAGACACCGTTTTAGTTTGCTTTTGTTTATAATTGTATCGAATATACACGACCTGAAAAGAGGAATCATTTCCTTGTTTCACCAGCAAATCTGAATAATAAAAACACTCACCACAGTCCTGATGAAGGGCCACAATAGTCCGAAACCCTGAGAAAATTAATAAATCCAGTACCAACATTTATGTTTTTCATATTGAACATCTTTTAAAACTCCGAATAATAAAAAGGAAGACATTTGAACAAGCTCAGGAGGGATGTTTATTTGGGTGAAATTGCCAGAAAGTGTACAATTCACCTACTCCAATCCTCTCAAATAACCAAGATTTAAAACAAAAATCAGGATAAAAATTCAGTTCAACATAACCCGAGACATTGTTAGAATCAAGGCAATGTCAAATATACGCAGATATACCTAGTTTTGACCATTTTTCAGCCAAATTTAGCTGACCTATTTCTGAACAAAATGAGAGGGAATTATGGTGCCAAGGCACAGAGCTGTGGAGGTTATATGGGTGATTGTGGAGTCAAATATTTACACGTGGGTTGTGTTGAATGCTTCCATATTACACGAGGAATTTGTTATTAAATGCATCAATCATGTTGGGTGCACTGTGCTAGCCGTGCACGTCTACCCCGGATTGAGGTCACATGCACGTCAAGTTGCATGCTCACTTAACATTGATCTAAAGAGTTTCTCATTTCTGTACCATTCTTTTGTGACTTCTTGTTACAAGTCGCAAAAATCATATTTTTGCAAATTGTATTAATCACAATATTGGAATATTCTGTGGGGTTTAGCACTTGTAGTCGTATAAATCGATGTACCAAATTCCCGGATATTGTAATAAATATATGCTTGAGATTTTATATAAGGCCTTCGTATTGGGTATATTTAGTTAATTAACTGGTAATTGCCCACCCCAGAAATATTGCAAACTATCTTTTCAAAAAAAAAAATATCAAAAATAATCTAAAATTATAACTTTACTATTTTGCTGTTCCACAGCGGCAATTTTGCGCATGAAGCATTACCCTAACAACTATCATCTTTCCCCTTACCCTTATTACTCATGCACCGCTCCTTTCCTTCCATATAGTGGCATGCACTTAACAGCCCCTGGTGGAAGATCATGGACAATATTAGACAGTAAATCCTTATCACTGATGGCTGTGTAAATATGTTAAATACAAAAAAAGAAGCAGAACTACTATACAATCTGTTAGCCTCTTAATGCACCCGTCAAGGCAGTGCTATGGGCTGAGCCTAGCTAATGACCAGGTGTCCAGATGAGAGAGGGCTCTAAAGGTAAAAGATTTAGTGTGATTGCATCAACATCAGTAAAATCAAGGTTATTGCGATGCACAATGGTCTCCATACTGGCATGTCATTTCAGTAGAGCAATTTATCCACACTCACTCTTCTGGCTGCAGCGTGGGCGCTTGGAACTATTTGGTACGGGAACCGTTGCATAAGAAATATTTACTTAAAATGTTCGATCCCTTGCTACATTTCCTTGCTAGGCAGCTGGTGAATGAATTTTAGGGAATAATTTGCTATTTTTAGAAATAAATTGTATAGAGTACAGTTTCACATTTCATATTCTCATAGAACCCAGTCAAAATAAAATCTTAGTGTTCGATTAAAATAATAGAAATAGTTAAGTAGTTGAATTTATGCATCGAGATATTGTATCAGTTATGACCCACGATATGTCATATTTTTTTATTTTCACCTCCAACAGATAAACAATATGTACGAATAAGAAAAACCTCCATATTTCACCAAAATCTCAAAGTACATTTTCGGTGCACCATCGTACTTTCCATCATATTAACAACAACTATGCTATTCCGAATATACAAAATTATCCCACCTATACCTGCAGACAGTTATTCCTGTTATACCTACAGTGGGACTCTCCTATACCTAAGCAGGGAACAATAGCTCAGCAACTGATGGGTGAAGTCGCCAGAAAATGTACAATTCACCTTCAACGATCATCTCAAATAACCCAATTTTCAGACGAAAATAAAGTTCAAAATACACTTCAACCTAAACAAACAGACTGCTAAAACCAACGCAATGCCCAATATACTCGAATTCACCTAGTATTAACCAAATTGCAGCCTTATTTAGCGGAATTTACTAAATGTGTAGAGCTGCCAATTGTGCATTTTATGAAAATCTGACCCTGATATCTCACTAACAATGCACTAGACACGTCCCCGGTGAACATCTATGGAACCCAACTTTCTGCAAATGTGTAAAAGAATGCAACTTCTCGGTAGAATAGATATACAAGATTCAACAATAACAACCATGTTATAAGCCCTGGAGAACACAACAGATGAAAATGATTAAACCATTCTAAAGATAAGCATTAGGTAATTTCGGTTGCCGCTGAGGTGAACCTCCCTCAAGAAGCACATTTAATTGACGATGCGGTAGTTTTCAAGAAATTCACAGAAAAATTGCTATCCCCATTCTAATTTTAATTTTAATTTTTAAGCTTATTTTTAAGCTAATGTATATTTATGTCTACCATATAACTGTAACCGCCTAGAAACGCTGTATATATTGTAACTCTTATTATATATCCCTCAATGCATTTGAAAGGGATACTGCCTTATGGTACTGTCCTACCTCTTGTCCAACACTCATGTTTATGATATCATCTCATCTCATCTATCATCACATAAGCACTGTGACTAAAATTGTTGTGTGTATACTATATAACTCTAAGTATGATTACGAAGTACTTTATTCTTTAATTGTGACTCTTATGTAACAATATGTCGCGATGTCTCTACGATGATTAGATACCACGGCTGCCCCTTGATATGATCTTCAGTAATATAATCAATCTCTATTATAATAATATACCTTGTCGGGCTAGACCGTTACTATTATACTTCCTCTAGTTGGATACTGCTATTGTACCCCCTAGTTATGGCTATACCTAGCCTTATGTTACTGTTCTTGTTATTGTTTTCTCAGGCTATACTTAGCCTCACGCTACTGTTGTTACTGCCAGCACTCCTGTAAATGCTGAAACTATAATTTACTTATAGCCGTTGTTGTCGGCCTCCTTCATACCCTATGTTTAAAAATTTTGTAAATTTACGAAACTTTGTACCTGCACCATAAATTACTTGAATTCGATAGAGGCACTCGTTGGAGGAAATGAACTTCTTATCATGACAGACGTAGCTACCTGTTATTGTATGTACCATCTTTACAAAATAAAGAATTCTTGAAATGAAATGAAATGAAAGAGAACAAATTGTTACTTTTTGAGTTTGAATAAGTGCACATAGTTGATGCAGAAATTCGGGAGGATTAAAGCTATAAATATTCCTGCCAATCAGTCACTATAGTTGTGTATGAAGGGTCGGGATTTATATGCCCTTAATTAAGCTTGGATATATATATTATGGTCTGATCCCTTTTAAAAGTATGTGGTTTTTAGACAATAAAAACAACAAGACATATCCTTCACTAGATTCTGACTGAATTGTGACTGAGTTATGAAACATATTGCATTAAATGATTAAGCTATATCCCATCGCTTCAAGTATAGTGGACACAGTCGTGTAGTGGACAGAGTCTCTCCCGTCAATGACTGAGGGAGCTTGACTACTATATATGTATCATCTTGCCAGATGTAATGTGCTCTAGCATGATGTTTAAATTGTTTTAGACAGGATTTAGTGATGTCCTAAAAGCTAGGGTTTTCCTCTTCCTCAAGAGTCAGAGTACTTTTCCTGACCAGAGACACATCCGCTGCTATCTTTTTTGTAAAACAAATTTTATTGGACAAATTCTCACAGCAGTGATAGGTCTCATTTGCCAAGTGAAAAACAAAGATAAAGTTACATTTTTAAATTATATCAAGATCGAATTCATACCATAATTCAGAATGATAAACGTGTATCATCTTCTTTTTAACGTTAACTATAGCATAGCAATAAGGATATCAATACCCACTTCATCGCGTGTCATATATATAATTGATCACAAAAGGCCTTAGTATCGTCGAGAAGAGAAGAATTAGATTGGTTTGTAATTTCAAAAGCAAGAATTTCACACAGGAGAAAATTGTTTGCGTTGCAGTAAAAACAAATTTGTCAAACTTGAGACATCGGTTTAGGTTGGTATCAAGCAATACAACCCAAGAACTTCTTCAAATTAGTTCTTACTCATACGCTTCTCCCCCGGAGCTAGTCTATTTCCAGAGCTTTGCCCCTTGGACGTGTGGGCCCTTGGCAAGCATTTCAGATCGTGCAGGCACTTTACTTGTATTAGATTAGATTCCACTTGCCTAGTGGCATATGTATATTGTTGAAGACGGAAAGAAAAGAGGGTTTTATTTATATTTTCCTAACAATGTATCATACAAATTGTTTTCTGTTAGAATAAAATAAGAAGCATATGCTTGAAAACACTTTATATCCTTTAAAATTGTAATTGTATGTCGCAAAATGTATACTCGTATGTAAAGATGTCATGGAGCAGATATAGACAGTTATCACCAAATGATATTACACAATATTTTATTACAGATTCTGGAACATGGGGAAGATGGGGAATCTAGCCCACCCTGGTTTATCAGGTGTAATGGCATAAGCCTAAGTCATGTTCAACAACAGAATAAAGAATAGAATTAAATTAAAAATATCATTTATTTGCACGTATAAGTGCTCCAAAAGGAGACATGTACACGTTTGAAAGGGGACTTCCAGGTCTAGTATGTACCTGGACTAGATACTAAACCTATATTAAGATAAAAGAAATTAAAAAAAGAGAACAAGAAAGAGAACTACAGGTTCTCAGCTAACTAAACATAAGTGTCATGTGTACAGTTTATTCAGTGTAATGATGAATAGGTCTATAACTCCCTGGCAGACCTCATTTTACAACACAATAATTATAATATCTCAATATTGTCAAGACCGGCAGTGATGAACCTATTATGAACAACATGCACAATCCAGCCTTCAGTAAGGAAAACCTCCTTTACCTGATCAACATTAGTTCTTGCTAATAACAATGGTCTGGATGTAGCTGGTTGTATTGCTATCCACTATAAGCTGTCTATAGTTTAATAAGTGGAGTTCCAAGCGTGGGGTGGGGTGACAGGCGAACTGATGTCATCTTTATATAGTTGGCCGGCACAGTTGCTATCTCTCCTCCTCCAGTTTTGAAGACGTTAGATGTTAGGAGGTATTTAATATATATTGAGACGATAATGTTTGTAACTGATAATGCTAGTGTAGAATGAATGAGATTATACTGGTGTCAATTGAGTTAAAAAAAGTAAAATAAGTGATTTGAGTTTTCATATGTATGTATACACGTAATTAGTTGTCATTAGTATCTTTGATTGTATTTTAGTTGGTGAATGAAAAGTCTCACATCCTGTGATATTTTGTCCGATAAACAATTTAAAAAAGATTATATATTATGATTAAGTGTAAAGGAACGTGGACATATAACTTATATCTAAAGGACGACGTATTGGTGGTTGTACTACATTTATTTAAGTTCCACTTTAAATAGGTCAGTGCAATGTAAAGCACTGAATCAATAGTATTGGGACTGGATTGGTTATTTTGAGATGGCAACGCATTCATAAACACTTCCACACAGGATTATGTGCATTTTCTAATTATTAATGTGGGTAGTAAAAATGTTTTTAAAAGAAATAAAATAAAGTAGAGCATGGCAACGTTCAGGACGGTTGGGTCCTTGCATGACCTTCGAAGTCAATAGCATTTCAGCGTTTTGGATGCGGATCCTCTCGACTAAATTATGTCCTTCAACTTGGGAAAAGTTCAAACATTGCAACATTCAATTCACACAGACCTTCCCACGGGTCTGTAAAACATAACTGGACCATAGGAAGTGGACCGAACACATCAAACCCATCTACATGCAACTCAAGCCCACTAACGTACCATTGCTTTCCTATTCAGCCTCTCCACGTTTCCTTTCAGACCTAGTATTTTCTGTGGTTTTTTTATTCCACTCTTCACAGAATTATATTTGTCATGATATATTCGCTACAATAAATGTACCGCAAGAGAGAAAAAAGGGAAATAAAAGATAAAATATTACAAAAGCGGTCGTCTAATGTTTAAGCATGTCCCAAGGGCATTTGGCCTGAGCATCCATGATACTATTCAGTCCATCCTGCTCCCAGCATCCAGCCTATAGCTCTACATCATAAAGTATGACAAGAGTTTAATTACATTTCCTGACACCTGCTTTCTCAGGTAACAATCGAAAGATAATATTTTGAAGTTTTAGATTGTTTATTCGCATAAATTATTTTACATATTGTATCCTGGTAATAGTTTACAGCATTAAGGTGAACTAAGGTGAATAGATCTGGCGATTATTTAGTTCAATTTTGAACTAGTTTTGTTGATTTTTTTTACTTAATCATCAGTTCTTTTCTTATTCATCTGAAAGTTGGTTAAACAAAGTTGTGCGAGGTTTTCCCCTGTTGTTTTGCTTCAGTGCAATGAACTTCTATAAGTGTGTTTCGGTGGGTCACCGAAATTCCCCACTGTTTTCACTTATTATCGTTCATGGGTGCTCGTTTTATAATACTTATAAGATATAGACATATAACATGGTATACACACTGACAGATGAACACATATTGATGATTCAGGATTCCTATTGGTCAAACAATGAGAAAAATTGGTGAAAGTTTTTAGCCGTAATAGGAAGCCACACCTAGGGCACTCAAAATGGAGGATTGCATAGACCACGTGCACGAATGATTCTTGGACTCATGCTAAAAGATCATTCAACATTTGACTTTGAACCAAAATATCAAACTGTTATAGAATCAGCAAACCCGATCCACATCTATGTATAATGTCATCCAGGTTCATAATAGTTTTCTTAATCGGTTTCTGAGAATGAGAACTTCAGCAAAAATATGATATCATAGAACTAAAAAAATCCATGTGGACTCAGACCAAAACGATGTATATTTCCATTATGCCGTGATATATGAATTCATACTCCTTATAGAGCTCATCTCAAGGACTTAAGATTTAATCTACCAAAATCAACATATAAACAATTAAAACTGACTCTATTAAAATCCCATAATACCTCTGTGGGTAAGGACATGAGAAATTATACAATTGACAAATTTACACTTTTCACTCAAATCAGTTAGATGAGGCTGAAAAATGAAAAACAATCGGTACATCTGGGTATATATTTGGCGTTGCGTTGATTAGAAGAATGTGCTTATGTTGAATTGAATTTTGAACAGCACTTTTGTCTTAATTTAGGTTTATTCGAGACGATTGCTGAAGGCAAATCGTACATTTTCTGACTCTCTGACAGAAGCATTGACAGGTGAGCATTGTGATGTCATCCAGGTGATGCTTACAACTGCTCTATTCCCAGTTTTATGATCTACTTTCAAGTGTCAGATCTATGAAGGTCATCCGGAGTGGTACACCGTAGGTGACCATCAGACATAGGAGGAGGATGTGGTCGAGGTGGTGGGGACCATGGAGTAGGGGGTCTGTCTGTCCATCTGATTCTCCTCCTGTAGGCGGGGGTCCTGATTTAGACCAGGATCTGTCCTCCTCCAGGGTGCCGGTGTGCTACCTACTGGAGGAGCTGTTCCAGGGTTTATCTTCAGGTGTTCTGCATGCACCCAAATAGGCAGATTCCATCTCATCAGAGACACCGGAGAATTACAGGACTACATAACTGTATCTGCTGAAGTATTCATTTCCCATCGACTTATATCTTTATCTAAAAGTACTAGACGAGGTTTAGGACTTTTACTTGCAAATTTTGTTTCAGGATGTGTACTTTCAAACCATTCATTTCATTCCATTGTATCACAAATCTTTTTATTGAAGGAAATCTGAAAGAAAGGGTTTTAAATACTTGTTCTGATTTCTTTCGACGTACTCAGA
This sequence comes from Sthenelais limicola, assembly GCA_942159475.1. Classification (NCBI taxonomy): domain Eukaryota; kingdom Metazoa; phylum Annelida; class Polychaeta; order Phyllodocida; family Sigalionidae; genus Sthenelais; species Sthenelais limicola. Next base: position 24,047,535 of record OW804101.1, read on the forward strand.
TCGTAAATTTGAGTTTAGTAATAGCCAGGGACATGGTGAGAATGTCCAGAGTATCGGCCAACACCACAGCCATATTTTGTTCATCACATATATACGTCCATATCACACTTAAAAGACAATATCTGTACACTTCGCAGTCCTTTTCCATTTCCCATACCATCAGCTTTCTATCCCAGTTTGAGGAAACAGTTTAGTGCTCGAATTTACAATTTTCACTGATGCCCACATTAGTGGAACCTTCTCTCAGGCGATGTGTTCTGCAGCATTTGCTTATACCACAACCAGCCATTACTGAAACACTCCTTTATGATGTGATAATGACTGATATTCGCGGATTACCCCTTTCAAGAACTACAACCAGAATCGGTAAGTAGATTCATTCCTTTCTGATGGTAAGGCGTTATTTCAATGACAAAGCTTTTATTGAATACCATGTGTGACTCTCTTTTGAAGCGATCTCTTGATCCGGGAAAAGTCCATTGAATTTATCAACTTTTCGAAAGGTCAATAGTAGTCTCTTAGAAATTTAAGTATAGAATCACAATTACAATATAACATTTCTACAAAATACCTCTATAGGATCCAAGGTTTGATGAAAACGAGAACAATATGACACGTGTTATATTCGCATGTTTCACATATGCAGTGGATTACTATTAGTATACCAGGATAAAAACCCATATTAAGCCATAGAATTGATAAAAGAACCTATATTAATGTGATTCATAATAATGTGTGGTAATAAAAGAGACATAGGTTTACTCTGTGTCCTACATTATCTGGTTGTGATATTATGCATGAATCACAAAGTAGTGCGCAGTTTGAGGGCCAAAGTGGCACCGCTCCAAACGTATGAATATTAGTTGGGTCAGATTTTTAGAAAATCTACAATTCGCCTTCACCAATCCTCTCAAAGAAACCCAAATTTAAGACAAAAATGAGCTTCAAAATGCAGTTTAACATAACAAAACTGATACTTTTAATCAACTCGATACCAAATATACTCAGATATATCCGGTATTCATCATTTGTTAGTCTCATTTAGCAGAATTTCCTGTATGTGTACAGCTGCCAATTGTGCATTTTCTGAAAATCTAACCCAGTTGGACATCGTCACATAGTAAGACCTTAGGATGGGCTAGGGATGTGGATCAGAATCTTGCCAAAGCCTTTTAAAAATTATAGTTGAATGACTGTTGTTTTGGTCACAAACTTTAATAGATCTCATCCTGTCAACCCAGACAGCGGCAGATATATAGCCTTAGGGTTTATAAAGTGGTTTCAAACTTTTGAAATGCCCATGAAAGTATATTGTACAATCGTAACTAATTTCGACATATTATTATAAACCAGATATCCTTAAAGATGAGATGAGATAGAAACTTGTGTTTATTGGAAGCTCTCTTTAGAATTAAGAAATAAAGTAAGTTAGTGAAATACAGTCAATAGAATAGTCGGACTATAGAGACACTACCTTCACAATCACTGCCCACGGTAAGGGCCTAGTCCACCAAGCCGATTTTCATGCGTTTTTGAGCCACAGAGGACTGTTTTGCACTAAATTCTATGAGAATCGCATGACAATCGGCTTAGTGGACTAGGGCTTGTAATATGGCTAATTGTCCCTAATTTACTGAAAATGGGAGATTGTGCCATGAAGGACCAAACGCACTAACCTGACTGACCGACATATCTGGAAATCGGTTGTGAAAATCAGTCAGAAATCGGTTGAGTGTGTCCGTCAACCAAATTTACCTTTGATATATACAATTGGCCAACCGACGGATGTTTTTCATGAATCCGTTGGTCAGTCAGCTCACTGTGTCTGCTGCTTTAACTTCTCTCATTGCATGGATGAGGCACCGAACAATCGGGGGCCCGTTGCAGAAACACATTTTTCTTAGGATTTCCCTTCCTTAAACCTCGTTTCCTAGCTAACAGCTAGAGACCTTAAGGGACGGAATTTGTTAATACAGACAATACTAATTTGTATTCCCACAGTAGAAAGATCCTAGCAAAGACTACTTTTAAGTAAGTCTGTGTTACGCAACAGACCCCGAGATACTGGTGCTCATAAAGACAGCCGGTACTGCCATGTCCTCTGCTGCAATCGCCCCAACCTTGAACTACTCATAGAGACACTTCAGTTTACATTATCTCCAGTATGAATGTAAACTTGCGGCGTGGTCGCCAGTGTTAATTGACCTTCCTGTTGAATTCATCTTCATTGAAGTTTTTATCGCTACTAATCTTCCATCTGTTCTGCTTACACGTGGCAGGTGAAAAGGCATTTGGGTCAGGTCGTCGGAAAATAAATGTACAATCAGCAGCTCTACATATTCCTCGAATTCTGTTAACAATGATAAATACAGGGTATATTTGAATATATTGGCTATGGCTTTGATTCAAGTCTGTTTGCTTTAGTTGAACTTAGAATGAAACCTCATTTTTGTCTTAAATCGGGGTTATTTGAGTAGATTGGTGAAGATGAATTGTACATTTTCTGACAATTTGACCCATTTTTATCCCTCTTTGCATAATACATTTACCAGGGATGTAACTCTGGTGTTACGCCTACCAGGCAACATATGATATACATCTGACGAAAGTTCATTTATTAAATCAGTAGCTGTTGTCAACACTTTATGAATGATAAAATGGTTTGAAATCAACTGCGGTAGTAAACGTATGTACACTAGTGGGAGAGACGGTCACGGGAAAGCAAACGGTGTACTTCAACCTAGCTTAACTCCCTCCGGTCACGCCAGAGGGCATTCCTTCCGGTGTCACAGGGAAGAAATGCTAATGGGACTTTTCATATGCAAGGATATGAAAAGGAAAAATAAATTCAAGATTTTATAAGAGGATGACGACGAGGCCCGACTGACTACAAAAGCAATGAATATGTAAGAATACAAATAAAAACCTGTTAATGGGTAGAGGCATTTTAGATGAATAGATCCTGTTACACAACTATAGCTGAATACACGCAACTTTGTGATGACATGGTCATTTATATGAGTTTATAAACACCTGACATGCTTTATTGCTACATTTGGCACACTAACTTCATCTACTTTCACATATCTACCTGTTTCAATATATGAAACCGAATTTATCTTATTTATTATATCTACATTTTAATTCACAGGAGACATACTTTCTAGGATAGCCTTGTGATAGTTTTGCACTGAATTCGAAGACATTGCATTCTTGAATTCATTAAAATAGTAATGCCCATTAACCTTAACCGGTGTAGGTATATAACTAGTTTAGTATGCCTTTCTCACATCCTTGAAAATATAATGTAGGCTTTATGCAAATGAGATATGAAATCCACCTGTAGCCGTTAGAATTGGGAGACATGTGCAGCTAGTGTCAGTGTACAATAACCTGAGGCATTGCAAAGTCTTAGTGGTGACACTATACAGTGCTATTGTAGCCAGCAGGAATAGTTCCACCTGATTGGGCGATTTTCGAATTAAAATTTCATTTGTTCCTTCATTAGCATAGCGATATTTTTATTGGGGATAAATTGGAAGACAGACGTTCAAGGAGAAGCATATTAGAAGTTGAATCGCTGCGAAAGAAAGCAAAAAGTCTCCTGGCATCGTGTGAGTATAGGGATAGTTCTTACTGAGGTACGTTTGTTTGTCATCCACACTCTTCTACCTGAATTTCTGTTTATTAATTATCTATTTATTAATTTATTATTATTGTTAATTAGTTTTTTTTATCTTAGCATTAATGGAGTACAAAAAGGTTTTTGTAATATTCTAATCAAAAGGAGTATGACACATTCCCTGTCGATATGTCCATAGGTGGTTCATTTGTAAATTCGAAACAACACAACCTGCAAAGATTATTTTAATTGGGTGCCTTATAAAACCGAATTTATTCTCGGTTAACTTTTGAACTTCATGCTGATTGTGAACTGTGATAGAAGCGGCAAAATGCAAAAGGATATTCCGAACAATGATATAACGGCCTACAAAAAGGCCCTTGCACTTTCCTGGACAATCTTTTACTGCATTATAATAGTGATTAATGAAATATACACATGTCAGTGTGAACTCGGAACGCGTGGGAAGATGACATGATTGACGCAATGGTTGTGGGAATTTGCCATTAATCCGTCACTTAAAGCTGAGTTTACATGTGTGAATAGCGACGGATATCCTTCTGTGACCCTTGAGTTGTGACTGAAGATTAATGATGACCAGACTTGATGGATTAGGTTGACAATTAATAGGTGTTCACTGATATGATTTACATTGCCTTGTGAATGATTTAGAGGTTACATATATCTGGATGAGTTAGTGCGGATTGTTTTAATAATGTCGATTCATCATGGACTACTGGGGCAATATATTACTCTTTGCCCTAGAAGATTACTATGCACTGGCGACTTACTATTCGTTTATAGCATGCATGTAAAGTGAGGTATGTTATGGGAAATTACAATTCTGCTTTCAACAATCTAATCTAATAATCCAAATTTAAAACAAAAATGAAGTTCAACATAACCGCATAGATATTTTAAATTAACACAGTACTAAATATGCTCAGAATCAGCCATACCCAGCACTTATAATTTTTAGGATTAATCTAAAGGTGTAGAACTGATTCTCCTGAGTAATCTGATGTGATTCTACTTAAGTAATCAGTGCAATTCTAAATTCAAACACTTCCTTTTGTATTCATATCTATCGTTTTTAACACTATAAAACATAGTGGATCGACACTAAGATATCATTTTCTGAATATAGACTCTTGTACGTGTCCCAATTAGTAGGTATTTCCTATAGAAACTGCTGATGTGTCTCTTTCCATATCATATCTAGAAGTATCGAGTCTTATTGTCAAAAGGCATATCTCAGTATAGAAGTATTTCTAGGACATATATTTAAGCTTGGGGTCACTCTAGTATTTGTACCAGCTCTAGGGTATATATAAAGGTGTTTCAGTGCCGAGACTCAAATAGTTTAACCATTAATTGTAAGTTGTATGAATGGGTACTACAAAGAGGAGGGACAATCCTTTCACAATCCTGTGGGTGATATTATCAGCCTCTTAGAGCTGCAAGTGCATCCTCCAAGAGCAGGCCGTCCTTCCTGTCGCCTTTCTCAGTCAGAAATGAAGAATCTCGCCCTGCCTTGGGAGGATGTGGAAGTGTGAAGAATTAATTCAGCTCTTCTGTAATGCCATATGATCCACTATCTATGTCCCTTATGATAGTGTCCTTCGTTCTGACACCAGTAAAACAACCCTATATCTGAAGAGAATTTGATAGGTAAATTTCATGGAAGTTACATTGATTTATTTTAATGTTTGTCATAAGTATAATACATGAAATGCTGGTGTTATACATGTATACATCTTCTCATAAACAAGTACATGGGTGAAAATGACATGATTGTGAGTGTGGCCTGTCTTAAAATACAATTATGTCACTATACAGTCTAGGCTCAGAACTTATCAGATCAGTTAAGTTAGGTACGTCAATGTTTGAATACCTTCTGCGGCTTTCCTGGCCTAGCAGTACTGTCCAAATGGGAGTTTAATGGGAGCTTGCGGTCAGGATTGACAGGTATCATGTTTTTTTGGAGGGACTTCTGTAAGCTCAGAACCTAGACTGAATTGACATGTTGCTTCAACCTGGACTATTCATTTGACATTACCAGTAATTTCAAGGTATGGCTATTTCCCAAATCCTGTAATTATAGAAACTAGAATTAACATGGCGTCTCTACGTCTCCATATCGAGGCTGCACGTGGTCCCTAGGATTACTTTCGTGCACATTCCAATATGCAGAGGGCGCCGCAAACTGCATGCGCCAATAGCGGCGGCGAATAGAACTAGAATGTAACCTAGTGGGAGTAGGCAACACTAACAGGTACATGGCCTCAGGGCGCATGCGTACACCAGCCTCCCACATCCCAAACCTGTCATCAATTATGTAAATGAAGTTGTTAATTTATGCATGGATCCGCAGGCTTTCTGAGCACTACCTGTCTGTACAGTCCACAAGACACTCTGGGGTACCTCTGGGTACCTCTGGGCACCTCTGGGCACCTCAAGGTGCTGAGGGCACATTAAGGCAAGGTACTCCACCTCCTCCAGGCCCATCCCTTAAACTTGTAGATATGAGTCAAGGCGTCAGAAATTGTACAATTCGACTTCACCAATTATCCCAAATAAAATTGATCTAAGATAAAAGGCGCTTCAAAATACAATTCTACTTTACCGAATAGATTTCTTTAATCACCAGCACGTCAGAAATGTTCAGATATACCTAGTATTTATCATTTTTCAATATAATTTGGCAGAATTCACTGGGATGTGTAAACCTAATGAATGTACATTTCCCCAATTCTCTCAAATATATCTCATTTAAGACAAATAAGAGGTTCAAAATCCAGTTCAACATAACCTAATAGAGTTTTTAATCAAGACAACAACACCAAATATACTAAAATATAACCTATTCATCATATTTCAGCTTAGTTTAGCAGAATTCACTAAAATGTGTAGAGGCGATCGTACATTTTCTGAGCCGTATGTGCACTGACTATATTATACAGGCAGGGAAGGTGGCGATAAAAGAATGTGGCTGCTGCCGAATTTCCTTTCTATGATGTCGGCTTCCTAGGAAGAGTTCAGTAACCTCTTTTCATTAATTATACAGCATAAACGTGTACTTGTGGACATATACCCGGACCCTCGTTATCATGGAAACTTGGACCCAGACTTACTTAAAGATATATAGTCGTTAGATTTCATATATTCCAGTATAAAACAAATTTAGGTTCACAATATAGTTCAACATAACAAAACAGAACTTTTGAATATTGATGCAATACTTAATCTACTGATGTAAGGAAAGTATATTTGCTGACGACCGGACCTCTATGAAACTTTGATCCGATGTTGATAAGAAAACTGAAAAGATATGAACTCGTTACAATGATAAGCATTGCAAGAAATTGCTATTTACGTCAGGGTATTATACAATGTACAATCGGCAGCTCAACATATATTGGGAGTAAATTCTGCTAAATTCCGCTGGGAATGCAATATTGCGTAAGAAGAAGTCTCTTCGGTTATATCGAACTTAGTTTTAAACTGTACATTTTCTGACGCACTGATCCATTCTGGACACATCGTCTTAAAACATTTAATGTTTATTTTGTTGGAATATATAGAGACAATTCAGAATATGTATACATGCAATAGTACTGATTCAGACGATCTACCTACATCTACCTATAACAAATATTCTTTTTTTTTGTATAATCTAAGACAAACATTTACGGTACCTGAAATCTAATAGTATTCAATTCAATTCAATTCACTTCTTAATATCATTCAGCCTCTTAGATCAGATAAGAATGGTATGTCAGATGTTGGACGCCTACTGCGCGAATGGCTTCTCTGACCCAGGGCTAGGCGTCCTAATGGGATTATAATGGTGTTTTGCCGTCCTAATGAGATTATAATGGCATTTTGTGGTTTGGAGCATTACATCTCACAGACGCTATTCTCAGTCAATACAGGTAGTACATTAATGTGATGTGTTTCAGGAAAATGAGTCACAGGTCGCAAAAGATGGATTTTCAGGTATTATCATATTTGAAAAGATGAGATCAAGCCGATTCCAACGATGGTCCATATTAGGACATCTAATAAGTAAATCTATATTTCATGCTTTATATATATTTATTTTTGAAAAAATGTTTGCAATAGTTCTGGGTGGACAATTATTAGTAAAGTAATTATATATACTCCATAGGATGACCTTTAAATCGCAAGTATATATTTAATACACTGTCTTGAAATTTAGTTGATATATTCACATGACCAAAAGCACTCAGCTCTCCAAATATCAGAAGATTCCAACAAAGAAATGTTGTGAATAAATCACTTTAGAAAAATCATTTTTACGACTTGTAACTCATTTCCCTGAAACACATATTTTAGAAGTACATCTTAAAAGTACGCTTAGTGATAATCAGGCAAACCGGTAGTATTCCCATCTTCTGGCATCCCTAAACATCGATTGTCTGTGAGCGACCTCTATTCAATTATCCATTGAAGCAAATAAGTAAAGTTCGTTTATATATCAGGGGGTATGGACGCAAGGGCACGAGGTGTCTAGGGACTGTCGCATCCAATCTAAATAACATCCTTGGAGAAAACAACTTAGCAGGGAAGTAGGATACACAAATCAGAGCAACTATTTGTTTTATTTATATATCTGGGTGAAAGATTCTAGTCGTAAGAATTGATATGCGTGACACATATCTTGCAATTATATATTAAGATATGGGTCAAGTCGCATAAATTGTACAATCGGCAGCTCTACACATGTAGTAATTCATACCGAAAATGTATACAACTAGTAAGTTTATATTAATATATTGTATCTTGCGTTATTCGATAAATCCATTGGGATATGTTGAAACGTATTTTGAACCCTACCTTTGTCTTAAATTGGAGGATTGGTGAAGGTGAATTGTACATTTTCTGACGTCTTGACCCACGTATACAAGGTTGCATTAGTGTAGCGGAGTATAAACAAGGCAGTCTAGGGCCACTTTTGTGCAGTGAAAGCGTTTCGCATTGTTGTCAATTTACCTTAACCTCCTCGCGGATTCAAACATCTTTGTTGTTCTTTCACGCATGCAACTCCCCTACATATTATAGTGGTTCATCCTTCTATAACGGAAAAATATGTTCACGATACCAATTAAGCTCCACAAAGTCCAGTTTACATTGTTACATTGGCTTCATTGTGTAACATGATTGTTCAATTATCTTTCAGAATCACAGGTCAACCTCCGCTAGTTTCATCATACGCGGGAGAGCGATGCAAATACTGACGAGGCACACGATGGGCCGGGCTGCTGATCCCTGCTGCATCATGGTACAGCTGTAAAGCTTCAAGCCAGATTGGTACTTTTATGCCATTACTTTTTCTTCTGGTATGAATTCATTGATCCCTTCCGGGAAATAATTGTTCCATACTGTATTACATTATATATTTAATCTGACGAGATTTATATGTATAACTGAAATCAATTGTAATATTCTAGGTAAGTTTGATACAAGTCACTATAGACAAACATCAAAGTATATATTGATGAGGTGTAACAAAAACGATGATGTGGGTAGAAATCACTTTCGTGGAACAACAGTATGGAGCCTGATAACATATAGTCCATGATAATGTGTCAAGTAAGATGCAACTGAGCAACCATAGCAGCAATTGCATTAACCCACAGGAAATGAACAAGCGGAAGCTGGAACCAATAGTACCGACCTTTGCCCATAGGCGGCGTGTAAGTTGATATAGTCCCACAGTGGGACTTCAAACTCGGGACTACATCGATTTACGCGACGCTCGTGGGAACATTCAACAAAACCAAGAAGAAACTACAAGCGGCATGACATCAAGAATTCATATGACAGCAATCAATAATGAAGGCATATTTAGAGCCCCACCTACCACCCAGGGACTGTTAACCAGGCATCTGAAAGTGTGGTCACGCTGACCACAACTGGAGGTTGTGATGTGAGTGTTTTAGTCTAAGAGCATGTGGTGCTAGATTAGTGACCACTATTGAGGAAATGGGGTTTATTAATCTGTTTAGTCTTGTTGCCACAATTTCAGTCCTAAAGGGCCCTATCCACTAAGCCGATTCTCATGCGATTCTTACATAATTTAGTGGACAAGAGTCCCCTGTGGTGCAAAATCGCATGAGAATCAGTTTAGTGGACTAGGGCCTTAATATTGCCCAGGGTAAAAGGGTTCTCTGGGCATCTATAGCTCTCCCAGGGCACTACAGTTCTATAATGCCTGGCTTCAGCGGGCTACGATAGTGCACACTCGTCCCAGGCAGAGACTAAAGGAAATTCACTGAGGGCAGAGAAAAGAAGGAAAGTGTCAGACAGAAAAGGGAAAGAGAGAGATGTAAGAGAACAGCGATAGGAATGTGTGAAACACGTGGGTGGGGGAGAAGGGAATTGTGTGTAGAGTGTATGACATAAGGGCCTCATTTGGTTCAGGATTGTAGGCCATTCCAGGTACACACTTCTTATATAAAACTACCTTACCACTCTTAAAGTTCTTCCCTTATAGTATCAACGGCATTGACTATATAATCTTATAGTTGAGCTTTAAATTAAGGTTGCATTTACTATAAAGTTAATTTACTTTTGCTCATTTTGTCTTGCTTGGTCCACCTCATACACAGAAGACCTTTAAAAGTATAGCCTCTTCAATATACATTGAAAAAATCCACGATAGTTATGGTGTTTTTCCATTGAATTATTGTTAAATGTATTGGCATTTAAAGAATTTAAAAAAAAAAAAAAAAAAGCCCCCCACCCAGTTAGGTTGATTGCATTCCAAATTCCCAACCCACGCATTCTCTTAATGCACTTATCATCCGTCTTCCTGTTCATCAGCGAATACTCCACGATTCTCAATTAACCTCACCCACTCGCTCATTTTAAGCAAACAATCTCCAGACATCGTAAACTCTCATGAATCAAAATTGTAAACGAACAAGATCAACGCTCCATCCCATCCTTTTAAAACTTTTAACTGTGCAGAGGTTTCTGGTTTAGAAAGACAAAGGTATTTTTGGATTTACAGATTTTTATTCAGCAAGAACATTATTCTCATAAGATCTCGTTTTTTGTATATCATATATCTATTGTTGAGAGATGCCTATTTATTATTTTAGTTTAAAATATATTTATTGAGCAAAAACTAATTTCATCGTTGTGGATGTTATTCTCACCTCATGCTAATTCTTACATGATATAAGAAAAGTGATAAATACTATTATGATACTAATAGGGACGTTATACCGAATGTCACCTTCTCATAGACACAGCTCTGTGCATAAAACCTGATAAAAATAATCATATCATCGATCGACATTTAAAGCACTCACATATTACGTATCACCAGCAGCTCTAAGCATTTAGTCAATTATGCTAAATTAGGCTGAAATATGACAAATGTCATGCATATCTGAGTATATGGCCTTGATTTAAAATATCTGTTTGGTTATGTTGAACTGTATTCTGAACCTCATTTTGTGATGTGAACATTACGAAATTTGCAAGGATAATATCTTTCAACCGTTTCTTTTCACAAAATCTCGTTAAAGGAATATTTTGGTCTTTAGAGTGTACACTGCCCTTGGTCGGATCAGCATAATTATATGTAGTAAAATTCAAGACTGTATATGTAATATGTCTCTGTATTTCCGTGGTCATCCTAAAGAAGTAATTTAATAATATTAGTAGTGATTCTCCTCAAGAAATACCAGTAACTATCATTTCAAACATACACACTTATGAGATATGCTGAAGTTTAATATCGTCGGAATCTTCATAATCCTATCATTTAAAATATGATGGTTTCTCAAAAGCCACTTTTCTCCGATCTATTATGCCATGATAGGTGTGCGTATTCACAAAAACATGGCCAGATTAGCCCATGGCATAAACATGCCTGGATTGCACTAGTGGAATCCGTTTTTTGAATGCAACCAATCTACAACATTATTTTGATTGGTTGCGTAAATTTAGTTGCGCCAATCAATGACGCTCATTTCATGACGCAACCATGTAAGCGCTTGTTTTTGCCAAGGGTTGCGAGACATGCAATGAAGGTAAATAACTCTTAAATAGGCTCTTAAATCATGGCATAAAATCATGGCATAAAAATATAACTAAACTTGAGCTGCATATGGGGCAACAGATTCACAAAACACTCGTGGCTTTTGGTGAGTGTCTTTCACGCGTGCCTTCGGCACTTGTGAAAGACACTCACCAAAAGCCACTTGCGTTTTGTGAATCCGTTGCCCCATATGCATCTCGCGTTAAGTTATATCTTATTATTCATTTTCCTGTAACGCATCACATTTTTACAATTAAAATTGGGTTATTTGAGAGGATTAGTGAAGCCGAAGTGGACATTTTCTGAACGCCCTCATCGACAAGTTCTCAGTTAACGTAGGTAAAAAAAAATATTTTCTACATTTTCTTTCCTTCATTTCCTACCCATCTAAAGGTCACAAATTTGGAGGATTCTGTTGAGTTGTCTTTGCTACAAGGCTTCCAAAACGTCCTTATTTGTATTTGGAGGAACCGCCCGAATCCTCTACTTCAAATTCTTGTATATAACGGCAGCAGGATATTGATGAATTCAGTCCTATAAGTCAAGATACTTATTAGCAAATTAAGTAATACCTGAGAATGCAGCTTTAATCTTATATCTGTTCTTCGTCTCAAGTGCAAAGGAATGAAGGCAATAGATGGGTCACATACTAAGTACACATAGCAACATATTCTGTAACTGCCCGGGCATATAATATAGAGGAATGCATTACTTGTGATCATATTGACCATCAGGTTCCCTGCGCTGACCACTCCACTGGACATCTCTACCTGGCAGTCTGCCAGGTTAATGGCACCTTTTGCGTGGCTGCTCCTATGGGGGCATTGCCTGGGTGTCACTTAATATACATATATTATATTATATATAATATATTATATGAATATCAGGCCAAACAAATGGATAGGTGTGTTTCTCATTCACACCTGCTGAGAATTGAGTAAGAGGGCAACTTTTCTTCGTTTTAAGAAACAACCTTTCAGGAGAAATAGTCGTTTCAAGGGTTTTCTAGTTAGGAGGTGTGTATTCCGGGTTTAATTTATTGTTTTTCTTTTGTAAAAACAGGTTTAAGTTCGAGTAAAAAAATTTAAGGTGGGGTATACAAGATGTTTTGCTAGATGTGGTTGTGGCAAGCAGAAAAGCGGAAAGATACCTATTGGATATATGTTGGCCATATGTATAAGCATACTATAGGTTTATTCATGAATTATTAACAGAAACAGAGTATATATTATACTATAGGTGACTAGGGGGAACGAGGGACATAGGGATACAAGGTATGTCTGTGGTCTAATATTCATACCTGTGGTCAGGGGAACAGGAACAAGAGGGAAGGTACACAGGTGACAAAAGATATAACGACCTGCCTGGCATAGAATACAAATGTGGCTTAATATTTCCTCAAATGTTCACCTTCATATTCATGGGCATTATACTTCCTACCAGCCGTCTGGTTTCAGTCTGCCTGTATGGTATCACTAACCTTATTGCTTTCAGAACATCATGCAAACTCCTATTCACATCCCCATCCATACTCCCCACCCACCTAAATCTACAAAAGATTATATTTTACATGAGAGAAACACCTCTTCATCTTTTTATCTTTATTTCAATCCTTATTTCACTTTGCTCTATTATTGTTATATGTAAAGTGACTATGTAATTGGTATTATGTCAATCATTATGTCAACCATTTGTAGTTACCAAAGTTAACTGCTCAGATTTCTTAATGAACATTTTGCTTATTATAGACATTGTTGTTATTCAGGAAGGGGTGAAAGATCGGATATGTCAGAACCATTAACTTATTGGTATATGCCATTATCTCTCAGGATCTGTCCTGAATACAGACTGTTTACAAATAGAATTAAAAAATGCAGGATCATTTCTGTAAAGATGTCGTAAAACCTTTCTATAACAGACATCCAAGGGGCAGGCTTTAACTGTCTATAATGGTGAGGTGTCCTAACTGAAGAGGTGTCAGTATAATGAACAGTAAAGGGACTGACCCAAAGTTTCCTTAATAGAGAGGTGTTCGGGTTATAGAGGTCTCATCAAGAAGAGCTTTCACTGTAGTTTGCACTTCGTAAGTGCATGCTAGAAATCTAGGATCTCCAAAGATTTAATCCTTCTTTTAAAAACCATTTTCAGAGCAGTAAGTGTCCTTAATAGCGAGGTGTTCGTATTATAGAGGCGTCTGCATGTTGGGGTTTTACTGTAGTTTACCCTTCCATGAGGACTAAACAATACGGCTGGCGGTCTGTAAGTTAACGTAGTCCAAGGTTTAGATACACCAAACTTGCGATTATTTTAACTTCCGACTGACGGCTGAACTGTCAACACCCTGGAGGATTCCACAAATAGAACATATATGTGTGCTGACGTTTCTTCTCTTTCTCATATCATTACGTGCCACTTTTGTTTAAGCGCTTGCTTCATTTTTTATACAAAAGTCTTAATGGTCTAAATCAGTCTGCAATAGTAAGCAATAGTAAGTAACAACGCAGAGAGGGGGGTCATCTGGTTCTCGATTAATAAATGCATGTCTGTTCAATTCTCACATACACATTTATATCGGTATACTACAAAGTATGTATAATGTTTTATCAAAATTGTATCTTACAGAAAACTGCAATGATTCATTTAAAATCAAAATTCAAGATGTCAAAAAGAATTCAAGATGTCGCCATTATCATGTATACATGTACGCTCATTTGATCTTGTTATATCATATTTCATGGGGAAGGTCTAATTTGCCTCATCTGACCTCTTACGATTTTTTGAAAAACATCTTAACCAAAGGTCGACAAAATTAATGTATTGGAAAATAAGAATGCAAGCATGACCTTTTAGGCTGAATTAGAGTCGCGACGGGAGGGTGGAGTGTAACCGGAAACCATTTGGGTTGCCTGCCCTTTTGAATGAGTGAATGTTTTAGGTTATTATTGAGGTCAATCATGAAACATGAAACCTACAATGTCAGCCTTTATTCTACGACAAAATATCTTACCAAACTAACTCACTATTTTACCAATAGCTATGAGCAAAGGATTTCGGCGGGCCGCTTAAATATAAATTTGGACCTCTATAAGGGTCAGATTTTCAGAAGATGTACAATTGGCAGCTGTACACATTGAGTAAATTCTGTTTAATTAGGCTGCAATTTGGTCAATATTAGGTTAATTCGGGCACATTCGGCATTACATTGATTCTAGTAATCTGTTTGGTTAGGTTAAACTGTATTTTGAACTTTATTTTCGTCTGAAATCTGGGTTATATTCTCCCATTTTTTTTGCCTAACTTAGCATAATCTACTAAATATGCACTGCTGTCGATTGTACATTTTCAGGCCACTTCACCCTTATACCTAATGGCAAATGTGCAACATTACAATTTGACTCTTGTGTACATTTGCATGGGATTCATCAATACAAGTAAAAGGCTGCTCAGACACGTGACTATAGCTATAGTGATGTGCTCATGTAAAGAGGAACTCTCGGCTCCTCTCGTGTTTACATATACAAATCCCTGTCACGTTCCATGGAATATGTCAACGGTAATGGCCTCATCTCTGTTTACGGTCGGGATTCTTTGCGTTTCGCTGGCTATGCTAGCCCGGAAAGAGAGACAGAGATAGTGTGTGTATGTCCCAACCAATCTACATCAAGAACACATTCTCCCAACCAATCAACAAGAAGTAACCATTTTCCCAACCAATCAACAACAAGAAAACATTCTTTCAACCAATCAACAACGAGAAAACATTCTCTGGTAATGATGTCACAATTGACTGCACGTTGAAACGGGGTGCAGTCAGTGTTGACATCATCGACGGAGGGCGTATTTGCAACTGACTTCCGGTGACTCAGCCCCTTCCGGTTCGTTGCCACTCTGTCTCCAATGTCGACCTGTCGTCTGCTAGCGGTGTTGTTGCCATAGTAACTGATGTGAGTCAGCACATCAAGAAATGTACAATTCACCTTGACACATTCGTTAATATATCCATCTTTTTAAACAAAAACTAGGTGTATAATACAATTTAACATAACCGTATGGATTTATCTAATCAAGGTAATAACAAATATACTCAGATATACCTAGTATTTATAATTTGTCAACATAAATAGCAGAATTCACTAAATGTGTAGAGGTGACGATTGTACACTTTCTGACGGCCTGACTCATGTCCGACTGATGCGTTGTGGGGGCACCTAGCGGGCGACCTAGTAAGTGGTGTGTAAGCGAATAGAATGAGGCAGATATGACTGACTAAACGTCATGTGCACTCTAGTCATCGATCACAGATTATGCGTCCAGTAAGCAGATCCCTATGCAGATCCCTATGCAGAAACAGTAGAGCTTGGGTATAGGGGATGTGTATGTGTCACTGCGCATGTCTTTTACAGTGTATGCTGGGATGGATTCAGTTCAAATCTAACATACATGATTTGATTTGAAAAAATATTTTTATTCAGGACTGCAGACGTTACATTGAAGATGCTATTCTCAGAATTGCCTGATGTTACAAAAAATTATTACAGTATTTTAGAACATATTCCAAGAGATGACAGTGTGGAAGTTATTATTTATATAATTTATATAATGACAATCAAGTTATTATAAATGATACGTTACATAGCGAGGCATAGTTAATTAAGTTAATCAAATTACATTTACATAGACAAGATAAGAAGAGACATCAAATTTTCATTTGAGCATACATTGAATATCATACCAATATTTAGGAAATGTTTCATAAAAAAAAACATGAATGAAACTTTTCAGCAATATCATAGCTTGTGTAAATGATCTATGCATGATGGAGAGATGGAGTTTTGTTTTGTGGAATAATGTAAAACATGTGCCTATTTACATGAGATCACTGTTAGATATTCCATGCTGAGCATGACATGTTTTTATAGCTTTTTAACTGACATAGAAGTCCGATAATTCCATGCGAATCAAGGTTCAAGATGGCAGACAATCCCTTATTGGGTGATTTTTCTGTACAAAAAGATGATTTGAACATGGAAGCCCATAAATGGAACTGTCAAATATTCTGCCTTAGTAGCGTGTTAGTGCCGATATTTGTTATTTGGATTGTATATAGTATTTATACAGTGAAAAGCAGGTCCTTGCACATACATCCGGCGTTGCTGATCCACTAAGTACCTGTTTGAGCTCCCTAATGCAGATTCGGCGATGTATTTCTGAGATACTTCAGATCACGAAGTCACCTTTTGTAAAAGAGTGCCAGGTATGTATGACATAAAAGCGACATCGTGTGCAATCATTTTGTTTATCGAATGAACAAACGTGGGGTACGTATATAGACCACTTTAAGTACCATATCTAGATGTGATATGCATGGTATAATATGTATTCTATATTATTCATTTATTATTTATTTAACATAATTTCAATCAGCATCAGGTGAGAAAAGTGCATAATGTATAATGAAAACTCAGAATAAAACTTTTAAACAAATATTATATGGCGTGTCTTTCTTGATATTTTCTTGTTGACTAAATTATGTTAACGTATAAATATTGCACTTGAAGAATGTATTATAATTCATTCTGCGCAGTTCATGCAAACTGTATCCATCTACAACCAACCTGTTAGTTACCCTATATATATATATTGCTTTGGATTGGCCACGAGGGACATATTATTACTACAAATTTCAAACAAATTCAAATGTTAATATTCATATTTTGTCTATCATACCTTATACTCAAGAAGTTTGGTAAAAAATAAAAAAAGAACAATAATTTAACTAATCATATACCTAACAACAATGGTTTAAGAGAAGTTGGGCCATTCCAGTTGCATGACAATTGTTTTTTGTTTTTAAACTTAAAATAAATTAGTTAAATTTAAATATACGCAAATGGACAGTGATGAACCATAATTCTGATCGTACTGCAAGACCTCTGAATGATTGGAATATCATCTTGGCAAGATTTAGCTAGATAAGCTAAGCTAAAAGTGTTTTAATTATTCAATACGTACGCATCTATTTGACAAGGGCGATTTCACGTGGCTAATGATGAGGTGTCTTTTCGAATTGGAAAATATGAGAACATAAAATTCCCCACAAGGTATCACTCATTCGTATTGCTATTTCAACACATTAAGAACGGCTGTTCTAAAAAGGGAAACTTTTTAAAATTCCCACATAAAGCATTCTAAAAATAAAAAGAATTGTTTGGAAACTCCAACAATTAGTGAAGATATAATTATAGTCTTTCAAAGTTGCTTGTCTGCCGAATTGTATCACAATCTGCTTAGCCGGTGTAATTCTGTTTAAAGAGGATTAGTCATGACACAACTGATAATGTCCGAATAGTGAAAAAAAACATGACAATGTCTCACAATCGTTTTTAGTTCATCTCCTAAAGCTGGATTTCTACCTACTTCTAAACTAGTAAATTGACATCTATTGGTGGGAGAACATATGCTTATAAACTCTGTACTCTACTCTTTTATTTTAATATCACCAATGGTTCTTTAACATGCATGGTACCACAAACAACCAGATGCATCACATACCTTTGATCACCCATTCAGCAAGCATGATGCTATTTTTCATATTTTTATTTTTTCGAAAGCAAAGCCAAAGAAATAGTGTTGCGAAAAGGATATTTAAGTAAATATAGAGAGATCAATGAGCTTTTAGATCAATCAGTGACAAAGCAGCTTTCCCGCCTCCTCTTCTCCTTGAACCTGCTCCGGTGGGTCAGGTCGTCAGGCAATGTACAATTTACCTTCATTGACCCTCGCAATTTAAAAAAAAAATGTGTTTCAAATATAGTTTAACATAAACAAACAGATTGTTTGAATCAACGCAATTGCAAAATATACTCAGATGTATCTAGTATTTATCACTTTTCTGGATAATTTAGCATAATTTACTAAATTTGTAGAGTTGATGGTACATTTTCTGGCGATCTGACCCATGTAATCCCAGGCGAAAGTCGTCCACTGAATGGCGGCAATACCTACCATTAGGTAGAATAAACATCACGCTTAGTACAACTCTTTATTTTTCGCTATATTTTATGTTTACGTTCGCCACAGTTGTGTTAGAGCTAGGGAAATCGTGATTTAAGTAGCTCTGAATTAAGTAAATGCGCATAAAATATTGTAGACGTTAAAAGCCTGGCAAAACGTTCACCGTGGAATCTAAGTTAAAATCGAAAATTTACCTTCGCGAAAATTGATGCTTGCGCATGCGTAGAAAAGCTTTTATTGTGAGCCTAAAAGCCGTGTATCCCTATATCGATTAGACGCTCACAATACGAGGCGCATCACCATTCTTTTAACTGGCAAGTCTAAGTTGGGGTGAGGCCAGGGGCTAGTGAGGTGGGGAGGGTCTTGATATTTCCTCAGTAGGCACTGTGTCCCATTCTCATTCCAAACCTTGTTTTTGTAATAATTTATGTATTGTTTTAGTGGATTTAAATTGAGAGTTAATTCAAAGGTAGGGGGAGGTATACTCTTAATCAAAAACATTTTTAATGGCCATACTTTTTTTTAAAAAAAAGAACTGACAGAAGATGGACCTATTGAATGTACTATGTTAGTTGTGTCATTTAATGTTAAATACATCCGTGGTAAAGTGTAGTTTAAATTAAATAATGAGTACAGTTTGCTACTAAATAAAAGACGCCATATTCAACGCCAACTGAAGTGTATGGGCCCTAGTCCACCAAGCCGATTCTCATGCGATTTTGCGCCGCAGAGGACTCTTTTGCTCTAAATCCTGTGAGAATCGCATGAGAATCGCCTTAGTGAGAATCGCCTTAGTGGCCCTTTGTCATTAAAGACATGCAGGGACCGCAGTCGTTGTCGATGATAGCGCTCTGTTATTGAGCCTTTATCATAGTCTCCAAATGCGCTCAGATCAATATGATCATTTGTATAGGAATTTTTACCTCTTCCCTGCCCCCTCCCCCGATTATTCCCCTCTTCTGCAGATCCGCTACCTGCCTGGCAGGTTATTTCCGGGCGATAGACCGTGGCAGACGTCGACTCTTTCTGTTAATTTGTCTTTCAGTCGTTGTTTTATAGACCATCTTCCCGTTACCTCCCTCTTTAATACCCTTCATCTTTAACCACTCTGTCGTCTCGTCTCTGTATGGGTCGGGCGAGTCAGACAATGTACAATTCGCCAACACCAGTGTTGGTCCACAAATTAAGGACATTTAAAATATAGTTCAATATAAGGATTAATGGCCTATAGTGGGGAACTGCTGGTGCACTATTTCGTGTATAAGAGGTTTCAAAGGATTAATGAGTAACATTGAGGGGCTGCTGGTGCACTCTTTGGTGTATAAGGCCTAATCCTGAGGCAAAGCACAGTGTACCAGCAAGCACAACACGGAGACTATTAATCTTGTTAGTCTCTGCCTAAGCATAATATTGGACCATTTACTGCAGTGATTATACACAGACAATGCACCAGCAGGCCCGATGTGGAGGTTATTAATCCTTTCAATCAATGCCTATGGTGGTGAACCGTTCAAGGCAGTGGCTAAATATGAATTGATTTCCCTAATCAATGCAACACCCAAATCATAGCCAGAGGTACCTAGTAAACAATAGTTTTCATCCTGATTAAGGAGAATTGACTAAATGCGTAGAGCTGTTGGTAGTACATGTTGTTCAAGCCTGACCATACGCATTTCTACGCATTTCTACAAACTTCTTCCCTCGTTCTGGAACTATATTTGATTAAGTTGGTCATCGTATTGGTTCATATTCATCAAAATCTGTTTCTTAATGATTTATCATCAACAAAATGTGCATTTGGCAATGCTACTCATTTGGTTAATTGTACTAAGTGAGACTGAAAAATGGTATTTGTCAGTTATATTCTCATTACAAGTTCATGGATATATCAAGGAATATATAATTTGCTACTGTGTTAATCTAAAAGAATCGTTTCGGTTATGTTTCCAGAACTGTATTTTGAACCTATTTTACTTTTATTCAAAATGGGGTCATTTAAGAGGATTTGCGAAGGCGAAATGTACATTTCCTGACGGCATGACTGATGTCCTAATGAGAAAGGACATCAACATCGACTACTGCATAAGCCAGTATGTGAGTGTCTGTTATAAGATCATAATTGGACTAATAAGAAGAGTTGGAACATATATTTGCTGGTAATATACCTAATTATTTCATAGATGGCGTGGTTAGAACTCCACCGGAAGCGGTCCATCTGCCTTTGTTTTGGCGGCTCATCGGTATTTTGCGTCATCAAAACTTCTGATTACTTTTATAAAGAAACTAGGAAATTAAAAGACACGGACAGACGTAAAAATGTCCTATTTATTTCATCTAAGGTTCACACAAATATATAGAATACAAAAAGGGTCACCGACTCCTTCTACGAAGCTGAAATATTGAGGGGGTATACCAGACAGATTGGATAAGAAGTGAAACAACGACAACTTAGTTTGTGGTAACCAAGGCAACAAAAGTGACGTAACTCCCGCCAGACATGCGCAGACTATCGCTTCCTGCCTACGCGCCATGGGTTGTTGCAGTTCCAATCATAAAGAGGGTTACATCTGCGATTCCTGGAGAAGACATGAGGAAAGAATATTTGTAATTGCTTTATAATTGAATTATATTTTTTATCAGATTAACACTACATATTCTCAGTCAAAACTAGTGGTTTTCTACTGTTTTTTCCCTCCTTCTTCTGCCCATCTAACTTGGCCAATATTTTGAATGATTTTACCCTGTTGGTTTTGCTGCAGGGCTTCATAAACATCAACTTTTATATTTGGTGATCACCGAAATTATTCGCTGCAGTGTCTTTACTTATACTCTTTCCTTTACTTCCTAAATGTGTAGAGTTGCCGAATGCACTTATTTTCCTTCAGCCGATTCGACTTCAGATTCTTGCATTATACAACAGCAATATATTGATAACCTAATTCAGTGCTATAAATCAAACAATGAGCTGATATTATAAGAGTAAGACTTTGCTAGTTGGAAATCACTGAGAATGCAGCTTTAGTTCCCTATCCCTACACACCAACATCCTTCATAATGAAATAACCCATCCAACATTTGTTTGATTTTTATATTTCATTCAGGCAGAATAACAATAGTTTACAGAGAAACATCAGTTACCCATCTAGCTATTTTTGATTTCAAAATATAACTATTAAGCTCTGATTGGAATCGTAAGGTTACCCAATTGAGGTTCCTACATCCTTTCGTGTTTGCCCAGTGTTAGCACCTTAAAGTGACACTTCTCACTGTTGTTGGCTAGATTATGGAGTAACGGAATTTCTACTTCATTTTCTAGTGTTTGATTCACCTTACCCTCCTAACTAACTCCTGTGGATATCAAAACTCTAACATTCATATTATATCAGATATGTGGTAAAATAGAGAGCAAAATAGTTTTTGGTTGCCAACCCCAAATGTCAAGCTATGTCAGAGTGGCAGTTGGGTTCTGGCATCTGGAGTTACATAATGCCAGGCTTGTCCATAGACTCCTGGGTTAAGACTAGTTACATCCATGGGCATTATTGAGTGGGGGCAGCACCTGACGGCTACTATTCTGTGATTTGAAAGCTGGTCTATTCATTAAACTTATTTAATGATTATTGAATGAGGAAACAATGTTGGGGCTCTATACTTTAGAAATTGTCATACATATCCTATATGGTTAGACTGAATAAGTTTCATGTGATTCTGTGACTACTCGTTTTAACTATCTTAGCCACTTTAAAAGATGCAGTATAGTCACATTAGGAAAGTCTTTTCGAGGTTATTACAATGCTCTGGATGAGAGAACAATACTCGTTCATGTTTCCTTCGTCAGGTTTTTGCATATATTGTGAAAATGGGAAGGTGAAATCAAACATAACATACTCCACATGCTAGCTTTGATTCCATCAACGCGCGTGCTTTGTGTTTGCCATGCGTACGCATCTGTGTCTTGCCAGAAACATTTTTTTGTCTTTAAACATTGCAACTTTATTTCATACTTGTACGAAACTTAGTTAAAACTCCCTTTCCACGACGTCAATTCACGGTTTCTATCCGTTTGCGCATATTTTTGTGACATGAAAACTTACTGCAAATGGAAACATACAAATGGAATTATCTCCATTCACTTCCATTCTGCAGCTAACACTGACGCAACCGGAAACATGCAAATAGAATCGTAGCTAAAGCCGCTTTCTCAGATTTTACAACAATAACATTACACAAACATGACACCGAAATCGTTTGTCAAAACATTTTTTCAAAAAAGAAATGCTTCCACAGATATAACTTGGAGGTTAATGGTTTGTCCAACATAATAACGTCTGAGCCTGCACAGCGATGAAATATAGTGGGCTAATTTTTAACGTTATAAAGAAACGATACAATGATCACAAACTATACAATGTAGGAATATTTTGACTTCTCAGTCCAATGATTATGTCAATATTTCGATTACTATTATAGCGTTAAACTTAGCTTAAAGCTGCACTTTTCAGTTAACGTCTGTCAAAAACTGAACATTTTCTACTTTTTCTTTTACTCCAACATATCTAACAGTGATTTGACCAACATTTCGGAAGATTTGTTTCAGTTGTGTTTGCTACAGTGCTTCCGAAACGTCCTCATTTGTATTCTTTCCTATGAGGACTTCCCTTATTATCGCTCATCGGCGGCTGTTTTCCCTCGATTGATTATACACCAAATTCTCGTATAATATATGCACATAAGGTGATAGAATATCAATGTATTCTTCCATAGCAATAATTGTAGATGTGCTAGAAGAACGCTGAGGTTCAGCGATAAGTTTTTCCTCTACAAATTTTCATGATATGTATTTGAAAAAATAAAAACGTTAAAAAAAAAATATAATAGTAGCAGAATATTGATAAATCCAGTCGTATACGTCATACTATCACGTCATATTATATTATGTTTCAGGAAAATGAGTCACAAGTCGCAAAATTCATATTTTTCAAAGTTATTTATTAACAAGCTGTCACTGTTGGAATGTTCTTATCTTTGGAGATTCTAACACTTCAGGTCGTATGAATACGTGTACCAAATCTGAAGACTTTGTTATATATATTCTTGTGTTTAGAAGGTCATCCTATTATTTGCGACTTGTGACTCATTTCCCTTTATCATATCACATGAGTAAATGTTGTCAGATTTGTTTTGTGGTAATAGCTGAGAGAGCTACTTTAAAGCTGCAGGGATAGAATACTAACTTGAAGTGCCAGGGCTCTGCCTTCTTATCTATGCCTCGACCCATGCGCCCCTGGAGGTAGTTTCTGTAGTTCATGGCAAGCCAGTCATAAAACTCTGCCATCTTACTTTCATCCACCGCTGCAATAGAACAGAAAGAAAGATTTCAAGTAATGTATCAAGTGGTCATAAGTAGAAGGGTCAGATCGTCAGAAAATGTACAATTGGCAGCTGTACACATTCAGGAAATTCCGCTAAATTAGGCTGACCAATGATGAATACCGGGTATATCTGACTACATTTGGTATCGCTTTGATTTAAAGTATCAGTTCTGTTATGTAAAACTGCATTTTGAGAAACTCATTTTTGTCTTAAAGGGGGTTATTTAAGAGGATTGGTGAAGGTGAATTGTACATTTTCTGAAGAACTGACCCAGAAGGAGAATCCTGAACCAGAATGCTATTGGGAAGGCGTCATGTGCATGTGATTTCATTAGTTTTGTTATTCCAGGAAACACTCTGACACAGAAATCTGGTTTCTATCTGATTTCAAGGCAGAGTTATTGCCTAATAAATACATGATTTAGGATGACCAGTTTGAACTTAATCGATTTAAAAGTTTCCTTAATGACAGGGGGTATCATCCGGGTTATCTATTGGCCAAGGTGTTTTTTCAAATTGACATATTCAAGACTATCACACACTAACACTTAATCCTAGATGTACAAACTAATAATTCAGTGTGTGGCGAAAGACCGGGTCTCACCCAAGCCACATTAATCTTGGCCAAAGCCATATTACCAACCTGAATAAAATCCGTTTAAAAAAAAGGAAAAAAGGTCTATCCAAAATCCAAAAGAATACATTGTATGGACACCAACACATATAGTTTCTGCCTTTCCGGCCGGTTATTGTGTTGTACTGAGGTCATTAGCGTCGAGGTTGTACTGGTGGGGAATAATTAGTACAAGAAGCCCCCCCCCCCCCCGTCTATCACGGGTAGGAATTATAAAATGTAGTTTCCAGAGGTGATGCACGAAAAAGCAAATCTCCACCTCTCTACACAGGGTGCTCTTAGGGCACAGCTGAGTTCCAATATCATTTTTGTGCCTGCCGCTAATGGGTTTGTTGCAGAAACGAATTGAAGTTCTTTTAAAAAGATATTTAGGAAAAGCCAATACCCAGGTAACCTCACTCTAATTAGTATTAAGTGCCTAAGGGCAGAACCACTAGGTGGCACTGATAGTATACATTGATCTATGATATATGTTACAACACCAGGTTTATAGTACATCATCTGTCTTCAAAAAGGATTACTATGTTTCTTTTAAAGTATGTATAGTACATTATTCTCAGTTCTATTCGTTTTGGCTCATATATTTTAAAATATATAGCTGGTCCTTGAGTAGAAACGGCATTTGGGTGGGGCATATAGGTTCAATTAAATAAATGAATGCTTACATGCAATTAATTGAAAAATCATTGTTTCTGTAAATAGATTCTTTTATATTGCTATATTTGGTATAGTTACATATATATTGAACTTACTTTTACGTATTGAAGTCATGGCATTAAATGTGCCTAGAACTGTCACATCATATCTATGAGTTTTAATAACAAATGTATAATAACATGGGTATTATATACATGTTTTATTTGAACAGGAATACTTCGGAAGCAGGGAAACTATATAGAATCCCAGGGAGCAACATCCAACTTACGGACCGAGGGTTCATTGCTTGTTTTATGTGCCTTACCTGGTCAAAAATGCAGGTAAAATTTAGCTATAGTTTAAAATGAGCCAAATTTATATTAATACATTCCCCAGAAACATAATACCTATAACCTTTATCATAACTGTATTTCCCTAAAGGTAGACGAAATTTTACTATGCCAATCACCATGACAATTAGACAGATCAAATTGCAATAGAGACCAAGATTTCAAATCTATTCTAAATATAAAATCCCCCATCTTCTCCGTCTTATTTTTCTCTCTTAATATATAATATCGGTCAACTCAAGTGTAGTATTTATATACCTTTCTGACATATCACCAATATGTTGTATATCTATATGGCTGTCTAACAGGACAAGGCAGAGAGATAAGTGAAGATAAGATATGAATGGAGTGGATGGAGAGAGAATACTGACTAGCATCAAAGGACTGATGTGATGAAAGAGCGCTTATCCCATCTTATATAAGTAACTCTACATGACAAAGTTCACTTACAATGCACTTACTTAAATTGAATGGCAAACATGGGCCCATCCAATCTCCTCTCTTCTTCTTGTGCATATATGTAACATGGAAGTCGTCCAGAATCAAAATATCATAATTATATGCAGTCTAGGCTCACAGCCTCTTAAATCAGATAAGGGATTTTAATGGCATATTCTGGTTTGGAGCGAGAGGTTTTCCCTCAGTTTGAAGGGAATCTTTCAATTCTGAGCTTAGACTGTATGCGAGGTCCCGACTATTATAAACAAATAAACTACGTATTTATTCTGGAAATTGTCAAAACAGGTTCTGATAACTTAAAAAATGGTCGGATTTCTTAAATTATAAAATAACCTATAATGGTATTCTGATATTCAGACTTTCCTACTATTATCCCCAAGAATATATGGGTCAGATTTTCAGAAAATGCAGTTCTACAAATCTTTCAAGTTCTGCTAAATTAGAGTGAAAAATGATAAATACTAGGTATATCTGAGTGCATTCTGCATTGTGATTTTCATTCAATAAATCTGTTTGGTTAGGTTGAACAGTATTTTGAACCTAATTTTCTTCTTAAGTTTGGGTTATTTGAGAGGATTGGTGAAGGTCAATTGTACATTTTCTGAACATCTGACCCATATATCTCTATCTATTATGTTATAGGTTGTAAAATGAGCATTCAAACATTAAGCTCCACCCACACATTAGCGATTTGGGCACTGGTGTCAAAACACCACTGAAATCGCTGAGCTGAGAATCGTTGCTCCTGACACTAGCGACATTAACGACTTCACTGGCGTTTTCACTGGCGAGTTGTTGCTGACTGAGGGATTCATACAAATGAATGAATGCGCTCCATTAAATTAAGTCTGTGGGCCACCCTTCATTGTTATTGCGTTCGATGTCTACCCTAAAAGGATGACTGGATAAAACTAAAATATTACAAAGAAAACCTACAAGTATTCTACTTGGAAGCCCCACATTTTAATTAACAAGAAAATTAGTGGAAATGTAGTAGACTATTAGGAAGTCTATTAATCACCGAACACGAACTATAATTGTTTCTATTTTCCATTATGAGTTTATATACAGAACAATAGTGGAAAAAGGGCTTCACAATCAATGGTCCATGAAGATTGTGACAGAAAAAGTTGATCTAGGATACATAGAATGGTAATAAGCTTTGATTGGCACGTCCAGAATAAACGTATGGGTCTGATCGTTTAACAATGTACAATCGGCAGGTCTGCACAAAATTTGCTACATTAGGCTGAGAAATGATGAATAGCAGGTACATAGACCTACACTTGGTATTGCATTTATTCAGAAAAAAACCTCTTTGGTTATGTTGAACTGTATTTGAACTTCACTTCAGTCTAGCAATGTGGATTATATGAGAGAATTGGCGAAAGCAAATTGTACATTTTCTGACGATCCGTATGTAATCAGACTTTCCATGCAAAATATAAGTACTAAGTTTTCCTATGTATACAATTATCATTTTCGATTAAAAAAACGTTAAATGATGTTAATTGTTATTGTCACATACTTATGTGACCCAATTCATTAAGTCATTGTTCCTGTCTTTTATATTCAATTATGCATATTAAACTTGCTTGCATTAACATTTAAAGATTGTTATTCCAGCTATAAACATTATGCAATTACACATTGTTCTCAGTTATAGCTGTACATCGAAATAATCCTGAATAAATAAATACATGAAATAATGGCAATATTATAGATTTAAGTTTTTCTAATAATACTAATAAGATCATATCACTATATATTCTAAGAAATACAAAACGCCTCACTCTCAGGGCGTCTAAACTAATAATATAAATTGCTTCACGAAACAAAAGGTCTGAAAAAAACAATTTGAGAAATACATCCCCATCTATAAATGTAAATAAATCTAATGAATCTAATAAATCTCCTGCAGGGGGTCAGACACATATGAAATCTAAGATACGATGGTTTATGACCTAAGAGTGGACACCGAAGGTCCCGCATACCTTCCTCCTCCTTAAATAGGTCCAAGAGAATCATCTTTAGATTATACTTAAATATTAATGTATCTTCTAAAATGTTGATTGTTCTGGAACTGGAAACGGCTTCAGTTTCAGAATCCTACATCGGCCACTGTTTACTAATTTTCCCAATAGTCAACAATGTCTATCACATAATGGTCTCTCAGAAAAAAACTTCCTTTGCTGATATGAATATCATTCAACCCAAACTACAGAACATTTCCAGAATAAGTCATGCGGGATCTACGACCGAACATCTCAACATGTCTCATCATCAAATCCAGCTTAAGATAACTTTCCTCAAGTAATTACTTTCAGTTGGAAGGAGTCTCCATTCACGAAGGTTCCCCCTTTGTAGTTTGGTTTTAAGTTAGCCCAGCGTTCGTTGTGCACGAGTCTGGCTGCATTAAAAGGGGTTTAATTCTAAAGGGCCATTTCTAATTCTGGAGGCATTGTTCTGCCCGTTTTACCCAAGGAAGATTCTCAAGTTTAACTGATGACGAAGCGTCTCTTTGACACAATTCCAATCAGTAGTGAATATAAAGACAATACCATCTAGTAAATCATGTTAGGAAGGATCTGTGTTCGCCAATTTGCATGCCACAATAGTTGCGACTGATGACTTGATAGATTGGGCTGGAACAGTCCATACAAATAACCATCATCATTTGGGGTATGAAAAGTGTTTGCATAATAGCTGACAAGAGTTCCACCGCGCATGCGCAAGGCACGCCTGGTAGAAAGCAAGACTTACACTGTTAACAGATTTAACTCAAACAGGTACAAAACATTAAATAAAAACATTAAAAACACTTTGATGTCATTATTGGGGTTTAGGGATAGTATTTCACAAATGGCGGGAAGGCTGCCCTTGCTTTCATCTGAAAAGTATGAGTAGGTCAAATGTCGTCTGCTTTCGACCCTGGAGTAGATTAGCGGTAACGCTAACAGGTATAGATAGTTGGTAGCTCTTACTGACCCTGGAGACCCTAGCAACATGTCCTCCAGAACCCTGTCCCATCTCCTGTATCTCTCTCTTTGTAAGTCTGTGTTGGATAATAATGCGACTGTGGAAACCAGACTGATACTATAACACCTTCACCCCATCTTTGCCTCCGTCTCTAAAATGATTATTCATCTGCAATCGTCTGCATCTAACTATCCTCAACCTCATGCCCTTGCCTCTCGCATTGTAGTCCATTAGTACAAATTTGACTTTCAGCTACTAAAAGTTGTTAGAATCATTAGACAACTCAGTATTCTCGAGTTTTGGGCATATAATACGTGTATACAATGTATGTTTATTATACCTTTGGGGGAGTTGGTATGATACTCCCATAGGCTTAAGCACTGAGCCTCGTATTGAAAAATGCGGGCAATACGGCCGCCGTATTGCCCGCATTTCTGTCATATTACCCGCATTTTAACAAAAAAAGTCCCGATCGTAATTATTTCAATTTAAATAATTTATTTTTGCCTAAAATACACATAGGCCTAATATACATCAACCATAGATAAAGGTATTCCTAAAAAGCGAATTCCTTGGGTAGTTTAATCACATTCTTATGGCTATGACAGTGTGACTGCTGACCGTAGGCTAGACCTAGCCTGTGCCTTCCCTTACGCAAGTTACGGTAACGGTTAATGAAGCTGTCACGAAAAATTCTGGAGAATAAACTAAAATACTTTCATGTTATCGTTACCTGTCCTTTGCCAAAGCATTACTTGTATTTTTAAAAGATTTAAAGCTGTGGAAAGAATTCGAATTATACGAAAACGTGAGCCAACGTATTGACAAGAAAATGATTGTTGATCGCTGCAGCTTTGTTTTGATTTTGATCCACTCGGTAAAACGTTGATCATTTTCCCAATTTTCTCTCAAAATAATAAAGCTAGGGACTCCAAATAAAATCTCAATGGAAGAATCATATGTAAAAATGCGATTTTGCTAAGTATATAACGATTTAAAGCTGTGGAAAGCTGTGAAACTTACAATTTATTCTGCATTCTTGGCATCGATTGAATACGACGGTAACACTGACAGTGAGTCACTGAGTGAGTGACAGACTCGAGTCGGCGAAAAAACAGCGAATTTAGGCTATTTTTCATCGATTTTCACCGGGTTTTTCTCATGTAAAGTGCCGGAAAAAGGTATAATAAACACAAGAGTGACCTTGGGCGATCCCTCCGAAGCATATTGCCCTTGGGCTACGTGATCTCAGCTCGTGCGCTCATGCGCACTCACTGAGATCACTACGCCCTCGGGCAATATGCATCTCCGTAATCCCCCTCGGTCACTCTTGTCTATGTATTTGACCTTTTTCCCTTTGATTGCTCAATCCACATGATGCCTTTAACCCTATAAACACCTCACTGATTATTCATATATTTATGCTGCTATGTTTATCCAAGAGTTCAATGCTTTCCCCGGGGAAATTTTGCAAAAACATTTATGACACAAAGAGGAAATTAGTTTCCATGTTATCTGTACATGTTTTGTTGGCAATTAACCAAAACTCCACAACCCTGGGAATCACTTCATGCTGCAAATCTTTATAGCTACGATTCTGAGCTTGGATGTCATTCTGGACACATGACACATACTATTTTGGGGCCCTTTGCAGCTCCACTAATTCATTCTCCACCATGTTTAGGCGTCCCAGTCATTATGTACACTCTCACAACCGGCCCCATTAAATATGCACATTCGTCCCAATCTCCACAGCTAAATTCCCACGATATTTGAGGCAGGATGTTAGAAACTGAATCATTCGAAGTACCTAATATACACAGATATACCTAGAATTCAGCCTAATTCTGCTAAATTCACTCCCTGTGTAGAGCTGCCGATTGAACATTTTCTGACGATCTAACCCATACATCTTCCACTGGCCATATCGTTTTTTTAAACAAAATGATATTAGATTTAATCAGGAAATACAAACCTCTGCTTGGTGGGAAGGAAAAGTCGTAGGACAATTCCAAGAGAAACATAACTGAGAATTATTGGACAGAAGAAATTCCCGAATGAGCAGCTAGCTTTCCTTGCTTAGCAGCTGGGAAAGAATATGGTTCAGGGAAGGAATAGCCTAGATACACACAATGCATTGTAACGTAGGAATTTCCCACCGGAGTAAAGGAAAAAAACGCAGGAATTCCTACAAAAATATTCCTTCCTTAGCTTATACAACAGGGCCCTGTAGCACGCATGTCAAAGTTGGCGTGTTTCATTAACATCAACATCGGATTATTACAGAGGAGAAGGATGAAAAATAGATTATATGAAAAGGACAACTAAAATTCATCGAAATGCCATCTTTTTAACAACTGTGCATGTAATTACCACAGCACTTGGAATTTCAAATAGATGAGGTAATAGGTTTAGAAAAGAAAGTTAAATGAAATGATATCTTGTCAATATACATATCTTGTCAGATCCTTCACCATGGTTACTGTTATCCTTAAGTCAAACACATGCAGGGACCATTGTCAAATCCCTTTCTAAACTGCTCTCTCCTATAAATATCAACAAACTCTCTTTTGTATGAGAGGCTACCTATTTTCATAAATCTTCACTACATCTACATGTGTATTTGTACATTCTGTACTTTGTACTTTATATTATATTCTACATAAAATGTCCCTAATATGTACAATGTGCCTCCTCTGATCCAATGGGACAGTAGACTTGATGCCACTGCATATGGCTAACTATTATCTGCACTATGTATACATAAGCAGTGCCTGACCATCACATTCGCTGTAATCTCGTGATTTAATGCCTTATGCCTTAGAAACGTTAGTCGAGTTAGTACAGTACAGTACAACTTAAGCTTAACTCAGATAACAATCGAGCTCTCTCTCTCATCTTGCTATCAGCTGTTATTACGAGTCCAATCAGTCTAATAATCTGCTATTACACTAGTCCTACGTCATTAAGACGCCTAATAGCCAACAGCATCATCGATTATACCGTACCGTAATTATTGTTATCTCACCTTGTCCGCCAATCATGAATGTCAACTTTTTCATCTTACCATCTCATGTATTACCATTATCTTTTCCCAATCATATAATTTATTTTCATGTTCTTGTTGAAACCTTTGTAACTAAACCAATCAAGTAATTGGCAATCGGTGGAAGAACTACTTAGACTCTTGTCTATATAGACGGCCGAACTGCCACATTGTGAATAAGATCGAAATACAATAAAGAATACTTGAATTGAATTGAATTGAATTAAATGAAAGATGAAAAAAGTACATAGAAATCTGTAGATGGTTTTGCTAGTCAATTACACAAGAGACGTGTGAGGTTTAGTTTATAGCGGGACTGAGTAAAACCATACATTAAACATGACCTATAAATCAAATATTCAAGTAAATTAGACTCATTATGGGCGGTTCATATCAAAGCATCCACTCCTCTTGATGGGACCGGAACCGCAGGGAGTTGCCAATGTATAGCAGAGTTAAACTGACATTAACAAAGTGTTAAATAATTCAACAATGCAATCCATCCAGATAATTGCAATGAGGAGATCATTATTTCACTCGACCCTCTATACCAAGCTTTGCATTTTATATATCATGATGCGGGATGCGAAAATAAGACATGAGACATGAGACATTTTTTCACGTGTTTTATTCGCAAGATCTTTAACCAAATTTCACGATGGTGTGTTAAAGGCGTCCTTATGGAGTATACATAGCTACTTTCCTAGTAAATGCCCACCAAAAAGTATTGCAAACCTTTTAAATATTAAAATAATCAAACATGAACAGGGAGATGCTTGTTAGATTTCCTAAATGTTCCCATCGTTCGAATCCACTTAATCTCATCTTTTCAAATAGGATGGTATTTCAAAATCCAATTTTTTCGGCTTACGAGTCTTCTTTTATGTACGACATCATAACTCTATTGTTGTAATTAAAAAGTAATAAACAATACTACAATGTCTAACATGTACAAAACGATGATATTCTCCCCACTTCATTCCCCTTCCCATTTCCAACAAAACTAACAAATTCCTTCCTTAAATGGTCTTTACCAACTTCTTAGCAAGGAAAAGTAGCTGAGCAAGGGAAATATTAAGTGAGGATTTCTCATGCAACGGACAGCCTCATAATGGTACTTTTAAATACAGGCTTTTGTAACAAAGCTTTATAACCCAGGCAAGACGCTAGTACAGAGAACGGCTGGTCAGATTACCCAATTGTGAGAACAACTATTATCCCTGATTTTCTCCCCCACCAAATTGCTACAAAGCTTTTTCTGCATCAGGGAAGATCTTCTAATGGATATAAAACTGTGTGAGTTAATGACTTACGCCAACTTATCCTCCTATTCCTGGCCTGTATTCACTTCACGTCATTACAAAGTATTGTGTTTTGCTGATTGTTATTCAAGGAGCAACACATTATACAATATACATACGGGTAGCAATAGAGGTAATGACTGAGGGGGAGGAAACTCATTATCTCTTCTCATTTATCTCTATACCTGCTGTGAGATCAGCGCATGCTCATCTTAATACTAGTTACTGAGTGGGATTCCACGCCTGCTAGGTTCCGTCGTCGGCAGTATGTTTTATATTTACCATCAGTGATAAAAGCTTTAATTGCAACTTTCTGTAATAGGATCAGGTCTTCAGAAAATGTATAATTTGCCTTTATCCCCGCAATCCTCCTAATTAACCCACGTATAGATCTACTTAATTAACCGCGCTTTTACGACAACGAAGTCTGAAAAACTGTTTTCCTGAGGCATCTAAAATTCCCAAATTTTCCATGCAGCTTACTTTGGCTTCGAGTGAGGTTACCACGGCCTTCGTTTTTCCCGAAAAATTTTGTCAAGGAAGGTAGAAGCGAATCTATTTAAATTACCGTAATCTGCCCGCTCCCTCTGCTTCACTGACTTAGATTGTATTATTGGGCAATGCAATGTTGTTATTTGCGACGCAACTTAATTTACCGCCGCATATTTGGCGACGCAACGTCGTCGGCGTAGAAACGCTGCGTAGCAACATGGCTGCATGGTTTGTGCACTCTTCTCTTCCCATAAAGTATAGTGGACTCATATTTGAGTGTGGACTACTTAATCCTCTGTACTAGTACTACCCGTGGGGAATGGAGATGAAGGAAGAGAGGATGTTTTTCCACTGCTTTCCTGCACGCAAAGGAGAATTCTGACCTTGGAATCGGGAAAAGGAGGATAACAAGGGAGCAGGGGGAGGAATGGAGGGGGAAGGTCGGAAGGTGCTAGGAAGAGGCAGAGAAGGACAGGTGTTTCTGCCTCACCTCTGGGGAAGGGAGAGGGGGTGTTTACCCGGTGATAAACGGGGGCAGCTAGTGAGATTAACCAGCTCCGCCTACCCTGCCCACTACCGATTGTACATTTTTCTGATGACCTGGCCGATAAACATTGACTAAATAGGGTGTGGGAATGGGGAGGACTACCTAAAAGTAATATTTATCAAATTATATACGCAAAAAGGTTTGGCCTTATGATCATTAATCTATTTTATGAATGTTGAACAAACGTTAATTTAGAACCTATGTCCCCTCTCCCACCTTCCTACCTGCACAGCCCCCTGGAGGGAAGACAACGGCAACAAGTTGCGGGTGCAATAAAGGGATGAAGGCGGGGCCCACCTAATGTCTACTGCCTAAGGCCAGGTAATTGACTTTGAAGCTGTCTTGAAGCAACCTGGCTTCATTTCCTCTATGGGATTGCCTTGTTGACGAAATGGTCTTATGGTGATAACTGTCAATTTGTTGGAGGTCTGTCAATATTTCCCGACATTATGTAATTAACCATCATTGAAGGTTTTAGAAATAGACACCAATATCTGTATCGCTATGATGTTATTTCTTACTAATACCCAGCAGTAGTTGAAGGAGAAAGCGCGAGACTAGGGTTACCCACAGGACTGCACTCACGTACAAGCAAGAAAAAATATTGCACATGGGGAAAGGAACGACAAATAAAGTCCAGTCGAGTGTTAATCTCTTGGTGCTATCCCCCCTCCCCCCCTCCCTCCCCCTCCCTCCCCCTCCCTCCCTCTATTGTCCTTTCCACTAGTGGTTCTCGCTGCCTGTACAAGTCTTTCTCGGGGCTGGTAATAAGTTAATGTGGGACGAATGTGGAGAATATGGCCCATTTCATTATCTTCCTGTCTCCACAAAGTAGAGTTTTCATATAGAGGGATGCAAAGTCAGACGATTTCGAATGATCGTGGCATTTTCCAATGATTGGAAGAAACCGGCCATAACACAACATTCTAGAAGGAGGGGTTTAACACTTTGGAGTGAATTGCGCATCATCAAAGTTGTCTTATCGGTTAACGTTAAAAACTAAAGATTTTCTACTTACTGTTTCTTTTTCCTACACATCTGCAAGTCATTTGACCATAATTGTGGATACCTCACCCTGTTGTTTTGTTGTAGAGCTTCATAAAAGTCTACATTTATATTTCGATGGCATTCGGAAACCTTTCCTGCGGTGTATTTACTTATTATCGCTCACAAGCGCTTGTTTTCTTTTGGCCAATGATTCAACTCGTCGTAACATTATAGTAGCAGCAGTATACCCTCGCTCATATAGATAAAACATGAGTACTTCCCACTATAGTAAGAATTTGCACTGGTTCTAACTGTATGAAAGAATCTATATAGACTCAATCTGTTTTTAACTCATCTTTTAGTATTCAATATGCTTTCTTCTATTTTGTTCATTATTATTTCCCTTTCTTATGAAATCTCAAAAGAAAGTTGTCGATTTGAGACACTGTTAAAATAGAAGACATACATGGAAATTATATCTTGGATATTATTCTGGTATTTATGACATAAAGGGAGTTCATCAACCCCACTGAAGATGCTGTCTATCAGAGAACACAGCTTTGAATTAGGGAGGTTCCGCAAACAAACCTTAATCAAATACATAATCGTATCCGTACCTTTATTGTGAATCATGTCGCATTTTTATGTATCCACAATAAATTGTGAGATGAAACATTTTGCTTCATATGGTACGTTACGTTTTTCCCTCCATGTTTTGCTGAACCCCTTTCTTCTTTTTAACATATGTTTCTATATCAGAGATACGGATACGCTAACGTTTACGTCTAAGTTAAACTTGCGGAGCCCCGCAATTATCAATGATCGCGTCACAATAGACCGGCGCTTATTGCACCAACTTCGTGCAGTACGGCGCCCCCGCTAGTCTGATAGTGGTCGCGTCAGCTTGCTTTTGCAAGGATCTGTGTTTTTTTTTCTTTTTCAGACACTACCCGCGCTTGAATTGTTCGTTTATTGCTCGTATAGCTCCCCACTGTACACGGGCACACGGTTAAAGTGTGTGAGCAAGATCTCTTTACAAGATATATAACTGTCAATGCATATAATATATTTAGAACCAATATGTTTATCAATCAGGAAAGATGTATACTTTACATAGGAAGTACATAGTTTATATACAACATCGGTACAATCAATGGGTTTACCAATGTTATATAAAATTGTGGAATTATTTAAAAAGTAAAGAAGAAGAAGAAGAAGAAGAAGAAAGAAAACTAAAGACAATGTTACAGCGTCCCTGGTTGGTAATTTTAAGGGGAAGTTTTACACGCTGGTAGTTAACAGATTCAATTTTTCCCAGATGGAAGCTTTCCTAATCAAACCCAGATTCATTTTTAATAAAGCAAGAATTAACAGTAGCTCGAGGCCTCTTTTCCCATCTGAATTTCCATCAAAGAATAAATCATGAGTTTGCCATGGCCTACTACACCCAGGACCCAACTGATGACGACTTTGTGGTTTGAGCAATGATCTCCTACGTGATCCCGCGGGAGGTCTCGCACAACGAGACTGGCCTGCCTAGTTGCTCTCTGGCAGGTCCCACTGCCAATCTCCATGATTAATCATTAACATTGGCACCCCTGCAGGGAACGAGGTAAAAGCTTGATGACAATTCCTGGGACACGTGTTGTTATCCAACTGGAAAATCTGTTTATTCTTATGTCCTAACGTGCGAATTAATCTGTTGGAGTTGACATTAATTGCATTTTGTTATTAACGAAGGTAATCAAACTGGCAGTAATGTTTTATATTCTTACTAAACGGTTTGCAAGGAAATAATGAAAGTTATGCTTCGTAACATCAGGTATTTCTATGCAATTAAGGGCGAAGGGTCTGAAAAGGGGGTTCTTTTTTAAATTGTCCCTCTTTGGGTCTGCACCGTGGATAATAAAAGTAAAGAAATATTGTTGATACTGCAAGTGAGTGATGTGATAGTGCAGTGAGGTGTCCCATACTCTTGTTTCACCATTTCGCTGTAACAGATGCGATTTGTATTGAGTAAATCGCCGGTGAACCTGTTATGAGTTGTAATTTAGAAATATCCTAGTATGTAGCAGCAGCCAATTGTACATTTTCTTATTTAGGCCTCTCTTACATCATGTTACGTAATTATGATGTAACAATGCGTAATTCCTTTCTGATTATTATTTATCATTAATATTCCAAATAACTCATATCTGGACTAATTTGATCAAGCAGTAATTTACCGTAATACATGGTAACATGTCAATGGTCAGGTCTTCCCAGGTGGTTATCAATTTACAAGAACCCTTCCTTACAATGTTTTCGTTAATGGGTGTTTAGCGCCATGCTGTTCTCAAGAAACTAACAGGTATATTTAACTACTTATATCTTACTACTGTGGTTGCCCATCAAATATTGGTGCTCACTTTTTGTTCTGCATAAGGAAATATAGAAGTACTTATATTGGATGTCCTACATCACCATTGGAATCCGCTTGATCTCATCTTTTCAAATATGATGATATTCCCAAATCCATGTTTTGCGACTGCTGACGCATTAGATATAACACCTCCTAGAAGGTTCAAGATGGGAAAGTGTGAACCATGCATTGCCCATGGTACAGCAATCGAGTAGTCATATTCAGTTATGAATCTTCCCCAACCCTTGACACCTGGGTCGTATCACGACTCTCAGGGCAGTCAAGCATTGTGAGAGGGAGCACATATATACATGAAGGTGGGAGGGATGTTGAGTGGGTGGATATGTTGCATATCATATATCTACTGGCATTTACTATATCAATACAGCCTGCCTAAGGGTTGACGCGTCCACCGTGGTGAGATTGTATTTCTGTTGGAGGCTTTATTAATACTATGCACACTGCAAGCCGTATAGCAATGTCAAGGTGTATATGTCATATATTGCAGACGAATATGTCATGGAATACAACAAGTGGTTGTTCTGAAATAGCATATCAGGCACTTGGGGCATAAAATGTAAAAAGGCTGCCTGCACTACTGGGACTTGACATCACGATGTCCAGTTCGGAAGTCTAATTAACACGCTCTCCACTTGAGTAATGAGTTATAGAGAACATGCATACTAAACGCATACATCCTTCATTTTTAGCATACTCCTTGATTCATTACGTTTTAGGTGCACTTTAATTCCCCATTCTCCTCATGGTGATTGAGGAGAATGGGGAAAATAAATTATGTGTGAAGTTTCCTGTGATAGCCTCAGGCGATTTGGGAACATTGGGAAATATCAACTGTCAACTTATGTCTAATCTTCTAAATCGTTCAGGTGTATTTGCCCCAGAACAAATCATCGGTACTCCATGGCATTGTATAAAACAACAGGAAGAAAATTCCACTTAATTAACTCGAAATCGATGAGGTCCTTTTTATAGAATGTCGCCATGAAGAAACTATACAATTTGGGGCGGATTTAATCACGGGAATGGAAAGGTCAGTCTTTATGTATAAGTCCCATCGTTATTCATGTAATGTAATCCCCTGACGGGCAATGTGGTAACCTTTGCATCATGTCAACGAAACCTGGCTTTACTGACTCAGTATATAATTGCAGGCCAAAATTGATACATTTGGTTCAAACTTAATTATTTATATATTAAATTGATAAAGGTTACATGAAATGGTTGTTTAATTATTAGAGGTAATTTCAATGAAACAAGAATATCTATAGGGAATCATACGGTTGTATTTGTTTTCCTCCCTATTAAATAAATTGGTGGTTCAATGTTAGAAGTAGTCAGAAGTCAGTCAGACTGGGGACATTATTATATATGATAAGGAATTGATTGCTTTAAAGCATGTCTTGAATTATTTTTGAACCCATCTCAGACACTTGACCAACATGTCAGAGGATTCTGTCTGGTTGATTTTGCCAGAAAGCTTCATAAAAATCCTAGATGGATCACTGACCATGTAGGCAGGACCTCGCCACCTCTCACCATCACAGCACTATCGCAAGGCTTGTCACAGAGCTTACCGCAGAGCTTACCGCAGTCAGTGGAGACCAGTCTTTATATTTCAGTGACTCGCACAAGCTGCTTTCCTGCAATACTTATCATCATTCACTGATGGCTGTTTTGGCTCAATTCAATTCAATTCAATTCAAACATTCTTTATTGTCATATTTGTACAAAACAATTTTGGTAGTCCAATTCCTGCGAGCCAAATCCTCCTATGAATGCCACAATATCAGCCGATTCGACTTCAAATTCTTATATTAGCTTGTATTAACATATAACAGCAGCAAACTATTGATACATTCCGACCTACAAGTCATACTATGAGTGAATATGATACAATAGTGTGTCGTTATAGCTGACAATACAGCTTTAATGTACGTGGGATAACTATATGAATAGTGATCAATTATTGCATCCTATAGCTCTCTATGGTTTGTAATTGATCAAGGCTAAACATATGAGACCACCCGAGGCCCCAATTGTTCACCCAGCATGTCCAGATGGATTACAAATCATGCAGAGTGCCATTCGGTATTTATTACACTGATCTTTGGGACGCATTCATTCAGTACATTTACCCTATAGCAGTCAGTGTTATATGAAGATTGCGTAACATGATGTAACATAAGTTAAACAATGTATTACGCTGCATGGCGTTGGTATTCAGAGCTATTACAGCAATGTTTGGCCTATAGGACTGAATTTATCAATTTGTTGCTGCTGTTAAATGCTTACATGTACACATTTGAAGTTGAATCGGTCAAAAGAAAATGAACATGGACTTCTGAATGACAAATGGCGCAGGTTTACAGATTTATCAAATTCAGCTAAATCAGGATGAATGATAGATAATAATACTATCTTGTATAATATGAGAATATTTAGGCAACGCTTGAAATGTATCCTCGAAGGACTCAAAATGCTTTGGCCTTTAATTCAATAAAAAGAAATTGTCCGCTCAAATCACAAACTTACAATGACGATTCAACGATTATATTTAACCTCATCCTTGTCTTAAATCTGGATTTGTTGCCAGAAAAGCAAAAGGTATACATTTGCTGATGTTCTGAAACATTTAGTTTCTATTAATTCAAAGTCACCGAGGAAAAAACACACATTATTACGTGCCTCAGTACTTTTGGTCCAAACATTCAGTTTGTGAAAAACTTATTTTCCATCGGTCAGCCGACTTCACCACGTGACTAAATCTGCACAGTGGACACAGGGCTTAAGCCGATACATTTTCCGTCAGATATGGTCATCAGATGCAAACAGTCTAGGCCCAAAGATGAGAGAGTTCCTTCAAACGTAGGGAGAGCCTCTCACCTCAAACCACAAAGTACCATTATAATTCCATTAAGACTGCAAAATGTGATTATAATCTCATTTGAACGCCTATATAGTGCTAGGCCGGGAAACCGATTAGCGAAGTAGGCGTCCAATCACTGACATAGCATTCTTATCTGATCTGAGGGTTTGGGCCTAGACTATCTGGAAAGTCAGCCTGACGATTGAACTCATCCAATCTTGACGGGATGCTCTTCATTGACGCCCGCCAGTCCATGGCCTCCATCTGTCCCATGTGTCAACTGTCCACTGACTCCCCTCCATCTCCCACCATCGGGACTATGATCAGCTGAGTGGACCCAGGGCTTTTACTGCACAAAAAAGATCTAATACTCTGAAGGCTTATGTCCTTTGAATCGCCCCTCCCACTAAGTTGCTGTTTTTCCCCTGTGTTTCCCACCCTTTGTTTCCCGCTAAGAGGAGTCGGCAGTGAATGTAATGAATATGACCCTGGAGTGGATTAGGAGTGGCAGATGGAGTACCTCCTCCAGGGAGACACACACGTCTAGACCAGTATGTACTTAGTATGGATGTGTCAGATCATCCAGTATTATACAACTGTGTAGGATTCCTCTTGACCAGAA
The DNA here is from genome assembly GCA_942159475.1 of Sthenelais limicola. Taxonomy (NCBI): domain Eukaryota; kingdom Metazoa; phylum Annelida; class Polychaeta; order Phyllodocida; family Sigalionidae; genus Sthenelais; species Sthenelais limicola. The sequence goes on from OW804101.1 coordinate 24,088,961, forward strand.
AATTGAGGGATAGGCGCAGTCAAATGGGTCAGATATTCAGAAAGTGTACAATCGGCAGCTGTACATTTAGTAAATTCTACTAAATTAGGCTGCAATCTGGTCAGTACTAGATCAATTCAATTATATATTCGGCATAGCATTGATTCTAGCAATCTGTTTGGTTAAGTTGAACTGTATTTTGAACTTTATTTTCATCTGAGATTTGGGTTATTTGAGGATTGGTGAAGGTTAATTGTACTTTTTCTGGTGACTTCACCCAAATATCTTGATTTGATGGGGCAAGAGAGGATTGCTTTCTCATCGTCCCTGAAATAGCAAATTCCTTGATATTCATATTGCAAATGTCATTTTCTACATTCAATCTTCAAGGACTCACATATCAGAATTTAAAATTGTAAATTGTAAATTAATGACTTGGCCTTAAATGGAATAAAAAAAAAAAAAAAAAAAAATTGTTGGTAAATGGATATATATTAGGGGATCATGGCTTAGGGATTATCAAATATCCTATGACCTTTTATATTCTTTAAAGAAAACTATGTGTATGGAGATATATATACAATATTTGGTCTATGCTCATAATATGAGCATATTATATGAAGTTGACAGCTTAGCTCCTCGCCTAACATATATCCTGTTATATAGAATTTGTGTCCACAGACCCTAAATCTGACAACATTTCACGACGCTTCATAAAGGGATGAGGCAATGGTGTTTAGCACAGGACCTCTTTATTCATTTATTCCATCACTGAAAGTGTGGAGAAAAGAATGCTTATTGGATTAACATTGGCTATAGGGGACGTCCATAGCCGCCATCTTAAATCTTGATATCGCTTGAAATTGGTACAGTGTCAAATGTTTTGAAAATGTGCCATGTTCAGCATGGGCTATTTATCGATGCTCTAATGTCAAAATCCATGTGTTATATAGGTAGAACCTGATAGAGAATGTGGTTGGAGGGACATCATTGCACTGTCCGAGAACGGTGCAGTAGTGTGCCGAGTTCCACATTTGAATTTAGGTTCTATATTTACTCCCACGTTGCTATGTATAAGTATATCACCGGTTTACATCATATAGTTATGTGTACTTGGGGGAGGAAGAGGGAATGGCAATGTCATACGTCACACATTGGATTGGCACAAATTACCACACTACTCCCGCCCATACAAATAGCATGTGGTACATACACCAACGGAGAGTAACTGCAAATCCTCTATTCGTTTCCAAAGCAGCGGTGAGTCTGGTTATCCTTTCTCACTGCCTCAAAGCTTTGTTTTGATTGGCTAAGACTTCATGTGCGGATGGTTATGTCAACCACCCACCCACCCCTTGCTTCAAAACAAAGTAGTTCCCGACTGGAGGCCTTCAAAACTCACATTTCAATATATTTCCGATCTTTTGGATGAGAGAAAACACGAATAATGTATAGTAGACCTGGTGGTCAGAAGTGAAATAAATCTAAATAAAAGAATTTGCAATTGTAGGACAGGAATAACTCACTAATAAGTGTGATCTGTTATAGGAAAAAGAGTCAACAGTCGCGAAAATTGGTATTTGAGATACCATCATATTTGAAAAGATGAGATCAAGCTGATTCCAATGATAGTAAACAGTAGGACATAGATAATATGAATTTCTATATTTTAAGTTTCATATTTCTATTTTTGAAAAAAGGTTTGCAATATGTTTTGGTGGACATTAACTAGTAAAGTAGCTGAATAAACTCTATATGACCACCTTAGAAATGCATGGATATAGTTAATGCACTATCCTGAATTTTGGTACGTAGATTCATATGACTAAGGGCGCGAAACCCCTTGAAAGTGAAATCAAAGTTCTGATTCATTTTGATTTTGATTTTGAAATTTTTTTTATTCAGGACACAGACATTTCCATACGACAGTACGAATATTCCCAGAATAGCCTGATTTTTAAATTTATTTTTAAATTACATCAAGATATTTCTATGTTAACTCCTAAATTTAGTACACAAAAAAAAGAATAAGAAATAAGAAATAAAAAAGAAAAACTGAGTCTAAACTAGAATTTTACAACACTAAATTTTTTAAATTAATCATTATACCTGCTTAGCGACTGATCAAACTATTCTAGTTTACTGTTACTTCTAATAGTAGTACAGTGATACAAATGGGTACATATCTGATTAGCATACAGATAGTTCTAATTAGATCAGGCTAATTTCTTAAAAACAGTAGTACAAAAAAACAACAATTACACAATGTTCCGCGTCGTGCTCTTACATACTGACCATTGAATATTTCATACCTCGTTAAATTATAGCTTTTACAATCTTACATTATTTGTCATCATCTCTTTTTACTTTTCACATGGGCCTACTCGCGAGGTAATACAGCTTCAGTGCAACAGTTTTATATATATTAAACATCTTAATATTTTTACATTAAGGAACTTTTCCGACATCTGAGAACAATTAGTCAGACAAAAAATATTCCGCTACTTACAAGCATTCCGTTATATAATTACCATAACACTCAATCACATTTCAATCAATCCAGATTCTATAAATTTACCATAGTAGTACATTTTTATCGCGTTCTTGAACCCAATATCACCCTCTATTGTTCTTATTTTTTCGGGCAACTTGTTCCAAGTGTCATTTACTCTACCTACAGTGGTTCTTTTGATTTGTTGTTTTTTCCACTTTATTATCTCAGTTTTTTTCCTATAACCATTCCTGAGCATGTGTCCAGCAGCGTTATTATCAGCAAAGGTACCAGTACGTCTAAGTAAACAGATGGATCTTATCTCACGTCTAAAGGATAGGGGTAATAACTTACTCTTTATGTGCATGTTAAATTTCCCTTCTCTGTAGTATCTGTTACCATAAATAATTCCCAATGCTTTGTTTTGCAATTTCTGCAACCTTATGCCATGATAGCTGTGCGTATCCACAAAAACATGGCCAGATTAGACCATGGCATAAACATGCCTGGATTGCACTAGTGGAATCCACTTTTCGAATGCAACCAATCTACAACGTTATTTTGATTGGTTGCGTAAATTTAGTTGCGCCAATCAATGACGCTCATTTCATGACGCTCATTTCATGACGCAACGTTGACAAGTCGTTGTAAGTGCTTGTTTCTGCTGAGTCAGAGGGTTGCGAGACACGAAATGAAGGTAAATAATGATTAAATAAGGCTAATATATATATGAGTAATTCTCCCAAACGGGCAGCATTTGATTTCAGAAGGCCATTTTTTTAGAAAAAATAAAATTCTTTGAATCTCTACAATCTTTGGTGTACATATAGCAGGGAATATCAGCACAATGCAGGTGAAGTTTGGGAAGGCTGCGACCAATATTTCGATCCTAAACCTATGATTCAGATACCTATATTTTCCCTATTATTTTGCCTTATTTCAGCCTCATTAAGCCCGATTAATCAAATGATTTAGTATAAAAATGAGATATATTATTCACTAATTCGTCTAGCAAAATTAAATGAAAAGTCAAAGCTAGAGAATGGATGTTTATTGGCAAATGAGTACCTGGTTCTAACAAGAAGTTTGACTTGATTTTGTAAAAATATTCATGTTATTACTATAAAATCATTGTGTTGGAATAGGAGGATCTCTCTTTTTTTAAATAATTATGGCGTAACGGCGACGCTATGGCGTAACGGCGACATTGGTACACAACCTCTCCTGAATTTAACAACATTATTATTTAATTATATCTATGTTGTTCACCTTTTTCAAGCAGGCATCAATAATTATAGGAAAGGTCGAAATTACATGAAAATGTTTTTTTAAAAAAAATATTGGAGATATATCACATGTTGTAACGCGACATTAAATATTCCCATACCAGTTCAAGGAATTTTATGTGAGGGAATACAAGGTTTCAGATACATCATGGGTTAGTAACTTTTTTTTTAATGAAAATATACATGTATGTGCATCTTTTCGTCAATAAATACTAATTGCAATTCAATATTAATGTTTTGTTTGGGGATATTTAATTATTTTGAAGCTTATAGATGTCGTAACGCGACACAAATATTCCAAAACAATATTTTCCAATTCTATATCAGTTTAAATGTATGATTACATGAATATTGTGTTTTTTCATATTAAACGAACGTGTGTGCATGTGTAGAGACCATTTTTCTTCAGCAGAAGCAATATATTTTCTGAATCAGGCTGTGTATTATATTCAAATTCCATAATTATTACATATTTTCTAGCCTAAAAAAGCTCTTTTATTACAATAGCGACGAAGATTTTGGCATAAGAGCTCTAAAAGTGGGGTTCCCACAGCCTCATTTTTTCCTAGAAACTCGAATAAAATGGTTATAATCATGTGTGATCATCCCAAATACAGGTTGTCGACATACTAGGCTGGAAAACCAAATGATACCCGATTGGGAGAATTACTCATATATCATGGCATAAAAATAGAACCCAACTCGAGATAGATCTAGCATGACGGATTCACAAAACACTTGTGCATTATTTTTCCGTTTTTCACTCGTGGCTTCGCCACTCGGGAAAAACGGAAAAACAACGCACTCGTGTTTTGTGTCTTGTGCATTATTTTTCCGTTTTTCACTTGTGGCTTCGCCACTCGGAAAAACGGAAAAACAACGCACTCGTGTTTTGTGAATCCGTCATGCTAGATCCATCTCTCGTTGAGTTCTATCTTATTATGTAATCACATTTGTTAGACAAGTCGCTAAATACACAAGATTTTTCTAAGATGGGCAAAATAAAAGTTTTGTATATCAGTACAAGCCTATCTTGATTCAGCAGATGTTTGACCTTCTTTAGTCATCTAAGATAATTACTTGCAATCCCATAATTAGTACTAACTTGTTTTTTCATGGATAATTGGCTGTTGAGCCATGTACCCAAGTACTTATACTCTTCTACATAATCAATCACCTCCATTCCAAGATCTAAGGGAGGGAGATTTTTCACAAACGCATCAAGGTTTCCCCTAAAGACAAGTATCTGAGATTTTTTGGCGTTTGCCTTAAGATAATTACTTTTTGACCATTCCTCGAATCTTTGCAGATCCAACTGCAATAATTTGATCGAATCTCTATTTAAAATGGGCGTACATATTGCGCAATCGTCTGCGTACATAATAAGTTGCCCATGAAAGTCCACATCGGCCAGACTGTTCATATAGATCACAAAGAATAATGGATACTTCCTTGCGCCAAGGATACTTCCTTGCGCCACTCCTGCCTTCATAACTACTTTATTGGAAAGAAACCCATTAAAAACTGTACGCTGTGTTCTGTCAACACAATAAGATCGTAATAATTTCAGTACGTTTTTATCGATACCCAAAGATTTGAGTTTTCGAGCAGGAGGGCAATATTGACGCTGTTAAATGCTTTAGAGATGTCTAAAAATGTAAAGACTGAATTTAAAGAGTGGTCCTTATAGAATAAAACATTATCTAACAAGGATTTTAATGCAGTATCTGTTCCTCTTGCATTACGAAAACCATGTTGTCTATCTGTCACTAAATTATTTATTTCAAGATAGTCAATCATCTTCTTCGCTAAAATTTTTCGAAAAGTTTGCTAATTATAGGGGTACATACAATAGGACGAAGGTCATTTACTTTTCTACCGTTCTTAATTTTCGGGATCATGGTACAAACTCCGTCTTTCCAACTCTGGGGGAAAATTCCTGATAGTCTGACACAATTAAAAAGGGAAGTTATATTCTCGATATCTGCCAGCAAAAACATCTTGAGAAGAGATGATTTTATTCCAACAACACAAGATGATTTGGAGAAATCGGTGTCTTTAATAACCTTCCTAACATTTTCCTCTGAAATCATGTCATTCCATGAGAATACATTGCGAGTTTTTATCGGAATAGGTCTAATTTCAACAGAGTCATGAGCCACCCCCAAACTACCAAAGTATTCGTTACAATAATCAGCTGCAGCTTTGTCCAATAGCTGTTCACAATCCGTATTAATTACAAAGGGAAGGTTTGAAGTGACTGGTTTGTTGCTATATACACCCGACAAAATAGACCACAATCTCCTCGGGTTGCCGATATTGTTATCTAACTCTCGGGACAAATACTCTTTTCTGTTTTTTAATGCTAAAGATTTTACCAACCGTTTTAGTTTCTTCGCATCTGACCATAAACCCAGATCATTACCTGCTTTTTTTGCTTTTCTAAATACCTTGTTTTTTTTTACGAATCAACCGCGGTAGCTCTACAGTGCAGACAGTTCTGTTCACATTTCTCTTTTTCACCGGTGTAAGAGGAGCTACTTTGTCTAATACCTCAATATAATCCTGGTACAATAACTCCCAGTTTTTATCTGGGGAACGTGGCACATTATGGTTTACTTCTCTAGCTTCTAAAGAATTCAACGACTCTCTGATCATTGGTGTAGTCAATCTTTTACAATCCCTGAAACTCCTACCATTATCTATGGCTATCTTACATTTTTTTGGGATACAGAATACTGGACTGTGATCGCTGAGGAGCATGTCCAACACCCCCGCTGCAGATATATATCTACAACTCGAGAATACTACGTCAATGAGTGTGCTTGTTTCAACAGTCTCCCTGGTTGGATGTATAATCAGTTGTTTGAGCCCTCTATGACTACAGATATTATTCATTCGCTTCGTATTAATATTATCTTTCGCTAGCATGTTGACATTTATATCCCCCGACAAAATAACCTCTAAATTTTCTCTATCCACTGCATCTAGGACTGTGCTAATAGCATCAAATAGCATCATTACTTGGGTGAAATCGTCAGAAAATGTACAATCAGCAGCTTTACACATTTAGTAAATTAGGATAAGTTAGGCTAAAAAGGTATGGATACCGGGTATATCTGAGTATATTCGGGACTTTTAAAGCATAAATTTGTTCTTTTATGTTATACTGCATTTTGTAGCTCATTTCTGGCTTTAATGTGGAATATTTGAGAGGATTGGTGAAGGCAAATTGTACGTTTTCTGGCACTTTCACCCATTTATGCCTTCAATGGTCTGAGGTCTGCCTTTTAGAGCCATTATATGGACCTATCTGTACTTCCAGTGGTTCACGTGCTGGGGTGGCATATTATGAGACATTGAGAAATTACCCAGCAATTTCGGTCAATTATGAAGAAGTCAGAGGGCGTTTTGGGGCCATCGATTCAGCTGCAGGACAGAAGTCCCAGAGCTCATTTAATTGGGTCCTTAAATAGGCCTCCTTGGAAGAACAACAATAGGCTGTCTTCCAACTGTGTTAGACATGACCACATTTCTGTCCAGTGGGGTATATAAGACCTTGATTTGATTTCTTTATTTCCTTAAACATCACATGTAATCATGCTATTCTCAGTTTAATAGATACAATATCATAATTAATTATTATCTCGTGTGTTGTATCTATAATATTTACCAATAAAAGTGGCCTATACACAATAATGAAGTAAAAGGTTTTGACTGACCAATTCTAATAAAAAAAAATAACGTAATAATATTCTTAGTCCTTAAACGTGTATATAAGTAAAACACTAAGTGAGATCTAGAGAAGAAACATAATAGAAGATGATATAACTCCATTCAGGATTATGGTGATAATGAATTGTCGCACTGATGTACAAACGTCCTATTGATCAGGAGAGAAGAATGAAGACTAAGCAGAACTTTACACTGGAAGGAAGGAAGGTGTGAGTGGTGTTGATTGAATTGAATTAAATCGAAAGATGATAAATACGAGGTATATCAGAGTAGATCCGATATTGCATTTGGTCATGTTCTTAAGGCGTCGGGAAAATGTACAATCGGCAGCTCTACACATTTAGTAAGTTCCTAATGTATTGCATATACAAATCTGTCAGGTTACATTGAAACATATTTGTGACCTCATTCCTGTCTAATATTTATGTTATTTGAGAGGATAAGTAAATTCCGCTCATGGATACTGACGAAAAATGATGGAAACATCGAGATGAGCCAAACAGATTAATAAAAACGCTACAACAACAAAACTGTATTTTGAACCTCATATATGTCGAATTTGGCTTATTTGAGAGTATATATTATTGAAGGCGTAAATTTTCTGACTATCTGGCCCATATATATGCTTCGAAATCGCAACATATCCATCTTTTTAGATATTGGCTGTCCACCTTGTGCCCAACCGCAAAGGCCATGCACAGGAAGGTTCCATACATCCTCACATCGCAGTCTCACAGAATCACTTTTTGCCTCAGACCGCTGGGTCGCTGAATATGCGTAGCAAGTTTTATGAATTCCTCGGTAATCAAGTTATTTATGACAGCAGAGCGAAGGATATTCAAATCCATAAATATACTAAGTGAATCCTACGCCCACTCATTAGGTACGGAAGAATAAGCAAAACGATTGTTACGTTTTTAGAGGCGTTATGGCCGGTCATTAAAGTCTAAAAAGCGATTATACAGTAATATACTACTATAAAGACGTCCATAGAGATAACTAAAAAAGGTGAATCAACTCATTCTGAACAGGTTTTTCCACTTATATGCATCCCTCATGGATTCTGTATAGTTAGACCGATACGTCACCTACCTTATCCAAATATAAAATTCCTTCTAGTCTGCTCTTCTTTCGTTTAAGAGTTACTATAATAGTTTTGATATTCTGCTAAATTAGTCTGACAATATACACCTTAATGCGTGAAAATATATACCATAATGCGTTGTATATAAGAAGCTGGGACCCGTTGCTCCGTTTTCTCGCTAACTGTCACTCCACTGGAAGTGTACACTATGTTTAGCGAAAAACGGAGCAATAAAGTCCAGGGTATCGTTGTACTAACGTACGACGATCTTACTGTAAGATCGTCTTATCTTTAAGATGGTTACCACAATATAAGATGATCTTAAATTCTCTTGTACTAACGTGATCTTAGGGAATCTTATATTTAAGTTGACTTACAGTATCCTAAGACGATCTTACAACATTTAAGACATTGCGGGGGAGAATATTTCAGGTGACACCTCTTACTGACCTTAACCTGAAATTCCGATTCAAAACTTCAATGTATATTACTAAAATAAAAATGTATGTACAAAGTGTGTAATTGCATGAGTAAGACCATACATGTGTATACATTTATGCGAGTCTGCCTTAGGCCCCATCTCGAATGAATTACTACATGTTCCTATATCTAAGAAGCTGCTAAGACACCTATGACGCTGTCTTAGAAATCTTATGTCGTCTTACCTTATCTTAGCTTATTTTACTGTTAGTACAACACCCCCATCTTACGTAAGATGATCAAGATTACAATTTCTGAGCTTAAATTCCTGTCTTACAACGTTAGTACAACGGCACCCAGCTCTTAGGTTATATTGAAACTTATTTTGTACCTCATTTTTACCCTAAATTTGGATTATTTGAAGGGATTGGTGAAGGCAAATTATATCTTTTCTGACGCCCATGTATCACATTTACTACCTCTCGCTACATCCACACAAATTTTTAATGATCCTTTTCTGAAAAACATTTCATGTATTGTTAAAAGGTTAATAGATATAAAGTCCCTGCCCTCCATGTCCCCCAGCGGTAAGGATCAATAATGTAGCTGAGAGGAGAATCTGCTGGAGTAAATTATTCTTTTTATGTGACACAACAGCTCTGCCTTCATCCATATTAGATTCATCATACACTCAGGACTTTCTTCCATTGGACTAGCAAATTATATAGGAAGGAATTGCGCAGTTGGAGATTAGAGAAGGCATCAAAATGTGTGAATGTGTGAAAATTAATCATGAATCGCAAATGGTACTTTTCAAAAGTCATTTTGAAGAATTCTTTTTTAGGAATGTTTTCTTCTTTTGACAGTTGAGTGTTCTTAGTAGTAGAAATGCATGTCCTAAATTCTAAGACTGTGTGCTAAATGTGTATATGCATTTCTGAGGTCATCTTAAGGAGTATATTTAACTAATTTACTACTGATTGACCATAAAGAAATATCGCATTTCTTTTGTGCATAAAATATATAGAAGTACTTATTAGATGTTTACCATCTTTGGAATCGGCTTGATCTCCTCTTTTCAAATGTGATGCTATCTCAAAGATTTGTTGCTACTTAAGACATCATTGTATTATGTTTTTTTTGATACAGATAAATGTAGTAGAATCTTGTATTTTAGGTATCTATACATACAACAGCCAAAACAATTTTAAGGATATTGTCGTTGTCGTTGAGTAGTTCTGCAGTTTGACATTTGATGTAAACTCTATGAATTAACCTAATACTACGGTGATATTTCATGAGAGTATTCGAGTCACGCGAGTCATTGACAATGTGTATTTATGTTAAAGTTTCTCTAAAAGGTATAATAGTTCTTAAAATGTCTTTAGCTTTCATTAATTCATTAAAGTATTTTGGACAAATCTAAGTCTGCATTACTAAAGATATTATTGTGATCTACGCAATGCATTCACTCATATGGAAACTAGTAGTTTTCATGTTTCTTATTGGTAGATCTTTAAGGTCCAGTCCACTTTTAGGTGACACTGGCCATTATACAGAAGCTTGTCTACCATTTTGTCAATTCCTTCTCATGTAACACATTGGCAGATAACGAACATTCTAATCTAATCTAAGATTCCTTCTAGATTATTTAGGTCTAAGATATTTTCATTCAGAATAGACATTCCATCATACGATGTTATTCATAACGAATCCTGAATTATAGATCAGATACATAGCTATATGATATAATATAATCAGACTCAAGTTATAAACAACATCACTGATAGACAAATAAAGAGAAATTCACCTGTATTGGTTACATAACAATAGCAGTTATTTGTGCCCTTTCAATGGTGACATCATAGGCCAGAAAATGTACAATCTGCAGATCTACACATTTATTAAATCCTGCGGAATTGAACTGGAAAATGGTCAATATTAGGTATTGATATTGCCTTAATTCAAACCCACTGTTCGGTTAGGTTGAACTACATTTTGAACCTAATTTCTGTCGTAGATTTGGGTTATTTGATATTAAAGATTGGTGATGGCAAGTTGTAAATTACCGGGCGAATTCACCCTCATAACAATTCTATTCACCATGATATTTTTTCCCTAGGAAATCCTTTAATCTCCAACCGAATCATTAATATATAGTTTTTGTGCAAACAAATCTTGTCACGCCTCAGAGCGAGTGTCTACATAGTGTCTTACTGCTGATCAATTGGATTTAATTACTTCATAATTATGGACACTCTACATAGAGTGATCCAGTTTCTCAAATACCTTATAACATATAGTACAAAATCATTTTGTTTTATGGTTGATAGCTCACCAATTTCACTTATAGCTTTGTAAATGATTGGTTACATGGGTTTACATACCAATGCTTGGTTCCATGTCGCAAACCCCTGCAGAGAAAACCTTACAATTGATCTTTACGTCCACAAAGCCGTCATCAGCCGTCCATCAGCTTAAGAACTGAGCCTGCTTTATAAATGTAGATGTAAATGTTCAATTTGGATTGATTTCCTTCATTTTACGGTTTAAAATGATTTAAAACATTTTAAAAGTTATTTCTAAATGGGTTCCTCATGAAGTGTGTTGGCAACAGCAGGTGTCATTACACGCTCACACCCCACAACGCCCTCTGCCCTTCAACTCCAACACCTCCCATGTGGGTCAGATTTTCAGAAACTGTACAATTGGCAGCTGTACACATTCTGCTGAATTAGGCTGCAATTTGGTCAATACTAGGTAAATTCGAGTATATTTGGCATTGCATTGGTTCTAGCAATATGTTTGGTTAGGTTGAATTGTATTTTGAACTGTATTCTGTCTGAAATTTGGGTTATTTGAGAGGATTGGCGAAGGGGAATTGTACACTTTCTGGCGGTTTCACCCATATACAAACATCTCCACCGTCACCCACGGCCTCTTTTCTTGCTGCCTTCAACTCTCACACACTTTCATTCATTGTGTGCATAGGGGTTTCTTTGCACATGCTATATATCTGTCATTTCAAAAGCATAGCTGTCATTTTACACAATATAGTGGTTGCCATACACTCATTTGTCAATCCTTCTGACAAAGGCGGTCACATCTGCATACTTTCAGATAGCTATTCCTCTGTCCAGATACTTTCTAGTGGGTAGGGCAGGAATTTTGTCCTATCAGAAGCAGTTCGCAGTGTGTGGATGCTATAGGCATTGTTTGACATTGATATATCTTTCAGACACATCCCAGGCCAGCTCAACCACACTGCTGACGTTCTCAGCCGAGAGCACCTCTCTTATGCAAATGCCTGGAAGGCAGGGAGGCAGAGAGAATTAGGGATCACTACTATCTTCAAAACACTGACCCATGTATATAATTATATGTGTTAGACTTACTTCCTACTGTTTTATATTCTTACAGACCCGACCATGGACAGGTCTAAAAAGGGCTGCACTAAGGCAGACCGAGGCAAGAGAAGAAGGGACCAATCAAAACCACAACTCAGCTGTGAGAATGTACCTCAAATTCTCACAAAAGATGAGAATAAACCATCTAGACCCAGAGATGGCAGAGATGTGTGCATATAGAGCACCTGGCTGTCCAGGACCAGGGACCTGTCACAATAAGAACAACACATCCCACCTACGTCAATCCCTAAGTCTGGCCGAGGCCCAGATCTATGCAAGGTACATATCATCCCAGAATCAAACGAGCAGTGGAAGCAATGGACAGAAGGAGAAACCACCTACCAAACAAGAAACTTCCAGTAACTATCTCCCTGATCAGGAATGTTCTCTCCATGTCCACTAAGAAGGCAATAAAAGCACCAAGTCTGCAACATTATGTTATACCCATGCAAATATGAGCTTGTCCCCCATATCAGCGGTCCTTACAGTACTCCAAAACAACCCAACTATTTACAATGATGAACCAATGTTCTTATTTAATGACACTCGAAAACCCATCGCCATTAATTATTGCAATAAACTATGGTATCAAAGCCTACACAAACTCGGTATAGAAAATCAACGGCGAATGGGGCACATCTACAAGGCTGCAGTGACACTACCATTCAAAGATAAGGTGGCTGAAAGAGTTCAGCCATATTTCACCATTATTCAAATCTGTATCAAATGCAATTCACAATGTCATATCTACCACAAAATAATTTTATATTATATCATCTTCTTATCCATCATAATAATATTTTTTCAATCCATTCCTCCTGATTCCCATATTTCTAATACATTCCTGGTGGTTTTTGGCGATAGACACTAAATTATCAATATTTTAATCGAAGAACTTCTACACCTATATTTCATATACTACAAAATTGTATCTATTATATAAATGGTACCAAAATAAATTATAAATAACGTCTCCATAACACCGCCTCTCTCCTTCATTTGGGTTGAGTCGTTTAATGAGTGTTAACTGAGAGTGCAGCTTTAATATCAACAGTCTAAATGCAGTCTAAAGACCCTCGCTAGCCAGACATAAGCAGACCTTGGGAAGTCAACCTTTGATACTATATTATCTCATGACTTATTCACTCGTTCATGGATATTTATAAAGCTGTTAGAGGCGCGGCTTAAAGGCAACTCTTTAATGTATCATCTGCCGTGTGGCAAAGTTTAAGGCTCTCAATTTTCATAGGCAGTTTCAAGCGCCTCAAATTGCCTCAACTTTGTGAGCAGCTTTCACCTCATCATACTTCTGTGGGCTCCTGGAGTAGATAAGAGCGACTCAAGAGTGCATCTCTGACTCCTTACTGCTCATTTTTCTTATGTAGCTCAAGACTCAATTTCGCAATTTCAAAACAGAGGGGAGAGGGAGGCTGACTCAGCACAATTCCCAAAGTGCTTCGGTTGCCAATTCCTGGTAACCTGGCAAAAATACCCCCCTAGCAGGTTATGACTGATTTGGGTAAAGGAAGTCATGTACTTTTAGAATCAGAGGCTCGGGGGTATTTCTCAAGGTTAATGTGGTTGGCAGCCAGACCAAAGCTAGCCAAATCTCTCTCATATGTGATGTGTTACAGGAAAATGAGTCACGAATGGCAAAATGTGGATTTTGAGATACCATCATATTTGAAAATATGAGATCAAGCTGATTCCAATGAACATTAGGATATCTATAAGTAATTTCTTTTTTTATACATGAAAAAAAGCCATATTTCTTGATGGTCAATTAATAGTGAAGTAGCGCCAATACACTCCTTATGATAACCTCAGATATGTATAGATGCATTCAATATACACTCTTGATTTTTGGTATAGTTGTATAATTTCATGCTACTTACAGCGCTAAACATCTCAGAACTGAAATCTAGAGAAAGGACTCTTGTGGAAAGACAATTGAAATATATATTTCTTTTGCGACTTGTGACTCATTTTCCAGTAATATAAGAAAATATAACATAATCGGTCTACAAGACAAGGAATGCTCGTATCTCAAACAATATAGTATGGTCATATCATTTTTGCAAAAATGCCGAAGAAATCATGTTAAGGAGGATGTTAAGGTAAGCATTCATAAACTGTTTTCCTTCTGCTGCAATTCCATCGCGGACTTGTGTAAGTTGAGCATGGAACCATTTCATTGGATAATAAGGTTGTGTGAAGGAAGAGAAATGTATTCCATAGAAGGCGTACATAGTAGATAGATACTAGGTATGCACTAGCTATGCAAAGTATCACAGCTAATTACTAGTTTGAAAACCTTTTCTATTTTTGCACCTGAACCCTCTAATTTCCATTTTATTCTAAAGGAGCAGTATCAAATAAATGAGGCGATTATGTTTCTTTTCAGCACGAGGGGGAGGGGGATTATGCTTTTGAGGAGTTTTCTATCATCTGTTCTTCTGAGAGATCTCGTCTTGTTTTACCTATATATATTCAGGGGATAAGCTAGAGCTAACAGATGTACTTCTCTTCTAACCAAGTTTCTTTGTACAGCATCAACATTCGTCATTCTGGGCAGTTTCAACGCTATTCTTATAGCACAATTTTAAATCGTTTGAAGTTTGTGGGCGTATATTCTTTTTTGCAAAACTGCCGAATAAATCTCACATAAGCCAAACAGTGCACCGGCAGCCCCACAATGCCTGTCATGTTCACCGCATTGGCCATGGTATGGTATGGTATGGGTTAAGGCAGGACCATTGCTGACAGGAAACCAATAATTCATCTTGTTTTTCATCTCTGCAACCAATTTTCCACCCACCTACTCCTTCTCTTCTTATAATTACAATGTATTGATAATGTCACATTCATTACATACCGAAACGAAAGAAACACTATATATATATAGCAGGGCATATACTATCAAGAAAACTACTACCAACGTGTACTACAGTGTAGGCATGGCCAGTGTATAGTCAATAAGTTTTGGATTTTCTCATATGATATGTCAATGAGTGAAAAAGAGGTGACAAATGATAGAAATAGTTTTAATGAGGAACAGACGCCGTGCGTAAATTCACAGAGGCATCTTAGTTCTCATATCACAATATTACACACTGGTTCAGTCGTGTCACGTCTCACAGAAAATCAACGACAGTCAAGTATCAGACAAAGCCAATATTATTATTAATTAATGAATTATTAGTAAATTCTAACCACAGCTGCTTTAAAGGAATATCTTTCTTCAAGACCATTCTAAAGTATTGATAGTCGCCCCAAGCTGGTATCATGTGAATGCGATATGAAATGGTGACTATAGCCCATAGCTAGTAGAAGTAAAAGAATTAACTGTTTCTGTGTATGCGTTATGTATTCATAAATTGTGAAATGAACAAAATATATATAATTGTAGAATTCTGATTACAAAGGGAAAACAATGGGCCAGTAAATTACGTTGGCTAAGTAACTGACGAAAATATGGCGAAATCCAGAAGATATATGAACGAATACAAAAATAACAAAAAGGTTATTCAATACAATTCCATTCAGTGATGTAACAAATGTTTTATTGTGGATCAAAATGGTTCATACCTCCTTCAGATTGTTTGGAAACCTGATGCCACATTGTCGCTGCTCAAACAACTGGAATGAATAGAGATTACACAGTAAAACTCATATTTGCAGACACCTCTATAATCAGAGCATCCTACCATTATGGACAGTCGATGTTATCTCCTATAGTACACTATTAGAGTGGCTACTCATCATTCTGGACATGTCAGCATTGGGCACCCTTTGGCCAAAACCCTATAGGGTGTTTGCAAAAGAGCCGCTTAGCTATATGATCCTCCGTCAGTGAGACCTTCACTTCAAACATAGCCATAGCACGTGATACCGGGCTCAAATATTAGTTGTGTGCAGCTATACAGAGAGACGAACTGGCCTCACACCTTTGCATAGATCTGCAAGTGATCCTATGAGCAGGGGCCTGTTGTACAATCTAAGTAAAGGAAAATTGTGTGTGGAAATACGTGCACTTTTTTCTTTTCATTCAATGGGTAGGCATACAAATCCCACCATCGTGTGTGTAGGCTATACCTACCATTTAGGGAATCTCACTTATAGGAACGATTTCTTTCTTCTTTCAGGTTACAGAATTCACATAAACATGTCCTTTTCTTAGCATATATACAACAGGCCCCTGGGTTCAATCAGTACAGTGCATTAAGCCTAGAGCAAATATCCATATTCCATTAATGGTCTTTACCCCTAATTATGCGTTTTATTTGTCCCTGCCCAGAGTGCACCTAGATATGACTTATGCACCACACAACGGAGGTGAGAAGTCGAGTGCTCATATCTTTTATGTTGGCTGTATTCCCGAACGTTAATGCATTCTTGTATAAGGCTTGGGCACTCAAACTCTCCACAGAGCAATACTATATGGCGATATAGATATATGCTTTTATGAGGCTTTGGCTGAATTGCACTATGAAAAATACCTTTGATGTGTGAATGGTATTCCAACGATAAAGGGTTTTAATATACATGCTGTGGTGGATATGAGGTTTATGTAAATAATTCTAGTGGTTGCTTTACATAATCAGTCCACTATCTATCTGCCTATTGGGCATATATCCTGACGCCCTCATATTATACACATAGGCTATCACTCATGATTTCTATAACTGCTTAAGATGTTAAGTCTAGGTCCAAACCCTAAGATCAGATAATAATGGTATGTCCGTGATTAGAGGCCTACTTTGCTAATCGGTTCCTGGCCTAGGATTCGGCGCTCTAGTGGGAATATTATGACATTTTGTGGTCTTAATGGAATTATAATGGCGCTTTGCGGTTTGAGGCAAGAGGCTTTCCCTCCGTTTGAAGGGACTCTTTGGTCCTAGACTGTGTTCACTTTCCTCTTATTTCACACCGTTTACCAACTGTCAAAAAACCATAACAGGGCATTTGGTATTGACTCAACAAAATAGATCCCTCACTCTATACAGCCATCAGATGTTGTGTTTAAAATAATGTGTCCCTCGCCTATTCAACAAATAAAAAAAAAAACAACAAAAAACGACAGCTTTTTGTAGCCAGTCACACATTATCTTTAATTTCTTTGATACTTTCAAGCCCAAACTTTTAAGTTATTGCACATGAATTATTTGCATACATTGTCATATTCCCGGTTTTGTCAGTTGTACATTATATCTGATTTATTAGGAAAGCATTAGAATGTCCGGTAAATACTGGACATTCCATTTAGATAACATAACAACGCCCAGTATATATATATATACCAGACGTACATTCCTATCTAACCTGTATATCTTCCTGATGATAGTTAAACCTAGTATCCACTGAGCCATTGGGGCAGCTGGTGTTGGAACCAGAGATGGAGATGAAAGATTAAGGTGGCTGACTGTCAGCCAACAGCAGATTGCCTCCTATCAAGTTTGGACGAATCCAATTGTGGGGCCGTTATTTGCATCCCACCAGATATGATGCATAGCTTTACACAAGATCGACCATACATCGTTCTGTGTTCCTCTCTACTTCTCATAATCAGTACTTAACACTGGCGGAGTAAACCCGGGTCTTTTCACAGTACTTCTCTCAACAGGAATACCCTGTACACAAAATAAGGAGTTATGGGCATTTATTGAAACATGGACATGTAAGCAATCAGATCAGGCTTAGCGCTCTGTGGGCCCTCTTAAGCCTGTAGAAGAGACCAAGACCATTACATAAACCGTCTAACGAGTCTGTAAAACCCACTGTAGTAGTTTGTGATCAATCGTATAATGACCAGCAACTTGTCTGTCTAGAGCAATATTGAGACAAGGGACAGCCTGGTGTAGACTGCACGGACATCGTGTCTTTACAGACATGAGGCTGGCAGCTAGCCAGGCCTAAACTAACATCCTATGGCGGCCCTGTCACCCCCTCACACTTCCCACCAGCACGGTCACGTCAAACTGCTAAATGCTGCAGCTTAAGTCAATATGGGTTTTACTCATTCCCTAATTGTGTCCATTGCATATCACTGACATACTTGGAATATTATATTCGTTTAAGGTTCAGTTCTTGTGTTAGATAAAAACTACCGTAGTTTTACTGATTGATTGATGGAAAAAGTGTTTTGTTATTCAGGAAATGACATGATATTACATTGTGCTCAGACACACCTGATTTATTATTCTTTTCAGAAATATTTAGTTCACACCTTTAGTTCAATAATTATACTAGAAGTAGTTCATTTAATGTTTAGTTCTTGTGTGAGTTATAAACTACCGTCGTTGTACTGTTAGTTAGAAACTACACAACTAATTGCATTGATGAAACTAGCTATATATATGTTGTCAGTGGCAGAGACTGAAAACCCTGCTTACATAGGAGTCTCTTCTGGCAAGATCTGTACATTTGGATCAAATCAAAGCAATTGTCAATCAATCATTGATACTATTAAATGCTAAGTTAATTGGTATTGCCCTATTCCCATTATCTTTTCTAATAATTCCAAGTAATTTTCTTGTCATAATTATTTTCCCAGTAAATAATTCCCTTTGCTTTTCTGTTGATGTGATTTCTGAGAACATTGGGACTATTCCTATTTTCAGTCAACGGTCATATGTGTTCTGGGTCAGATCGTCAGAAAATATACAATTGGCAGCGCTACATATTGTTGAAGGTCTGCTCACATTTTATTGCAGTGATTCAGAACATCTGTGCGTTTATGTTAAGCTCTATTTTTAACCTCATTGTTTTAAGAATAACTTCTATTGGCTTTATATTGGTTTACTCTTCTATTCTGGCATCATCATATGGTTATTAGTACTGTTGTTAGGTCTTCAAATAATGTATCAAAGCGGATAGACTTGTAATTCACTGAGGATAACATCAATTTGATATAATGTGCTAATACAGAATGAAAAAACTTCCATCATTTAGTCATGGCAAGCAGAAATTGACTATATCTGATTTTGTAATACACAAGGTCTCTTTTTCTCAAATCGTGTATACTAAATACCTTGGTTTCGATAAGTATCACCAACACTGATACAGCACAAAGTGGCAAGTGGTTCTACTGTGATAATGCTCGAGCCCGAGTCTTTTAAGTAATTAGTTTTTCTTTTATGTTTTAAAAAATGGTCTATATCATTGTACTTTAATTTCTTCTGGAAAATAAGATCCTTTTAAAAAATAATATGCCTTGAATTAAGGTTATTTGAGAGGATTGGTGAAGGAGAATGGTACTGTTTCTTGTGCCCTGCCTCATGAGTTCATGTCTCATGCACTCCTTCATTAGGATGATACCTACCTTAGTGTACAATGATAGCACACCTCCACTCCTCATGGTTTATCATTTGTCTCATCATGTGCCTTAATTAAGGCATAACGAGACAAATGACAAAGGTCGGGGGAAGGAGGTACAATTAATGTCTGAGAATAACTAATATCAGTAAATAATAAATTGGTGATATTTGTACAATATTTAATAATTGATCTAAATATAATGAGGTTACAAAATGTAACGTTATGTTATATAACATAAGCAGGAATAGGGGAGTTGCGTGTCTCACATGCTCATGTCTATCACAGTGCATGCTGGGATGGGGTCAGTTAAAATATTTAGCAACACTTTTTATCGACAAATGGAAGTATCTTTTCACCAATATCACAGCTTGTGTAAATGATCTATAAAAGCCAAATGCATGATGGGAAGGATGACGCCTTGTGTTATGGAACATGTAAAACACATGGCTATTTATATGAGATCACTGTTAAATATTTCATGCTGAACATAACATGTTTTCTACATAGAATATGTAATAGCTTTTACACTGCCATACAGCTCCCAAAATCCCGTGCGAATCGAGATTCAAGATGGCGGACATGCAAATTCCCTATTAGATGCTTCAATATCTATAATTCAGTCCCCGCTGGACCTGCTAGCACAGACCCCATCGGCTATATCCCTTCTGGAGAAAGAAAATCCTTGAAGATGTCTGTGAGTTCAGCTAGCAGTGTATTGTTGAATGTGGAGATATTGCTACGAGAGATGTACAATATAGGATCGTCTGTATGCATAATCTGACCACAGATTCAGGAAGGATAGGGTTCAGGTGCAATACCATTTAGATGTAAATGAGAAAGGAGAGAGGGCAGAGTATGAAGCCCTCCTTGTATGGAGCCCTCCTTGTTTGATAGTTCATGTTACACAAGGGTGAACTCGTCCGACAACCAAGTTTAAGACATAACTATGCTCAAAAGATATTTTAATGTAATCAGACAGATTGTTTTTTCAATCAACACAATACCAGATTTACTCCGATTTTCCAGGTTTTTATCATTTTTTAGCAGGATTTTACAGAATTACAAACTGTGCACAGCGAGAAATTGCGCAATCTAGACGACCTGACTGACATAAAGATATGCTGATGTTTTCCAAATGCTCCAGCTTTAAGAACACAATTTAAGATTCATGAAGTTACAACTAAAAGAACAGGATAAAGTCCTTTGAAACACCAACGAGATGTTAAGGTTAACAATTTAGTTTAAGCCCAAAGCTGCCCAGAATAAAAGTAATGTCACAGACAATCACTAAATGCTTGGTCTAGTAACAGTTGTACTAAATTATGGGCTTACAACTGGGAACAGGCTCTTACAACTATACCATGATTGGTCCTTGAAGTCTTCTGACTAATGCTTTGTCATACAAAATGCATTGCCTAGATGGGAGCTTCCTGACAAGGGTGAATATCTGGCCGAACATACGCCAGTGTACATGTAACTAACAAGCGAACACAATGTTAAGCCTTGCCTAATGTGTTACAGCAACCAATTACTGCAGAATCAATGGTTTACGGTGACTTTATACTACCGTTGTTTCTCCACCAATGTTATGTGTAATCTACTGAGTGGAAGGTAATAGTGTAACGGGTTTAGATCAATCACAAATGGTCATATGGAGTTGGTCCTCTGTCTCTGTGACTCCGTCCTATCAACAACATTAAAGCTGCGTTCTCAGCTATCATATCAAATGATATCTTATTGACGCAATCTTCAGCTGGTCTTATAAACATTTGTAATCAAATGGGTTGAGAGAAAACGGTCGCTGGTCAGCGTCAATAAGTAACACCACCACAGGAAATGACTTTGGAAGCCCTGCCGCAAATGCAACAGACGAAAAATCCTCTAAAATGTTGGTCAAATGACATATATACATGCGAAAGGCAGAGGATTGGGACAGGTCCTCCAAGAGACTTCCTCTTCCAGTACATAATTATTATGTGGAACTGATGTAGAATATACGGTACATATATTCTAGGGTCACCTTGGATGGCAGACACTTCTCTTCTGTGGAGTATTGGTTTGCCTGGAGGTCGTTAATAAGATGGTGGTTATATTGTTCGCAATCCATCACATTTAAACCCTGAACTACAAAATTGGAGCTTGCTTAGGAAGAACTAAATTTTTCATTATAATCCACTCCCAACTCATCTAAATATCAACACTGAATCGCAACATTTGATTGTGTTATATGTTTCCAAAATGATTATTATCTTGTTTAAAACTTATTCGGAGAACCCATTACAACTGAGGTCTCGGCAATTACTAAAGGTCTTACCATATGGTCATTGATTGACCTGTAATAACAATGTTATGCTGCAAAAGCAACATTGTGAAATCCTCCACAATTCTGGTCAAATGATATTTAGATGGTTGTGAACAGAACGGAGCAACAAATAGTTCTTAAATCTTTAGTTTTTGACCGATGTAACGAGGAATGCACCTTGAACCAATGTTTCTAAGCTAACGAGATGACCATTGAGCCTTTAAATTATTAAAGTCATAGGACATGACACTGCAGACTTATATAACTACCCCTAGACTAACACTCTACCTTCTAGGCCATGGAGATACTTTGTTAAACTTCATTCATACGTGATGTGTTATAGAAAGATGAGCCACCAGTCGCTTAACTATCTGTATAACAAGAACTCGATCCTAGTAGGAATGTTGTCATTGTTCCACAGTTTAGTTTTCTTAGTAGTAGCAATACATGTACCAAATTCCAGGAATATATCTCTATTCGTTTCTGAGGTTATCCTGGGCAGTATATCTAATTAATTTACTAATGATTGTCCCTCAAGAAATATCGCTAACTTATTTTTCATGCATAAAATAATTAGAAGTACTTATTTAAATAGATGCCCTTAGTGTTTACCATCATTGGAATCCCGTTTGTCTCATCTTTTCAAATATGATAATATCTCAAAATCCATTTTTGCCACTTGTGACTCATTTTCCTATGACACATCGAGTATTACTGGTGAATGGGACAAGGACAGAGCCCATCTTCTTTGTCTTTATTTAATGTCTAGACTCGCTGGCTCCATATTAGAAAGAAGACAATACACATAATAGGCTATGGGTATACCATGGTCTCGATGAGCCTTTTGTGTGCATTGTATTTCATAAAAATGAATGCCTTTTATGGCTCTTACACTATAGTCTATTGACATGATGCCTTCTATAGCTATGGAAATGAATGAAGAAGGTATACATATTTCCCTTCCAGCCTCAGGTGGTAGACATAATAAATGGGCATAGAACGGGGCTCTAGGATAGAATCCTTTTGTAGCAACCATGCCAAAAGATGATTTAATATCCTCAAGGGGAAATATAATGACTTACCTGAAAGAGATTCTGTCATTTGTATTTGTTTTTAATGAATATTTTATGTATCAATACATTGTACTCAGTTGGATTCCTGAGTTCTTTGTTACCCAGGATAGTGACATGGAGATTGTTCGACAGGATTATGCAGTCATTCCAATATTTGTTGTAAATCGTATATCAGAGGTTTCTGTATCTCCCATACTCTATATTATGGGCAAAGTCGCCTGAAAAGGTACACTTTGCCTGCACCAATTCTCTCAAATAATCCACATTATATGCCATAATAAATACACTTCATGTTTTTTTGTCGATATTGATACTAATCTAAATAAGAGCTCTGACAAATGACAAAAAACTGACAAATTTCCATCTACATCCGATATTAGGTAAATGAATACCTTCTGTTTGGGTTGACATTCACTCATTTTATCATAGCAATTAATATTTATTGCAGCACCTTTTTTTCAAAGTCATACTTCATTATGGCACTGTGGAATGACACATGGGTCAGGGCGTCGGAAAATATACCCTCGGCAGCTCTGCACATTTTAGTTAATTTTGCTAAATTAAGTTGAAAGATAATAAATACAAAGTATATCTGAGTGGATTTGGTATTGCGCTGACTCAAAACGTCTGTTTGGTAAAAATATTTTGTTAATTTTGAACCTTATTTCTGTCACGAATTTGGGTTATTTGGGTCCGCGGATATTTAAGAGGATCAATTGGTGAATACGAATTGTACAATTTCTGCAGAAATGGTCCAGGTCGTCTGACGACCTACTCACCTACAATTTACTGATTTATTGCATATTTGAATATTAAAAAGGTACTCACGATTGATTAAATATTGATCAGTGGGCACCCTATACTGTAACATACCGCACACGTCATGTTCTATGCGAGTGGGCGTGACGTATTTATTCCCTGAATAAAGAAATGTTACCAAAAAAATAATATTGAGATATTAAAAATGTACTCACGAGGACTGACTGCCGTAACGACTACAACTGATATGAGGACGATTGCAATTAATGCCACGAAAGAATGGGTTTTCGCCATCTGCAAATAGGAAAAATCAATTAGTTGAGGTGAGATGGTTTTAGGCAAAAATCTGTTTCTTAAATGGGAAAATTAAAAATGGTTCAGCCGGGGGTCACTAACAGTTAATTTAATTGTGTTCAATGTCTCCTCCTCTCTCTTTCCAAGTTTCCAGTGAGATTTAATGGTTGTTGACTCTTCAAGCAAATACAGATACTCTTAGTTAAGTTGTGCGAAAGAGGAAACTTTAAGATCCATGCACATCAAACTAATGTTTCAAGTCACTAGAATTACTAGACATATTAACCCTTGTATTCGTCCATCAGAATGCCTATTTTACATCACTGACGTACCTGAAAAGTGCATTTAGGAATGTGAACAAACCTGCCTGTACAGCCGAAATAAGGAATTTAATTAGAGTAAAAAATAAGGCCTTTAGAAAGGCCATTAAAGTTAAAACTTATTTAGTATTTTGGACGCACACGAGACGTCTAAAATATCGAGTAAAAGCTCTCACGATTAAAACAATATAGAATATATTGCTAGACAACTTTTATCAAAGGTATATATGCAAGGTATATAAGGCTGCTGCAGATTTTGGGAATAATTTCTTTGGTAAAATAGGGACCAACACTAATCAGGCTGTAAGACAGCCGGTTGTAATGGGCAAGCGTCGTATTGTCTCATGGGATGGCCCTATTAGTAACGAGAATCTTAAAGATGTTATAAGAGAAACCGATTTCACAAAATCTTCTTGTATTGTTGGGTTGTAAAGACCTCTTTATTGAAGATGTTCTTAATTGCAGCAGATATCAATAACATTGTATCTCTGTTTAACCGAATAAGAATTTCTGGGGTTTACCCACAGAATTGGAATTGAGACGATTGACATATGTTAAACATCTACTAAACCGAGATAGATGCCTGTTAATATATAAGATCTTTATCTTACCCACCATTGAAAAATCATGTATTTTCATGGATCTGTCTAATAAAGTCAACTATATTAGACTGCAGAAATTACAGAACAAGGCCCTCTGATATATACGGTAGAACATATGCTGAAGAAGGAGTGTTTAATATTCATGTTTGATGCAAAATTATGCCCCTTGCTGTAAGACGGGAGATAAGAACTATAAATTTGCTGAAAAACACTGGTACCTTCATAAATGGTGAAAGAGGTCATATCTTACGGAATGGAAACCGAAACAGAAGCATGATAGGTAGTCACTAGTTCATGGAACAAGCTACCCGAACGCTTAGGCATTATAGAAGATGAGAAAGGTGTTAATAATTCTATCAATAAATATTACCATAATGGTTTCATTAATTCTGGTAGAGTTGAAATGTAGAATCGGACTTGTTGTCTATCTACTGCTCACACCAATGGGATTTTAACTTGATTTGTCATCAACTCGACTAGTGCATTATCTCGAATGATTCGTCTTTTTGTTTATCAATTTTACATCATAGTTATCACCAACTCCTGAAGAAGGGCAAGTCGCCCGAAATCTCGAGATAACCAAATAAAACAACAATCAAGTTTATTATGCTCTTTCATCAATTACATCAACTATTTTAAGCCAGCCTCCCCGATATACAGCGAGCCCCCTTCCCTCTACTGTATTATACATCATAGTTAGTTGAGCCTAAAAATGGAGGAACGCCTCTATGATAATATGTTTACTTATTACTTGCTCAATTGTAGAGCTTTGCCTAGTGTTTGATGATCTGCTTGCAATTCAATGTTTCCTTTCGTGCATAGAAGATTCCGATTTGTATTAACGATTAACGATTATCCTTTTGAAATTATAATGTAATACCCAACGGTCTGTATGCAAGAGCATGACGCGAATTAGTATGTTTTAGACGTGTTTTTAAACCCTATTATAGTTTTTTGATTGTTTAGGCTTCACCTGCAGCACAAAGTTATCTGTTTCTTATGCTATATAGATTTCTGTGATTTTGTCTCATGAATGTATTACATATCATATATCAAATTAACTAATTATTGCCATAAAATCTGCTTGTAATTAATGCTCTATGCCTTATGCAATCAAGCCACACTGAGAATATCAACGTCCGGGGCTGAAATGTATTGTTGTTATAGCAAATGGCATGATGGCGGGTTCAAACTGATTGAGACCCATCAGAAAATGGGAGAAACCCCGCAGGGGTGAGTTCTTGTTTTCCGAAGGGTCGAGATCAGTTTGAGCCCGAACAAAGTGCCATTTGCTATTTATTACACATTCTTTTTGGATGTTAAAAAGTAAATTTAACTTGTATAGCCTTTAGTTTAGCTCGAGGAGGCTTGATTCACTGCAATTTGTAATTACGCGGTCAGGACGACATCATTTCTAACTGCTTTGTAGGCCTATGCTGCACCAATGAGATTGCATCTTTACCCGAACTGATCACATGTGCAGTTACGGTCAACCGAACTGCACCCCCAAAGTGCACCTTTCTAACTGCTCATGTGTGTAATATTATTCCTGAATAAACACATTTTCAAATCAAATCAATCATCTATATATATATAGTTCTTGTGTTAAATAAAAACTACTGTTAAAGGGCCACTCTTAGAGGCCTCATTACTTGTAGTCGTTACTTTACGATGGTGCTAAGAAGCCTTTAAAGGGTGGGTTCATTGCCCTTCTACTACTCCCGCTATTCATCCCGTTACACAGTCTCTTGCTCCTATTTCGGTAGAAGTGGGAATCTTCATGTTTCTCGTTCAGCAGCGAGTTAGAAATGAAAGAAAGCTTGAGTTTGGCGACGACCCTGTCATGAAAAGAACACTTTAAAATCATATTTTTAAATTCCAGTGGTGAACCTGGTATTGGTTGACTGAAATATGCCACATGTGATGACAAACCCCACATCAAATCCAATGCATATAATAACATTCAAATATCAAATATTAAACAGCCATAACATAGAAGATGTGATGGGAGTTGGGGACAATGCCAGTGCCTGAATATAAGAGCACAATGCATGGCGTGTTAAGTAGTGTATGTAAAAGGGACACTTACTCGGGCACTAGTGTTCGAGGTGACAAGAGTGGTCATGTTACTATGATGATGCAGAATCCCTGGTGGGGTTAGGGTGTGGATGGTACATGACTACCTCCTTCATTACAAGCTCCTAATCTCACAGGGAATGTAAGCCTTTTATGCCTATATATCGTACCATCAAGTCATGTCTTGAGAACTTGCGTTGGAATACCCCCTCCCACACACTTTCTACCTTCTATAGCGGGACAAAATTAGAACATGTTACAAACTGTTAGTAATGAATTCATAACGATGTAATACCAATGACCATGTAAAATACAGGGCTAAAGGAAGACTTAAATTAAATAAAACTTAACTTGAATAAATACAGGTAGTTATTCCCATTCATGCTCTTCCCATATCAATTTTTGTACTTTTTTATTTATTTGTAAAACTGGGAATTACGCATTACGCAAAGGTTGCTACAACTATTTTTAAATGAAAAAATAATATAAAACACATAATGATATGGAAATATGTATTTTTCAAATGTCTTTTCACAGGATCTCTTCGTAGGATTTCTACAGCTTTTATGGTGTTAGGGCTTAGTGCTTATAGTTGTATTAGTAACGTTACATGTATCCAATTTAAAGACTTGGTCTAATATGTCTATGCCTTCATCCAATTTAAAGACTTGGTCTAATATGTCTATGCCTTCATCCTAAAGAAGTATATACAACAACTACTTTTACCAGCGATTATGCATCCAGAAATATCGTTAACCTATTTCTCAAAGATAATCAGGTGAAAAAGTAATTATTAGATGAGCTTAATGTTAACATCCTTCAATTCAACCTAACGCCATCTTTTAAAATGCGATGGTATTTCAAAATCTATTTGTTGCGACTCATGACTCGTGATCAAGCAGGTTCTACTGATGGTAAAAATTAGGAATAAGTAGTTATCTATTTTTGTTATACCTGGAAAAAGTCATTTTCAGATATAGATGGGCGACTTTGCCTAGATATAAGGTTTACAACAAAGATTGAAGTGACTGCATACTCTTGTAAAACAATCTCCATGTCACTGTCGTGGGTAACAACGACTTCAAGAATCCAACTGAGTACAATGTATTGATACATAAAATATTCATAAATAAAAAATACAAATCTCATGACGGAATTACATTTCCCGTGTTGAGGACGTTAAATCATCTTTTGGCATAGTTGCTACAAAAGGATTCTATCCTAGAGCCCCGTCCTATGTCTATTTATTATGTCTACCACCTGAGACTGGAAGAGACATATGTATACCTTTTCCTTTCATTCACATAGATATCAGAAATAGGAGAGCTGTCGGAGATAACTCGGTGCGGGGGCTTTTAGTGCAAGATGTGAACTGTATATCATATAAACTCTCTCCCTCTGTGAGGGTGAGTAACTCTGAGCTACCTCTAGCGCCCTCGCCGGTCTATGGGACACTCTGCTTGACGTACCAATATCGCAAATGTGTTCCTTTTTCAAGAGACAGATCTATAGCTTGCCCACACGTTTCAATAAGAACCGTGCATAAGCTGTACAAGCATTGGGTTTGAATGGGGAGCTTAGTGAACATGGACAGCGCAGACCACGTGGGGCAGTGGGCGTAGACATGTACCCAGAGACACGCCCCTTCCCCTACCACTTCATTAAGGGTTGATAGGGAACTTGCCTGTCCGCCATCTTGGATCCAGATTAGAATGGAATTATGGGATTATGTAAAACTATAGAAAACATGTCATGTTCAGCATGGGATATTTATCGGAGATTTCATGGCAATATCCATGTGTTATACATGACATTGTTTCCATGACACAAACCTCCACCATTCCCTTCAAATTCTGTTATAAACAGAAGCAGAATATTGATAAATCCAGTCTTGTAAGTCATATATAATATGAGTAGATTTGGTAAGACTTTGTTTGTCGTAATAGCTGAGAATGCAGCTTTAGACTCACATTAAAAGCGAAGTTCCGATATTCCAATACCAAAAGCTAAGTTCTGCCAACTCCATAAGACCAACATATGCGATACAAAATTAATATTAATTATTCGGCTTAGATGTTGGGTCCTAATGTATTGCGGCCCGTGGCATCGATTAACAAGCCATAACTCTATTATATTTGGCCATTTATAACTATTGCCAAGGAAGGAAGTTGCACGTCGATCAAAGGTTGTCGTTACATTTGTCAATTGGTTTTTGCGAAGTAATCTGTACTGAACAACTTGTTAGATGCTATCCTCTATTCGCTTTGGTATTTCCCATTAGTTTTGATTAACTCTGGATATAGGAGTAGGGCGGAAATTACAAAGTAATTCCTACTAAAGGCTTATATATATAGTCACGTTGCCCGTGTGAATTACGTTTCCATATGCGATGTGTTAAAGTGTCAGTAAACCCCAAAATATTATGAGCAAATCCATTTCCTTGCTATTATTGAAATGTAACCACCCCGGTTTTACTTAATTCAACTTATTATTTAGTGAGTTTTACCCATTTAAAGGAGTAAAAAAGTAGTTACACTTAAATTTTAAATCTTTTAAAATTGCTTCTATTGAATTCTATTTATTTCCAGCATTTCATTGGGCCTCCCATGATTTTTCTTCATTTTTCTTTCATTCAAATAAGCAAAAGACGATTTAAGAGTCAAAAGACGGCCACATGGTGGTATTGCTCATACACATACATGTATATGGCTTTCCCTAGACTGTATGCAGACGAAGCTGTCAACCTGACAAACCATCAAGTTGGTAGTGATCGAGAAGGAGAAGGATGGAGTCTATTCTTTCCACCTTCCTATATCCTTCTTTGGAAAGGTAAAAAAGGAGATCCATGGGGTCTCTTCAATCCTCATTATTTCTGTATGGTGTAACATCCATGGACCTCACAGACAAGCATTGTTGAAAAGAAGTTCACCACAATAGTAGCATACAGTACAGCAGCCTGTATACAGTAACAAACCTTACAAGAAGTTATTCTTGCTAGTATGACGTCATTCTTGCATATAACTCTGGGAATATGGTAGCTCCCTGCGTTCCGGAATATAGCAAGTATAGGTATTAGGAATGGCCCTCCAATGATGTATAAATGAATGAATTACATATTACTACCTACTGAACATCATATTTTAGTTTTTCTCAACGTCTGGAAACGCATTATAGTCAGTCCAGTGTTTCCCTTTAGAGATATAGATGCTACAATCGAACTACAACAATTACTTAATATTTGAGCTGGGAGTAAATTATTATAAACACCGAAATGCCAATATGTTTTCAGAAATGTTTTCTGGTGCTGACTATTCCGGTTAATTATAAAGCAAATCCTTTCTATAATTTCGATGTTATCTTTGCTCACTATTTCATAAATTTATGATTCGTCCTTCTTTGTTTTCACTGTATGTTTTCCCGTAAATAAACGGCAGCCTGAGGGCTCCATGAAACAAACAATTACTTAATGGTATATGACCAAGTTCATGTTTATTTTCTGTTATCAGCTACTATTTACTTTTCTTTTCTCTTTCTTTCTCTCTGATGTTTATGTCCTGATAGTGTTGGAAATATTGTTATTCGTCTTTTGATCAATAGAGGGAATGGTTGAAGCTCTATCTATAAAGCAAAATGGCAAACAAAAGTATATCGTCTAAGCTAAACAATAATTAAACAACGAGTGAAACAGGGATAAGAATATATCACACTATTTACGCCATGACCTCCGCGCACTAAGCTTCTGAAAATCTATCCGCAAACTAAACAAAATATCAAGCATTAAATGAATGATTTCCCCAACCATTGTGTATATTACACCTGCTTGTGTTACGGTACATAATACGCAATGTAATAATGGCTATTATGGCAGCGTTTGCGTGGCAATCGATAGCTGTCAGGGAAGAAAAATATGTACTTAAAACATTGGCCGTCACTAGGGGGTTGTACCAAAGTTTGCGTTTGGGAAAAATGTGATTGTTTGTAAGGAGGATGACAGGATTGAACGCCTGAAGGGAATTGTAGCCAGGGGCACGACGGGACACACTCCCCTTTTTGCTGCATATATCTGGAAAGCGCTTAAAATCCCATTCCTTAAGCTCAGAAAGAACCTATATTGTGGAGAAAAATATTTATTTAACCTATTCCTCTTCTACCTCACTCTACCCCCACCTCTCTCTCTCTCTCTCTCTCTCTCTCTCCGAGTCTCCCTCCCTCCTTCTGCCTCTCTCTACCTTCCTCTTTCGCTCCCCCCCTCTCTCTCTGCCTCTCTCTCTTTCTTTCCCCCTGTCTCTCCAACTGTCTCTTCCTATGTCTCTCCTTCTGTCTCTTTCTAGGTCCCTCCCTCTCCCACGTTCTCGCCCTCTATCTATTCCTCTGTCTCCCCATCTGTCTCTCTCTCTGTCTCTCCCTCTGTCTCTCCCTCTGCCTCTTTCTATGTCCCTGCCTCTGTCTCTTTCTATGCCTCTCACACTGTCTCTTTCTCTATATCTTCCTCTGTCTCTTTCTATGTCCCTAACTCTGTCTCTCCCTCTGTCTCTTTCCATGTCCCTAACTCTGTCTCTCCCTCTGTCTCTTTCCATGTCCCTAACTCTGTCTCTCCCTCTGTCTCTTTCCATGTCCCTAACTCTGCGTGTCCTTGTCTCTTTCCATGTCCCTAACTCTGTCTCTCCCTCTGTCTCTTTCCATGTCCCTATCTCTGTGTCTCTCCCACTGTCTCGCTCTCAATATACTTTATTTGTGTTATTTGCTATATTCCTTATCATTGCTTGTATAGGACTAAATATAGATGTAAAAGGTGAACATGCGCGTCACACAAAGGGACAAGGCCACTAAGCCGAGTCTCATGTGATTCTTACAGAATTTAGTGCAAAAGAGTCCCCTACGGCGCAAAATCGCATAAGTATTGACTTGGTGGACTAGGCACTTTACGAATATTCTGGATTCGCCTATGAATCGCATGAAGCATCGGTAGAATTGGTCTACAGAAGCAGAATCCTAGGTGTTGAGATCAACCGGGTATTTGGGGGTACCGTATGTTAGAAAAGCAACAGCACACTACCTTATAGATAATGTGAGATAACAATAGCCACTCCCCCCCCCCTACACACACACATCGGCAGCGGTATTTCTATGGATTTCTGTGCAGAGAAGGCAATATTTACTGCTGCACAATTTGTCCCTTGTTTACACATGCCAAACAACAATGTCTCATTGCATTCTGCACATGTGTCTTGATTCAACAAAGCCCCTCGACATTGCAGACTTGATTACGAATCTGTAGCCTTCATCTTCTACTCACTCCATATTTAGTTGTGTGGAGTAGACCGATAGGTGTGGTCATGACATCGTCCAATTTCAGTCGTAGTTATAACAGTTGGCTGACATAATAGATTTAAAACTGCGGTACATGCTAAATTATCTTAAAAGCTTGTCAGGGTATGAAGTGCAATGTGTCACAGAAAATGTCGAAAAAATTAATTCTGATATACCATGATATTTGTAAAAGTGAGATTAAGTGAATTCCAACGATGTTAGCGTTTACAAAATTAAAAACTTATTTCTATACGTGTATGTTTGGTTGTTTTATATTTGAAAAAATATTTGCATTATTTGTGGGTGAATATTTACTAGTAAAGCAGCTACATACTCGACTCCATATGGATTTTGAGATATCACCATATTCAAAAGATGGGATTAGGCAGATTCCAACGATGTTAAACTATGGCATAGCTAAGAACTTTTATAGCTTTGTATGTTTGAACAACATTTTAATAGTTACTGATAGTTCTGGAAGACAGACAGAGTAATATCAAATACAGACTTGAAAGGTGGTACATGGTCAAGGTGTGCTGTTTTGCTGTTTTGTGTGCTTTTTTGCTGTTTTGCAGACTTTATATCATTTAGTAAACAAATGACTAATGAAACAATTGAGTGCATTGATATAATGGAATATGGGCTGTGTGAGCCAATTATTATTGACGATGGTCTTCCTGTAGCTACTTAAGTTTAACAAGGAATCAAAAGAATGAGAAAACTAATATACAATAGATCATTGATCTCCACATGACGTCATAGCACTTATTATCGAAGTAACAATGGAGACAGACAAAATAATGAGCTATGACGATATCTGTATTAGAAATTATATGAACATGAGTGTCGCACAATCTGCATGCACAATATCATGCTAATGGTCAATTATACATGAATGCTAGTTGCAGGAAGTTCTCCATGTCCTACTGTCTCTATTCACACACCCTGCATGAGATAAATAGCCTTTGTTTGCCCATTAGTTCTCTATAATATGCAGTCCACTGTCAGGGAGGAATTGTCATGAAGGGTCAGGTGATGAGGTGCTCTAGGCAACAATGGGCTCACAAAGAGCAGATAAGTAAGTCACTTTTATATGACAGATTAATACCAACCCTGCTACTCAGTGCTTCACACTATGCATTGTGTTGGGTGAAATCGCATGTAGATTTCTACCATTTGACGTGCTTTATGGAGTGACATAGGCATTGGTTAATTTTATAGTTTCATGTGAACAATGTTGAGGGAAAGATTCGCCAAGGTAATTTCACCATTTAAACATATTAGTGATATACATACAGGATAACCAACGAGTTAGTTATCTGATTTATTATATATGCTTTATATAAGATTAAAGAATGTATATTTTGTAGAAATATTTTCAAATTACAACCTTATATGGTACTTGATCATGTATTTTTGTGTATAGGCCTATAATTATGCATCACGCTGTTCTACCGGGCATTGCGGTGAGGGAGACCCAGTTGAGAGAAATACTGTAGCCTACTAGCTTTTACGAGTCAATTTTAGACTCTTTGACAGCTTTAGATTTAAAAAAGAATAAAGTAATATTTTGATAAAGGATAGACATTGATAAAGCTGAAAGGATTTTAGTTTATTAATTTATTTGAATGAGATATTACACCTCGACCTGGGTTGAAAGTTACGGCGATCTGCAGATCATGTTGTCATTTGGCCACTGCGGGAAAATCGCCCACATTTTCGAATCAATTTATAACCATTTCACAGCTTTAAATGTTTTTAAAAACACAGTAATGCTTTAACCAAGGATATACTTGAATAAAGTTGAAAGTGTTCTAGTTTATTTTCTTCATTTTGATCAGATTTCACCGTTCTAGCCTACCTCCCGTTCTGTCTGCGTTAGGCCTACTGTGCGTTGACAACGGTGGCGTGATTCCCCTCAGGTGGGCCTACACGCTGTCATAGGCACCTTCAGAGCGTGGAGTTGTATACGGCACAACTCAGAGTGTG
The DNA here is from genome assembly GCA_942159475.1 of Sthenelais limicola. Taxonomy (NCBI): domain Eukaryota; kingdom Metazoa; phylum Annelida; class Polychaeta; order Phyllodocida; family Sigalionidae; genus Sthenelais; species Sthenelais limicola. The sequence continues at coordinate 24,123,405 of OW804101.1, forward strand.
GAGTTGTATACGGACACAACGTATACAACTCTACAATACGTTGTTTCAATGGCGACGCGTATATATAATAAAATGGAATACACACTTATGGCTGTTCTGAAATAGTGTATCAGACACACTTTGAGTGTTTGTTACATATGTATGTGATTTCGAGGGTGCTATTCAGGGGTGCTATTTGAAAAGTCAAATAACACCTGGGTCAGTTTTTTTTATGTGTGCTGTTTTGTTATTTTGGGATCTGGGAAAGGGGAAAAATAGAATACTTTGAATATAATTCTTTGGACTTGGATCATAATATACTGGTCTTGATATTCTGAGAAAAAAATATTCCTACAAATTAGGACCTATGGTTGCCTTATTATTTCAGTTTTTAATTTCCTCTTTTATACAGTCACACTTCAGCATTTAGTGTTACTTTCAACCCAAAATTACAGCTGAAGCTATAAGCTTTATTATGTTATGCTACTTATGTTGTGCCTTGTGAAGGGATTTCAAGTGTGAGCAATGAAACATACACAGGATTACATCAGTTGAACAACCTTCATGGAATAGAAATACCTTCATCTTGCTTTAAATCATTACAAATGGAACCAAAACGAATTTAAAATAACTTTCAACCCAAAGAGAGAACTGAAGATATATATTTTTGGCCACCATCTGTCATGATCATGAAGTGAAAATCGCATCAACTTGCATTAAATCAAATGGAATAACAACTAATTCATAATGACTTTTGTTATGTAACATTACGTAACATTGTGTAATCCCAAGAAACAGCTAAAAATATATATATTTTGGGCCACTGACCATTGATGGGATTTCATGCGTGATTGTATAAACCCAAATAATATTAGTTTAGTTGAACAACCTTTATGAAATAAAAAATAGCATCACATTGCTTTAGATAGTTATCAATGGCATCAAGATTAAAGCCTACACCACACCAGCCACAATAACTCTTGCGATAGGCTTTGGCAAGTTATTGTGATTGAATACTATGGAACCCCCTTTACCCATAGCTTTCCTGATTTGATCATATACACCCGTATTTGTGGGGTATTTTCCCGAATTGTCCTGCTATGCTATTGTCTGTAATAAGCTCTTGACCACACAATACCCAGGTTAAGACAAAGGTGCTATTGTCTGTAACAAACCCTTGACCACACAATACCCAGGTTAAGACAAAGGTGCTATTGTCTGTAACAAACCCTTGACCACACAATACCCAGGTTAAGACAAAGGTGCTATTGTCTGTAACAAACCCTTGACCACACAATACCCAGGTTAAGACAAAGGTGCTATTGTCTGTAATAAGCTCTTGACCACACAATACTCAGGTTAAGACAAAGGTGCTATTGTCTGTAACAAACCCTTGACCACACAATACCCAGGTTAAGACAAAGGTGCTATTGTCTGTAACAAACCCTTGACCACACAATACCCAGGTTAAGACAAAGGTGCTATTGTCTGTAATAAGCTCTTGACCACACAATACCCAGGTTAAGACAAAGGTACTATTGTCTGTAACCAGCTCCTGACCACACAATACCCAGGTTAAGACAAAGGTGCTATTGTCTGTAACAAGCTCTTGACCACACAATACCCAGGTTAAGACAAAGGTGCTATTGTCTGTAACCAGCTCTTGACCACACAATAACAAGGTTAATTGTCTGGGCCACCTACCACCTACCACCTATCATGGCTGCCATGCTCCATACCAGTGAGACCCATGTCGGTAGTGATTGGAAATGTCAGGTTTCCACGAAAAAACTATACGTGTGGCGTGGGCGGAGAAGCGGTTGAGAGTGGAAGGTAAGGTGGGCGTGGAAGCATTGGGACTGTGACGTCATAGGTAAACACAAGGGCGACGTCATAAGCGGGACCAAGGGGGGCGTGGTTACCTAGGCGGCGTAGTTAGGGGCGTGACTTCTCCAATATAATCGGTGATGTTTTCACCTGCACGAAGTTAACAAGTGTCAGCAACCTGTCAGGCAACCTTTTACTCCCAATAAGTTGTACATAACATATTGACACATCTATATGTTTAAATCAATCAATTCTTATTTCTACATTGTTTAATCAGTAACAGTATTTAACAGATGTTAGGTGCCTGGGGATCTATATGGGCAAGTTTGGAGAACTGGTAATTATGGGGCTTGTTGCATAACAAATCCTTTTAGTTAATATTTTCCTTCCTTAATGGAGCTACTTGCCCTTATTATACAGCTAGTAAGGAACTTTTAAGGAAGGAATTTTCTATACAGTCTATGCTAATTGTTGTTCCTACAGTGAAAATGTTCTACCTAATCAAGGGAAAATAGTTTAACAAGGAATGTTTTAAGTAAGGATTGCTTATGCAACAGGCACTATCATTATTATTACTATTTTCGTTTGTTTTAATTAATTCAGTTATACCAATGAGTATAGAATGACAAGGGTGGAACACTTGTCAAGGCTTATTGTCCCACACCTGCCATTTTGTGAGGTCGATGTTACTAACTCTGATTTCCATTAGCCATGTGCTCCACAACAAACATGTCTTTAATATGGACATTCACAATACACATCTACATATCCCCTTTCATATATACATTCCATTAGAAGCAATTCTACTCAGATACTGTGTCTGTGGAATGGGGGATATAGCGCATCACCTGGCGGGCGTCAACAGAGCTATAATGTGCCCCCTTCCATTAGCGGGTGAGTGCGTGCCACACGCTAACCAGCCTAGAAGTGGCTGGACGTCTCCTCTCACTCACTAAGGCCAGGTGTCCACTCACCCGTTTCCCCCGGTTGGATGGAGAAATGGCCTCATGCTCCACTGGATGAAAAAACTGCTGAGTGCTGACTGAGCTAGGTCACAATTCTAATGCTGACCATGAGGCTCACTTTCTCAGTGTTTTTTATGCAAGTTTTATTTCACTTATTTATGTTACTTTTACACTCGGCGTTTCGGTATGCATGTAAGGGTTAATGACTCTATTGACAGGGACCTTTTGCTTTGGGATTATACACCATCTGTGCCCCAGAAGGCCAGAAATGGAGGTTATTAATACTTTTAGTCCCTACGCCCTGTGGGTATAGTCCCGGACCATTCAAGGTAGAGACTAATGGAGGTTCTTTACACCATTCACAACCTGCCTACAATTCCAAGAAAAATCAAAATGTTTTGCTTTTATATTGGGAACTACCATGACGTTGCAACTGTTTGCTCAGTTGGTACAGGTGGGGGAAGCAGTGGCAAACATAAGCGAATGGAATCTTCACTTGATCCATTCATGCATGTCTTCTAACCTGACAACCATCTCACTTACTGTAACCTGTCGAAATAATCGGCTTAGTGGACTGGGGACTTTTCACTGACTAAAGGCCATCTCCCACACACAGGTGTTACACTGCAATCACGGGAGGAGAACTGAGATAACACGTTTAACAGTCCTTACTCACGTATTGTCGATGTCTTCCCAGTTGACTTCTATTTCAGCTTATCCAGCTCATATGTACATACACATGTATGTGATATTTAGCTCGTGTAGATAGTTCCTTTTTGCCCTTCCTACTCACATCCCCCATTATCTTTCGTTTTACACCAGTTCTTACTTTGTAAACAGTTCTTGTTATTAGATTTAGAAGGGAATTACTATAAAAAGCAAAATGCCAATAATGCTTAGGAATCTGGAACTAAGTATTTCGGTGCTACTTTGTGTTCACTGCATGGTGTCCGGTCAATAAAAGGAAGTCTGAAGGCTGATTCGCATTTTAAAATCTTAAAACTTAAAATGTTGAAAACACTTGAATAATTTAGGCCTTAATGGAAGGTCATAATCCGTGTTGCCTCAGGTTGCATTCACGCCATTACACCCTACTGAGTACCACACACACACACACACTGAGCACACATGCAGAATACATGACACCAAAGGTGCATTGCACCATTTACGGTAAGATCATGTCTTAAAGGCTCTGTAACACCCTACAATATAAGATAAGAGGGAGTCTCTAAGCGGGGTTTACCAGACAATGGTATATCAGTGCACCCCATGTCGCATAGAGATATATGATACTGCAGTATGTTCATTTGAATATCGCCCACGATAATGGTACATTAAAACATATCAACATGATCTTGATGACTAATGTGATGTGTTTCAGGAAAATGAATCACAAGTCGCAAGAAGTAGATTTTGAGATACCATCATATTTGAAAAGTTGAGATCGAGCCGATTCTAATGATAGTAAACATTAGGATAGCTAAAAGGTATTTCTATATCTTAAGTGTAATATTTTTATGAGTTTAACTAGAGAGATCCCAGGCTGTGGACTGAAGGCTTTATTGGTATACGATCTTACATTATTGGTAATTGATCCTTCCTGATTGGTTACTCGTCGCATACAGTACACCCTGTGGCTGCCTCTCTCTAGATATAGATAGCAATATGTCTATAGTGCCCATCCCAGGGATGTCGTATATATTCACCCGAATACAAACTTGGTCATATTTTTTTGTTAAATTTTGTTTTCTGGACAAACTTTCACAATGGTGATATGTCCCATTTGCTAAATTCGATAAAAGTTGTCTATAGATAAGTTTAATGATTAATATCTAGGTCAAATTACCATTTAGAAGAGAGTGGTATGGCTATAGGATAGCCTCGCTGGATTATTAATAACAATAACACGTGAGCAACTACTCCTGTTTCTAGACTAATAGGTAATCATTTATTCCCGTAATATATATCCAATCACGTGACCTTGGGGTCCATTACGCATGCGCATCAATAAACCATCACGTCCAATCAAGATTAATATAAGTGAGTTGACCACAGGAGGTCGCTGACTTGGCCAATAGGAATCATTGGCCAATCAGCTATTGTGCCATATGTTAGTTGGCCAATCACATGTGCAATACCCGGATTATACCATGTGTTGTATATGGGGACTTGATTAACATGGAACATTAATAACTGACAGATGTATTTATGAGATATGATATGATTATGTGGGATTACCTTAGGTTACATAATAATGAAGATGAGCTTTTTATAGTCGTGACAGTTATTTGCTCACCTGAACTTTTCCCTAACTGAATAACTCGTTAACAACTAGCACTTCATTATCATATCACTAATACCACCACTTTTATTTACTATTATTAATTGTATATAATTATGGTAGGCGATGGGGAAAACGTCATTGCGACGCCATCGGATGTAAACATTTCTGCAATAAAAATTGTTAAAAGAAAGGTATGCACGGCAATGCATATACTAGCAATATGCATTCACAATCAAAATTACAACGACTGATGTCTATGAATAAAACAAAAGAAAACAGCACTATATGAGTTAGTCATATATAACTATACGGTTAATATATACTTATACGGTATCCACCCTCCATAGTGTCAAGAATATTAAATGAGCCAGACAGCATGAGGAATACTTTGTAACGCAAGTTCTAGATACTAGTGTTAACGCTTTCAAATCAGAAAAACCGAAGTTCATCTTAAAGTCAACGATTATTTGTGAAGTTTACGAAGAGAAGTCATTTCAAGTGACAACAATTCGTATTCTGGTCGCCTTTTTTCTAAGAGAGGCAGGGAAGACTTGCCTTCTAACACATATAATATGGATTACTTCATCAGGTTTCTTCCAGCAGAAAAGAACGATCCATCCCACTCCATCTCAAACCCTATGCGTATCCGCGACAAGGAAGACCTGCGAAATTAATTCGCGATGCTGGGCATTTCACCAACTGAGATTAGACTTTGTGAAGTCTGTCTTGTGGAATTGGTCTCATGAAAGTGATGAGTCATGTTCCAAGTCACTGCCAATAAGAGCTACACTACTCTGTCTCTTTACCTTTTATTTGGGTTAGGTTTTGCTCATTAAATTACCATCTATATGACATCTCTACAGAATACTCCTTTTATAGCAAGCTTTGCGATGTCATGTTCGAATAGGGGACTTGCATAGCCGCTATTTTGAATCTTGATTCGCATAGAATTATGGGACTAACGGTACAGTCTAAAATCAATAGAAAATATGCCATGTTCAGTATGGAATATTTATCAATGCTCTAATGTTAATATCCATGTGTTATACATGTTTCCATGACACAAGTCCCCATCTTTCCCATCATGCATTTGGTTTTGAGAGATCTTTCATATAAGGTCTGATATTGGTGGAAAAATTCTTGCAATTTTCGATAAAAATGTTGCTAAATGATTGTACTTCAGATTTCAACAGAATCCATCCCATGGTGCACTTTAACAGACATGCGCAATGGCACATGCAAATCCCCTATTGTGTTGCTCATGTATAAGGCTGGTTATAAATGCAAGTCTGAATGTCACATGAAATTTCGCAAGCAAAGACCGACCAATAGCGGGTTTGCATGTCCGCCATTTTGAATCACGATCTGTATGGAATTATGGGAGTGGTATGCTCGTGTAAAAGCTAAAGAAAGCATGTTATGTTATACTATAGGGTGCAGAGAATCAAATAATAGACAAGTTTCCCGCCTTTTACATTGTTTGACATACACCACGAAAAGAACCATACAAAGACTGCAAATTCGAAGCAAATGAAAACAGGCACTCAGCCCTGTTGAAACTAATGGAATGAATAGGACATTGGCAGAAATGTAAACTATTTCCCATATATAGAGAGAATGGGACGAGCCGGCAATAATCGAAAATTCATTGGACGAGATTCGTCCACATAAGCACGATGCCGTAGGCAGAGTGCTTATGTGGACGAATCAAGTCCAATAAATTTTTCGATTATTGCAGGCGAGTTCCATTCTATATTTATTATATGGGCATAAAACTTGGTGCATAAAACTATTAAAAGTGCATAAAAGTGGCCGAATTGGTGACGAAGTAGTTCATATAGGACGCGTCCTATATGAATATTTTTATAGCACCCCACTTATAGCACCTCTCATATAGAATGCGCATATAAAAAAATTGTATATAACGCCACCTCCACCACAATCGCGCTTGTGGCACGGCCTTGTGTATACATCCCCTGCACATTGCAACATATCAATATCCGAAACAATTTAGGGATGAACTATACTCTGTTCAATAAGTAGTTGAGACGGGATAAATGTGTATATTTAAGAAAAGAGAAAAGTGGGGGACTTTTGACTTAAAACTTTGCCACATGAGTCACCGTTTGTGATTGTCCATGGCATTTTATGTTCTTCTTAAAAAGATTGAAAAGTGGGGGATTTTTTAATTCTATTTTTGACAAGTTCCTGTCAACCCTGAGCCCTCGCGAGCTGCTCTTTGCAATCAACCATGGCAGAACAAGGCTAGTGTAACCAGCCTTTCCTTCCATGGAAGGGGAAACACAGCTGCTGTACATGGAAAGAGACAGCACTATACAATACAGCTGAATATTTCGCCATCGACGATCACAAACGGCGACTCAGGTGGCAAAGTTTTAAGTCAAAAATCCCCCACTTTTCTCTTTTCTTAAATATACACATTTACCCCGTGTCAACTACTTATTGAACAGAGTATAGTCTCTGTATACAGGCGATTATGTTCGTTTTCTTTAAACTCAATTGAGGGATATGCAATGCATAATTGTTTTTATTTCCGCCATAAACACTTTCTTAATCAAATGGCAAAGAAACAGGTGTGGCCACAGCTCTTCCTTGTGTACCTTAAATAATAAGTAACAACAATAATTTTATATCGTGATGACAACCGGTACAGATTTACACATAAAGGTTTATACATCTGGTTTAGAGCATCTTCGATTGCCACTGTATGAAACAATGCTGAACTTCAGGCAGGTTGTGCGGTATATTTAGTTTTGTCAGGAACCCATAAAAGGCTCATTTCCAAGAGCAAGGTTGACCTTTGACCAGAAGAATTCTCAAAATTGGGTATCCAAATAATTAAAAGGATTTCTATTTCAACATCCCAAAAATGCCACCAATACTAAAAACTACTTTTGTTAAAACAAATCCAAACCAATAGCGCAGGTGACTCGGGATGCAATATGGAATGCCTCCAATTTGGCTACTTTTACTTTACTTATGCACGTTTTCATAAACAATAGGCCCAGGAACCATGCAGAGTGGAGCTTGTCTCACCTCTCCACCTCAGCTCCAAAACAACAACAGTATATACCAAAACCATACAGACCCATGCATTTACTTCAATTTCATTTATCAGAAACACTTGATGAATATTATATTAAAACTTTAGAAAAAAGGCATCAATTGATCTTCCACTAGATAGTAACATTTGCCAAATCTTTCCTTTACTCTCAGGTTCCAGGGAAGATATATGTGGTTTAGAGCTTTCAATGATAGATTACCAAACATTTGAATCACCCGACTGTGGTTTAGAGTTATTACCAAACACTTGCATCGCCGGATGGCTGGCAGAAATCCCTCAGTTCTGTGCCCATCCCTAATCTCCGCGAGATGTCTCCGATTCCTCCTCTTTCCTCCTTTAAGTATTTTGTCAATCACGAAAGGCTCGGATTGCAATGGATCCCTAGTATACTAGGGATCCATTGCAATCCGAGCCTATAGGTTAGGCATCGTGCGACTTCTAAGTCATGGAAGTTCAAATCCAGATCTCTCCCCAGCTTTCTCCCTACATTCCAAACAAACCCACTTCTCGGAATAGAACATAAGATACACATTGGGTCTGTTGTATAAGCTAAGGAGAGGAAAATTGTGTGGGAATTCCTAAACTTTTCCCCCAGGAATACATATTCCTACCCACCATTGTGTGCATCTATAGTTTTTTCCTCCAGCCAAGGAATTCTTTCCTTAATATAGTTGAAGGAATTCCCTAAAGAAAGTTCTTTCCTAAGCTTATACAACAGACCCCTGTGCATCCTACAAAACCCCCCAAACAAACCTAACAACCTAGCTTTACCTGGGCTTTCAATGATCTACCATACATTTAAGGGGCATAAGATTAAAAATTGACAAGAATCTTAATCGTACTTTCCGAGATAGAAATGGTCTGATAAAGTACTTTTAATAAAAGTATATCCATCCAACACACTGTCAGTATCCCGATGCGTTGAATGCAACAAAGTGGACAACAACAGCAGAATGCGCGCACTTACCTTTTCCCGCCAATAATGCAGGCTTATTCCAAATGTCGTCTGCTCACAGTAAAGTCGCCGATTAAAGGTGCCTCCAGCACGCCCAGAGCGCGCCTTGACACCGGAACAAACCATTCACTGCTTAGAGGGGGGGGAAGGTGTAGCAGATATTTTAAGTAGATGGTGTTGGATGGGAAGGCTAACTTGTAACTTAAAATTCATAAGACATTCATCTGTTATCAATATACATGTTTGAAATGAAGTTAAACCTTTGCTCTTTCCCGAATGAGTGTAATATATATTATTATACATAACTTTCCCTTTTAAAGGCAGAGCTACCTCTCATCCCTCTGAAAAAGCAGATTCCATCGCTATGCATACTAATCATTGGAGGCACTCATGGTATTTCGATGGTGGGATCTGTAGCCGTGACATAGTGAAATCAAAGGCAAAGATAATTCCATGTCTCACACGTATTGGGAGTGCGCATAACGGACGGGCTGTGGATCAAACAATTCAGATTGCAGGGGTGGCCTGTGAGCTGATACCTGTATAGTAGCCTTTAGTAGAAGAGGCAGGTCAATCCCCGACGACAGGAATCGAACCCATGACCCTAGTAGTACATGCCTGCTGCTCTACCATCTGAACCTACAGGGATACATATTTCACTCTAACCCAGTAATAACTGGCTGATAATGCAGGTTTAATCCTTAATTGTACTTGCAGGCAGGTAAATAACCAACATTGTAATGCTTTTTACTGAATAAATGTACCTTAAACTCAAACTACAAGTTCCCTTAAAAAATATCCAAAATGTCTCTAGATCTTGATGAAATTCTCTGGCACCTAGATGTTGATGAAAGTATCTTGCTGTCTAAACATAAACACAACCTTCTATATACCTTCACGGTAGAGTTGCAACTAATCCAAATACATTATTACTGAACTAAGGTTTCACGTATTTGCATTTCAAATATTCAATGATGATGCAGTCAACAGATGCAGATTGTCGTTGATAAGAGGAACCAAGATAATGAGTTGTTTCGGGGATTTTACGACTTTTGTACATACGATTGTTTTCTTCTGTTGTTTGTTATTCTTAATATTCTCAGAAATACATTATCCCAAAATCTTATTATCCAGAAAGACTGTTGAAATAGCTGACCCATGTCGGCCAAATTGGTATCGTCGTATTAAGAATATCAATGAAAAATATTATTGCTTTTGAACCACTGCTGAGGCATCTAAAACATAAACAATTCCAACAAGCAGTGCCTCATCAAGTCCCAGTCAAATGCAATTAAATCTGCAAATGCTAAAACCTTTTACTGTTTTGTTACATTTCTGGCTTACACACCAGCAAGACATTTCAATAATATCTTTTACCTCGGTTCAATAATGTTGTATTATACATGTTATTAATATATTGAACGACTTTACCCTGTTGTCTTTATGCAGGACTTCATGAATTCCACATTTGTATTTTAAAATTCTTTCCTGCAATGGTCTTACTTATTATCCACCAGCGTTTTTTCCCTTCCAACTGATTATATATATATAATAGTTTGTATTTCCGTAAAGAATTGCAGGAAATTTTGCTGTCCTTTTTGCTTGGTAAAATATAGTAAACAATGCTGAACTGCAGGCTGATTCTGGAGTATATCTTTAGTTTTGATTGTTACTGCATGAAACAAGGTTAACCTGCAGGCTGATTGTGGAGTATATATAGTTTTGATTTCTACTGCATGAAACAATGTTAACCTGCTCGCTGATTGTGGGGTATATATATAGTTTTGATTTCTACTGCATGAAACAATGGCCGATTGTGCAGTATGTCTTTAGTTTTGATTTCTACTGCATAAAACAATGTTAAACTGCAGGCTGATTGTGGAGTATATCTAGTTTTTATTTCTACTGCATGAAACAAGGTTAACCTGCAGGCTGATTGTGGAGTATATATATAGTTTTGATTTCTACTGCATGAAACAATGTTAAACTATAGACTGATTGTGGAGTATATATATAGTTTTGATTTCTACTGAAATTTTGCTGTCCTTTTTGCTTGGTAAAATATAGTAAACAATGCTGAACTGCAGGCTGATTTTGGAGTATATCTTTAGTTTTGATTTCTACTGCATGAAATAATGTTAACCTGTTGGCTGATTGTGGAGTATATATATAGTTTTGATTTCTACTGCATGAAACAATGCTAAACTGCTGGCCGATTGTGCAGTATGTCTTTAGTTTTGATTTCTACTGCATGAAACAATGCTAAACTGCTGGCCAATTGTGCAGTATGTCTTTAGTTTTGATTTCTACTGCATGAAACAATGTTAAACTGCAGGCTGATTGTGGAGTATATATCTAGTTTTGATTTCTACTGCATGAAACAATGTTAAACTGCAGGCTGATTGTGGAGTATATATATAGTTTTGATTTCTACTGCATGAAACAATGTTAAACAGTAGACTGATTGTGGAGTATATATATAGTTTTGATTTCTACTGTATGAAACAATGTTAAACTGTAGGCTGATTGTGGAGTATATATTATATAGTTTTGATTTCTACTGCATGAAACAATGCTAAACTGCAGGCTGATTGTGCAGTATGTCTTTAGTTTTGATTTCTACTGCATGAAACAATGCTAAACTGCAGGCTGACTGTGGAGTATATCTAGTTTTGATTTCTACTGCATGGAACAATGCTAAACTGCAGGCTGATTGTGTAGTATATCTTGTTTTGATTTTTATGGCAAGAAACAATGTTAAACTGCAGGCTGATTGTGTAGTATAAATTATATTGATTTGATTTCTAGTGCATGAAACAATGTTAAATTATAGGCTGATTGTGGAGTATATATAGTTTTGATTTCTACTGCATGAAACAATGTTAAATTATAGGCTGATTGTGGAGTATATCTTGTTTGATTTCTACTGCATGAAACAATGCTAAACTGCAGGCTGATTGTGCAGTATATCTTAGTTTTGATTTCTACTGCATAGAACAATGCTAAACTGTAGGCTGATTGTGTAGTATATCTAGTTTTTTTTTATATATTTTCATTTCAGGCCAATAAAGAAATTTAAACAATTGTTACCAAAAAAACGCACCATCGCGCAGGGAAGTTTTCATGTTGTGCCCATTTTTCAATCTATTAATATCATGACTCAAAGACTTCACTCTATTTCGCTAACAAAAACTACTACTCTTAGAATCAGCTACAGACAGAACAATTAAGAAATAATTACTACTAAAACTTCAGTCATATTAAGACTACATTCACACAATGTTCCAGTAACATAGGTCATATCAATTAGAAACAAACTAAATAAGGCAGATATAAGTATGATTTGATTTCTACTGCATGAAACAATGCTAAACTGCAGGCTGATTGTGCAGTATATCTTTAGTTTTGATTTCTACTGCATGAAACAATGCTAAACTGCAGGCTGATTGTGCAGTATATCTTTAGTTTTGATTTCTACTGCATGAAACAATGCTCAACTGCATGCTTATTGTGGAGCATATCTAGTTTTGTCAGGAACCAATATATAACATTCATTTCCAAGAGCAAGGTCAACCTTCAAAAAAGATTTTTTCTCAAAATTGATTCTCAGATAAATATAAAAGGAATTATATTTCAACATCCCAAAGAAATAAAGAGTTAGAACCTGCTGTTGCCAGTGCAAAGCTGTAGTAAAGAAACACACACACAGACACATATATAAACATAAAATAAATATAACAAAGGACAGAAACAACTATTATATTGCATTAAAGATGTATGTCAGTGCCTTACCGTTCCAGGATATAACAAGAAATAAATATAAAATATACAGAAATGCCTGGAGTGATTACGGGTAACAAAAATAATTATATAAGGAATAAGGAGAATTGAGATTGAATAAGTTGTACTTATAATAATGTGTAAATTAGATTGAAATGATATTGTCCGTGAAGTGAAATTAAGAATATTATATATTGAATTTATTATGCCACTCTCATGCATAAAGAAATTGTATACAATGATACAAGGAAAAACAATACTGGATATTGAGCTGTCCCTGTGGTGATGACGATACTAACGCTGCAACGACACCTCTTGTTATATATATATAATCATGGGTCGGAATTTTAGAAAATATACAATCTGCAGCACTACAAATCATGTAAGTTCTGCTGGAAAATGATAAATATTATGCACTTCTTTCATGTGTAACCCCTCAAATGGGGGTTATTTGATTGAATTAGTGAAGGCGAATTGTACATTTTCTGTCGCTCTTCCCCATATAATTCTATGCATGATTAAGTTGTTATAGTGTCTATCAGGTGTCTCTATAAGGGAGGGGGCGGGGAGGCTCAAAATCACCAATTGAGACCCTTGACTCTTAATAATGTTCATGGGTTTGATCGCGCGTTTTTGTGCACGTTGGTCGCCTGGGGCCACACCAATCTGGTTCCGCCTTCTTACTCCTTATTGCTTGTAATTCGTTTGACGTCTCATCGGTGGTAACTCCAGTCACTTAAGCGCCTGGGATCAGAAACTATCATTTGTTTTCTTTTTATAAATTGATTCATCATTTATGAAAATGTTTCTGTTTAAATTGAGTTATTAATAGGCGTTGGTCATAGTCCTTAATAGGGGATTTGCATGTGCCACTGCGCATGTTTTTTAAAGCGCATGTTGGGATGGATTCAGTTCAAATCTGACATACAAATATTGAGCAACTTTTCTTTTCATTAAAGGCCAATGTAATATCTACAGATGATCCAATACAGATTGGAACACATGCTGAACATGACAATTTTCTATAGATCTGACTCTTACAAACAAGCCTCATAATTCGAAGCGGATCAAGATTCAAGATGACAGCTATGCAAATCCTCTATACGGGAAGCTTAATTGTCCAAGACGGCTTTTTACCACTGCACACTTTGCAGCCCAGTCACGATTATTGTAGATTGAGCGATGACATAGCACGTAGGTTGTTAGTCCGAGTAATTGCTAAAATGATTACGTGTGAACCCATACATGTTATGTTAGGTATTAAGTAGTGGTAGTTTTCCAACGTTTATATTGGGAAACGGTTGTGTACTGTTGCTATTCTCAGTTATTATATATATGAAGAAACTACCACATGAGTAGTAGGAGAGAGTAGTCATGAACAAAAGTATTAATACTAAAAATACCATCGAAACAAAAGTCAGCCAATGGGCTCGAATTAGATTTTACTTGGATGGAGGTACCACTGCCTATGCAGTAGGAGTCCAATCACTGATATATCATTCTGAGCACATACTCACTGTATAAACCTGTCCTTAAATTGCCTTTTTAGAATTAGATGCGATAATGTTCTTTTACTTTAGTTTACTTTGCTCGATGTAGTAAACTTACTTGTAGGCGCTTTGCAAACCTATGTGTTAACGAGTCATACAACCGGAAATGTAAACACATCTTTACATCACTGCTAAGAGATGGTTCGGTCTCTTCATTTTAACTTTATTTCATTTTCACCCTCCCCCACACAGCGCCTTCCTCCTTCTCCCCATCCAACATTAACTGCTGCAAGTGCAAGGTGCAACATTGATGTCTAAGTGTAGCAACGTTTGCAGCGATGAGGTTTTATCAGACGATCATATTTCATCATCCCCGCATTAGGACGCCCACACTCCTCATGTGACACACAAGGTTATACACTTCAGATGTAATTTAATATAAGAAAACTGCTGACAAATACCAGCTAAGAGCTACTCACATTATAACGTATCCTTGAATTATCACCCATGGCGCTGATTAACTCAAAACACTCCGTACTCACTCCTGGGGCCTGTTTCATAATCAGGGACATAGGACTTAAGAAGAAAAAATATCCCATTTGGGACAAATTCCGTTTCCTATTCAAAGTTGAGAAGACTTCGCAGACTTTGAGAAGATTTTGAGAAGATTTCGCAACTAATGTTCGCAACTCGCACTCCCCCTCACACACCAGGTTCCCATCACTGCCTTCACAGTGCACAGGGGAGTGAATGCCCTGACCTGTCCTGTCCTTACTTCTAATAGTACAGGTTATAATTACTAGGGTAATACGATAAAGCAATAAATCACTAATTATGTAATTAATATAGAATCATGCATTGAGGCCAATATGGGGTCTTATTTTGGGTTCTACTTTTGTCTACAATACATTATATAAATGCGTTTCAAAGGACATCCCAAGCCATTATAGTTCACTACTTTACTGGTGTTGGTCCACACAGAAAAAAGAGATAGGAAAACGTATTAGATATCCTGATGCTTTACATCTTTAAAATTCGCCTGATATCTTTTTAAATATGATGGTATCTCAAAATCGATATTTGTAAGACTCACTTTTCTGTAAAACATTTGTCACAGACTTGGAAGTATTCCAAACGGCAGAACTACGCTTCAGCCTTGAATTCTTTTCACAAATTGTTTGGCTACGAGGATGACTTCAAACAGTTGTAACTCGTTAAAATTGTTCTCTTAGGTTTAAACTGTGATTTTTAAAACAACGCAGTACCGCAAAATACACAGATATTCCTACCATTTATCGTTTTATCGGTCGCTGACCCAAACATGGTGAAGTAGTACTTAAACAGGGGCGAAATAAATCCTGGGATACTCCACTCAGAGAGAGCAAGAAATTATAATGATAATTATTAGTCTACCTTATGTTCCTTATTTGGCTTGCTTTACTTAACTTAAGTTAAATATACGAACACTTCAAGGTTGTCAGGCTGTCGAATGATGGCTTTACTTAACTAGGATCATATCAAATTTAAGATTTAGATTCATGATGTCACTAATAGGACGAAAATAGTTTATTTTAGCACCAGTGTCAGCATGTCAACAAAGAACGCTGCGTTAGTGATCATAACTTTACTTTACATTAATCCTGTTTAGGTATGGCACATTCTTCATAATGTAAAATGTCAAGATTATAGAACAGCCTTCATTCATCGAGTTTGAAGGATTGAAGTAGACAATCTTACGGCCACCGACTATATTTGTACTCCAGTATCAACATATGAACTTGGAATTCGCGACTAATGTAATGGTAATCGGATCCGATAGCGCATTGTATTGTTTTGTTTTCCTTGAGACTTGTCACATGAAATCAACACCAACTCTGTATCGACGACAGTAGACGATTTTTGCTCATTTAGAGTAATATTTGTGAATTCATATAACATCGATTTTGTAATTATCCTCATATGTAAATGTATTTAGGCACCGCATGAAAGATAGCTGCGTGGTCAGTTATGCGTTTTTCTCTTCTCCTCGATTAAATGAACTTATGTTAAATGTATTGGCCAATAAAAATATTTAAAAAAAAAGAAAAAAAGTATAAGGTTTTGTGCATGTAGATGAAGATGTAGTTCTCGGTTAGTATAATACGTATAAATCTAAAGCATAAGATCCAAATGCAATAATACACACATATATATGTGATAGATTGTATTTGGAAAGATTTGGCATAGAATGAGTTTAACGATTAAGATACTTATTTCTCAAAAGACGTAGCTCTAAACATGTAGCAAATAGTAAACAAAAACATGATCCTTCAGATTTGCAGATTTTTTTTTCGGTTGAAACAAATAAATTCCAAACACTTCTATTTGTTTACTTTATTCAGCTGTCTTTTATTGAATATGTTTTCATTGTATGATAGAATCTTATTTTTTAATCGTTATACACAATTCATAACTTAAAATCATAGCACATTATGTATTGCTGTGTATTTTAAGAGTCACCTCCTTAGTAT
Source organism: Sthenelais limicola (assembly GCA_942159475.1). Classification (NCBI taxonomy): domain Eukaryota; kingdom Metazoa; phylum Annelida; class Polychaeta; order Phyllodocida; family Sigalionidae; genus Sthenelais; species Sthenelais limicola. The sequence continues at coordinate 24,140,280 of OW804101.1, forward strand.
ACAAATATAATCTAAATCACGATTGCATAGCTTAACGGCTCTGTAAATAATTTAACTCAGCTTTGCACATAGATGCAGAACAATACAAAAATGCAATCTGGTTCAAGATTCAAGACAGAAATTAGGTTAAAAATACAGTTCAACAAAGTTCCTTCTGCAGGTGGAGAGGAGTGGCGAGCTCCTCCCTATATGGTGCGCTGACATATTGTTTGGTTATAACCTGCTCACTTCTTCAGTCTAACTTAGTATAGCAGAATTTATAGCACAATTCACAAAATGTTTGGTGCGGTCAGGATGACAACAAAGTTCAACAAAGTTCCTTCTGCAGGTGGAGAGGAGTGGCGAGCTCCTCCCTATATGGTGCGCTGACATATTGTTTGGTTATAACCTGCTCACTTCTTCAGTCTAACTTAGTATAGCAGAATTTATAGCACAATTCACAAAATGTTTGGTACGGTCATTTTTATATTTTCTGACAATCTGAATCATAAGTATACGCATCACTTTGATGATCTATATTAAAGTTTGAACAAAGGGAAAAGAGACAATCTTGATGTGACTTGAGACTACCTATATAACTAGCTAGAGTAAAATTATGGGTATCAGGTATTTAGACTAGGCCCAAAGTTGAGACAGTCCCTTCAATCAGAGGGAAGGCTTCTCGCCTCAAACTACAAAGTGCCATTATAATTCCATTAAGACCGCAAAAGATCATTGTATTCCCATTAGAACGCCGAGTTCCAGGTGAGGCAGCCGATTAGTGAAGTAGGCGTCCAATCACTGACATGCCATTCTTATCTGATCTGAGGGTTTGGATCTAGGCACGTATTCACTCTATACCAATATGTCAGTCAGCAGTCAGCAGCAGGAGTACTGGATTATACTGAATTTAATCACAAGTGCTTGAATGTATTCAAGCACTGCACCGCTCGTAAAAGAACTTTCGTTGAGCAGAATTATTGTTAAATTTAAGCAGAATTTTCACAAACTATTGACAATGTGAGCTTTGTGACGAGATCAAGCTGTATAATGTACTATAGGAGGGTTAAGTAAGGGAAGCGTATGCGTCATTTCTTCTCTTCTTCCAGATCTTGCGTAGGTAGTAGAGGGCCAGGCAGAGGGCGCCAAGTGCTAAGAACACGCCCAGAATAACGCCAAAGATCTGTCCACCTGACATACCACCACTAGGTGGGGGTACTGGTGCTGCCGTCGTACCGGGCTCTGCTGTCAACAAGAATGTTATGACGTTAGTGGAGTTCAATATGTACTCGTTAAATACCCATGAATCAAAGATTCCAACCTTTCTAATAGCAGATATTACCTTTTAGTCATGGCCATGAATGGTCCTTGGTTTATAACTACCATAGGCAGAGACTAAAAGGATTGATAACCTCCATTTCAGGCCTGCTGGTGCACTGTTTGTTTGCTACATCTCGGGAATGCACCAAAGAGTAACCAAGCAGTCCTTCAATGTAGGTCATTATTCCTTTACTTTTCATGGGTAAATTATCATGTTTCGTGTTGATAAGTGTTGATAATCATGAGTTTAGGAATTATACGTATTCTAAAATTAATGTAAGCTTGTGACCGATACATTGAATAAAGATATATCTGCACTCACCCGTTGTGGGTTTGGCTGTTGTTGTTGTCTCTCCTGTAGTATGATCGGCTGTGGTGGTGGAAGGTGTTTCTGTCGTAGTTGTGGCAGTAGGTACTTCTGTTGATGTTGTATCACAAGTATCGTCTGCAAAATCAAAGCTTTTGTTTACTATTTTTCGTATTTTTCTCCTTTGTTTGTATCGTACTGTTCTAGTGGCAAACCAGGAGACGATTTTAAGATGAAAGATTAGGTTGGAAAATGAAGGAATATTAGGTATATCTGAATATGTTTAGTATTGCGTTGATTCGAAATATGTGTTTGATTGTGTTGAACTGTATTTTGAACATAATTTTAGTCTTGAATTTAAGTTATTATAGACGATTGTTGAAAGTGAATTCTGACGACTTCACCCATAAGAATGATTAAACGTTCAATAACCTACATTGGGGAGATCGTTCAGGGCAGTGACTGAAAATGGCTACATGGCCACTGTACAGCCTATACGCTCCTCTGGCTCCCCCTACTGCTACTCTGATAGACTACTTTAAGGCCGATATCCACTTGCAAGAACATGGCTGAGAAACACACTGACTGAGGAGAAATAGTGAATAAAAGGACTTCATACGTCTAACTACTGTGTATATGTCTGTTAATGCTGACTTTTGTGTTTCATCTGGAGTGATATACAATTGGACTACAAAAATAAGAGAAAAACAATGGAGTCTAGGTTCTGTGTTGAGAGAGTCTCTCCAAACTGAGGGAAAGCCTCTCGCTCGAAACCGTAAAATGCCATTATAATCCCACTAGGGCCTACTCCCATCCCTGGGAAGCCATTGCCGCAGTAGGCGTCAAATCATATCATTCTTCTGTGGTCTGAGGGACTATGAGCCTAGACTGGATTTTGATTTTGATTTTGACAGGCTGTATGTGATGGAGAGGTTTTACTGTATTTTACTTTTCTATGAGAGACATCCACAAGGCAATATTGCAGTCTTGTTTAGAGCACTGCCTGCAGTAGAGTAGCACAGGGAGAAAGTTGTTTTTTGTAATTTTTGTATTTACTTTGTGTATTTAATGTGCTTTTAATAATACAATATTCTCTTCACAACCCTGTATATTTCGATATGATATGAACAACGGTTATTGTCATATAGACCAATCTGATGACATTCTTCTTCCGGACTCCATTCAAGTCATATTTATGACTGTTGGAGTCGTAAAGTATGTCGGCAATATCTATTAGGAGAAGAACCATTCAATGAAGAAAAAACAAAAGATACATTGAACAAAAAGAAAGTGCATGAACGAGAATGAAACGAGATACGCCTATGGCCCCCGCCATCTTGGATTGCTTTCTCCAGTGGAGTTCAATTTTTTTTTAAAACATATTTTTATTTCGATAAACAATTCTACATAAGCAGTACGTTTCAAGTTATCGAAATTGGAACATGCACAAACAGTATCAGAATATTTAAGTGACCACCGAAGAGAAGAGAGAATTACAATTACACACTACGAGGTTGTGACAATAATTTCCATGTGAAACGATATGCTTTGAACATGTCATTTTATGCAATAATAGCCAACGATAGCCATTTTTGTTTTTTCAGTAATATGTTTTTCATATTTCTTCTATTATATCTTTGAAAAAATTGAGTGAAGATTATGGGTTTCTGTATCATCCAGGCATTGAATTGGAATGTCGTTTGGGGTGATTTTACAGTAAACCCTTAAAGCCAGTTAAGTCCCTCTTCAGCAATGTTGTGGGGGACTTTTATGGCTGGCATCTGATGTTCGGAGAGAGTCAGGAACCAACAAGAACGCTAGGTGTACGAGGCATAGAAATATGAAAACAAATAATTGTTCTTGCAATTGTTGTGGAACTGAAAATGATAGTTTATTGTACAATAAGTATACGCAGCCAGGTGGGTCCAGCGCCAAAGGTGCGATTGTCTATACTACTAACCTGGATTTCCCCCTCAGGAATGCGTCTTAACCTTCTCACAACACATACATCTAATAATTTATTGTAAACTTTATTCAAGAATACTTAAATCCAATATTACATCATGGCTACCACAGTACCTCTGCTTGCCTGTGGGCGATCTTTACAGGGTTTCGCAGGCTCAGGTATTTATTTTATATAGGAAGCAAGGTTATGCACAAATTTCTACTGATCTCTTTTGTAAGTTATAACATACACAATTATTTGTTTGTTTTAAACCGTGATTTCTATACTGATGTATAGTCTACTGACTAAAACTCCTCAGAAGGTCATTACAACCTTCCAAACATCTGACGGTGCTATCATCACAGCATTGATTCTCAGGCTCTCGCCTATATTTGACACCATCGTTCCTCTTACACTTCTTGCAGGCCAATATAATGAGAACTATGAGGAGGATATAGGCCAGCAATGCTCCCATGATAATACCAATCACTGCTCCATCTAAATCCTTGGGAGAAGGGGTTGTATGCACTGAAACCACAATTGAAGAATAGGTATTAAATAGGTTCCTTAGTGTCCAAATGAAATATTTATTAAAACATAATATTATTTGTAATACATATTTGTTTAATTATTTGTTACAATATATTAGTTTAAAAATGAAATATTTATAGTAATAAATACTCGTAATAAATATCTGTAACAATAGGTATTAAACTTTAAATTGAAATATCTATTACAAGCTGTTTGTTGCGATGGCAACACGTGAAATTATATCGCGATTGATAAAAATAATCATATCTGACAGAATGAAAAATAAAAACAGCTTCTACCTGGTGTTGATTGACTAGGCATGGTCGTCATTACGCTACTTTCACTTGTTGATTCTGGTGCAGAGGTAGATTCACTTGTTGATTCTGGTGCAGAGGTAGATTCACTTGTTGATTCTGGTGCAGAGGTAGATTCACTTGTTGATTCTGGTGCAGAGGTAGATTCACTTGTTGTTGGTGTCCTCTCTGTGGTTGTTGTGTCACAGTCATCATCTGAATACAACACAAACAATTACTAATCAGTTGGTAAGGAAGGTTCTCCTAGTATATATTGAGCCTGAAAATATCATTATGGTAAAATAGCATTTCTTGGTAAATGAAGCCACTATAATTAGCAAAGGAATCTACAGATGTCTAAGGACAGGCATTTTGAGCTACGCTTATTAATGACCCCACTAGGAGTTTATTAAAAGGAACTTGTATTTAGAAAGCGAATAGTTATAGAATACCTACCAAATATAAATCCTTTGTATCCTTCCGACTTTGCCAGTTAAATTATGTTCCCATATGCAGCATCCTGATGTTGGAGAAATGTTATGTAGGCCTATATTTAGTCTTTGCCTTTAATGAATTTACCTTTTTTCGAGTATAAACACTTTAGGCAGAAACTAAAAGGATTAATAACCTCCATGTCGGGCCTTTTCCTGCGCTGTGTAATGTAGCCTACCACAAAGTGCACCAGCACTCTCCGCAAGGTTGATGTTGGTCAGATGGTAACCTTCTTGTATTAATCATTGACCCACATATCATTATGGTAAAATAGCAGTTTCTCGGTAAATGAAGCCATTAGAATTAGCAAAGGGATCTACCGATGACAAATTTTTTACTTCATTGGAAAACCTTTTCATTTTTTTGGGGTGGGGGGAGTTGTATTTCTGTCTTATCCTTAACGTCTTCATAATAGCCTGCGTAATACTTAAGGTTTAATGGATAATAGCAACGTAATTATCATTGTTTTGAAAATGAATACATAATATTATCCTTACATTGCCCTATATAAGTATTAGAATACTACCTGTCTCTGGTTTTAAGTATTTTTGTATAAATTTAGATATTTTTATTTAGCCAAAATATTATATGCAGTGCACAATATTCTCAATGTTAAACAATACGAGATAGATATTTACATAATATGACAGTTAGCCTTTTTTAAACTGTATAATCAGCTAAGTAATACATAGAATTAGAAGAGATATGAAATCAAAGAAAAAATATAAAATTTTTATTTTTTAAAAATAACAAGTTCGGATATACAGAGTATCAAAATACCAGGTCACAACCAGAAAAGTGTTCGGGCGAATAGAACTACAATTTCCTCATACATTCATACGTACAAGTAGATCCGATTCAACGGTCAACAAATAAAAAAGTAAGATATAATATATAAGAACTTTCCCTGCTTCGAAGAATGCCTTTAGAAGCGTAATGATTGGACCACGCGGAAATATCTAAAGCTTTGATTTTTTCGCGCCAACCAATACTTAGGCATGCGGTAAAAGTCATGGACACCTGTATGGTAATGGTAGGGCTACACCAAGGTTTTCGTCCTTGCGGCAGATACGGTTCTCCAATCCGGTACCATTGGTTTACCATCAGCCGTAAGGTGAAAACCGGATGGCCGCAATGAAAAATCCCTTGGTGAAGTTTCACCATTAGAAACAGACAGGGACTGATCTAGGTTGGTAGGAGATATTTGTCCACTTAGAACACACACGTCCCATACCGTATATAGACCTTTGACAATGTTACTGCGCGCATGATGAGATCTGGCAACCTGTGCGTGCCAGGCATAAAGACAGGGCTCCACCAGACCGCATGCTTATTGTGGCTAATATGTGCTTTGGTAGAACTTAACCTATATTGCACAACCTGTCAAGACTCTCTTCAGACCAGCTGCATTTAATATATATTATGATTGAGAATCTATTATCAATTTATCATTTATATACATGTAATTCATATAGGAGATGAGACCTATCAGATTGTGAAAGTCTGCCTAATAAAATTGTTTAAATAAAATCCATAGAACTTTAATCGCATTTAATTACCTTTATATTCTCCATAACTATAATATCAAAAAATAAGATTTATATCGCCGAAGCCTCTCTTCTACTCCTATGTTCGCACGGTGTCCTCCATTCTACCTTGTTCCATTGTCTCTATGAATACAGCATCATCTTAACACTACACCCTGGTACTCACCTCTGGCTAGCTTGGAGATGTCCAATGCCACTTGGATTTCTTTAGCCGCTAACTTCATAGGTGTGCCCTCGTTACATTGCCCAGTGGGCAGGATGCTCACCGTCTCTCCTCCAGCCCCGGTTTGTACAACCTAAACAAGATTCAAGTACAATAATATATGTATATATAGAACCATTGGCTTTTGGAGTTGATTAAGAAACTGATTAGTACAGTAAAATCGCTTTAATACAGAAGGTCCTCGAACCTTGCTAATAAATACGAACAAATCGTCCAAAATGTTGGTCAAACTACTTTTAGTTGGAAAAGAACGGAACAAAAAGTAAAAGATGTTCACTACTCGGATTATAAATTATTAAATACAGGTGTCCCCAAGTATTTATCTAAAACGCTGAACACGTACAGTAAAACCTTTCTTTAACGGACACACAAGGGACTGAATTCAACTCTCCATAATGGTGAGGTGTTCGGTTTATAGAGGAGTCCGCAAGTAGAGGTTTTACTGTATCGGTATAGTGTATTTGGTTCTAGATGAGGCCGGACTTACTAAGCAGCTGGCGTTCTTTTCATCTCCATTGTAGGACACCACCAGGATCAGGTTTGTTCCTGCAGCCCCGGATGGTACATCGCCGATACAATTAAACACTGAAGGAAATAACATACATGTACATATGAAAAATAAATAAACTAAATAATAACGATTAAAGAATATACGTATTCTGAACGCTGCATTAGATATACACAAACAAAATAGCTTCAAGAGATCGAGAAATTTAATTTCAAAACGTCTTGAATTTTCATCATGAGCTACATGTTTAACAAACGATTTGGTTTTTGGTCAATAATCGGCAGCCTGAAGGTTCACTAAAGGAAACAAAGCAATTTGCTGTAGGGAAAGAACGTATATAGGAACATATTGGGTTTAATTTGCACTATATCGGATGGACGAGATACCAGCACAATGGAATTTTTATGTTTGAAATGTGAAGCATTATTAAGCACAGTGTTGCTTAGCAGTAATCTTATGTGACCAAAGTAGAAACGTTTACAATGTATTTCACATGACAATTTAAAATCTCCTTGTGGGAATGGTCTCATTTTTGGTGTATCTAGTGCTTAAGGCTCTAATCCACTAAGCCTATTCTCTATTCTCATTCTCAGATTACTAGAGATTATAGTTTATGATGACATTAAGAGAGTGGATACACACCTTCAGGAATCCTTGAATCCCCCGCCGTACAGTTGAGGTCTAGTTCTAAGGTCTGCCCAGTTCCACATTCAGCCGTCAGGGTATCTAATGACCCCGCACAAATGACTGCCTCTTTTCCGGGAACCATTTGCTTTGCCTCCTCTACGGTGAAGTTTCCTCTCAAGGGACATGTAATCGTGTTTTGTAACTTCTGATGATCTGTGGCTAAATAATCAATTGATAGATGTTAGGGGTTTAAGTAATAAGAGAATCAGAAAGAAACAGATGTAGTATACACTGATTTTGGTGTCCGTCATAGGCATTTGGGAATGGCCTATATAATATATTATTGATTATGCGGACGGATAATGAATGCATTGACTAAACTTGGTTATTGCTTACTTTTCTGCATTTCTATGACTTTAATTTATACACAGTATTTTTATGATCATGTACAACACGAAAATAAAGCTTTTAGATAATTGAAAATACAACTTCATGTTTCTAATTTTACCACCAAAGTCTTTATATAATAAGAGATGCCAATGAACACAGTTTTAATGTACCTTACAAATGACATGTCACCAGGTTTTCATATATATATACACGTGTATTTGAGCTTGACTATATTTGATTTGTAAATGTTGATGCTGAGCATTTCTGATTGGAATTAAATGTATTTCGATCCTCCAAGAAGTGGAGGCATGATAAATGTGCAAGTATAAACACAAATGTTTAATAATGTTTATTCAGAAATCACCATTGCATCACGTGTCGATGCTTTTCTCAGTTAGCTGCGATACAGAACAAAATACATGCAATCGTGTTCACACGAGTATTGATATTACATCTCAGTTGAGGAAAATTATCAAGTATTTTTATATAGAGAAGAATTTCCGTTTAAAAGGGGACCCCCTAGTTACGCCTATCTTCATCATGCATTGCTTGTATACTAGTGATAGGTCGTTATTCTCATTCTTGAGTACGAATATGCCTGACAATATTTTGATTTATATATTGTATAGTATTGAGAATATAAACTTACAAATCAGGTTCCTGAAGAGGGCACTCCTGTACCTGGGCCCTATGGGGGGAGGGTCATTCTGGAATTTGCTCTCCTCACACACCTGGGGGTAGTTGGAAAACTTGAGGGACGGTTGACCTTGGAAGGAAAGAATGATGGCATTATGTATAAACTTGTGGATACAATGTAAACCTCTGTAAGCCTAAATCACACAACAACAACAACAACAACAACAACAGCAGTGAAAACAAATATGATTAAAAGAGATTCTAGATGGAGCTCACTTATGGCAACATTAACTGAACTAATTGACCTTCGCTTGATAGAACTTGTATAATATTGTGATATTGTTTTGGTAATGGTTTTGAAGGTTAATGAAGGCTAACAAATGTTAAGATCTCACATACTTATTTTGTAACGAAGCACAGGATCGGTCAATTTCGTAAAACGTCCACAGTGGAATCTAGGGCGACTGTTGATTATTGGAAAGGGAACATATTACAAATGTAGCGTTGAGCAAAGACATAGAATGCACTGGTCAGAATACTTGTATTATTTTGGGCCACTGGAGAAAAACAACTAACTAACACTAGCAGAAATCTACCCATGTATGAATCTTAATAAACGTGCACGAATAAATACATAAATATGGTAAGGTAAAATATACCACTTTCAGATTTTAAAACAACCAACTTGAAATATTTGGTTGTATATTCTGATGAATAAAGAGATGAATAAATGAAATCATTCACCATCCTGGCAGGACATTCGGCTTCAGGACATATGTGCTTGCATCTATTTGTGAAGTGCAGTTGTACGTTGTTAAGTCTTTGAAGTCTATTTGAGATTCAGTAATATCCACATAGCCTCCATATTCAAGCGCACTCATCCTTGCCTCCCCCGAATTAAACCATCGTCCTGAACTCACAATTTTGCCATCAAACTTGCAGCTTTTATCTATAAATAAAAATAACAATGGAATTTGAACAATGGCCTTGTGTGTATTGGATCAATATCGTAGTAGCAAACCTCCAATTATCAACAGTTAGGAACAGTCACTTTCAGAAACATTGACTTTTTGGTGTCCTCTTTTTCATGCAAACACCTCATTGTTGTGGATATTTGATATTTTTGAATCCCTAGGATTAATAATAATTTCTTGTATTGTTTAACATACATGTTAACTACACAATTTATAAAGTCATAGATTATAAACTAAATACAGATTGCCCATGTATAGCTTACCTTCAATACATAGTGTGCACATGTATAGCTTAACTTAAATACAGAGTGTGCATGTATAGCTTATCTTCAGTACAGAGTGTGCATGTATAGCTTACCTTCACTACAGAGTGTGCATGTCTTCCTGCAGTAGCTGGCAAAGAGGGGATCTGTGCACACACTGGCTTCACACCCGGCCCAGTCATCCCAACAGTCTGAGGGCGGCTCTGTAGATGTGAAGAAAAGATTAACAACTTGACGGAGGTTTGTCTATTATAAACCTGATAATACTGATGACTAGGGACGGGTGCAAATAATGGGGCAATGTGCACTATGTCAAATTAAAGGAGAAGATTATAATAATATAATGTCCCTAGGAGAATCGTAACCGTAACCAAAATAAATAAAATAGTACATTTCAACATACAGAACATTTGACCACTGAAAACATGATAAAATATGGCTAATGTTTAGAAAAGAAGAGTCAAATAAAACTGTTTGTCAATCAAATAAACAAAAGTTACGCACCTAGTTTGGTCAGATTGAAAACGCTGTAATTCGGAGTGCCTTCGATTTCGCCAGTGGGGCATGTTGCTCCTCCCCACACGGTTATATCATCTGTTGTCAATCTCTGTAATAGATGGTTTGAAACGTTCAGTCTAGGCTCAGATTACAGAGAGTCCCTTCAAACTGAGGGAAATCCTCTCGCTCCACACCACAACATCCTATTAGAACGCCTATTAAGGAAACCAGTAGCGCAGTAGGCATCAAATCACTGACATATCATTGTCATCTGATCACAAAAGCATACATACTCTTTGCTGCAATTTCTGATATAACTGTATAACTCCTTACTGAAGAAGATACATCAGAGAATTGGGTAAAACAAATTAAGTATATGTGTAGCCAAGGTAGATTTTAATTTAAAATGAGCTGGGAACAGCATCTATTGTGAAGCCTTATTTTGTCCACGCAGTTACATATTCTAATGTATGTACTTATTATTAACGATATAAGTTGGGTTATGGCAAAAATATTGAATATTATAGACAATTTTGAGTGAATTCGTATCATTTTAGTGGTTCTATCACTCTGATGACCCAAAGAAATATGATTTTGGGGATTTCATTTTCTGAACATTTAGATGAAATGTTGCCAATAAGATTTTTATTTTTGTTGATGATTTTGACGAAATTTGTTATTAATAGTGGAATTTCGGAGAGATTTGACAATATCCAGAAGTTGTCAAAAAATTGATTTCAGTACAAAAACTGAAGACTTACATTCTGACTCACATCTGTAGATAGGCAACAGGCTTTTTAATATAGAGCGAGGCCAACCTCGTAACATTGAGTGAATGCGTAGATGTTGCTTACCATGCACCATTCAGGCCTATAGTAGTCACTGCCCACCAACAGGTAATCATGTTCGTCTTCCTTCCAGGTGGACAGGATCAGCAGGCCTTGCTCTAGCGGAAATAATGGTAGATTTAAGAAAGTAAATAAACATGTATTAACCAATAACCAATAACCATGTACGAAAATGTGGAAAAAGAATTATCACATATATATAATAGTATAGGGGCTGCTGAATGATGGTTATAGTAAGAATTGCATTTTGTAAGGTTAATTAACATTTTCTCATTCCTACAAGTATTTTACAGTAAGAAACCATTTCTATTTTACTATAAGGTTGTTGTTGTTTCACACCGATTTCCATTGAGAAGAAATTAAAGCTGCATTCTCAATTGCTTTGAAATTTTCTATTCAACCCCGAAAGAAATCTGACCAAATGAATTGATTACATTGTTGGGAGTTTCACTTTGAGTTTATCAATAATTTACTATTACTACATTATTATAGGAGAATTTAAGGTTCAATCGGTGATGAGATAAAATGCAGTGGTGGTGAGCGATAATAAATGAAACCACCGTATTGAAGTATTTGAGCGCCACCGAAATATAAATACTAGTATGGAGTTTTATGAAGAAGAAAAAAAGCGGTGGCTTTTGATCGGTTTTACCTGAGAGAGCAGCTTAAAAATGAATTTGCAAATTGACAAAACTTAAATGAATTATTATCTTAATTACCTTTTGCCCATCCTTGTACAGGGATACATCTTACATCCGGGAACATGAAGGTCATGCCGTCCTCTGGCAAGCAGCCAATCTCCAGACGACCCGGAAGTGGATGCTCACATGTTTGCTGTATAAACATACATTTTTTAATTATTTATTTTATATGTTATTAAAGGTCAAAAAACTATTTAATCACTTTAAAAAACGCTTCATGGATGTCTACGCGTGTCGCCTTAAAATTATAAATCTCTTTAGTACTTGGATATCAATCTACCTTAAACCTACATGATCATACACTATGGTCATCGTGGCATTATCAACTACAAATTGAAGCTACCGATACAAATGAATAAGAAAGTACAAGTACCATGAGTAGGAGACATGAGGTTCTGATATCACATGATTTATTGTTACTATTATTAGTGTCAACTATATCTAGAGTAGCATAGACTTGGCGCTGTTGATAATTTAACACTTCAAAATTGCTGACGATGTAAGAAATGGAGGCCTACTATAGGGTTGAAGTACGAATGAATTCACCAACTAATTAAATAATCAAGAAAACGTTCATGTATGTTCTTAATCTATGGCATTTTACCTTCTCAATTCATGTAAATTTGCATGTTGTAGATATTTACACCAACATTGTAAAAAGCTATCATTCACCTCCCTTTTTTCCTTTTTTAAAAATGTGTTTGTGTACAATAATTATCTTTCTTTCAGTCAAATAAAATTGAAATACACAAAATATGATAAACAAATTTTTCCGTCAGTTAACATGTATATTCTGCTTATTACCTTGAGGGAAGCGTTGAAGGGTGTTTGAGATGTAAAGAGATAACCTCCAACTAAAGGGCTTTGGTTGTAGATCTTCCCACCATTTGTACGGTCCCAAGAGGCTGAAAATATCAGCGTACATTCTAGTTACAAACATGTCCACAATACAGGAATTATCAACACAATTCTATAGTAAACTGAGAAGATTATTTAATGCAAATTAATTACCGCCATAATAGAAAACTGAATCTAAATTCTAAGAATAGGTCCCTTAAAATCAAACCGAGTTTACATAGAACAGTGTACATAGAACATAGAACAGAATACATAGAACGTATACGTATACGTTTACGGAAGCAGTGGCGTCCACTTGTGAATTAACGGTGGGAGAGGGCCTCCCGTTGACGTGAACCATTTACTTGCAAGTGGATATCGGCCTTAAGCATTCAGACTGGTGCTGATCCGGGAACGTATCAAGTTGTGTTTAAAAAGCTCCTCGTCCACAATGAGGGTACAATTACACTTTATGGATGCGTCGGTTACACCTAACCGAAATTCCCATTATCTCACAAATAACTCAGGTTTACGACAATATATAGGTTGATATAATATATAATGTGTGTTCAATGTACAGTTCAACAATATCGCAGAGCTTAACTTCTTTAATCAACTAAATATAACAACACTCACATATGCCTAGTATTTACCATTCTTCAGCCTATATTTAGCAGAATTTATTGACCTATGTAGAGCAACAAATTGTGCATTTCTAGAGGACCTGACCCAGATAAACGCATAATTAGGTCATTGGGAGTGAAACCCGATTCAGATTGTCTTCATTTTGTATGCAAAACTAATGAATTGGTTTTGCGTTTCAAAGGAAGATCACAATTAGTTCAATTAGAGCAGTAACTTACAAACAAGCAGCCACGGTAGAGATGTCAGTGGTTCTTCATTACATGACTTGTCCTCGGACTCCTTTAATGCTAAAAATGAATGTTGGGAAACATATTGAACGTCACAAGATAAGAGGGAGAGGGAGAGCGTTGGTGTGAGAGAAATAGAAACATATGTTCCGTGTGTGTGAGAGGGTCTGTGTGAGAGGGACATATATATGTGAGGGAAAGAAATAGAGAGAGTTTCTGTATGAAAGATAGAAAGCCAGAGAGAGAGAGAGAGCGAACGGGACACAGGAAGTCACCATTATGGACCTTTACTAAACTGGACTTTTAAAGCTGCCTTCTCAGTTATCACGACAAAGGAAGTCTTACCACATTTACACATATTATGACGTCATACGTCCCATTATAGATATGACAGTAAACTTTGTCTTTTCTGCTTTGATATGATTAAAACATTGAGCCAAATTTACTGTGCTACAGTGACCGTTTATAGCATCGACGTCATCAGATTCGATCTGTTCCTGTTGGTCCAGAGGTGATACTCCTCTCTAGAATACCAGCGGGACATCTGATATACATACCATTACACATGACATGTTCAATATATAAGCTCTACATAAAAAATAGTATTCATCACACTCAGAATCCAGCCCCAATAAAAGGCCGCCCCCAAAAGAACCCCCCGAAATCCATCTCACTCACCATAGGTAACTCTTACTATATTAGGTGCTATCTGATTAAAACCAACGCACACAGTGCTGAAAATAATCAAAACAATATGTTACCTGTAATATTGGAGGATTAAAAAATATATTTATGTAATCATATGTATTCCTGCATCTAATTTCAATCAAATACTCAACGATTCTTTTAAATTTTAAAAGGAAACTTACTTATTGGGTTCCCCGAAATCAACGATTTCAAACAGGTTGAGTGCTTTGTTGACCAATTGTGGGCACGTTTTGAGAACCTCCCATTTTTCAGGTAGAGCACTGGAGTATGAAAGGTTGGTGTCAAGGAATCTGAAAGCGTTGGGCGTGTTCATTATGTTTCTGTCCCAGTACCAAGAGTCTCCTGGGTTATCCGCAGCATTCTGGAGAAAGGTCGGGTAAGGAACACAGGACTCGGCGGAATCAACTGGAAAAGAGAAGCTTTGATAATTTAGATTGTCATCGTAATAAGGTTGTAATTGTCTATAATGACCTTTTTTGAATATAGTTCAACATAATATCAAATTAATACAATAGCAAATATACTATAGAAATTATATATAGGCTCAGAAGGAGGTTAAACGTAGCCGAGCAGCTTCTTTAAATCAAGACAATACCATATACTCAGTTATACATAGAACTCATGGTTCTCAGCCTAAATTAGCAGAATATATATAGGATTTTTATTCTGAACAGACAATACATTACAATCAGAAAAGAACATACCATCTGCAAGTCAAGTGACATGCAGGTCTTCCAGGCAAATCTTGCTTGTTGAACATAATTATATTATATTTAGTAAGTATTTGAAAATAAGTGTTCAGTGGTCAGTCATGATGTATGAGACTGTTTGAGGTCCGTGTTTAGTTAGAGTGTCAATCATTTTGTAACAACGGATAATATTATAAGTTATAGTCGCGTAGTTGTCTTGTCCAGAGTAAGTACAATGATATCACAAGGCTTGATTTCTCTTGTACATTAGCTCCTGTACTGGAGGCTAAGTACATTGTGAATGTTAAGAACATTTGAGTTATCACGCCGTGGTGTTCATAGTGGTGGAGAACCACTACAGTAACATATATTTACAGTCAATTAAATAAAACAGTAAAGATTTCAACCCCCCTTCCCTGGTGTTATCGTTATATCGATCATGCTGTAGAAAGGATTTACATTCCTTGGCTAATTATATTCCCCCCCCCCCCCACATTACCATCAACAAGTCATACAATGAATGTTGTTTGGTTGGTCTATACTTAATGTGTAGAGCTTTGCGATTGAACGTTTTCTGGTGCACTGAACCATATTACTATACATGTATACACGCTAAACCCTCACCCCAGAAGCACCGTGGCAAACTGCAGTGTGTCAAACCCGATTTAGATATTATGGCTGACTTAAAGTTAATCTAAAAGTAAATTTACAGGTGAGTTTCAAGGAAACTCGAATGCAAGAGGGTCTTGAATAGGACCGGAATTTATTCTAAGATTCCTAATTTCTGTTCCCTCAAGCCTTCTTATGAAACTTGATTAAAATTAGTTCTAACCCTTTTTAGTCCTATTCTGCTCCTATTGGGGCCAGGAAGTTATTGCACAAAACCCCTGGTGGGCCTTGGGGATTTTGTGTGCAATAACTTCATTCGGCAAAACACCGTCGGGTGATTGATACTTTAATAACACATTTATTGGTTTGGTCAGATTTTCAGAAAATGTACAATTGGCAGCTGTACACATTCAATGAATTATACAAATATATAGGCTGCAATTTGGTGAGTACATGGTAAATTCGAGTATATTTGGCATTGCATTGATTCTAGCAATCTGTTTGGTTAGGTTGAACTGTATTTTGAACTTTATTTTCGTCTCAAATTTGGGTTATTTGAGAGGATTGGTAAATGCGAATTGTACATTTTCTGGCGACTTCACCCGGTTACTCTTATCTTATTATCTGTAGGTGGTGGTTCTGTGAATGTACCTAACACTAACAATTCCCCTTCTCCAGCGCAGTGTTTACCTATTGTTCATATTCATAACTGGTAAATACCCGTAAATGTGTTTATACACATCGGCTTTTCTGTTCAACTTTTTATCAATGTGTCAATTTAAGCCCGTATATTATTCTCTAGCTATATCGTTATCAACCAATAATGTTGCCATGTAACTCAAAACGCCCGTTACAAGACAAGCGATGCCTGAGTGTGCGGTGTAACATGTGATATTTTAAATGGATGGCAAGAAATGACAAATCGGGAAAAGCATAACTCAGCCCAAATACCAGATGCAAAACAAGTTCACCAATTATAATTAAATAACATTTGCGACGTAGTATGCTTACACAAATCTCCAGTGGGGAAAACATCATGAAAAATATCATTTTTGCCACGTGTGACACTCTTTTCTATGACACATCCCTAAGCAATGACATATGGGGGAAATTGTTAATATCAATAACAATAATAATGACTTACCGTTATTAAGAGATAAACTGAAGACCAGTAAACAGCTGAAGAGTGCCTTGTAAAGTCCCATGGTCGTCCCTGAAGCCACGGAACTGTGCTAGAAACAAGAACAAACCTTGTATCATAGCTTCAAGAAGGTCACATAGACAGGAGCTACCAAATGAGATGTTTTAATCCAATGTGTTTTTAGTATACTAAGATGAGATGAGGT
The DNA here is from genome assembly GCA_942159475.1 of Sthenelais limicola. Lineage (NCBI taxonomy): Eukaryota > Metazoa > Annelida > Polychaeta > Phyllodocida > Sigalionidae > Sthenelais > Sthenelais limicola. Next base: position 24,157,423 of record OW804101.1, read on the forward strand.
TAAGTAATGGGGATCGGGAAAGACGTATTTATACATGAGTCATGTCGGCGGATAATGCCCTGTACACGTACACCTCCACCGACTCTCTAATGCACAAGTTTGTCAGATGCACGAATGTCCCGGGCCTTTGGTGAAATTTGATGACATTTCTAGATTCTCCCCCCAGTGAGGGGACACAACACAGGGTATGGGAAATTGTTTTTTTATTTTCCAGAGCACTTGATGTGGTCTGTACATGGAAACAAAAACAATAGCAGTAATTATTTAATTAATTAAAATGATGTAATTATGATATGATTTTAGTTAGTATACACGGCCCCTGACTCACATTATGAGAGGGAGTGGGAGATTGGGTCGAAGAAGATGAGGAATATTTAGGGTTGTAGGTCTGAAGAAGAAGTGGGAGAGTGGAGGTGCGATATTATATGGGTTTGAGATTGGTGACGGGGGTTAGAGATAGGGGGCAGCAGTGGACGGTGTGAATCTCCAGCCTGGTGGGACAAGAAATGCCCGGAGAAATGCCCAGTCATAGCTTAAAGCAAGTGACAACTATTCCCGACCCCCCCCCCCCCCGGGCAAGACAATCTTGTAAATCCCCGACTCCTGCAGCACATATGTCGGTGGACATTTTTTTAGCAATTATCGCAAATACAAAACAATTATCGCAAATACAAAATATAAACCCTATACCGTTATTGTATCATTTTGATAAAAACGAAAACCCTTGGAAAAACAACTTGGGAGACATCACAGTTTTAGTGTTGAGGTTTAAATGCATGGTAGCTATTGAACAATTCATTTATAACATAAAATCGATATTTGATATCTAAATGTTAACAACGATGAGAATTCGTTCTGAATTAAAACTACCCAAATCTAGGACCAAAATGAGGTGAAAATGCAGTCAATAATTACAAAAAAATGTGTGCATATGTAGAGTTGCCGACTGTGCATTGTCTGACATACGATCCGACACACATTCAAAATGCGCTGACGGTGCATACATGTTATCATTGTGTAAATCCACCTCCCGACACTTTAGAAATTAGATTACATGTCTGTCTATGTAAACATGATAGGGTATTAAATACCATATAATAACATGTAGGCCTATTATACACACCAACAAAGTCCGCCTAAATTACTTCACTAATGATAAATGTATGCTTTGGTATATTACCATGTAATATATTCCCTAATTACTTTTATTTATTATATGTAGCGAGGTAGGAGTACTATCGTGTGTATACTATGTAATATTGCCCAACCAATTCTAATCATATTGATTGTTAATTAACACTCATTTATTATTATCACCATATTTACAAAACCGCAAGTCATGCTAACGTCATAGCTTGGCATTATATTAACATATTCATATTCAAATTGAGGAGTTTGCCACATAATAGTGCAGCCAAGTTATAGCCCTATCAACGGCCAAACAAGTATGGGTGAGGGCGGCAACAATTGTACCATTGCCATTTAGCAAAGTATGCTGAATTTGGCTGAAAATATGATAAATACTGTCAATAATACATGTGTAATAAGTACAGTTCTGTTCGGTTATATTGAGCTATATTCAGCCCACATTTTTGTCTCAAATGTGTCTTATTTGAGAGGATTTGTGACGGCGGGTTGTACATTGTCTGACATCCTGGCCCATTAATTGATTGACCTAGTTACGACGTAAATCCGCCCCTATAAACTGGTGGCCATGTGGCTGCCATTTCCAATAGGTCTCATTAGTTGCTATTACACTTCCCAGTTGTTAAATAATATTTCAGATTTAAAGAACCTGATGTAAGGTGTTCACCTATAGCTATATGATTCATTAATAGGAATCATCACGTTACCAGAATAAATACATAAGTAGTATTCTTAAAGTTAGTATTGGAAGAGTTAACATACCTGCTGTTGATGATGATGGCGATCTAGTTTGTTAGTTCCTTCTTATTGTTAGACGTAGGTGCACTTTGCTCTGTTCCTTATCATAATTTCCAGGCTTTATCTCGACTGGGACCCGGCCAGACGAACAACAGGACCTGTAAATAAATAAACCGGAAACTACAATACAAATACCAGTAGCTAACAGCGTGATTCGGGAAGAGAAACTCCCGGGAAGGATACTGTACTGGTACTTATTGATATGGCGATGACATGTTCAATATGCCTTGGCAATATATAATAAGATCTATCTTCCTCTAAGTGTACACAATCGGCCTGTTGTATACGCTATGATGTACTATCGTAAGTTCTTCGTAGTCCTTCGCAAGTTGAATTTGCTTGCAAAAGTACTTGAAATCCTATGTCTCTCACATCCCTATTATTGTCATATCTTCATTGTGTAAAGTCGCGCACAAGAAAGTTTGCTTCGTATCTTCTTCGCGAATACCTGCAAAAAGGTGTAAAAGGTATAAACTCTGAGTATTTTTTCAAGTTTTATTCAAAATATTATCCTGCCATCTTGGCTTCTACGATGCTAAAACATGTGCGGCAAGACATCCTCATAATATCCCAACATTTTGCACGAGTTAACCTGTTAAACTGTCTGAGGCCAGTACAAATATTCAAAAAAAGAAGCAATGATAGCTATATGATATGATTAAGATACATACCAGGGGGGGGGGGGTCAAATATAACCCATGCGCCCATCAAATACAAGGATCATCATAATAAGTTCAATGTGCGCTAAACATTTTTACCAAAACAAAATGGTACAACTTTTGCCAAATAAGCACAGACTATTATCTTTATTTTTATTCATATGTTTGGAGTGCTCAACGTATGGTTATGTTTTGACTGATGTGGCATTCTAAAAGAATGTTCTGTACGTTTGAATATTGGGTATCAAAAGAGGTAGAATCACATTAGATTAAAGTGACACTTCTCACTGTTCTGGACTAGATTATCGAGTAACGGAATTTCTACTTCCCTTTCTAGTATTTGGTGCACCTTACCCTACCTAACTAACTCCTGTGGATATCAAAACTATGAAATTCATATTATATTAAATATTTGGTAAAATAGTGAGCAAAATCGTTTTCCCATGCCATACAGAAATTCAAACTGGCGGTTGGGTTGACATCTGGAATTATGTAACCCCCGGGTCGGCGCTGGTCAATACAATGGGCATTAGTTTTTTTCCTGTCCACTTGGGCCAATTCTGGCAGCACCTTCTGGTCTCCAAAGCCATTTCCTCATGGGTTTGAAATGTGTTTAGGTTCTGACCCATTCATTACACATATTCACTGATCATTGAATGCAAACTCAATGCTGATACTTAATACTTCAGATATTGCTATACCCATCATATATGATTACACTGACAAAGTTTCACAAGATTTTATCTTAGCCTGTCACTGTAATGTTCTCATAGGTGGTGATAGGTGGCAGCACGTAGGACAATTGTCTACAGAATTGTGACACAACGTATAGTAAAGCAGTCAGACAGCGATAAAGCAAGAAATAGAGTTATTTTCCATTGATCTAAAGATACTCAAATATACAAAAAATAATCAATTAATTTAATTGAAAGTGGGATATAACTTTTCAATATGTCTCAAATATCTGTCTGTGACAACGTCACAACCATGTCTTAATACTGTTGTTTTTGTGTTATTGTTATTAGAATATCTACTACAATAAAGATATATCGTATATATATGGTTCACTCACTGTTGTACTACCAGGGTCTGTATTATATACTTCCATTGCCCTTCCAGTAGTAGCCAGAATTCAGATACTACAGGAATATACTGTGTTTTCGGTAGACACAATCATAATAATAATATATTATATTTCATCATACATGATTATATGTGATGTGTCTTAGGCAAATGTGTCATAAGTCGCAAAAAATGAATTTTGAGATATCATAATATTTGAAAAAATTAGATCAAGTGGATTCCAATGGTGGTCCCACATTGTGGACATCTAAGAAGTGTTTCTATATTTCATGTTTCATATATTTAGGCTATGTTTAAAAAACGGTTTGCAATGTTTCTGGGTGGGCAATTACCAGTATGAAATAACTATATATAGGCTACCTCAAAGGATGACCTTCAGAACGCAAAGATATATCTAATACAATTTCCTGCAATTTGGAACATAGGTTTATATGAGTAACAGTGATAAAGCCCCAAAGAATCAGAACATTCACATAAAGAGATCTTGTGAACACGTCACTCTATGAAATATCAATTTTGCGACTCGTGACTCATTTCCCTGTAACGCATGATATCCTAGTTAATATTTCTTTATAAATAGAATTTAGTCATGCAATATTTCGTTATAAACATTTCGTCTAGTAACAACATTAATTATCCCGCAGCAATGACTAAAAGACCCTTACACCTTTTCTGGTACTACAGTTCGATCAAGAGCGTTTTTACAAATATCTAATCTTTGAGATGCTCGATACTTCTGACAATTCTGAAGATGGGAACCTTTCCCATAGCCTGGGGATGAAGAGCCGGGACAGCAGGAAAAAGATGGGGATTTCAGATTTCAGATTGTTGTATTCAGGAAAAACATGCATTTCGTCGAAACGATATTTTCAGCAGATCCTGTACTGTTGTTTTACAATCTACCACATATATACAGAGTTGGTAAGATAACAGTACAGAAAGAATCACTTGAGAAATACCCCGGGGGGAGGGGGGGGGGGGGGTACTTGGGTTGAAAGTCGACGGCGGGGGGGGGGGGGGGGGGTGCCGCGGCAGGTAAAAATTCGGGACCTTTGGGAGCTGATTATATCAGCAATCTCCGCTAGGGGGTAGAGGGGCACCCCCCCCCCCGAAGGTTGCAGAGAAAAGAATGACTGGCATACCTCCGAATTTTCCCTTATGGGACTTCCACATGTTTGTGCTGGTATTAATTGCATTTCTCATGTTTGTTTTAAATCTATATATCAAATGGGCTAGCCATGCAGATCAGAGGGGATTAACTCTTCTCATCAGTGTGTCTGCTGTAAATTGTGTGATGGCAGTCATAAGGAAAATACAGGATGCTGCTTTATCCTATTGTTGGACATGTGATTTCTGCACTAAGTCAGAGAAGCATGTATATGCTTATTAATGGAGGCATCTTTGGAAGCTGAGCTTCGGGAGCTGACAGCCTGAAAAATGTGGTCTTCAGGAGCTGACCTTCGGGAGCTGAAAAGAGGGGACCTTCAGGAGCTGATTCAGGCAAAAAGTAGGGGCCTTTGAGAGCGGCTGGGGCTGAAAAGGGGGGCCTTTACCGCGGCACATAGCTGTATACACTATGAACTCAAGTACCCCCCCCCCCCCCCCGGGAGAAATACAAATAATATATATGATACAAGTATAATGACCAAATAAATGCAGATAATTACAAGTAGGCAAGCGAATAATTCTTCTCAATCTAGGTGTGAGTTAGAATAATTAATACAGTTGACTTTTCAACACCATAAACGATGAGAAAAATAATTACTAAGGGACTGTTCATAATTAACCAGGGCTGGGGAGGAAGTATTTGCGAAAAATTCTTGAGCAAAAGTGTATGACCCCACTTAACGTCTTGTTCAAAATGTCTCCCCCCCCCCCCCCCCCCACCACCACTGGACAGTTCGAGTACGAGGTGAACAATACTCACCGAGGTCAGTATTGTTCACCAAGTACCTCACACTGTGGTTTTCTTGCTTTTATTCCACGATTTCATGTAAACAAAATAAGAATTTTCTTGCTTTCACGTCAAACAGTTTCTCATTTTGACGCTACTTCCGGTAAAAAAAAGCACAGACGCCTATTTTTGCTTCAAACTTAAATAAAATCTCATTTTACCCGCTATTTTTACTACCCGCTATTTAGGGATTGACAAAATTGAGCATTTGGCTAATTATTTCAAGTAGATGGGTTTGAACTAATCGAAAATCAATAAACCAGGCGGCCGAAAAAACGGGACTACCATACGGGTACTTTTGATACTAGGGGCGTGTAGATCAAAAGTACTTCACTGGTCGTGAGAGTGAAGTATATCGGAGATACTTCACACATATTCCAATTATATGTGGACCAGACGATTTAAGCGAGATGTATAGGCGGGGACGCGTAGTAGACAGTTATTCCACACCAAAAAAAACAGCCTTTTAAAAATCCTTAGCGGTGATTAAGATTAAATTATAATGAAGATGTTCTTTTTGTAAAAAATGCTTTTAAAAATCCTTGGGAAGAAAATTAAGCGTTTGACTATCATTACTCTCCAGCGTGGATAATCCACATTTTCCACAACACAGAATTAAAAGAGGGTCATTCCAAGAATATCAGAAATATCCGAGGTGCTCCTTAGTCACTAGAGGATAAGAGATCTTTCTTGAATCATGTGAAGGGTTTATGTGTCAAATTATTTGTTGAAACGGAAGAAATCTGGTCTCTGCAAAACCCTCTTGTTTTCCGATGATTTACATGACTATGTATTGGTAGTGACTGATTAATTGATTGATTGACCCTTGAGCCTGTTGGTGGATGTATGTGAAAATAGGAATGCCCGTGATATTATTGTTTAGACTAGGGAATAGTTAAATATCTGACTTTCCTCAGAGTAATCAATGCAATTAAATCCACCATAATCCTTATTTCTCCAATGAAATATAATGTACACATTGATATTGGCCTCTCATCCCATGAGTAAAAGTCTTACAGCACAGAGCTCCAAATATAGGTCGGACTGACCACTCCCACATTCCCCCTCAGGAAGCCTATTGTAATCCATTCCACATTAATGTAGGAATGTGCATCGACCTTCATTGACGCTTCTATGCTCACAGAATGAATACTAAAAAGAGCTGTTGCATTCTAAGGTGTCAAAAAGATGCCACCCCCATCCCTACCCATTGACATGCCAAGCTCAATACCTGAGTGAAAGTGTCAGTAGGTGTGAAATAGGTGTGAAATACACAACATAGCTGTTAATAGTGGATTCGCCCAGATATTGTTTACAGACAAGAGGGTTACTGCATGTCTAGATTAATCCCTAATAATAAAGTGGCTATAAATATGTTTAATCATCTTTTATGTCATTATTGTAATTTGTTCTCACTTTTTGGCCCACCCTCCACATTCCCTTCTTTTCATATTCATATTCATACTTCAATCTCTAACTTTATATTTACAGGTGTCAAAGGAACAAGGTCCAAATTCAAAATGCTACCAAATGGATTTGGTTATGATATGTTCATTCTACTAACAGCGCAAAACACCCATGGACTGATTCAGAGCAAGGATCATAATTTTTTGCGACTTTAATTCATGTGACACGTCACATATTATGGTATTTTTGTTCAATTGTACAAGTGTGTTTAGGTAATTTGTCCCAGGGAACTGAAATTCAAGGAAAACATTTAACATCAATGATGTAGTTGCATAGACATATTTTACTAGCAAGGTTTGCACCATCATGTATAAGTTCATGCAAATAGTTCATGCCAAAGCTCCATATGATACTATTGTTTTATACTTATTATATCCATGTACCTTGGTGATTCTTTCATTGTTTACAAAGGGTTTTTTATTACATATTGTATATTGATATCAACTGCAATAACAAGAAATACAAGACATTATTTCTGTGTTATTTGTTTTCTTCAACGTTTTATTTCCATGGCAGTACAAATCGTTCTATATTTTAAAGGGCAGAGGAAGGCAAAATACCTAGTCCCTACCCCTAACCCAAAATAAAGCTAGCTATAAATACCCCTAGCCATATTGGGTGTTCCCAGGACGACCTATGCACAGCACCCATGCTACATGTATCCGTCCATGGATGGCTACAGTAACACACCTGTAGCTGCGCGACTGTTTACATTTGGCCAGGGTGAAAGATGGCCATGGAAGGCTCCAGTAAGCCTCCTTTGGAAAGCTAACCACTGGTTTGTGCACATAGGGTCCCTTTATATATGGAATGCTAGTATGTAATCCTCGGCCTGTTTTAGTGGCAGACAATTAGCGTAATTTATTGGATTATATATGTTTTTTAACTTAACAAATTAATCAAATATATTAGAATAGTTATATTATGTATAAGTTATCATATAATATTTTCTCTCTTTTCTGTATTAAAGTGAAACCAATATCTTTGTATGAAAAATCAGGCGTTACTGAGAACATCGTTCTTTGAATTAAATGTATACATATGTATCCTAAATAAAAAAAATATGAATCTAAATCTAAATCTAAACTTATTATAATTTGAGAGACAATGATTTGAGAACATAAATTTTAAAATGTTCCTTGAATGTCTGAGAATTACTGTTTGCAGGACATACATCTGACAACGTTAGCAAAAAGTTAGCAAAACTGTTCAAGGAGCATAAATACCCAATGTTATGCTAAAGTTATACCAGGAACCATAGGATAACATATTTTCATGTAATGTTTGTGTACTGTTCACACATTAATGTTTGGGGAACATTGTTTATTGAAACATTCCTATACTGTATGCGAATTATTGTTCCTAGAACATTTATATCAGAACATTAGTTGAATGTTAGGTAAAAACATTCCAGGAACATAAAAACCTAACACTCCTAGGATGTTTCACTAAAAACATTTGCTTGATGTTTTCTACATGTTTCCTACAAACTAACATAGGAGGAACACGATCCCAATGTTCCCCAAATGTTGTGTGCTACTGGGGATACTGTATCGATGTGGAAATACTGAATTATTTACATGATCAATTAGGTTTATTGGTAGAAGAATATAATGTTAAAATCCATCGCACTTACTGAGAATCTTGTATGTGATACGTAATGTAGTAGCTGAATAAAAATATTATTGTGGTACAAAGACCAGTTCTTACAAGCCTTTGTGCTACCTGACTCCCATATACAGCCGTACCTGGTGCAGTGACAGTCTATTCCACCAGGTGGGGTGCTGGACAGTGCTTGTATTATACTCTCTCTCTAGACCCATAGATGTCTATCTTATGTTCATTCACTACATTATAAACAAATACTCATAAAAGGCTCCAAGTCCAACGTGTCCACATAATATACAGTATGAATATTATTTTAATTTGTGTTTAATTGCTCATTTGATACAATTGTGTATGATATACCGTGGCGTATTTAATTTTAATGCTAATCAATATTAAGAAATTCCATAGAAATTTTCGATGGTTGAATCCCAATTGACTTACTCCATAAATTATAACACAATCATCTCTCTTGTTAGTGTAATAAAACTCTTACAGCTGAGTAGTGTCAGAATTAACACATGTTTTGTAAGTTATTTCAATGTATTCTTTTATTTAGTATTCATAAGGAAATATAAAAACACGTCTGATTCACAGGTACTTGGATTATATCAAAGCCCATATCCTGACTGCCTGTCAACTTAGTCTAGACTTAAAGTTTAGAGATTCCCTTCAAATTGAGAGAAAGCCTCTCGCTCCATACTGACAAATGCCATTATAATCTGATTAGGACCACCAGATACCATTTTCATACCCTGATGACGCCTACTTCTCGGCCAGAAAATCCATTAGGCGTCCAATCACTGATATTTCATCAATTTTCATATGACCAGAGAGGCTTTGAGCCTAAACTAAACTTAGATTATTTCGTTATTTCCCCCTGTCACCGTCTCTTCCTCTATATACCTGCATCTAAACATTGCCTAGCCTTGGACAGACACTACGCATTGTTATTATTATTTGGTCATTTGGCATATATATTTCATATGTTATATATGAAGGTGGTTAACAATCGTTACGTCATTATTGCGTAACATGGTGTAACATACTGTTTCTATTCATTTTCACCATGTGAGTAACCACAAAGCCTTACTTACCGAAACCTTCCATGTTTTTTGGTTTTAAATATTTTTATTGAGCTCAATGTAGCATTGCGATAGTTGGATGAGACCCAGGTACAAAGTGTTTAAACAAATCACACTTATCAGTATAATACATGAGTTTAAATCTATATTACAATTTCAACTATAATATGTCGGTAGCTTTCACAAACTGCGTCTGTACAAATATATATTATACATGAAACCTACACAATGAATTCCTTTTCCTTCCTTTTTATCTCAGTGCTGGCCCACCAGTTGGAATGTCCGAATCAAATGAAGGCATAGGGTAGGAAGTGACTTTGGTTGGCAGTAGAAAAAACATGCTGGCAGAGGCTGGTTTCAGATCCAGACAGCTCTTGGTTAGGGACCCAGCATGCTTCCACTGCCCCACTCTGCTCTCTTCCAAACATGGTAAAAAAGATGTTTTTTCTTTACTTCAAACTGAAAAATGACAAATTTCATCCCATTTAGGACGCTAGAAGATAATATAATTATACGTTCATAATTAATCATTATGACAATGAATTGTCCATGTGTCCATGTGTATTATACATTATTTATGGACATGTTCATATCGAGCCCACGGAAGAATTATCAGTTAGAAATTAAGAGGTACACAGCTGCCACCTAGTGTTGATCGTGTACTAAGCGCCAGCTACACGCATCAGACGCCTCTAAAACCTGACGCTAGGAGAGCTGCCAGCAATGACTACCAAATTGGCATCCCAACGAAAGAAAATTCTAAAATAACCCCCAAAAATACATTTCGGCCACATAAACTGAAGCAACAAACTACGGTATATATTTCATAAATTTAAATGGGATTCAAAGTAATCGTACCAATATCTATGTTGATTTTCGTGGTGTAATTCTCAGCATAAAAACACCATTTTCCCTAGCTACACAAAATAAAAAGGTTCACTGGTTGGCTGATGTGAGGGTAGCTTTGCGCAGTGGCAGTACTGTAGCCGATGAGGTTCATCCGAGGCGCGGTTATTGCTAGTTGAAAACTATACCCAATACCCCGCGGTGTCGTCCTGAAATATGGATCGGCGCTTGCAATTTTTTAAACCTTCTACGGGAGGTGACAAACCAATCAAAGATCATTACTCAACTTTGGTTGGTGTCTCCCTCGTTAATTCTCTTAATGTTTCTTTTTTATGACAATTTATGTTGACATAACATCATCAACATTAAATCTTGTTATATATACGCACAGAACTAGATAAAGATATTCTAGTTCTGTGATATGATACATGGTATTCTCGATTAATAAACGGCAGACAGAAATGAATGAATGACAATACTGTTGATGAATTAGTATATAAATTTATTCCATCATAGTTCATCACTGAGGGGACTTTTTCTCTTCCCCATGCCCTCTTTCACAGCCTCCACCACCACGTGCGCCATTTTGCCAGTTTTATACAGCCACGTCTCGTTCAGAAGATGTAACTTCTTGCCACCATTTCGCCTCCTCTCCAAATCATTTCTCTCCTCCTCCAGTTCCCTCTCTGCGTCGTGCTTCTCCTTCTCGCGCTTCTTTATCTTCTCTTCCTCTTTTCTCTTCTTGTCCTCATGCTTCTTCCTCTCGCCTTCCGGCAGTTCGTGGAGAAGGGTCATGCTCTTGACACACCGGAAGCCAAGGTTTTCCGCAGTGTATTCAGGGACGAAGCCAGTCCTTTAGGAGAGAGAGGGAAGATAGTTCTAAGTAGGATTTTTATCACTATATGGGTCAGATTGCCAGAAAATGTACAATCGCCAATTCTGCTCATTTATTCAAATCTGATAAAGCAGGCTGAAAAATATTAATTGTAGGGACACCTGAATATATTTGGTATTGTGTTCAATTAAAAGATGTGTTCGATTATGTTGAACTGTAATTTTAACCTCATTTTAGTCTTAAATCTGGGTTATATGAGAAGAATAGTGAAGATGAATTGTACATTTTCTGGCAATTTCACCCATATATAATATAATTATAGTGGAGCAGCAATGGGCGCAAATATATGATGTACCATGCATGAAAAAACGCCACCATGGGTCATATATCAAATCAAAGCTCAGAAACTCAGCTATTTGGATCCGTGACAGGTGCTCGCAGTGTGGGACGTTTTTTTATAGTAGTATAAAATAGGGGAACTGTTCTTCTTGCTTAATGGTTGTCAGAAAGTGTAACTTGAAGTGCAGCTCTATATATTTACTAAATTCTATTATTATCGTATTCATGATTTAAATACAGTTACACTAAATGATTTAAAGAATTATCATTGATATCTGAGTATAGCACTCATAGCAAAATCTGTTCGTTTATGTTAATGCTTTCTCTTAAAATTTGGGATATTTGAGAGGATTGGTAAAGGAATTGTACATTATCTGACGACTGTACCCATACGTGCAATCCTCTAGTCTAGTCTATCCTCATATATAGGCCTAGTCTATCCGAGCTATTCTAATTAATGTGAAAGTGAAATCGTATATCTAGCCAAAACTTTAAAAGACAATAGAGTTCTTTTTTATGAATGACCATACTGTGGTCCCAATATGTTAGAAGGTTTAAAATTAATGTAAAATTGTAGAAATAATTCTGTAAATTGCAACTATAATCCTTACCTGGTAGCACATCTGGCCTCGTGGTTGACAACGCCATCTCGTGAGTCTATGAAGGAGCCACCTTTGGCCACCTTCTGTATGCCTGGGGTGAGGAGACGGTTAGGTTTAGGGTCCCTGTAATTGGTGGTCGTCCACTCCCATACATTACCCACCATGTCATACAGACCTAGTACACAGAAGTGTGGTTTTTATTATCATGTTAGCATTGTTATTAGTAGTACCAGTGGTCGTACACTGGTCGATCAGGAGAAAAGACGATTGGGACAAACATTGCCGGGCCGATCCGGATAAATTCACTACAAATTGGGACAAAATGTAACTATGAAACCCAAGTGCATTACAAGGGTCTGACTATCGCCAAAATACCATAATTCCAGTTAATCAATTGTCTTTTGTTCAGATCGACCTGACACATCTCACCATAATCATTATTATGGTGAAAATACACTTTGTTTAATAACGTTCACTTATAAATACTTTGTATAATTCATCTTTGTAATTTTGTATAATTAACTCTCTGTTATGTACCAACAAATTAATAGATACAATTATCAACCCGACACAATAAAACAAGCTATTATAATAAGAGACAGTTCCTGAATAAAAAACATTGGAATGAATATTTCCAAATGGACAATAATGCCAATTAAAAATAAATAAAGTTTCATTATTTGTTTTCGAACATTCACTGTTTCCGCCAAATATGGGTTGGCGGATGCCAATTGACGGCTCCAAATCTCTTTAAAATTAGCTACACACTTTGCGGCTAAAATGACAAAAAGTTAAATGGTGGTAAAACAAAAGCACCAACTGCAACTCTCATCGAAGACAGTAAGGAGGGAGTGTTAGAGAAGAGTTGTATACTTACCAAACGCGTTCTGCTCTGGGAAAGCATTGACTGGTGCAATACCACTCCAGCCGTCGTGCCGCTTGTTGTCTACGGGAAACAGGCCCTGTAGCAGAGTCATTATTATGATTAATATGTGACTATCCTTTGACAAAGGCTCCATTCAGCTGAAACATGTCAGGACCTAATTCAGCGTAATAGAAACAAAAAGCGACCTGGTCTTGTTAAGGTGTAAGGAAGGAACACTGAGGTTACACAATGTTACGTAATGTTACATAACAGTCTCTTTAGTCTAGGCCCAAACTTGAGATAGTCCCTTCAAGCGAAGGGAAAGCCTCTCGCCTCAAACCGCAAAGAGTCATTATAATTCCATTAAGACCGCAAAATGTCATCATATTCCCATTAAAATGCCAAGTTCTAGGGCAAGAAACCGATTAGCGAAGTAGGCTGACATACCATTCTTATCTCATCTGAGGGTTTGGACCTAGAGTGACTTGGTCTATTGCGGAATTCCTTCAATCTTCAGAATAATATTTGAATTATTGACTTTATTCATGGAAATAGTTCCACCAAAAATTGTTTACAAGATTTAGGTGGCTCCCCGCTCCCATCGTGCTCTCTGACAGTCAGTCTCTGTCTTCTTCCTCTGTATCCTTCTCTTCCTCTCTGTCTCACTGTCTTTCTCTCTTTCCTTTCTTATAAATCATATTTTAAAATAATCTTAAATTCTCATTATTTTGGATTTCAAATAGATCTGCCCAGTGTTAAATTTGGTTAGTCTAGCATTTTTAAATGTTGAAGATATCATTCCAAGTGTAGAAGGCACTTGTGTTAGATCAAATTCTGCTTAGGCAAAAAAAAATACGCGTGTTTCCGATTTATCTGGCTGAAAACTAGGTAGGGGTGGGGTGGGGTGGGGGTGGGGGGTAACTTAATTTGTTTATTTACTTTTAACGAAACCACCTCCCAGGAACTGATAAAAATGTCTATTTTATAACAATAATTGTTTTAAACAAGGGACGTGTGCTTTTTGAGAGTTCCGGGTTAGAAAACCTGCTTTTGTCAAAAAATCCAAAAATAAGTAAGGTATGGTAAAACAAAATCATGTATGGTCAAAAAAGTTTGAGTTAGGGGAAGGTTTTTCTAGGGGGGGGGGTTAAATCGGAATAACACCTATTTTTGTTTAGGGGGTGGGGGGCTAATAGATACCAGATACCTCGCAATACAGTCTCTCTTACCTGCCATACGTTCATGCGTCTGGGCTGGTAATGATCTCCCCATGGGTATCTTTTACCTGTAAACAATTAAACAAGTAAAGTAAAATCAATTGGGTTAATGCTCAATGACATCGGTGATGAGTCAGCATGTCTACATCACAGACAATCACGACCATATTATATGCACCTAAACCGAATAAAAAGAAGTTGAATTGATCAATACTTTTCAAAGTGATTTATTCACAAGATTTTACTCTTTATTGGAATGTTTTGATGTTTGGAGAGAGTTTAGTACCTTTAGTCATATGAATCTATATATGCACCAAATTACGGGACATTGTATTGAACATGTCCTTGCGTTTCAAAGTCATCCTATAGAGTATATCTGTTACTGAAACAATTACGTTACTGAAACAATTTTTTCAAACATAATTATCAGCATAACATATAGAAACAACACTTAGATGTCCTTCATGTTTACCATCATTGGAATCGACTTGATCTCATCTTTCCAAATATAATGGTATCTAAAATTCCAGCTTACGACTTGTGACTCATTTTCCTATGACACATCACATAATATAAGCATGCAGACAATTCCTAAAGACAAGTCCAAAATAGTCGCCTCTTTTATGTGATTTTAAACTGTAACAACTTTCATCTCTTCAACGACCACATATAGATTCATATAATTCCCACTCTCTTATTATTTTATCTTATGTATTATTGTAAAACATGTGTATAGCGCTCATATTAGCAGGCAGCTCGTATGGGCTTAAATTAAAATAGAACTACTTGCCAGAAAGTCCACCCCTTGCTGCATATTCCCACTCGTACTCAGTCGGAAGTCGTTTACCCGCCCATGTGCAAAAGGCCGATGCGTCATGGAAAGCGACATGAGTGACAGGTTTGTATGGCGTCTTTTTTGCGTCACTTCCGGGTCCCTGTGGCTAGAGGAGAGTAAAGTGATTGTCTTTAAAGAGATAAACCACTGTCATATGCACTGCTGTAGGCGGAAGTTCAAGGAACTAATGCATGAAAAATAAGGAGTCACAATATTTTTACCAAACTTTGTCTTGAGAAAGGACATGGATCTCACCATACTTGTTATTTTCATTTTAGGAACGACAAAAGATTAGTATTGAAGTCTGTGAGGAAAATCGATATTTTCTCAGTTTTTCCAAGATTTCAGACAGATGAATAACATTTTTCGGTTGAAAATTCTGCTAAACATAGAGCTCTATTATACAGGTACGCCCACATGCATGAAAGAACGGGATATCGACATATTTTAAAAGATATTATTTAGCTTTGAAAATCTTCAATATTCCTGTTTTTACCTCATCGGGATGCAAATACAGCCGAATAACTTTTTAAAAAAGCTGGTGACTCCCATTTTGTATTGCTGATAAGGGTAAAGCAATATGTTAGCTATGAATACAGAGATTTTTAGGAAAAAATTATATTCCATTTTTTTTCTATACTAACAAAACGGAAAAAATAGTCCCTTTCCCATAGACTTTTATAGTGAACAGCCATAAATTTCAGGGCTCCCTGAAATGAAAACTGGTGACATATTGTTTTTATGGCTTTTTGGATTCACTTAACCATGTTCTCTTTCGAGGCAAGGGTTGAAACAAAATGTTATTTTCAGTTTTGTCCCTGTTGAACAGTGGTTTATCTCTTTAAACTGTCACAAGTGGACAGTTACAAGTCATGGCCACTTATTTGGCCGATACTATAGGTAAATTCGAGCATATTGGGCATTGCGTTGATTCTAGCAATCTGTTTGGTTAGGTTAAACTATATTTTGAACTTTATTTTCGTCTGAAATTTGAGTTATTTGAGAGGCTTGGTGAAGGTGAATTGTACGTTTTCTGGCGACTTCACCCATATATATATATATACATGTACACATATATGAGACATACATGTAGTGCCGCGCCTATGGGCACATTTCCACATACTACTTCTCTGTGAAATACACAAGTGACCTTGAAGCGCGGGAACGCATGGGTCGTCGCAGTAACGCATGGCCGCTAGAGAGAGCTTCCTTCGGCGCTCTTCTTATACTTTGTATTCTTCTAAACCCATATTGCGTTTGTCATGAACGATTAATAATTCCACTGAGGTTCTTTTCTATGGTGCAGTAAAGTCAGAGTATCAATATTATAGACATTGTATATGTTTTTATTCTCCACCTCGAGCGAATCCAAGGGTCATTACATATATAATGATATGTATCTGTATACAGATTATGCAAGTATAAATGTATGTATGTATATATGTGTGTATGTATGTAGGTTTACACGTACACCTATATGTTTCATCAATTCATCAAAGGACACGTATAAGATGTGTATAAACAACGATATAATGAGTGTATGCACCGCCACATTGTTGGTGAGAAATATAAGGAATAACAATTAAGAATAGATAATTTACCCTGTTCCACGTAGCCCCCTTGATGGCCTGCCACCATCTTTCTCCATAGGGATGCACCTGACTATGGTCTCGCTCCACGTAACGCGGTGCGTGCGAGAAGAAAACCCAACTGTGTTGTGCCCTCTCTGGTTCTGTCTTGTACTTCACTTTACTCCGCTTAAAGAACCTGGAGGGAAATAAGTATTATGATCATTATTATCAACTTGTTATTCCATATACAATAAGTAGGGTGAGGAGAGAAGGGAAGGAACTAAGAGAGAGGGAGAAAGAGAGCGAGAGAGGGAGAGACACACATAGAGAGCGGGAGGCAGGGTATGGCCTTTGTAAAAGAAATACTGGCCATCTGGCCAACGCCAGAACAAACGATATATATTGAGAGTACATCAAATAGCTGGATGCACTTCAGTACACTTCAGAAATAACTGCATGGGTTGGCTCGGTAAGCTCAGTGGCATGGGAATATATTGGATTCGAACCCTGGAGCCGCTAAGAATAGATAATTTACGGTGCAATATATATAGTCCCCTCTTATGGAAGACCAGCAATCCGGGCCAGCTGTATGATCTGAACTAATTCTGTCCTGGAAAAAACACTATAAGATAATAATGATTCCAATTTTCGCCAAAGGTTTAGACCAAATAAAGTTATGTCTACGACCAGATTCCGATAATATTCTTATAGAGTCGCCACCTGTTGGTCAGTATGGTTACGTTGATACAGCAAAACAAAGATATGGCCATATATTTATACACATTAGGTGCCATTTGCTCGCCTGTACACGCCCATTATACATGTATGGTACAGCCATATGGTCGGGGAGAGTTCTTTGTTCTTACAGTCTCGTTTATGATAAATAACCGTCTCATCCGTTGCAATCAGAACAAGAGAAATCCTTAGAACAATACCTAGAAATCGGTAGAAATACATATGTGGCAATGGTGAAATGAGTCGGCTTAAACATTGGGTATTTCAATGTATTACAATGTATTACTTTAACATACATATGACACCATATGCAAGTAGGGCAATGCCAGTGTTTTGTAGATTGTTATTATTGTATTTTATATTTTCTTTTTTTTTTCAATAAATACATTTTGTGAGATTCTTGAGGGCGTGTTTTGAATTATGGTTGTTATATAACTCACGCAAAATCACCGACAGTGACCGGATACTTGTCTATAAAGAACGACTTCACTTCCGCTTGCCGTACAGGGTATTCTCCTGTCTTTGAGGTAGGATCGTTCACCCCCATTTTGTACTTTCCCCCCTTCACGAAGATAGTGGTCTCTGGTCCAGAAGAACTCCTAAATACTGAAAAATAATGAAATATTATCCTGATCATTTTTGAATGTATATTAAGGTGGTTGTAAACTGATTGACACATGTGAAAGAGAGCTAACAAAAAGATTATTACCTTCCATAATTAAATACAACATTTATTAAGCCAAGCGTTATTTCTAGTTCGCGCCTGTGTCCCAGTTCAGATTCGAGTTGAAATTATACATGACATCAAAATGTTAATAGTATGTGGTGTATAAAGCAACTTATCATAGCTGTACTATTTGTTAACACAATATATTAGTGTATATATATCTGTAGGAGTGCCTATTTATGTACTGGAAACGTATTTATTTTCGCACTGTTAAATTTGCGCTCATCGGCCTCATTTTCGCGCATCAATAATGACTCCTATGTCAAACATGATACAACTTAATATTTGCACTAATGAGGGTGTGCGCGAAAATAACTTTTTGACAGTATATGAAAATGTTGGCTGTCGAAAGATTTCGCCTAGAGCATCACACATGTGCCACACAAGGTTGTCTGGAGCAAAGGATGAAACTGTTTTTGGTTTAGAATGTCGAGGGATAGCGCGAACGCAGTCCCCCACTAACAAAAATTACGCACCCGAGTCATCCACATTTGGGATGATCGCAAGCGTCAACCCAACCGTAGTGCAATGGAGGGGCCTCAGCCTGGGGGAACCGCCTTGCCGATCATGGTCTCCCCTGTGCCAGGTAAGTATGCTTTGGGAAGGGTCAGAGAACAACCTATATAGAAATCTTGGATTCAATTCTTGGTGTCTAAATCAGAAATGCTCATCTGTTACTCATCTTATACCTTTTCCATTTCAAATGGTAGATTTGTGGTATATATTAGTTCCAGATAAGTGGCCTAATATGTTTGATTCATATGTGTGTTTTGAATTGTGTAGAATT
Organism: Sthenelais limicola; assembly: GCA_942159475.1. Taxonomy (NCBI): domain Eukaryota; kingdom Metazoa; phylum Annelida; class Polychaeta; order Phyllodocida; family Sigalionidae; genus Sthenelais; species Sthenelais limicola. The sequence continues at coordinate 24,176,579 of OW804101.1, forward strand.
AAAATTAAATTTCAACATTTCCTAAAACATTACACAGTTGATTAGAAGGCCGCATGGTGGACGGGCAGAGCATTAACGCCTTGCACAGGTGAGGGTAGCAGGAGGTACAGCACACCTGGGACAGGTGAGAAACGCTCCTACTGCCACCAAGCGGAAAGCGGTCATACTACCCCTCTGATAAATCGGTGACATACCTTAGATGGTGAAGGAGTCACACTCAACAACTCTTAACACCCATTAGTATTAATATGCGCGCTGAACCGGGCCAGGTTTAAGATACTTTGTAACCAATATGGACTGACTATATGAGTGATACTATATGAGTAAAAGCTTTCAGTTTTTACGAAGGTAAAGTCAATACTTTGAACGCGATGTACGAGCTAAAGGTTTGGTATTCAGTTGTTCTTATAGTCGAAGCATGGTACGAATGGACAAACAGGCAAACAGGATATGGAAGAGGATACATATACAGAAAATTCTTAGCCTATTTCACTAAACTTGTCACGATATCATGGTGATCGAGTAAACTCAGACGGCTACCGTCTACTTACTATGACAAATATCGCTTGCCCCAAGAGCTCACGAATGCAGGTTCATTTGCCGATAGATAGATAGATAGATAGATAGATAGATAGATTGTCTATAAACCCGGCTATAGACATCATGTATGGATTTGTCTGCTAACTGTTTATTTTGTCCTGTTTATGGATTAATTTCCAAATAACTCTGATTGTAAAGGAGTATACGCATGGAGAACTGTACCTATGGTTCCTCTGTCTATATCTTTGGGTAAATTAGCTTCTAATCTGTCTGTCATGCGGATACAGTCCCGGGTGATAGGTTTCAGTTTCAATGCTTCGATGCGCATTTTTCGCTTTATTTAGTGTACGCTAATTTAAATTTGATATATATATATATCGAAATATGTAATGTCCAGCAAACAGGCGACTGTTCTCAATGGGAGCTGGACCACGACTGCCCGAGCATAGGCAGTGGTGTGGGTAGTGAGGTGTCGAGTGGCGCCACCTGGAGGGTTCATTTAACATATATTCACATATGTACCATATATGACATATATAAGGGTTAACTACCTGTATATACATTTGTTATGTCTCTTATAATATTTTCTGCATTAATGTATTAAATTATCAGCCAGTACTTAGACCAATGTAACTGCTACATAATGTCTAGCTGAAATATAAATCTTAAACAAACAAACTCTAAAAGCGTTTCTATAAAAGAATACACAAAAAGAATATGAAAATGACTGCTGTTGTAACCGTCTATACTATTTTTTTAATAGAAACATTACTCATCTGCATATATGTGGTTTACTCGGATATCAAGTCATGGGTATTTTTTTGGGGGAGATTACCAGTAAAGTAATTAAATATAACCTTTGAAACGCAAGAAAATGTTTAATACACTGTTTCAAAATTTAGTACATTCATATGACTTAAAGTGCTAACCCCCCCCCCCCCCCCTCCCACACCCGCTCCCCCCTCCAAAAAGAGAAGAAGAAGAAGAAGAAGGAGAAGAAAAAAAAGAAGAAGAAAGAATAGAACATTTCAGCAGAGATCTTGTGAATCAATCACTGAGGAGAATAACTTTTTGGGGGGTGACTTGTGACTTATTTTTCTGAAACACATCACATTTTGTCATGTTGCGTTCGTCGTCAATATTACTGTACCTCTCTTGACGGTGATTGATATTAGTATTCCCCCCTAATGCAACAAGGTTTTAATTAACAAATTAAAACGTATAATACAGTCCTCCATAAATCAGTTGATAATTACAATTTCGCTTTTTTTAAATAAAAGAATACAAATAATTAAAAGAACACAAATTAAAACCGACCAACTCACCCGTTTCTGCAGGCCTGTGTCCTATTTCCTTCATTACTCCTCGCAATTCATGTGCAGAAACATTATTTAAAAATCCCAAAATTAAAATTATCCAAGTGGTTGATTGAAAAATGTCACAATCCATGTTAACTGCCAGTGAGTGTAGACTTCCCTGTAACCTCTATGTAATGAAGTTTAACTACTAACATATAGCTATTCCTCCCGTGCTGTGGGTAGCAGGTCCCTACTGGTCTTGATTTGTACTGATGAATGGGTCAGATCATCAGAAAATGTACAATTGGCAACTCTACACAGTAAGTAAATTCTGCTAATTTAGACTTGAAGATGGGCAATAATAGGTATATCTGAGTGTTTTTTATATTGCCTTCATTCTCAGAATCTGTTTGGTTATGTTGAACTGGGTTTTGAACTTAATTTTGGTTTTAACTTTTGGTTATTTGAGTGGATTGGTGAAGGTGGATTGTACATTTTCCGGCGATTTCACCCGAATACAGCTGGTGGCTATTTTGATTTTGGACGCAAGATGGAGTTATTCAATTAGAGGGTAACAGATTGCATGACTACACGTGGCACGCGCATTTATAATTACACCCCTCCTCCTCGTACAAAGGGCTCTAGCAAACTCACAATAGAATCTTGTTGTGAAATTGTCATCCAGATCTCAATGTAAATGTATTCAGTTGATTATTGTAACTTCATCATACATTGTGCATTCTAGTTTATAATCTTGACTGTCGTTTTACACAAGATTTGCTTATAAAAATACAAACAAAAATCCTGTAATACTCCAGTGGGGCGTTTCATATAATATAAGTAACGCAGCGCGCGTTCGTTATGGTAGCGCAACTATGGGTCAGATATATATATATAGTGATCAATTTAAGGCGCGTTCTTTATAGTAATGCAACGTTAGTTGCCTTCAATTTTGGCCCTTAGCGCGCGCTATGTTAAAATATGTCGTTCTACGACTGTCGTTATATGGTCCTATAACGCGCTCTGCGTTACTTATGAAACGCGGCCCTCTATCGTTATCAACAACGTCATCCGCCGACGGGAAGTTAATTTTTAATATGGAAGCCTATGGGAACTTGGAAGAGAATAGGCATACTCTGATGGTGCATGGGCTTGCGAGCCGAATAGTTATTGTCAACCAAGGACTGGACATTGGGGTCATCTTACTTTTATTCCTTTATTTTTCACAACATTTTTCTTCTTTTTAGCTATACACTGTCACCTATTCCTACGCCACTTTCGGTAAAAAAAGACATTACGTTCTGTGAGCGGCAAGTATTGTTATATGCGCCAGTCACAGGCCAGGGATTAAAATATTATGTATACATATATATTACCCAGGTCAGACCTAAATCCCGTCGCTAGGCAGGTGCAAACAATCACGTCAGAGATCGCACTGCCGCCCAACTCAACTTGGGTAGAGGTGAAGAAAATGATTACCATCATGTTTTTAAACTTGATGGGAGCTGGTGTTTCCCATTAACTCCTCATCGCCTCATCTAGACAGTGCTTTGCCTCAATGAGGCTCTTTATGGATGGGTTGGGAAGGCAACAATAATGTTTTTAGCAATTTCTATTGGAATTTCGTATTTAAATATTTTTATTCTGCAAAAAACATTATGTAACGAGTACAATTTTTCTCAGTAGTCGTTGACTCTTTACAAAATTCAATATTTTATCAAGAAGATTCGTGAATACATATTATAGTAATCATAATGAAATATTCGACATGAAATAAGTAAAAATACCGATAGCTTAAAATCGTCACCAATGCATTGTTCAAGTCATGACAGTCAATGTAGATTTGCAATCTAATGGACAAAGCTTCAGTAATATTCCATAACGTGTATCCACACAAGCAAGCAGACTTTAGCCCTAGTAATTTACATATCAAATATTCAATTTGACTGTTTGAATGCAGATTATTTCTTCCAAATAGTACAAAGTTCTTAAGAAATAACTGTAATAATAGTTTATGGGTGTGCATTGCTCTCCTCTCAACACCTCTCAACCGCCTATAACATTGCCTATGAAACTCGTCATATCACTGAATGCGGTCAGGCAGACTGCTGGGAAAAATCTGCTTTGTACTACAGACTGCCTGCTTATGAAAGAGCCAAGGTTGTCTCAATGGATTCTTTATATAAATACAATAGCCTTTAATAGTCATGTGCCAGATATTTACAATTACTTACCATTGCCCATTTGGATTGACCCTTTTTTAGAATTAAAACAGGGGATATTCACTTTATCTATTAAAATTATTATATATTGTATATTCTCGTTAGATTACAGAATGAACCCATATCATTGGATTAGTAGAAAACATTTATATAAAGCATTATAATGGCTGAGTATGGGGGCCTAAACAGAAAGACTTACTTTTTATAGGTATACTAGCAAAATACCCGTCCTCAGGACGGTCCTCCTCAATCCCCACACTTCCCCCTCTCCCTATTTTCCCTCCGCCTCTTCTCTGTCTCTCATACCTGTTTTTCTCTCCCAACCTCATCTCCGATCCCCCTCTCCCTCCCCGCTTCCTCATACTCCCCCTCCCTGCTTTCTTTCCCTCCCCTCTCTCCCTTCCCCTACATCTTCTCCCTCCCCTCTTTTCCTTCCCCTTTTCTTTCCTCCCCCTCCTCTCTCCTATTTCCCCACCCTCTCCCTTTTCTTCACTCTCCCCTCCTACACCTTCTCCCTCCCCTCCCCCACTCCAATACCCCCACCCTCTCCCACTCCTCTGCATGTAGTCGGGTCCCCCTGGAAGAGAGGTAGTAGCTTATGGGAAATGACATAGTATCTCACAGGGGCTTTCTGAGGCTATAAATAGAGTGTGTAGATCCCAATTTAAAAAAGGCTTCAAAATTACATTTCCACCACAGATACCTTCACAAACCACATACATACTCTTATAGGCTAAGAGGCGGAATTATTAACAAAGTTAAGGTCCCAAGATGGAAAAAAAGCCAAATAAGTCGATCAATGGCAGGGAGAGTGTACAATTTATGGAATAACTTACCAGAAAAGATAAGAGCAGAAAATGATCCATTGATACTGAAGTCCATGTTAAAAGCTAAATACCGTCTCACCTTCCTGGATTCTGGGAGGGTTGATATGTAAGGTTGATATTGTAAGGTATTCATAGATGTCGGTCCCACAATGTAACAGGCTTTTCTTGGGTTAAACCCACGAATTATTTGAAAATTGATATCATAACGATTCTTTGTAGAGGTGATTATGTGTAGGAGCACGGCGTAGGTGGAGGGTTTTCTTTTATTTATTACTTAGACTATATACTCTTACTGTATTCATTTATAGTCCTGAATAAAATATTTACAAATCAAATCAATCAATCATACGACGTCCTCCAGAGAGGGTGGACAGAACTCTACAGAAGAGTAAAATGGTTTGTAAAACAACCAATTCCGAGAACATGTGAGACAAAAAAACCCCCTCTTTTCTACCTAAAGAAACCCCTATTTTCTACCTCTTTTCGTAGAAATCGCTCTTCCCATATAATTATATGGATAATAGATATAGCTAGATAGAGATGTCTATTCACCAAGTGTTGGCAGGCGGAACCTTGCTAGAGTATCTAAACATTATCATTGAAACAGCCACCCCAGCATTGATTTCATTCAAGCTTGCTGTTTATTCATTTGTTATTGTGAAGGTTTTGAATTCTTGATGGTTGGCATCCATCCGCGTTTGTTTACAACAAAGCGTAGCTTCTGATTGAACGTTTCGAATGATGCCCGATAAATTGGGTTCAACGCCTCATAGTAACACTCGCCAAGGGGATTTGTCTTTTCACACTTTCTTTCCTGTAAAACCCCGTGATTGTTACTCTCTATTGACATCACTGCTATTAAGAGACAACTTGGACTGGGGGAATTGCTGGATACGCCGATATTTGAAAAACGAACAAAAACAGCGGTTCCATTAAATTTTTCTTGGGCGGCTCACAAACACTACCAACCCTGATCATGTGGTCCCTCCTGACTGAGCAAGGTCAAGGCCACACGCACAGCCTCTCAGCCAATGATGATGCTTGCAAGCTGTCACGTGATTAGGAGACTGTGGAATTAGGTCATAGCTTCACTTCAATCTCATCAATGGCGTCCAAACCAACATAAAGAAGCTAGGATTATCGCATTAAAAAAAGTACCAAAATATATAATCTAATTGTCTGCGCCGTCTTATGCTTCTTGCATAAGATCAGCGGCAGCCATGGCCAGGCAAAACACTTGACAACCCTTATTTCTGAGCAGCAAAACAACATATGTTTAGTGGCCAGGTCTCCGGTATTAGTAATGCGGTGGGACGGCGGGCACATAGGCCTATCAATGCTATCATTCATCAATTTGTTAGGTAAACTTCAGTCACAAGCAACAAGTTTATCACAGGAAAAACTTTATTCTGGGCGGATTTACTTCTGGACCTTTGTCCCCCAAGGTGACAAGATTTGTTTTCACAATTGATTTGGACTAGAAACACAATGCAATATTGTGCATACATGGAATCAATGCATTCATGTGTTTGCTGAACATTACCTAGCTTGGCTATGGATCATATTGCTTTCCTTAATGTTTATGCTGGAACCAGTTTATTGATATTGATATCTGTTATAGTATTTAATGGACAAGACATTAGAGGCTAATTTCAAACAACTTACTTTGACTTTACAATGTCACGTTCACAAATACTTTAATGATTCCCACTAACTCTAGAGGGTGTATTCATTTCACAAAGTCATGCTTGTGAGGTTGGTCACATCGTCTGAAAATGTACAATCAGTAGTTGTACACATTTAGTCAAATCTGCTAAATGTCTCATGAATAATTTTGGAAAATTTGGCTACTCCAAGGCTGGGAAAGCCATTAGAACAACATAGGCTATGCACTGTTCCCAAATGCTCACAAAAAATAATGATCTGACTAATAACACTCGTCTCTATTGAGCCTTCACAAAATCCTATACAAACAAAAAATTGTGATCTGTGAATTAATTGGATTCAATACGAGTTGCATTCAAACCTATGTTAACTTTTTTTTGTGCAGAATAAATCTGATGGTGCTATAATTTTTTCACAATTAATGCTACTCCAGGGCCTGGAAAGCTATATAGCGCAGCAGATGTAAAATCACTGACATCACTCTCTTCCTTCCCAACCACCATCTGAGGGTTGTCCAATCACTAAAACCTAGATGCAAAGGTACCATATCCAGAGAAATTAGACTAATGATCAGAGAAAAAAATCGACTCTTCACCCTGGCTAAACGAACAGGCAATAATCTGGACTGGATAGCTGCTAAAGCACAAAAAAAGATTATTAACAGCAAACTAATGGCCTCTAGTAGAGAAAAAACATTAGAAATAATGAGAGTACACTCAACTAGTGGTAGAAAATTTTGGGAACATATAGCGACGATTTACCCAACAAAATCGACTAAAGATTCTGACCCATTAAACAAGATCATTAGTAATGGATTGGAATATACAGGTATCGAGGCTGCTAATATAACCAATGATTACTTTGCAAAAATCACTTCTATGATACACTTCAGTTACATATGCCAGATATTACCAGGTTGGATAGTCGATTTTATTGGGATGAAAGGATTACCCAAGACAAGGTGAAAGAAAAAATTGCTGCTATAGACACTAGTAAAAGCAGTGGACATGTAGAACTTCCTACTGTGTTTCTGAAAGTTTGTCTGTTAGATGACCTGACCAATTTCACGAATCTACTAAATAAAATTAGAACATCAGGTGAATACCCGAAAGAGTGGAAAAATGGCATGTTCATAATCATTCCTAAGAGGAAAAATAATTATGAACTTGATAATCTGAGGCCAATAACGATAATGTCCCTTGCTGGAAAAATATTTGAAAAGCTTCTAAAAGATAAATTGGATGACTACTTTGTCTTGAACAGAATTATAATTCCAGAACAGCATGGATTTACAGGTGGAAAAAGGACTGAGACCGCCCTGGGCTATCTGATTTTGGATTTACTAAAAAACAAAGACAACGGCTGTAATACAGATTTAATTTATTTACAATCATATTCACTAAGAGAAAGTAGTAGTTAAAACATAGCACAAATGACCTTAGTGAGTAATCCAAGATGGCTGCCAAGCCCTAGCCCCCCCTAGCCCCTTGCTACCTATGTGGTCGAAGTCCAAGATGGCTGCCAAGTCCCCCTAGCCCCTTGCTCCTCCCTATGCGGTCAAAGTTCCTGCGTGTCGAAGTTAGCGCGTCGCCCCTTCTCCCCTAGCTAGCTTATCTCCTCCTTTTGTTTATCTCGAATGGCTTTGGGTGGTGGGGGATGTGGGGAGTGGAGATTTGGTTGTTAAGCTAGGAGATTAATGGTATAGAGATTAATGGAATGGTGGAATGGGTGAGAGTTTGAGAGCTGTGAGCTGTGAGCTGGAGTTGTGATTTAATGGAGAGGAACAGGTGTGGAGATAATGTGCGATTATTAAAGTATTTTGGTAGGCGACTATGGTGGAATGGGTGAGAAGATGAGAGGTGTGAGAGTTGGAGAGCTGGAGGAGAGTTGGAGAGTTGGAGCGAGAGCTTAAGGAGCGAGAGTCAGGCGCGTGCGTAAAAGAGCGCAATTGTGCGTGTTCCCCAATTTTGATATACTACTAGCTGAGCGGTGGAATTGGCATCACATAGGAATCATGTAATCTTGAATCTAGGAATCTTGAGGGATCTACATGATCTACATGTTTGGGATGAATATAGAATATAGTTGTTTTTTCTTATGGGGACATTGCTGGAGGTCCAGCAGGTGTTTCATTTAACTTTATTCATATACGAGTTTTGCATGTGTTGGTCGCTTATCAGTTGTCAGAGCGTTGCCCCCGCGCCGGGCGCGGTCTGGGATCGAGCGTCGAGCAAGGGTCAGAGGTTAAGAAGAGGCAGCTTTGGTCGCTAAGGTTGATTGAGTGACTGGAATGGACTGGAATGGAAAGAAGGAATGAATGTAGGGTTATGTTTTCCGATCTAACCCGAGTTTTTATGAAGCCGCCATTTTGCAGAGACATTTTGGATTGGAACTAACGAGATTGTGAAACCGAGGGATTATTTTTAACAATTACTGAGTAAGTATTGGTTTATATTGCTTGATTTATGGTTATTACGTTACTATGTCATGTATAGCATGTAAAGAAACCTTTTTTACTGAAGAACTGTTTTACTGTTGTGCAGGGTTGTAGAATCGATGTGAAATTTTGAAATCGAGTGAATTTGATTCTTCGAGAACGTACGCGGGAGGGCGGGGTGCACATGTACTTGTTGGTCCAGGGCGCCACCACCGCCACCACCACCGCCAGGTGACTGAGGCTCTGATGTGTGTGTGTGCTCTGTGACTGTGTATATAGACTTTGCTGGAGGACGTGTACATAGACATTGCTGGAGGAGCTGTACATATGTTTTTGCTTGCAACGCAATGCTTAAGCCATGCCTCTTGGATCGCATCTTTTATCTTTTTTCTTATTTTCTATTCTTTTTTCTATTCTTTGCACTTTCTTTTCTCTGCCTTGCTCTGCTTACTGCTTAGATGTAAGATAGTGTATTAAGGACTGTATATAATGTATATAATATGTGTGTGTGTGTGCTGTGTGTTTGGGCGCTGTAGGGCTGTGTGCTGCTGCTGTGTGTGTGTGTGTCTGTGTGGGTGTGTACACGTCTTCGCTGCCAAGTCACTACATGTGACTCTACACCTGGAAATCACTACACTATGAATTAAGGCTTCTAGAGATATTTCTATTTGTTTTTCTTGTTTCATTTACTTTCAATATGGCTGTAATCAACTGGAAATCTTCATATTTCTTTTTTTTCTCAACATGAAATTTCCATGCAAAGTCACTACTACAGTAGTTAAAACACAGGAAACTCACTACATACTTAATACAGAATTTACACTGTAGTCAGTGTAAGAATATCACTCTACATAAAAAAAACCTAAAGTTTAGCTAGTTATACAGTGGGTAAGCGTTCCCCCTATGAAGAATTTCAACAAACATTTTCCCTATACAAGTGTGCTTAGCTTGAAATTTGACTTTTGAAATGTGTGCTTAGCGATCACACACTTTCATGTTGGAGCTACAAACCCACGACAGTTCGTTGTGTGTGTGTGTGTGTGTGTGTGTGTCTCTCTCTCTCTCTCTCTCTCTGTGTGTCTCTCTCTCTCTATGTGTCTGTCTCTCTCTCTCTCTGTCTGACTTTCTGTCTCTCTGTCTCTCTGTCTGACTCTCTCTCTCTCTCTCTCGCTCTTTGTGTCTGTCTCTCTTGACTATACTTGACGATGTATTTAACTAATTATAAATATGTGTATTTTAGACCGTATACAACAGAGGAAATGCACATACTGATGACTGGTTTTCGGATTATTGTGGCGTGTCTAGCCACAATCAATGAAAATATAAACTATATTTTCAATAGGGTTATATTCAGCGACGACAGCGCTCAGGTATTATATTTTTTCTAATTATTTCTCTGTTATAATTGTCTCTAGTATATACAAACGTTAATTTATTGCTAGTATGAATTTATTTGCTAATTAGATACAGCGGCTTTATATGTAGCTCATTTCCTAGTCATACCAACCTTTACATAAATTCGATATTTGACTAATATGAGTATTTGTTTGTAGTTCATAGCCACGAGAGATCATCAACGGCGCCTTTACCTGCAACAACAAATAAACGGCCAACAACTACAGCAACAGCAGCATTTCTCGCATTATGTACACCATCCCCAACCAACTTATCCCCACCAACAACCCTGCTTCCAATACCAACGTCCTCCTCCTGCCCCACCTGCTCCTGTTTCTGTTCCTTCTGTCCCTCCTCCTGCTCCCCCTTCTCTTGTGTATAATTCTACTAATAGTAAACCCGGCCAGTCAACTTTGACTTCCAGTCCTCCTGCATACCCCGCTCCAATGGCCACTTCTACCCCAATCTCGCGCCGTCGTCAAGACCCAACACAACTGCCTCCTCCTACTCCTCCTCCTCCTCCTCCTCCTCATGTTAGCAACCCTCCTGCGTACCCTGGCCCAACGGCCACTTGCATGTCAACCCCTCAACGCAACGAAGATCAGACACAACCCCCTCGCATTAGTCGCCAAGAAAAAACAATTAACCCCAAACCACAACCCCCACCTAAATCACACACTAACCAAGAGATAAAGCGCCCAACAATTAACACCAAATCCCAGTCCCCACCTAAAACATACACAACGAAGAGATACACCACATGTCTCATGTAATCGCCGGCACTTCTCCTGAAATGCTTCGCAACACCGACCCCGCTAGCCTCCTTCCTACTATCAAAGGTCAAGCCGAGTTGACCGACACTTTCTTAATAGAAAATGCTCGACAGCTGAGGTTGATATTAATAGAAAGACAAAAAAGACTCAAAACACTTAGAACTGAAACTAACCGCACTAGCCCGACCCCCTCATCACCCCCACCTCCTCCTCCTCCTCCTCCATCGCCTTCCAATTCTGCTTCCAAAACACACAGCTCCTGTCTCTGTCCCTCACCTGTAAGCGCCGCCATAGAACGGATCAATAATCAGCTACCTAAGCTAAGTTTTATTGATAAACCCCCTAATAACGTTCAGCCATCCTCCACTCAGACTCCGGCTCTTGTAAAAATATCTATGTCCCAATCAAAAGCAAATCAAAAAGAAGACACCAACAACTGTAGTGATAGCCTGGACAGCAACCAGTCAGACTGGTCAGATCCTGTCTTGCGTGCTAATGTCTATCGCCTGAAAAGACAATTGATAGAGGAGGGAGTAATCCAGTGCCCCGGGTATAAACGCACTCGCCCTATTAGCCCTTCGCCCATATCAAGCCCTTCCCCGAATACTTCCTTGAACAATGCTAGCATGTCTGTTGCTGTGTCTGCAACAACAACAACAACAACAACAACAACCGAACCTTCCGTGGCAACTTCAGCAATTCGTCGAAATGTACAACAACCTCCAAAAATTAATGTAAGTAGGCAAAATAATTGTAATATTAATAATAATCCTACCTTTAAAAACATACTTTGGGTCGCGCGCTAATATCAATCACACAAGCACGGCTGGGAAAGTCACATGTTTCGAAAAAGTCACATGTTTCGAAAAGTCACATGTTTCCAAATGTTCTTATGCCAGTCTATGTTACGGAGTATATAAGTCCAACTGAAAAAAGTCTATAACCACACTACTAAAATTATCCTAAAAACGGTGAACGATAACACTAACAAAAGTTTGTTTTGGTTTTTCTGGCTATGTTGTCACGTGTATTGGGCATGTATTGCCAGCTATCTGTACACGTCTCCTCGTAAAGTATTGGTAAATGCACATTCCAAGTCCAAAAGCGCAAAGAGCTGTGCATAATAATCCCACAACGATCAGAGCATGGGCTACGCTCTTGGACTCTCCATATACAGATAGAAAAACCACCGTCACACACAGGGTCACTACCGTCATATAGCCGTATTCCATGGCCAGAGTACACAATTTTAATGAGCAGAGCGATCACTTCAAGAAACGACAAATCCTTCTTTAGTATCTGCAACTCCCCCGAAGCGGTATTCACTCTAAAGCCTTCCATCTCGAACTGAAGCCGAACTACCTAACTTCGCATTTCTATTGTTTAATAGGGAGGGGTTTACTATGGAATGTATATTGAGTGACGTCCCAGGCACGGGTAAAATAATAATTTGCTCCGATAACAACACCTTGGTCCCATCGTATATACCAACGCATATTTCTAAATTATCGCAAAAACAACATCCGGTCGCTACATTAGCCGACAGCGCACCGGAAACTTGTACAAAAGGTGAGATAGCAGCACGAATAGAAAAGATAACACCCCTCGCACGCTATTAGGATCGGCTAATTGTTGCTTTATTTCAGGGATAATTTCCAATCACACAAATGTGTGATATACTTGTGTATAAACAAAACGATTTATGGACGTATATTTTCTACTAAAACGTGTTGCCTCATTAGCAAATTGCTATATCAAAGGGAAATACCCTAGTGTTGCTTAGCTGATTAACATGTTAGTTAAACTGGCGAGCTATCTAGCTAATTCATCACATACATAATTCTCCCGCAGACTGTGTCGAGCTGTATCGAGGAAACGCCAACGAGAGTTGAAAAAGTGAATGCGACTATGAAAAGAAAAATCAAAGTAAGTAATTTATTTGTATTGTGTTTTATTATCTTCTAATTCACACACACACATTGAATCACATATTATGATATTGTTTGGAATACACACATACATACATACATACATACATACATACATACACATACACAACCTCGGGTAAATACGTTCAAATGACTAGCAATTAATAAAACAATCGACAAATAGAAACAAACACACTCAAGGGCCTGTGTCTATAGCTACTAAACTGGCCAAATGTGTAGCCACTAGTGCGGTCATCTTGTATTTTGCCGCTTAATGAGTCAATGTTGCTGGGTCGAGTGATCGGCTTGCAACTGGTGACCTCATCCACACCTATCAATAAGGCCGCAAGGCTGTCGGTGGAGTTTGTTGAAGGCTTGTTGTTGGGTGTGTCTTCCACTTCCATGTCCAGTACTAGGGTTTCGTTGCCGGCTTGTAATGCTGTCGGAGTTGTGGTTTTAGCCGCAGAGGGGTTAAATGTGCGAGCCAGAATCTTGTGTTCCTCTAGGGACAGGTTAAAGGTGTCAGCACTAAAATATACAAAGGACAGAAGCCTACTTAGTAAAGAATGCGACAACAACTCTAAAATAGTCAACAAAATAATATCACGAGAAGCCTACTTAGTAAAGAATGCGACAACAACTCTAAAATAGTCAACAAAATAATATCACATCACAAACACACGCATTTTACTGTAAACTAATATAAAAACCAAATATCAGCTATAGACTTACAGCTTAGTCAAGCCCGATTTGTCTGTGTGCACGTGGGAAATGTAAAACTTTTCTCTAAACTGAATCATTTTAATCTCCCAGTCATCATCTAGCTTAATCGCTGTGTTCAAATCAAAGTTCTTCTGTCGTGCGGATGTCTCAATCACACTCCTAGGCACCAAAACAACTCGAGGACTTTTGTGTGTTCTATATTTCGTGATTATGAATATATCAGCCACATTTGTCGACTGAATTTTCATTGTCGAACTCAAATAGCTAGACACATATCGCTGATACGAATAACCTTCAGAAGTATCCATAGATTGAAGTGGAGTGCAGTTGTATACGGAATGTTCAACAGCAGCCATTTTGACGAAAGAGTATAAATTCTAGTCAAGTGTGTCCACATCTCCGCATGTTCCCATGTATATATACCCCATCCATCACCCGAGTCAACTTTTTACTACCACGCTTCCACGACTACATCGCTTCAGTAATCCCATTATGTAAACGAATTCTATTGTTAAAAAGATGACCCCCGTTTCCTTTTTTACTACCACGCTACCAGGACTAGGTATTGCATAATTCCCTGCGTAGCGATCTCGCTTCTGTTTAAACCTATGCCCGCAAGCTTTTAACGGTAATCATTCATCCTATGTTGTTTTTCTATTAACAGTTCGATACGTTCACCCCTGAAAACACCATTGCACACTCGGATCCCACAGCACCCAAAAAGATCGCCAAAAAAACGTCCTCCTGCAAGATCATCAACAATGAAATCAATGTCGTTGATGATAGCCTTACAGAACTCGTGCCACCCCGTCTGCCTAGACTATATATCTCTTTGAGTCCAGATAATGTAAACGCGAGTGTGGAAACCCATCGACCAACACCGCCTCCATCAGCGCCAAACACTTCTTCTTCTGGTGGTCGAATCCAAGTGGTCGAATCGAACAAAACAGCACAGGATTTTCACCAATGTCTGACGAGCAGATCAAGTCACTGTTGACTATGTAACACGACTCTGGTAATGTAAAACTCGTAAATATCAGAAAATAAACATAACAATGATAAAATACGTCGCGTTTTTTTGTTTGTTTTTTTTTTTTACTTTACAAATATAATAAACATGTACTCACCGTAGTTAATCGTTTGTTTCTCCTGAAGGCTCTCTCCATGTCTTGTTAATATTCCGCATCTCGAGCTCCTTCCATTGTAAGCGCTTAATCCTACTGACAATATCCAAAGCGATTTTTATTCTCTCTCCTATATCCTTCCCAATTGGCGTGTCAAATATAAGCTGCTTTCGAGCGGCATTGTCCGTTATTGTCCATATTTCAGTATTTTTGCAATACACAAAATGAATATTACCAAATTTGACTGTCTTTTTCTGTTTGTAAGGCGCTTGCTTAATAAGACTTATCACATGCCAGGGTAGTGGCATTCTTTGCTCTACATTAGAAAGCGGTCTCGTAATCATCCATACAGAACCAGAACCTACTCCTCCCTGACACTACACCACATCAAACCCAAATATTTTATCATTCACCGGAATGTAAAATATCACTCTATCTGCAGTAGCCGAAGAAACAAAACCTCGAAGACAACTATCCACATTTCCACAAACGTATACAACGATATACCAAGTATCAACTCAATGTCCGAATACCTACCCCTATCTATATATATATACCCAGAAAGCTAGACCTATCACTACCAATATGTATCCACCTGTCATCAGCCAATTAAAGTCTAAATCCTAAACATACACACACACGTCGGAATACCTACCCCTATCCCTATCTATATATATATATACCCAGAAAGCTAGAACTATCACTACCAATATGTATCCACCTGTCATCAGCCAATTAAAGTCTAAATCCTAAACATACACACACACACTCACCTAACAATAACAGCGTGTCACTTATCTAGACAATACTATCAATACGATCATGCCAAGTTCTGCTTCTTTAGACACGCGTCAACTTCATGTATATCACGAGCAGCAAAAGCCCGCAAAACATCCTCAGTCGCCTCACAAACTGGCGACACATTGTGAAATTTTCTTTTTTTTACTAGTTTATACAATCGATTCACAATGTAATTAACTATCATACATATACAACAAAGCAAACACAATAGAAAACCTAGAAATGTGTCTGGTTTTGATTCATCCATTGACTCATGCTGAGCCCAATAATCAGGTCTAGTGCTATTATATTCCAAATACATTTCAAAACTCGTACTAATCCGTATACACAGTCAAAACCAACTAAACACAACCACGCACAAAACCCGTATTCAAACAACTAACCCAAATTAACCCACCCCCCATACACACCCAATCCCCATCCAATCCCATTGGCTCATCAACCAACGCTCATTAACATTTTCAACTCACATAACCATATCTCACCATTGACCAAAATAATTTCGCTAACCGACCAAACTCACACACAATACAATTCCCCGCTCATCCATTGTTCACCTGTCAATCACACAACAATAGAACACAATAGGGTAGTAAATTTGCACAAATGCCCTCTGGACTGGATCGTAATGGCCGCCAAATGCCGCATTAGATTGTACAGGAAACATCAAAGGATTTTCAAAATTGACTACCATTCGTGGGGGAACATAATCGTACGCTCTACACTACTATCATGCATTTGTTTTTATATAGATTATTTACAAAGCATGTCAAGACCTATATAACATGGCAATTATTTGGACATCTACGATTTCATTTATGACTCGTGACCAAATTAACTTCTACAAAACTATATACACCTTTTATACAAATATTTATTTATCTATGAAAATTTCAATAGGGGATTTGCATGTCCGCAATCTTGAATCTCGATTTGCGTAGAATTATGGAAGTTGTATGTCAGTCTAAAAGCTATAGAAACCATGTCCTGTTCAGCAGGACATATTTAACAGTGATCTCATGTAAATATCCATGTGTTTGACATGTTTCCATGATACAAGACTTCATCCTTCCCATAGTCCATTTGGGTTAGATTCACAGAAAATGTACAATTGGCAGCTCTACACATTCAGAACATTCTGCTACATTAGGCTGAAAAATGATGAATACCGGGTATATCTGAGTATATTTGGTATCGCATTGATTTAAAGTATCAGTTCTGTTATATTAAACTGCATTTTGAAGCTCATTTTTGTCTTAAATGTGGGTTTTTGGAGAGGATTGCTGAAGGCGAATCGTACATTTACTGAAGAGCTGACCCATTTGGTATCTATAGATAATTTACACCAGCTATGATATATGGGTGAAAGGACCGTTGCAATTTTCGATCATATTGTTGCAAAAGATTTCCATGTCAGAATTGTCATGTTTGAACTGAATCCTCTCAGTAGTAGACATGCACTGTGAGACATGCAAATCCCCTATTATAGAGATCTAAAGTATTTATCGATTTGGTATTTTTCGATTGTGCAAATTTATTGTGTATGCATATTTTATTTATCATGACCAACATGCTACCACTAGGGTCGATGGTTCTACCAGATAAACCGAATAATACTAGATCTGTCCTGATGACTAACAATAAATATTTTGATGGTATATACTAGAGAGTTTTATAGTTTGGTTTAAATTTATACACATATTTGTGTCCATCAGCGATGGCTGGGAATAGCAATGAAAGTTTGTCATGCTGTCTGCTGAATACATTTGGGTGAAATCGCCAGAAAATGTACAATTGACCTTCACCAATCCTCTCAAATAACCTAAATTTTAGACGAAAATAAAATTCAAAATATAGTTCAACCGAACCAACCAGATTGCTAGAATCAATGCTAGAATCAATGCAATGCCGAATATACTCGAATTTACCTAGTATTCTCCAAAGTGGAGCCTTATTTAGCAGAATTTACGAAATGTGTACATTTTTTTGAAAATCTGACCCTTGTACTGTTTACTTTGTGTATTGACTACAACACTATGTTTTGCTACAGAGGATAAATGTGACTCTGCCTGGGCATAGGTCCTTCCATGTCTGAATTGGGCCAGAAGTCCCAAGTACTGAGAGGGGAATAAAGCTATGGGAACAGACGTTATGTGTCTGGTTTTAATTCCCCTTGGTCGAGAAGCTGTGACCAAACCTGGGCTGTATAGTAATAGCTCGTTATCTCGTTGTTGCATTCAATTGTTGTAATCGGTATGATATATGTAATATATGGCTGGATATTATTTGCTTGCTTATATATATCGATATATATTGTGTGAATGTCCAGGGGTCGCTGGCTGGCACCCCCACTCCACCTAGTGGTCAGAGACTGGTATCGCCACTTCCTACTTGTGCCGTCCACTGGAATGGTCACGTTTGACTTAAACTGACTGAACTTTTTTCTATTACCGACCAGATATTTCTATTTCTTGAAGAAATATTTCATGGCACCGACTTTATCTTCCTTTATGACAGAAAAATTAACCTTAGGAGCCTTGATTTGGGGAAAACCTTATTAGTACCAAATCCGAAAACAGAGAAAATCAAAAGATCCCTCATTTATCAAGGACCCACCCTTTGGAACAGCATACTAACCAATTCAAAACTCTATTACTTGAAGGAATTCAGAACTTATCTTAAGGACTATATGGATGAAGTCGCCAGAAAATGTACAATTCGCCTTCGCCAATCTTCTCAAATAATCCAAATTTCAGACGAAAAAAAAGTTCAAAATACAATTCAACCTAACTAAACAGATTGCTAGAATTAATGTAATGCCGAATATACTTGAATTTACCTAGTATTGACCAAATTGCAGCCTAATTTAGCAGAATTTACTAAATGTGTACAGCTGCCAATTGTACATTTTCTGAAAATCTGACCCATATGTTGAAGGAATAATAATAGGGCAGGGGGGGGGGGGGGTACTCCTTGGGTCGCCTCCCACTCCTAGCTGCAGGAGTCTGTTGTTTTAAACTGTATCTGTTAATTGTATAATCATGATTTGTTTATTTCAATCATGAGGTGGCATTTAAATTGCCTACACAACATTTTGTCAGCTTGTAAGACTTACCCCCTCTTTAAATATGTTTAAACCTACTGCAAGGCTACATAGCCCCCACAATAAATGTGGTAACATGATATGTTAATTTTGATTTATTTTATATGTATTTCACTTGTATGTATTATAAAAACACTTATGTTATTGTTGTAGTGAAGTAGAAGGTTCTGTCGGAAGAACTGTCAAGGCAGAGATATGTGACCCGTTTTTCCGAGTAACCCATATGTAAAAAAATTGGAAAAATAAAGTTTCAATATCACTATCGTTTCTCCCATTACCAACAACCACAAAGCGAGTGTAAGGAGTCTTTTTACTATTACCACGCCCCTATTACAAATGTTCTGTCTCATCTGCTGATATGGCAGATCTCAGCTGCTCCTTTTCAACTATTAGGATTAGGATTGGTTCTTTTTTCGCCTCTTTTCTAATGGTAATGGATAGACCTGCACACCTTGATTATTTTTATCATCTAAAAAGTATCAATATATACAGAGAAATGCCATTTATCCACACACAACCACTATTTCTTGGGCATTAACTACAAAGAAATTGTTAGACTAAAAATTCTTTAACAGAAATTAAATGTATCATATAATAACCAACTTCACTTTGGTGGGATTTCTGGTGTATGAGTATAGCCTAAAAGGACTTAGTGTTAGTCTACTGGCTACTATATTTGAGATGAGTAGGGAAGTTATAGAGATTTCAAAGTTGTCAAGAGAATAATACCGGGCGTGTTAGCACATGTATACTCAGACGCCACTTAGTAGTATATGAAAATGAGCATGTGACTCAGGCTCCAAATAAAGGAACATTTGAGATATCTTTGTGTTAGTCAGAATATCTAAAATCCAAGATAGTTTGATGTTCAGCATAGAATATTTAACAGTGCTCTAATGTCAATATCCATGTGTTATACATGTTTCCATAACACAAGTCCCCATCTTTCCCATCATGCATTTGGTTTTAATAGATCATTTATACGAGCTATGATGTTGGTGAAAACATTCTTGCAATTTTCGATAAAAAAAGTCGCTACATATTTGTATGTCAGATTTCAACAGAATCCATCCCAGGATGCACTGTAATAGACATGCGCAGTGAGACATGCAAGTCCCCAATTGAACCAGAACAGCATTCATAATTCCGATAGCCACCATCTAGTTTACGTAGCTGTATTTATGATACCAGAAGCTGTGGGAATCACTAACGTTACATAGGACAGGTCAAACTGCCAGATGTGCAGCTGTTTAACTCTATGAAGAGGATAAGTAGTATATTTTATTTTAAGATATTTTTTAAGGCAAAGCATGAAAACAGTTTTGTATAATACAACGTTTTTCATGTAACTTTAAATATATTATGAGGCCTCAAATGAATATACAAAAATATGAAAACAAATAGATATTATTCTTCAAAAATCACTTGATACATGTGTCACTTATGTGCTACTACCTTTATCCTACTTAGTAAACAATTACCACAAACCATGTGATTCCCCTGATGAAGACCAACCTTCACAGTTGAAATGCGTAGGGATTGCCCTACATTTTTTGCAAAAAAACTGCAACCTTACAAAAAACAACAGGAATTTTTATTGGAGATCATACCATCCAAATATATTAATCTTTATTTTCACGTTTTTTATATAAATATCACGTTTCTTACATAGATATCAACAACAATAAACATCAAAAACAATAATTTAGATAATTTAGATTCAACAATAATTAAGATTTTCATTTACTCTCCGTCATAATACACAATGGATATTGTCCCAGCTGGCTTATTTACACGTTTGTAATATTTATTTCTCATGTGGTGTGCTACACTTATTACATGATGTAGATTTATAATAGAACAAGTCCCACTTCGCTAATTGGTTTCCTGGCCTAGGACTCGGAGGCCTAGGAAATATAATGCCATTTTGCAGTCTTGATGGAATTATAATGGCACTTTGCGGTTTGAGGCGAAAGGTCTCCCTCTGTTTGAAGGGGATCTCTCAACTTTGGGCCTAGACTGCAGAGACAGACAAGTGAAGCCATGAGATCTATTCCTGTGGGTGGTCACCATAGAGCCTGCGTCCCTCAGCCATGAGTTCCTCCACTTCCTCTGTGGTGCGGGGCACCTCAGTGAGCAGCTCCATACCATCAGCAGTCACCAGCAGGTTCTCCTCTATACGGATCTGGGGAAATAGATGATCACATAAGTGAAATGGGTCACAAATTGCAAAAAATGGCTTTTGAGATATTATCATATTTGAAAAGATGAGATTAAGCTGATTCAAATGATAGTAAACAGTAGGACATCTAAGTAGTATTTCTATGTTTTAAGTTTGATATTTATATTTCGAAAAATAAAGTAGAAAAGTAAAGTAGGTAAATATACTCTATAGGGTGAGCTTAGAAATGTAGAGGCGATGTCCCACGACGATCGTCGACCACAGCGGCGGAAGTAGCGAGCCAATCAGATCCTGACCTTGCCGTCGCCTTGCCGACGTTGACCAGCTCATATATAAAGGGAGCGACTACATTCCAATGGCCAGTACGCGGAGAGCCTCCAACCGGAGCAGATCGACCATAGACTTGAAATTTTTATATGTATCTTTATGGATGAAAGAATATATATCTGCAGCCAAACTTCGTGTCGTGTCATTTGTCCAGCGTATAGAGTTGGGTGGGTTTATTCTATTATCATGTTATATTGTTTGTATGTGTTTAAACTATTCACTAGTAGATGTAGAAGGTCCTGTCGGACGAACTGTCTCTGCTAGAGACGCAAGTTCTATATTAAATCATAAACTTTCAATAATAATTATTGCAAGTGTGTGGCTACAATATTCTACCTACCCCTCCTGTTCCTCTAAATGCCTCTTTCACCAAGAATTGAGCAAGTTCAGCTGACTCAAATGCCTCATCAAGGACCTGTGTATCAGAGAAATAAAGATGTATGAGAATGCTGCAAAGGGAAAAAGGGAAATTGAACATATCAAGTTTAAAATCCTGAATGAATGTTTTTAGATAATGTGGATATAATTATTATACATCTTTTATTCACAATATACATACAAGAAGAGGACACAGCCTTCAACACTGCTGATGTTCCAGGTGGCCCTTCTAAATTACAGTTGAAAATTGCAAGTGTTCATGAATAAGATGATCTTGATCAATACATACATGATCTATGAAATAGATGCCAGGCTCTACTGTGAGGCACATTCCTTCCTGCAGAGATTGTGTTGTCCGGAGATTTTTAAGTCCGGGCTCCGATGGAATGCTTGTGCCCTGATAAAGAAAAGAAGAATGTTTTACCTTATTGTGAGACGGGCTGCAATATGGCCAACACATATAAATGCACTAAACCCAATATGGCTGCCACTGGGACATGACAATCAGCTCCATTCAGCACTAAATCCACATGTAATACCACTCTGACTATGTTTTAAGGGTAGAAGGAATATTTTGGTTTTACGGACAATTCCAAGGTCATGATCGAAAATGGCCGCCTCTGCCTAACGTCATATCTCAGCTCCTGCTAGCACTAGATCTATGTATTATACCACTTTCACGATTCATGCAGATGTTGGCTAGATATTATAAGGGTGAAATCACCACAAAATGTACAATTCGCCTTCACCAATCGTCTCAAATAACACAAATTTAAGACAAAGGTGAGGTTCAAAATTCAGTTCCACATAAACAAACAGGTTGTTTGAATCATGGCAATATCAAATATGTATACTCAGATATACCTAGTTCCTAGTATTGACCATTTTTCAGTTTAATTTAGCACAATTTACTAAATATGTAGATCTGCTGATTGTACATTTTCTGAAAATCTGACCCATAAATTGAGCACTGTACCTTAGGGTAGCCTCCCACATCGACTATGTCAAGCCCCATGAAGTGCCCCAGACCACCATCGATTGGGGCATTCTGTTATAGAAACACCTATTCCAGTATAAGAATAACTCTCTATAGAAACCATTCAAATGTTTTCTTGGCTTATTTCTAAGAAATATTTCCTTTGCATGTAAATCTAATATAGCTGATTTGCCTGTTCTTTATTTAACTTTGGGTTATTTTTCACTGTGGAAATATGAATACTTTATTAATGCTGGCATTTACAATCTCCACCAGATTCATTAGGTAACCTCAGAAGTTTGCATTCGGGCTACAGGGGGGATTGAAGGGCCTGAAATGAGGGTGGGGGTCCAAGATGAATCAACACAAAGCAAAAGATACTTTGATATACCAATTATTCATATTTGTTCAATCTAATTTAGCAGAAGTTACCAAATTTGTAGAGCTACCGAATGTACATTTTCTAACAATCTGACCCAATAGGGGGGCTATACAGGCTCTTGTACTTCTGTGACGAAACTGGATTTATTTGTGAGACTTTTCTTATATTGTTGCTATTGTTCTTGAATCGATCTTCATATTATTCAATATTGATATTTTCCTTCACCACGATAATTACTTAAATTATTAATCCTGACAGATTATATATTTAGTCTGTTTATGCAAGAGCTATCCTAGGTAGTACTGACATGTTGGAAACTTATTCAATATAGACAATTCCTAGAAATTATTTAGCACTTATAGGACGAGTTGCCGCACGTACAACATTAACATAATTTGCCATATCTGGTGTTCGTACAAGAGGAATATAACTAGAAACAGTTGAAATGTTGGAGAAAGAAAGCCCTCGCACACAGCAAACTTGCGTCGGCAACATTGCGTCGGCAATCTTGCGCCACCAAACTTGCGTCGCCATGACAACGCGCCGGTAATGTACTAGTCCAATACCACGTTACAAGTAATGTGCGGCTGTCGGGGACTCAGTATTGAATGCGTGTATAATAATATTATATAAAGATCTAATATTCCATTCATACCAAATATTTGGCACTGGGATGGTTTACAAATTATCTGAGCGGTAGGGAACAAACAGTAGTAGTAAATAAAACGACGTCAGATAGAAAAGAGGTAACATGCGGGGTCCCTCAAGGGACAGCTTTGGGGCCATTACTGTTCCAGGTGTACATTAATGACCTAAATCAGTGGATTAAGCATTCAAATATAATTTTATTTGCTGATGACACTGTAATTTATGGCACAAACAAGGAGAAACAAGTAATAGAAGAGGAAATGAAATTTGACCTGAACAGAGTAAATCTGTGGTGTAGAGAAAATAAAATATCTCTGAATATCAAGAAAAGTAAAATAATGGAGATCAGTAGGAAAAGGCAAGTACCTGATGATAACGAAACAAGATTTCACATAGGGAAGGCCGAAATAGAGAGAACGAAATCTTATAAATACCTAGGGGTAACCATTGACGACAAGCTGACGTTTAAACAACACCTCTCATTGCGAATATGCTCTGTTAGAAATAAGATTCATAAACTGGCGCAACTGAGACAATCAGCTGGTAATAATACCCTATTGACAATATATAAGGTGGCTATACGTCCTATTATAGATTTTGGTGATTTACTTTATAGTGGAGGAAACCAATCTGGACTAGCAAAACTACAAGTTCTGCAAAATTCAGCAGTGAGAATAGTGAAAAATCTGATTAAAAGAACAAATACGGATGCAGCTCATGCTGAACTAGGCCTACAGAAGTTAGAAGTGCGCAGAAAATCACATTTACTTGAAATGGGATATAAATTAGCGCAAAACAAGAATTACTTAGATAATAGAGAGATAAACCTTAGAAGCCTTGTAGGTGGGAAAAACATGAAGGTGGTTAATCCAACTTCAGAAAGAGTGAAGAAGTCTTTCATATATACCATACCTACACTCTGGAACAGTTTGGCCCCAAAACAACAGAATTTAAGTGATATTAAGGAATTTAAGAGATATTTAAAAAGAGAATATGACCCAGGGTAAGGTGATAAAGAAAAAGTCAACCCAGCGAATTGCTAGTACGGGCAAATAGTGTTTATTTGCAGTAATCGCTGGACACATGACTGTATCTGAAATTGTATAAGAATCTTGCATAAACTAAAAGTATGTACAAAATAGAATGTAGAGAAAATTATATCTAAATTAATGTACTGCGAAAAATGGAACTCACTCAGGAAAAGAACTAACATATGAATTGTAATGAACAGGTTGAATTCAAAACTCATATCTTGTATGGGTAAGAATATTTTATGAAGGTTGATGAAAGAAAAAGACTAACACATACTCTCAGTAAAGAGAGATAAGGGGGGAATATAAGGGTAAAATATATAACAAAAATGAAATTCTGTTATGTAGTTGTAGTTAATTATTATAACCGATGCCTCTAAATAATGAGGATTTTATATCTATCAATTGTTGAAAGAGTTCTCAAAAAAATTGTAACTATAAGATGAACTCTTGGTGATAGCAATGTCAAGTAGATTTTTAATGTCGATTTTAAACAATTTATAAACTGGAATGTATGAGATTAAGAAGGATCCACATGTATTAATACAATATGCCAGCGGAAGCCTTGGAAGAGCAGCAATGCGTTGAAAGGCACACATCCATTTTCTCTACATTTATTGTATCTGTCTACTGAGAAATAAAAATCTTTATATATATATATATATTTATATAGTCGTATTCATAATAGACAATCGTATGGCCAGTTATCGTAAATGGTCGTCAATTACCATTTTGAATTTAATATAAAAATTGGAAAGATTTTCGTTCTCTCTCTTCTCTCTATCTCCGCTCTCTGTCTCCCGCTTTCACTCCTCCCTCTCTGTCTCTGGTCTCTGTCTCCCTCATCTCTCTCCCTCTCTGCCTTTTATAACTGTCCCACTTGTATGGTAAATATATCCTCTCCCACTCTCCCTGTCTCATCTCTCTGTCACTTTCTCTACAGTGCTGCAATCTATAGTTTCCATCCTTCTTAGAGGTTCGGCAAGAGCCTACCCTGGCGATTTGGCATATAAAAATAGCAGGGGGCAACCTTTTTAGCTGTAACACCCTGAGTCAAACTAAAAGTTAGTAAGGTAACACAGCTTGTCCGCCATTCGCGTTGTCCGCCCCTGGCCCTTCCTCATGCACAGGGAGCCAAGGGAGGGTTGCTCTCCATCCGGTCTCACCCATGTCAATGTCACTTGGGTGAACATTATGTATCTTTGGTCTATATTGTAGAAAAGTAATAATTTCCAAGTGCAAGGTCCATGCTGGCAGGATTTCTCACACGCATGTCCCTGGTAATTTTTAAAATCTTGTCAGAAATGCTAAAATCTCATACTTCATGAGTTGACTTGCTTGATAAATATATGCCACTCACTTATTTCAAACATAAAATCGATCATGATGATAATCTTAAAATCACGAACACTTTCCCAGAAATAATTTGTTTAACTTAAGGGTTTTGGTTCTTAACTTTTCTTAAATTTATACAGCTTTAGTTACAACATTTCAAGGTCATTTAAAAGATTCCAACAGTATTTAAGGCCATGTGATGATATTTCAGGCTTTTCGCCCTATATGTTAATTTTCCAACCCCCATTATTGGAATACAGTTGATAAAGTCCACCACAAACTACCCTAGCTTGATTTTGAAAAGGAGGGGGGGGGGGCGTGCGCCAACCCCCTAAATCCGCCCCTGTTATGTGTCTCAGTTCTAATATACCTATATTATGGTTTAGCCGTTAGGGTTTAATATCACATCAGATTTAGGGAACATATCATTGCCTACAAAAAAGAATTTAGCAGATTGATGATTATTTCTTATGTACCCATCTATTTACACAAAATACTTTATTTGTTCGAGATCATGCAGGGTTTAGACAAATAGGTGACCAGGCTTCTGAATAAAATCCAGGTTTTCCAGCCGCCACCTCATAATAGAAAGACATCTATACTAACAGAGAGACTGGCTAAAAACAAATATTAACAGGGTATAAATATAATGCCAGTTAAAGTTACTTATAATTAATATTATAGCTATGTCTATATGCCTGAAAGATTTCGTTCATGTAAAACAAATATTTCATGTACTTTTGAGTCTTTTCTTCATAAGTAACACTCTAAAGGTACGATTCCACTGGCTCGCTTGTATATGTGCTCATGGCTCGCTCTTGCTGCGCTTGTTTATAGGGAGCCCGTCATTCGCTCTTCCTCCGCTAATATTTTTAGCGCAATACAAGCGCAGAGGGATTCTACTGGTCCGCTTGTTTCCTCTATGAAATCAATGGTAAATGTGTTTGTACGCTTTCACTGCACTCTTAGTCCGCTTCTCTCTCCCCTCTCTCTTCTCTCCCTCCCTATCCCCCCTCTCTTCTCTCCCTCCCTATCCCCCCTCTCTCTCCCTCCCTTCCTTCCTTTCTCTATCCTTGTGTATGTATACATGCATACGCATATATATACAAGTATGTATACATATTTGCATACAAATATATTGTACGCATACATGTATACAATCATACGTATACATACAATCATATGTATTATATATATGTTATATATGGTACATATATGTATATGTAGTGAATCGGACTACTGTAGTGTATCTGTGTCGCAGGTTCGTTTCCCTTGGCGTATCCGAAGCTTATCAATCGAGAGTTACATAGAACAAAAGGAACAAAGGCAGGCGCTACCTGTTCACTTGGGTTTTATTGTGAGGTTTCGGAACTGGCATCAGTTCGCATCAGACCTGACTGGACTGTGGACTTCGGATTACCTGGCCAGCCAGGTAACCCTCATCCAAAGGTGTCCATCAGACATATACATCAACAGTCAACAATTCACAATGAGTGGTTTAAGTAACACTATCCACACTGAGAGGTTTATCATGGCCTCTACAGCTTACATTAAATGGTAGAAACCCAGGTCGTGGTTACTATCGACCAACAGCTGGCTGCTGTTAAATATATAAAAGGCGACAGGCAAAACATATGATTTAGACTAAAAAGTCCCGCGGACCAGTAGTGACCACTGGGGAGGTTCGGACGAACTAACCCTCAGCGGCCACCTACACCCAATATCACCACAATACCCCCTTTTTTCTTTTAAGAGTTTGAAAAGAAAAATCTTAAAAACTCGACAGGGTAAGAAAAAGTAAAAGTCTACAAGTAGGAGCATATAGTGTGTCCTCTCTACAATGAACAAATAAATCAATCTTATGAAAACTTCAGGAATCGACAAATAGGAGCATTCTGTGTCCTAACTAATGTGAACAATTATCCGAAGTAAGAAAGAAAATTTATGAAAAACCTTTTCACGTTTGACAGGCAGGAGCATATAGTGTCCTCACTAACAAGCAAACAATCTGTTCTACAGAACTTATTTTATGAAAAAGGTTATCACTTTCATTATTGTAGACTTCACGTAAATGTCGGCGCCACACACCAGGGTCATGATCCGAGGATCCAGGGCATCCGAACAGCATCCGAGGTGGTTAAATCAGGTCGAAGGGCGGTCCAGTCATCATCGTCCATGCGTTTCCTCTGTTTTAGTTACCATTGCCATCGTTGTCTTTCGGTCCTTCGGGCGAGTCCTTTGCAGAAGGTCTGTCCGGAGTATCGAACATACTTCTGAACATACCTTGCTCGGGAGGCGCCCGGCCCAACGCAGCCGAAGCCACAGTTCTCTGAGGCTGGGGTGGCTCACGTTGGGACTTCATCTGGTCCAGGAGACTGGTGAGGAAATGGATTTGTTGGTCGTTAACCTCCAACATCCCACCAGCTCGACTGGACACCACGGTCAAACCAGGAGTCTCGCCCGAGCCTGAAGAAGGCAAGGCTTGAGCTTCCTCAACTGGTTTGGCAGGGAGAGAGGTCGGCTTTCCACCCAGGGAACTTTCCGACCTGCTCACACCTTGATTGGACTCGTCCGAATCATCCAAAAGCAAGCCCTGGAGTCTGGTATTCTCCTCCAAGTGCTTCAGGATGCGTTGTTCCTTCTCCTGATTGGATGCCTTCAGAGTCCGGATGAGGAGAGCCTGCTGACTGATGGTTTCCTTCAGCGTGCCTACCTCATCCACCTTCGCCCTCACCGCCTGAAGCTTTTTCAGAGGAGTCACAAGAGCGGCCACGGTCACCTTGACCTGCCTCTTGGCATCCTCTGCAGCTACTTGCAGGGCTTTCAACGCCTGGTTCACGCCGGTCTCTGATGTTTCCACCAGAGCAGCGGTCTCCAAAGCACAAGGCAGTTCGGCCAGAGTTGTGTCCACCCATTTCTGGGCCTTCCTCGAACGTCTGCTCCTCTTAGCAGGAGGAGCAGTCAACTCAGCTGCCTTCGACTGGCTCTCAGTCCTCGGACGCTTGGAGGCTGCGGCCTTCGAGCTAGTACTAGCACTTGACTTGTCCGAAGTCGCTGTGCTGGACTTTACCGGGGTCTGAGTCGGTTTGGATTTCCCAGTACCAGTTCTGGGGACATCCACCTCACCAGCCTTTCGAAGGGTCCTGAGATGGGTCATCGAAAGATGAGTGGTCCGAATGAAAGCTCCGAAGGGCTTCCATTCAGGCTTCACTTTCGCCGCCTTCTCTATCGCCTTCGGCCTTCCCTGGTTGTGCAACAGCTCCTCCCCATTCATGATGTGGCTGACCAACTCCGATTTCCTGTCAAGCTGCTGCTGACAGTTCTCGTAGGGGCAGACCCACACTTCTGTCTGAGGGGTGTGAACCTCGCACAGGTGTCTGAAAAATCTTTCTCGGGTGGAGAAAGCTCGGACACCTGAAGCATTGAGCTTCACTCGCCTACACACCAGGTACGGACAACGAAATCCAGGCTCCCACAGAGTTGGTACCAGTCGGAGCTTCTCACTGGTACCAGGCTCCATTTTACCCGCCTTACACAGCCCCGGGTAGAGACATGATTCATACCGAAGCATGAGTCCATGGTCATCTTCAGAGTCGGACTCTGTGGCCATCAGATGACGTGAGCCTGGCCGATCGTGCTTCGGGTTCAGCGGGACAACATCAGTGGCCTTGTCCAGCTCGGCATTGAACTTAGTCAATGAGCCTGCGTGCGCCAACTGATCCTCCCTCACCTTAGCACGATGCACATGGACCTTTTTCAGCTTCCGGAACTTCAACTTAGTAGTTCCAGTCGCTGGGGCAGGTGCCTTGCCTTTCGAGTTCGACTTGGGGTCCGAACTCCGGGGCTTCCGAACTGGACGGGCAGAAGACCGGGTGCTCTTGGCCGGTGAATCCATGAGCTCCACAGTCACTGCCGCCGAGGAATCAGCAGGATCTGGAGATAGAGTCCGCGGGGACTCGACCATCTCTCCATCCTTCATCCTCGGCCTGTCCTGCTTTCTGGGGGATCTAGGCTTCTGCTTAGAGGTACCAGCCGAAGGTACAGTCTTAGCTTCGGGAGTCTCGGACTCAACCTCAGCCATGTCTGTCACCATCGCCGCATCCTCTTCAGCAGCTGCTAACCTAGCATCCTCGGCCTCCATAATTGCGCCCCAGCAAGTTACGGTGCCGGTCCCAGAGCCACCTGCGTCAGGCTGACCCATGCCAGCAAGGATCCGAGACCCTTCCAAGACCTTAGCCTCCTCGTCCGACAATACCTCGCAGTCCGAACCGTCCAGATCCATCTCTAGATCAGACTCGGACAGCTTGGCGTTGAGGGAATCAGCCAACTGGTCCTCGGTCATGTTCTCGAATTCACCTGAAGTCGACATCACTATTCAATCGGTACCTGAAAGTATAATGATGGTATGGGTAGAAATGAGTACAGAAAATACCTGTTATTTGCTGCAGATGGACGTTCGGACTCCTCTCGGACACGCTTCGGCTGTGGCTGACAGCTACTACACACATAGAGCGTAGTGGTATCGAGAAATCCAAACCTTCACTACTCGAATATACCCACGCTTTAGGCACAGTGAGTTGGTTGATTACTTCCAAAACACAAAGACTGAACGTTTATTGGTATACCAGCAGCGGATACGCTGTTCAAGTTTAGTTTAGCACCTTCGGATAGTAACGTTCATTCATTCCTACACCAATGGCGAAAACAACATGGCCGCTATAGGTCCCACGCCAGCCCGCGCATTATCAACGTGTCCCAAACACAGTTAATATACGACCCACAGCATTCATGCAACTTGACTACTCGAGCAAAGGGACTACAAACACAGGGCAATATATTTCACAAGGATCATCACTTGATAAAACTTACTGCAGTGTTCTCTTTCTAAGAGGTAGTCTCGGTGCTTTGCTTCGCGGAAGCAGGAAGTAGACTGACTGAAACGGTAAAACACCAGCGTATTTAACCACTGCAACGCCAGAGTTGCATTCAGTCGCCGCACTACTGCAGCGCCAATTTTCTTCCCGCGCTCACCTTCTGAGCCTGAAAATAGCTATTGGGCGCGTGTTCCCACTCAGCTATTCGGGACTCTGCTGAGACGATGCAGAGGTGTAATCATTCTCCGATTTCCTCAAAACCCACCCCAGGCGTAGGCAACACTCTATTCCTTATAAATAGATTCCGATGCTTCACTGAAGTCCGTGGCCACTGAAGACGTTTTGGATTTTCAGTTCAACATACAAGCGGTACCCAGGGTAAGGTTAAGTACTTTCCGAGACTCATGTTCGTCTCCCAGTCACAAATGGAATTAACTGAATAAAGTCCATTTTTACTGCTTATCAATAGGGGACAGGGCGGTTCTCAGTTCGGTCCACCACCCGTCTGACTTCTCGTTGTGTGATTTTTTAGTTTTGGGTAGAAATCAGTTCGGAGATTCCTACCCTCGGACCAGTACCACAATTAGCTCATTTGCAACCGAACTGGGGCCTTTCGTACACGTTTAGCCCTTGCTATGCCAGGAGAAGAAGGATCTGGTGGTTTTGCAAAAACCACAGCTCCTTTCCTTGGTCTACCTGGTCGTTTCTTCGGCTGCACTGGAGGTACAGGAGCAGCTTTGACCAGCTGTTTCCTAGGCCTTCCGCGCTTCCTATTCAAAACGACCGGGGGCGCCACCGGCTGGTCGGACGTATCTGTGCGAACCTTCGGCCTCCCGCGCTTCTTCGGACAGACCGTAGCTACCTTAGACTTCTCATATGATAAAGCCTTTCCTGGACCCAAAAGCCCAGGCGGGGTAGCCGTAAGTCCCGAGTCTGCTAAGGAACTGTCAGGTTTGGCAACAGATTTCCCTTGTCTACCCCCTCTTTTCTTTAGAGGCAGAGATTTACTGGAGGTTTCCTTGGAACTACCCTTTCGGATCTTCCTAGGTCTACCTCTCGGCTTGGCGCCTACAGTAATTTTCTCTTTCCCTACCTTCTTAGGACAATCTTTCCCTGGCACCACTCTCCCAGCCTCTAGTCTAAAGATTTCCATACCAGCCTGTTCCTGCCTTCGGAATTCTGGAGCCCGATCCAAGTTAACAGCTTGAATCGGCCCATTTTCATCGAAAGCCGGCTTCAGATAGTCGATATGGTATCGCATTAGACCTTCGGCTGTCTCCAGCTCACAGGTGGTACCTCCTATGAACCTTCTGATCTTATAAGGCCCGTCCCACTTGGGTCCGAGCTTCTTATTCGCTTTGGGGGGACAGAATCGGTACACCACCTCCCCCGCCTCAAAACTGGGGGGCCTAGAACGTTTGTTATAATCCCTAATCTGGTGAACCGCAGATATTCCGAGATTATCCCGCACGTACTGGTGTCCCTTTCTCATCCACTGTTTCAGGTTCTCAACAAAAGCAACCTTGCAAGGGAAATCAAGACTTCCTCTTTCAACTCCATGAACAATGTCCATGGGCGTTACCAACTCTTCTCCGAAGACTACTGAGTTTGGTGTGCATAAAGTAGCAGCATGTACTGTCCCTCTATATGCATGAGCAATGCAAGGGGTCAGCATATCCCAATCTACTTCGTCCGAATCAGTCATACAAGACAGCTGTTCCACAAGAACTCTATTAAGCCTCTCGGACTGCCCATTACTCATAGGCCTGTATGGGAGGGTAATTAGCTTCTCGATTCCCAGCATGTCAAGTAGACATCTCAAGAGTTTAGACCGAAATTCAGGAGCTCCATCTGTCTGCAATGACACAGGACATCCGAATCTCAAGATCCATTCTCGAAAAAGAACTTCTGCACAGCTTTCAGCGGTGTGATCGGCCATGGGGTAGGCTTCGGCCCATTTAGAGAAATGGTCTACTACAACCATAATATAGCTGTTGCCTCTAGGGGTACTCCGAAGAGGCCCTAGAATATCCAACGATATTCGGTTCCATCTACCACCATGTTTTTCTTTCTTAAGATAAGAAATCCCACCACCACCTCTAGTCTTCCTCATATTACATTCCGGGCAAGCTCGTACCCACCGCCTCAGATCATAACTCATACCAGGCCAAAAATATCTCATCTTTGCTGACCAGACATTTTTGAAGGTTCCGAAATGACCTGCAGTTTTGGCACCATGTATGCCCTGGAAGATCTCTTTCCTCATGGAAACAGGGACAATTTTCCTCCAGTATTTCTTTCCGGTGGCTAGTCTGGTCCACTCCAGACATAGCACACCATCTCTGACCTTCATACTACCAAGATGTCTGACAAATGTCCGAAACTCATTAGACTCACCAGCAAGATTTTCTCTGCTAGGAATCGGCACAGTTCCATCCAACATTTTCAGCAACCTTTTTACAAGTGGGTCGGCTTGCTGAGCTTCTTGCAACACGTTCCGTTGAGTCCCTAAGGAAACTTCGTTAGTGGCAATAACAGCATCATGCGCACCGCAATCTAGGCAGTCTGGTCTTCCACATTTTCTGGTTGGTAAGCGCGCCAACGCATCAGCATTTTCATGCTGTTTACCAGCCCGATGCAAAATCATGCTCTGATCCAGCCCGAATTCCTGTAAGGTGAGTAGCCAGCGAGCTAACATATCGGTCGGATCCTTGAAATTGAGCAGCCAACGCAAGGAGGCGTGATCTGTCCGAACGATAAAATCCTTATTACCAAGCAAGTAATGTCGGAATTTTTGCAGGTAGGTCAGAACGGCAAGCAGCTCACGTTTTGTCGCACAATAGTTCCTCTGTGGCTTAGATAAACTATGGCTTGCAAAACACAGAACCACCTCCCTTCCTTCCTGGACCTGAGACAGAATTCCCGCCATGCCAAAACTACTTGCATCCGTATCAAGGATAAACTTACCCGAAGGTTGAGGATATCCGAGAGTAGGAGAAGAGATTAGCAAATTTTTGCATGTATCGAATGCATCTTGGCAACGAGGAGTCCACTCTATGGGTTTAGCATATCGTTTATCCTTGCCTGCCGCGGTTACAACGTCCTGCAAGGGAATCACTAATTTACCGAAATCTTTCATAAAATCTCGGTAATAGGAGGCGAATCCAATGAATTGCCTTACTTCCCTAGCATTCGTGGGGATTGGCCAGTCCTTGACTTTCTGGATCTTCTTCGGATCCGCCGAAATGCCATGGCCTGACACAATCCGACCCAAGTATTCCACTTTCTTGCGGAAAAATTCACATTTCTTGGGTTTCATCGATCCGAGGTAGTGGAAAGCTATCCTTTATAGTGACAGAGTTTAGCTGACGATAGTCAACGCAAAAACGCTGTGTGCCATCCTTCTTGGCCACCATGACAATAGGAGCACCCCAGGGGCTACTGCTATGTTCAATCCGGCCCTCTCTATACATTTTCCAAATCTCTGCCTCTGCCTTGTCTTCTCTGTCCAAGCATCTCCAGTGTCTATCACTATCTCCTTTTTTAGTGGGGCAAGCCGAGGCGAAATGCCCCTCCTCACTACAAAAATAGCATTTTCGAACTTGCCAGGTTCTTCTCTCTCTACCCCCAGCAGACTTCTTATACTGCTGGGTTGAGGAATTCGACTTTCCTTGCTTTTCCTGCCACGTTTGGAAAGCTTGCACTATCGCATTGCCGGGATCGTCGGACTGATCATCATCGTCGGACTCCTGCAACGCCAGTGCCTGGCTAACCTGTACCATGGCCTTTTCTTTGGCACTTGCCTTCTTGCTCTTCCCCAACTGGGAACCTTCGGCTGCCGCTCCCTCCAATGGGATAGCAACAGCCAACGGACCTATAGCAGCAGATTGCAAGACAGCAGCGTTCGCGAAATCCATATGACAACTCTCCCACACCTCAGCCCAGTGAATTGCTTGGAGAAGGTCAAACGGCTGTTTAAGCTTCACCCACGCAGCTTTCTCCTGGTTGATCAAGCCTTTCAAGAAGACTCTCAAGCAGAGGGTGCGAAGAGTATTATCCAGATTAATTCCGAAAGCATGTCTAGCACGTTTGGCTACCTCATTGGCAAACATACGGCTCGGCTGCTTAGGGGTTTGTCTGCAGTTATAGAATTCGGACTGCTTCTTTTCAAGAGAATGCTCACCGAAGTTGGCATCCATATGGTCTACAAAACCAATAAGATCCAAACCTGGGGGCAAATCTCCCATCTCGCCTAGCTGACGACGGCAGCTACACTTAAGCTGCATAAGGAACTGTTCCGGCCTATCTAGGCACTCTTCGAGAGTTTTCCCAAAAACCACGATATCATCCAGATAGACCAGACATGATTTCCAACGAAGGCCATCCAACATCTGATCCATCATGCGTTGGAAGGTAGCGGGGGCATTACACAATCCGAAGGCCATAACCTTGAATTGAAATAACCCTACACTGGATAAGAATGCAGTTTTCGACTTGCTATCTTCATCCATCGCCACCTGCCAGTACCCACTCTCAAGATCTAAAGTACAGAACCACTGGTTACCACCAAGTGATTCTATGCACTCATCGATCCGAGGTAGTGGAAAGCTATCCTTTATAGTGACAGAGTTTAGCTGACGATAGTCAACGCAAAAACGCTGTGTGCCATCCTTCTTGGCCACCATGACAATAGGAGCACCCCAGGGGCTACTGCTATGTTCAATCCGGCCCTCTCTATACATTTTCCAAATCTCTGCCTCTGCCTTGTCTCTCTTCGCCACAGGAATACGCCGGTACGCTTGTTTGATCGGACAAGCATCTCCAGTGTCTATCACATGGCGAACTTTATCAGTACAACCAAGGGCTTTGCCACCTGGAAGAGAGAAACAATCTCGGAATTCTTCCAGCAAAGACAGAGCAACGTTCTTCTCGTTTTTTCTCGGATAAATCCGAATCATTGACCAGCTTTTTCAGCGGGCACTCTGCACTCGGTGGTACCAAGATGTCGGGAGCTATCAGATCATCATCCGCCACAGGCGATTCTGTAACCTGTATAGAATTAATGATTGCCTCTCTGATAATATTGCTACCGTCATCCTCAGACAAAGCGGAATCCTCTGCCACAAGAGTAACTCTACTTAATCTGCCCACCATCCTTCGTTTGCCAATTTTCATTGGGCGATCGGACGGATTGCTGAAGGCTACCAAAGCGGTTGAACCTCCACCTGAAACATATGTATTCAGGCTCCCTAAGGCGAAGTCTTCTAGCAATCCTTGGTCTGGCTCGAACATCCAAGCATCCGATGCGTCTGAGCCACTATCAAAGTCCAATTCTGCGAGTGTAATAGATTTGGGCTCCATGATCACCGCTTTCCTAAGTGTCACAGCTATTCCAATATCTACTTCGTTCACAGTCATGGTCTTTATAGAGGAAAATTCTTCACCTTCGGACTTCTTTTTCCACTGTTTACATACAGTAGAATGTCCGAAGTTTTCCAAATAAAACACTCCTGACCAATCCAAACAACAACGGTGCACATAGTAAAAATCTGCACCTAATATCCCGTCTTCAGGGCCCTTCAGACCGCTGACTACCAGACATGTCATCATGTAAGTCCGACCCGACACTTCATATGGACAGAGCACGCTCCCATATGTAGTTATAGGCGTTCCATTACCCATCGAGCACGCCATACGCACCGAAATCATAGGCGGCGCATGTGGAAGGGATTCGTAGAAATCCTTGGTAATCAAACTCGTCGTCGCGCCTGGATCTACCAAGAAATAACCACTCTTCCCACCTATGCCTACAGGGGCATACCATCTCTCCCTCACCAGTAATTTGGAAGGAATCTCCAGAGTTTCCAGCTGTTGAACAGAAACTTTCTGAATCCGAGCAGACTTCTCTTGGCCTTTTTCTACCAAGACAACCTGACCTGACTCAGCTTGGTACTCGGCCTGTCCCCAACGCACGCCAGGGCTCTTGTCCGAGCATCCCTGAATCTTTTCAGGAAGAAAATCACCGTCCGGCAACGGCCTAGGACCTCCAGCTATCAGATCGGGTAGCTTCTTGTCGTTAAGCTTTAACCCTATCTTACACACCGGTGCCTGGGCTGATTTCCCAGTTTCTAGACTACTACCAAGATCCTCGCGGACTGTGGTACTAAGAAGCGTGTTGTCCGAGGCTCCCGTATCGCTTACTACAGGAGCCGAACCTAGTTTTCCGAAGCCGGCTTCCCTCCTGGAGCGCCTTGCTTCTTCACAAGTTCGAGTAGAGCTTTTTTAGTGGGGCAAGCCGAGGCGAAATGCCCCTCCTCACTACAAAAATAGCATTTTCGAACTTGCCAGGTTCTTCTCTCTCTACCCCCAGCAGACTTCTTATACTGCTGGGTTGAGGAATTCGACTTTCCTTGCTTTTCCTGCCACGTTTGGAAAGCTTGCACTATCGCATTGCCGGGATCGTCGGACTGATCATCATCGTCGGACTCCTGCAACGCCAGTGCCTGGCTAACCTGTACCATGGCCTTTTCTTTGGCACTTGCCTTCTTGCTCTTCCCCAACTGGGAACCTTCGGCTGCCGCTCCCTCCAATGGGATAGCAACAGCCAACGGACCTATAGCAGCAGATTGCAAGACAGCAGCGTTCGCGAAATCCATATGACAACTCTCCCACACCTCAGCCCAGTGAATTGCTTGGAGAAGGTCAAACGGCTGTTTAAGCTTCACCCACGCAGCTTTCTCCTGGTTGATCAAGCCTTTCAAGAAGACTCTCAAGCAGAGGGTGCGAAGAGTATTATCCAGATTAATTCCGAAAGCATGTCTAGCACGTTTGGCTACCTCATTGGCAAACATACGGCTCGGCTGCTTAGGGGTTTGTCTGCAGTTATAGAATTCGGACTGCTTCTTTTCAAGAGAATGCTCACCGAAGTTGGCATCCATATGGTCTACAAAACCAATAAGATCCAAACCTGGGGGCAAATCTCCCATCTCGCCTAGCTGACGACGGCAGCTACACTTAAGCTGCATAAGGAACTGTTCCGGAGTCCAATTATGCGCTTCGGCTAGCACTTTCATCTCTCCGAGATGTGTCCGCCAGGAATCCTTAGGATCCCAGTTTCGTATAATCGCCGGTTTAGGGGCATGATTAACGTTCGTTGCCACAAACTGATACCTGAAGGTGAGTTCGGCGCCTATAGCGCCTTCATACTTCAGGCCCTGCACCACTGACTTATCCCGAAAGTAATTTGATACTTGGTTAGTCATATGTCGCATGGGAGAATTGTCAATCGCATGAACGCCAGGTATTTGGATTCCAGAAGCATCTGGCAACCCTCCGACTGTAGTCCATTGCCGACCAGCATTTCTCACATATTGACTATTGTCAACATGACCACGCACATACGTTGTGGAAGCAGTTGGTCTCTTAATGCTGGAGTGCGCTCCAACATAAGGCCTACCCCCTCCCCCTCCGTGAAGAGGAGACGAGGCAGTGAATGTCACCGTATCTTTTTGCCTAGGTGTCCTGGATCCTCCACGTGGAGGAGAAGCTTGCTGGGTTTGGTTAGGCTGATTAGAACCCGCTACACGCCCTCCGCTGGAAGTAGCATGTTGCTCAGGTTCGCCTGCAGCCTGTCCACCAACCGCTTCGGACAACTTTAGACGCTCGGGCACGGGTGTCCGAGCAGCCTTTTCTTCACAAAAATGCCTCGGAGTGAGGAGGATGTATGATCCACCACCTTCCTTAGGATATGTAGGTCTCTCTACGCCTAATGGCGGAGAAACTCCTCCTATCCTAGGGGGCGAACCATAAAGATCCGTATCCTCAACATCCGAAGAATCATCCAACATGTTCTTCATTCGTGACATGTCATCCACTCTGGCTACCTCATTCCGTAATTTTTCATTCTCTACACGAAGCTGACGTGTAGTGGCATGGCAGTCATCGGTTACTTGAACCAACGTGCTCTGGAGGTCTCGATTCTGCTCTATGAGCTGATCAATAGTTCCACGAGCATCGTGCATTGACTGTCCTTGCACAGAATAGGCATGGCGCCAGGAGGCCACTTCAGTCCTCAACTGCTCTTTTTCTTCCTCCTCAAAAGAATCTGCTATCGCAGGATTCCTTCGAAACTCAGTCCATTGACCTCCAGCAGCGGCAACAGGCTGTAGAGTCAACTTCGGACTGGTCACTTTTACCTTCGGATTAGTTTTCTTTGCACCAGAGCCAGGAGTAGGTTTGCGATAACCCTTCATACCAGCTGGTGAAATGCGCAGGCCAACTTGGGCCGCTGCATCCGCCACCTGGACTCCATTTGCATTGGCAGCCATCTCAAAGATTTACCAAAATCTT
Source organism: Sthenelais limicola (assembly GCA_942159475.1). NCBI lineage: Eukaryota > Metazoa > Annelida > Polychaeta > Phyllodocida > Sigalionidae > Sthenelais > Sthenelais limicola. The sequence continues at coordinate 24,215,897 of OW804101.1, forward strand.
TAGCAAAGTTTAAAACTATAAGCCCAACACTCAATCGATAAGACAGAAAGCCAAGTTTGGTCACGGCACCAATTGTAGTGAATCGGACTACTGTAGTGTATCTGTGTCGCAGGTTCGTTTCCCTTGGCGTATCCGAAGCTTATCAATCGAGAGTTACATAGAACAAAAGGAACAAAGGCAGGCGCTACCTGTTCACTTGGGTTTTATTGTGAGGTTTCGGAACTGGCATCAGTTCGCATCAGACCTGACTGGACTGTGGACTTCGGATTACCTGGCCAGCCAGGTAACCCTCATCCAAAGGTGTCCATCAGACATATACATCAACAGTCAACAATTCACAATGAGTGGTTTAAGTAACACTATCCACACTGAGAGGTTTATCATGGCCTCTACAGCTTACATTAAATGGTAGAAACCCAGGTCGTGGTTACTATCGACCAACAGCTGGCTGCTGTTAAATATATAAAAGGCGACAGGCAAAACATATGATTTAGACTAAAAAGTCCCGCGGACCAGTAGTGACCACTGGGGAGGTTCGGACGAACTAACCCTCAGCGGCCACCTACACCCAATATCACCACATATATATGTTTAATGAAGCAACATCCAGGTGGCGCCACCAGACATTGCCTCCCCACTACCGCTGCCTACAGTAAGACAGTCGTTGTCCAGCTGCCGAGGTGACCAGAGCTCTGATATCGCTGGACTTACATTACTTGTTTTTTGGGTTTTTTTCTGTTATATGTTTTTGTTAAATAAAGGCGTCCGTCAAGTCGCCGGCTAGTTGCCGCAACCTCATTTATCGTGTTCGTCTGATTGGGGATATACATGCATACAGATTCATGCATACATATATATGCATGCGAAAAAAGAACTAAGCAGAGCAGGCGGTCATTTGACTTGACATGCGCATGTGACAAATCAGGTGGGGTGATGTCACAGCCTTCCCGGCCCACCGTCTATAATCATATGTCCTTGTACATATGAACCAATATGTACATGTATATATAACAATGCATCATCATCAATATATATACATGTATGGACATGTATGCATGTGTAGGAGGGACGGAGGTGAGGGTGAGGGGAGAGAAAGAAAGGAGAGAGAGTGAAGAGAGGTAGCAAGGAGAGAGAGAGGAAAGAGAGATAAAGAAGGAGAGCGAGGACAGAAAGAAAGGGAGAGGAAGGGGGTAAGAAAGGGCGAGAGAGAGAAGTATCAGAGAGAGCAAGGAAATCAGAGCAAGGAAGAATCAGTGATGGGTGAGATCCCGTATATCTCAGTGTTAAGATATTTGACAATTCTGAATTTGTATGCACTGTCCTAGCTAATTAGTTATTTAATACATCTAATTGGTTTTCCTGTGACACATCACATACTATGAAAAAACAAATATGACATATTATAAAGACAAATTAGACGTATTAAACATATTTTAAGGTGAAAATCTGTTAATGATAAAGGATTAATCTGATGATTAAGATCATGATACGTGATATCACTTATCCTAAATACCATTTAGTCCAATACCCATTATGTATCTAACAAAAATAAGCCGGCACAGGCATATTCATCAACAAATACTTCTATAGGCACGACAGGTTGGATGCAGTGCCAACCGAGCTTCAACTTGCCAACTTGACCAAGAGGCAGAACGAATCAGTTATGGTTTTCTTTACGTGCAATAATCCCCTATCTAATCACTACAGATCACCCTTCCTCCTAGACGGCCACCTCTTCGAACACGTCGAACAATACCTCTGCTACCACAGAGCCAAGATAGGGGAGGACCCCAATAAGGCTGCATTAACCCTTCTAACCCCCATCCGTTAGGGTGCAAGAAGATGATGAAGAGCATCCTGCAACATCAAGACGAATGGAATCTCCACAAGGAAGAGATTGTACTGAGAGCCATCCGGGCGAAAGCAAGGAATCATGAGGTAGTCAGGGATTACCTCCTTCTAACTGGCACAAGAAAGCTGGGGGAAGCATCCCCCACCAACAAGGAGTGGGGTATAGGCATGGACTTAAACAACCAAGACGTGCTAAATACCCAATGGTGGCCTCCCCATGGCAACATAATGGGGAATCAATGGATGAAAGTCAGGCAGGAGCTTCAAGATCATTTGACGAAGAACCCCGGCCCGTACTGATGTGGTACTAGACGAGGAGAAAAATTCTTAGAGATGTTTTTTGACATTGACAATGGAGCAAAGAGGTATTCTAAATACTGAAAGCTCTATAACCTGTTCTTCTCTAAACGTTAATGGGTTAAATTCTGGTGCAAAACGTAAAGCTCTTTTTGAATATTTTAAGGAAGAAAATAGAGAAATTGTTGCTCTCCAAGAAACACATTCGGTGGTAGAAAAAGAAAAAATCCCAATGGAAGGGTAAAATGGAAAGGGTAAAATATTATATTCTCACGGCTCCTCGGCCAGTAGAGGTGTACTTATGCTGTTAAACAAAAAAATAAGTGAAAAAATTGTGGGCTATGGTAATGATGAAATAGGTAGGTGGCAGTACGTCTTAATACAAGAAAAGAAATCCATCACTTGTGTTTTTAATGTGTATGCGCCCAATACGGATGCCCCGAAGGAACAAAACAAAATCCTTAAGCAAATTGAGGACTTGGTAGAAGAGCTTGTTTTTGATAGATTAATAATAATGGGAGATCTAAATGCAGACCTGTACTATAGGGCAAGTGACCCGGCTAGCAAGTTACTGAGTGATTTTGTAAACAGGTTGGATCTGTGCGATATTGTTCAAACAAAAACAGAATTTTACATGGTTTAGAAAAGAGCAAAACTCTAGGATTGATTATATTATGGTGTCAAAAAACATATCGAATGGTGTACACTTCACAAATGTCAAATCATGTTCGCATTCGGATCATAGTGAGGTAATAATCAAGATATTTAAAGGTGACAACTCCAGGGGTAGGGGCTTCTGGAAGCTCAACACTGATACTCTGTACGAACCTATGTTTGCGCAAGGCGTGGAAGAACTATGTAATAATGAGGTTGACCCAAATGTAAACCCTAAACAAGCCTGGGAATTTTTAAAGCTAAACATAAGAGAACTCGCTATTAGTATCTGCAGTAAGAAAGCAAAGCGGAGAAGAAAAGCTGAAGAATTAGCAAAGGGAAAAGTAAATATATTAGATAAGAAAAAAAGGTTAACCATAGAGGAGAGAAATAACCGAATAGAGTTGATGGAGGAAATCAGGGAAATAGAGCTAAGTGGGTGAAGGAGGGAGAAAAGCCGAGTAAATATTTCTGTAGCCTGGAAAAATATAGAGCGGAGAAAAAAGTTATTACCTTACTGAATATCGGGGGGAATCTGTCTTCAGACCCTAAACAAATTCTGAAAGAGGGAGGTGACTTTTACAGGGACCTTTACGATGAACAATTTTCTGATAATAATGCAGCAGAGGAATCTTTAAATAATCCCAACTGAAGTCAGTTCGATGAGGGGGATAATGGCTATCTCTGCGAACAAATCTCAGAAGAAGAGGTAGAAAAAAATTTAAAAGCCATGAAGAAAAACAAATCCCCGGGTGTGACGGATTTACGGTGGAATTCTACCAAAAATTCTGGTATGTACTCAGAGAGAGATTTATGAATATGATGCAGGAGTGTTTGGAGAGTGGAGAAAAGTCAGAGAACCAGAAAAGGGGCGTTATTAGTGTAATACCTAAAAAGGGTACAGACCCCGTCTTTGTTAAAAATTATAGACCGATAACATTACTCAATGTTGATTACAAGATGATTTCTAAAACTCTAGCAGTAAGATTAAATATGGTTCTTCCAAGCGTGATTAAGGATGACCAATTCGGTTTTCTTAAAGGGAGATACATAGGAACAGCGATCAGGAAGGTCGATGATATTATTTCATTCTTTTTTTTTTGTTTTTGCGACAACTTCTTTTTATTCAATATGTCAACAAATCTCATCTCTCTTCTGGACCAGTCTACATCGAAAAATACATAGGCCCTTCACACGTTTTCATTTGACGGTCAATTAGAAATAGAAGAACATCACCGTATTAGTTTTTGCTTTCATTTATACACTTTATCTTATTATCAGCTTAAATTATGCTTTCTTTTATGGTTACAATTTATTTATTTCTATCTATTATGTCTGTTAAGTCCGCAAAGAGACTTCTCCACCTTTTCTTTTCATCTTTATTGATTTCTACAAAGGTATTCTGGTATAAAATAATTGATAATTTCGACCTCAGCTCATAGCTGAAAAACAGCCATCCTATCATTCCTTCATGGAATAATTTTTGACGGTGAATGAAAGCCTTTGTTACTAGAACAACCCAATTATTGATACCTTTCTTGTCGAAACCGAACATTATATTAATTTTTTTTAGATCGAATGATCCATCTTCTTTTCTTCCGACTATACTTCTACCACCTATGTCCTCGTTCAGATAGCCTATAGAGTCTATGAAGTTGAACACATCTTGCCATAGGGTTTTTGTATTTCTACATGTCATAAAGAAATGCACAATATCATCCCTTTCAGTACAGAAAGAACATACTGGGAGGTCCTTAATTGCAGCGTTTTTCAGGTAATAATTACAGGTGATGGTCTTATGAAGAATTCTATATTGCAACACTTGTAATCTTGTTTCGCTTGTAGCTGTATAGGGATTTAAAAAGATTTTCTTCCAGTTAAGCTGTTTAAATTTATTTTCACTCAATTCCAGTAACTTCTGCCAAGAATTAAGCTTTTCCCTTTTTACAGGCATTTTTTCTATAAGCGCGTTATACAGTAATTTGCTAGAACATATTAGGATATTAACACATTTGCTGTTAATTTTTATATCAATATTCCCTTTATCTTCACACGGGTGAGAATCATGTATAATTCTGAGCCACTCCTTAGGTATTGCCTTTCGGAGTTCTTTCATTAAGAAAAAATCTGGGATAAACCCGTACTGCCTTTTTATTTCAAGGCTCGACATCAATTTACCCTGTTGGTTGACTATATCACCTACACATACAATTCCGTTCCTTTCCCAGTTGTGATAATAAAATAATTTTTTCTTTTCTCTGATAAGTCTGTTAGACCATATCCTTTCTCTCAATATTTCTATTCTCGTGGTAGGTTCTTTACAATAATAATACTTATTCCATATAGTGAAAACTTCCTGATAAAAGCCATTCAAAATCTTTCGAGGCATATTTCTACATAGTAACACATCCTCAACTTTTAACATTGGGGAGGAAAAGGTGGCCATTGCTTTAAATGCTTTACCTGAGCCACTTTGTAATATTCTCTGGACCCATTTTAGGCGATTGGTGTTTATTACCTCTTTTATAATTCTTAGATTTAGCCCTCCATCTTCAGCTTTTTGAGCTAAGAAGGCGGTGCTTATCTTATGGTCTTTATTTTGCCATACGAAATCTAACATGATCTTGTGTATTTCTTCCTGGATTTTCTTGGGAAGGGCTATACAGGCCAGCGTTTATTATTATTTCATTCTTGGAGGAAAAAGAACAGGATGGGATCATAGCTTCTTTAGATTTCATAAAAGCTTACGATTCGGTTAGCTGGGTTTTCTTAAGGAACTCTCTAATAGCGGACGGCATGGACCCTAAATTTATAAGCTGGATTATGGCCCTGTTCAAAGACTCAAAGGCCACCTTCTGCAATAACGGTAACACCTCAGGTTGGTTCCAGATTAAGCGGGGGGTAAAGCAGGGAGATCCTATATCATCTTCCCTGTTTTTGCTGGTCGTCGAGAAACTAGATAGACCAGATAAGACCAGCAGACTAGCAGACCAGATAAGAAGCAACCAAAACATAGAAGGAATATTTCTAGGAAAAAATGAAGCCAAACTAGTCCAGTTTGCAGATGATATTACTGTTACCTGTGTGAATGAATTTTCCTTGCTAAATATTATAAGAATGATCAACAGATTTAGCTTAGCCTCAGGGCTTAAATTGAACCCTTCCAAATCAAACGGCCTCCTAATCGGTGCAATTTCACTTACAAACAGAGAATTATTACAGATTAACTGGGAAATCAGATGAAAACGCTTGGAATACACCTCCTTTATCCCAGGGATGAGGCTAAACTGGTCAAAATAAATACTGAAAGCCTAATAGAGAAAGTAAAAAAAAACACTTAATGAATGGAACAACCGTTTCTTAACCCTTAAGGGGAGAATTATAGTGTGCAACACCTTCTTGCTTCCTGTATTTTTACATACCTTATCGTGTTTATATCGTGATCGAAATGTGGTTAACCAGGTGAACGACATCATTTTGAAATTCGTGTGGAAAAATGGTTCTAACAGAATCAGCGCGGACTTTTTAACCCAATGTATCGAAAAGGGGGGTATGTAGCCAAATCATCAACCCTATATATTTACTATTGAATATAGGGTTGAAAGTAAGCCTCGGTAAAAACGGGGCAGCTCAAAGTTCTCTAGTTTGTCCAGACAAAATACTCAAGCAACACCTGTCATGAATATATGCCCTTAATCAGTAACATTTTGTGGTGCTTACAGTACATTCCTGGGAGAGGATGTGCTCCACAAGACAGATAACTAGTTGGTTTATTATCAGCAAAACCTCTCCATTCTCTTCTCGATATTGAAACACGCCGCTCCGACTTGTTGATGTCTCAGTGCGCATGCCCAAAAGTATGTAAATGAGCCAAAAAAATGGAGGTCACGATTTAGGTCACGGTTACAACGGTAGGGCAGGGGAAAACCATGGGCTCATCTCAGTTGTTGTTTTTTGCCATTTCATTCAGTGGAAACAGAATGGCTCATTCGCCGTTTTTTATGTGTGGAGCAGATGAAAACACTGCCCGCACTTGATGAATTCTTCACATCCAGTATTGAAAGGTAACAAGTGGGGACATAACTTAATAAACTTCGATTTTATTGTCTTTGTTAGGGGTTAGAAACTTCTATGACTCTACACAAACTACAGCAAACCTAGCCACCCTGTCTCAATCGACTCTGATGCAAAGCCCAGTAACAAAGCTGGGCTCACAAAGCTAGGGGGTATGGGGCTTAGATCATTGGGCGAAGTGTGCGAAACAAACAGAGTTAAATGGGTAGAAAGAATTCTTTACTCAGGAAGAAACAACTGGTTTGATGTTTTGGAAGCCTTCCATGGTAGATCCAAGGAGGAAATATTTTTAGCGCGATTTAAACCCAGCTACCACTTAAATGTCTTTTACCAAAAGCTGTTTAAAACATGGAATGAATGTTATTATAAGAACTCACCATCGACTGTAAATCAGATTATGAAGGAGAGATTATGGACGAATACGAATATCAGACCCAAGGGTAAATTGATAAGGTGGCAGCATTGGATCGACCAGGGCATAATAGTCGTGGGAGACATTATAAATGAAGACGGCTCCCTCATGTTGGCTAAGAACTTCATGGAAGCTTTTAATTTTAGGCCATCTTGTTACGAACTAAAAGCGTTAAGAAATGCCATCCCAAGGGAATGGAAAAGTAAATAGAAAACAGAAGAGTCTCAACTATGTAACGGTTCAGTAGATTTTAAAATTGGAGAGAGAATGTTAAGATTAAAAGACTGCCCGTCGAAGATCATATATGGGTCAGATTTTAAGAAAATGTACAATTCAACTTTGCCAGTCTTATCAAATAACCCGAATTTAAGACGAAAATAAAGTTCAAATACAACTCAACCTAACCAAACAGATTGCTAGAATCAATGCAATGCCGAATATAATCAAATTTACCTGGTATTGGCCAGATTGCAGCCTATTTTTGTGGATTTTACTCAATGTGTGCAGCTGCCAATTGTACATTTTCTGAAAATCTGACTCATATATATCAATTGTTAATCGAAAAGAGGAAGCCCAAGTGGCAAAAGTTCCTCAAGTGGAAAAGTCTACTAAATTTACATGATGATCAGTTTGAAGAAATTAAGTGGAAAAAAATCTTTACCATACCATATAGATGTACTACAGAAACAAGATTGCAGGTGCTGCAATATAAAGTCCTACATGGGGCGATAACGACCAACAAGCTACTAAAAGACATCGATGTTACAAATGAATCCCACTGTAATCACTGTCCAGAAGTTGACACTCTCACCCACTTTTTTGTTAGCTGTATCAAAACAAAAAGAATCTGGATATCAATCCTTGAATGGATATGTGAGCTCGAGTATATCAATGTCAAGAGCAATGGTGAAAAAATAATAGGTAAGAAAAGAAACAGAGTAAATCTAGACCCTAGAGAAATCCTTTTCGGAATAGAAGAAATATGCAGTCCAAAAGGACCAGTCCAAAACAATTAATTGGATCTTACTCCAGATCAAAGCATATATCCACAGGCAGAAACTGTTTCACAATGGAGAGATGTGTATGTTATCGATTATGTACGAATTGAGAACAAGAGCCACCCTTGTAAGAATAAATATTGGAAACTGTGAGAAAAGAAGGGAAGAAAGAAAAACATGGCTACGTTTGCTATATACATTACAGAGTGCATAGATAAGTTAAAGAGGTAAAACCAACGCTGCAAAATTAAAGAAATGAAGGGCATTCCAAAATTAAGGTTTATCCCATATGTAACCCATGTATAGCCCTCCACGATTGCAGATGAAAACGAACCAACTTTTTTATGGTTTTATCCTAGATGTAATAACAAGATAAGTGTTCATGTGTAAAGGAATAAAACGATGTCGCAAAAACAAAAAAAAATATCCTCATTGCCAATAAATTCGTACCAATATAGGTTCGATAATTCACTTTTTAAACTATTTTGGTCATCGATCTCCCTGATATTATTGGGCATGTAATGTAATGCTGGCAAATTCATTCCCATGTTTTCCCTCGTTAGGCTTCTGTCGGCATTTGGGTTCAATTGAAGCATCTATATACTGTAAACGTATTAATGTTCGCGCCGTATTTATTTTCGCTATTTTCGTGCACCAACCTCAAATTTGAGGTGCGTGCAAATAAATCCTGCGCAAAAGGTATTTCATTGCATAAACAAGGTGTGAGACTTCCTTGCTGCGCGAATTTAAATCCGCGCATAAAGGTGTCGAAGTACTTAGTGCGCGAAAATTTATCTTCGCGAAAATAAATACGTTTAGAGTATGCTGCATGCAGCTGTTACTATTTCCCTTCAGGTTATAATGTTCAGATTATATATATATATATATATATATATATATATATATATAAAACTGCTAAGATAAGATTGATATAATGCTTGGTCTCATGCTGATCATCCCTACTATAATATACTTTTTTCTCCAGCCAATGAAACTGCTCTAATCTAAACAAAGCTTGTCATTTCCCATTTACATACTGTTTCAACGATTTCCCAAAATATTTTGAGTTACTTGAAGTTATCTACTCAGTATATAGCTATCTAGTATTAGCATTGGTGTTATCCGAAAATCATATTTGAATATCTCCCCATATAAATGCGTGTGAATACAGGTTAATAGGATATTATCATTACAACTGTTGCGATTATTGCCTATGAATCTTTTTTTCCACTGTCAAGTTGAACTTCTGTGTTTCAGCTCCGGGTCTTTATAATATAAAGACCCGGAGCTGAAACACAGAAGTTCAATATCATTTTGGCGACTTATGACTCATTTCCCTGAAACAGATATTATTAGTAATATATTATTAGTAATATTTAAATAGTAATATGTGATGTGTTTTTAGAAAATGAGTCACAAGTCGCAAGTCGGATTTTGATATATCATTATATTTGAAAAGATGAGATCAATCTGATTCCAATGATAGTAAACAGTCTAATAATCTAATAAGTATTTCCATATTTTAAGTTTGATACTTTTATTTTTGAAAAAAAAGTTTGCAATATTTATGGGTGGAAATAACCAGTAAAGTAACTAAATATTATACTCCATATGAGGACCTCTAAAACGAAAGGATATATTACATACATTGTGCTGAAATTTGATACATCGATGGACAGAACTATAAGTGACAAACTCTCCAAAAATCAAAACATTGCAATAAAGTGATCTTGTAAAATAAACACTATGAAAAATATCATTTTGGCGACTTATGACTCATTTCCCTGAAACAGATCACATAATTATGCCTTACCTTAGCCTTAACAATATTTATATCGTCGATTGTCAGTGTCACTGATTCGAGAATTGTTTAAATACTTTAGTGTCGATTTAATATTTTTAGATGAAATATGGGATATGATGATGAATTAATGGGAGGAGAGCCTGTGAACACACTTACCTCTGAATGCAGGAGTTGATCCTTAAGAGGCAGACATCGTTGGTAATCCTAGTCTAGTAGAGATTGCCAATGCAGCAGCAGACATCCTGTGTGATCCTAGTCTAGGAGAGGCAGTAAACTCAGTGGCAGACATCCTTCACAGTCCCTCAAGATATGTAATTGATGTTAATTAATCCATGGAATGAAATGAATATCGGTCACTGGACATTTGCTATATGGGTTAAATTCTCAAAAAATGTACAATTCACCTTCAACAATCCTCTCAAATAATCCATATTTCAGACGAAAATAAAGTTCACAATACAGTTTAAGCTAGCTAAACAGATTGCTAGAATCAATGCAATACTGAATATACTGGAATTTACCTAGTATTGACCAAATTGCAGCCTATTTGAGCTCAATTTACTAACTATGTACAGCTGCAAATTGTACATTTTTGGAAAATCTGACCCATTTAACAATATGGCTGAATTTCTGAATTATAGTCAATCAAAGCATGTCTTCCCCTTTTATTAGAAGATGCAATCATGGATCTGTACCATGATCGGGCCCTAGCGGTGTTTCCTCTGTATTCCATATAGTACTTCAAATATTTATGGATGTTCTACCAGGTATAGAAATGTCTGTCTCTTGCCAAATCCAGAGAAAACACCATAAGCAGTATTCATGCAATTAAATTCATAGGGAGTGAATTCAATCCAGAACAAGGAAATGACAGGACGTGGGGCATTTAGTGCTGGTTTAATTTATTGGGGTTCATGCAAATTAATACTGCTTGTGGCTTTAATTACCCTAACGTACTAACCTACATCTTACCGTTGTCATGAAAGCCACCACATGACGCTGACCCTAACCAACCCTTATCCTAACAAGATCTTAGCTAATAACCAAACATAACCTTAGACTTACCTAACCTAGCCTTAGAAAACCTTAGCCTGAGCTATCCTTAGCCTTATCTAACCTTAGCCTTAACTAACCTTAGCCTTACCAAACCTTAGCCTTACCTAACCTTAGCTTTAACTTAACTTAACTTAGAATTACCTAACCTTAGCCTTACCTAAACTTAGCCTTACCTATCTTTAGCCTTACCTAAACTTAGCCTTACCTATCTTTAGCCTTAAATTAACTTAGACTTAGCCTTACCTAACCTTAGCTTTAACTTAACTTAGCCTTACCTAACCTTAGCCTTACTTAAAGTTAGCCTTACCTATCCTTAGCCTTAACTTAACTTAGCCTTACCTTACCTAACCATATCCTTACCTAACCTTAGCCTTACCTAACCTTAGCCTGAACTTAACTTAGCCTTAGCCTTACCTTACCTTATCCTTAGTTAACGTTAGGCTTAACTTAACTTAGCCTTACCTATCCTTAGCCTTACCTTATCTTAGCCTTAGCCTTACCTAACCTTAGCCTTAACTATCCTTGGCCTTAACTTAACTTAGCCTTAGCCTTAGCCTTACCTAACCTTAGCCTTAACTTACCTTAGCCTTACCTATACTTAGCATTACCTAACCTTAGTTTTAACTTAACATAGACTTAGTCTCACCTAACCTTAGCCTTACCTAACCTTAGCCTTAACTAAAGTTAGTCTTAACTTAACTTAGACTTACCTATCCTTAGCCTTAACTTAACTTAGCCTTACCGAACCTTAGCTTTACCTAACGTTAGCTTTAATTTAACTTAGCCTTCCCTATCCTTAGCCTTAACTTAATTGACCTTTAGCCTTACCTAACCTTTCCTTTAACTTAATGTAGCCTTACCGATCCTTAGCCTTGACTTAGCTTAGCCTTAGCCTTACCTAACCTTAGCCTTACCTTAAGTTAGCCTTACCTATCCTTAGCCTTTACTTAACTTAGCCTTAACCTTACCTAACCATATCCTTACCTAACCTTAGCCTTACCTAACCTTAGCCTTAACTTAACTTAACCTTAGCCTTACCTGACCTTAGCCTTACCAACCTTATCCTTACCTTAACTTAGCCTTACCTTAACTTAGCCTTAACGTAACTTAGCCTTAACTATACTTAGCCTTAACTTAACTTAGCCTTAACTTAACTTAGTCTTAGCCTAACCTAACCTTAGCCTAACCTAACCTTAGCCTTACCTATCTTTAGCCTTACCTTAACTTAGCCTTAGCCTAACCTAACCTTAGCCTAACCTAACCTTAGCCTTACCTAGCTTTAGCCTTGACTTAACTTAGCCTGAGCCTTACCTAACCTTAGCCTTACCTAACGTTAGTCTTAAATTAACTTAGACTTAGTCTTACCTAACCTTAGCCTTACTTAAAGTTAGCCTTAACCTTACCTAACCATATCCTTACCTAACCTTAGCCTTACTTAAAATTCGCCTTACCTTACCTTAGCCTTAATTAACATTAGGCTCAACTTAACTTTAGCCTTACCTACCTTGGCCTTACCTTAACTTAGCCTTACCTATCCTTAGCCTTAACTTAACTTAACCTTAGCCTTACCTGACCTTAGCCTTACCTAACCTTAGCCTTACCTTAACTTAGCCTTACCTATCCTTAGCCTTAACTTAACTTAGCCTTAACCTTACCTAACCATAGCCTTACCTATACTTAGCCTTAACTGAACTTAGCCTTAACTTAACTTAGCCTTAGCCTAACCTAACCTTAGCCTTACCTAACGTTAGCCTTACCTAACTTTAGTCTTAAATTCACTTAGACTTAAATTTACCTAAACTTAGCTTTAACTTAACTTAGCCTTACCTAACCTTAGCCTTACTTAAAGTTAGCCTTACCTATCCTTAGCCTTATCTAACCTTAGCCTTAACTTAACTTAGCCTTAGCCTAACCTAACCATAGCCTTACCTAACCTTAGCCTTACCTATACTTAGCCTAAACTTAACTTAGCCTTAACTTAACTTAGCCTTAGCCTAAGCTAACCTTAGCCTAAGCTAACCTTAGCCTTACCTAACCTTAGCCTTACTTAAAGATAGCCTTACCTATCCTTAGCCTTAACGTAACTAAGCCTTAACCTTACCTAACCATATCCTTACCTAATCTTAGCCTAACCTAACCTTAGCCTTACCTAACCTTAGCCTTAACTTAACTTAGCCTTAGCCTTACCTTACCTTACCTTAGCCTTAATTAACATTAGGCTTAACTTAACTTAGCCTTACCTAACTTTAGCCTTAACTTAACATAACCTTAGCCTTACCTGACCTTAGCCTTACCTACCTTAGCCTTACCTTAACTTAGCATTAACCTTACCTTACCATAGCCTTACCTAACCTTAGCCTTACCAATACTTAGCCTTAACTGAACTTAGCCTTATCTTAACTTAGCCTTAGCCTAACCTAAGCTTAGCCTTACCGAACCTTAGCCTTACCTTACTTTAGTCTTAAATTAACTTAGACTTAGACTTACCTAACATTAGCTTTAACTTAACTTAGCCTTACCTAACCTTAGCCTTACTTAAAGATAGCCTTACCTATCTTTAGCCTTAAATTAACTTAGACTTAGCCTTACCTAACCTTAGCTTTAACTTAACTTAGCCTTACCTAACCTTAGCCTTACTTAAAGTTAGCCTTACCTATCCTTAGCCCTAACTTAACTTAGCCTTACCTTACCTAACCATATCCTTACCTAACCTTAGCCTTACCTAACCTTAGCCTGAACTTAACTTAGCCTTAGCCTTACCTTACCTTATCCTTAGTTAACGTTAGGCTTAACTTAACTTAGCCTTACCTATCCTTAGCCTTACCTTATCTTAGCCTTAGCCTTACCTAACCTTAGCCTTAACTATCCTTGGCCTTAACTTAACTTAGCCTTAGCCTTAGCCTTACCTAACCTTAGCCTTAACTTACCTTAGCCTTACCTATACTTAGCATTACCTAACCTTAGTTTTAACTTAACATAGACTTAGTCTCACCTAACCTTAGCCTTACCTAACCTTAGCCTTAACTAAAGTTAGTCTTAACTTAACTTAGACTTACCTATCCTTAGCCTTAACTTAACTTAGCCTTACCGAACCTTAGCTTTACCTAACGTTAGCTTTAATTTAACTTAGCCTTCCCTATCCTTAGCCTTAACTTAATTGACCTTTAGCCTTACCTAACCTTTCCTTTAACTTAATGTAGCCTTACCGATCCTTAGCCTTGACTTAGCTTAGCCTTAGCCTTACCTAACCTTAGCCTTACCTTAAGTTAGCCTTACCTATCCTTAGCCTTTACTTAACTTAGCCTTAACCTTACCTAACCATATCCTTACCTAACCTTAGCCTTACCTAACCTTAGCCTTAACTTAACTTAACCTTAGCCTTACCTGACCTTAGCCTTACCAACCTTATCCTTACCTTAACTTAGCCTTACCTTAACTTAGCCTTAACGTAACTTAGCCTTAACTATACTTAGCCTTAACTTAACTTAGCCTTAACTTAACTTAGTCTTAGCCTAACCTAACCTTAGCCTAACCTAACCTTAGCCTTACCTATCTTTAGCCTTACCTTAACTTAGCCTTAGCCTAACCTAACCTTAGCCTAACCTAACCTTAGCCTTACCTAGCTTTAGCCTTGACTTAACTTAGCCTGAGCCTTACCTAACCTTAGCCTTACCTAACGTTAGTCTTAAATTAACTTAGACTTAGTCTTACCTAACCTTAGCCTTACTTAAAGTTAGCCTTAACCTTACCTAACCATATCCTTACCTAACCTTAGCCTTACTTAAAATTCGCCTTACCTTACCTTAGCCTTAATTAACATTAGGCTCAACTTAACTTTAGCCTTACCTACCTTGGCCTTACCTTAACTTAGCCTTACCTATCCTTAGCCTTAACTTAACTTAACCTTAGCCTTACCTGACCTTAGCCTTACCTAACCTTAGCCTTACCTTAACTTAGCCTTACCTATCCTTAGCCTTAACTTAACTTAGCCTTAACCTTACCTAACCATAGCCTTACCTATACTTAGCCTTAACTGAACTTAGCCTTAACTTAACTTAGCCTTAGCCTAACCTAACCTTAGCCTTACCTAACGTTAGCCTTACCTAACTTTAGTCTTAAATTCACTTAGACTTAAATTTACCTAAACTTAGCTTTAACTTAACTTAGCCTTACCTAACCTTAGCCTTACTTAAAGTTAGCCTTACCTATCCTTAGCCTTATCTAACCTTAGCCTTAACTTAACTTAGCCTTAGCCTAACCTAACCATAGCCTTACCTAACCTTAGCCTTACCTATACTTAGCCTAAACTTAACTTAGCCTTAACTTAACTTAGCCTTAGCCTAAGCTAACCTTAGCCTAAGCTAACCTTAGCCTTACCTAACCTTAGCCTTACTTAAAGATAGCCTTACCTATCCTTAGCCTTAACGTAACTAAGCCTTAACCTTACCTAACCATATCCTTACCTAATCTTAGCCTAACCTAACCTTAGCCTTACCTAACCTTAGCCTTAACTTAACTTAGCCTTAGCCTTACCTTACCTTACCTTAGCCTTAATTAACATTAGGCTTAACTTAACTTAGCCTTACCTAACTTTAGCCTTAACTTAACATAACCTTAGCCTTACCTGACCTTAGCCTTACCTACCTTAGCCTTACCTTAACTTAGCATTAACCTTACCTTACCATAGCCTTACCTAACCTTAGCCTTACCAATACTTAGCCTTAACTGAACTTAGCCTTATCTTAACTTAGCCTTAGCCTAACCTAAGCTTAGCCTTACCGAACCTTAGCCTTACCTTACTTTAGTCTTAAATTAACTTAGACTTAGACTTACCTAACATTAGCTTTAACTTAACTTAGCCTTACCTAACCTTAGCCTTACTTAAAGATAGCCTTACCTATCTTTAGCCTTAAATTAACTTAGACTTAGCCTTACCTAACCTTAGCTTTAACTTAACTTAGCCTTACCTAACCTTAGCCTTACTTAAAGTTAGCCTTACCTATCCTTAGCCCTAACTTAACTTAGCCTTACCTTACCTAACCATATCCTTACCTAACCTTAGCCTTACCTAACCTTAGCCTGAACTTAACTTAGCCTTAGCCTTACCTTACCTTATCCTTAGTTAACGTTAGGCTTAACTTAACTTAGCCTTACCTATCCTTAGCCTTACCTTATCTTAGCCTTAGCCTTACCTAACCTTAGCCTTAACTATCCTTGGCCTTAACTTAACTTAGCCTTAGCCTTAGCCTTACCTAACCTTAGCCTTAACTTACCTTAGCCTTACCTATACTTAGCATTACCTAACCTTAGTTTTAACTTAACATAGACTTAGTCTCACCTAACCTTAGCCTTACCTAACCTTAGCCTTAACTAAAGTTAGTCTTAACTTAACTTAGACTTACCTATCCTTAGCCTTAACTTAACTTAGCCTTACCGAACCTTAGCTTTACCTAACGTTAGCTTTAATTTAACTTAGCCTTCCCTATCCTTAGCCTTAACTTAATTGACCTTTAGCCTTACCTAACCTTTCCTTTAACTTAATGTAGCCTTACCGATCCTTAGCCTTGACTTAGCTTAGCCTTAGCCTTACCTAACCTTAGCCTTACCTTAAGTTAGCCTTACCTATCCTTAGCCTTTACTTAACTTAGCCTTAACCTTACCTAACCATATCCTTACCTAACCTTAGCCTTACCTAACCTTAGCCTTAACTTAACTTAACCTTAGCCTTACCTGACCTTAGCCTTACCAACCTTATCCTTACCTTAACTTAGCCTTACCTTAACTTAGCCTTAACGTAACTTAGCCTTAACTATACTTAGCCTTAACTTAACTTAGCCTTAACTTAACTTAGTCTTAGCCTAACCTAACCTTAGCCTAACCTAACCTTAGCCTTACCTATCTTTAGCCTTACCTTAACTTAGCCTTAGCCTAACCTAACCTTAGCCTAACCTAACCTTAGCCTTACCTAGCTTTAGCCTTGACTTAACTTAGCCTGAGCCTTACCTAACCTTAGCCTTACCTAACGTTAGTCTTAAATTAACTTAGACTTAGTCTTACCTAACCTTAGCCTTACTTAAAGTTAGCCTTAACCTTACCTAACCATATCCTTACCTAACCTTAGCCTTACTTAAAATTCGCCTTACCTTACCTTAGCCTTAATTAACATTAGGCTCAACTTAACTTTAGCCTTACCTACCTTGGCCTTACCTTAACTTAGCCTTACCTATCCTTAGCCTTAACTTAACTTAACCTTAGCCTTACCTGACCTTAGCCTTACCTAACCTTAGCCTTACCTTAACTTAGCCTTACCTATCCTTAGCCTTAACTTAACTTAGCCTTAACCTTACCTAACCATAGCCTTACCTATACTTAGCCTTAACTGAACTTAGCCTTAACTTAACTTAGCCTTAGCCTAACCTAACCTTAGCCTTACCTAACGTTAGCCTTACCTAACTTTAGTCTTAAATTCACTTAGACTTAAATTTACCTAAACTTAGCTTTAACTTAACTTAGCCTTACCTAACCTTAGCCTTACTTAAAGTTAGCCTTACCTATCCTTAGCCTTATCTAACCTTAGCCTTAACTTAACTTAGCCTTAGCCTAACCTAACCATAGCCTTACCTAACCTTAGCCTTACCTATACTTAGCCTAAACTTAACTTAGCCTTAACTTAACTTAGCCTTAGCCTAAGCTAACCTTAGCCTAAGCTAACCTTAGCCTTACCTAACCTTAGCCTTACTTAAAGATAGCCTTACCTATCCTTAGCCTTAACGTAACTAAGCCTTAACCTTACCTAACCATATCCTTACCTAATCTTAGCCTAACCTAACCTTAGCCTTACCTAACCTTAGCCTTAACTTAACTTAGCCTTAGCCTTACCTTACCTTACCTTAGCCTTAATTAACATTAGGCTTAACTTAACTTAGCCTTACCTAACTTTAGCCTTAACTTAACATAACCTTAGCCTTACCTGACCTTAGCCTTACCTACCTTAGCCTTACCTTAACTTAGCATTAACCTTACCTTACCATAGCCTTACCTAACCTTAGCCTTACCAATACTTAGCCTTAACTGAACTTAGCCTTATCTTAACTTAGCCTTAGCCTAACCTAAGCTTAGCCTTACCGAACCTTAGCCTTACCTTACTTTAGTCTTAAATTAACTTAGACTTAGACTTACCTAACATTAGCTTTAACTTAACTTAGCCTTACCTAACCTTAGCCTTACTTAAAGATAGCCTTACCTATCCTTAGCCTTAACGTAACTAAGCCTTAACCTTACCTAACCATATCCTTACCTAATCTTAGCCTAACCTAACCTTAGCCTTACCTAACCTTAGCCTTAACTTAACTTAGCCTTAACTTAACTTACCTTACCTTAGCCTTAATTAACATTAGGCTTAACTTAACTTAGCCTTACCTAACTTTAGCCTTAACTTAACATAACCTTAGCCTTACCTGACCTTAACCTTACCTACCTTAGCCTTACCTTAACTTAGCATTAACCTTACCTTACCATAGCCTTACCTAACCTTAGCCTTACCAATACTTAGCCTTAACTGAACTTAGCCTTATCTTAACTTAGCCTTAGCCTAACCTAAGCTTAGCCTTACCGAACCTTAGCCTTACCTTACTTTAGTCTTAAATTAACTTAGACTTAGACTTACCTAACATTAGCTTTAACTTAACTTAGCCTTACCTAACCTTAGCCTTACTTAAAGATAGCCTTACCTATCCTTAGCCTTAACGTAACTAAGCCTTAACCTTACCTAACCATATCCTTACCTAATCTTAGCCTAACCTAACCTTAGCCTTACCTAACCTTAGCCTTAACTTAACTTAGCCTTAGCCTTACCTTACCTTACCTTAGCCTTAATTAACATTAGGCTTAACTTAACTTAGCCTTACCTAACTTTAGCCTTAACTTAACATAACCTTAGCCTTACCTGACCTTAGCCTTACCTACCTTAGCCTTACCTTAACTTAGCCTTAACCTTACCTTACCATAGCCTTACCTAACCTTAGCCTTACCAATACTTAGCCTTAACTGAACTTAGCCTTATCTTAACTTAGCCTTAGCCTAACCTAAGCTTAGCCTTACCGAACCTTAGCCTTACCTTACTTTAGTCTTAAATTAACTTAGACTTAGACTTACCTAACATTAGCTTTAACTTAACTTAGCCTCACCTAACCTTAGCCTTACTTAAAGTTAGTCTTACCTATCCTTAGCCTTAACTTAACTTAGCCTTAACCTTACCTAACCATAGCCTTACCTAACCTTAGCCTTACCTAACCTTAGCCTTAACTTAACTTAAACTTAGCCTTACCTAACCTTAGCCGTACCATAACTTAGACTTACCTATCCTTAGCCTTACCTACCTTAGCCTTACCTTAACTTAGCCTTACCTTTCCTTAGCCTTACCTTAACTTAGCCTTGCCTTAACTTAGCCTTAACCTTACCTAACCTTAGCCTTACCTACCTTAGCCTTACCTTAACTTAGCCTTACCTATTCTTAGCCTTACCTTAACTTAGCCTTAACCTTACCTAACCATAGCCTTACCTCACTTTAGCCTTATCTAACCTTAGCCTTACCTTAACTTAGCCTCACCTATCCTTAGCCTTAACTGAACTTAGCCTTAACCGAACTTAGCCTTAGCCTAACCTAACCTTAGCCTTACCTAACTTTAGTCTTAAATTACCTTGGACTTAGACTTACCTAACCTTAGCTTTAACTTAACTTAGCCTTACCTAACCTTAGCCTTACTTAAAGTTAGCCTTACCTATCCTTAGCCTTATCTAACCTTAGCCTTAACTTAACTTAGCCTTAGCCTAACCTAATCTTAGCCTTACCTAACCTTAGCCTTACCTATACTTAGCCTAAACTTAACTTAGCCTTAACTCAACTTAGCCTTAGCCTAACCTGACCTTAGCCTTACCTAACCTTAGCCTTACTTAAAGATAACCTTACCTATCCTTAGCCTTACCTATCCTTAGCCTTAACTTAACTTAGCCTTAACCTTACCTAACCATATCCTTACCTAACCTTAGCCTTACCTAACCTTAGCCTTAACTTAATTTAGCCTTAGCCTTACCTTACCTTAGCCCTAATTAACATTAGGCTTAACTTAAGTTAGCCTTACCTATCCTTAGCCTTAACTTATCTTAGCCTTAACCTTACCTAACAATAGCCTAACCTAACCTTAGCCTTACCTAACCTTAGCCTTACCTATCTTTAACCTTAATGTAACTTAGCCTTAGCCTTACCTAAGCTTAGCCTTACATAATTTTAGTCTTAAATTAACTAGACTTAGACTTACCTAACATTAGCTTTAACTTAACTTAGCCTTACCTAACCTTAGCCTTACTTAAAGTTAGCCTTACCTATCCTTAGCCTTAACTTAACTTAACTTAGCCTTAACCTTACCTAACCATAGCCTTACCTAACCTTAGCCTTACCTAACCTTAGCCTTAACTTAACTTAACCTTAGCCTTACCTAACCTTAGCCTTACCTTAATTTAGCCTTACCTACATTAGCCTTACCTACCTTAGCCTTGCCTTAACTTAGCCTTATCTTTCATTAGCCATAACTTAACTTAGCCTTACCTAACCTTAGCCTTACCTTAACTTAGCCTTAACCTTACCTAACCTTAGCCTTACCTGACCTTAGCCTTACCTACCTTAGCCTTACCTTAACTTAGCCTTACCTAACTTTAGCCTTACCTTAACTTAGCCTTACCTATCCTTAGCCTTAACTTAACTTAGCCTTAACCTTACCTAGCCATATCCTTACCTAACCTTAGCCTTACCTATCCTTAGCCTTAACTTAACATAACCTTAGCCTAACCTGACCTTAGCCTTACATACCTTAGCCTTATCTTAACTTAGCCTTACCTATCCTTAGCCTTAACCTAACTTAACCTTAGCCTTACCTGACCTTAGCCTTACCTACCTTATCCTTACCTTAACTTAGCCTTACCTATCCTTAGCCTTAAATTATCTTAGCCTTAGCCTTACCTAACCTTAGCCTTATCTATCCTTAGCCTTAACTTAACTTAACCTTAGCTTTACCTGACCTTAGCCTTACCTACCTTAGCCTTACCTTAACTTAGCCTCACCTAACCTTAGCCTTACCTTAACTTAGCCTTAACCTTAAGTAATAATAGCCTTACCTAACCTTAGCCATACCTATACTTAGCCTAAACTTAACTTAGCCCTAACTTAACTTAGCCTTAGCCTAACCTAACTTTTGCCTAACCTAACCTTAGCCTTACCTAACCTTAGCCTTACCTAAACTTAGCCTTAGTCTACGTAACCTTAGCCTTACCTATACTTAGCCTAAACTTAACTTAGCCTTAACTTAACTTAGCCTGAGCCTAACCTAATGTTAGCCTTACCTAACCTTAGCCTTACCTATCTTTAGCCTTAACTTAACTTAGCCTTAGGCTTACCTAACCTTAGCCTTACCTAACCTTAGTCTTAAATTAACTTAGACTTAGACTTACCTAACCTTAGCTTTAACTTAACTTAGCCTTACCTAACCTTAGCCTTACTTAGAGTAAGCCTTACCTATCCTTAGCCTTAACTAACCTTAGCCTTAACTTAACTTAGCCTTAGCCTAACCTAATCTTAGCCTTACCTAACCTTAGCCTTACCTATACTTAGCCTAAACTTAACTTAGCCTTAACTCAACTTAGCCTTAGCCTAACCTGACCTTAGCCTTACATACCTTAGCCTTATCTTAACTTAGCCTTACCTATCCTTAGCCTTAACCTAACTTAACCTTAGCCTTACCTGACCTTAGCCTTACCTACCTTATCCTTACCTTAACTTAGCCTTACCTATCCTTAGCCTTAAATTATCTTAGCCTTAGCCTTACCTAACCTTAGCCTTATCTATCCTTAGCCTTAACTTAACTTAACCTTAGCTTTACCTGACCTTAGCCTTACCTACCTTAGCCTTACCTTAACTTAGCCTCACCTAACCTTAGCCTTACCTTAACTTAGCCTTACCTATCCTTAGCCTCAACTTAACTTAGCCTTAACCTTAAGTAATAATAGCCTTACCTAACCTTAGCCATACCTATACTTAGCCTAAACTTAACTTAGCCTTAACTTAACTTAGCCTTAGACTAACCTAACTTTTGCCTAACCTAACCTTAGCCTTACCTAACCTTAGCCTTACCTAAACTTAGCCTTAGTCTACGTAACCTTAGCCTTACCTATACTTAGCCTAAACTTAACTTAGCCTTAACTTAACTTAGCCTGAGCCTAACCTAATGTTAGCCTTACCTAACCTTAGCCTTACCTATCTTTAGCCTTAACCTAACTTAGCCTTAGGCTTACCTAACCTTAGCCTTACCTAACCTTAGTCTTAAATTAACTTAGACTTAGACTTACCTAACCTTAGCTTGAACTTAACTTGGCCTTACCTTACCTTAACCTTACTTAAAGTTAGCCTAACCTATCCTTAGCCTTAACTTAACTTGACCTTAGCCTTACCTGACCTAAGCCTTACCTACCTTAGCCTACCTTAACTTAGCCTTACCTATACTTAGCCTTAACATAACTTAGCCTTAACTTAACCTAGTCTTAGCCTAACCTATCCTTAGCCTTACCTAACTTTAGCCTTAACCTAACTTAGCCTTAGCCTTACCTAATGTTAGTCTTAAATTAACTTATACTTAGACTTACCTAACCTTAGCTTAAACTTAACTTAGCCTTACCTAACCTTAGCCTTACTTAAAGTTAGCCTTACCTATCCTTAGCCTTAAGTTAACTTAGCCTTAACCTTACCTAACCATATCCTTACCTAACCTCAGCCTTACCTAACCTTACCTTTAACATAACTTAACTTAGCCTTACCTAACGTTAGCCTTACTTAAAGTTAGCCTCACCTATCCTTAGCCTTACCTAACCTTAACCTTAACTTAACTTAGCCTTAGCCTTACCTTACGTTAGCCTTAATTAACATTAGGCTTAACTTTACTTAGCCTTACCTGTCATTAGCCTTAACTTAACTTAACCTTAGCCTTACCTGACCTTAGCCTTACCTACCCTTAGCCTTATCTTAACTTAGCCTTACCTATCCTTAGCCCTAAATAATCTTAGCCTTAGCCTTACCTAACCTTAGCCTTACCGATCCTAAGCCTTAACTTAACTAAGGCTTACTTAACTTTAGCCTTACCTTAACTTAGCCTTACCTATCCTTAGCCTTAACTGAACTTAGCCTTAACCTTACCTAACCATAGCCTTACCTAACCTTAGCCTTACCTATACTTAGCCTAAACTTAACTTAGCCTTAACTTAACTTAGCCTTAGCCTAACCTAACCTTAACCTTACCTAACTATATCCTTACCTAACCTTAGCCTTACCTAATCAAAGCCTTAACCTAACTTAGCCTTACCTCACCTTAGCCTTACCTAATCAAAGCCTTAACCTAACTTAGCCTTACTTATCCTTATCCTTAACTTAAATTAACTTTAGCCTTACCTGACCTTAGCCTTACCAACCTTAGCCTTACCTTAGCCTTAGCCTTAAATAATCTTAGCCTTAGCCTTACCTAACCTTAGCCTTACCTATCCTTAGCCTTACCTAACCTTAACCTTACCTAACCTTAGCCTTACCTACCCTTAGCCTTACCTACCCTTAGCCTAACCTACCCTAAGCCTTACCTACCCTTAGCCTTACCTAACCTTAGCCTTACCTACCCTTAGCCTTACCTAACCTTAGCCTTACCTAACCTTAGCCTTACCTAAACTTAACCTTACCTACCCTTAGCCTTACCTACCCTTAGCCTTACCTACCCTTAGCCTACCTACCCTTAGCCTTACCTAAACTTAGCCTTACCTACCGTTAGCCTTACCTAACCTTAGCCTTACCTACCCTTAGCCTTACCTACCCTTAGCCTTACCTAACCTTAACCTTACCTACCCTTAGCCTTACCTACCCTTAGCATGACCTAAACTTAGCCTTACCTACTCTTAGCCTTACCTACCCTTAGCCTTACCTACCCTTAGCCTTACCTAAACTTAGCCTTACCTACCCTTAGCCTTACCTAAACTTAGCCTTACCTACTCTTAGCCTTACCTAAACTTAGCCTTATCTAACCTTAGCCTAAACTTAACTTAGCCTTACCTACCCTTAGCCTTACCTACCCTTAGCCTTACCTACCCTTAGCCTTACCTAACCTTAGCCTTACCTAACAATAGCCTTACCTAACAATCGCCTTACCTACCCTTAGCCTTACCTACCCTTAGCCTTACCTAACCTTAGCCTTACCTACCCTTAGCCTTACCTACCCTTAGCCTTACCTACCCTTAGACTTACCTACCCTTAGCCTTACCTACCCTTAGCCTTACCTAAGCTTAACCTTACCTACCTTTAGCCTTTCCTAAACTTAGCCTTACCTACCCTTAGCCTTACCTAAACTTAGCCTTACCTACCCTTAGCCTTACCTAACCTTAGCCTTACCTAAACTTAGCCTTACCTACCCTTAGCCTTACCTAAACTTAGCCTCACCTAACCTTAACCTTACCTACCTTTAGCCTTACCTACCCTTAGCCGTACCTACCCTTAGCCTTACCTAACCTTAACCTTACCTACCCTTAGCCTTACCTACCCTTAGCCTTACCTACCCTTAGCCTTACCTAACCTTAGCCTTACCTAAACTTAGCCTTACCTATCCTTAGCCTTACCTAACCTTAGTTGTAACTTAACTTAGACTTAGCCTTACCTTTACTTAGCCTTACCTAACGCTAGCCCTAACTTAACTTAGCGTTACATATCCTTAGCCCTAAGTTAACTGAGTCTTATCCTTACCTAACCTTAGCCTTAACTTAACTTAGCCTTACCTACCCTTAGCCTTAACTTAACGTAGCCTTACCTAAACTTAGCTTTACCAATTGTTAGCCTAAACTTAACTTAGCCTGACCTATCCTTAGCCTTGACTCAGCTTAGCCTTAGCCTTACCTAACCTTAGCCTTAACTTAACTTATACTGAACTGAAACTAGCCTTACCAATCCTTAGCCTTAACCTAACTTAGCCTTAGCCTTACCTGACCTTAGCCTTACCTACCCTTAGCCTTATCTTAACTTAGCCTTACCTATCCTTAGCCCTAAATTATCTTAGCCTTTGCCTTACCTAACCTTAGCCTTACCGATCCTAAGCCTTAACTTCACTTAGGCTTACTTAACTTTAGCCTTACCTTAACTTAGCCTTACCTATCCTTAGCCTTAACTTAACTTAGCCTTAACCTTACCTAACCATAGCCTTACCTAACCTTAGCCTTACCTATACTTAGCCTTAACTTAACTTAGCCTTAACTTAACTTAGCCTTAGCCTAACCTAACCTTACCCTTACCTAACTATATCCTTACCTAACCTTAGCCTTACCTAATCAAAGCCTTAACCTAACTTAGCCTTACCTCACCTCAGCCTTAATAAACATTAGGCTGAACTTAGCCTTACTTATCCTTATCCTTAACTTAAATTAACTTTAGCCTTACCTGACCTTAGCCTTACCAACCTTAGCCTTACCTTAGCCTTAGCCTTAAATTATCTTAGCCTTAGCCTTACCTAACCTTAGCCTTACCTATCCTTAGCCTTACCTAACCTTAACCTTACCTAACCTTAGCCTTACCTACCCTTAGCCTTACCTACCCTTAGCCTTACCTACCCTTAGCCTTACCTAACCTTAGCCTTACCTACCCTTAGCCTTACCTAACCTTAACCTTACCTACCCTTAGCATTACCTACCCTTAGCCTTACCTACCCTTAGCCTTACCTAAACTTAGCCTTACCTACCCTTAGCCTTACCTAACCTCAGCATTACCTACCTTTTGCCTTACCTAAACTTAGCCTTACCTACCCTTAGCCTTACCTAACCTTAACCTTACCTAACATTACCCTTACCTAACCTTAGCCTCACCTAAACTTAGCCTTGAATTAACTTAGCCTTAGCCTTACCTACCCTTAGCCTTACCTACCCTTAGCCTTACCTAACCTTAACCTTACCTAACCTTAGCCTTACCTAACAATAGCCTTACCTACCCTTAGCCTTAACTACCCTTAGCCTTACCTAAACTTAGCCTTACCTACCCTTAGCCTTACCTACCCTTAGCCTTACCTAACCTTAGCCTTACCTAAACTTAGCCTTACCTATCCTTAGCCTTAACTTAACTTAGCCTTAGCCTTACCTAACATTAGCCTTACCTACCCTTAGCCTACCTACCCTTAGCCTTACCTAACCTTAGCCTTACCTAAACTTAACCTTACCTACCCTTAGCCTTACCTACCCTTAGCCTTACCTACCCTTAGCCTACCTACCCTTAGCCTTACCTAAACTTAGCCTTACCTACCGTTAGCCTTACCTAACCTTAGCCTTACCTACCCTTAGCCTTACCTACCCTTAGCCTTACCTAACCTTAACCTTACCTACCCTTAGCCTTACCTACCCTTAGCATGCCCTAAACTTAGCCTTACCTACTCTTAGCCTTACCTACCCTTAGCCTTACCTACCCTTAGCCTTACCTAAACTTAGCCTTACCTACCCTTAGCCTTACCTAAACTTAGCCTTACCTACTCTTAGCCTTACCTAAACTTAGCCTTACCTAACCTTAGCCTAAACTTAACTTAGCCTTACCTACCCTTAGCCTTACCTACCCTTAGCCTTACCTAACCTTAGCCTTACCTAACAATAGCCTTACCTAACCTTAGCCTTACCTAACAATAGCCTTACCTAACTTTAGCCTTACCTCACAATAGCCTTACCTACCCTTAGCCTAACCTACCCTTAGCCTTACCTAAACTTAGCCTTACCTACCCTTAGCCTTACCTAAACTTAGCCTTACCTACTCTTAGCCTTACCTAAACTTAGCCTTACCTAACCTTAGCCTAAACTTAACTTAGCCTTACCTACCCTTAACCTTACCTACCCTTAGCCTTACCTACCCTTAGCCTTACCTAACCTTAGCCTTAGCTAACAATAGCCTTACCTAACAATCGCCTTACCTACCCTTAGCCTTACCTACCCTTAGCCTTACCTAACCTTAGCCTTACCTACCCTTAGCCTTACCTACCCTTAGCCTTACCTACCCTTAGACTTACCTACCCTTAGCCTGACCTACCCTAACCTTACCTACCCTTAGCCTTACCTAAACTTAGCCTTACCTACCCTTAGCCTTACCTAAACTTAGCCTTGCCTACACTTAGCCTTACCTAACCTTAGCCTTACCTACCCTTAGCCTTTCCTAACCTTAGCCTTACCTACCCTTGGCCTTACCTAACCTTAGCCTTACCTAAACTTAACCTTACCTACCCTTAGCTTTACCTACCCTTAGCCTTACCTACCCTTAGCCTACCTACCCTTAGCCTTACCTACCCTTAGCCTTACCTACCCTTAGCCTTACCTAAACTTAACCTTACCTATCCTTAGCCTTAACTTAACTTAGCCTTAGCCTTAACTAACATTAGCCTTACCTACCCTTAGCCTACCTACCCTTAGCCTTACCTACCCTTAGACTTACCTACCCTTAGCCTTACCTAACCTTAACCTTACCTAACCTTAGCCTTACCTAACATTAGCCTTACCTACCCTTAGCCTTTCCTAACCTTAGCCTTACCTACCCTTGGCCTTACCTAACCTTAGCCTTACCTAAACTTAGCCTTACCTAAACTTAGCCTTAAATTAACTTAGCCTTAGCCTTACCTAACATTAGCCTTACCTACCCTTAGCCTTTCCTTACCTTAGCCTTACCTACCCTTAGCCTTACCTCACAATAGCCTTACCTACCCTTAGCCTTACCTACCCTTAGCTTTACCTACCCTTAGCCTTACCTACACTTAGCCTTACCTACCGTTAGCCTTACCTAACCTTAGCCTTACCTACCCTTAGACTTACCTAACCTTAACCTTACCTAACCTTAGCCTTACCTAACAATAGCCTTACCTACCCTTAGCTTTACCTACCCTTAGCCTTACCTACCCTTAGCCTTACCTAAAGTTAGCCTTACCTACCCTTAGCCTTACCTACCCTTAGCCTTACCTAACCTTAACCTTACCTAACCTTAGCCTTACCTAACAATAGCCTTACCTACCCTTAGCCTTAACTACCCTTAGCCTTACCTACCCTTAGCCTACCTACCCTTAGCCTTACCTAACCTTAGCCTTACCTAAACTTAACCTTACCTACCCTTAGCCTTACCTACCCTTAGCCTTACCTACCCTTAGCCTACCTACCCTTAGCCTTACCTAAACTTAGCCTTACCTACCGTTAGCCTTACCTAACCTTAGCCTTACCTACCCTTAGCCTTACCTACCCTTAGCCTTACACACCTTACCCTTACCTATCTTTAGCCTTATCTTAACTTAGCCTTACCTAACATTAGCCTTAACTTAACTTAGCCTTAGCCTAACAAATACTTAGTTTTACCTAATCTTAGTCTTAACTTAACTTAGACTTAGCTTTACCTAACATTAGCCTTACCTAACAATAGCTTAAACTTAACTTAGCCTTACCTTACCTTAGCCTTACCTACCCTTAGCCTTACCTAACCTTAACCTTACCTACCCTTAGCCTTACCTACCCTTAGCCTTACCTACCCTTAGCCTTACCTACCCTTAGCCTTACCTAACCTTAGCCTTACCTACCCTTAGCCTCACCTACCCTTAGCCTTACCTACCCTTATCCTTACCTAACCTTAACCTTACCTACCCTTCGCCTTACCTACCCTTAGCCTTACCTACCCTTAGCCTTACCTAAACTTAGCCTTACCTACCCTTAGCCTTACCTAAACTTAGCCTTACCTACTCTTAGCCTTACCTAAACTTAGCCTTACCTAACCTTAGCCTTAACTTAACTTAGCCTTACCTACCCTTAGCCTTACCTACCCTTAGCCTTACCTAACCTTAGCCTTACCTAACAATAGCCTTACCTAACCTTAGCCTTACCTCACAATAGCCTTACCTACCCTTAGCCTTACCTACCCTTAGCCTTACCTACCCTTAGCCTTACCTAACCTTAGCCTTACCTACCCTTAGCCTCACCTACCCTTAGCCTTACCTACCCTTAGCCTTACCTAACCTTAACCTTACCTACCCTTCGCCTTACCTACCCTTAGCCTTACCGAAACTTAGCCTTACCTAAACTTAGCCTTACCTACCCTTAGCCTTACCTAAACTTAGCCTTACCTACTCTTAGCCTTACCTAAACTTAGCCTTACCTAACCTTAGCCTTAACTTAACTTAGCCTTACCTACCCTTAGCCTTACCTACCCTTAGCCTTACCTAACCTTAGCCTTACCTAACAATAGCCTTACCTAACCTTTGCCTTACCTCACAATAGCCTTACCTACCCTTAGCCTTACCTACCCTTAGCGTTACCTACCCTTAGCCTTACCTACCCTTAGCCTTACCTACCCTTAGCCTTACCTACCCTTAGACTTACCTACCCTAACCTTACCTACCCTTAGCCTTACCTAAACTTAGCCTTACCTACCCTTAGCCTTACCTAAACTTAGCCTTACCTACCCTTAGCCTTACCTAACCTTAGCCTTACCTACCCTTAGCCTTACCTACCCTTGGCCTTACCTAACCTTAGCCTTACCTAAACTTAGCCTTACCTATCCTTAGCCTTAACTTAACTTAGCCTTAGCCTTACCTAACATTAGCCTTACCTACCCTTAGCCTACCTACCCTTAGCCTTACCTACACTTAGCCTTACCTACCCTTAGCCTTACCTAACCTTAGCCTTACCTACCCTTAGCCTTACCTAACCTTAGCCTTACCCACCTTACCCTTACCTATCTTTAGCCTCATCTTAACTTAGCCTTACCTTACCTTAGCCTTAACTTAACTTAGCCTTAGCCTAACCAATACTTAGTTTTACCTAATCTTAGTCTTAACTTAACTTAGACTTAGCTATACCTAACATTAGCCTTACCTAACAATAGCTTAAACTTAACTTAGCCTTACCTATCCTTAGCCTTAACTTACCCTAGCTTTACCTATCTTTAGCCTTAAATTAACTGAGCCTTAGCCTTACCTAGCATTAGCCCTGACTTAACTTAGCCTTACCTATCCTTAGCCTTACCTAACCTTAGCTTTACCTATCGGTAGCCTTAACTTAACTTAGCCTCACCTAAACTTAGCCTTGAATTAACTTAGCCTTAGCCTTACCTACCCTTAGCCTTACCTAACCTTAGCCTTACATACCCTTAGCCTTACCTACCCTTAGCCTTACCTACCCTTAGCCTTACCTAACCTTAACCTTACCTACCTTTAGCCTTACCTAAACTTAGCCTTACCTACCCTTAGCCTTACCTAAACTTAGCCTTACCTACCCTTAGCCTTACCTAACCTTAGCCTTACCTAAACTTAGCCTTACCTACCCTTAGCCTTACCTAAACTTAGCCTCACCTAACCTTAACCTTACCTACCTTTAGCCTTACCTACCCTTAGCCGTACCTACCCTTAGCCTTACCTAACCTTAGCCTTACCTACCCTTAGCCTTACCTACCCTTAGCCTTACCTACCCTTAGCCTTACCTAACCTTAGCCTTACCTAAACTTAGCCTTACCTATCCTTAGCCTTACCTAACCTTAGTCGTAACTTAACTTAGACTTAGCCTTACCTTTACTTAGCCTTACCTAACGCTAGCCCTAACTTAACTTAGCGTTACATATCCTTAGTCCTAAGTTAACTGAGTCTTATCCTTACCTAACCTTAGCCTTAACTTAACTTAGCATTACCTATCCATGGCCTTAACTTAACGTAGCCTTACCTAAACTTAGCTTTACCAATTGTTAGCCTTAACTTAACTTAGCCTCACCTATCCTTAGCCTTGACTCAGCTTAGCCTTAGCCTTACCTAACCTTAGCCTTAACTTAACTTAAACTTAACTGAAACTAGCCTTACCAATCCTTAGCCTTAACTTAACTTAGCCTTAGCCTTACCAAACTTTAGCCATACCTATTCTTAGCCTTACCTATCCTTAGCCTTACCTATCCTTAGCCTTTACTTAACTTAGCCTTTGCCTTACCAAACTTTAGCCATACCTATTCTTAGCCTTACCTATCCTTAGCCTTACCTATCCTTAGCCTTAACTTAACTTAGCCTTACCTACCCTTAGCCTTACCTACCCTTAGCCTTACCTAACCTTAGCCTTACCTAACAATAGCCTTACCTAACCTTAGCCTTACCTCACAATAGCCTTACCTACCCTTAGCCTTACCTACCCTTAGCCTTACCTACCCTTAGCCTTACCTAACCTTAGCCTTACCTACCCTTAGCCTCACCTACCCTTAGCCTTACCTACCCTTAGCCTTACCTAACCTTAACCTTACCTACCCTTCGCCTTACCTACCCTTAGCCTTACCGAAACTTAGCCTTACCTAAACTTAGCCTTACCTACCCTTAGCCTTACCTACCCTTAGCCTTACCTACTCTTAGCCTTACCTAAACTTAGCCTTACCTAACCTTAGCCTTAACTTAACTTAGCCTTACCTACCCTTAGCCTTACCTACCCTTAGCCTTACCTAACCTTAGCCTTACCTAACAATAGCCTTACCTAACCTTAGCCTTACCTCACAATAGCCTTACCTACCCTTAGCCTTACCTACCCTTAGCCTTACCTACCCTTAGCCTTACCTACCCTTAGCCTTACCTACCCTTAGCCTTACCTACCCTTAGACTTACCTACCCTAACCTTACCTACCCTTAGCCTTACCTAAACTTAGCCTTACCTACCCTTAGCCTTACCTAAACTTAGCCTTACCTACCCTTAGCCTTACCTAACCTTAGCCTTACCTACCCTTAGCCTTTCCTAACCTTAGCCTTACCTACCCTTGGCCTTACCTAACCTTAGCCTTACCTAAACTTAGCCTTACCTATCCTTTGCCTTAACTTAACTTAGCCTTAGCCTTACCTAACATTAGCCTTACCTACCCTTAGCCTACCTACCCTTAGCCTTACCTACACTTAGCCTTACCTACCCTTAGCCTTACCTAACCTTAGCCTTACCTACCCTTAGCCTTACCTAACCTTAGCCTTACCCACCTTACCCTTACCTATCTTTAGCCTCATCTTAACTTAGCCTTACCTTACCTTAGCCTTAACTTAACTTAGCCTTAGCCTAACCAATACTTAGTTTTACCTAATCTTAGTCTTAACTTAACTTAGACTTAGCTATTCCTAACATTAGCCTTACCTAACAATAGCTTAAACTTAACTTAGCCTTACCTATCCTTAGCCTTAACTTACCCTAGCTTTACCTATCTTTAGCCTTAAATTAACTGAGCCTTAGCCTTACCTAGCATTAGCCCTGACTTAACTTAGCCTTACCTATCCTTAGCCTTACCTAACCTTAGCTTTACCTATCGGTAGCCTTAACTTAACTAAGCCTCACCTAAACTTAGCCTTGAATTAACTTAGCCTTAGCCTTACCTACCCTTAGCCTTACCTAACCTTAGCCTTACATACCCTTAGCCTTACCTACCCTTAGCCTTACCTACCCTTAGCCTTACCTAACCTTAACCTTACCTACCTTTAGCCTTACCTAAACTTAGCCTTACCTACCCTTAGCCTTACCTAAACTTAGCCTTACCTACCCTTAGCCTTACCTAACCTTAGCCTTACCTAAACTTAGCCTTACCTACCCTTAGCCTTACCTAAACTTAGCCTCACCTAACCTTAACCTTACCTACCTTTAGCCTTACCTACCCTTAGCCGTACCTACCCTTAGCCTTACCTAACCTTAGCCTTACCTACCCTTAGCCTTACCTACCCTTAGCCTTACCTACCCTTAGCCTTACCTAACCTTAGCCTTACCTAAACTTAGCCTTACCTATCCTTAGCCTTACCTAACCTTAGTCGTAACTTAACTTAGACTTAGCCTTACCTTTACTTAGCCTTACCTAACGCTAGCCCTAACTTAACTTAGCGTTACATATCCTTAGTCCTAAGTTAACTGAGTCTTATCCTTACCTAACCTTAGCCTTAACTTAACTTAGCATTACCTATCCATGGCCTTAACTTAACGTAGCCTTACCTAAACTTAGCTTTACCAATTGTTAGCCTTAACTTAACTTAGCCTCACCTATCCTTAGCCTTGACTCAGCTTAGCCTTAGCCTTACCTAACCTTAGCCTTAACTTAACTTAAACTTAACTGAAACTAGCCTTACCAATCCTTAGCCTTAACTTAACTTAGCCTTAGCCTTACCAAACTTTAGCCATACCTATTCTTAGCCTTACCTATCCTTAGCCTTACCTATCCTTAGCCTTTACTTAACTTAGCCTTTGCCTTACCAAACTTTAGCCATACCTATTCTTAGCCTTACCTATCCTTAGCCTTACCTATCCTTAGCCTTAACTTAACTTAGCCTTTGCCTAACCTAACCTTAGATTTACCTAACCATAGCCTTACCTAACCTTAGCCTTACCTTGCTTATCTTGCCCTTATCTTAACCTAACTGTCACATGCCCTTACCTTAACCTAACTGTAAAATGCCCTTACCTTACCCTAACCATAACTTGCCCTTATCTTAACCTAAATGTAACATGCCCTTACCTCAACCTAACTGTAACATGCCCTTACCTTAACCTAACTGTTAAATGCCCTTACCTTACCCTAACCATAACTTGCCCTTATCTTAACCTAACTGTAACACGCCCTTACCTCAACCTAACTGTAACATGCCCTTATCTTAACCTAACTGTAAAATGCCCTTACCTTACCCTAACCATAACTTGCCCTTACCTTACCCTAACCATAACTTGCCCTTACCTTACCCTAACCATAACTTGCCCTTACCTTACCCTAACCATAACTTGCTCTTACCTTACCCTAACCATAACTTGCCCTTACCTTACCCTAACCATAACTTGCCCTTACCTTACCCTAACCATAACTTGCCCTTACCTTACCCTAACCATAACTTGCCCTTACCTTACCCTAACCATAACTTGCCCTTACCTTACCCTAACCATAACTTGCCCTTACCTTACCCTAACCATAACTTGCCCTTACCTTACCCTAACCATAACTTGTCCTTACCTTAACCTAACCATAACTTGCCCTTACCTTACCCTAACCATAACTTGCTCTTACCTTACCCTAACCATAACTTGTCCTTACCTTACCCTAACCATAACTTGCCCTTATCTTAACCTAACCATAACTTGCCCTTACCTTACCCTAACCATAACTTGCCCTTACCTTACCCTAACCATAACTTGCCCTTATCTTACCCTAACCATAACTTGTCCTTACCTTACCCTAACCATAACTTGCCCTTATCTTAACCTAACCATAACTTGCCCTTACCTTACCCTAACCATAACTTGCCCTTATCTTAACCTAACTGTAACCTGCCCTTACCTTACCCTAACCATAACTTGCCCTTATCTTAACCATACCTTAAGGTAACCTTACCTTAAATATTACTTAACTATAATGGAAAATATATACATACCTTGGACTAGAGGGGAGCATATTCCTCTTATGAATCGGCCCAGCTGCCAAAAGGAACACTTACTTGTTCGTCCTGGAAATATATTAGTCATTGTAACTAATTAGTCACTGATTACACCAATGTCGTAATATTATGGGAAATATGGCATGAGTGAATTGCATCTAAAGCCGGGCCCACACATTCAAGAACTCAGAGCCACTTTTCTTAAGGAATTACGATTTCGTGGACTCATTTTCCTTTGACACATCGCATGTAAAAATAATAAAAAAAAAATGTCGGGG
Source organism: Sthenelais limicola (assembly GCA_942159475.1). Classification (NCBI taxonomy): domain Eukaryota; kingdom Metazoa; phylum Annelida; class Polychaeta; order Phyllodocida; family Sigalionidae; genus Sthenelais; species Sthenelais limicola. The sequence goes on from OW804101.1 coordinate 24,250,792, forward strand.
ATGTACAGAAGGGAAAATTAATTAGTATTAAAAGTGAACAAAATTTAGTGATACTCCAAAATTTAGTGATACTCCAAAATTTAGTGATGTTACAGACTTCCAAAGTTACCTGCCTCTCAGAATTACTAAAATTGTTGGTCAAATCGTAGAATCTCTTAAAACTTTCAAATATATTTCATTGTTTTAAGGGCCTTAAGAATGGTCTTAGAGTGGTCTACGACAAGACGAAAGATAACATAAGAATAACATAACATAACATAAGAATATAACATAAGAATATAACATAAGAATTTACTCTAATTCTTATGAAATGGAAAGCTATTGCTCTTAAGAATTTTCGTAGCACCAATTCAGCTCTGAATTCGGTACAGCGTGGGCCAATATTTTGCCTACAAATTGTCTTAAGGACCCACGATTTGTCGTACGAATTGTAGTTCTCGTCTACACATTACCGAACTTAAATAAGTTTCTTAAGAATGATTTTGAATTCGTACAATTCGGCTCTGAGTTCTTGAATGTGTGGGCCCGGCTTAAAGCTACAACATAACTGACAATTGTATAAACAAGCGTGATTGGACTCAAATGACTCAAGAAGAACTAAACAGTGAAGACCACTGTACACTACAAACATGTTCAACCGTTACGTTCACAAAATAAGAGAAGATGCATCATTAATCATTAATGTACATCAACTCCTTCACCAACACCTTTAATTCTGCTGTTATATGTGATGTGTTTCAGGAAAATGAGTCATAAGTCGCAAAAAAATAGATTTTGAGATACTATTATATTTGAAAGGATGAGATCAAGCCGATTCCAGTGATAGTAAACAGTTTAATAAAATATTAAGTATTTCTAGATTTTAAGTTTGATATTTTCGTTTTTGAAAAAAAAATGTTTCCAATATTTCTGGGGGTCACTAAATAGTAAAGTATCTAAATGTAGTCCATATGAGGACCTTTAAAACGAAAGGATATATTGCATAGATTGTCCTGAAATTTGATTCATCGATTGACATACCTATAGGTGACAAACTCTCCAACAATCAGAACATTCCAATAATGTGATCTTGTGAAAAAAACACTTTGAAAAATATCCGTTTTGCGATTTATGACTAACTTTTCTGAAACCCATCACATATCTATTCCATGCAGTTCTCCATATTAGACAATTTGACAAGACCATTTCTAACTTATATCTAGAAAGTATCCGCGCGAGAATTTGTGTTGTGTAGGCGTACGGTAACTGCTTGTGTGGTTAGTTTAGTAGAATATTTTCCGGCCGCTGTATTTGTTATATCGTTGGTAATAATGAAAGCTTTTAAGATTATGGTTTCGGCGACTGCAGAGCCGGGGGACCCGGCTAAACTTGGCCACTGCCGTGGCACTGGGAACGAGTTGACTCGGTGTTTTGCCGAATTCTGCAGGCGTCTGGCTCCGCAGACCCTGCAGACAATGATAGGCTTACTTTAGCAGAAGAATCGATATTTCGTTACCTTTTTAATGGAATAATCGCGGAGTTTCTACATGGAATATGACAGCAATACATGCACGTGATAATCCTAGGCTAGTTGTTTTGATTGTGCAAGTGCAAAGACGGAAGTGTCTGACCGGAAGGAGCGCGCGGCCTTGCTCAATACACTATGAGAAGCCTTACGTATCATTTCCCATGCATTTCAGTCATGTGGCCCAACTTTCAGGTCGGTCGATCGGCCGATATGCAGTCCCCATTCACGCTAGTGTTAATGTAAGTTTACACCAAGATTGTAATTTATCTGTGCGCATTTCGGTTAAATCGACTTTACTAATAGCTAGGTGTATTAATATGCTGGCGATTCATTGTAGTGGATGCCTAAGTTTGTGGGAAAATAAGTGCGAGAAACCTTTTGCAGACCCAGGGGCCCCTCTCTTATAATCGTTGTACAGTTATGGCGCTGCGTTCGCTGTGTTTCGGTAAATCGCATTCGCTTATTGAAATAAGCGGTTTGGCAGCCGTTCGTCGAGTATATCCTGACACATGTCAATACTAACCTGTCCACTTACTATTATCATACTATTATTACCCCAACTACCCAACTATGTAAGCTAGATATTAATATTATTCCTCCCCCCTCACTCTTTTTCTGTTTTCTTTTTTATATCATCATCCAACTGTAATGTTAATCGAAACGATAATAAGCTTTAAGAATTGACACACACATTTTTCTAATGTTATGAAGATTTATTTTCACATTTCAGGGTGTGAAGGAAGACCGGGAATTCCCAACTGCATGGCATATGCTATAGATATCAACCTGAATAAAGTTCGTTTTTAAAAAGCAAAAAAAGACTTCCTTCCTCGTCTCACCCTTGTAAAGGAAGGCCTGTGTCAAAGTCCCTCATCCCACTATACACTCGTTGCACACCTTCCCTCCCTATCGGGTAGGAACTGTTTACGACGCCACCCTCTGTTTGTGTAGTTCAAACAACCATTCTCACTAGTAAAAGTGGTAGTGATCCCCGTGCGACCATACATGTATAATACATAAATAATATGAATGAGGCACCGATTAAAAGTTAACATTACAAACGTCGACTCACCTCAATAGCATGTTTACACTGTAACTCTGCAGGGACGGACCTGGGTAAAACCATAGAGTGCCTTTCTGTCTCTTTTTCTCTGTATCTCTCTCCCTTCTTCTCTATCGTTATTTCCTGGGTATGATCATTTGATATAGCCATCTTAAATGTGTTGATAAGGGCGTAAATCAACAACTCACTCACTCACTAACTCTGCAGGGCATTTAGTTGTATAAATACAAACCCGGGAATACAACTCATTCGAGTGACGCGTAGATTGATGGGTCGGCTACAAGTCATTATGATCAGCCAATCAAATGCCCGGTTAGGTGTGTTACATAACTAGATTGCACTGTACATGCATGCCTTCCCGCCAACCACCATTGGGAGCCCGGATTGGGAGGTAGAATTGGGCATAGGCTATATTACCTTGCACGTTATATCCACGGGGCACTTAGATATAGGGAAATAATTCCACCCTAAGCACAGATATATATGTGAGATCAAATAACAGAAATCCGCTTAATAGTTTTATACCGCCGATAATCTATGTGTCCAGTATTTCAAATTGAGGGAGGGGGAGAGGGAGGGAGGGTGCTGACCGGGGTTTCAATGGCTCTCCCTGATGTACATTTCAAGGTCACCATTTCAAACATGCTTCGCCACGGGCAGTGTGAGGAGAGGAGTGCAATTGAAGGGTGGGTGGGTGGGATGCGGAATAGAGCGTCAGAACATTTTAATATCATTATGATTATTTGTACTTGTGATGTGTTCCAGGAAAATGAGTAACAAGTCGCCGAATTTATATTTTTCAAGGTGTTTTAGTCATAAGATAATATCTTTGTTGGAATGTTCTAATTTTTGGCGGGTTAAGCACTTATAGTCATCTGAATCCATGTACTAAATTTCAGGACTTTGAATTAAATATATCCTTGCTTTTTGAAGGCCTTCGTATGGAGTATATTCAGTTACTTTACTGGTAATAACCCATCCAGAAACATTGCAAACCTTTTTTTTCAAAATGAAATTATCAAATTTAAAATATAGAAATACATTTTAGGTGTCCTAATGTTTATTACCATTGGAATCAGCTTGATCTCCTCTGTTCAAATATGATGACACCTCAAAATCCACATTTTGCGACTTATGACTCATTTTCCTAAAACGGAATACATTTGGTGGGTCATTCTGCTGGCACTAGGACCTTTCCTATTTTCATGTCTAGCAGTTATAAATAAATGTAAACTTATTAAGTAATTAGACTTAACTTAGATTAAACTTAACTTAACTTAGATCTAACTTGTGTAGCCGGGGGTGCAGTTCATATCAACCGATCTGCACCTTTCAAACTGACCATGCGTGTAATAACGTATATGGGTCAGATTTTCAGAAAATGTACAATTGGCAGCTGTACACATTTAGTAAATTCTGCAAAATAAGGCTGCAATTTTGGTCAATACTAGGTGAATTCGAGTATATTTGGCATTGCATTGATTCTAGCAATGTTAGGTTCAATTGTATTTTGAACTTTATTTTCGTCTAAAATTGGGGTTATTTGAGAAGATTGGTGAAGTCGAATTGTACATTTTTTCTGAAAATCTGACCCATATAAGCACCCAAACATTGCAACCTTTGTCAAATACCATATGATCGATTAAGGAATGAGAATAAGTGAAGGAAATTTAAGGGTGTAGCCTTTTAAAATACTACTTAGTTACCTCATGCTGTCATGATATAATAATGCGGTCAAATATATTTAGTTAAATACATAGTTAAGTTTTTCTTTTTGGACAGGTTTTTATTTCGTGAAATTTCACAAAGTAGTGATACGTTTCAGTCAAACAAATTATTATCCCATCAACAAGACAATATTAACATAGATTAAACATCTCCTGATTAAGCATGTAACTACTACATATAATATTTATCACGAACTGGGGCGACCTTAATAATTGCCTTTAATTTAATTTAAGTTATCTAATTGTTCGTCATGAGTGAAAAATGAAATGACACATAGTAGAGTACAGAAGAAGAGGAAATATACAAATCAAAATAATATTCTGAAATATACAAATCAAAATACAACATAATACATCAGTGTTCGCAGTAGATAAAACATGAGATGCTAAATTGACATGGCAGCTGAACAAGATGCAGGTTGATTCCCATGAGACATAGGGAAAAGAAATGAAATGTTGCATGTTGCTTCATTAAACCGACCACAGGCCTGACATACCATTTTTCTATTTTTGCTCTGCTTTTTTCGATATGTTTTGAGGAAACATACACAATTTCTGTACGAATCCCTGATGACTTGAGGACCTTGGATAATTCTTTAGCACTGCTCATTATCGCTCCACTTTTCACAAGATTTTCCGCCTTATGTTTTAATGAGCCACCTACCCCATCACATGCTGACTTCCCATGGCCACTCTCATGGTACCACCATGTAAGAGTAACACCAAAAAGTTTGGGAGCCATTGATATTAAATGTGTAATGTACCGATTTCTAAATTGTGATGATGGGGAATCACTGAAAATATGGACAATATTAATCTCCGGATTAAATTCACGGTTCATTGGAATAATATGTGACAAAAAGGAAAAAGTAGCAGGAGCAGCGTGTTTCATTTCCTCAGAAAGGCCTCCTATGCTCTTAGTCACATTTTCACCATCTCTCTTGAATGTTACTACGCTTGAGAAGATGGTAGCCTGTGGTCGGGAATAATAAATAGAACTAGGTTTGTCTTGGTACATAATGCCATAGTTCTCTGCATAATCGATTTCCAGGATGCATTCTGTAATAGAAAAACATTGTTTCATCTCCCTGGCAGTCTTTGCTTGGTGACGATAGCGACTGACATGGCTAAGATAATCAATGTGTGATGTTAAAAGCAATTCAATAAATTCCTCCTTCCTGAGCGATTTCTTGACTGGCATGTCATTCATAAAAATATTATCGATCGATCGACGAGGTGATCGACAATGGGTGGCAACTTTACCTCTGGCACTGCCCGGATGCGCAGGGCAAAGTTTTGGTTCCTCTTGCACAGGCACCCCTGCTCGCTGTTGTTCCAGACTGGCCGGATCCATTTGTTGTCCCTCCGGACACCAGTGAAAAAACTACAGCTTACTGGACCGAATCCCAACATGTACTTCCGGTGAAGTACATGGAGGAATTCGGTCAGTACCACTTTTTGGTACTTCACCCCTTCGATTGTTTTGGTGTCTTTCACACCTGGGAGCGTTATAGAATTGTCCGGGCGGATCAAAAAGTCAATAATCTGTTGCCGTTGGTTTTCGAACCTCAGGTGCCTTGCCAATGGGTCACTGGTTGGTTGGGCAATGACAGTCCTCCTGTCCAAACCAGTGTCCCAGGCAATGCGGGAGGCTGCCCTGAGGTCCTTAATGTTCTCTGGAGAGACCATTGTAGCCACAACCTTCGTCCGCTCGTTCTTTGGCAGCGCGCGGACGTTGCCCATGATGGTGTCATATAGGGCTGCCTTTTGCTCTGGAGTTTTGTGGCTGGCCGGTGCATGCAGTGGACGTGGGGCAGGAGGAGTGGGGTTGGGTGGAAGTGGGGCAGTACAAGACTTTGACTGACCTGGGGTTGCAGTAGGTGGTGGTGGACCAGGGAGACCTCCAGCTGCACTCTCATCCTCTGTGCCGGGCGTAGGTGTTGCAGTCCGAGACACAGGAGATGAGGCGCGGCTGCTGAGGTCACCTTGGTTCAGCGGTTCCAGGTCGGTATCTTCCTCCTCGACCATTTCCCGCTGGTAGTCCTCATAAGTCTGGTGTGTTGTTGTTGTTGTCTTATGAGGCGTAGATGCTGTTTTCCCCTCGAGTTGCTGACACAGACGGCGCATCTCTTTATCCATGCGCCACATCCTCTTGGTGAGAAGCTGTTTGGCCTCACGCCAAACTTTCAAGTTGTAGCGGAGGCGGTTCTTTCGGGGAGTGTGGCGAGACCAGGGGGTAGGACGAACGAAGGGGCCCTGCTGTGTTGAGGAGTCACTATCTGGTGGTGGGCCGTCAGTACTGCTGGACCTACATTTGTGTTAGGGGCAATTATAAAAGCAAAATAACAAACAAACCTAGGCAAAGCAAAAGCACCAACGAAAAATGTCTAAGTGTCAGACTTTCTGAAAATGTACAATTGGCCTTCATTAGTTCTTTCAAATAACCAAAAGTTAAGACAGAATGAGCTTCCAAATACAGTTTAAATAACATTGTACATTTTCGGACATTAATTATTAATTTATAGAAATAAGCAACTATAACCAAACATTAATTAGATGAAACAAACAAAATTATTCTCAGCAAGCAGGCAACATAAAACATTAACAAACAAAATTATTCTCAGCAAAGCAAAATAAAACATTAACATAAACAGCCGCATAAACAGCAACATGTAAAATTTTGTGTAGCCAATACTTACAACCACTACACCACTAGTGCTTGAGCTTCTCGTGGGCAACAGTATCACTATTAAAAAAGGTACCGAACCAAAGTTAACATTATTGCCTACTTTAGCCCCATAACCAAAGTGTTACCACTGCCAATTATATTATTTATAATAAGTATAAGGTTATAATATTATACAAATTTTTTTGCAATAATTATACATACACCAGATCTTGGGCCATGCGCGTTGTACGGCGTTTCTTACGGGCGGGCTGCGATGTACTTGCTTCAGTGGCCTGCAAACAAATTAGATTAAATTTTATATATTACACGTAATTGAAAAAAAAATGAAACAAACCTACATTCCTTGTGAGTGATAGGATGATTGACGAATGAGACTTACAAAATATGTACAGTGTATACATGACTATGACAGCAGTTTGGTGAGATTATTCCTAAGACAGTTTCATTTCAAATTAAAATAGAAGAATATTCATGAAATACAAATCTGTCCTATGTGTCGCTTTCCATGTAATACTATGCTGAGCATACGCCGCAGCGCCGCTGCATTGTGCCCCTCCTCATCACTGTCCGAAAGGACCTCAGCCTCCCAGGGGGGGGGGGTGTGGCGGTGCAGGCGTTTTGGGGACGACTTTCCCACATTTCTTGGGCTGCGTGGGGCCGTGCTGCTCTGGGGCGGGCTTTCGCTTCTCGGGCCCATGCTGACGGCCACTCGCGCTGCTCTGGGCTGGGCGCCTTTCTCTTCTCTGGCCCATGCTCACGGCCACACTCTGGGTCGCCCTGCTCTGGGCCGGGTGGGCTGTCGGGCTGCTCTGGGCCACGGCCACGCTGCTCTTTGGGGGGGTGTTTGTGTGTGAGAACAGGCGCCGGGACACTCGGCCGGGTCGCACAGGGTCCGGGGCAGCATCCTCCTCCACAACATCCTCCTCCACAACGTCTTGCTCTCCCTCTGCCTCCTGGGCCGCCTCCTCCCTCTTCCTCGCTCGCCAACGGGCCATCCGCCCCCGGTTCAGGGCCGCATCATGGGCCTTTGTCTCAGGACTCTTTTCCTGCTTCAGGCGGGCACGACTCATCCTCTTTCTTTCTTTTTCGCGGGCCAGGAATTGGCGATTCGTCACCTTTTGATTTTCTCTGTAATCGTGGCACGCCTGTGCCACGCTCTTACGACATTCTTTTGATGGGCGTCCCATGATTTATAACAGCTGAAAATATAGCAAAATTGACAAATTTTTTAAAATGATCACAAAATAATTAAAAAAAATTGAACCCATTGGAATATGATTTACCTAGTGTTCAAGGGAGACTAAAGAGGAATCAAAATATGCTAATAATACATATACATATGCATACACGATTGTCTAAGCAGAACAGCTCAAAAAAAGGATAAGTAATGTCCGACATCTAAATTACCATTTGAAAAGTTAAAAAAAAAAAAAACAGAATTACGATTATAACTAACAAATACATGTATAATCAAGCAGATAAATGCAAAGAAATATAAAACTTATGACATTTGTATGTGTTTAAAACGATTCTGAACATTCCGGATAATGCAGGTAATGTCCGACATAGGAAGTAATAGTTGGCAAGAGAGCTTCATTACACCCATATTACGATATAACCGTACGGAATAGAAACATGAAAATTTTATGATATAGTGAGGACATACCAAGGAATAGTGTGCCAGTTAGAAAATGTGAATTAAAATTAATTTTGAGTCAGATTTGGTATTTTCATGGTGGACATTACCCGGTTGGACAAATCACAAAAAAACCATTTCAACAAATTGGAATATGATTTACCTGGTGTTCAAGGGACTCCAAAAGGGAATCAAAATATGCTAATAACAGATAGGTGCATACATGATTGTCTGAGCAGAACAGCTCCAAAAATGGATAAGTGATGTCCGACATCTAAATTACCATTAGAAAAGTTAAAGTAATAGTTGGCAAGAGAGCTTCATTACACCCATATTACGATATAACCGTACGGAATAGAACCATGAAAACTTTAGGATATAGTGATGACATACCAAGGAATACCGTGACAGTTAGAAAATTGGAATCGAAATTGAATTTTAGTCGGATTTGGTATTTTCATGGTGGACATAACATCGCTGAATAGATAGGCTCGGAGATGACAGACCCATGGAGGGCGAACACCGTATAACAACCACGCTTTCTCATGTTTACACACATCAGCAACATATAAAGTTGTATACCAAGCAAATTTGTAAAGATTGGGTAGCATTTGGTAACATTATGGCAGTATTTGGTTCATTTGGCATTGTTATGGTGGACATTACTCAAGATTTAGACCCTATTTCGTCGACCGGATAAGTTAGCTTAAAATGGCTCTGCGGCCGTGCCGAAAGATCAGGACTCGAGGCCGAATGAAGAAAGGTTTATATTATGGGAAAAAACACTTTTCAACCCAGTTAAGTTCCAAAATATGATGCTTACGTCCATCATCTTTCAGGATTTGCTTGATTTAAACATTGTCAGACCGTAAATATTGAGATTTTGGAGGAAAAAGTCAGAACTCAGACCTCCGATAAAAATTTGTTTACTTACCCAGCAATGGCCTTGACATGCTCTGACCTCGGGTGGCCTCGTATTCATATTGCTGCTAGCTCTGTACGTTTTCCAAGCCGGACGTTACTCGTGTCGGACACTACCAATTTATTCGTATTTAATTAAAAATAGACACAACGGAACATTGTATGGAGCTTAAATTGCATGAAAATATTGTTTGAGGCTTAACTATTATACAAAACATTTGAAACAGAGGAAAAAGTGCAAATCTGGGGGTTTTTTTCGAAACTTTTTCATAGTTGTAGCGTCCAACACAAAAAGCGTGATAAAGTTGACATGGCGATACACCGACCTCGCTACGACCGATGTACTTGGCTCAATGAAGATGAAATTTGGCACATATGAGGATAACATGATACAGAATATGTATGTAAATTTTCTAAATTCTACGGATATTCCTTCATGTCATTTTAGTAATCGGCACTGGCTCTGTCGGACGTTACTTAGCAAATGGTCAATTTTTTCCAACAACCTCACTTGAAGGAAAATAAAGACTGGTTGTTAATATTTGGTAGATGGGTTCCATTGGGTAGTAGAAAATCTGACCCACATATGGGTCTAGTCAACATAAAATGTACGACTCCCCTTCTTTAATTCTCTCAAATAACTCTAGTTCAAAACATAAATGAGGTTCAAAATACAGTTAGATACATGCATAACCAAACTGATGTCTTTAATCAACACAATACCAAATATACTCAGTAATAATTTATCATTATTCAGCCTAGTTTAGTAGAATATCTATATATATAATATCTATAGCTATTCTAATGTTCTTTTCGGCGATCGTTGGGGGAGAAATAAATTGTTGTTACTTGATTGAACGATGGGGCAAACCGAAGACTTGTGCAAGAGCACCAAACGTGGTATATGGGTGAAATCGTCAGAAAATGTACAAGTCGCCTTAACTAATCCTCTCAAATAACCCAAATTTAAGACAGAAATGAGGTTAAAAACACAGTTCAACATAACCAGACAGATTGCTAGAATCAAGGCAATCTCAAATATACTCAGATATATACCTAGTATTGATCATTTGTCATTCTAACTTAGCAGAATTTACTGAATGTGTAGATCTGCCGATTGTATATTTTCTGAAGATCTGACCCATATGGTAGAAGCATATACAGCAACAATAACATGCATGTGCTTGGGCTTTGGTTCTCTCCAGCTCCGGTATCGATATGATATAATGCGGGCGGGCTGCAGACGTGTGTTATATTAATGCACACCTATAAGTATATAAAGGCAGTGTTTGGGCGGGTTCATACACAGTTACACTGGCCGCACTAAGGGGCCGCTCAGTAAAGCCGCCACCACAGCTTCTATACCTTGTCATGTGTCAAAAACCGATAATCATGTTTGTTTGTTTTTATTCATAAGCTCTTGTAATAAAAACAATATTTTCAACTTGCATAGAGTTATATTATATAACGGAGATAACTTTTTTTCTTTTTTTAAGATTTTATTTATACTTGGTTAACCGACTCCCCCTTTCGGGGTTAGTTCTGTCGGGCCAAGTTGATATGGAGATATAATACAATAATTACAATAATAATTTTCCTTGGTGCACGGTGTAGACGTAAGACTTAACTTAAGACGTACGACCATTAATTAATTATTTCACCCGTCATATTGGATAGATTCTTTAAACTATGTTCAATTAGCTTTAGAAAAAAACTATTTTTGGATTTTCCACATATAATAAAACAATGCGTGTTATACAGTGATAAGTTTTAGGGGGAAAAAATAGGTGTATTTCTCTTTTATATATATAATCCGCCCCCCCCCCCCCCGCGCCCCCTTACCTAGAAAAACCTTGCCCTACCTAAAAAAGATTTTTGACCATGCCTGATTTCTTTTTGATTTTTTAAAGAAAGAAAAAAACTAATAAAAGCAGGAAACCAGGAACTGTCAAAAAGCACATTTCACCGCCTCCCCCCCCCCCCCCCACCAACACACACCTAGTTCTCGGCCAGATAAATCGGAAACACACCAGTAGTAGAGTGAGAGTCATTTGTGCCTCGCTTGGGTCGTTTGGGTACCCTTTAGCCAATTCCCCTCCCACCCACCAGGTGGCGCCCCCAGTATGGGTACCCTTTAGCCAATTCCCCTCCCACCCACCAGGTGGCGCCCCCAGTATGGGCTAACCCCTCACCCAATCACTAGGTGGCACCCTAGTATAGGAGGGTGTGGGAGGGGAGGGGGTTAGCTAACCCCTCACCCAACCACTAGGTGGCATCGCTGTATGGAAGGGGTTAGGTAACTCCCCACCCAACCACTAGGTGGCATGGTCGTGAGGGTTGGGGTGGGGTTGGGGTTGGGGTTGGGTAGGGATTTGATACACTTCATAACTAATAATGATCCCCCATCTGTTGAATGATTTCTATTATCATTGAACGAGTGTACACACGCTCCCCATAGTTTCACCCCACTAGTCGTTAAAAATGTCATAATTATAATGTCATAATTTATACTTTGAGTGTGGGTAGATTCGGAGTGAAACAAACACAAAGCAATTTGTCTAAGCTCATGTGTGGGAGAGCGCCAATCTGTAGGTTTCAAGAGGTCCCCGATTCAATTCCGGGACGAGTATAACCCTTTTCTTTTCTTTTTTTCATTTACCCAAATAATTTCATTCGAGCACATAACATTAACACTTGTTTCATCCACAAGGTGGCGTCCACTTTACTGTCCCTCCCACCCCATTTGGAGGGGCTGGGGGAGAGTGAGAGGTGGGTGGGGGTTTGGGTGTGTATATATATATAGTGGAGGAGGGATACTTTCATGTCCTTCTATTTGGTTGAGCGTTTGATTGAAGTCGCCTACTTTAATGTTCATCTATTGGTGTGAGCAATTTCGCGTTTATAGGAGACATGGAGGAGATTTGAGTCCGATGATTTATCCATTTTACTCTACATAAACTTACATATAAGTTGGACGTCGCTACAAAAGAGACAATTTAAACTTCTGGAAAGTCGTTTATTTGAGAAACACTACATAATAGGTGAGTTCCACTTTTGTATGTTTACACATTTTAATGAGTATAAACAATAACAGTTTACAAATAATTTATAATAAGTTTAAAATCGCTAGTGAATGAGTAGCACTAGTTGAGCGTTATGAGATCACAATTATTTCATAATGAGTTTAAAATCACCACTAATTGAGCACCAGTGAAATGCTTCAGCCATAGAATTTATCACGAGGCTGAGAATATATTCATGGAGAGGGGGTTATGACTCCACTTTTACATGCGCGTGGACAAAAATCATGCATTGCGTAGATGGATTATATGCTTTCTAATTGACTATCACTATAGACATAACAGCTTTGAGGAGAGAGTATACACATCAATAGACAGCGTTATGCGCTTTCTAATTAACTATCACTATAGACATATCATCTTTGAGGAGAGAGTATACACATCAATAGACACCATTACTATACACAACAATAGTTTACCCATATGGCTAAAACAAGTACGATGTTTGGAAGACTTTAGACTACTATAGCACACTAAATAGTGCTCTAATGACTATTAAGGTTAATAAGAAATATGGATGTTACACCATATTTAACGTACATTGGTTATATGCTTTCTAATTGACTATCACTATAGACTTATGTTCTTTGCGGAGAGAGTATACACGCCAATAGTTTACCCCTATGGGTTATAACAACTATAATGTTTGGAAGACTTTAGACCAGCACTGTAGACTAAATGGCACCCTAATGAGTGTTAGTGATAATATAGAATATGGATGTTATCCCATATTTATGAGGGTTATGCGGTGGGATATTCCCCATCTTTGAGGAGAGAGAGAGTATACACATCAATATGGTTATGGTGGTTAACGAAGGGTTCTAATGAGTATGACATTTGGGAGAGTCCATCCCTTTAAATAGCACCGTAAACGATATTTCTGTTAATATAAAAATATGCTTTTATCCAATATTATGAGGAAGTGTAAGATAGGGGCTACACGCTCCCATTATGAGGTTTGAAGCATTTCATCCTTCAATAGCGTCCGCATTTTCATTGTCGTTTATCGTGTTCGTGAATGAGGGCTTGTACTTCCTTTTTGTTGACACTCTGAAATAAAATAAAATGAGGGATGTACTGAAAGGATATGACATTTTTATCTTTTAGGGATGGAAACTCCAAAATCCCACTATTGTCGCCACTGCAACACCAGGTTTTTAACAGCGGATGAAAAGGCGAAGCACCTCTCTTCATGTGGACCTTATATCAAATCTAGGAGTTGTAAACATTGCGGGAAAGTGCTTTCGAGACCAGTGAAGAAAAGATCTCATGAACTTGTCTGTGAAAAAAAGGAAAAGGAGGCATTAAACACCGCACGACCACCCGTTCCCCCAACTCAAGGGGGTGATGGTGTCCAACCATCAATTTCAGGGGGGGATGAACCCCAACCTTCAACTTCACGGGGGAGTGGGAATTATGGAGATGCCACCACGTCCATCCCTCCTCGCCAGAAACGATCTGCTTCGTTGAAAAGTAGAAAAAAACTTAAGTGTCACGATTGTGATCACGAATTTGAAGGATGGCATAATTTATTTAACCATAGGAGGAAAGAACACTCTCACTATAAGGGGGAATCGAAACAAAAATCATCAACATGTTTCCAACAAAATGGACTTCACAGTTACCCCTTCTCTTCAATAGAAGCACCGTGGACAAATGGGGAGGGGGAAGTTGTATACCCCGAATTAAGGGATATATATGAGAAAAACAAGGGGATGATATTGGGTGCTCATGAGAGGGGAAAAGTAAGGGGGGTGTATAACTTTCCTTTAGATTTAAGGGGGGGAGAAATGCGTATTGGGGACAAATTACGGGAGGTATTTGAATGTGAATTTGATGCTTTTAAATTCAATATAGCGTTTGCATACATTTTGAAACATCGTGAAACTGGGGAATTGAGATATTTCACTGCCTATTTGAATAATACTGTGTACAACTTCCCGAGATCAATCACATCTCAAAAAGATTTATTACAGCTGATTGAAGAACTTAATGAGAGAGATGAGAATTCGTGGGGTAGAATTGACAGACCGAATACAAAGTGGTCTTTACTTTGTATTACAAATGTTAATATTTTTGTATTTAGGCGGACATATCCGATTGGTGCTCCGCAAAATTTTCCAAAACATCTCCAAGACTCAACGTCCATTAAATTGTTAGAAAAAAATAGACGTGGAGAACATTATATGGACAACCTCTGTTTGTTTAGGTGTTTACTCTGTCATATTGAGCCCTCACCTTTTTCTCACACCCTACAGAGAGTTTATGATATATATGGTGTATATCGAGGATTTTGTGGGGATGAAATTTCAAATAATCCCAAAGAATTTAAGGGGGTGACACTGGGGGATTTAAAAGTTTTTGAACAATGCTTTCAAATAGGGGTGTATGTCCTATCTTTGGATGAGCATTTATGCAGCTCTCTCATTCGAAAACCAGAAGGGTTATACAACGACATTATGCACGTCAATTTATTTCAAAATCACTTTAGTTTTATAAGTAGAATTGAATCATACGCGAAGAAATATGTGTGCAACATTTGTGATAGGCATTTTAATCGAAAGGGGAATCTAACTCGACATTCAAACAAATGTTTTTTAAAGACTAAATTCAAATACCCTGGGGGAGTTTACACTCCCCCATCATCCATCTTTGAAGATTTAGAGCAAGTGGGGGTGCACACAAATGAGGATTTGCGGTATTATAAGTGGTTTTGCGTGTACGATTTTGAGGCATTGTTGCGGGATATAGAAGTTGGGGAGGGGGATACGACTCAGTTGAAGTGGACAACTGAACATGTGCCCATATCTGTTAGTGTTTCATCCAACATCCCAAAGTATAGTGAGCCCAAATGTTTTGTGGATGAAGACCCTGATTCTCTTTTAGATTCACTAGTTCTTTATTTGACGCAAATTAGTGAAGAGGCGAATACATTGGCGATTGAGAAGTGGGAGGGGGTTTTCAAGCAGCTGGATGAGAAAATAGAGCGGTGGACGAAAGAGGTGTGTGATGGGAAAATGGGGGAATATAGTCGTGTGGGTAAAAAGAAAAAATCGCCCCCTCAAATGATGTTAGATCATCTTGTGAAATTAAAAAACAGGTTTGAGATGTATACATCCCGCTTGCCTGTACTAGGCTTTAATTCTTCCAAGTATGACATAAACCTTGTGAAGAAATACTTATTAAAGAAGCTTGATCTAACATCAGCAATAAAAAAGCGGAGATGTGGGGGTCAGGGTGGGACTACAAAACGCAAGAAAACTGGTTTTGGTGGTGGGGATTTTGTTTTAATTGATGTTAGTGAGAGCGAGTGTGATACAGATGAGGAAGACGTGGAGGGTGATGGGGAGGGTGATGAGGAGACGGGAGGGCGAGAAGGTGGGGAATTTGATGGTGAAGAAGAGAGGGGGCGTATGTTTGGGGGATCGAGATTAAGTGGAGAAGAGACAGGGGTAAACAAAAATGTGTTTGTGATCAAGAAGGGGAACGCATACTCCGCAATTACAACATCCAAATTTCTATTTCTCGATATTTTGAATTTTTTGGCTCCGGGAACAAATTATGCTGCATTTCTACGGGGGTATGGAGTGGAGGAGGAAAAGGGGTATTTCCCCTATGATTATTTGAACGCGTTTGACAAACTGAGTGAGACAGAGTTGCCCCCCTATGACTCATTCTTTTCAAATCTGAGGGAGGTTAATGTTTTAGATGAGGAGTACAAAAAGTGGAGTGCCTCAAACAAATGTTCCCCGAAACCAAAAACAGGGTTGGAAAAGTATGGGGACTTAGTTCGTTTGTGGGAAGAGAAAAATATGAGAACATTTAGGGACTATTTAATTCATTACAATAATTTGGATGTGGGTCCTTTTGTTGAGGCTGTCACTAAACTCCAACAATTCTATTTTGATAAACACCTCGACGTTTTCAAAATGGCGATAAGTGTGCCGGGCATTGCACGGCAAATGTTGTTTCGAGCAAGTAGGGAAGAGGGAGTCTATCTAACGAATTTTTGTGAGAGGGATGCGGATTTATATCACACGTTAAATCAAAATATGGTGGGGGGACCTTCAATTGTTTATTCTAGACACCAAAAGGAGAATGAGACATACATTAGGGGCAACAAATCTAAACCTTGCGCACGAATTCAGGGATTTGACGCAAATTCTCTCTACCTATACGCTTTGGGGGGGACATTACCCTGTTATAACTACATTAGAAGGGAGTATGAAAATGGTTTTGCACCCACCCACTCTTGGAAACACCTTTCAATGTACTATTGGATGGATTGGGTTTCAAGAACAAGAAATATTCAAATATCGCATAAATTAAATAGTGGGAGGGAGTGTAGAATTGCTCACTATTATGTGGATGGATATTCCACTTTAACTCACACGGTGTGGGAATTTCACGGGTGCTGGTGGCACTATCACGACGAGTGCATGCCTCCAACAAGTGACCCCTTACTTTTAGACCGTCAAAAGAGAGTTGAAGAAAAAAAACAATTCATTATCGCTATGGGTTATAACTATGAGTGTATATATGAATGTGAATTTAATGACATTGTGCGAAATGACCCCAATTTACAGAACAACATTAACAACGTCCAACCACCATTTTACAAATTAAACAAGGGGGGTGTCAGTGAGGAGAAAATCATTTCATGTGTGGAGGATGGGACATTTTATGGGATTTTGGAAGTGGACATCTCAATTCCCAAATTTTGGGGGGAGGGATTTAAAAGGAAAGTGACGCCTTACGAATACTTTTCAGAGTTTTCCCCCATTTTTTGTACAACGGATATACCATACGAGTGCATAGGGGAACACATGCAGGATTTTTGTTCAAATGGGGGTTCGAAAGTTGGGGCAACGAGGAGATTACTTGTTGGGGGAATGGCCGCCTCAAGAATACTTTTATCCTCTGATTTGATGAGGTGGTATTTGCAACACGGATTAGTTGTTACTCGAATATACCAAGTTGTCGAGTTTTCCCCAGCCAAATGTTTTAAATCATTTGAAGATCAAGTAACAGCAGCGAGACGAGAGGGTGATTTAAACCCCCAATCGAGCGTCATCGCCGACACAACAAAGCTCATCGGGAACTCGGCTTTTGGCTCGCTCATAATGGATAAAACTAAACACCAAAATGTGGTTTATGCTGAAGATGAATATACCACTAGGGAGATGGTTAATAACCCCCTTTTTACGAATTTGAGTGAAATCTCTGACAACTTGTACGAAATTCAAATGGCTAAAAAAACAATTAAATTGGACTTGCCCATTCAATTAGCTTTTGCACTTCTACAAACAGCAAAATTGAGAATGCTCTCTTTTTATTATGACTTTTTGGATAAGTTCATTGACAGAAGCGATTATGAACTTTGTCAGATGGATACGGACAGCCTTTACATCTCTTTTTCCAAAAACAACTTAACAGAGTGCATTAAACCTGATATGAAAACCGAGTTTGACAACCAAATTTCAGATTCGTGTGTTGATGGGTATGGAGCAACTTCAACTGCATGGTTCCCACGAAAATGCTGCGATAGCCACTCAAAGTATGACAAAAGAACACCCGGGTTATTTAAATTGGAGGCTGAGGGGAATGAGATGATTTCATTGTGCTCGAAATTATACTTTTTAAAAGATTTGAGTGGGTATAAAATGAGTTGCAAGGGGGTGAACAAATCGCGTGTATATGACCCATACACACACTTTTTAGACTGTTTAAAAACGAAAACAAGTAATATGGTGGAGAATAGGGGATTTCGCCACCATAAAAATTCCATATGTACATACTCGCAAAAAAAGGTGGGTTTTTCTTATTTTTATTGTAAAAGAAAAGTTATGTCAGATGGGACAACAACAAAGCCTTTAGATCTAGTCTTATCCCCATATCCCCTCAACATTTACATAATCCAGGGGAGTCTAGACATTCTTTCCATATACAACAAGCGGGATTTGCACTATGAGGGCAAAGTCTTTACTTCAATAGACCACCTCTTCCAATACCAGAAAGCTCTTTTTCACAACAAAGTCGATTTGTGTAGGGAAATAGAAGTTGGGTATGGGGAAACAAAAGAGCTATTCCAAAGGATGACATTCAACATTAATGTGGGTTGGGTCAATAAACGAGATTCAATTATGGAAAAAATAATTTTGTTGAAATATAAATTGATGGAGGGCGATTTTAGTTGCATTTTACAAACGATGAAAAACAAGCGGATTGTACACCCCGGTTCTGATTTTGATAAGTATTGGACTAGTGGGTTAACATTTGGTTTATCGAGAGTTGTGACCCCAGAAATGCACCCTGGATTAAATATATGTGGACAATTGTGGGAAAAAATTGTGGGGAATTTGGGTTGATGCTTGCTTTCAGGGTGTTATTTGGTAGTTTCAATGTATCTAGGGAGGCTATCACACGTAAACTACGTTTGAGACATTGTGATCGATATGGAACTTCAAGTTGGACCCCTCTTCATAGCTCCAACAAGTATCGGAATAGCGGGGGTTTCAGGTTCAGGAAAGACGTCTCTACTGTTCAACATATTGAGACATAAAAACGATCTCTTCTCTTTAAAAACTGAGAAGGTTATGTACTGTTATGGAGCATGGCAGAAAAAATTTGAAGAGGAGGAGCAGGGGGACATTATGTTTCACGAAGGTTTACCCTCGGAGGAGGATGTAAAAGATTTTTCTAGTCAGGGGGAACACATTATTGTTGTTATTGATGATTTGATGTCGGAATTAGTGAATGATGTAAAAGCCGATCAGCTATTTACTAGAATATCCCACCACAACAACGCCACCATTATATACCTTGTTCAAAACTTGTATGAACAAGGTAAAAAATCAAGATCGATAAGTGTGAATACCCACTATTTCATATTAACCAAAAACACGCGGGATGTAAACCAAATTGCTGTCCTTGGTAGACAAACTGGAATGGGAAATGTACTTGTTGAAGCTTATAATGATTGTGTATTATCAAAACCGTATGGGTACATTGTTGTTGACCTTAGTCCCCACCAAAATGTTTTAAAGCCAGATTTGCGCTTAAAAACAAACATTTTTGGGGATGATGTAATTGTATATACGCCCAAAGAACTGTGATACAACCAACATTTTCTGAATAAAGGTGCTATTAAATGAATAATGACGTGTCTGTTTATGTTCACTTCCCCTTTAACCCTCGATCGAAAAACAACCATGACATTTAACATTAAGCAGGAGAGGGATTACATACGACTTTTATTGAACACCAAAAGTCGCGTCCAAGCCAAAGGGTTGATTTACACAGCTACGCCTACTCAAGTCAGAGCTCTATGCGAAATTGCATCCAACTTGAAGAATATCTCGCATTCTCCCGACATTCAAAAGAAGATAGACAAGAGGAAAAGATTCGTTTCAAGTCTTTCTGTACCTCGACAGTGTAAAAAAAAGCAATTAATATTGATTCAAGAACACTTTAACGATTATTTGATTCTTATTCGTAGTATAAAAGAGCAGTTAGAATCAATACTACAATGAAAAAATCAAGAAAGATGGTGTTAGTTCCGTACGAAAAATACGAAAAACTTAAGGAGGGAGCTAAAGCATGGGAGGAAGGACATTTGGGGAGAGACAGCGTCACGACAAACAACGGCAGGGGCACTCCACCGCCAAAAGAGGAATCAACCCCATTTTCAGAAGGTTATCGAGCAATAGGAAATGAGCGGCGTGAAAATACGGATCATCCCCCACTCAACATTAGTGACTCTACTACTATTACTCGTCTACCACCCCCCGGAATACCGGATAAGAAAGAGTCTATTGACATTGTTAATGGGGGCAAAAAGATAAATCATCCTTTTTTTAAAATTCAAAAAACTTCAAAAAATATTGAAAAGCCCAAAAAATCTAAATTAAAAAAAAGCGTTGGTCATAAGGTAAAGAGTGATTTGCATAAGATTTGGGTGCCTTTGAAGTAAATAAGACGTGTGTGTGCAGAATGGCAGGTGTGAAGGAAAAGCGAGAAATGACTAATGAAAAAGAAAAATATCTCCACAACCTATATTATAATTCTAAAGGCGGTGCCGCATATGCGGGTGTAAATGTGATGTATAAGCAATTGCGGAGAGAAGGAAAACACCGAATAACACTAAAACAAGTTAAAGAATGGTTATCGAAACAGGATTCATACACTTTTTTTTCTCCGATCATTAAAAATTTTAAAAGACCACGTGTTGTTGTGTCAGAAATGGATTATCAGTGGGATGGGGACACGCTAAATTTGAACTATTTTAAAAACGATAATGATGGTTTCGCCTTCATATTAATATTTGTCGATATATTCACCCACTTTGTTTGGGTCAGACCCCTGAAACAATTAACGGGGATTGAATGTGCAACAGCTATGGAGAGCGTATTCGAAAATATTCACCCTAGGGTGTTAAGGACAGATATGGGGACAGAATTTGCAAACAAAAATGCATATGAAGTCTATAAAAATTATGGTGTACACCACTTTACTACTCGAAATGATAAGAAGGCCAACTTTGCAGAACGGGCAATAAAAACATTAAGAATACGTCTACAACGAAAAATGAAGTTTAAAAATACAAATAGGTGGGTTGATGCTCTGTATTCAATAGTCGACTCCATAAATAATTCACCCCATTCTAGCATAGGGATGACACCACTAACGGCTAGAAAAACACCTAGGGATGTATTGTGGAAAAAACAATTCATAGAGAACGAAAAACCGTATTTGTGGTCAAAAGCAGCCTATAAATTTGAAGTGAATGATAAAGTGCGTCTCACTTACATACCTTCCACGTTTCACAGAGCATATGACGAAAAAGTGACAAAAGAAATATTCATAATTACAGAACGGTTAGTGAAACAACACACACCGTTTTATTCGATAAAGTCGTGGCAGAATGAAGCAATTTCAGGACATTTTTATGAAGAAGAACTCCAAATAACACACGTGGATGACGATACATATTATGAAATAGAGAAAATACTAAAGGAGAGGAGAAACAGACGAGGGCAAACAGAAGTTCTCATCAAGTGGTTAGGATATCCACATTCGGAGAGCACGTGGACATTAAAGTCGCAGGTGCGCAACATAAGGGATATAGAGGGAGGGGAAATTGGGGGTAAGACGACGAAAAAGCGACGGAGAAAATAAAATGTATATATTTGCGTCTTCAAGCGACTGTTTGGATAAATTCCCCTTTAATTCCCCCCTCGATTTTTCAATATGTTTGGAGCGCTCCATTACTTTAAAGCATGGGTGGGAATGCGCACTTATTGATTTTTACATGGAGGATGCATATGGGAACATTGTGGGGGATAGAAAAATAACAGAAGAAAGTGTGAGAGACGTTATTTCACAAACAACAACCCCAATACTTGAAGAACAGACTACAACGGAGGATTTTAACGCTAAAAAAGAGGAGGGTGGGGGTGGGGGTAAAATGGAGAATAAACAAAAGGAGAGGAAAAATAAAAAAAAAAAAATAAAGGGAGGGCCTAGGCTTAGTGGAGGACATGTGCGAGATCCCCGCTTAAGACCTAGAAACACGCGACAAGTGAGTGAAGAAAGAGAAGATAAAACTCCACAATCTTGTCAAATCTCATCAACAAAGCGTAGTATAGGAACTGCCGATTTTTTGCGTAAAAACTTGAATATTAGAGTTTTATCAGATATTGTACAATGTAGTTTTATGTATGGGAAGTATTTGCCTGTTTTAAGCATTTTTCCTGAACACAAGGTACGTGGTAAGCCGATGTATATCCCAGTGTCACAACATTTTATCCAAAAAATAAGGGTGTATATAAGAGCGGATGAGGATAGAATGCCAAATGTAGTCGCTGCCTCAAAATCATACTGCACACTTCACTTGAGATTAAAAAAGTGATATTCATATGATGTCACTTGTACCATACACAACATCAATTGAAAAGTGGGAAAATCACTACAAGAGACTTTTGAACAAAAAGTTTAAAAAGAAGGGAGGAGTTTACAGAGTTGAAGGAGGTACAAGTAAGAAGGATGATTCTAAAGTTGTTGTTAAGATGGTGTCCGAAAATGAGAAAACTATACAACAAAATAAAGCATTGGCTCGGGAGCAAACAATTGAGGAGGATGGTGTTAAAAATACTGAAAGCATTGCACACATATCGTCGCCCAATAATTTCAAAAAAAAAAACCCAAAAAAGCCGCAAACATCCAAAGCTATAAATTTTGTGAATTCGCTGCAAAAGGGGCATTCACGCGGAAAAAAGAGGAAGGAAAACACGCAATCACGGTCACCATCCAAAAAGAAAAAAACTTCATAAAACATCGCTTCAATTCACTTACACCATGGAATACATGCGGGACAACTTCGCCGAAGCTCATGATGATGACTTGGATTTATTTGCTCCCATTAGTGTAAATTCGGCTGTAAAGTATGAGGAATACAGGGGATACGCACCCACATCCTCAATCAATAATGGATCCCCAATACAATTCTATATTAGTGGAAACTCGGGGGATTATATATGTCTTAAAAAAACTCGCCTGTATGTTAAAGTTCAAATTGAAAGAGTGTCGACAGGTCAACCAATAACAGCTGCAGATAAAAAAGTGGGGTTATCAAACTTGCCATTATCATCTTTGTTCAGACAAGTTGAGGTTTTAATAAATGATCAACCCACAGCTGTTGGAGTTGGTTTAAACTATCCATTTAAAGTTTTTGCGGATGTGATGATGGAAACAACTGATAGTGAGCGAAAAACAATACTCATAACAGAGGGGTATACATTAGATGGTGGAAACGATGTTGATAGTTGTGACAGTGGGCTCGTAACTGTAAATCCAGGCTTTAAAAAGCGATTTGAGCTCACAAAAGATGGGAATGAAGCCGAATTTGAAGGACCAATCAGGTTGGGTATTATGAATCAGAGCAAACCAATAATAAATGGGGTTCCAATAAAAATTGTTCTACACCAGTCAACTGATGAATTTCGATTAATGAATTGTGAAAAAAACGCTGGAAATGTTTATGTGGAATATCGTGTTGTGATAAAATCAGCTGTTTTGAAAATGTGCCACATTAAAATAAATCCGGATGTGATGATTGCGCATAACGAGCTTTTAAAAGAAAATCCCGCCATATACCCGTATGTGAAGGGGGACGTTAGAATGTACACAATAGGGACGGGAAATAGACAGTGGTGTGAAAGTAATATACTAATGGACTCTGTCCCAGAATCTGTTTGCATTTTATTTGTGGAGTCTATTAGAGCCGCAGGTCAGTGGGAGAAAAATCCCTTTAAATTCGGAAATTTCGGGGTTCGGGAAATTGCATTTTATCTTGATGGGAGGTCTGTGCCTGGGGAACCAATAAAGTGTAATTTCGAAGAAGACAACTATATACAAGCATACTCATCAATTTGCAGGTCTCCAATTCGAGGGGAAGTATATTGTGATTATGCTTCATATAAATCAAATTTCACGTTCTTTAAATTTGATTTATCCTCTTCAAAACAGGGGTTATTACCCCTTTTAAGAAAAGGACAAACTCGCATATATGCTTCATTTGATGCAGCATTAACAGAATCTATTACAGCAATTGTTTATTGTAAAAGTCACGCGCAAATGGAGATAGATTATGTGAGAAACGTTAGAGTTTTGTGAATAAAAATGTATACCTTTCTTAGTGTAGCCTGTTTGAAGGCGAAAAGGTCTGATTGTTGTTGAGGGAGAACTGATGAACTTCGTGCGAATACAGTTGTCTCTTCATCGCTTTGATCGCTGTTCTTCTAAATAAATATGAAACAACAACATAATTTCGATTCAAATGTGAGTTGACAAGAGAATAACCAATAAAATTTTTAAAAACAATTATTTTACGATTTTGTGTGCACTTATTATGTTATTACTGTGTTCTAAATCACTCCCCACTTTCTAATTTGACACCCCACATATATGTCTCCCCAATAAATAAATAATGGAATTACCTCATTCGTTTCACCTAGTAGTGAACCCGGACACTTCTGTTTCCCCCCACGTCGCCCCTATTTAAAAAATAAATGAATAACAATATATAATGAAAATTATATGAAATATGGATTAATTAATACGTGATTATATAGTTTGATGACGAGGTTATGAAATATACATGTAATATACTTCACAAAATAGGAACTATAATTCCAAATAGATGGGGGACAACCCATAATGGGGGATGTGGAAAGGGGTTTATAAAAAGAATGTTGTGTTATACTGCAGGTAGTAGACCCCCTTAAATATGAGACTGTTGTGACATAGAGTAGTAAATACGTGATTATATAGTTTGATGGCGTCGTTATGAAATATACATGTGATATACTTCACCAAATAGGAACTATAATTCCAAATAGATGGGGGACAACCCATAATACAATGGGGGGTGAGGAAAGGGGTTTATAAAAAGAACGCCATATTATACTGCAGGCAGTAGTCCCCCTTAAATATGTGACTGTTGTGACATAGAGTAGTAAAATAATAAATACATTTTCTTACACAACAAAACTTCGAACGACAACACATTGTTAGTACAACCAAAAAGCATGATATTGCAATAATGGGGAAGACAATAACTGCCACCCAAAAGAACGGGGCCAGTTGCGTCTTGGTCATTCCGAAATACAGGTCATCATTTCGTCCAGCCACTTTTTTCCACCCTTGTCCTCGTGTCCTACGTCCTTCCTCACGAACATTGTCAGCCAGGTTTTTAATTCTCTCACTACGTCTTGGGGGATCATAATTCTTTTTGACATCGGGTTTTCCGTAATTTCGCTTTTTCCCAATGGTTGTGGGGTTCGGGGGTGGGGGTAATGTTGGTAGAGTTGCTTCTACAGTCGCTTCTGCAGTTGTAGCATCGTCTGTCTTTCGGTTTCGTTTGCCAGCTGTGTGAATAAATGCGGGCATTCCCATTAAATAAAACTCGACTTTACATCACAAATCAATTAAACAACTAATGACCCATATTTGGAGGGTGTTGATCCACAATATCATCATTTAAATTGGGTGGTTCATACGCAGGAAATAGAGATAGAGAAGGAGGGAGAGAGACGAAGAAAAGAGACAGAAAGGCGCTTTATGGTCATACCCAGGGTCAGAGATTGTTTGGGATTGGATGCAAACTAATGCATACGAAATAATTCATGCACACCCAACGAGCAAATCAATCGTCAAGCAGTCTTCTCGATCAAAGTTGGGTGGGATTATTTGAGACTTAACCCATTTATTTACGTCAGTTCTGTATTCACATTTCCCCCCTTTCAAATCCCTCATCAACATAATCCCCAATAATGAGGAGTAATTCACGATGAAGAAGAGAACTTATCCCTTTATCTGCTAATACCAAGTGAGCTTACCGTAGTGAACTCCTGCAATCATGGGGATTATAACGGCTGCTTTCTTCCACGTGTGAATCGGGGATGATGTTGGCTCATCGCACCCAGCATATATTTTGAAGGATATTTTGGGGGGGATCGATGAGCACTTGAATTCAACCTTTGACGTCTCCACATTAACCACCTTCAAGTTGGGGAAGCGATTAAAAAACTTTGAGTCATAAAGCTCCAAGTAGCCATCTGACAAATCCAGCGAGAGCACGTGTTTAGGCGCCACAGCGATCGATGATGGATATGCGTCAAGACCCCTGCATGTGATGGATGTTTTGGTGCATGTGCACGTCCCCTGTCGTTCGCCGCAATCATATTCCCTTCTTCTCAAACATGATGCACAATTGAACAGCGTTGCAAACAAACAAAATAGGAAATACAGACATCCAACTCGATCCATCTTTGCTTCCCGCTATATGTCTGTCCTCGTGTCTATCTCCCCAACATGTGCGCCGGAAGTGAACATTCGTCGGGAGTTTTAGAACACTTTTTATATCGCCTGGATAAAATCTCTTTCTCATCATATTATCCCCAATCTTTCCCCCATATATGAATTAAGCGGCATTCATTTTAAAAAGATACAACTCGTGGGTCTATTTGCGTAGATATCTCGTGGGATAAGCGAGAATTCGTGTATCGGAAAGTTACGCTAGGGGACATATGAGGGTGTCTGTGTTTCTCGTTAGGTGTCAGCACTGCGCTGCGCGCCACTTTAAAGCGAGTTGAAGGTGTTAGCGATTTGCCCTTAAGCATCTTATAGTCAGTTAATATATGTAAATCTGAATGAGTAAAGTAAATTCTTTGTGAGTAGGGGGGATTACAAGCATTCATGAGGATAGTTTGGTTAAGGAAGTGGACTATAAAGGGTGTAAGAGATCGTGTGATTTAATGGTGCTTGTTGTACAAGCGGATTTTAGATTAGGGGTTTATAGTCGGAATAAAGGGGGAGGCGGAGTTTCGAGGGGGACTGGAGTATTTGAATATATGGGGTGGAAATTTAGTTCAAAATAAGAATGTTGCATTTTAACTCTATTCTGTTTTGAGAAAGTGACATCGCAAAGTCGCTTTACTTGGAGGGGAATTAAACTATAGGAATTTTCAGAATGGAAATCCCAATCGACATCACAAAGTGGATGACAAAGAGAATCAGGTATGATTTATTTTACACACACATTCAATAATTAAATCTCATCTACACACTACCATATTTAACAAGCGTAATACATTATTGATAATTCACCCTCCAATTTAAGGTATCTAGCCGATCTAGTGGCCGAAAAAAAGCTTCGACGAATTATGGGGGAAGTGCGAAATGAGATGGTGGATGTGTCGGCGAATTGGAATGGGGAAGATGCAGACAAAAATCTCGACGACAAAATAGAGTATTTTGAGCAAGATACACTGAAATGTCTTGTTTCAAAATTACATGTTGGGGAACAACCCAGCGGCCCTCCCAAAAAAGAAATGGATATTTCAACAGCCGCAAAACATCCTTCTAGAAAACGAGGGAGACCACTTGGGAGTAAGGATAAAGTGAAACGAGTAAAAAGAGCGACAAAAACACCACACAATTGGCCGACAAAGTCACCCAAACGGTATGTACATTAATGCTCGCTTTTTGGAAACAGCACATAATATGTCATGCGCCTTTACCCGATAATTTGAAGTTCTCATATTTCCCCCTCTCATGACGATTGTCTTATGTATTTCAGATGTGACATCCTTCAACATTTGGTAGATGATTGTGGGATTAAAACAGAAAAAGGGGACACACCCTCTCCACCAGCCAATGAAACTGTCGTTGGAAAACACCCAAATGAAATGTACGTGACATATACACTACGTTTTCGTTTTCATTTTTTCTTTTGTTTACCATAAGATTATATTACCACACATATTTATGCGCACAACTAATAAATACTATGAACTCTTGCAGAAACACTCCAGAGGAATTGCCGAGGGAGTCGTCTGCTCGCCAAAATCATGAACTTCTCACATTTGACAACTTTTTCGCATCACTTGAAGAGCCTCCTTCTACACCAGGTGGGTGTTTTCTCGATATATCCTCTTTTATCCTTATTATTAATTCATATTTCTATCGATTTTATATATGCACTCTCCCTTATGTGATCTATTTTTACTTTTCAGATTTAATGGAGTATTTGGAGACTTGGTCATTACCACGTTCATAAAAGGCGATATGGGGATTCGAAATATCTACATTTGTCGAATAATATAACAACAACATATTGTTTGTTAAATTTGTTTATTTCTTAAATGTAGTGGATTACCCAATATCAATAAAGATTGTACAACTATCGCTCATTCGCGTGTTCACGTCTCTGTCTTGTTGCCCGCCTTCTTGTTCTCCTTTTGTAAAATATGCATTCGGTTTGAAAACAACTAATGTTGCAAGGGCTAGAAATTTTAATCGATTGGTTTACAATATTAGAATTTGTGCAACATAAAGCACCCTTAAGGATCCTTGTTAATTTGCGAAATAGACTCGTCTCTTTATCACGATATTCTGAATGGGCCATTGTGTCCTATGTACTCGCTCCTTCGTTCGATCCCGATGTCAATTTCCAACTAAAGCAAATGAACAATAAACTCAATTCTTTATATACTCTGTATCTTTATTTGTCTAAAAATTATGATAATCCCCCTAAATGTACATATTTAATGTATTTTTCACTTTAAAATAAGCAAACAATAATTCACACATAATTGCGATGGTTAAACGGAATTTACACATTTGGGATGCACAAAATTGAGATGGTTAAACGGAATTTACACATTTGGGATGCACAACATCCCCATATGGCGAACATTCTGGGCAAAACGCCTCATCAACATGGGGGCACTCGACCATATCATTTGTGAATAAAAGAGGGTATTTATCCACGACTTGTTCACACGATGTTATTAGTTCATTTATTTCTGCTAGCGATATAGATATGCCCGTTTTTGAGGGGGCGAGTGTTTTGTGGTCTTGTGGTTTCCACCACTTGCGCACATCGAGGCGTGCCCACCCCCTTTCTACTGTGGCGTAATATGCGCCCCCCAAATGAACGCATATCGCGATTTTACTCCCATTCGGATTGTCCAAGAATTCTTTAAATGTCTCCAAGTTCTCGACTAATATAATAAAACGGCGATATGTCAGCCACACAGTCCTCGCAACTTTTTGGAGGGAAACCGAATTTGGTCCGGTCTGGACGCTCTTCCACCTCCTGAGCTCAAAACCGGGCGCACTGTCCTTAATATTCGGTTCCAGACACAAGAATTCAGTCAGTTTGATATCCTCGCGAGGGAAATCTCCCCCTCCTGCAGAAGTACTGTGCGCGTAGACTGTTATGGGAGTCGATAACCTAGCCCTTTTTGCGCGGGGGGTAACAACCACTGGCTCTTCCACCTGCAAATAACGCAACAAATATTAGACAAATAATGAATATGTTCGAAGTTGTCTTTTAAAATTGAAAAACACGTGATTGTTTAGACTGAAATCCCATCTTTTAAACTATCCACAATTAAACATATGTGTGTTACGTGTAACATATTTTGTATGCAAATTACGTGTGTTAATAAAAAATCCGATATGCGCTCTTTCAAAAAGTGTACTCACCACAGATGTGGATGAAGACGTTCCCACATCATCCACCATTTCCATAGTTGCAGCCGCCTTTCCCCTCCTCTTCATGAAAGAGTTGGATGACGCTGCTTTCTTAATCTGAATTTGAGAAATATAATTGAACTGTATTACTCTCGTGTTCCTCAATACTTCATTTATTCATCAGCATTCTGACTGTCTAATCTCCCCTCCCATCCCTCCACCCCCATTAAATCCATCCCATAATTTACATGTCACTAGAATTTAGCTCAATAACAAAAAGTATATCAATATAAATATGAGAGTAACTTACATTCGACATGGTGACTTGAGTAGTTGAGTAGACTTGAGTAGTTGAGTAGTGTAGTTGTGAAGTGTTGCAATTCAATGTCCAATTTGATGGTCAATGGATATCGATCTGATATTCTGGTTGATAGATGTCGATTATGGCAACAGTGTTGTGATTGTGTATATATTTCTCCTATACCCCAACTGTCCTCTCCCTTCTGAAATGCTGCTATATATACCCTCTTTCCCCCACCACCTCTCACTTAATCCGAGATTATCTTGAAACTAAAACTTCTATTGGTTAGTAGAGGGAACTCCTGTCTACGCCCCTTTCACACACTACACATCCACCCTACCGGCCATCCCCATTGGGGAAAAGCAAGCATATAAATATTGTATATATTTTGATGATAATTTTCGCTAACAACAATCCCCATCACTCTCTTGAAAATAGGAATTACATCTTTCAACAATTTCTCGCATTTTATGTTGGTCTGTCTTCCTATTTTTTCTGCGCAAATCACTCTTTGTCTTAAAGTTGACGATGCTCCTTTCCAGATCACCCAATTTTGTAAGCAAATGAGACATTATATGTGTTATGTGCGCATTTGCTCTAACCCTCTTTTTTGCTACTCGACACACAGGGGAAAACTTCAAATGTTCCACAGCCGGAATATCGCCATCAACCCAAGAATGCAACACAATTCCGCAGTTATAACACTGGTATGAACCAGAACCCAAATGAAACAAGCCGTTATAAGCCATTTCATCGGGACACACAACATGATGTCCGGATTCATATGTCCTACGCCTTACACATATATCCTTATATTTGGGGTATTTTACCACTTCAATTCCCTCTTGCGCCATCCTGACTCCCTCACGCGAATCCCTATTCACGATATGGCTACCCGTGTTACCGCCTCCCAAACAATATAATAATAGAAAAAAGAAAACAACGCTCTAAAATAAATTTTGAGTCTTTATTTCTTTTCCACGTCTATTTGTTGTATACAACAATGTAAAATTCCCTCAAAAATCAAATAATCTCCCCACTCCCCCAATTTGCTACCCCCTATTGTCGAATTCCTGTTATAGTAGCCGCATCGAAAAGTATCCTTCCAGTCTAGTCGACACCTCCTAAACAAATAGAAATAAATTATAATTTCTCAAATTTACACACCCTACCATAAACAATTTCATTTATTTTCTCATTTTAGAAGACAAAAATTAATAACATTAAAAGCAACTCACCCCCTAAATGCCCTGGGTCTAAGTAGTGGAGAATGGCATCCATTTTGGAAATCATTTTCCGACACTCCTTCTTATTACAGTCGATATGCACTATTCCACTTGAAAATGTCACCATGTGTTTGGCAATATCAGTCCTTGCAACAACCCACGTGCCAACATTAAATGATGAACCCTGATCAGCTGAACACAAACGGAGTAACTTCGCTCTTTGAGAGCTCAACTCTTTAAAACTCTCATAGTCCAAAAACGGCACTGATATTCCAATAGCAGAGTAATACGTCAACTGTGGTCTTCTCCCACAAAGAAATTTGGCAATTTCCAGACCATCTCCTCCCTCGAACATCCACCTGATTGTGAAAAAATATCGCTCATACCCTTCTCTGCGAGAAAGTTTTACTTCTCCCCCTTTTAGTAGCGCGCTATTAAATATTAAAGACATTTCGCTATAGTCTATTTTGGTTCGTAATGCGCCTAAATATTGGTTTGTTGATGTCAAATGTCCTCCTCTCTATAATATATCGTGGAGATATAGTCTCCCACTTCACCCTCCCACACCTTTTATAACCCATTTCTAACACCTAACCACCGCATTATAATGCTCCACCCAACACCTATAACACTCACAAGATTTGACGTGTAGCACACATAACAAACATATATAATGTGAGTGTTGTGTGACTGTTGCGCAATATCTCAAAAACCAAAATGTGTAACTCCAGCAATAGCAGTTTGTTAATAGTTTGAACACCCTGTCATATAATAAATACTTGCCACAACTTGTACTATATGAGAGCATATATCCCCATATTCCCCCACGAAATCACAGGTGCGATGACACATAAATTGGGGGATCATTAGATCGAAAATAACCTCAGCCACTTCTACTGTATGTCATGTTATATCCCCAACTTTCTCCAACAAATCACAGACGCCTTGATAGCTCAATTGGGAGGGAGTTATCCTGGGTCACGGCAGTGTCTTTTATTTAAAGGGGGTGGGGGTATGCATCAATATGAGGGGGGTGAAAAGAAATTTTTAAAAAGGGAGACGTATTTGAGTGTGTGTTATGTACCCCACCTATAGCGGATAATTCTCTAGTTGTTAGGCATGGAGCTAATGTGTGGGGTAAATGCACCCTCCCCAACTATGGAGACACCTAGTGGTTGGGGTGTGTATTAAATAATTTCCCTTAACCTCCCCTCACTGGGACACCACCTAGTGGTTGGTTGAGGAGTTACCTAACCCCCTCCCCTCCCCTACCCTCCCACCCCCACTAGGGCGTCACCCCTCCCCCTCCCCCTCCCCCTCCCCTCCCCAAGCCCCTCCCTTACTAGGGCGCCACCTAGTGGTTGGGTGGGGGGTTGCCTAACCACCCCCCTTACTGGGACGCCACCTGGTGGTTCAGTGGGGAGTTGCCTGAAGGGTACCCTAATGTACCCAAGCGAGGCACAAATGACTCTCACTCTACTACTCACACCTATTATTTTGTTTGGCCTAAATGTATCGAAACAAACTTTAAGAAGCAGATAAATGAGAGCGGATTAAAACATGAGAAGATTTTCGAAAATGAAAGTAATTTGAGGTTTTGAAATAACCATTGTTTACAAATTACCCCCAACATGAGAGGTGTTACAGGAAAATGAGTCACAAGTCGCAAAATTTATATTTTTCAATGTGATCTATTCACAAGATATATTTGTTGAAATGTTCTGACCTTTGGAGGGTTTAGCTCAAAGCGTTGACAGACAAGGCAATTTCGTAATTCTTAGCCATTAAAACAACAGATGTCTAAGGCTATAATGAATGCTGTAATTAAATGGACCCACTGCAACGGCTGCAGACATAATTTAAGAAATCTTCACAAAGCACTAACACATGTACCAAATTTCAAGACAGTGTATTAGATATATATTTACGTTTCTAAAGTCATCCTATGGAGTACATTTAGCTACTTTACTCGTAATTGCCCACCCAGAAATATTGCAAACGTTCAAACTTAAAATATATAAATACTAGACAAATTCAAACCAGCCATAATATTTAATCTTGTGTTTTAACCTGTTGTTTCTCTGATTTGCTGCTCGACCCTTCTCCATGGCAAGGAAGTCTTTCTACCATTGCTGTACATGTACATACTTCTAACATATATTTCATATATTGAATAAAACTGTTTAAAAACAATGAATAAATAGATAAATAAATATATAAATACTTATTAGATGTCCAAATGTTTGCTATCATTAGAATCGGTTTGATCTCATCTTTTCAAATATGATGGTATCTCAAAATCCATATATTTGCGACTTGTGACTCATTTCCATGTAACACATCACAACAATGCCTCTACCACCGTGCCCCAGACCACCAACAATGCCTCTACCACCGTGCCCCAGACCACCAACAATGCCTCTACCACCGTGCCCCAGACCACCAACAATGCCTCTACCACCGTGCCCCAGACCACCAATAATGCCTCTACCACCGTGCCCCAGACCACCAACAATGCCTCTACCACCGTGCCCCAGACCACCAACAATGCCTCTACCACCGTGCCCCAGACCACCAACAATGCCTCTACCACCGTGCCCCAGACCACCAATAATGCCTCTACCACCGTGCCCCAGACCACCAATAATGCCTCTACCACCGTGCCCCAGACCACCAACAATGCCTCTACCACCGTGCCCCAGACCACCAACAATGCCTCTACCACCGTGCCCCAGACCACCAATAATGCCTCTACCACCGTGCCCCAGACCACCAACAATGCACAACAAGTGAAACTGTGACGGCAGTGGGCGAGTAAACAAGCTTGGAACCATTCTTCTTGGAACACCACACACGCTCCAGTGCAGGGTCGAGGTAGGTAGCTCCCGCATTTACTTCTATACATTCAGGAACTCCAGAATATGTATTGAAACTTTATTTTTCATTTTGTATACATATGGTCTACATGTAGAATGGGTCTCATGTCTCTGTTGGCGACAGTTCTTCCGACAGGACTCTCTACTTAACAATAATAATAATAATAATAATAATAATAATATTTAAATGTTCAGCCTTTAACAGACACAAATACAATAAAGCACATACAAACATATGATATTATATAATACACATAGAATATTAGAATATGATATTTATATTTGGGCTCATTTGTGTGTGTTAAATCTCAGCGAGGAATAATATCCGCTGGTTACTTCCTATTCTATGTTTACATGTTACAGATACAATAGTTAATTCCAATGAGTAATTCTGAATAGTCTCAGTGAGTGAGGTATAGTGTTGATTGCCGGTGTGTGTGCCAGGGACTTAATTATGGGTTAGATTTTCAGAAAATGTACAATTCACCTTCACCAATCCTCTCAAATAACCCACATTTAAGAAAGAAATGAGCTTCAAAATGCAGTTCAACATTGCAGAACTAATACTTTACATCAATGCGATACTAAATATACTCAGATATACCCAAAATGTATCGTTCTTTAGCAGAATTTAGCAGAAATTACTAAATATGTAGAGCTGCCAATCGTACATTTTCTGAGAATCTGACCCTTATACACATGTATGTGTAACTCAATAATTCTACATTATGTCATGAGGCATACTTTAAGAAAGGCTCTATCTTATTACTCTAACTTATTACTTCATAACTTGTATTTCGCACACAGTGTAGACTGTCAGCATTTTTACAGTTATCTCACAATATGTCAAACTTTCTACATACATCGGGTAATGATATAATTGATTATGTCGACTTCATATCGTTTGTTTGATTATATCAACTTCATATCGTGTACTTGTATTTTGCTCTTTATGTAAACTCCTTTTTAGTATAGTTCACTTTCACTTTCACCTGCCGAATATACTCGAATTTACCTAGTAATGACCAAATTGCAACCTAATTTAGCAGAATTTACTAAATCTGTACAGCTGCCCATTGTGCATTTTCTGAAAATCTGACCCATATATACAAGTCAGTCCACTATCAATGAAATGTATAGTCCTTTTCCATACCCTATAGAGTTGACATTTGTTGACTTAATCTAAGGCATGTATAGCAATACATGCTCTCTCGTGTTTCATTGTCCTTAGTTGCAGCCTGTGTTTCTATTTATTTATTAATTAGTGGTTAGTACTGACCACTGCTGGTTTATACTCAACGTGCCAAAATGATTGTGATGTATTAAAGGAAAATGAGTCACAAAATTGGTATTTTTCAAAGTGATACATTCGCAAGATCACGTTGTAAAAAAGTCCTTCGTTTTTTAGGTGTCGAACGCTTCGTGTCGTATGAGTATATGTACCAAATTTCAAGACTGTTCCTTAAATATATCCTTATGTTTCTAAGGTGACCATAATAGTATATTAATTGTTTAGCTTCATTACTAGTAATTGACCACCCACATACATATTGCAAACCTTTTTCTCCAAAATAAAAATATCAAGCATAGGATATTATGAACACTTATTAATGTCCTTCATGTTTACTATCATTAGAATGGGCTTGATCTCATCTGTTCAAATATGGTGATATCTCAAAATCCTTTTTTGCAACTTGTGAATCATTTTCTTAAAACAAATCACAATTATTCTTGCCACGAGGTGAGGAAGACATGTATATAAAGCGATTGAGTGTTAGATCTTCAGAAAATGTACAATTAGCAGCTCTATAAATTTAGTAAATTCTTCTAATGTAGGCTGTTAAATGATACACATCAGGTACATATGAGTATATTAAGTGTTCGGTTAGGTTGAACTGAATTTTTAAGCTTATTTTTGTCTTAAATTTGGGTTATTTGAGATGATTGGGAAAGGCGAATTGTACATTTTCCGGCGAATTCACCCTTGTAGAGAATCGTCTTCGGTCATTGATAAAAGCGATATTGTTACTATACTCTACAACAGGCGATTGTAAACCATCAGAAGGGGCGGCCGGAGAGATCTCCCCTTCACTAACAGCATTCTCGTAATGCCAATAAAAGTATTCTAATCTAATCTAATCATAATTATTTAGGGATATTTGGAGATAAGATGTTTTGGCACTAGCATTATCATTAGACATTTAGACACTTCTCTGTAGTAAAATGACACAATTAAAGGTACGCCAGTTTGGCCATTACAAAAAGTTGGCAAAATCCTGACAAAATGTGATGTGTTTTAGGAAAATGAGTCACAAGTCGTAAACATTGGATTTTGAGGTACCATCATATTTGAAACGATGAGATCAAGCCGATACCAATGATAGTAACCACTAGGACACTTAACATGTATTTCTATATTTTAAGTTTGATATTTTTATTTTTTAAAAATAAAGTTTGCAATGTTTCGGGAACGGCTGGAAGAACGGCTGGAAGAACTGGGACTATCCCAGAAGTCTGTCGACCAATTTGTCATTTTTTAATGTAAATGTTATTATATTACCGACAAATAAAAGATTTTTTAATTCAATTCAATTCAATTCTGGGTGGGTAATTACCAGTATAAAGTAACTAAACATCATCAATATGAAGGCCTTCAAAAAGCAAGGATAAATTCTTACTATGTCCTTAAATTTGGTACATAGGTTCATATGAGTAAGTGTGCTAGACCCTCGAGAAATCAGAACATCTCCATAAAGGAATCTTTCAA
Organism: Sthenelais limicola; assembly: GCA_942159475.1. NCBI lineage: Eukaryota > Metazoa > Annelida > Polychaeta > Phyllodocida > Sigalionidae > Sthenelais > Sthenelais limicola. The sequence goes on from OW804101.1 coordinate 24,287,625, forward strand.
AAATTTTGAAAAATATCATTTTTGCGACTTGTGACTCATTTTCTTAAAACACATCCCAAATGTGTACCAAAAGGTTGTATATATGACATTATTTCTGTATCATCCTAACTTTCCATCCTATAATATGAGGATAATTTACAATTGGAACACATTTGCACTACCAATATTACATTGATGACTATAGTACTCGTAGAGATCAAATTCACAACTTACTTTTTTTCAATTTTCTCCGAAGTCGTCAAAAGTTAAATACGACCTTTTAGCTCTGATCCCACGAAATGTCACTTATGGGTCAGATTTTCAAAAAATGTACAATTGACAGCTCTAAATATTTAGTAAATTTTGGTATTTTTGGTATTTTTGGTTATCAATATTTCCACGTCATAACAGTTACATCAGTTTTTAGTTTCCTACAGGTGTAGAATAGAATAGAATAGAAAATCTTTTATTTGTCCAATGGCATTTACATAAAGAGAGACAAATAGGTCGACATGCTTATGAGCCGAAAAAATGTATCAGCACATTTCTTCCTACTGTTACCCTGGGCCGGGTTTGAATAGATGGTTAATATATTAAATTTAATTTGGAGAGTCTACTAACTAACGACTAGAATCGTATAGAAAAATACATCACTACAAGTTACAGTGGGATGAGTGGGTATTACTCCATCTCAGGGCACATGGGCTTGTACAAGTGTAAATTATGTGGTAGGCTCTGTCCCTGTTTTCTAGGTCTAGATCTACAGTACACAAGTACAATATCTAATACATGTGTTAAAATATAATTTCAGACTAGTACTTCTGATACACCTCAGCTTCGTCACTCTCCAATGCATGCATCTTCTGGAGTTATAGACAAGCTGACTTAAGATAATTTGGATGATTGAGGCAGCAAATTTTGGCAAGCAAGCTGAGATGGCCCTGAGATGTGATTCCCATGACCCTATAATTGATAGTATTAGAGTTGATAGACTGAGATATAAGAGGCTACATGAGGGCCTGGTTTTATATTCAGATTTTATATAAATATCCATTTTCAACTTTTACTTTGTAAGTCATTTGCTGTAAGGATTGAGAGGGGCAAGTCAGGGGAAAGTGTACATCGAGAAACAGACCCGACGGGCACTGAGTGCAATTGAGTGGGATAGCACTGTGATCATTTTGTGATTGACCGCAAACTAGTGAAGTGTGATTCTTATGACTTTGAATCACAGTGAAATGGACATACCATTAGCAATCATTATGTGAAATCCATTGCATCTATTTCCTCCAATGTTGTTGATGGTTTCACAGTTGTGTTGGATCAAGATCTCATTCATATTCATTTATGTTTATATTAAACATGTGTTACTTAACCAATATTATCTGTTAGACATGTTTTTTTTCAAAAGTCAATAATATGGGTGTGATCTCAATTGCGCATATAATGCGCATTCAAAATCGCGTCTAAATACTCATAATAGTGCAGCCACAACTGGACCTGGCACTGCTTACTCACCTAGCATTCACACTTACTCTCGCACATCTGACACTACATTCTCTGACACACATACTCATTCTCTGATACCAAGCCAAAGAAACCCGTACACACAAACTAAATGATGCAAGCCTACTTCCATATTGCCCAAATATTACTTCTCACACTGACTTAATTCTTCCTTTAGTGATTCCCATCCCGTTCTTTTTTTAATGCTTTTATTGTAATTACATTTCTGGAATCGACCCCATACAATATGTATTGGTTTGATATCTTTGGTTTTTAAATTCGCTCAAATTGTACATCCTTCATTCTGCCGTTCATCATGTCAGTACACATCATGCGATTCCTTTTACTTGTGTACCATTACGAACACAATAAATTCCTCTTTCAGGAAATGTATACTTTTCCATGCCTATCTTCATCATTCTTTGCACCAATGGGCGTAGAACATACACATAAATGTATGCAATGTGACGCGGGATGACGGCCTTACAGTATATAAGGCCTCATTATGAATTTCTTCAACAAAAGAATAACATCCAATGTCATATTTCAATCACAATATTGATGCTTAAATACAATTTGTACCTTATTTATAGGCTATTGAAATGTAAAATGTTAAATTTGAATCATTATTGGTCAGTAACTTAACTCAGGGCGGGATACTTCTTTTTGTTTGGTCTCAGAGCCTAATCTATACATAGAAAACAATTCTATTATATATGTTCGAAATAATGGGAATAGCCCATTACCCTTAGCCAACAGCCCTTACCATTATGCGACTTGTACTCACCAGGTGGTGGTACTGTTTTCACAAGGTGGCGCAGGTGGTAACTGGGGTGCATTTACAATTTCTTTTATAATGAAAGTGCCGCTAATGCACTTATGTAGCATTTATACATTATATATGTTCCTAACTATTTGATTAGAAACATTACAAGTAATATCTTAAATTAGTTCATTAGTGTAATTTATTTTTTAAATTTTAAAACCGGTAATAATGAAAACACCCCATATAACTGTATACAGAAATGCTATGGGTGCTATGATTGCACTGTAGCTGTTGTACAAGTGCACACACACTAACGTCATCTACAGTTGAATAAACCTGCTGTCATGGTGGAATTGGAAAGAGATGATGAAAATGATGGTAAATAATTGATGTATTATTCTATCTTTTTGTAAACTGGGCGCATTAGAAGAACCCAGATAACTGGGATAATGCCATCCCAGTGAAAATAAAATCTTCAAAAAAAAATTACCATGGAGCATTAATTATGAGTAATTCCGAATGATATTATTATACAAAAAAACAATACAATAAGGTGAAAATTGTTCATGAATTATCCTGCCCAAATGCTATTTGAATTTGCTAATTTTTGCACAAATATTGCGTTATACCCTTAGCGTGATTATCTCGCAATCATTGCGCAATAACTATTGCGCAAAAAGCGTCCACACTCATCACAGAACTCTGGCGAGATGATTGCGCATTAAAAATCGCGTAGAATCGCGTTCATTTGCCCGTCGGGGAGTATCTTCGAATATTTCAAGGTCATTTAATAGATTTCAACATAATTTAAGGGATGAAGTACAATGCATGGACGCAATGTACTACATCAGGAGAAGGAAGGCAGAACAAGGCTACTATGCAGTACCGATGTGTACAGCAGCTATAATGGTCTGCAGTCAGAGATACACATCACATCATCTTTCCCCAACCCTGGAATACTGGAGTATGACAATGGTGGTGGTACTGGCTATTTATAGTGGCTCAACCGAACCAACCAGATTGCTATTTGTGTCCATCAGCGATGGCTGGGAATAGCAATGAAAGTTTGTCATGCTGTCTGCTGAATACATATGGGTGAAATCGCCAGAAAATGTACAATTGACCTTCACCAATCCTCTCAAATAACCTAAATTTTAGACGAAAATAAAATTCAAAATATAGTTCAACCGAACCAACCAGATTGCTAGAATCAATGCTAGAATCAATGCAATGCCGAATATACTCGAATTTACCTAGTATTCTCCAAAGTGGAGCCTTATTTAGCAGAATTTACGAAATGTGTACATTTTTTTGAAAATCTGACCCTTGTACTGTTTACTTTGTGTATTGTCTGCAACACTATGTTTTGCTACAGAGGATAAATGTGACTCTGCCTGGGCATAGGTCCTTCCATGTCTGAATTGGGCCAGAAGTCCCAAGTACTGAGAGGGGAATAAAGCTATGGGAACAGACGTTATGTGTCTGGTTTTACTTCCCCTTGGTCGAGAAGCTGTGACCAAACCTGGGCTGTATAGTAATAGCTCGTTATCTCGTTGTTGCATTCAATTGTTGTAATCGGTATGATATATGTAATATATATACTATTACAGACTTTTCCTCTATTTTTAGCACATATTACGCATTCCCAAAAATACATTACTAAGTCTAAGACACCTTTTCCTATTACCGACCAGATATTTCTATTTCTTGAAGAAATAATTTCATGGCACCGACTTTATCTTCATTTATGACAGAAAAAATAACCTTAGGAGCCTTGATTCGGGGAAAACCTTATTAGTACCAAATCCGAAAACAGAGAAAATCAAAAGATCCCTCATTTATCAAGGACCCACCCTTTGGAAAAGCATACTAACCAATTCAAAACTCTATTACTTGAAGGAATTCAGAACTTATCTTAAGGACTATATGTTGAAGGAATAATAGTAGGGCGGGGGGGGGGGGGGGGGGGGGGGGGGTACTCCTTGGGTCGCCTCCGACTCCTAGCTGCAGGAGTCTGTTGTTTTAAACTGTATCTGTTAATTGTATAATCATGATTTGTTTATTTCAATCATAAGGTGGCATTTAAATTGCCTACACAACATTTTGTCAGCTTGTAAGACTTACCCCCTCTTTAAAGGCAAACGCTACTATCTAGTGGAAAATGAAAATAAATGTCATTTTTCTGAAACTTTAGTATTTGATTCTTGAAGTGTTTCTGGTCATAAGGATGGAAAAAAATCATTGGGTCGCCGTGCTCATTTTTGAATTACAGTGCTTCAAAATTTGGCATCTCAAAAGTACCAATGACGACCAAAAGGGGGGCCCATTTTGCAGTACCTAAACTTCATAGTTCATATTTACTATTTATATTCACTCAATTTAAGTAAAATTAACAGTTTTAGAGAGAGAATTATTTGGCCAATAATTCTATGCCTCTTTTCTATAGGGTGCATTGTTATTTTTTTTTTGAAAACAACAAATACATAATGTGAATTTTAAATTAAAAACTCGAAAAAACTCAATATTTTTCACCATTTTTATAAAAACAATTTTTTTGCCTCCCCAGTGAAAATAAATGTCATTTTTCTGATTCTTTAGTATGTGATTTTTGAAGTATTTGTGCTCTTAAAACTGAAAAAAAAATAATGGGTCACCGTGCTAGTTTCTGAATTATGGGGCTTTGAAACATGGCTGACAACCCAAAAATCTGCTGCTTTCAAAATGTTCTATGTTTCCTAAACATGTCTATTTCAGACAGCTACAATTATTTTTTTAACGTGATGACATACATTTTTTTCCCTATATATGTGTAGAATATTACCTGCACTATATGTGTAGAAAATTCTGGGACATTCGGAGTATCCATTTTTGTTTTATTCCCAAAACCGTGAAAGGAAAATGCAGCATTTCCCAATAGACTTGCATGCTAATTGAGTACAACTGAGAGTACCCATAGCTAGCTCTGTTTCCCAAACCTGTCTATTTCAGACAGCTTTTTTAAAAAATCTAACGTGATGACATATATTTTTTTTCCTTTTTTTCTGTAGTATATAACCTGAACTGTATGTGTAGAAAATTTTGGGACAGTAGGAGTAGCCATTAATTATTTGTTTTATTCTATAAGATTTGACAAAATGGGCCGTTTCCTCATAGACTGCAATGCTAAAGGAATAGTGCGTAAAATGCCCGTAGATTTGGTATATGGTAAAGGGGGGCGGGGCAGTGAATAGTAGCGTTTGCCTTTAAATATGTTTAAACCTACTGCAAGGCTACATAGCCCCCACAATAAATGTGGTAACATGATATGTTAATTTTGATTTATTTTATATGTATTTCTCTTGTATGTATTATAAAAACACTTATAAATGTTATTGTTGTAGTGAAGTAGAAGGTTCTGTCGGAAGAACTGTCAAGGCAGAGATATGTGACCCGTTTTTCCGAGTAACCCATATGTAAAAAAAATGGAAAAATAAAGTTTCAATATCACTATCGTTTCTCCCATTACCAACAACCACAAAGCGAGTGTAAGGCTGCGTTTCCACTGGCTCGCTCTTTTGGGTCGCTCATGGCCCGCTCTTTTTTATTGTCTTGAGCGCATAACAAGCGAAGGTTGAGCGAAACCAGAGCGCTCTAATGGAATCGGTTACTGCGCTCTATGTACGCTCTAAAAAGTGGCTATGTGCGCTTCTTTAGAAGAGCGCAGGACGTTGTGCTAATATCTGACGTGTTTGATTTGAGCGCAGCAACACAACGCTCTTTCTGCCTGTTAAACAAGCGGACCAAGAGCGCAGTGAGAGCGCACGAACTCATTTGCTATTGATTTCATAAGGAAAGAAGCAAACCAGTAGAATCGCTCTGCGCTTGTATTGCGCTAAAAATATTAGCGGATGAAGAGCGAATGACAAGCGCACTATAAACAAGCGCAGCAAGAGCGAGCCATGAGCACATATATAAACGAACCAGTGGAATCGGACCTTAAGGAGTCTTTTTACTATTACCACTCCCCTATTACATATGTTCTGTGTAATCTGCTGTTACGACAGATCTCAGCTGCTCCTTTTCAACTATTAGGATTAGGATTGGTTCTTTTTTCGCCTCTTTTCTAATGGTAATGGATAGACCTGCACACCTTGATTATTTTTATCATCTAAAAAGTATCAATATATACAGAGAAATGCCATTTATCCACACACAACCACTATTTCTTGGGCATTAACTACAAAGAAATTGTTAGCCTAAAAACTTTAACAGAAATGAAATGTATCATATAATAACCAACTTCACTTTGGTGGGATTTCTGGTGTATGAGTATAGCCTAAAGGACTTAGTGTTAGTCTAATGGCTACTACTCAGACGCCACTTAGTAGTATATGAAAATGAGCAAGTGACTCAGGCTCCAAATAAAGGAACATTTGAGATATCTTTGTGTTAGTCAGAATATCTAAAATCCAAGATAGTTTGATGTTCAGCATAGAATATTTAACAGTGCTCTAATGCCAATATCCATGTGTTATACATATTTCCATAACACAAGTCCCCATCTTTCCCATCATGCATTTGGTTTTAATAGATCATTTATACGAGCTATGATGTTGGTGAAAACATTCTTGCAATTTTCGATAAAAAAAAGTCGCTACATATTTGTATGTCAGATTTCAACAGAATCCATCCCAGGATGCACTGTAATAGACATGCGCAGTGAGACATGCAAGTCCCCAATTGAACCAGAACAACATTCATCATTCTGATAGCCACCATCTAGTTTACGTAGCTGTATTTATGATACCAGCCAGAAGCTGTGGGAATCACTAACGTTACATAGGACAGGTCAAACTGCCAGATGTGCAGCTGTTTAATTCTATGAAGAGGATAAGTAGTATATTTTATTTTAAGATATTTGTTAAGGCAAAGCATGAAAACAGTTTTGTATAATACAGCGTTTTTCATGTAACTTTAAATATATTATGAGGCCTCAAATGAATATACAAAAATATGAAAACAAATAGATATTATTCTTCAAAAATCATTTGATACATGTGTCACTTATGTGCTACTACCTTTATCCTACTTAGTAAATAATTACCACAAACCATGTGATTCCCCTGATGAAGACCAACCTTCACAGTCGAAATGCGTAGGGATTGCCCTACATTTTTTGCAAAAAAACTGCAACCTTACAAAAAACAACAGGAATTTTGATTGGAGATCATACATCCAAATATATTAATCTTCATTTTCACGTTTTCATATAAATATCACGTTTCTTACATAGATATCAACAACAATAAACATCAAAAACAATAATTTAGATAATTTAGATTCAACAATAATTAAGATTTTCATTTACTCTCCGTCATAATACACAATGGATATTGTCCCAGCTGGCTTATTTACACGTTTGTAACATTTATTTCTCATGTGGTGTGCTACACTTATTACATGATGTAGATTTATAATAGAACAAGTCCCACTTCGCTAATTGGTTTCCTGGCCTAGGACTCAGCCTTTTAATTGAAATATAATGACATTTTGCAGTCTTGATGGAATTATAATGGCACTTTGCGGTTTGAGGCGACAGGTCTCCCTCTGTTTGAAGGGGATCTCTCAACTTTGAGTCTAGACTGCAGAGACAGACAAGTGAAGGCATGAGATCTATTCCTGTGGGTGGTCACCATAGAGCCTGCGTCCCTCAGCCATGAGTTCCTCCACTTCCTCTGTGGTGCGGGGCACCTCAGTGAGCAGCTCCATACCATCAGCAGTCACCAGCAGGTTCTCCTCTATACGGATCTGGGGAAATAGATGATCACATAAGTGAAATGAGTCACAAATTGCAAAAAATGGCTCTTGAGATATCATCATATTTGAAAAGATGAGATTAAGCTGATTCAAATGATAGTAAACAGTAGGACATCTAAGTAGTATTTCTATGTTTTAAGTTTGATATTTTTATTTGAAAAAAAAAGTTTGCAATATTTCTGGACAGACATTTACTTGTAAAGTAGGTAAATATACTCTATAGGGTGAGCTTAGAAATGCAAAGATAATTAGTCATTCAATCTTCATGTACATGTATAGATCTTAAAGCCATGCCTGTCCTGCTGATTTCCCTGAGATTAACATCAACTAGAATCATATCAGATGGTACATGGGGGGATACCAGATTGGATCTAATCAATGATCTAATCAATAATCCATCCACTTATTTCCTCTTACTGTATTCACTTTAATCGGAAATAATAATTACAAAGGTAGGCATGTGATGGAAGACCTGAGTTTGCTAGAATCACTCTATTGATATTGCCACCTTAATAATATGCTAATTGATAATAATAATGCTATTGATAATACAACAGTAAATACTCATACTTTATTTCATACTTTTTTTCATACTTACACCAACCCTTAACTGTTAGTACTGCCAGGCTAACTAGCCCCCACCATTTTGGTGGAAACTACTTAAAGGTATTTTATTCTATTATCATGTTATATTGTTTGTATGTGTTTAAACTATTCACTAGTAGATGTAGAAGGTCCTTTTGGACGAACTGTCTCTGCTAGAGACGCAAGTTCTATATTAAATCATAAACTTTCAATAATAATTATTGCAAGTGTGTGGCTACAATATTCTACCTACCCCTCCTGTTCCTCTAAATGTCTCTACTTTTTCTTTCACCAAGAATTGAGCAAGTTCAGCTGACTCAAATGCCTCATCAAGGACCTGTGTATCAGAGAAATAAAGATGTATGAGAATGCTGCAAAGGGAAAAAGGGAAATTGAACATATCAAGTTTAAAATCCTGAATGAATGTTTTTAGATAATGTGGATATAATTATTATACATCTTTTATTCACAACATACATACAAGAAGAGGACACAGCCTTCAACACTGCTGATCTTCCAGGTGGCCCTTCTAAATTACAGTTGAAAATTGCAAGTGTTCATGAATAAGATGATCTTGATCAATACATACATGATCTATGAAATAGATGCCAGGCTCTACTGTGAGGCACATTCCTTCCTGCAGAGATCGTGTTGTCCGGAGATTTTTAAGTCCGGGCTCCGATGGAATGCTTGTGCCCTGATAATAAAAAGAAGAATTGTTTTACCTTATTGTGAGACGGGCTGCAATATGGCCAACACATAAAATGGCCAACACATAAAAATATGGCCAACACATAAAAATATAATATAATATATATATATAAATGCACTAAAACCAATATGGCTGCCACTGGGACATGACAATCAGCTCCATTCAGCACTAAATCCACATGTATTACCACTCTGACTATGTTTTAAGGGTAGGAGGAATCTTTTTTCGAAGTCATATTTTGGTTTTACGGACAATTCCAAGATCATGATCGAAAATGGCCGCCTCTGCCTAACGTCATATCTCAGCTCCTGCTAGCTGCTAGCTAGATCTATGTATTATACCACTTTCACGATTCATGCAGATGTTGGCTAGATATTATAAGGGTGAAATCACCACAAAATGTACAATTCGCCTTCACCATTCCTCTCAAATAACACAAATTTACAAAGGTGAGGTTCAAAATTCAGTTCCACATAAACAAACAGGTTGTTTGAATCATGGCAATATCAAATATGTATACTCAGATATACCTAGTACCTAGTATTCACCATTTTTCAGTTTAATTTAGCACAATTTACTAAATATGTAGATCTGCTGATTGTACATTTTCTGAAAATCTGACCCATAAATTGAGCACTGTACCTTAGGGTAGCCTCCCACATCGACTACGTCAAGCCCCATGAAGTGCCCCAGACCACCGGGCATGAAGACCGCCCCAAGCCTGACCCCCATCATGGCCTCTATATCACCGGTCAGCAGCCCATTGTCCCTCAGCCCGGTCAGCATGATCCTCTCAGCCATCAGGTGCATGTCCAGCCAGCTCACGCCTAGAATGTAACAGTGGGTTTATTATGTGGGTGAAGTCGCTAGAAAATGTACAATTCACCTTCACCAATCCTCTCAAATAATCAAAATTTCAGACGAAAATAAAGTTCAAAATACAGTTCAACCTAACCAAACAGATTGCTAGAATCAATGCAATGCTGAATACACTCGAATTTACCGAATATTGACCAAATTGCAGCCTAGTTTAGCAGAATTTACTAAATGTGTAGAGCTGCCAATTGTGCATTTTCGGAAAATCTCACCCTATTTCTCTGGATATCTGGATTTCTCAATGGTGGAGAACTCAGATAATTCAAGCCACATAAATGAATTTGTATCTACAAATTGAATATCCAACTTGCATTTTAAAATGCGAGAGAACAGATCATATTTGTGAATATGGGATTGTTTGAGGTCCTTACTGTCTACCAAATCATGCATGACCATTTTTTGCTGCTGCAATTGACATGATCCCTTATGCAAAATGAAATCTGCACACTTGTAAGAATTCATCAGATTATTCTTCTACCAAGTGAAAGAAAATGCGACTCTTTCTACAATTACCTGGTTTGCAGGACTTGATGACGTCACGGACAGCTTTAAGCACAATGTCATAGAGCATCTTCTGGTTTGGGGTGAACTTGCCATTGGCTGGGAACGCGCTGGCAATGTCTGAGGCATAACAGTAATATTCCCCACCCAGATCGATCAAGCTGTACAACAAAATAAAGACATTCACTTTTCAATAGGGGAATAGCATTGCCGCCATCTTGAACCTTGATTTGCAGGGAATTATTGGACTAATGGTACAGTATAAAATCTATAGAAAAAATGCCATGTCCAGCAAGGGATATTTTTCAATGTTTTAATGTCAATATCTATATATTTTACATGTTTCCATAACACTAGTCCCCATTTTCCCATCATGCATTTGGTTCACATAGATCATTTATACAAGCTAAGATATTGGTGAAAACATTTTTGCAAATTTAAATAAAAATGTTGCAAAATATTTGTGTGTCAGATTTCTACAGAATCCATCCCAGGATGCATTGTACAGACATGCGCAGTGGCACATGTAACTCCCCTATTAGGAAAGTTTTGTGTACTTGTCAGTTTGAGACTCACAATGCAAAATTACAAGAAAATACTTAGCATCCCGTGAGAATACTTTAGATCTACAGACCACCCTTGGGACCGAAGATGTATGGTCTCATAGCAAGGTGGTCTCTTTAGAGGGGCTAATCCAATAAGAGGAAAGCAATTCGGGACAAAGAAACTGGTCTTAATAGATGGGTGTTCTCTATAGAGAGGTGGACTTGGTGCGAGGTTCCACTGTAGTTTCATTCATTCATTCATTCAGGTCTACATTATACATCAACAATGCTTCTGATATTGCATATATATATGTGATGTGTTACAGGAAGTTGCAAAATTGATATTTTTCACAGTGATTTATTCACAAGATGTCTTTGTGGGAATTCTTTCATCTATAGTGCTTAACTCTATGTGTAGCATAAATGTATGTCCCAAATTCCAAGACAGTGTATTAAATGTGTCCAAGCATTGCTGATAAACTTTTTATACTGTATATTTAGCTACTGTATACGGAAGACGAGAGTGCTCACACATGGAAAGTTTCATTTTTTAAATAGAAAATCATTTTCATTTCCAAAATCATTTTGAATTTCAAAATCATTTTCCATCTCATTTAAAAACTAAAATTCCCTTTGTTTTAAAGTATGTTTCAAAAGACACAGGCGTTTTCATTTCCGTTTTGAATTTGATTTCCGTTTTCATTTCCATCTTGAAATGGGAATGAAAATCTATGAACGAGACTTAAAACGAGATGAGATCTCACGAGATTTCGTGCACAAAATGGCGGCCCCCATAGGTGCCGCCATCTTTGATTCCTTCCTCAGGTGAAGTGAAGGGAGAGAGAGAGAAAGGGAGGGACAGAGAGAGAGAAAGAGGGACATTTGGATACATTTGGATGGGAGCCGCCATCTTGGATTGTTTATGCTTCTGTTCCTGTTCCTCTTCTCTCTTCATACTCCTGCCCCACCTCAACCTCCTCCAGGGTGACTGAGGGAGTGTGTGTGTGGGGGGGGGGGGGGGGAGGAGACGATGAGGACAGGACAGGAAGGTAGGAATGGGAGGAGGAAGAAGGAAGGGATCTAAGCAATGGAGGAAGAAGAGGAGAGGTGAAGGCGGGGGGGGGGGGGGGGGGGTAAAAGGGGAGGGAGACAAACTTTTTTTACTACAAACTTTTTTACGATTAACTATTTTTACGACACTTTTTTTACGACAAACTTTTTTTCGACCAAACTTTTTTTTACAACCAAACTTTTTTACGACCTAACTTTTTTACGACCACCTTTTTTTACGACCACCTTGATTTTGACCAACTTTTTACGACCAACTATTTTTACGACCAACTTTTTTTCAACCAACTTTTTACCACCAACTTTTTTTTACGACCAACTTTATTTCGACCCACTTTTTACGACCCACTTTTTACCACCAACTTTTTTTACGACCAACTATTTTTACGACCAACTTTTTTTGACTGACTTTTTCAACCAACTTTTTTACGACCAACTTTTTTTCGACCCAATTTTTTTTTACGACCAAGGGAGGTAGTCAGGGTGGGGAAGGAGAAGGAACATTGATAGATGTATAGGTGTGTGTGTGGAGTGGTGCAAAATTTTTTCTATGAAACCCTCTTTTTATTTTTATTTTTTTATTGAGAGTAGGGCCTATTTGTCAATCGATACAGGAACAAAGTATATAAGTAGAGACATAACAAACAGGTCAATATACACAAAATTTTGTTTTGCCTGTATACAAAAGGTAGGAAAACGGCCTCAGTCCTATAGTGAAACTAGGTCTGGTATGATTGGCCATTACCTGATTGTATAATCATAACTGTGACACATACCATACACATAGCAGATATAGGGCTAACTAAGTTAGAAGACTAAAAGAAAACTACACTTATATCAGTCATTCTCATCTCTCCTCTCCCTCTCTTCTCCTCCCCCTCTCTCTCTGTCCCTCTCTCTCTCTCTCTCTCTGTCCCTCTCTCTCTCTCTCTGTCCCTCTCTCTCTCTCTCGCTCTCCCTTCACTTCACCTGAGGAAGGAATCAAAGATGGCGGCACCTATGGGGGCCGCCATTTTGTGCTCGAAATCTCGTGAGATCTCATCTCGTTTTAAGTCTCGTTCATAGATTTTCATTTCCATTTCAAGATGGAAATGAAAACGGAAATGAAATTCAAAACGGAAATGAAAACGCCTGTGTCTTTTGAAATATACTTTAAAACAAAAGGAATTTTAGTTTTTAAATGAGATGGAAAATGATTTTGAAATTCAAAATGATTTTGGAAATGAAAATGATTTTCTATTTAAAAAATGAAACTTTCCATGCGTGAGCACTCTCGTCTTCCGTAACTGTACTAGTAATTGTCCACTAAAAATATTGCAAAGACTTGTTTTTCAAAAGTAAAAATATGACACTTAAAATATAGAAATGCGTATTGGATGCTCTAATGTTTACTATCATTGGAATCAGCTTGATCTCATCTCTTCAAATATAATGGTATCTCAAGATATAAATTTTGCAACTTGTGAGTCATTTTCCTGAAACACATCTCATACATTTTCTCATACAACTTACAAATGATTTGTGTACGAATTTGTGACATTATGCAGAAACGTTGTTTTTATCATTCGCGTAGCAAATGTTATTGTCCAGAGGTAAAGAAACAAAAAATCAAATTGTGGTATATAAAAATTGTACCAGCTTGATTACTAAATTGGGGAAGATGTTAAAGTTATAGTGAATTTGACGTGTAAGTTAGAGTGTTAACTGTAACTACTCATTTTTGTACTTCGATGTATAAGTTAAATCATAAACTATTCAACAATTAGGACTAACTGATTATTATTTCTCGACTGGGTTCCATGAGATTATCATTGCATGAAACTGGACTCAATAAAATTGTTTAAAAAAAAGAGATACCTACAGGAACTATAACAAGAACAAATCATAATAACTATCGTGAATAACTCACCAAATATCTCCGTCCTTGATGAGGGCATTATTTGGTGCTCCAGCATGGCCGTAGTAGAGCACTGCTGCATTCTCTCCCCTGTATGGTGGTAGGTAGGTCAGATTTTCAGAAAATGCACAATTGGTTGCTGTGGACACTTTGTAAATTCTGCTAAATTAGGCAATTTGGTCAATACCAGGTAAATTCCAGTATATATACTCGAATTTACCTGGTATTGACCAAATTGAATAGAAACTACATGCTGAGAATTACTACCCGTTTTAGAAGGGGAACATCTAGCATTCATAATATCTGTTATATTATTGAGAAAACACTACTGCCTGTGAGCGATAATAAGTGAATTCATCACATGAACAGAATTGAGCGGGTCCTCCAAATACACAATGAAGACGTTTTAGAAGTCCATTAGCAAAAACCACAGAACATAATCCTCAAAAACTTTGGTCATGTGACTTTTAGATGGGTTGGAAAGAATTGGAACAAGCAATTTTAACTGAGAGTGCAACTTTAATATGTTATCTTTTAATTGTCTGCATGTAATCTACTGCTTTATATTTCGATATTATTGATTTTTGACATCTTTTCTTTTCTAGTATGTTATATGGTAACCTTTAAACATAATTCAGCTTGAACAGAGAATATTGTATCTGTACACAATGTCTATTACTGAATATAAATATTTAAAACAAACAAACTAACTCAAAAGGAATTTGCTCATCATGATGTAAAACACACTCGTCTGACCAAAAGTGTGGTGAACCAGAATAAAATAAAATGTGATGTGTTTTAGGAAAATAAGTCACAAGTCGCAATAAATGGATTTTGAGAAACCATGATATTTGAAAAGATGAATTCAAGCTGATTCCAATGGTGGTAAACTTTAAGGACATCTAAGAAGTGTTTCTATATTTCATGTTTGATATATTTATGTTTGAAAAGAGCAGAACATTCCAATAAAGAGATCTTGTGAATCCCTTTGCAAAATATCATGTTGCAACTTGTGACTCATTTTCCTAAAACACATCACAAATAAGAGTTTACTCACGTGGCACAGGTACAGGTACAAGCTACATGACGCATCCCTCCATGGTTGTAGACGTAGTGCAAGAAGTTACTGAAATTACACCAACAAGTTATTATTGGATATCCAACTAGAGCTGGTGAGCTATATGAATACATGAATAACTATTCAGGCATTCTAGTAGAGAGGGCGTGCATGGTTAGGGCTCCTTAGAAGAGGAGTTTTAATCATTTCACCAGTTCAGTTACAGCTGGTCTGCAACATTAGTTGCAGTCATGGCAGTTAATGTGTTTTTACCAAGTTTACCACCAAAATACTACTTTATGAGTCAAAAATGTGTTATTTATATCAATTAAAATATGTATTGGTTCAGAATATTGCACTCATAGACCAATATTCACACTTTTGCAAGAAACTCGTTACCCTGTAAGTAGTTGACATAGTGAAACATCCTTTCCCATTATATTACATCAAACTTCAGTATAAACAATGAATTAGGAGTAGGCTATATGCTTTGTGTGTCTCTATCATTTGGACATTCCCTCCATTATTAAAAGGATTCCTACCTTTCTAGTTGGTACTCAAACATGCCTGGACGTGTTCTTCTCATCACCTAAGGATTATAAATGAAACAATTACAAGCATCAATATCAACTCTTTGAGGTTAAATAACTGTTATACAGAGTGGAGTCCTGTCGGAAGACAGAGTCTCACATCACATACACTACTTCCAAACTGAAAAGCTAGATGGCATGGTGATTGGATAGAGGGTCAGATCTTCAGAAAATGTACAACCAGCAGCTCTACACATTTAGTCAATTCTGTTAAATTAGACTGAAAATGGTCACTAATAGGTATATATCTGAATATATTTGATATTGCCTTGATTCAAACAATCTGTTTGGTTATGTTGAACTGTATTTTAAACCTGATTTATGTCTTACATTTTGGTTATCTGAGAGGATTGTTGAAGACGAATTTTTGCATTTTCTGGCGATTTTACCCTAGAAAAAAATGCTACATACCTCTTTGTGGGCCTCACTGCTGACTTTATTAGTGTACCGGAGAACCTCCTTCTCATATTTAGTCTTAATGACACGGCTGGAAAAAACAGGTTATTATGCTTTTATGATATACACATGAAATATTACAACATCATATCACATAATGTGTATGATATGATGCATCTGCTCTTAACTAAAAAACGGAATCAAATCGAAATCAACTGGGCAAACCTTAATGGGAGTGAATAGGGCAATGTATAGAGAGAATGAAATGAGGTGCTAGTAATTGAATATTTTATTGAATGGGATTGCTACGCAATCGAGTCGGATAAATATTCAATTACTAGTATCGAGTTCCAGTCACTATTTATTATATGGCCCTTGCATAGACAAATATTGATATATAAGGCTTTCTTTTCGGTTTTGAATCGTCATCAAATATTTAAAAGGTAAAAGAAAGCCCAATTCGAATTTGTATTGTACATATATACGATAAAAATATTTTTATTGCTACCCACTTATTGCACCTCTCAAATGGAATGCGCATATAATAAAAGTAATTATAGGCCTATTGTTTGAGTAAAGTTGGCTGGCGAAGCAGCTTCTATACTGTTGATGCAAGAAAAGGTCAAACTCCGTAGAGACATATATGTGACCTTAAAAATTCTTATATACTGAATCATCATTAGGAAGTCTTCTTTGTTAATCCTGTGTCTGAAGTGTCTGTGTGTCTGTGCCTGAAGTGCATAAGTAATACTCACCATTCAACCATGACGGGACGGAGGATGTCATTAACTACTGTAAATCTAGAAAAATGTAATTTACAAATTGATGTTGAGTGTAAAGTAACGAAATGATTAAGTTTTAAATCCAGTCGATAAACCCAAAATATAGGACTAATTGTGCACTTTTTCATAAAAGCATAAAAATTTGGCATGATGGTACTTTTTGATGTGCTGATCATTTTTAGCTATAGACCCAATCTGGAATTTTGTTTCTTTGGTCATGGTTGCTATGGAAACATTCGAATAAAGAAATGTGGCTTTAATAGTTACATCAGCCCCATTTATTGCAGGGGTAATATGTTTTGAGGATTGATTCCTATACAGAAATTTGGAATGTTTTGGGTACAAAATAAGAAATATTCTGTTTTTATTATCATGTTGCACATCAAAACAAAGCATTCTTGAAGATCAATTGAACTATGCCCATGAATTTATTCTAAGAATGTTCTGGTAACCACGGCAAACAGATACCCTCTGAAAAATGAGTCAACTGGACTAGGCGACCCAATGCGGACCGTAGGGCCGGAGGACCAAACCATAACAACAAATGACGGGTCACCTTTCTTCCACCTAGTGCTCTTTACTGGTATGGGGAAAAGAATGAGATTCAACTAACTCTGAAATTCCTCCTGTGGACCTCCCTTATAACTTTGTGCAGGCACTCACAACAACCTAAAGAAGCTTTGAGTTTAGAGGGATTATCATGTAAATTGTCTGACATCTGTACAATAACCTTGTTATTATTTCGTTAATAGTTTTGTGAGCCTCCCCCTCTATATTATACACAGGACCCACCAATGAATCAAGCTTTGACAGCGTATAGCCGTGAAGTCCTCACGGCTATGTGCTATACTACAAACAAACTACCAAACAGTACTGTGGCCCAAATGTTGAAGCTTGGTCAAACACTGCAAGCTAACACTGCAAGCTAACTCTGCAAGCTAACTCTGCAAGCTAACTTATACCTTACATTAGCAATAATCTCTCTCCATCTCCCTAAATCCCTTTTTAAAGTTTAACGATTATTATTTCGTTATTTGGCTGTAACTTTTCTTCTAGTTGGAATATTTTCACAAATTAAAAAGCATTATGACCCTTATGTCAAGACCTATGAAGTACACAATAATTAAAAACATTATGTGCATATTTCTTTTCATTAATTTCTAATATGTACACTCTTCTGTGTCCTTATAAGCTAGTTCCCATCACAGACTACACAAAGCTGTCCTGACTACAATATTTATTATTAACTTTCCCAATTTTGTCTATATTATCAGTAATATGTGTAGTTTATGTACAAAGCATAATAAAGCAATAGAAGCTATTTAAAAAAATTATGAATTTTCAGCCAAATGTTGACCAATTGGTGGAATTGCTCATAAATATTACTTGATATATGTTCATATAAATTACCAGGGAAGGGTTGCAGCGCTGACGTTTCACTAACTAACCCCTCTCTCATGGGATGGTGGTCACTTCACTTCACCACCTCACGGGTCACACATTGGTTTTTGTTGGTCCCAACCGGAAAAAGAACTTTTATTAAACTAAACGGTGGTCTTCATGGCAGCCGGCTATCATGCCACTCCGTTGTTTGTGTTCTGTTTCCCATGCATTATGGTGAGGGGTAGGGGTGGGGTGGGGGGTGGGGGGGATGGGACAGATAAGCCACAGCTATATGAAAACTGACAGCCTAGGAAGCATAAAAGTTAGAACAAACATCTCACTGGTGCCTGTACGCTTCTCTAGACTAATAATGGTTATTCAACAAATGTTTATGTGTCAAAGGATCAACGTGGTTCAAAATGTCCAATAGAGAGGTTCAAAAGCATGGGCAAACTATAGTATAATATTTTATAGATATCTATCTGGAATGCAAAGGGAGGGAAAAGTGTAGAATTGTGCTTTATCATGTATGACGGATAACTAATGGTCAACCATTGAGCCTTTCTCTGAATCTGAATCTAGGAGAATGATCTAAATGTTTTTAAACTATCATCCAGATATAAAATTTACTATTTGTTCTAAAGCCTAAAAATATTAACCTAATATTCTTATCATTAAGATTATGATGGATTTCAATAGAAATTATGAATGGGTTGGTTGCATGAATGTATTTGATCAGAGATATATCAACAAATAATAATACCCCCCATATTAATCAGTACAAGTAGAAGTATTACAAATGTAGCCTTTTTTAAGCCCTAGTATTAGATAGACACAGCAGTGGGCGGAAGACCATGAATATTTCTCACCCAATATACTACCGTGATGAGTCCTTATCTTAATGACCTCAACTGTATTGTAACTGACAATGTACCGCGTACATGCCTTACTGTAATATCTTTGTGTTGTCTGATGATTGCTGTATAAACATGCTAGATAAGAAATAAACAATTAGAATGATAGAATGTGGTTTGCTTACTTGTCTATTCCATCAAAACGTGCTTCTAGGCTGCAGGGATTCTTGGCTGTATTCTGCCCTTGCTGGAGATCATGAGGTTTATAAATGAATGAATTTATTAAATGAATTCACAATAGAAAAAAATTAGAAAAAATAAGATACAAATAGATCATATAAATAATGATAAAAACAATGAATGTTGATTTGTCGAATGTGTGTTTTTATCTTTGTCACAAGAAATACGAACAGGATGAGTCAAGGGTCGAAATGGTAAAATTTGGGCTAGGTTTTGGAAGACATACAGGATGCGGAAATAACTTGTCTATTTATATAATCAGAATGATAGAACACACAGATTATTTGATTAGGTTAACCTTTATAAGTGTCCGTGTCATAGGCCTCATTTAGCGCAATTTACCATTAGTCCATTGCCAGGGTGAAGTCACAAGTAAATGTACAATTAAACAGTTCGTCTAAATTTCAGACGAAAACATAGTTAAAAATACACTTCAACATAATCAAACAGATTGCTAAAAACAATGCAATCCCGAATATACTTGTGTAGTGAACCGCAGATTTGTGGGCACGAGTTTACGAAATTCCGGAAAGAATCACAAATACGAGGAGATTCGTTTGAACCTGGTTTATTTCCCAAAGGTATACAGTTACAAAGGTATTGTCACTGAAGCAAGGGTGCTTAATTTGAACAACAGAAGTATCTCGGTCCGCGGCACGGCTCGAGTCCGTAGTGTTAAGCGAAGCCTGGATCCCCTTGCGGAGGTAGTAGTATCCTCCGCCTACCGTCCGTCAGAGGGTGTCAGCAGTGTCGTCTGCACGGTGGTGAATGTCGCCCCCTGACGGAACTGGCTGGAACTGGTGGTAGTCGTCTCCGGCTCCGGTAGAAGTGCCCCCGCTGTCGTAGCCTGGTTGGTGGTTGGCGATGGTCGACAGCCTCGCTGTATTCCGGGTGGCGGACCCACTACACTTGCAATTAGCTAGTATTGACCAAATTGTCGCTATCCTGAATACTGCTATTCAACCTAGCCGCCGCCTAATGTTTAGACTTGGAACTAATCTGGACGGATCGGCGCCTGTGGCATATATTATATATGTGCCTACATATCACTACACATCACCCATGATTACCCTAGAAAACTCCGGGAGAAAACACCTACGGATTCTTATTCTGTTTGGTAGCTAAAATGGCTGGGTCAATATGGTTTTAACTGTACTTCAACTGCAATTCTCCCCACTTTCAAAGGCATATATATACCTGAAGTTCTGAAGCCATCCCAACCCTTTGCTCTCGCATACTCATCACTCTCGCACAATCGGCATCACTTGTGTAAGTTTGGGTGAACTCAGAGTAATGGTTTCTCACTCTCTCACCAGTGGCACCACCGGTAGCACCACCATAGAGCGTATAATGTGCAATACCATTGCCTACATTGGTGATGGTTTGCACATGGATTTAACACTAAAACAAAATGATTTTAATGCGACTGGCCACGGGAGGAGGGCGGGACCGCTTGGAGGATGGTGGGCAATGTCAACCTACAGAAAGAATCCATATTTATGAAAGTAAATAGCCCAAGACTTCCCCTCATTGCAATCAAATTGTAATGAAACTCTGGTGCCTCATACCTCTGGATGCAGCGCATTCTTCCTCAGCTACGTCCAGCTATGGTCAAGTGCTAGGGAGGTGGTGCCGCAGTATGGTACTGTGTGCTCCAATGCTTACAGAAAAGTGTATATTCGAGATATAAACTATTGCTTTCCCACTTAAGGCGTTATTATAAATTTAACCTCTGGCGATGGATATAGTTCTTAGCCATCCATAAAAAACAGTAAAAGTTCTAACTTACCAGTGTTAATAGCATCGATGGATTCTTCTTGGACAACACTTCGGCCATCTACAAAAAAATGGATTTTGTATTTCGTTTTACCTGCATTTTGTTTCTGTTTTTTCGTGATTAAAATTAATCACAATTTGCTAAATGCTTTAACACTACTACAAGATAACCTTATGGTATATTTATGGTTAGTCTTTCTTTTACAAGGCTGGGGGGTTTCAATTATCATTGCACACATGAGCTGTTAGCAAGGTGCAGTTCAGGGGTGCAGTTTGGTTGGTCTGAACTGCACATTTAATCAGTTTGGGCTTCCATGGTTACCAGTGACAAAGAGACGCAATCTGGTTGGTGCAGCAAAGGCCTGACCCACAAACATGTACAAATGATATTGCCTCAAGCCACATAACTTAGGCTTACCAATCCTGTTGAATTAAGCCTCCTCATCCTAAACTTCAGGCTAAACAAGTTAAATCTACTTTTTGACATTCAAATACAGTGTGTAATAAATAGCAAATGGCACTTTGTTCAGGTTCAAACTCATCTCAACATGATCAGCAAATGAGACTCACCCCTTTGGGGTTCGGCCCATTTTTTGATGGGTCTCAATCAGTTTGCGTCAGTTAGAAATGGGTTTACATTGAGCACCCCCATCCAGGGCCCCCAGCGCTACCTGGAAACAAACCTATCAGTGCCCCTACACCAGGTTTCTGGGTCACCCAAAGCATGATGTCATGGATGGGCACTTCATTGCTTCACTACGGGATGGGAGTTGATATATTTCCCCTGAACGGAGCATCGTCAGAGTTGAATCTTTGCCTCAGTCTTCAGCACTCTGTGTACAGTGTATGAAATTAACTTTTTTTCTTTGCCCGCTACGTTGGCAGGTGAAATCAGAGAGGAAGAACGAGTGGGAGAGGGAACAGGTCAGAGACAAGGACAAGGCCCACCTACACAGAAATTTACCCGCCCACTAACTACCTCACAATGAAAGAGGGAACGGGAGAGGGAACGGAAGAGGGAATGGGAGAGGGATTGGGACAGGGACAGGGACAGGGACAGGCAACACAGCAACAGGACAACACTGAACAGTGACCAAAAAAAGCATCTAAACAGGGTTCCATTTGTGGTATGAACATACTAAGTTATAGAGACAACTTGAAAGAGAAAGATAGTTGGAGAGGGAACAAGGAGAGATGAGGATGTGGGCCCCACTGTCCCACTAGCGAATCCTGTGCGTAGCACGGGTATTTGCTAGTCTCACTAAATAAGACTATACTCAACTCCTTTCAATAGGCATAGGTCACACAGAGAGATACACATGACACCGTTGACACATAAAAAATTCACCTCATCAAAAAGAGATCCTGCGCAAATGTTTTAACGAATTAAAAGAGCCCAGCTCTATATTTACCTCATCTACATAACATACTTCATCCACCTTGTACCTCTGGCGGAAATGTTCTGTAGAATGGACCCTGCAATGAACAAACACGTTTTACATTCATAGAGCTTTGTAGATAGACTCCAATAAACAAAACATCTTTAAGTCTATAGGCTTTCTTAGATAGACTGCAACTGATAAATAAAACATTTTAAAGTTTATAGAGCTTCTTAGATAGAATGCAATGTAAAACCAAAACCTTTTTTAAGGTTTCCCCTACCAAAGGCGATACAAGCACTTTTGTCTGCTGTATACGTCTGTGTGCTCCATATTTAAACGAAATTCAACTCTGCATCCTTCCACCTGTATTTCAGACACACTCGCATACACATATGCATATGCATACACATACGCAGGGATTTTATGCTTTGGCAAAGTAATAAAAAATGTTATTTCTACTCGAACTATATTTGCCAAGATGTTGAAGTTGCATGCAAGTGGTGAAGATGAATTGTACATTTTCTGGCGACTCCAGCCTGCAGCTTTAAGTTTAGTCTAATAATGTGCAGCACTGACTTGCCCATGTAGATAGCGTAGTCCTTATCCTTATCGTGACATGGAACAAACAGTGTAGTCTTGCCTCCTGTCACCTCCAGGCTGCCATAACATCCGGGTTCTAGTGTACCAAACAACCAGTGGAAGAAGGATTCCTGTAGGAATTCAATAGTAGTGGGTCAGATTCTCAGAAAATGTACAATGTTTACAAAGTTTTAAGTTTGATATTTTTATTTTGAAAAGAACAGTTTGCAACGTTTTTGGGAATAGACAATAACTAGTAAAGTAGCTAAATATACTCTATAGGATGACATTAGGATTAGGATTGCACTGTTTTGAAATTTGGTAATGTATTCATGCGACTAGATACCCCATAGATTAGAACATTCCTACAAAGAGATCATACGAATAAATAACTTTGAAAAATATAAATTATGCGACTTGTTATTTATTTCTTAAATGGGTAAGATTTCAGAAAGTGTACAATTGGCAGCTGTACACATTTAGTAAATTCTGCTAAAATAGACTGCAATTTGGTCAATACTTGGTAAATTCGAGTGTATTCGGCATTGTATTGATTCTAGCAAGTTGTTTGGTTAGGTTGAACTGCATTTTGAACTTTATTCTTGTCTGAAATTCGGGTTATTTGAAAGAATTGGTGAAGGTGAATAGTACATTTTCTGGCGACTTCACCCATGTACACATTAAAGAAGGCATTTGTAAACCAAAAGGTTAGAGTTTTGTAATTAGCAAATAGTACAAATTTAAGATGGGAAAAACTGAAGAAGGTTCCCTGTTAATAAAAAAACGGGCAAATTTAAGAAGGGTTTTTGTGAACCCAATGAAGGATTTCTCATTCAATACTAATACAAATTTGAGGTTTTCGGTAATTCGAAAGTGATACAAATTTAAAAAGGGCTTGTTTAAATCACTGTCAAATATTCAATGCTGAACATGGCATGTGTTCTATTAACGTTACACTGACATACACCTCCGTTAATTCCATGCTAATCAAGATTCAAAATGGCGGCCATGCAAATCCCCTATTGTCCAATGTAGTGAGATATCTGGTACTTTACAGAAAAATGAGCCATAACTCACAAAAAAATTGGTTTTGAGATATCATCTTATTTGAAAGATGAGATTCTAAAGAGGATTCTAATGAAGACATCAGGACTGCAAATAAGTACTTTCTATGTTTTAAGTTTGATATTTTTATTTTGAAAAGAAAAGTTTGCAATATTTGTGTGTATAGACAATAACAAGTACAGTAGCTAAATATACTCTTTAGGATGATCTTAAGATTGAATGGATATATTTAATACAATGTTTTGAAATTTGGTAATGTATTCATGCGACTTAAAGTGCTAGATACTACATAGATTAGGACACAATGAGACCATGTGAATTAATCACTCTGAAAAATATAAATTATGCAACTTGTTACTTATGAACCTGATGAAGAGCAAGTAAGCTTGAAAGTTAGCCTCAAAGAAGGCTTCGCCTCAAGTTAATGCATTCATACGCTGATGTTTTCACTGACGTGAAACGGCCCAACACCTCCGCGAATAAAATAGATCAAAAAATGTCCGAGAATTGGATGTTTTCCCGATTTTATTTCATGCCACATACCTAAATAATGATAAATTAACACGATCTAACGCTATTTTGAGGAATAAATCCTTTATTTAGCCTGATTCGCTTCGAAAACACGCCTGAAAAAAGATCCGGAAGACTGGAAACTACGCAGGTGCACCAAGAGCCGGTTTCATCCGCTTTCTTCCCGCTTAACGAAGGGGCAAAATGGCTATCTACATAATTTATATCGTTTGTCAGCATTTAAATCCACATCAACGACCAAGAATAGAACATTAGAGATTCTATTATACGAAGATTTGACTGGTAGAGAGGCAGAAATATCTTGGATTGTCGATTTTAATCGCAAAACATTTGCCGGCTCTGAAGCAAGATGGCGGGCGGCCACCCACGCCAAGGCAAGGCATCTCCCGAAGGAAATATGGAGATTTTAACAAGTATTTCATTGGAAATGGAATTTATTTTAGTGCCTGATGATCTAGGATCCTACGGAAAGGATATTATGCCTGGAATATGGAATATTTTGCCTGAATTTACTTTTGGATTATGTTACCTTTTCGCGCATGCTCGAGTTGAGGACGGTGCCTATTTCCGGCCCCCTATTTCGGGATGTTCGTTCGTTAATCAGGACGGTGCATATGTCTTCGAATGAATGTCTCGAAGGAAATCAGGATGTGTTAACTTTCATTGGATTATCATAGGAATATTGTGTTTCACTTTACTTTGGGATTATGTTACCTGTGCATTTTGGGATTCGAGGTAAGTCATTTTTCTAATAATTTTTACATGATAGGACAGTGGTAGGGACAGGGCCCGCCTCGATCTTCTCTTTGTCTGCTTTTTTTAATATTTATCGGAGCAGCTTATGGAATATTGAGTCAAGGTCTTAGTCTTCGCTTCAAATTGTTTTATTTAACAATATCTGGTTGCCCCAAACAACAACCATCATATGTTTTGAAGTGCATAGAAACGATTGAATATTAACAATTGAAAACATTTATACAGCTCTTTTTTTCTTTATGTTTAACGAATAGTTCATTCTTTGGCTTTGCTCTCAATACTCTTCAAATCCGGTGAGACGTTCACATTTGATTGGATATTAGCGGAGGATCCAACATGATAGTTGATCATTACTGCCACGCCTCCTTCAATCGTTGCACCCTGAAACATGCCCTGGGCAGCCTCCAGAATTTTAGGCTGTGATTGAGCAACTGGTACAACGGAGGTTTCTTCTTTTCTTTTCTTTGCACCTGTCAGGATGTTGCACATTTGTCTGTGTTTGTCGAAATTTGGCACACTATAGTTATTTATGCTGTTAACGTTCTTGTGTCCTGTGAGGTGGCATATAGTGTTGGGATCTATTCCTTCATCTACCAAATCTTGAACAGCCTTCTTTCTCAAGGAATGGTTTGTGATCTTTTTATCGTCGAAACCAGCCTTCACTATGCTATTTAGGAGGTTCTTTCCCATTGGTTTGTTGACATAGCATACCCGGTCTTTGAGGGTTGTGTTGGGCTTGACTCCCAGATAAAAAGGGGAATCAGGGTCTTTCATTCCCTCTGGTCGCTTGGATCGGTATAGTTTGTACAGTTCCACTGGGCATTTTTCGTCTCCAGTAGCCATCACTTTGTTTTTGTATGCCCTTGAATGCTTTTCGTCACCAGTTCTGGTTTTGGTGAGCCGCTCATTCAACTGCAGGTATTGTTCTCCCTTATCAGTCTCCATTAACTCGATGTCACTCCACCTGACATTTCTGGGTTCCGTGCAGCTTCGCATGCCGAAACTGCACGTAAATAAGAAAAATAAAGTATTTTGGAGGGTCCTTGGAGTAGAGGAACCCAGCAGACCTTTCTCCCAGAGTGTGATGGTCATGTCAGGGTTGATGGTTTCGGCCCTATTTGGCAGATTCCCTAGTCCCATCGACTTCAATTCTTTCTTTCGAGCCTCCAGGACCGCTCTACTTGAGTCGAAGACAGGGCTGGTAAATATGTCGACGACGTAATGTTTCTTCTTTAGGAATCTGTAAAGAAATGATGCATTTTTTTTAATAAATTATGAATATTCTTCGTTGCGCTTGGTCATGCTAACAATATTTAGAATATTCAGAGCAAATCAATTTATTCTATTCTTATTGGCTGGCTTATTTCCTTAGCCGACGACCAGAGGGGGAGGGGCGGGAGATTTGAAACCAAATATCTGCTGCTGTTAACTCGATCGATGAACTAAGCGAGAAAACGCCAAAACCGGTGTATTTTTCGAAATCTAATATGGGGGGGGTCTGGGTCTGCTCGACATATCAACACATAAATGTTACTTATTTCAAGCAGCGAGCGGGCAAGAGCTGCCGCCTCCACCCCTCCTCATTACCGCCAACACATCCTATCGGTGATCGGTCTCTTTTCATCGATCTCCCTCGGAAACTAATCATTATGAATATTCTTACCTTGCTATTCCTCGAAGGAAGTTCGTCAGGCTAATGGGTTGGTATAGACCCCCGTCTTGTTTCCTAGCTGTCAGAAGGAAGTTGGCTAGATAATTGTTGAGTTTCATGGGAGCCATGTCTTGTACTTCGTCCGTTTCAGGAGTATTTAAACTGAACCATAGATTAAATCTTCGCTCACATTTCTCTGTATTTACTGTAGTGTTATGGGACTCTTGCCCTTCTATATATTCGTCAAAGTACCCTTCCTCCATGAGTGTGTTGGCGGAGACATCGGCGGAGACCTTGGCGGCAAGGCTGGCAATGTTGTCTGCTTGGATGATGTCAGGGATGTCGTTATCATCTTCTTGGTTGAATTCTACGTAAAGGAATTCAGCCATTTCTTGCTCAGTTATTTCTTCCTTTTGCTTCATTTCCATCTTGATCTCTTCAAGCAATTTGAATCCCGTTTGGTAGGCTAACTCGTTCATAACGTACTCGCCGATCCAACAGGTGAGGCTGTCCATCGTGAACTGAAGTCTGAACTGAAGCGCTATGGGAACTACTTTCAGCGTGACCCAGATCCTATTATGCAATCAAAACACTAGAAACTAGGTAAGAAGATCGGCGGTGTATTGCCCGTAAGCAATATCACATCAGTTACTGACCAGCTAAACAATATCCAGAGCCTATGTTATCTCTATGGGCAGAGCATATCGAGGGTGAAATAATTAGGGGTTATTCCTTCCTCAATTCAACCCTTCCATGACCAACCCGGGACGTTCAATATGAAAACGAGTTCCTAGCTACCTTCGCAACTACTTATTTGATTTGATTTGAAAATGTTATTTATCAAATGGGGTACAGTGCAAAATATGGCAAATGAGTTGACAAACCTATTGAGGAAAACTCCATGTATTCTGGCTGTTACCGTGGAGATAGATTTAGAGTAAACTATAAGGGAACTACACAAGGATTATACATTACAACATTAAAATCATTACCTTTTTTTCTGCTGTATATAATAGTTGTTTCTATCTTTACTAGCAACCATATAGTACAGTACAGTTACACAGAGGTCAAAGAAGGAGGGGTAACCATACAATACAGTATAGTTTTACAATAAAGAAGAGATACAGTAATTTTTTGTTTTTTGTTTTTGCAAATTCTGTACTTCTTAGTTGTGACATCTGTTATAAGCAATTCATTTGTTACATTGGGAAGCGAGAGGTGGTGGCACCGTTTGTTTCATCGGGCATTTTTTTTAGACTACATCATTTAATCCACAGATGGCGCCACTTTTGTTTTTTGGGTTTTTTTTCAGATTAAACACCCTGGAAGGAGCACTGTACTTAAGGAATAACACATTACTGACAATAGTATTCCTCTGAGGTAGCAGTTGTTGTTCACCCCTTTTAAGAACACTAATTTTCTCTTCAAAATCTTCCTTCACTCTTCTCCACAGTTTTTTTTTTTTTTTAACGAGAATTGTCCGCATGGATAATTCTCAGTCATTATGGCGGGAGACTGGGATCATCTAACGTCACACCATCCTCCTACGTCACACAAGGACTGTCACGTTCAAACAGACGTTCTCTCACGCCGCCATATTCCCTCTTACATCTCGGGAAAAATTTTGATGAAAAATGCAGTGGAAAGTATCGCTGAAACTCAGCGTTCTTCTAGGTCGGCTGCATTATGTTCTATATAATAATATCATCCTTAGTCACGAAAAACGGTGAATACCATTAATAAAGTTATTAGTCATAACAATATCAGCAGTGTTATTAAGTTCATACAAGTTTATACAAAACGGAACAAGATGATTAGAGAAATAATGTAAGATGAAAAAAATGTTACATATCTATACAGTAAACATTATCAATTGAGTAGTTACTTTACACGGTTGGCCCGGATCATTTAAGAAGAAGGAGCATCACCTGACGGAAGGCACAGTTGTCAAAGTTTGTGTCGTATCTCTTGAAGGAGTTGCCACCTTGCAGCAAGACTACCGCTCCCTCTGGTGTTTCCCCTTGTAGTGTCAGCGCCTCACACAGGCGGCGCTGGTTGAGGCGGTGGAGGGCCATGGGTACAGCCAGCGTACGGGGACCCATGCTGAAATACGACCTGTGCACACCATTCTGTTAATACATTTATTCTATTTAATGATATTTGGTCAGATTCTCAAAAAATGTACAATTGGCAGGTCTACACATTGAGTAAATTCTGCTAAATTAGGCTGCAATTAGGTCAATACTAGTATAAATTTGAGTATCAGCAATGCATTGATTCTAGCTATCTGTTTGGTTGTGTTGAACTGTATTTTCGTCTGAAATTTTGATTATTTGAGAGGATTGGGGAAGCCCATGGGTGCCCATGTGGTCAGTATTTGTTATGGCATCCCTCGCCTCTAATTGGTTACTGCTGTTGAGCATAAGTAGGTCGGCGAGAGGTTAATTGCATTATACATGTTCCTCCGATGGGTCATATGCTCTCCCACTCCCTCTCCCGTCCTGCTCCGTTTCCTGTTCCCTCTCCCAATCCCTCTCTCTCTCCCACTCCCTCTCCCTCCGGCTTTCACTGTGAGGTAATTAGTTGGCAGGTAAATCTCTGATTTCACCCACCAACTTAGGGGGACAAAGTTAATTTAACACATTGTACAGACTGCTGAAAGCTGAGGCAAAGAAAGAGAAGGGGTGAGGGAGGGAGACAGAGAGAGACAGACAGAGAGAGACACAGAGAGAGATACCGAGAGAGAGACACACAGAGAGACAGAGACAGAGAGACAGAAGAGGTTTGGACTGTGAGAAAGACTACTAAGACTGCGAGTGTTAATCCGAGGTGGGGAGTAGAAACAAAGACAGGACAAACCTGATTAAAGTTTTGCAACACAAATTCTGAAGGAGGAGGAGTGAGGAAAAGGTTCCCCATGCGTGCTTTCCACTATAATAATATAACAGTACAAACACAGTAAATACAGTGTTGTGGCACACAGGTCCACCTGGTGTAAAACATAAGCTGTATAGAGTGATCCGTATAGGTTTTCAATAGGAGTAGTATATGGAAAGTATTCCTTCCCTATAGCAATACATAGATGGAAGCTAGCTAGGGTTTGGTGAGTCGAACTTTTATCCATCAAGGTTGCATTGATTCTAGTTGCATCATAATATATAGAGTATGTAGTATGAGTGTATGATATTATTGAAAACATTTTTGCAATTTTTCATGAAATTGTTGCTAAATATTTTAATGTCGGATTTGAACTGAATCTACCGTATCCCAGGATGCACTGTCATAGACATGCGCAGAGAGACATGCGAAATCCCCTATTAAAAATGATGGACTGCATGGGTAGAGTTATAATAAGATTCTTGTAATGTGTGTATTTTGCAAAAGTTTTGGGCCGCAAGGGTCTAATCCACTAAGCCGATTCTCATGCTATTTTACGCTGCAGAGAATTCTTTTCCACTAAATTCTGCGAGAACCACATGAGAATCGGCTTAGTGGAATAGGCCCCTTTAGACACCCTTCATCAGTTGAGATTGTAGTTTGACATCAGAGATTTCTTGATTGAGGTACACTTTAGCATAGTAGTGTTTTCCTGTTGGATGTTAGATTAAGAACACCAACTGGTTGTCAGAACTGTTGGTCTATATCTGTTTCCTGATTTTATACTATGCCCTATGATGGTCTATGTGCTAGAAAGTAGCTAATCTTGACCAGTATCTGTTTCTTTTTGTTGTTTTCTATTATTTATATTGCTTCGTATGACTTAGATGTACAGCTATAACTGAGAACAGTGTGTAAATCCATAATGTTTGGCTGAATAAAAATAAAACTTACTCAGACTTGTGGTTGTCCATGGTAAAGTTCAGTGGTTCAGGTATGACCGTGTTTAGTGGATGGTGGTGGCTGACTGACTTATAACAACTGGACGGTGGTATATGATGCTCCTATATGAATATATAGACACTCCCCACATCCGGGCTTCCTGAGCCAATAGGGGACTTGCATGTGCTACAGCGCATGTCTGTTAAAGCTGCATGCTGGGATACACTTTATCAATACCACCCACAGCCCCCACCACTGACAAGTATTATATATATCAAGTTTTTATACAAGTATCTGTCATCTTGCTTCACTGTGCCCCTATGTTGAACAGCCTGTGTGGCAGGGTAAGGCAGACGTGTGGGATGTTTACATAGACAGGGAGCCCGCATTTCAATGTGAAGAGAGTCAATACATACATTTCAGACAAATAACAGGTTCAGCACATGATTCAATAAAGTTCAACACTGAAGAAGGAGACAACCCATCTCCGAAACATGTATGGTCGTGAATAAATAAACAACAACAAAAAAACTTTATCTCTCAGTGTCTTATTGGGTATTGTGTCTATCTTATACCATCCTAAAGTTCAACATAACCAAACAGATTGTTTGAATCAGGACAGAATAAATTGAAATGACTATGTGAGTTGTGTTATACTTGATTACAAAAAATTCAAGAAGAAATAAGCACTTCTAAATTTTGCTTGTTTTGAAGTCATATGACGACAGATTGGTGGATAGACTATCCACCAATCTTTCACCACCATTTTTATGCAATGTAACCAACGTCTTGGGCGATATTTATGCAAAAAATGGGAAAATAATCTTAAAAATCAGTAACCCTATGATATTTTGAATCTAGGTAGTTCAGTAACTATGTAAGCGACCGTGTGCATACATTATTAATTCCTTGAACATCATTTAGTAATAGTTACCCGATTTTTATACTAATTTATTATATATATATGTAAGAGACATCAGTCTATTGAGTAGATAAAAAACAATACACAAGAGGCAAATATGAAATACAAAGGAGTATAAAGGAATGACTCACATATAATCGCATAAGTGGTCAAGAAAGCTGGTACTGCCCACTGGGCTAGTACAGGTGTACTAACCTCAGCGGACAGCACCACCACACAACATGAGTGGACATTGCATGTCCCATACCTAAATACATATTATACCCCAAACCCACTACAATACTCCCCCTTTATTAAAAAGAGTTTAACATCAATATAAACTCGGCACACGGCAACAACACAAACATAAACACACCAGAGACAAAAATCTTTAAACAGTAGAACCTTCGAACAGTAAAATACATAAATCCGAACCACTCACACACATCTGTAGAAGCAAAAATCTTGTGAATACATAAAGGAGCATAAGGTGTCCTCACTACTTTTACAGAATCCAGTGAAAGAGGTTTTTAGCACGGAATATAAAAAATGAAGTCTGGTAGAAATTCACATTCCTCCTTCTGAGAGAATGAGAAAAACACAACACTGTTTTTAGTTCTCCTTCTGAGAAAAATATAGCGGATAAGAATGTCTCACTTTGTTTGGTGTATACAAAAAGAACTCGGGTCCGTATCCAAAGGGAAGTTCGGGGGAAGAAAAGATGTCTGAAGAGGCGTTGCTCGATGCTGACACAGCGGAGGGTTGACTTGTTATGCTGCATCAGCGGAGGCTTACAACTGCGAAGAGCAAGCTAGGCTTGGTCCATGGCGTTGTCCTTGTCCGAAGCTTTAGGCGGGTCGGCCTTCTCCTTGTCCGAGGACTTGTCAGCAGGCGCAGAGGGAGCTGCTCCACCACCCGGAGGCAGGGGAGAGATGACAGCTTCAGGAGTCCCGAAAATCTTGCCTGGATGGTACACACCATCGGTTGTCCTGCTCACCCTCGGCGGAACAGTCCGTGGAGCAGCCGCAGGTTTGATTTGCGCCAGCAACCTGGTTAACAGTTCATACTGTGCTGCGTCCACACTTACTGCCTCGCCGGACTCGGACTGAACCGAAGTGCTTGGAAGAGCTACTCCGGACTGGGTGGACTGGCCCACCCCATCAAAATTGTCCCTCTGATCCAGATCCTCAGGCATTGAAGACCTGCCACACTCCGCTAACTCGCCCCTAAAGCTGGCGTTTTCCTCAGTTAACTCGCGGATTTCGCCATCCTTTTTCTCGGCTGAAGCGCGGAGGGCTTGGATCAGTTTAGCCTGGGTACATATCGTTTCTCGGAGGGTGGCTACTTCTCCGATGTGCTTCTGCACTTCCTGCAGTTGACTGAGTGGAGCAATCAGTGTTGTCAAAGAGGTCAACACCTGCTGCTGAGCTGCATCCGATGCTGCTCGTAAGGTCAGCAAACAGCGCTGCACCTCCGCAGTGGCAGTCTTCACCAGCTGGTCGGTGTTCACTGCCTCAGGTAGCTTGGAGGCCAGTTCTTCTGCCTCCTTTTGTGCTTTCCTACCCCTTTTAGCGGCCGGCGGGTTAGGAGACACCAAGTCCGCGGAGCCTGAGCGTTCGCGCTTCTGGGAGTCTCCACTCCTCTGTCCACTCCTGCTGGAACTACTGCTGCTGCTACCCTTCGATCTGTTTCGGCCTCCGGCTTTGCCCTTACTGCTGCTAGCATTACAAGAAGCACTGGTGGCAGGAGAGGAGGTAGCTTCCTTCTCTTTAGCAGCTGCCCTGGAGGCAGACTTCGTGACGGACTTCAACCGCCTCATCACCCGAAGGTGCTGCGCTGAACAATAAGTCATCCTCAAAAACGCCGGATTGTTCACGATTGAGGGAATCACGTTCACCGCCTTCCCCAAAGCCTTCTCCCTGGACTGGTTATGTATCACCGATTCCCCATTCATTAGGTGTTTGACCAGCTCAACCCGGCGATCCAACACCTGGGAGCAGTTGGGGTAGGGGCAAATCCAGGCCTGGCAAGAAGGGGCATGCACCTCACATAGGTGGCGAAAGAACCTGGCCCGGGTGCTGTAGGCCCTCACACCCTTCTCGTTGAGACGAGGCAAGTGGCAGACCATGAATGGGCACGGGAAACCTGGCTGCCACAGCTTGTGGACGCTGGTTAACTTCCCAAAGGTACCAGGGTCAAGGCTGTCTTCTCTCACGAGTTCTGGCCAGAGAACTTCTTCGTACTTGGACATTTGATCGTCGGAGAACTCTCTGTCCTCGGAGTCGGACTCCAACGGTGCCCTATTACTGGACCCAGGTTGATCCAGAGTAGGATACATAGGCACCAACTCCGCCTGATCCATCTCCGCCTTGAACTTCCCCAAAGAACCCATGGCAGACATCTGCTTTCGGCGGGCCTCGGAGCGATGCTCGTGCTCACATTTCAACTTAGGAACTTAGGAAGCTGAGACATGCCTTGAGAGGCTGAACCTCTGCTGCGTGAGGTGCTAGCTTCAACAGTGGAACTAGCAGAGTCAGAGCTAGGCTTGGCTTTGGTGGACCTAGACGACTGACTGCGGCCTCGGATCTCGCCAGACTTGGAAGAAGCCTTCCTAGCAGGGGAAAGGGAGCAGGAACGAGAGCGGGTAGCCAGAGGGGACTGATCTAACCCTCCTTCCACTGACCCAGCTTTCTTTGGGGCCGGTTGTTTCCTTGGGCTCCTTCTCAGAGGTAGCACCTCCACCTTGGCTGAGGAAGCTCAACCCGAAGCTCTGGCAGACCGGTTGTCCTTGGTAGGTCGGGCGGCTTTTCCACAGCTGGCTTGCCAACTTCGGAGTGCTTGCCCGACGCCACCTTGGTCTGCTGGTCTTTCAGAACCTCAGACTCATTTTCCTTTTCTGCAGGCCTGTCACCTGTCTCTTCCACATCCATATCGACTACTCCGTCCGCAAATGGGGCTGGGGGTGCAACTTCACCCTCCCTATCATCCGCAAGGATGAGTCCATCCAGGACTGCGGCTGCCTCCGCATCCGTCAGCAGTTCTCCTTCAGACTTGGACAGTCCGTACTCATCCGCTTTCTGGTTGGCCATTTTCAGGCACAAAAAGGCTGATCACTTACTCTGCAAACACAAGGAGAGAAATCAGTCAAACAGTAAGGCAAAACTGATTACACCACAGATAACCCACTTCGGACACGTTTCAGACTTACAGAAAAAGTCTGGTTCTTCTCCTCACCAGCCTAAACATGGCGAGTCCGAAACCTACTACCGGCACAATTACAATTTGGTTTCTAACTCCAATAACACACCAAGTGCACATAGTTGTGTTACTTTGAGTTTCACCCACATATAACGCCGGGACTTGACAAGAATCGGTTTGCTTAGCCCATTGAGGGCGGGCTGATGCCTCAAGGCATCAACATCAAAATGGCTTAGTGGACGGGCTGATGCCTCAAGGCATCACACATAATTTGGCCCAGGGGACGGGGTGATGCCTCAAGGCATCAATTTTTTATATAAATTGAAGGGGGCATAACTTAATAAAAAATGAACGGATTTTGATGAAATTTGAAATATATGTATACAAACACATTAGAAATATTTTTATAGGTGTGTTGTCATGGAGACAATAATGATGACGTCATAACTAACATATGTAAATGCTGGAAAGTGAATTTGGAGCAAGGTTGCCCCCATATTGCACCCAATTGAGACCCATTATTTTAATTATTGAAGACCAAATTCTAGAAATTATGAAAGAATATGATCAATAACTGTTTACACCTATTAAACGATGTACATATGACACATATTATTTGAAGAAAATATTCCTAAAGTGTTTTTAATCCCTAAACCTCATGTTAAACACCCGTCCTAAAGCCCAAAAAGGGGGAAAAGGGCCCCCGTCCACCAGGCAAAAATATGTGTAAACTGCCCCCGCCCTGAATGGGTTAGTCTAGGAACACACAGCCCATTCATTCGCTAGACAAAACAACCTCTCTCCGACCCCCACCTCGCTCCTTATGAGGGTCCTACCGCGTTTCCCGAGTCCTTGGTATCAGACTTGGGAACCAATCTGAGAAGTGCTAGTCACTTAGAGCAACCTGAAGCATGGTGCCCGTCCTCACCACAAAACCAGCAACCTCCACTTGGTTTCCACTGCCTGAATCTGCCACGCCCACCTCCTGAAGAGGGAGCAGAAGTTCCAGCCTTAGGCCCGGTTTTCTTAGCTTGCCATGCTTGCAACGCCTGCACAATCACTTCTCCGATATCATCCGAAATCACAGGCTCGGATTTTACCTCGGAAGTACTTTCAAACAGTTCAGTTATCTGAGCTATGGCTTTCTCTCTCATTTTCTTTCCACCTAGCCCGCCAGGAGCCGCAGTCACAGGTGGGAGCATAGAGCTGAGGGGCTCAACACTAGTCTCTTGGATACTTGCGCAGTCAATATCCTGGGTGCAATTCTCATAGACTTCCAACCAATGGGCGCAATCATTCAGATCATGCGGCTGTTTAAACCGGATCCAAAGAGCCGTTTTCGGGTCAGATAATCCTTTCAAAAAGGTCCGAATACCCATAGTGCGTGAAGTGCTATCTAGCACAACACCAAAAGCATAGCGGGCCCTCTTGGCCACTTCGTTAGCAAATGCTCTTCCGTTCTGGCGAGGAAGTTGAAAAACTCCGCCTCCCTCTTCTCCCTAGAATGCTCTCCGAAGTTTGCAGCCATATGCGCAACCATCCCCGGGAGATTCACACCTGGGGGCAGATCCCCCAGCTCAGCGACTTGACGTCTACAACTGCTTTTGAGTTGCCTCAAAAACATGTTGTCAGTCCAGTTGTGAGCTTCTGCTACCACCTTCATTTCTGCCAGGTGGTGATTCCATGAATCTTTCGTGGAGTCCCACAGTCTAATTGTACCTAGACGTGGGCCGACATGCTCCTCATCCGTATAAAAGGTATACGAGAAATGACTGTCAGATGGTTCTGGTCCATAATACGTTAGGCCCTGAACCAAAGACTTATTGTTGACTGGAGCTCTCTGCGAATCTGCCTGAGACATAGTCAGGGACTGCATACCCTCTGGTATGCTTACTGTGGTAGTCCGAAGCCCAGCAGCATCAATCGATGTAGTTGATCGACCAACTATACTGGGTGCAGCAGCTACTGGCGCAGTAACGACCGGAGTAACAACAGTTGGAGTGCCAGCCACTGGTTCCTTGCGGACATAAGTTTCATTGACAATATGACCTCTAACATAAGAGTCGGATTCAGCAGCAACCAGCCTCTTAATGCTAGACATACCGCCTAACGCAACTCCCTTTCCCCCAACTTCTATAGGAGAAGACTCGGCCACAGCAGCAGGCTCCTTTATCGTAACTTGCCTCTGAGCTCCAAAGCATCTCGGAATCATCAGCTTATACGAATCTCCCTCCTGATAACCAGGACCAACATGAGTATCCGCAAATGTGGATGTCACTGGCTGGGCTATCTTCAGGGGAGTCAAAGCCACCCTTTCCGCCATGGCTGCTTCTGCCTCTGCTTCTGCCATCTGATTCTGTAGTCTTGAGAAATCATCTACCCGCAAAGCCTCCATTCTCAATTTCTCGTTTTCCTCTTTCAGCTGTCTGGTGGCAGCTGTAGCTTCTCTAGCCACTTCCTCCAGAGTACCCTGTAAGTCAGAATTCTGTTCTGTCAACTGGTCTACAGAGTTCCTCATTAAGATAAACTGCTGGTGGGAGTGTTATGTAACATTAAGTAACATTGTGTAACCTCATTATATTTATATTATTATTAATTATCACCTATTATCACATTACTTAAAATCGCTAATTATACTTAACTAGCTAGGACTGTGCAAGTCTACTTATACATGCTATGCCATGGATATTACGTAAGGGCTCTGCCCACTCATTATTATGCATGTAACCTCCTGGAGGAGGCTGTATCTGAGATTACCATTAAACAGTTGCTTCGTTCTTCTCATGAAGATCAGACATTCGTTAGTCTTCTTCTATTAGATCATTACACTGGCGGACAACCCGCTCGATCTTGGACATAGAGATTTCTCTCACAAAAGCGAGTTCATTTGCAATTTAAAACATGTTTTTGAGCTATGGAAGAGGACGCGAATACGCCTGAGTTGGCCTTGTTTGACAAGATAAAACTGTTGAGCGTTTAGCAGCAATACCCCAGGCTATAGTCACGAGAGGACAAAGAAGAGAAAATCGAGGAAAAATCTTGAACCAGCAGCCGAGGCAATTGGACTTTAATGAAGACCCATACGAGGTGCCTCAGGAGATGGAAAATGTTCCAGACGTGAATGTAAGATTGATTCCTGAAGCAATTCCATTACCTCCACCACCAGTTCGAGAAAATCAGCAAGAAGAGGTAGTGAATAACAATATTAATGTGGACTTAATTGACGAAGTGATCAACAGAAATGTACAGCAATTGGCTGGAAATATTATTGGACACGAGCAACAAATAGAGAACGTGTCAGACGACGAGGAGCAGCTTGTTGAAGACAAGCAAGATCATCAAGAACAAGTTGATCTTAACCTAGGGGAAGGGCAGGAGCCTGACCCAGCCGAGGAGGCAGATAATCCAGTTGTGAATCAACAGGCACAAGCTTTACAGGAAAATCAGCCACAGGTCGGTTTAAACGTTGATAATAATA
Organism: Sthenelais limicola; assembly: GCA_942159475.1. Lineage (NCBI taxonomy): Eukaryota > Metazoa > Annelida > Polychaeta > Phyllodocida > Sigalionidae > Sthenelais > Sthenelais limicola. The sequence continues at coordinate 24,326,294 of OW804101.1, forward strand.
TTGAGGGGAATGGTGCAGAGGAGAACCAGATTGTGGAAGGGGACTTGAGTAATCAGAGAGAGAGAGTGTTAACACCTAGACTACCAACACCTCCTTCTCCGAGGGTTAATCCAGCTAATCAGGTTAATCAAGCCAATCAAATTAATCAGGGACCTTATTACCCATTTGAGACCCCTGGTTTGAACGATAACTTTCAGACCCCCTTGCAAACTCCTGCTAAACCGACTCTGAATCAACTGATTCAACAAACACAGAGGCCTATACTTAAAAACTTTCCACAGGCCCCAGTGTTTAATGTAAATGGACCTAGACCCCCTGTGATAACTAATACCCCCCAGTATGTACAGCAACAAATTCCACTTAGGAGAGATCTGTATCAGAATTGGTGGGATATGGCTAATAGGCAGGGAGGTGTAGGGGAAGTGCAGGCAAATCAACATGGTTTGCCTTCCCCAAGGAATCCAGATAATGGACAGAACAATGTGCAGGACGATGGAAATACTGGTATTTACGAACAATTTTATACCCCCTATCAGTATGCTCCACCTCAGGGACAGTATCAACGATATGGTGAAAATGTTTATCAGCAGGGACAAAATTTTGTGCATCAACAAGCACAAAATACTGTTCCTCAGCAGCCTCAATATGTTGTTCATCAGCCACAACAAAACCAAGTCCCAGATCCGAATATTAATGTTCATCAAGCTCCCCAGCCAAGGAACATTGATCAAAGGAACCAAAGAGGACAGCAAAGACAGGGAAGGGGAAGAAATACCCCTCCACACAGACAAGTACCTAGGCAAAATCAGCCTAGGAACCAGACTCGTCACCAACAAAATATTCATCTACCAAATGTACAGCAAGGTATGTACAGGCCCCCACCTCCACCCTATGGTCAGCATCTTTATGACCTGGTAGACAAAATAAAGAAGATGAGACTGGACCAAACTGCTTTTCTGGATGTGTCCCTAAGAAGGCAGGCAGAGGCTACTGGCCTCACTTCGACAGCTGCATTGTCGAAACAATATAGAAAGCCTCCCTTGGTGTTCGACAAGCCCACAGCTATGAGACCTGTGAATGAATTTTTGACGAATTTGAGGCATTTACAGTGCCTATTCGCGAAGATAACCAGCTTATGGTAACCACTTTAGTCCAGTATTTGTCGGGGAGGGCTAAAACCTTCTACAACCAGATAGTCGGTGTATATGGCGATACGATACCCTATAATCGCATTAAAACCGATTTTATTGCTAAGTTCAGTAAACTTCCCTTGGCTGAAGTATTGAGAGATTATTCTCACAGGAAGCAGGGGAGGCACGAAAAAGGTTATAGATTATGACAACGATATGTTAACCTTGCTGTCCAAGGCAAATGTTCCATTACATGTACAGATCAGATTTAATGTTACAAATCTGAGACCAGAATTGGCTGGAAGAGTGGCTTCAGAGTTTCCAACCACTTTTGATCAAGCCTCAAAAATAGCAGCGAAACATGAGGGAATGATAGCTTCTGACAGGGCCCCAGTGAACATAATGTTGCCTCCCAAAACATATGCTGACCAACATGGATAAAATTAGATCCAGCATCTTCTTCCAACACTTTGGTTCTTTTAATATATCCAAGAAGTCTTTGCACTATGTATTACACTTTAATGGAGTCAACTACCTTTAATAAGATGGGTGTTCTAGCTGTTAAAGTGGCTAAGATAGTTAAAATGAGTAGTCATGGAATCGTGTGAAACTTTGTCAGTGTAATCATATATGATAGGTATAGCAATATCTGAAGTATTGAGTATCAGCATTGCGTTTTCATTCAATGATTAGTGAATATGTGTAATGAATGGGTTAGAACCTAAACCCATGTCAAATCCATGAGGAAATGGTTTTGGAGACCAGGAGGTGCTGCCAGATTTAGCCCTGGTGGCAGAATGCCCTTTGTACTGATCAATGCCGACCTGGGGGTTACATAATTCCAGATGTCATCCCAACTGACAGTTTGAATATTGGATTGGCAAGCAAAAACGATTTTGCTCTCTATTTTACCACATATCTGATATAATATGAATGTTAGAGTTTTGATATCCACAGGAGTTATTTAGGAGGGTAAGGTGAATGAAATACTAGAAAATGAAGTAGAAATTCCGTTACTCGATAATCTAGCCAGCAACAGTGAGAAGTGTCACTTTAACAGGGGGATTGAAAACTACTGATTATAGAGGCAATAAAGAGGCACTGTGTTGTAGTTGTCTTCAGTGAGCCTAGATGGCAGCACAGCTATTTTTGCTTGCACCATCTAGCTTCTATTACAGACACTACATATTAGAGATTCATATAGGCCTACAAAATTCACTTCTCCTGGGTGTTTTATAATATATTCAACATGTGATTTGCTTGTAATATATGTTGCTATTAAATGCCTAACCTGTGCCCAAATAATGGGTTGGCTATGACTCCTTACATAGTAATTACATGACTTTGAATGTTTTAACCCCCTAAAATTGAAGTGAAAAATGTAAAGTTGCCAATTTCTGTCTGGCAATGTAATAGCATAAATGTAAAGAACACCTGAACAACTTTTCATGAGAATTTGAGGACATTTGTTCTCAAGACCATATATCATAGTCTTACTTTTGTCTTACTTCATTTTCCTGAAGTTATATAAAGGTTCTCAAAAAGGCCCCGCATTTGGTATCTGGGTGGTTGACAGGAATGCCTATGAAGACCCACTTTCAATTTTCTAATGTTGTAGAGGAAAATGGGATTTTTTTTTTGTATTTCTGGTTTTTTATCAAGGTACTCAAAAGTCATTATTTTTTGCTGAAATGTCTTGTTTTGCTGAAATGTTCTTCTATTATATTCAAGAAGTTTTTGCACTATGTATTACACTTTAATGGAGTCAACTACCTTTAATAAGGTGGGTGTTCCAGCTGTTAACAGGGGGATTGTGAATTTCTGATTATAGAGGCAATCAGAGCCCACTTACTTGATTTGAATACAGCTCAGTGATATGAAGCATATCACTGAAAATGTTATCATTAAATAAATGTTACATTCTAGAACATAAATAATTGCCTTACCCCATAAAATATACATAAAATGAGCCATTTTGAAGAAATTTCAGTATATTATCAGTTGCTTAGCAACCATACATAGCCTAGCACTGTGTGGATGCTGTACCAAATTTCATGCTTTAGTACCAATTTGAACAATTCTTGCATTTTTTTGCACCAATCTACCTGACTATTAAAGAGTCCTCCCAGATCCCAGCGGGCTCTTTCATAAAAGAGTCCTACCAGAAGTCTCAAAGAATACACTTGGAATTCAGGTCTGCATTCCTTGGAAATATGAAGTCTGTTCTAACCAATGCTGGTGAATAGGGGCACAACATCAAGTGGAGGATAAGTGAAACTAGAATGATAGCAAAGTGTGCTAATGCATACATGCATCTAAGTGAACTAATGCATGCATTCTTGTTTGGGTTAAAGGATTTGTCATGAGACACACGGTTGTCATGAAACGTCCTCATGACAGACATTATGGATCCACAATGGAGCTTTAAAACTACCCAGCGCACAAATCATATTTGGCTTTGAAACGTTCGCGGGGCCGGTTCGTGCGTCGCCGATGCAACCCATGTCAGGCTTTACTATATATATAGAACTGCAGCCAATGTTAGGCGTGAACGCGCGGCCGGGGAGGCAGAATGGTAGCGCTGTCATTGGTGCGTGCTCACGCTGGTCAGGCCGCGGTAATTTAAAAATTGTCAATGCTGTTTTAAAGCATGTTTCTGCGATTCAGTTGCAGTCCTAACAATTTGAATGGTAGGTTTCATTAAACAATATCATATTAAGAGTATTCGGCTCTTAATAGCCTACTATTGGGCGAGCGTGTCATTAGTTTATCCCATCATTCTTGCTGTGTATGTGCACCGTTGCTTGCCTGTCCCAGAATCAGGTGGCGTGTATGAGGGTGCATTTGATTGACAGCCAAGCAGCGACCAAGCCACCTCACACTTTCACAATACAACAATAGGGGTGGTTTAATATTGAGTGTTGCAACATCAAATAGAAACAATGCACAAATGAACTGTACATTAGTTTAAAACTTATGATGTATTTTTAAATACATGATGTAGAATATTTATGGTCCATAAATGCAACATCCCATTAACCTGGGTTGTTAAAAAATAAAAGAATGTGTAAATGCAAACCAGTCAATCATGACGCCACCTGGTGAAAACAAGTCGATCTAATCCTGTGGCTTGTTACATAGCTAACATAAAAAACTAAACAGATTTCAAATGTGTCTTCCACAAGATATATGAACGCTCTTAGTTCTATGAAAAGTATGTATTCCAACACTGGATATTGAATGTTTCTGCGTTTCTAAGGTAATCCTAAAGAATTACATTTAATTAGTTTACTTGTGATTTGGAGATGGGTGTTTCATATATAGTTATAGAAACCACTGAAACATATCACCATATGGTGATGTATTTATAGTACAATGTTGGTATTTTGGATGTAATATAGTACACCTTGTCAGCTATCTAGGACAGCTTTATATTAATTATATCTCTGGATAAACCATATCTGCAAAGAGATATAGGTAGAGTATAAATACAGTAATATATATATTATATTTCATGCATTTATTTTATTTTATATTTATCTTTTACATGTCATTGTTTCATAGCCAACAAACCTACCAGAATACAGACAATAATGAACACAAAAATACCCTGACATAAACAACTATATATATGTGCCACTATAGACTCACCACTCTGACACCCATACTCATCAGCACAGAGCGTTCTGGCCGCGCTAATGCTTTAAATCAAAACAGCAAGCCTCCATACAGCTACTGGCCAGTAGCTGGTGGTAAAATAGTAAGCAATGCAGAGCGTTCCGACCACGTAAACGTTTTAATACAAAAGAGCGTGCATGCATTTCAGTGGCAGGGGTAGGGGGACAGCCCAGCGGCCAAGAGCGGTGCACGCAGTGGTAGACACTGCCTGCATTCAGGCCGCTGAGGTTTCCTATTTGGTCGCGCTACCCTGCTGGCCTTGTGTGCGACAGGTATATGCACTGTGTGGATGCTTTCCCTAGTTAACAAATCCAGTAGTTTGTGGATAATTGTGATTATATATTCATGAAAATACAAAGTTACTGGGTGGTCAAAATATAAACAGGTTCAAAACACTGCCTTTATCCCACATTTTGGATCAATATTTAACACAACCTTGTAAGATAAAATATGATAAATCAGAAATTGGGATCCTCTTCCTGACAATATTGATCAGATATGTACAGCGTCTATGGAGGGAAAAAAATTGATTAATTAATAATATGACAAGGTGATGTAATGAGTGGGCAGATGACAAAGGTGAAAGAGGTTAAAGAGGATGAAGAGATTTAGATTGCCTGTTGATAATTATGTTTATTTAGTCATAAACATCACCTCAGTAACTTACAGTCTTCTTAGCTTATATAGATTTAGTTAAAATAGGTCTGTATGGACAAATAGAGTATAAATACAGAGCTGTTGACCTAGGGAACAATAGTTAGTAGATCACAAGGTATTTATATATAATCTGAGGTTACAGTAGCAATTGAAACAACCGTATATCACACGAATTGACTAAAATCACAACTTTGACCTTCCACATGGTGACCTTGACCTTTGTCAAGGTCACGAAGTAAGTGCCTGCAAACAGCCCTTACATATACCGTTCATATTGTCAAGTTTGGTATCATTCCTGACAAAAGGATACAAGTTATATTCTAAAAACCTTATTTTGAAAATAATTATACCCTGTTACCATGGAAACGCATATATTTTCAAAACAAAGGGTGATTTCACTTGTGTCTTTGGATAAAAAGATTTCTATGACCCTAAGGTACATTTATGCCAAAGGGGACATTTGTAGCATGACTTGAAGTATAAAGTCACTTAACCTACCCACTATTATCCTGACAGGAAAGCTTGAAGATAAGGATCAGTTGAGAGTCAAATACATAATTATCTAAACAATAATGATCTTAAACCTCCCTTGGACTGATCTCCCTATGACCAAATCCCTGATCTGAAGTATATCATAGCAGTGTATTACTGGAGGTTGAATGCAACCAATACAACAGTTGACATAATGGTGATCAGCAGGATTGCCATAACTAAGAAGAATCTATCCAGTACTTCACTGATATGTTTCCACTCCTCCATCTTCTCCTGATGTTCATCATGCACCTCCAGCTTCCTTGTTATTTTCCTCAACTCCCACAGGATGGCATGGGAAACGTCCTGCTTCTGCACATTTCTATGCTTGGGTTCAGGACTTTCTTGCCTTTTCTGTGCATTTTGACCATTCTCCACATATTCACTATTTAATTCATAGGCGTGACTTTTACTTGCTGGACATTCTCCCTAAAAGATTTGGTAAATAAGGTTGTTATTTAGGTCTAATGAAATTGCAACTTATATACACACCCATGCTTTCGAGAATATGCACCTTATGTCAGGAAAATGTTAACTTTGGGGAAAGCTTTTTTTAATGATGTGCCATCAGAGGTGGTTATATTGTAAACTTTAATTGAAAGAAACATTGGCAACTTTAGTTTGAGTGCGAAGAAATTGATAATTGAATTACCTGTTTCACATGCTTACACACAAGCTTGGCGAAGGCTCTTAGCACCAGAAGTTTAAGCCAGGTTGGTGCTGCTGGTGCATTTCTTCTGTGCACCAGGGTGAGGTTGAATACAGTCAGCATCAGAGAAGCAGTATTGCCAGCCATCAGTCCTGTCATTAGAATCACTGCAACAGCAGAACTTTACACCTAAGACATGTTTGTATTTTCTAGTATTAGACTAAGTTATAATAATGATGCTGGTTTGACAGGTCACCAGAGTTTTACAAATCTGGCTCATTAGGAAAGTAATGTTAGTTAACTTTTAGAGGTTTTCTGAATCTAGAAATATTCATGATATTGATATTCATGTGATAACTTAATGGTATGCCTATGATTTAAGATTAGCAGCAGTTGACCTGTATTCACAGTCATCAGTATTGGAACATGAGAAAGTTTTTTGCCTCATGCCTGATTTTATCAATAAACTAAAGTAAAAATTTGATTTTCAGTTAATATTCTGCAGATTTGCCAGCAGTGTGAACTCTCAAGTGAATGTTGCAGTTGTCATCCACCTAATAAAGTGAGCCTAGTGGACTGATCAGAATGGACAGATAAGAATTCTAAATTAAGAGAAATCAAAATCAAAGCCTAATCCAGACCAAAAAGTTAAAGTACGAGTAATATGACAAGTGACTTGGAGGTGAATTGGAGGAAAAAATTTATGTTGCCTTACAAAATCTCATCAGAAACGAGAATCCAGGTACTCCAATATCAAATATAACACAAAACTGTAACATGTAATAAATATTTAAAGAATATTCAAATTAAAGAAAACAACAATTTGGATATTATCTTCAGTATCAACCTGGGTAACATAAACTCTTATATTATGAATTGGATTATTCCTCAGACCAAAGCCTTTATAAACAGGCAGAAGCTCTTCAGAAGACCTTCGGTCAAGGTGTTTTGAAAGAAATATTGCTTATGTATGAACTAAGAACGAGATGTTTAATTGTTTTGTATTCTCATTCATTTCGAAGTATTAGTAACGAAGAGAGAATAATATGGCAAAGAGTAAAGACTGATATTGACGAATGTATTGAGTGTCTAAAATAAAAATATGACAACAGGAACAAAGCTTTACCTGAAAAGCTCAAAACCAGGAGGTTTTTTTTTATAAAATTAATGTACAGACCCCTACCCCCTGTTGCAGCTGTCCGCCTTACTCATTCTGTTTTTTTACATATTGGTGAATGAATCTTCTCACTCAACACAAATAATGTCTGTTGTTTCCTTCAGGTGATGAAGATATTGGTTACATTACTCCCCTTTTCTCCCAACAGGGACTATAGGAAGTTTAGTTATTATGATTATAAAAGCCCAGATGGCAGGTTAAAGAAAATAAAAGTTTATTAAAAAAAACGAAAAAAGCAAAGAGAAATCAAGGAGAAACAAATTTTGACTCACAATATTTGCCCCCAATACTTACACAATAGAGGAGGTTCTGTAGCACTCTGTGGTAAGCTTTCTGTTAGTGTCAGCTGGAATACGATGAAGCCAAGGATGACTGTCAGACTGAGGGTGACCTTCTCCCCAGAGTCTGAGGGTAGCACAAACACCAACATCCCTGTCAGAGTCAGGAGTACCATTGGTAGAATCAGGCTATGCACATATGGCTCATATTTCCTATGTAACACTAAGGAAACCGTCATTGTGACATATGTATATGGCCACCCATCTGATGCCAGAGAACTGCATTCCTCCCTGACAATGCTGTCATCATAGAAAAGCCATTCATCACTTTTTCTGTAATAATCGCTGCTGATTCTGCTAGCTGCAGGAATGATATTGACTTCAGTACTCTGGTCCATGACGGTGCTGATGTCTATGTCACATGTTTGAACATCAAAGGGAAAGTACTTTATGTTAAGGCTACAATGAGTGACAAGTGGAACAGTTGGAGCCCAGGTTATGGTTCCATCAGAGTAGGCCATTGTTGGACTGGTCTTTTTCCACTTGATGATGTTTGTGTCTTCATTAGCACTGAAAGCATCATTATTAGTATTATTACTTATTTTTTTATTTTTTGTCAGACTTTCTTAAGTTCCATGTTAATGTATTGTTTCTAGGAGATTATACAGTTTATCCTATTTTTAGTAACAATGCCCTTTTTATATGGACTACTCCAAAGAAGGAAGTCAAGTATTTGAGCTGTGGCCATGTCTCTACATTGTTTTTTATCATATGATAGGATGTAACGAGGTTGGTTTCTGACTTACTGTGGTACACATTGCCCAGAAGTTTTTTGCAACCAGGGATTTCACGAGAAGCTGCAGGCTTCGAGTGATATTCCTGATCGGAAAAAAAACGAGTGGGCAACATGTATAGTAAGTCAGAAACTAAACGAGTTACATCCTATTTTTATACCATGATCTCATATTGTAAAATAAATGAATAAACAAATTATTTATTTACCTTGCTTCACTTCAATGATCCGCCATATTGATTTTTTGATACCAAAGTGCTAGACAAGTGTATAACTGATTGGCTAATCAATGACGGCATGGATGGCATATGACATCACAAATTGGTGTGATGTCACAAGCGAGCCTAATGTCAACCAATAAGAATACTTCTTACACTTATGCTAAAAAGAGGGTCATATTTTTGTGCATGGATCCATTCAACAAAATACAATGGCATGTATCCACTCATTTGCAGTGTGTACAACCTCCGATCATGGTATAATGGATATTATTATACTATGTTATTCTATTGCATTTGCAATAGTATGGTAATACATTTTGCAGCTGTTCACATGATAATATCCTCCTGAATAAATGAACAGATTGCTTTGATTAATATTATTCAACCTCTTACAACATTGGCCATAAAAACACAGGTGGGTTATTGAGGTCATTCATTGACCAAGTTCACTCCTTGAGGTACATCCTTAATTAGGTGAAATGAAGTACACATATATGGCAGTTTAAGTAAATTATGTGTTATGAAAATATAACAGTGGTTTTCATATCAAAACCAGACAATCGACTTTTGTTAATATGTTATTTTTATTACAAAAAATATTAAAATGTGCTCAATAAAATTTATTTAAAAAAAATAGAACATTACAAAATATGTAATATTGTAGTAGTGATTTCAACTTTTCAACAGTCTTCATCAGGGAAACTAATAAAAAAAAAATTCTGAAAAGATGGCCTTGATGCATACATATATGCATTTGTCAATACAATTAATTACTTTTGCCCTAGGTAAAGTTGCAGAAGAGGGAGCAATGTTTAAGCTCACCTGTTCACTATACTAATGTCAGGGGTCCAAATATGATCAGCTGGCAGTATTATGTGATTAATTCCATACTCTGTGGAATTCCAGTGTATGAAGTCATCTTTCCAAGCCTTGTAAAACATGATTAGTAAAATCAATCCAAAATCACTCCATAAAACCTCAGTTAAAAAGTAATATAAATTTGGGACAAGAGAATATTTAGTGAAACTTAATACTTCTAAATAACAATTTCCCATCACTGAGGGAAGTAGATACAGCTAACTGGGAAATACTCTTTGTTGAGTGGTGGAACTGTCGGGTCTATTGCAATCATCATTTTTATTCAGGTTAGAGCACTGCGTCAGTATCAATCAAATTAACTTTACAGTATGGCTCATCGGTTCACCTACTGGTGGTCTTCCTTCTGATCCCTGAGCCGGCAGAAGGTGGAAAATTTTAACTGTAGTTTAATTCACATTCAAATCATTGGACGAGAAATCCAGAAGGATAAAAAAACAATATAACACACAAAAGGTAATTTTTAAAAGTAATAATAATCTACTACAGGATGTCAAATAGATATTTTCAATAGTTAAACCTGAAATGGTAGAAGAGGTAATTTTATCGCATTTTTAAAGTGAATAAGATAATCAATCGATCTAAAGCTCACATGAAGTTTGTTTCATTCTCTACATACACTATAATACAAAGATTTCTTAAATTTATTGCTTTTAGGGAGTACTATTTCAAATAAGGGGGCTTCTGCCCAACGGGTTCCAGTGATGTGTCTACAGGCACATGGCTTGTGTATAATTTTAAAAAAGGGATTCTTTAACACATTGGTGGTCCTACGCTCACTAACTCATCATACTTTATTCATGTAAAAACTTAAAACCGTGTTTCCTACATATTAGTGTGCTAATTTTTTTTGTACTTAATATATTGGTCTATCAGTAGATCATATTTTGTCACTCACCACAACAAATGTTATAACTGTACGCAGTTCCTGATGAATGCTGTTCTGTGAAAAATGTATACATCAGTACCATTGGAGCATAAAGTAAATCTTTTGGTTGGTAATAGCAATATCAAAAAGGAATCTTGTATGCGGTACAAAGTAAGTGGCAAATGTATTGTTTCCATTATCTCAGGCAATGGTGCAGTGTGAGCTGGCTAATCAATAGGAACATTCCCTATTCCATGTTATCATATTTCTACCTTATTTGTCGTTAAATATCAAAGTGAGGCATATATGTATTATGAATACATGGGCAACTAATACCCAATTCAACAGTGCATGCAACTTCATCTTTGACATAGTATACCGTATTTCACTGAAAAAGTGCCGGGCACTTATTTTTTTCAAGGCATCCTTGACCCCGGCCCTTCTTCAGGGCAGGCACTTATTGTAATAAATCAATGATTACACATGGAGAAATAACATTTTAATAAAATTAAGTGCCTTTTGTATTGGTATAAGAGCTATCTTCCTCACATCATGAGGCTTGCGCTTATAAACTGCAGGAATGAATACATTACCGAAATATTTTTCAACTAGGCCTCCTTTATTTTCTCACAATTTCTTAAAGGGAGCAACGAAGATATACTCAGGTACCTGACCAGGAATCAAACCTTTTGAGGATGAAATCGAAGTAACATTTAATCATTTAACATTCTCCTATAACCAACCTCAACCTCACATTACATTTTGGTTTCAAATGGTAGCAGTCAATTAATTCCTGCCATTAGTTAGCACTGATTATATATGTAAGACGGGGCAGAACATTATCTGTACCCCCTCCCTCCCTCCCTTCCCTGGCACTTATTTATTTCAGGGGGTTAAATAACCTGGCGCTTTTTCAGGAGAGGTCCTATTTTAGAACTTGGTGCTTTATCAGTGAAAAATGGTAATTGCTAAATTCACAGGATTTAATCTTTCCACTAGGATGACACATACAAGTCTACTTCCTCTTACTCCATCTATTATCGCTCTTTACCCAAATGTCTTCTATTTGTTCTCCTATTCCTGTAATTTAACCCATTGGCGGTGAGTGAATGCCTCAATGCATTTGGCCTGGTGGACGGGTGAATGCCTCAAGGCATTCAATACAATTTGGCCTGGTGGATAGGTAAATGCCTCAAGGCATTCCTCTTTGATATTGATAGAAGGGGGCATAACTTAATAAAAAATGAAGGGATTTGGCTGAAATTTGAAATATCTGTATGTATACACATTAAAAATGTTTCATAGGAATGTTGTCATGGAGACAATAATGGTGACATCATTACTAACATACATAAATGCTGGAAACTGAATTTGGAGCAATGTTGCGCCCATATGGGACCCATTATTTTAATTATTGATGACCAAATTCCAGACATAATGGAAATGTATGATCAATAACTCGATCAATTCAAGATTCTTCCATTAAAACAACGTCGGAGGTTGCACCTACTCCAGCAGGCAAATCGAATGAAATCCTTGGTAGAGTATCGTGACTTGAGGGAGGTTAGAACACGTCAGCATCCCCCGGACAGGATTGTAATGTTATGTCCCAATCCCAGATCAGAATTAATTCGTAATTCCATATACTACAAAATCCCATACTATTGGAATGGCTTAGCCACCCCATATCAACAAATCCTAAAACCATGTGATTTCGCGTCCCAAGCAAGAGAAAATTGTATATGGCAGGACGAGAAATTCCTGTATTGATTAATTGGTTACTCAGTTACTTATGTAACTGTCTACCCAAAATCCTCTTCATATATTCCCTGTTTGTAAACATGACAAGTTTGTCTTGTATACAAGTATGATCGTCATCTAATACTATAATTTAAATATACTGATGATACGTTTCTTACTCTTTCGTCTTATTGCATTTTGAAAGTTTATTTACATTGTCCAACTTCAAATGAGAACTGCCAACAAGGTGTTGACTTGTTGGTAGATTGTTTTCTCATTTAATATGTTCAAAAGCCATTGTGTCCAGCAGGGTCTGAGAACCTCCCACTACTGGGAAGCACTGGATCCGCTGATATGGTACAAACCAATAAAAGTACAACAAACAAACAAACAAACAAACAAACAAACAAACAAACTCTTTACATCTATTAAACCATGTACATATGACATATATTATCTGAAGAAAATATTCTTAAAGTGTTTTAAAACCCTAATCTTCATGTCAGACACCCGTCCTGATGCACAAAAAGGGGAAAAAGGCCCCCTGTCCGCCAGGCAAAATATGTGTAAACTGCCTCCACCTTGAATGGGTTAACAACCTACTCTCTCATCTACACCTCCTCACCTTTGCCAATATCAACACCCTAAGTAATTGGAAAGCCTAATTAAATATTGCATATTTAAAGTCTTCCATGAATGCATAACAAATATAGATACTCAGAGTGTTGAGTAGGGTCCAGTCTGAAGTAGACAATAAAAGGGAGCTTTCATAGATCCATGTTAAGAAATTGTGATCATGACAACAATTTTGGCATATGATTATTATTCAGAAATCTTAAAGAACAGTGCATGAACCACTACTAGTTTATCCCTGTTACATTGGTTAAGGTAAAAAAAGGCATTTTATGTTCTTACCAGCTTCAGTAAAGTACATGCCTTTACATGTAGAATTACTCACCAGTTCTGAGATGTACATAAGGTATACACCAACTGTCAGATTGAGCATTGATTTCCAGTCTGCAACTGGCCGTACTTTCACATACCCATCCAGTAAATGTTTGAGTAGACTGTACTGCTTGGAATCTGTTGGATGTATCGAGATTAGCTGATGAGCACCATGGGCTAGTGGTGATTCAGGGATAAGTAATAGTTCAAGCAGGATAGGCATGAGTCAGCCTTCTGAAAGATTATATTGCCTCTAAGCACTGCCTTGATAGTTTTGGGGCTAGAACCTTCTAAGAATAACCAGGATTAATGACCTCCATTTCAGGCCTGCTGGTGCACTGTTTTTGTATAATCCAACAGCCTCAACCAAGGATCTCACCAATTTATGTTTTGTAACTTGAGATTAACAGTTCTTTAGTATGGGAGTCTATGGGAAATGTGGTTTCTTTTTATGTTTTACCATATACAAAAATATGATCTACTGATTTTGTCCCACAATTTTTCTACACATATTTGAGGTAATATGCTAAGGATTTAATGAAAAAAAGGATATATCATCGGGTAAAATAAATGGTGTGGTCAACTTTTAGTAAAATCTAAAAAACAAAACTCAAAACAGCTGTAACAGAAAATAAACAGTTGCTATTGGAAATTGTGCACATATACATCTAAACATGTATCAAAGCAATCATTTCCAATATATCCTTTTTTTCTAAAGAATAGGGCCTACATGATCAAGTGAATTCTGAATTCTGAATTACCTATTCTAGATGTTAAACTCAAATATTGCATCACCATATTGATTGAAGTGGTAATTGAAAGGTAGAATTCAACATTGGCCCACATTGTGCATTATCCATCAGTTTCGCACCAGGATCTCTTATTTATTTAAAGAAGTCTCTTGAGAAAAACAGTGCTTGCATATGAGAGTCCCTGGGGAAGCGTGGCATTTTTTTATGTTTTACTATATACAAAAATACTATACTTCACCTTGTCCAAGTGCAGCATGTATGGGTGATGAACAGCTGAAGACAAAGGCTACCAATAGTCCCAGACCCAACAGCTGCCTCATGGTGCTTAATGATAAGACAACACCAAGTGTAGAATTATTATAATCTCCTCCACCTCCAGTAATATCTCATGTACTCAACATGCTGCAGGTGCACCGGCACATGACCACTGGGTAACTAAGTAATGGCCCTAGCATACATTCCCATCCATATTGACATAGAAAGATCTACATCAGTGGTCAACATGTGTGTCAACCGACTGCAATACTACAACTGAGACATTGCGCTGCCCAGTAGAATGTTTCACCGGGCTCACCTGGTAACACTGTTGTGTCTCCATGGTGCAGAAGGTTTGCTTGTGACTTAATTATGGATGCTAACCTCTCTTGATTGATTAGAGGGATGATGAATGTTGGATCTAGTTGTGGCTAATTATGACTATTTAATACAGGCCTGTACGCAGGAGAAATAATCTTTATATAATATGATTATAGGTGAATAGTATAGACTTCATCAAGACAGAAATTGGTTGTTATGATAGAGCATGTTAGTGCCTATAGATGTATCTATTATATGTCTGTAGGTATGACATTAGCTACTTTTATCTGTGAATTATTAACTTAGTGATTTATTAAATGTGTTTTGCATAGTGAGATTTGTATTAAACATAATATAAGTTAACGGAGACAAACATTGTTTAGCTTAAATGACCTGAACTTTGGTTTGTATTTGATGAACTCCAATTGATCTGATATTATTTTATTTCTATTCTATTTTATATATGTTTTCCTACCGATTAAATGCTATTTGTAACCATTATCTAGATGTACTATCCACCTGAAAAAAGTGCTCTTCCGGTTATAATGTTGAAATAGAATAAAATATTGGACAAACAAACAAAAAAATATCCCACCATCATATATGATGATATATATTGGTCAATAAACAAGTGGTCAAAGGAGTGTGAATCTCACAATTTAAGTACCAAAATGGGGAAAGACATTTTAGTTTGATGTAAAAGAAAATCCAGCTCATGGTCCAATCAATCTGTTAAATGCAATTACTACAAATATTACATTATGGTAATCAAACATTGCGCACATCCATGGAATCCAGGCACTTATTTGTTTGCTAAACATTACCTAGCTTGGCTATGGATTGTTGTCTGAGAAAACATTCCCCCACCCAGGCGGAGATTTCCCTTAGTTTACATTAATATCAACTGAAGGGGTGGGGGAATGTCTGCCAGTGCCCACTCTATACTGTTATACCTTAATTGTTGTAACATATGTCTCCTTACATTTCTGACAGCATATACATCTAGAACAGATGGTAAGGCTGTGATTCCACTGGCTCGCTCTTTAGGTCCACTCATGGCCCGCTCTTTTTTATTATCATGAGCACATAACAAGCGGAGATAGAGCAAAACCAGGGCGGTCTAATGGAATTTGGTACTGCACTGTCTGTATGCTCTAAAAAGTCCCTATTTGCGCTTCTTTAGAAGAGCGCAGGATGCTCATATCTGTTGTGTTTGATATGAGCGCAACTACATAACTCTTTTCATGCCTGTTTAAATAGCGGTCCAAGAGCGCAATGAAAGACACAATATAAACAAGCGCAGCAAAAGCGAGCCATGAGCACATATATATAAGCGAACCAGTGGAATCGGACCTTTAGACACACTGGCTACCTTAAGAGATTTGGACAGCAACTACCCCCTATACAGTGTTTCAATAGTTCAGGTCTGAACATGACATGCTGAACTAGATGACTCCTAGACTTCTCCCTCCTTTGTCGCCTGGTAACTATGGCTTATGAAATCCCCGCCAAACGTTCCACTAAATTTCTCAATCTGTCGAACAATGTAATACTCAGAGAATCATCCATCGTCCATCATTGCACTCGCTTTCTTCTATTATTATCAATTTCCTGTAAAGGCACCGAAATTAGGGTGTAGTATGTAGGGTTGCTCCACCAATATTAAGATCTGTTAAAGAACTACTATCCAACTAACTTTATTATGGGATTAATGCCCCTCGATTTGGTGGCTTCGGCTGTATGTGGTGAAATAACGGCCAAGGCCCGCCAGGGGCATTAATGTCTTTAGTCGCACATCTTTGGATTCTTCCACTCGATCATATGGGTTACTATTTTACATCTTACATGGAAAGGGCCGAGTCAAAACGCTGCCTTTATAACGTCCAAATCAGGATATTTTCCACATTTCAACCCATCACATTCTAATATTTAGTTTATTTTACATCTTTCTTACCAATATCACACATGTACACGTAATTATAACTTCACAATGTTGGTTATGTCAGCCGCACTCTCGGTTCCAGATAGAAATAAACCTTCCACTTTTTGCAAGCAACCAACGGGACCCGGATGGCGCCCCACATTATGGCGACCTTCACCTTGGCGTATTCGGCCGGGTTAGTGTGTCTAGCGACTTAATAAAGAAATAAATAAAACATCTGAATCAGGAGAAATGACGGAAATATAGTTTTACACCAATAGCGAAGTTTTCCTTTATGGAAATCAAGGATTAGCGATTTTAGAAGCATATGTGCTTATGTTTGAGCAAGCAAGGCGATGTGGAGACTTTCGGCATAGCCACTCTGTGCATGATGCATTTGGCATTGCATTGTGTACGGTAGTCTATATAGCGCACGGAGGATTTCATTCGAAAAAGTAGAAAATGCTTCCAGATTTTAGTTCCATTATATTTCGCCGCCACCGAAAGTGATGCAAACCACTACGAATGCCGTGTCCTGGCCATGTTAGCGTGTCTAGGGACTTAAAAAAGAAATAAATAAAAATTCTGAATTGGTAGAAATGCTTGAAATATTCATCTACCCCGATAGCGAAGTTTTCTTTCATGGAAATCAAGGAATAGCGATTTTAGAAGCCATACGTGAACAAGCAAGGCAGAAGCAGTGTGGAGACTTTCGGCATAGCCACTCTGTGCACTCAGTACTTGGTGTTGCCTTGTGTATGGTAGTCTATTTAGCGCACCCCTACTTCCATTCGAAAGAACCTATAATCAGCCCGTCTATAACAAGGCCGTCTATAACCGGCCCAGCAGGGGCCGAAACTGGCCAGTTACAACTGTCCAGCAAACCCCCAGAATCCAAAGATCGGTGACTAATGTAAAATATTCATACAGACTCTCACTAGGATGAGAGTTAATGAGATGGGGGTGTATGCCTGGTACCTCCTATCCAGGACTGGCTTGTATAAATAGACTAGCACAGTACTGGTACTTAGCGATTTTATAACCCTAATAAAGAGGTGATAATTAATAATCAATATAAATATAATGTGGTTATGCAATGTTATGTAAAGTGTCATAACACAGCCATCTGGGCATATACAATTCTAAACATCCTTAACTTAAGAGATAAGGAGAGTTTGAATGCTTTGTTAGCATGCTGTATTTAATTTGTTTCCCCAGGCACATCCCGTCAGTCACTGACAGTCTTCTCAGCTTAGCCTGACAGGAAAGCTTGAGGACAAGCATCAGTTGAGCATCAAATACATATTTAATCTGCTATTGTGTATAGTTTACAAGTAGTTATTCAGTGCTGTGTATATTCTCTCAATTTTGTATGTACACTTGTGTGATCTTAAAGTGATCTTAAACCTCCCTTGTACTGATCTCTCTATGACCAAATCCCAGGTGCCAAGTATATTATAGCTGTGTATTAATGGTGATTGAATGCAACCAATACAACAGTTGACATTATGGTGATCAGCAGGATAGCCATAACTAAGAAGAATCTATCCAGTACTTCACTGATGTGTTTCCACTCCTCCATCTTCTCCTGATGTTCATCATTCACCTCCAGCTTCCTTGTTATTTTCCTCAACTCCCACAGGATGGCATGGGAAACGTCCTGCTTCTGCACATTTCCACACTTGGGTTCAGGACATTCTTGCCTTTTCTGTGCATTTTGACCATTCTCCACATATTCACTATCTACTTCATAGGCCAGACATTTACTTGCTGGACATTTTTCCTACAAGATTTGGTAAATAAGGTTATTATTTAAGCCTTATGAAATTGTAACTTATATACACACCCATGCTTTCAAGAATATGCAACTCATGTCAGGAAAATGTTAACTTTGTTAAAAGCTTTTTTTAATGATGTACCATCAGAGGTGGTTATATTGTAGACTTTTATTGAAAGAAACATTGGCAACTTTATTTTGAGTGCTAAGAAGTTGATGATTGAATTACCTGTTTCACATGCTTACACACAAGCTTGGCAAAGACTCTTAGCACCAGAAGTTTAAGCCAGGTTGGTGCTGCTGGTGCATTTCTTCTGTGCACCAGGGTGAGGTTGAATACAGTCAGCATCAGAGAAACAGTATTGCCAGCCATCAGTCCTGTCATTAGAATCACTGCAACAGTAGAACTTTACACCTAAGACATGATTTTATATTTTCTAGTATTAGATTAAGTTATAATAATGATGCTGGTTTGACAGGTCACCAGAGTTTTACAAATCTGGCTCATTAGGAAAGTAATGTTAGTTAACTTTTAGAGGTTTTCTGAATCTAGAAATATTCATTGATGTTCATGTGATGAATTAATTGTATGCCTATGATTTAAGATTAGCAGCAGTTGACCTGTATTCACAGTCATCAGTATTGGAACATGAGAAAGTTTCTTGCCTCATGCCTGATTTTATCAATAAACTAAAGTGAAAATTTGATTTTCTGTTAATATTCTGCAGATTTGCCAGCAGTGTGAACTCTCAAGTGAATGTTGCAGTTGTCATCCACCTAATAAAGTGAGCCTAGTGGACTGATCAGAATGGACAGATAAGAATTCTAAATTAAGAGAAATCAAAATCAAAGCCTAATCCAGACCAAAAAGTTAAAGTACAAGTAATATGACAAGTGACTTGCTAAACCTCATGAGAATTCTAAATTAAGAGAAATCAAAATCAAAGCCTAATCCAGACCAAAAAGTTAAAGTACAAGTAATATGACAAGTGACTTGCTAAACCTCATGGATCAACAATTCGAAGAGATGAATTGGAAGAAAAAATTTATGCTGCCTTACAAAATCTCATCAGAAACGAGAATCCCGGTACTCCAATATCAAATATAACACAAAACTGTAACATGTAATAAATATTTAAAGAATATTCAAATTAAAGAAAAAGACAAATGTGACTTTTGCCCTGGGGTAGATGAAATAGTTTACTGCTTAGTGACTTGCAATCAGACCAGAGATGTGTAGAAAAAGTTATTTGAATGGATCTGTAATAGTGGCCATTTAAATCTAGATGGGAGAGGTGAAAAAATCTTGCATTGGAAGCAAAAAGGAGTGGAAATTGTTCCTTTTGTAGTGTCTGGTTATCTTGCAAGTATCATAGCGGCTATGAGACTAGATAGAAATAACGACACAACCAGGTTCTTATGGTCCTCGCAAGCCAAATCCTTTATTACAGCACTAAAACATCTGCCGCAGTTGGAGCTCAATGAGCGTATGCCAACCCTTACAAGGTGGGGCAGTAAGACATAAGAGTAAAAGGTATTACAGTAATCAAGGGTGTTTACGGATGAGAATCACACCTCAAGAGTCAATACACAAAAATAATATGAAATGCAGGGTACATTAGTACATACAACCTCTGTTGTTTAATTAGAGAACTGAAGCCACTCCGGTTCTGCTTTGGTCCCTGAAAGGAGAGCATCTGGAACCCCGGTACTGCGGTGCCGTACAGAGTCAAGACCAGCTTGACTCCCGCTGGCACCACAATTTGGATATTATCTTCAGTATCAACCTGGGTAACATAAACTCTTATATTATAAACTGGATTATTCCTCAGACCAAAGCCTTTATAAACAGGCAGAAGCTCTTCAGAAGCCCTTCGGTCAAGGTGTTTTGAAAGAAATATTGCTTATGTATGAACTAAGAACGAGATGTTTAATTGTTTTGTATTCTCATTCATTTCGAAGTGTTAGTAACGAAGAGAGAATAATATGGCAAAGAGTAAAGACTGATATTGACGAATGTATTGAGTGTCTAAAATAAAAATATGACAACAGGAACAAAGCTTTACCTGAAAAGCTCAAAACCAGGGAGTTTTTTTATAAAATTAATGTACAGACCCCCTACCCCCTGCGTGTTGCGGCTGTCCGCCTTACTCATTCTGTTTTTTTACATATTGGTGAATGAATCTTCTCACTCAACACAAATAATGTCTGTTGTTTCCTTCAGGTGATGAAGATATTGGTTACTGATTCCTTGGATATTGATTCCTTGATTGGTTACATTACTCCCCTTTTCTCCCAACAGGGACTATAGGAAGTTTAGTTATTATGATTATAAAAGCCCAGATGGTAGGTTAAAGAGAAATCAAGGAGAAACAAATTTTTGACTCACAATATTTGCCCCCAATACTTACACAATAGAGGAGGTTCTGTAGCACTCTTTGGTAAGCTTTCTGTTAGTGTCAGCTGGAATACGATGAAGCCAAGGATGACTGTCAGACTGAGGGTGACCTTCTCCCCAGAGTCTGAGGGTAGCACAAACACCAACATCCCTGTCAGAGTCAGGAGTACCATTGGTAGAATCAGGCTATACACATATGGCTCATATCTCCTATGTAACACTAAGGAAACCGTCATTGTGACATATGTATATGACCGCCCATCTGATGCCAAAGAACTCCATTCCTCCCTGATAATGCTGTCATCATAGAAAAGCCATTCTTCACTTTTTCTGTAATAATCGCTGCTGATTCTACTAGCTGCAGGAATAATATTGACTTCAGTGCTCTGGTCCATTAAGGTGCTGATGTCTATGTCACATGTTTGGACATCAAAGGGAAAGTACTTTATGTTAAGGCTACAATGAGTGACAAGTGGAACAGTTGGAGTCCAGGTTATGGTTCCATCAGAGTAGGCCATTGTTGGACTGGTCTTTTTCCACTTGATGATGTTTGTGTCTTCATTAGCACTGAAAGCATCATTATTAGTATTATTACTTATTTTTTTATTTTTTGTCAGACTTTCTTAAGTTTCATGTGAATGTATTGTTTCTAGGAGATTATACAGTTTATCATATTTTTAGTAACAATGCCCTTCTTATATTGACTACTCCAAAGAAGGAAGTCAAGCATTTGAGCTGTGGCCATGTCTCTACATTGTGTTTATCATATGATAGGATGTAACAAGGTTGGTTTCTGACTTACTGTGGTACACATTGCCCAGAAGTTTTTTGCAACCAGGGATTTCACGAGAAGCTGCAGGCTTCGAGTGATATTCCTGATCGGAAAAAAACGAGTGGGCAACATGTATAGTAAGTCAGAAACTAAACGAGTTACATCCTATTTTTATACCATGATCTCATATTGTAAAATAAATGAATAAACAAATTATTTATTTACCTCGCTTCACTCAAATGATCCGCCATATTGATTTTTTGATACCAAAGTGCTAGACAAGCGTATAACTGATTGACGATTCAATGACGGCATGGATGGCATATGACATCACAAATTGGCGTGATGTCACAAGCGAGCCTAACGTCAACCATTAAGAATACTTCTTACACTTATGCTAAAAAGAGGGTCATATTTTCGTGCGTGGATCCATTCAACAATATACAATGGCATGTATCCACTCATTTGCAGTGTGTACAACCTCTGATCATGGTATAATGGATATTATTATAATTTAATAGCAGATCTTTGGATTCTGCTGGGGTTGTGGATAGTTATGAATTACTGTTTGGACAGGAACTCGTCACACCGGAAAACGGATGTAGTAGTTTATTTTTCGGATGTAGAATATTATTAGTCGGATGTAGAATATTATTAGTCGGATGTAGTTAAAATAAACACCTGGCCAGCGTTTCCGCTCAATCACTTACCTCATCAACTAGTTGTTTGTAGTCGATTCCACGTTCATTTTGGAACGTGTATAAAGTCCTGGTCACCCAAAAGTCTTTTCTCCACTGTTTTCGATCGAAATATTAGCCATTTTTAAGTTTTTAGGGCATAGGGTTCTCCATAACGTGACGACAATAGACATCGTGCAAGCGATGTTGTGACAATGGCTGTCTCCCAGTGACACTCAGACGAAACAAGCCAGGCTCTGTACAACTGCCTAAATATCACTCCCAATAGCTCCAAAATCACCGATAATGTTCCAAATATCCTTGTTCTTAGCATGATCCGCTTGCTGAATGGTGGTAAGCAACGAAATAGGGAATAATCCATTTGTCAATTCCACCACAGTAGACATCGTGCAAGCGATGTTTTCGTACAATGGCTGACAGTGACAGACAAGCAGACGAAACAGGCCAGGCTCTGCAAAACTCCACACAATATCTCCAAAATCACCGATAATGTTCCAAATATCCTTGAACTTAGCATAATCTGCTTGCTGAATGGTGGTGAGCATCGAAATAGGGAATAATCCAAGTATTTTCAGCCTAGGTCTAGCCTAGGACAGTATGAGTAGACATCGTGCAAGCCTCCGTTTGTTGACGTGAAGGCACTTTCGAATGAAATTGTCCGTGCGCTATTTAGACTACCGTACACAATGCAACGCCAAAAATGGAGTGGCTATGCCGAAGTCTCCACACTGCTTCCGCCTTGCTTGATCGCTCGCACATAACATGCATGGCTTCTGAAATTGCCATTCATTGAATACTGGATTTCCATAAAGGAAAACTTCGCTATCGAGTCAAAACAATATTTAAAACATTTCTAGCGATTCAGAATTTTTATTTATTTCTTTAAGTCCCTAGACACACAGATACGGCATTCGTAAACCGGAAGTCTGATGCATGGTTGCATGCAAAAAGTGGAAGCTTTGTTTGTTTCTGGAACGGAGAGTGCGGCTGACGTAACCGACATTATGAAGTTATGATTACGTGTACATATGTGATATTGGTTTGAAAGAGGTAAAATAAACTAAATATTAGAATGTGATGGGTTGAAATGTGTAAAACATCCTGATTTTGACGTTATAAAGGCTGCGTTTGACTCGGTCCTTTCCATGTCAGATGTAAAATAGTAACCCATGTATTCAAGTGGAGGAGCTAAATTATAGCAGTTCATCATGCTGTAAGTAGATCTAAAACGTTTTTTTAAGGGTCTCATATTTGTTAATATGTGTTTAAACAGTAGTATTGAATCCAAAAATAGGCTATTAAAGTGATTAATTCCTGAGATTTGGTGTCTGAGGTATTTGTTTGAAAATAAACCCCTCGGCCCTCAGGGCCTCGGGGTTTATTTTCAAACAAATGCCTCAGACACCAAATCTCGGGAAATTAATCCCATAATGTTATTCTATTGCATTTGCAATAGTATGGTAATACATTTTGCACCTGTTCACATGATAATATCCTCCTGAAGAAATGAACAGATTGCTTTGATTACTATTATTCAACCTCTTACAACATTGGCCATAAAAACACAGGTGGGTTATTGAGGTCATCCATTGACCAAGTTCACTCCTTGAGGTACATCCTTAATTAGGTGAAATGAAGGACACATATAGAATTAGAATTAGAAAACATTTTATTTCAGTCGATGACTGCGATTAAGGGCATGTCTCCGGCAGTTGGGAGGTTTTCCTGGCCCTCTTTCTGTTCACAGTTTTGGGTTGTAGAGGACAATACTGTTGCATTCGATGAATGCGAACAGCTCTCTACATTTTACATGTTTAAATAAAATATTTTACAGGTGTTTGCAAATATGTCTGTGTTTTTCAATGTTCTTCTACTCTGAATGACAGTGAGTATTCAATCACATATATGAGGGGGAGGAACCTTTTTTCTATGTGTAGGTTTTTGACACTATCCCGTGGTGGGATTCTGTATATTATTCTCAGTACTCTGTTTTGCAATATCTGCAGTCGGTGGAGGTCCGCTACAGTGTGTGAGTCTAATAGGATATCTGCTTGATCCAGAATTGGGAGCACCATTACCTTGTATATCATTAATAGAGTTGCTTTTGGTAATTTTTCACGGAGCTTTGAGAATTGCCAACACTTAAAATTCATAATATTAATTAGTTTTGTTGTGTGCTCTTTGACCTTCAATGATGAA
Source organism: Sthenelais limicola (assembly GCA_942159475.1). Taxonomy (NCBI): domain Eukaryota; kingdom Metazoa; phylum Annelida; class Polychaeta; order Phyllodocida; family Sigalionidae; genus Sthenelais; species Sthenelais limicola. The sequence continues at coordinate 24,350,930 of OW804101.1, forward strand.
TCAATAGTTATACCTAAATACTTGTAAGTATCAACGTCTTCTAAGCTTTCCCCTCCAAGCTTTATTAAATGTGTTGGTAGGGTAAAGAGATTTTGGGATTTCCATCTTGATCTGAGTAGCGGGCGTGGGAAAATTGTTTGGGTTCTTTATTTTGAATAATTTGAGATTTTGTATGCTTGACACCACTGATTCATTGAATCAGTGGTGTCAAGCATACAAAATCTCAAATTATTACTCTTGTAATTTTTTTATAACTGCTATTGGGTCCTGTCCACTGGTATAAATAATAGTATCGTCTGCAAACATTTGGATTTTACAGTTTTTTTATGTGGCATGGGAGATCATTAATGTATAAATTAAAAAGGACAGGGCCCAAAGTGGTGCCTTGGGGTACCCCACATGTTACCGGCTGTGCCGTGGATATTAACTTATTAGTGGTTATATGCTGGTGCCTGTCTGTGAGATGGTTTTCAAACCATAGGAGTTCCTTGCCCAAGATACCAAATTTTTCAAGCTTTTTAATCAGATAGGTGTGGTTTACAGTATCAAATGTTTCCTCAGATCGAGATAGGCCGCCCTAACAGTGTCAGTGATATAATAGGTTATTATTTTCTAGATGAGAGGCTAATTGGCTATGTATAACTTTTTCAAGAATTTTAGCCGGTAACTGAATAGTGGAAATGGGGCGGTAATTACCCAGGTCGGTGACATCTCCTGCTTTGTGTATTGGGGTTACTTTAGTCTGTTTCCAGTCACTTGGGATTTTCGATTCAGTTTGGGTTAGAGTAATTAGCTTTTTAAATTGGGGCAACAGGGTTCGAAGCGCTATTTTTAATAACCAGGTTTGGAGATTATCTATACCTGAAGACTTTGATGAAGGCATTGAGGTAATAATTTTCTCTAATTCTACTTCGGTTACTTGTTGAAAGACAAAATTATCTGGGGGGGGGGGCATACTTTCTAGCATGTTTTTCATTTTTAGTTCATCTTCATTTGATAAGGTGGGTATAATATTAGATTATTTCCTATTGATGCAAAGTATTGATTAAATTGATTTGGTAATTTCTTTTTCGTCAGTGGGTTCACCATCTTGGTTGAGTTGTATTTTTGCATGGTAATCAGGGGGTTTAGTAGTTTCCACAATTTTTTAGGGTTATTTGTGTTAGCTTTGATTTGTTCCTGAATGTAATTATTTTTCAACTTCCTAGCTTGATGGTTAATCCTATGCCTTAGAGTTTTTGGCTGGCCCGTTAGCAGTGGGTCTTTTAATACCTTGGCATTCTTGAACATTTTGTCTCTAGCCTTCATTTGGGTGAAGAGGTCCCCTGTAATCCAGGGTTTCTTCGCCTTCACATTTTGATAATTCCTTAGCGGGCAAGTTCTGTTTACAGTTTCTTGTATTTTGTCAAGCATTGTTTGCCAATATAGGTTTGGGTCAGTTGTTTGCAGTAGTTGGGCCCAATTATGGTCAGTTAACATTGTAACAAATCGCTCTTCTGTGTAGAATGCACAGGATCGACATGTAAAGCTAATTTTTTTGTAGACCTCTTTTTCTTTCTTAAGAATCAGGAAAGTTGCTTTGTGGTCGCTTATATTTACATCCAAGATTCCAGTTGAGCTTATTATTTTGGAATTTGTATAGATTAGGTCTATACATATTTCGGCTGTTACGGTTATTCTGGTGGGGATATGTATAAGGTGCTTCAATGAAGTGTTGGGTTCAATTGATAGTAATTGGGATTTCATTGGGGATGTTTTTTGATAGTTGACGTTAAAGTCGCCTAATAGGATTACTTCTTCATTTTCCTTGTTGTGGCTTAGGACATTTTGTATATTGAAGATTGCGGCTGGGAGGTCACCATCTGGGGGGCAATACAGGTTATGGACTGTTAAATTTTTATAATGGTTTAACTTTATTGCCACTGTTTGGATTTCTACGTATGGGGTAGTAATTGTTTGTGGGTCACCAACCCGGGCTGCCTCATATCAATCATTAATATACATTGCTAGGCCTCCCCCCCCCCTCTGCTTTTTACCTATACGATCTGATCGTAACAGTGTATAACCCTCAATGTCAATGAGGGAGTTATAGATTTTTTTCACTCAGCCAGGTCTCACATATACAGACTATGTCGAATTGCATTTCTTGTAATAACATTTCAAGTTCATTTGCTTTGTTTAGCAGACTTCTAATATTTAAACTCATTGTTTTTACTCCTTTAAGTGCCTTAAATTTTGCACTGTCATGGAGTGTAAGTTTCACATTTTTATCTTTTGGATTTGAGTCACTCGTACTTCTCGTGTGAGATTGGTAGGTGCGTTGGGCTAGTGTGCCCTGGACAGTTAATATTGATGGTGACTATTCAGTGGTTTGATACTTAAATGATTTCATAAGAGATATTTTCAGTCAAAGGTATTTATAAGATCAGTATAGGCTTCATATAGACCAGATATTCAGGGGGTATGGAGACGTACTATACTTATTTATAGTACAACATATAAACATAGTTTGGCACATAGTACAATACATGGTTTGTACTCATAAGATGGTATAATATAGACAGTAGACAGTATAAGCAACGATCCTATAGCTACACTAGGTAGCTATAGGATCGTTGGTATAAGGCATTTTAACATGGCTTATATCACGGTTGGTAACACAAACTGACTCTTTCTTTTTTGGTTAGGTATAGACCTATAGTATAGGTTGGACTATTTTAGTTATCGGGGGATTATTGGATCACTAGTCTGTATTAATCAGTATTCTTTAGTCCTTTTCCTATACTTGCATTTGTAGCTGTTGGTTACGCTTCACAGTATGTCAGGTACATTTTTATCACAGTACAGTGTTCATATAGTCTTACATGATAATCAGAATGTGATCAGCATGAGTTTTGTTAACTCAGTGGAACATAAGGCAATATATGGATATAATCAGTGTTAATAGACAGTAATCAATGATCAGTAATCAACAGACAACAAACTTAAAGCCCAACTGGGTGGGTGTAGCTAATATTACAATGTTATATCATTTGGCGTTCAAATCTGACCATAGCTCATAGTATGGTTTAGTACAGGGTACTTAGTTGGAATAAGTTCCTGTATATAATCGATAACCTAGGCTATATGAGACTGGTATAGTCTAATTCGCCATTATGATGGGGTACGCCATATAAACCTTAGATATTATCTATACTTTGTTTTAAACATAATGTAACACAACATGTCTTAATTATATTTTGAGATTGAAGATATCTACAAGTATAAGTAAGGCTGATGTCTTCAATGAAGGCATGTCAGCTAGAAAGTTTTTGTACTTATCCATCCGTTGATTTATACATTAAGCCATAGTATTGACTTAGCGATTTGATGAGTCCATCCGTCTAAACCAATGTCTGAGAGGTGGCAGCCATCGTACGCCAACTTCCAATAGTGATTGGTCTTGCACTTTGATGTGAAGCACTCTATCGTTAAGTTGCGACTGAGTAGCTTCACGGGCTGCTGGGTTCCTGGTGTTATACCAGGAAAGGTCCATACCTGTGACTGTACAGAAGATGGTGGTGGTTGTGAAAGGGTAGGCTAGGTAATTAACTTGATTATTTACCCAGTCGAGGTCGTCTTTGTAGGCATTAGATGCTTCTTGGACCGTGGAGTGTGCCAATCTCACTATTCCTTGTTCTTTTTTCGTGATGGTACACAGTCCTGAGGCAAAATATATGACTATCGATTTTAATGCAAAGATATCATCAGTGGCTAGATGTGCTGGTAGCTTCAAGGAAGCTCCGGAGTATGACTTGACTACGGTTTTGTGGTAGAGATGTTTGGCAAGTGTGGGTGGAAGTATGGGGCCAGTTCATGGACACGACTGTCTCCTATGATCATGGTGGGTCTGGGTGCCATTGTATCTTGTCAGGTACTGAATAAAGCCTAGAAGGGAGAATAGTATATGGTTATTTAGTTTGCAAAATGAGCTTTTAGCTCCGATAGGATTACACCAAATCGATTCTGGCCCAACATGCCGGTAGCGGGGTCAAAAGCTGGGTCGCCGAGACAGTGCCTGGCTCCCCAGGTACGGTCGGCCGTCATTTCGTAGAAATGTTCAAAAGTTGAGTCAACCAGCCATTTACGGAGATCTTCATGTTGTTGGAATTTAGTTCCAGCTATATCTTTTAAGAGTTTACGCTCACCTTTGGTCCAATCCGCAGCTGTTTCTATTTGGGATGACTTGAACTTGATGTCATACAGGTTACTTAACTGTATGATTTCATCAGCTAGCTTCGCATTTTTTTCTGTCTTCAATGAAGAGGCTTTTATGTTATGAAAGGCTTGTTCAACAGGTAAATATTGCGTGTCGTGATACAAAAATTTACGGGTGTAAAAATTTGATAAGTAGACTAGCTCGCCTTGGAAGCCCAGGCTGTTAGTTACGGGGAACTCTTTGAGTTTCGTACTTTCAAGCCTGGCTCCCAAAGGCAGAAGGTCAAGGTTGGCTGCTTGGTATTGTTTACCTTGGTAGGTCAGGGAGGTCAGCCTTGTGGTAGGGGCATGGTCCTTGTCAAGCGTTTTGAGAAGCTTGCCTCACTTCCTTATGATGCTGCTTTGCTTTTGGAGGGATTCTGTGATATCCCGGTTAATCCACAGTTTGGGATTGGCCATATTGCGCTTTATTTCAGGTGCTCTGTGTAGGATCTTGTCTTTCATGTTATTTGATAGTAATGATATAAGGACTGGGTGTACAAACTTAATTGGAGTTGTATTTACCCAGACGGTACGTGACATCCAGATCCTCGTCCTCAAAATTATTAATTGTGGGGTTGATTATGCTAATCACTTTATTCGCCATGTTTTCTTCCTTCTGTACTTTCTCAGTCGTTTCTGGTAATCCATCGATAACTAAGTTTAGACGCCGGGTTTTCATATCCAAAAGCTTATTTCGCTCATCAGCCAAATCCAGTTGTGCTTGCAGTTCAAGTCTGTGTTTGGCAGATTGCGCTAATTCTTCTTCAAATTTCTTTTGCTTTTCATTGATCACAGCCATTTCTGTAGGTAGGTTCAGTTGCCCTTGGTTGCCCTGTTGTAGGGTTGGGGGTTTCTCCCAATTTATCTGCGTGATAATTGAGTCTCTGGCTGGATTTTGTTCTTGAATAGATCGATTAGGGCCCCTTCTTTTATTTTCTCCTCCACTTTTGTGACTCTTTCTTTTAGGGTTCCAATTGCAGCATCATTTTGGGTTTTGTAAGCTGCGAGATCATCAGCAATTTTTTCTAGGGGGGTGGCTTACCGTAGTACTACTCCCAGGCTTGCTTAGGCTCCAAGATAATTTCTTATTTAATCATTGGAGCGCTGGCGGGTCAACCAGTGTTGCCGCTTCGTTGGTGGGCGATAATGGAAGCTGTTTGGTAGTCATTGACTAATTATTGTCCGGCAATGGGTGTAAACGTATTATATCGTGCTTTTGCTGCTCATATCACATATGTCCATGATCACATATAATATCCTATTGAATTAGTATATTGTCAGTATCGTATTCAGTGGTCCTGGGCACAGTTTCGCGCACACCTATCCGTGTATGTGTGTATTGAGTGACACCATATTTCAATATGATATATGGCAGTTTAAGTAAATTATATGTGGTATTAAAATATAACAGTGGTTTTCATATCAAAACCAGACAATCAACTTTTGTTAATAATTATGTTATTTTTATTACAAAAAATATTAAAATGTGCTCAATAAAATTTATTTAAAAAAAATAGAACATTACAAAATATGTAATATTGTAGTAGTGATTTCCTCAGGGAAAACAATTCAATTTTTTTGTTTAAAAAAATAGGCCTTGATGCATACATTTGTCAATACAATTAATTGCTTTTGTCATATGGCCCTAGGTAAAATTGCAGAAGAGGGAGCAATGTTTAAGCTCACCTGTTCACTATACTAATGTCAGGGGTCCAAATATGATCAGCTGGCAGTATTATGTGATTAATTCCATACTCTGTGGAATTCCAGTGTATGAAGTCATCTTTCCAAGCCTTGTAAAACATGATTAGTAAAATCAATCCAAAATCAATCCATAAAACCTCAGTTAAAAAGTAATATAAATTTGGGACAAGAGAATATTTAGTGAAACTTAATACTTCTAAATAACAATTTCCCATCACTGAGGGAAGTAGATACAGCTAACTGGGAAATACTCTTTGTTGAGTGGTGGAACTGTCGGGTCTATTGCAATCATCATTTTTATTCAGGTTAGAGCACTGCGTCAGTATCAATCAAATTAACTTTACAGTATGGCTCATCGGTTCACCTACTGGTGGTCTTCCTTCTGATCCCTGAGCCAGCAGAAGGTGGAAAATTTTAACTGTAGTTTAATTCACATTCAAATCATTGGACGAGAAATCCAGAAGGATAAAAAAACAATATAACACACAAAAGGTAATTTTTAAAAGTAATAATAATCTACTACAGGATGTCAAATAGATATTTTCAATAGTTAAACCTGAAATGGTAGAAGAGGTAATTTTATCGCATTTTTAAAGTGAATAAGATAATCAATCGATCTAAAGCTCACATGAAGTTTGTTTCATTCTCTACATACACTATAATACAAAGATTTCTTAAATTTATTGCTTTTAGGGAGTACTATTTCAAATAAGGGGGCTTCTGCCCAACGGGTTCCAGTGATGTGTCTACAGGCACATGGCTTGTGTATAATTTTAAAAAAGGGATTCTTTAACACATTGGTGGTCCTACGCTCACTAACTCATCATACTTTATTCATGTAAAAACTTAAAACCGTGTTTCCTACATATTAGTGTGCTTGTATTTTTTTTGTACTTATTATATTGGTCTATGAGTAGATCATATTTTGTCACTCACCACAGCAAATGTTATAACTGTACGCAGTTCCTGGTGAATGCTGTTCTGTGAAAAATGTATACATCAGTACCATTGGAGCATAAAGTAAATCTTTTGGTTGGTAATAGCAATATCAAAAAGGAATCTTGTATGCGGTACAAAGTAAGTGGCAAATGTATTGTTTCCATTATCTCAGGCAATGGTGCAGTGTGAGCTGGCTAATCAATAGGAACATTCCCTATTCCATGTTATCATATTTCTACCTTATTTGTCATTAAATATCAAAGTGAGGCATATGTATTATGAATACATGGGCAACTAATACCCAATTCAACAGTGCATGCAACTTCATCTTTGACATAGTATACCGTATTTCACTGAAAAAGTGCCGGGCACTTATTTTTTTCAAGGCATCCTTGACCCCGGCCCTTCTTCAGGGCAGGCACTTATTGTAATAAATCAATGATTACACATGGAGAAATAACATTTTAATAAAATTAAGTGCCTTTTGTATTGGTATAAGAGCTATCTTCCTCACATCATGAGGCTTGCGCTTATAAACTGCAGGAATGAATACATTACCGAAATATTTTTCAACTAGGCCTCCTTTATTTTCTCACAATTTCTTAAAGGGAGCAACGAAGATATACTCAGGTACCTGACCAGGAATCAAACCTTTTGAGGATGAAATCGAAGTAACATTTAATCATTTAACAACCTCCTATAACCAACCTCAACCTCACATTACATTTTGGTTTCAAATGGTAGCTCTTTGATATTGATAGAAGGGGGCAAAACTTAATAAAAAATGAAAGGATTTTGCTGAAATTTGAAATATCTGTATGTATACATACACATTAAAAATCCTTCATAGGAATGTTGTCATGGAGACAATAATGGTGACATCATAACTAACATACATAAATGCTGGAAACTGAATTTGGAACAATGTTGCTGCCATATGGGACCCATTATTTTAATTATTGATGACCAAATTCTAGACATAATGGAAAAGTATGATCAATAACTCTTTACATTATTAAACGATGTACATATGACATATATTATCTGAAGAAAATATTCTTAAAGTTTTTTAAAACCCTAATCTTCATGTCAGACACCCGTCCTGAAGCTCAAAAAGGGGAAAAAGGCCCCCTGTCCACCAGGCAAAATATGTGTAAACTTCCCCCGCCTTGAATGGGTTAACAACCTACTCTCTCATCTACACCTCCTCACCTTTGCCAATGTTAACACCCTAAGTAATTGGAAAGCCTAATTTAATGTTGCATATTTAAATTCTTCCATGAATGCATAATAAATATAGATACTCAGATTGCATAATAAATATAGATACTCAGTGTTGAGTAGGGTCCAGTCTGAAGTAAACAATGAAAGGGAGCTTTCATAGATCCATGTAAACAAATTGTGATCATGACAACAATTTTGGCATATGATTATTATTCAGAAATCTTAAAGAACAGTGCATGAACCACTAATAGTTTATCCCTGTTACATTGGTTAAGACAAAAAAAGGCATTTTATGTTCTTACCAGCTTCAGTAGAGTACATGCCTTTACATACAGAATTACTCACCAGTTCTGAGATGTACATAAGGTATACACCAACTGTCAGATTGAGCATTGATTTCCAGTCTGCAACTGGCCGTACATTCACATACCCATCCAGTAAATATTTGAGTAGACTGTACTGCTTGGAATCTGTTGGATGTATCAAGATTAGCTGATGAGCACCTTGGGCTAGTGGTGATTGAGGGATTAGTAATGGTTCAAGCAGGATAGGCATGAGTCAGCCTTCTGAAAGATTATATTGCCTCTAAGCACTGATTGAAGTAGCGATTGAAAGGTAGAATTCAACATTGGCCAACATTGTGCATTATCCATTAGTTTCGCCCCAGGATCTCTTATTTTTTTCAAGAAGTCTCTTGAGACAAACAATGCTTGAGTATGGGTTTCCATGGGAAAACGTGGCATTTTTTGACATTTTACTATATATAAAAATACTATACTTCACCTTGTCGAAGTGCAGCGTGTATGGGTGATGAACAGCTGAAGACAAAGGCTACCAATAGTCCCAGTCCCAACAGCTGTCTCATGGTGCTTAATGATAAGACAACACCAAGTGTAGAATTATTATAATCTCCTCCACCTCCAGTAATATCTCATGTACTCAACATGCTGCAGGTGCACAGGCACAACATAACCACTGAGTAACTAAGTAATGGCCCTAGCATACATTCCCATCCATATTGACATAGAAAGATCTACATCAGTGGTCAACATGTGTGTCAACCGACTGCAATACTACAACTGAGAGATTGCGCTGCCCAGTAGAACGTTTCACCTGGCTCACCTGGTAACACTGCTGTGTCTCCATGGTGCAGAAGGTTTGCTTGTGACTTTATTATGGATGCTAACCTCTCTTGATTGATTAGAGGGATAATGAATGTTTGAGCTAGTTGTTATAGCAAATGGCACGATGGAGGGTTCAAACTGATCGAGACCCCTCAGAAAATGGGACGAACCCCGAAGGGGTGAGTTCCCGTTTTCTGAGGGGTCGAGATCAGTTTGAACCCAAACAGAGTGCCATTTGCTATTTATTTGGATGCACTCTATTTGGATGTTAAAAAGTAAATTTAACTTGTTTAGCCTATAGTTTAGCTCGATTGCGTCTTTGGCCGAACTGTACACGTGAACGATTCGGATCGACCGAACTGCACCCCCAAACTGCACCTTTCTAACTGCTCACTTGTGTAATAATGGCTAATTATGACTATTTAATACAGGCCTGTACGCAGGAGAAATAATCTTTATATAATATAATTATAGGTGAATAGTATCCAGACATCATCAAGACCAAAAATGGTTGTTATGATAGAGCAGATTGGTGCCTATAGATGTATCTATATATGTCTGTAGGTATGACATTAGCTACTTTTATCTGTGAATTATTAACTTAGTGAATTATTAAATGTGTTTTGCATAGTGAGATTGCATAGCTTTTTATTAACCATAATATAAGTTAACGGAGACAAACATTGTTTAGCTTAAATAACCTGAACTTTGGTTTGTATTTGATGAACTCTAATTGATCTGATATTATTCTATTTTATTCAATTACTTTATGTTTTCCTACCGATTAAATGCTATTTGTAACCATTATCTAGATGTACTATCCACCTGAAAAAAGTGCCCTTCCGGGCATAATGTTGAAATAGAATAAAATATTGGAAAAACAAACAAAAAAATATCCCACCATCATATATGATGATATATTGGTCAATAAACAAGTTGGTCAAAGGAGTGTGAATCTCACAATTTAAGTACCAAAATGGGGAAGACATTTTAGTTTGATGTAAGAGAAAATCCAGTTTATGGTCCACTCAATCTGTTAAATGCAATTACTACAAATATTACATTATGGTAATCAAACATTGTGCACATCCATGGAAGCCAGGCACTTATTTGTTTGCTAAACATTACCTAGCTTGGCTATGGATCGTATTGCTGGTGTAAAGACACGTAAACACACTGTTGAAACACATTATGTATTGACAATGGAGCTTTAAAGCTTGATGCAATGTGTGGATGCTCTCCTTAGTTAATAATCCATCAGTCTGTGGTTTATTGAGAATACATATTCATGACCATACAAAGTCATTTAGTGTTTGGTGGGTAATGGTTAGGTAGGGGGGCTGTTCTGGGTTGCAATTGACAAGTGCATAAAGCTCAAGAAGGGTTTTTTGTCAGGCAGGTTCTGGGAATGTGTGATCACCCCAGCTGTATTTTGGCCCTGTACAGTTCCGTCAACCCTGTCCGGAGAACATTATGTGGTTTGTGAAGGTATCTCGAGTGAAAATGTGATTTTGAAGCCTTTTTCTTCAGGACTAGCAAAGTACCCGTCCTCCGGACGGTCCCACTCTCGTTCTCTCCCTTCTCCTACATCTTCTCACTCCCCTCTTTTCCCTCTCCTTCCTCTTTCCCTCCCCCTCCCCCTCTCCTATTTTCCCACCCTCTCCCTTCCTACAACTTCTCCCTCCCCTCCCCCTCTCTAATACCCCCACCCTCTCCCACCCCTCTTCTTCACTCTCCAACTCCTCTGCATGTAGTGGCAAATGATGTAGTATCTCACAGGGGCTTTCCCAGGCTATGAATAGAGTGTGTAGATCCCAATTTAAAAAAGTCTTCAAAATGACATTTTCACCCCAGATACCTTCACAAACCATATACAACGTCCTCCAGAGAGGGTGGACAGAACTCTACAGATGAGTAAAACGGTTTGTAAAACAACAAATTCCGAGAACATGTGAGACAAAGAAACCCCTCTTTTCTACACAAAGAAACCCCTCTTTTCTACCTCTTTTCATAGAAATTGCTCTTCCCGTATATTATATGGATATCCAGATTATATTTATAGCCTGAGAAAGCCCCTATACAGGTTCAAAGAACTGAATTTCTCTCAAACTTTGGTTAAATATTTAATACAATCTAGTAAAATTAGGCAATGCAGAAATTGGGGTCCTCTTCCCCACAATATTGATTATATGTTCACTGTTTATGGTGGAAATACAATTAAATAATAATATGACAGGGCAGATGGCAAAGGGGAAAGAGAGTAAAGAAGATGAAGATATTTAGATTACCTGTTTACAATTATGTTTATCTAATTGGGGGTGTAGGAAATCTTAGGTCTAGCAATAAAAGGTGATATTACAGCATTGAAGGATATTGTATCACACTGAAATAAAACATATGAAACAATGTTTGCTATTTCACTCACAAGAGATTGATCGTTGTTGCCCTGTGATATTATTACCTATAATGTCTAAGTTGCTTACAATGTGGTTACATAGAAACACCGCAAAACATATTCGCCTTCATCAAATATTACAGGCCCCACCCCCAAGAGATTGGGGTAGGGGCCAGAATATGTTTTGCACCCGTACACCTCCCCACTTCAAGTTGTTGCTCGTTTTGAATATCAAGCTCTTAATCATCCTGATGAAATATTGCAAAGACTCTATTAATGTGCAAATATAGTGTCTAGCTTATTCCCCACGAATCGTAGCGGTTATGTGACTAGATCGCAACTGGAAATAATAACACAACCAAGTTCTTACAGGTCCTCGCCAGCCAAATCCATTTATTAACAATCTCCCACTCTTGCTGCAGTTGGGGCTCGATGAGCATGCACCAGCCCTTACACACTGAGCCCTATCATATGAATAAAGATATAGAATAAGATGGAAGGTGTGTGACAATCAATATATAAAAATTAAAAGCTTTAAATATAAGCACTACCATGAAACACAACTAACTCTCACGGTCGAATACGATAGAATACCACCCCAGCTCTGATCCGATCGCCGTAGAGAGACACCCAGAAAATCTGGAACTGCAGTCAGGATCAAGTTGGGACCAGCCCGCCTCATGCCAGCTCCACGCAAATATAATTTTTATTATTGCAATCACTCTGCAACAGTGCATGTCTATAGGATCATCATTATCTCTAGGAGCAGGACCAATCTACCACATCTACAACATAGGAAGGGAAGTAGGACCACAGCTGTTCTTACTCGCTGCTATTCTCTATAATATCAACACCTTCAGGGCAACTGCTGGTTAAGTTGGTTTCTATATTGAAATCGGTTTTGTGGACGGTCTACAGTACTTCAAGTAAGACTGAAGTTGTTGTGCACTCATGCTTGTGCATACACTTGATTCTGCTACTGGAATAAAAGCAAGAGTAAGAAATTACTTCCTATGTGTGCTCTCTGTTTCCGGCTGAGTTAAACTAAGCCTCTAATAAACTAGGTTCACTACACATTGAATAAAAGAAACTAGAGAGACATTTTACATTGATATATCGCATCATAGCATACGAGCAATTCCGCTGAAAATGCGTCATTTGGGTTGAAAAACAACATCTCATCCAGAGGCTAAGATAGGTATCTGAGATGGTATCCTACAATTGTACGTATGCTTTTGTAATCACTTGGCCAACAAAATACTTACTTTTGTGCTATCAGCAGCAATAAAAAATTGGGGTTGTCATATGGAAACCACTCAATTATAAATGCAGCCATTTGTTTAATTAAAAAAATCATTATTCTGAAATATTAAGTTGTTATGATTAAAGAATCACTTTGGTTGACCTCTTGATTAATTTTTGATGAAATGATAAAAGGTTGATTTAATGGGAGAGCCCTGTCGCTGTAGCGGGGTCTAAATTCTTTTTGGAATGTATAATTAAGTTAAGGAATATGTAGTTAAGAATGTATTGGGAACAATTATGTAGCCATAGCGGGGGTCTAGATTTTCATTGATAGATAAATCAATATTAGGCTGAATCATTTTATGAATATAAGAATGAATCATTTTCGGAATTTCGGAAATTTGTGTTCAGCTAATTTGGATGAGAGCCAAAGCATAGAACACCATGTCGCTGTAGCGGGGGCGAGATGGGGACAATGTCACCGTGGTCGGCAGATCGGGGATGGGGGAGTCGGAAACTATTTTCTGGCAATTTTTCCCTCAGAATGCTGCCTCTTGATCCTTAAACAGATCTTCATGAACAACCAATACAATTATCCATGTGAACTTAATAAGAAAGCGAGGAGGAATGAATGTTTGTTTGTTTTTCGCTTTATTTCAGACGTTGATTAATATGTTGGTTTATTATACGCGCATGCTATATGAGAAGTGCTATAAGTGGGGTGCTATAAAAATAGTCATATAGGACGCGTCCTATATGAATGTAGTTGTCTAAAAATAGCTGTGTTTATATGCTTCGCGGAGCAATGGATGTAAACAAATCCCCGCGAAGGATGTAAATAAATCCCCGCGATCGGTAATCCACCCGTGATTCTGGTACTATGATTAGAGAAATACATAATAAAAATCCCATCATTAAATAGAGCAATACATTCTCTATTGAATGATATAAATTTTATTAATGTAGCTAAAGAAATGGCTGCGATATGAACGTTTTAAGTCAACAATATAACTTGGCTAATAATGGGGCTGTCAGCGGGGCTGTCAGTGGGGCTGGCAGCGGGGCAGCGGGGCTCTCTGAGACTTCTTTAATATTTTTTCAGTGATATCTGATAACATATGATAAAATTTTATGCACATATAATAAATATAGAATGGAACTCGCTGGCAATAATCGAAAGTTTATAGGACTTGATTCGTCCACATAAGCACTCTGCCTACGGCATCGTGCTTATGTGGACGAATCTCGTCCTATAAATTTTCGATTATTGCCAGCTCGTCCCATTCTCTCTATGTATATTACCACGATTCTGCCAACAATTTCGCCCATTATTCCTCTCTTCCAGCCTCTGGTGTTGATCATCAACCCCTGGCTGTGCTCCTTGGTCGCCTCCAGGAGGATCATTCTTATTAGGTTGATGAATATGGGGCTGGTCCTTGGGCCTATATTGATTCTGTTTGACGTTGCCAGGAGGAATATTCACATTAATATTCAATTCAATTCACAGCATTTTTATTTATACAAGAAAGGTGTACAAAAAGGAGCCCCGTATCTGAAAGGTGACTTCCAGGTCTTCCAACGGGTTCCTGACTAGTTCCTACCAAGAAAGAATAATTTTGATTTTACATTACTATGCCAAAAATAAACTTTAGGGCTATTTTCTAATATCTAATCTAGTAGTATCTAGTTAAGAAAAGAAGCAGTTCATAGCAACAGAAGCAGAGACAATAAACTTCAACTGCTCATGTATCTAGCTAACAGTTAATGACAATCTATCTAAAGCAGTTTAATGAATTCATCAATAGTAAAAACAAAGAATAAAACAAGGTATAGCAGTAGAAACAGTAATAATGGTAGGTCCAGACCAAGCAGCACAAATCACTCATAATGACACACACCTGCAAAGGTGCCACAGTATATAGTGGTTTACAATACATCAATTTCACTCAAATATACATCTATAAACCTGGTGAATGATTTTGGGGAGGATGGGGGATATTCACATTAGGACCCTGCTGCTGAATAGCACCATCCAGTACTGGAGGAATATTCATTAGTTGGACATCACTCTGTTGCAGTTGAACATATCTCTATCCTGTCCCAGCTGCCTAATTTCTAAACAAGGTCTGAGGGGGTGGTGGTGGGGTTTGGAGCCGTATGTTATTCCTCTGCATATTATGAACAGGCTCCTGTTTTTGTGCAGGCTCTAAGCCAACAATGAAATTGTTTTCATCCAAATAGTCCTGCCTATTTTCAGGCTCAGGAATTGGTTCCAACCCAACAAATTATTGTCTCCAGCCACATTTCCTTGATCAACTACCGGCCCAAGTTGTGCCGCTCCTTCGTCGCCAACCTGACCTTGCCACTCTATCACAGGCCTGTCGTGCTGAACGTCACCTTGGCCATCGTGTTGAAGTTGATCTGCTAGAGTTTCTTGCTCGCCCGCACCTAGTTGACGCAGATTATCCTGTTTGTGCCCTGGAGCAGGAGGTAATGGTATTATATCCTGCCCTATTCTAAACTGTATTTCAGGGGCATCCTCCATGTCCTGAGGGTGTTCATAGGCATTTTCCTCAAACTCTAGCTGTCATGGGTTGGGTGTTGTAATCCTACCCCCTTCTCCCCCCTTTGTCGCCTGGTAACTATGGCTTATGAAATCGCCGCCAAATGTTGCACTAAATTTCTCAATCTGTCGAACAATGGAATACTCAGAGAATCATCCATCGTCCATCATTGCACTTGCTTTCTTTATTATTATCAATTTCCTGTAAAGGCACCGACATTAGGGTGTAGTATGCAGGGTTGCTCCTCCAATATTAAGGTCTTTGTTGGTTTTAAGATCTGTTAAAGAACTACTATCCAACTAACTTTATTGTAAAATATTCGTACAAACTCTCACTAGGATGAGAGTTAATGAGATGGGGGTG
Organism: Sthenelais limicola; assembly: GCA_942159475.1. Classification (NCBI taxonomy): domain Eukaryota; kingdom Metazoa; phylum Annelida; class Polychaeta; order Phyllodocida; family Sigalionidae; genus Sthenelais; species Sthenelais limicola. Next base: position 24,366,727 of record OW804101.1, read on the forward strand.
TATGCCTGGTACCTCATATCCAGGACTAGCTTGTATAAATAGATTAGCACAGTACTGGTGCTTAGCGATTTTATAACCCTAATAAAGAGGCGATAATTAGTAATTAATATAAATATAATGAGGTTATGCAATGTTATGTAAAGTGTCATAACACAGCCATCTGGGCATATACAATTCTAAACATCCTTAACTTAAGAGATAAGGAGAGTTTGAATGCTTTGTTAGCACGCTGTATTTTTATTTTTTTTAGACACATCACATCAGTCACTGACAGTCTTCTCAGCTGAGCCTGACAGGAAAGCTTGAGGACAAGCATCAGTTGAGCATCAAATACATATTTCGCAAATATATATTTTCGCAATTTTGTATGTACACTTGTGTGATCTTAAAGTGATCTTAAACCTCCCTTGGACTGCTCTCTCTATGACCAAATCCCAGGTGCCAAGTATTTTATAGCTGTGTATTAATGGTGATTAAATGCAACCAATACAACAGTTGACATTATGGTGATTAGCAGGATAGCCAAGAATAAGAAGAATCTATCCAGCACATCACTGATCTGTTTCCACTCCTCCATCTTGTCTTGATGTTTATCATCCACCTCAAGCATCCTGGTTAGTTTCTTCAACTCCCACAGGATGGCATGGGAAATGTCCTGCTTCTGCGTATTTCCACTCTTGGGTTCAGGACTTTCTTGCCTTTTCTGTGCATTTTGACCATTCTCCACGTATACACTATTTAATTCATAGGCATGACTTTTACTTGCTGGACATTCTTCCTAAAAGATTTGGTAAATAAGGTTGTTATTTAGGCCTTATGAAATTGCAACTTATATACATACCCATGCTTTCAAGAATATGCAACTCATGTCAGGAAAATGTTAACTTTGTTAAAAGCTTTTGTTAATGATGTGCCATCAGAGGTGCTTATATTGTAGACTTTTATTGGAAGAAACATTGGCAACTTTAGTTTGAGTGCTAAGAAGTTGATGATTAAATTACCTGTTTCACATGCTTACACACAAGCTTTGCAAAGACTCTTAGCACCAGAAGTTTAAGCCAGGTTGGTGCTGATGGTGCATTTCTTCTGTGCACCAGGGTGAGGTTGAATACAGTCAGCATCAGAGAAACAGTATTGCCAGCCATCAGTCCACTCATTAGAATCACTGCAACAGTAGAACTTTACACCTAAGACATGTTTGTATTTTCTAGTATTAGACTAAGTTATAACAATGATGCTGGTTTGACAGGTTGCTAGAAATGTACAAATCTGGCTCATTGGCAAACTCATGATAGTTAACTTTTAGAGGTTTTCAGAATCTAAAAATGTTATTGATGTTTAGGTGAGGACTTTATTGTATGCCTACAATTTAAGATCAGCAGCAGCTGACCTGCATTCACAGTCATCGGTATTGGAACATGAGAAAGTTCCTTGCCTCCTGCCTGATTTTATCAATAAACTAAAATAAAAAACCTTTCTGTTTATATTCTGCAGATATAAGATTTACCAGCAGTCTGTAGTCTGAAGTTAATGTTGCAGTTGTCATCCACCAAATAAAATGAGCCCAGTGGACTGATCAGAATGGACAAATAAAAAATCCAAATTAAGAGAAATCAAGGACAAATTTTGTTATCTCACAATATATGCCCCCAATACTTACACAATAGAGGAGGTTCTGTAGCACTCTGTGGTAAGCTTTCTGTTAGTGTCAGCTGGAATACGGTGAAGCTAAGGAGGACTGTCAGACTGAGGGTGACCTTCTCCCCAGAGTCTGAGGGTAGCACAAACACCAACATCCCTGTCAGAGTCAGGAGTACCATTGGTAGAATCAGGCTATACACATATGGCTCATATTTCCTATGTAACACTAAGGAAACCGTCATTGTGACATATGTATATGGCCACCCATCTGATGCCAGAGAACTGCATTCCTCCCTGACAATGCTGTCATCATAGAAAAGCCATTCATCACTCTTACTGAAAACATCTTTAATGATTCTGCTAGCTGCAGGAATAATATTGACTTCAGTGCTTTGGTCCATGACGTTGCTGATGACTATGTCACATGCTTGGACATCAAAGGGAAAGTACTTGATGTTAAGGCTACAATGAGTGACAAGTGCAGCAGTAGGAGCCCAGGTTATGGTTCCATCAGAGTAGGCCACTGTTGGACTGGTCTTTTTCCATTTGATTATGTTTATGTCTTCATTGGCACTGAAAGCATCATTATTAGTATTATTACTTATTTCTAATTTATTGTCGGAGTTTCCTATAAAGTTCCATATAAATGTATTAGTTCTAAGAGGTTATAACTACAGTTTATCTTATTTTAAGTCACAATGCCCTTCTTAGTTGATATATATATCGTATTTTTATTCTGAATTGATCATTGACATCATACTTCCAGAAAAGGACGCCAGCCTCTCCAGTTGAGTTCTTCCTGGGTTATCCTACATTTCTTATACCATATTAACATTCATATTAAACATGATATTGGGATGCACATAGATCACATCGAATCAAAAAACAATTATATCATCATATGATGTACTATTACAAAAAGGGAAGTCAAGTATCTCAGCTATGGCAATGTCTCTATGTTTTTTTTATCATAGATATTATCATACTATGGTATTCTATTGCATTTGCAATACTATGGCAATACATTTGAGCAGCTGTTTTCTTGATAATATCCTCCTGAAAAAATGAACAGATTTCTATGATTAATATTGTACAACTTCTTAGAACATTGGCCATAATAAACACAGATGTGGTTTATTGAGGCCATTCATTGAACAAGTACACTCCTCGAGGTACATCCTTAATTGGGTAAAAAAATGAAGTACCCATATATGGCAGTTTAAGTCAATTATATTCATGTGTTATTAAAATATATACATATCAGTGATTTTCATATCAAAAGCAGACAACCAAATTTTGTTGATATATTATTTTTATTACAAAGTATGTAATACTATAGTAGTGATTCCAACATTTGGACAGTCTTCATCAGGAAAAATAATGTTTTTGTCTAAAATGACAGGCCTTGATGCATACATTTGTCAATACAATTAATTGCTTTTGGTGTCATATGGCCCTAGTTAAAGTTACAGAAGGGTAGCAATGCTTAAGCTCACCTGTTCACTATACCAAAGTCAGGGGTCCAAATATGATCAGCTGGCAGTACTATGTGATTAATTCCATATTCTGTGGAATTCCAGTATATGAAGTCATCTTTCCAAGCCTTGTAAAACATGATTAGTAAAATGAACCAAAATGAATTCATGAAACATCAGTCAAACGGTTATATAAAGTTGGGACAATATTTAGTGAAACTTAATATTTCTAAATAACAATTTCCCATCAATGAGGGTAGTTGATACAGCTAATAGGGGAATACTCTTAGCTGTGTGGTGGAACTGTGGAGCCTATGTGGCAATCATCATAACTCATCATACTTTATTCATGCAATAACTTTTAAGTATTTGTTTTGGTATTTGATACGTTGGTCTATCAGTAGATCATATTTTATCACTCACCACAGCAAATGTTATAACTGTACGCAGTTCCTGGTGAATGCTGTTCTGTGAAAAAAGTGTATATAAGTACCATTGGGGCTTAAAGTAAAACTTTTGATTGGCAATAGCCATCTCAAAAACGAATATGGTGCTTTTCCGGGGCAGGACCTTTTTCGATGAAAAACGGTAATTGCTTAATTCACAGGATATAATCTTTGCACTAGGATGACACATACAAGTCTACTTCCTCTTACTCCTCTATTATCCCTCTTTACCCAAATGTACTGCTTTCTATGTGTTCTCCTATTCCTCTTCACCTTGTCAATGTTTACACCCTAAGTAATTGGAAAACATAATTAAATAATGCATATTTAAATTCTTCCATGAATGCATAATAAATATAGATTCTCAGTGTGTTGAGTAGAGCCCAGTCTGAAGTAGACAATGAAAGGGAGCTTTCATAGGTGGATGTAAACAAATTGTCATCATGACAACAGTTTTAGCAAATGTTTATCATTCAGAAATCTTAAAGAAAAGTGCATGAACCACCATCCCCATTACATTGGTTAAGCTAAAGAAAGGGCATTTCATGTTCTTACCAGCTTCAGTAGAGGATGCAGCTTTACATAAAGAGTTACTCACCAGTTCTGAGATGCGCATAAGGTGTATACCAACTGTCAGATTGAGCCTTGATGTCCAGTCTGCAACTGGCCGTACTTTCACATACCCATCCAGTAAATGTTTGAGTAGACTGTACTGCTTGGAATCTGTTGGATGTATCGAGATTAGCTGATGACCGCCTTGAGGTAGTGGTGATTGAGGGATAAGAAATAGTTCAAGCAGGATAGACATGGGTCAGCCTTCTGACAGGTCATGTTTCCTTTAAGCACTGCCTTGATAGTATTGGGGTTATAACCTTCTAAGAATCTAAAAGGGTTAATGACCTCCATTTCAGGCCTGCTGGTGCACTGTTTGTGCATAATCCGTCAGCCTCACCCAAGGATCTCACCAATTTATTTTGTTATAACTTGAGAACAACAGTTCTTTAGTATGGGAGTCCATGGCAAAATGTGGTATTTTTTTATGTTTTACTATTATACAAAAATATGATCTACTGGTTTTGTTCCACAATCATTCTACACATATTTGTAGGTCATATGCATATGTCATCAAATAAATGGTGTGGTGAACTCAAGTAAAATCTAAAAAGCATACCTCAAAACAGCTGTAACAGAAAATAAACAGTTGATATTGGAAATTGTGCACATATACATCTGAACCTGTATTACTGCAATTATTTCGAATATATCCTTTTTTTCTAAAGAATGGGGCCTACATGATCAAGTGAATTCTGAACTTTACCTATTCTAGATGTTGAACTCATATAATACATCACAATATTGATTGAAGTGGTAATTGAAAGGCAGAATTCAACATTGGCCAACATTGTGCATCATCTGTCATCTTCGCCTCAGGATCTCTTATTTATTTCAAGAAGTCTCTTATGAACAACAGTGCTTGAATATGGGTGTCCATGGGAAATTGTGGTGTTTTTTCTGATGTTTTACTATAATAGATACTATACTTCACCTTGTCCAAGTGCAGCATGTATAGGTGATGAACAGCTGAAGACAAAGGCAACCAATAGTCCCAGTCCCAACAGCTGCCTCATGGTGCTTAATGATAAGACACCACAAAGGGTAGAATATAATCTACTTTCCCTACAGTTATGGGTAACGTACTCAACACACTGTAGGTGCACCGGCTATTCAGTTCTTATTTACCCTTTTAACAATGTCAACATAACCACTAAGTAACTAAATAATGGCCCTAGCATACATTCCCATCCATATTGACATAACGATCAAAATGAAACATTGTGCACATCTACAGAATCCAGGCACTCATGGATGTGTTTACTAAACATTACCTAGCTTGGCTATTGATCATACTGCTGGTGTAAAGGTCGAGGTAAAAGACCCTCTTGAAACACATTATGTATCGGCAATGGAGCTTTAAAACTTGATGCAATGTGTGGATGCTCTCCCTAGTTAATAATCCAGCAGAGTCTGTGGTTTATTGAGATTAAATATTCATGACCATACATAGTCATTGGGGGTTCAATATAATATATATATACACTTATATCCCTTCAGCGGGGTTGTGCGATTTGACCTGATGTTGAGATCGATTTCAAACCAAACAGAATGTAATTGGGTATAATCAGGTACAATTTTAATAGCATTTTACCTTTGTTTCCATCAAGCTTGTGGACATTGATGTTTGAACTGACATGGCGGTGGAAGGCATGATGGCGGAAGTAGTTTATATCATTGCACACTTAGACTTTTCACTATCATGGCTGAGCCGGGACATGCGTGCTTGATTTTTCTTTAACATGTACATTTACTTCTGATTTTTCCGGAATTAATATGACTCAAACTGGACATTAAAGGTATGTATTTGGTTTTCTATCTCATGGATCTTGATATATGGCTTGGAATTCTTCAGAGGGGTGACTACTTTTTCTCTTGTTGGTTTCTAAGTCCCGACACCGTTCACAAGAAATGTCAATATAGATTCTTAGAGTGTTGTCTTCTACAAAAAAAAGAATTACCAAAATCAATCAAAGCAGACAAGAATATCATCTCTAAACGCAAATGATCTAGCATATGTGACGAAATGTGACAGAAATCAACGAACATATATATGGTCGTCCAGTCGCCAGGTGAAATTTACTGGGCATGATGTGTAAAGTTAATATATATGATTGTAGTAGATTTAGAGTGTACACAGAGTTGTCATTAGTACCTCTATTCTACACCAGGTCGCCTACCTGTCCAGTGCTTGTAGTTTATACCAACTCACTCTACTAGAGGCACTGATGTAGATCATATCCTATGTTTTATCCAAGTCTATGTATCATCTTATTCCTGCTTTACAGGTTGCTGTTATATCTATTACAATTACTACAGATTGTATGTTATACCTCTTCTCTGTATGTACTACATTGTCTACATTAGATCATATTGCCATGTTACTCTTGTACTACCCTTTTATACTGCTTGCCTTCAATGGTGAGTCTCCTTATGTCTGTGACATTGATGATCGACTACTGCACACTGCTGGTGTTACAGGGTTGCCCAAGAGGTGAATAAACCGGTGATACTAACAGAACTGTGTCTGGTTTTACTTTGCCATGTCGAGATTGAACCCGAGTTTGGGTGAGGCCTGATTCACTACAATTGGTGTGGTGACAGGTTCACTACACGTTAATATATATGAACAAAATCCTATTGGATTTCTTCCAACATTACGAATTATGTGACATTATTCGCTGTAAAAAATAGTAATCAACCCATTTGTACATGGTCTAGAGCTAACACCCGGACAATAATAGACTATATTTTTGTGTCAAACAACATTGCAAATCTTAAAAAGTGTACAGAAGAATCTAATTTTAATACACATTCGAATCATAAAGAATTTTCCATATAGTTAATACAAAATGCTGCCCAAAGGGGAAGAGGGTTTTGGAAGTTAAATTCCTACTTATAGGAGAATGAAAGTTTAGGGCCGAAGTCGAAGAGCTTGCTGCCACTCCTCAGGGCAATAATCTTTCGGAGAAACTAAGATGGAAATTCTTTAAAATAAATTTTAGAGACTTAGCAGTTAAAATTGGTAAAGATCAAGCGAGAGAAAGAAGAAAAAGACGTTCAATGTATATGCACAGAATTAATGAACTAGACGAAATAAGCATATTAAATGCAGGGCAATCAAGGGAAAAACAAGATATTTTATTAGAAATGAGAGAACAAGAATTAAATAAGGCAGAAGGTGCTCTTGTTCGCTCACGAGCAAGGTGGACGGTAGATGGTGATAAACCTACAACATATTTCTGTGGACTGGAAAAATATAAATCCAGCAATTCCCAGTTGAATATTAATGGTGTATGGATTGAGATTAACAGAAGAAATAGTTGAGACAAACAGACTTAAGTAGGACAGAGACTAATTCATGCCAATGCAGGTAGAGCTTTTAGAGCAATGGCTTCTTATTCTGCCCCCATGAGAAGATGACCTTCTAAGCAGGTATATGCCGAGGAGGATTCTTAACAATTTCTGTCAAAGATGTTTTTAAAATATGGAACATACATTATTATCCCCTCTCATGACTAACGAAATACTGAGAGATTATGGTCTATTCCTGATTACCAATTGATACGAGATTTAAGAAGATCCATCCCTTGGGAATGGTTGGATGTTATATCATCCTCTCCCTCTTGCGAAGACAAAGGGAATATGGACATAACAATCAATAGACACTGTTAAGATATATAAACTTGCTCAAGCAAGATGATTTATAATGCACTGGTCGAAGGTATGAAAGTAGATAGAAAAGAAGTCAATACATGGCAATCTTTATTAGATCTAAGTGTTGAAAAAGGAAAATGCGTCACAAGCCGCAAAATTGATATTTTTCAAAGTGTTTTTATAATAAGATCTCTTTAATAAAATGATTTGTTCTATAATCTTGAGGCCAGGCTGTTGTATCATTGACAAGCACTGTACTAGCAGGTCCGAAATTGGGGTTTACTAATCATTTCAGTCTCTGCCAAAGGTGGTTATAAACATAGGTCAGTTCATGGCAGTTACTAAACCAATATATGTGTCGGATTTTCAGAAAATGTACAATTGGCAGCTGTACACATTTAGTAAATTCTGCTCAAATAGGCTGCAATTTGGTCAATACTAGATACATCCAAGTATATTCGGCATTGCATTGATTCTAGCAATATGTTTGGTTAGGTTGAACTGCATTTCGAACTTTATTGGGTTATATTTGAGAGGATTGATGAAGGTAAATTGTACATTTTTTGGCGACATCACCTATATACTATGCTTCTTTCCCACTTTTTGCCTTGCTTCCACCAGACATTTACCAGCCCACTCCACTGCACCACGTCCATCTGCCGTGCCTGCACTTAATGGGCATTAGGGCTGCTACCACCGTGTACTAACTCTCCCCTCACACCTTAACAACTTTAACAACTCCCTCGCCCACACACGGGGAGGAGGGGGAGGGAGGCTGAGGGGGGCTATAGCGGGCAACGGGTGGCAAACTCTGTAACTCAAGATATTCATTCATTTTGAGTGAAAGATAAGTGTATTGAAGTGTGTATTAGCAATAGGACTTTGTTCATTACAGGATATTCGATATTCAAAAGCCAATGTGGAGACAAGAGGGTCGCGATGGTCTGAGTGCCAGATGCTTGAAAATATACTTGATGAACCTGCATGGGGCATGCAAGTTAAACAGCAACAGAAAAAAATCCCATCAAAGATGCTGGCTTAGCCCTTGAACCCTAAGCCCGGTCTCTTGCCATTTGTAGTGTGAATTATCAGATGAAATCCAGTCAAATATCGTCCAGTGAAATGTAGTTCTTGTCCACGATCTGTTGTACGAATTGGAATTTCTTTGTAAGAAAGCCCACACATTACCAAACTGGGGTAGGTTTTCTTAAGAATGATTTTGTACGACTTGTCTTAAGGCCCAATTCGGCCCTGAGTTCGGCGTAAATTCGTGTGCCCGGCATGAGGAGTCACAGCCCCGCGACTCACTTTCCTCATTCCCCAACCGCTCAAATATAACACGTGTGTCAATCTCCCTACGCTAAGCCCATTCGTTCGTTCAACACTAAGCTGCACTTTGTGTTGAGTTAGATCAACCACACCGAAAACGGGACCGTCGGACTTCGATATTAAGCATTATTAAGAATAGAATATAAGCAATTTCAGTTGGTCTGCATGATAGACTCATAGAGCAGGTCATCTCTCTTACATTCACCCTCAACCTCTAAAGAAACCTCTCGATGCTGGGGCGTCTTTCATACAAACCTAATCTTATATATAACATTAGGGAGATTTAGCAATCACAACGCACCATCATTAACACTGAATAATTAACAAAAAGATCAAATTTGCTACCCCTCGAGAATAAGGCAAATATAGTATATCTTAAACTTATATATGACCATTGAAACAGGTATGAAATGCTTCCATTTGAGGATATTATATCTAAATCTCCAAAATCGGAGAGCTAACATGTTGAAGATCTTTCTGCCAAGAAAAAAACCCAAAAACATAGGGAAGTATTTATTTTAAAGGGAGAAAATTTCCGCATCTGTTGATATATCACATGGGTGATTCCAATATTGTCACAAAGAATAAAAAGAGTATGAGTCGAGGGTCGAAATGGTAAAAAAATGACCAATATCGGCATGGTTTTGGGAGACATCGGGGATGAGCAAACATCTTGTCTATAATCAGAATGGTAGACCACTCAGACTATTTTATAAGGCTGATGTCCAAATTCCATTGATGACACGATGTACTGTAGATATCAAATTCTCAAATAATTGGCTCTAGGAAGAAATGAAAGCAAATTAAACTAATGTAAACGCAATTGGAATACTAGTTAAATCGGGAAATAAACAAAAATATGGCCAGAGTGATGACGTTGCCAATAATGGAGAATAGGTATGCTTAGTTGGTTGCCATGGTTACATCAGTGATTTCAATTTCTTTTAAACAATTAAATTTAAATTTTGGCTCTAAAATTATAAATATACCAAATTGTAATTAACACATTCCGAATTAAAGCGTAGACGTGTATGTTTCTATAAGTGTCCATGTCATAGGCCTTATTTAGTGCAATTATCTATAACGCATCCACTAACTATTAGTACATTATTACCGTTGTGGGGATATCTCGAGAGACCTGCAATGCAGATGCCCTCGGCCTAGCACCTCTCGAGATATCCCCACAGTGGAAGTAATGTACAAATAGTTAGTGGATGCGTTAGTGTTGTGATGGTGCGTTGTGGTTGCTAAATCTCCCTAATGTCATATATGGGCTTAACATAATATATGGTAAAAACTTATGATAAATCTTAAATTTGAGGTTATTTTAAAAAATGATCTTGCTATTAATGAAAGCCTTGCTGAAACTGTTAATTACAGTCTGAACTGGTTATTGAATCTATGAGAAGTTCATTGACAATATGACATTGGCTGTTTTGAGATCCTCCCAGATCAGATAAGAATGGTATGAGTAGACGCTTACTGTGCTAATGGCCTTCCCGGCCCTGGAGCAGACGTTATAATTGGATTCTAATGGTATTTTGCGGTTTTAAGCGAGAGGCTTTCCCTCAGTATGGAGGGACTCTCAGAACTCTGAGCCTAAAGTCTGTACAATGTAATCTGATATCGTAGAATTCCCTCTCATTTTTATGAAACAGCTTCCTCTGCCCTCCCTACCCACCAACAGGCAGTGCTGTACTTAGCAGGCCTACAGGAGGAGGAGGGGCGCGCAGGAGGGTAGTGCTTGTACCCCAGAGGGACCTGTCTATCATGCATTATTTAGATATTACACGAGATCAGACGCTGGTGCGTACCCTACCCTGCCACCAGCACCACTCACTGCCCCACCGCACCACCCTCTCCAGCAGCCGCTAGTATACCACCACCTGTACACATGGAACAAACCATACATGCTCACTCCACTCTGAGGTAAATCCTTCACTTAATATTTAATTATTCTTATCAGTCTAAGGGTCCTTAGCAATAATATGTCTAGATAACATATCTTAGTGATTAGGCGTGATGCATGACTGGTATTGGTATTGTATGTGTATTGATTATGGCTCGTGTTCGTGCCATTAGAATTAGGTTCTCAAACGTCCAGTTTTAGACCCTGCTTGAAAGGGCACGTTCCATTACTTGATATTTTTATTATGGCATTAATATAGTCCGTATTCGATCGTGCTGTTGTAATTCGTGAGCTCGGTGCTTGTATGATATTGTAGGGGTATTCCTGCTCATTATATTGGTTCTTCCGAAGGCATTCTCCAACTATTCTCTTTATTTTGTAAGTTCGATTAAGCCTAAACATTTATTTACCAAAGAGTGTATAACAGGTTATGTGTTGCCTAGGTGTCACTCTTCTACGTTATCAAATACAGGAACTGCATTTGTATATAAGTACAGTTAGCATTTGTCATACGATTAAAGCTAAATAATACTAATAAGCAGTGCTTGAATACTGACTCGTTCAATCAACTGACAATGATGGACAATAATTACAAATTTTGACTAATTTCATAACATTCTCTAAGCTCAAGGGAACCTCTTGGATACATCTGTTTTGTGATATTGTAATAATTCAGATGAAAACATTGCGTTGGTGTTTGGTGCAGTCACCTCTTTACAAGTGTGTATGGTTCTAACTAACAAAGGATTGTTCTGTAAGGATAATAATATGCTACACTTTCCTTCCAACTTTGACCATCGATAATGGGAATATGAGATGTTACTTGTCCTTAGAGAAATTCACTTTTTCACTTCTACATGATCAATTCTAGTAGTGAAAAGGTTTTTCTTTGTTATTTCCAACATGCATGGGTTAGACCCCCTGGAAATGTATAAATGCAGATCTACACATTTAGTCATTTCTGTTAAATTGGCCTGAAAACTGATAAATACTAGAGATGCTCCAGTGAATTTGGTATTGCCCTGTTTAAAAAAATATATGTTTCATGTTTAACTGTATTTTGAACATGAATTTTCTCGTCAATTAGAGTTATTTGAAAGAGTTTGGGAGGCCAAATAATAACACTTCTGGTGACTACAGTCATGTAATATAAATTAAAACAGAAAACATGGTAATTTGAAACTGAATGAAAGGATCTATAATTCAATCGATTAGAAATAAAAAGAAACTGGCAGTGAAATGGGATGTGCTAATCCAAACCTAGTCCAAACCTAAAACACTAAACCACTGGAGCAAGTTTTGCTTTTGATATTTTGTGTTTTTGAGATGTCACAGAAAATTGAGTCTTAAGCCCACCAAAATGGATTTTGATGGATATGTAAACAGATGAGATCAAGTGGATTCCAACATTGTCAACTTTTATGAACCACAATAAGTATATTTAGATTTTTTATGTTTGAAGAATAAGTTTTACCAGCCTTGACTTGGTGGTCAAGCACTAGTGAAGTAGCTACATATACTCACTAGTAAGGCCTTAGAAACCCATAAATATATGCAATACATAAAAGTCCTTCGAATTTAACAAAAACACGTAGGCAATGACCATGACCCAGTAGCCTCTCTCATCTAGCCTGTACATGAGTCAGATCTTGAGAAAATGTATAGATCTACACATTTAGTAAATTCTGCTAAATTAGACAGTAAAAATGGTCGATAATACACGTGTGTATATCTGAGTATATTTGATATTGCCTTGATTCAAACATTCTGCTTGGTTTTGTTGAGCTTTGAACCATATTTTTCTCATAAATCTAGGTTATTTGAGAGCATTGGTGGAGGTGAATTGTACATTTTCTGGCGATTTCGCCCACATGCATGTGCAGACAGTGAGCGTGCTCTTAGACAGTCGCACGCATGCATGTAGACGTGCGTAGGTAGCGTGTGTGCGTGGCTGCGTGTGTATCAGGGATAGAGCGAAGTAGAAAAGGGGGAGAGCTAACAGGCTTGTTGAAATTACACTCCCAATATAAGCAGGTCCTTAGGGGCAATAGATCATCATCAAAATCAATAAATGCAATCTAATAAAGCCTTTTTATATATACCAACCATGCACTCGGGCAACATAGTGAAGTGAAATGTACAACCCTGCATTGAAAGATCGAAATACATCGGTTGGATCTGAATATACCAAAATGTAATGAGTAGAATGAAAATAATTTGATTAAATTAATATAAAGTTGTGATATGAATAGAGTATGATATAAATGAAATGAACATAACAAAGGAGTCTGATACCTGTTTTTAGTTACAGTAGAGCCTCAACAACTCCTTTTTATTAAACGTACAAGTTTAACAATAACAGTATGATCCTATGTAATTGTAGGGGAAAAAAACTTTTTCCATTCTTTTAAGAGATCTAAATAATAGCTCGTGTTTACTTGCATAGATGCACCGTTTAGTCATTTTGAAAAGCGTTATACTTCCTTGGGATCATTTCTAACAGGTAATAATCGACGCTTATTACACTACCACAACTTAAATGTGACGTGTTTCAGGAAAATATAGCACGAAACTGATGTTTCTCACTCAGGGACCCCTACTTAGACTGTTTTCCTAGGGAGTATATTAAATATGTTTAGACAATTTTACTATATTGATTGACCATCTATGTATATCGATTACATTTTTCTCATCCACAAATAAATGAATAAATAAATACTTATTAGAGGTTATTAATGTTTACCATCATTGGAATCGGCTTGATCTCATCTTTCTGAATAATGATGATATCTCAAAAAATCCAATTCTTGCGACTTTTGAATCATTTTCCTCTAACACATCACAAACGAGAAGTATACTAATCTGGTATGTCATCGGCATCATGTTCACACAAATGATCAATGTTACACTTACACTCTGTTTGAGTCCTCTTGAGAGTAAACATCAAAGCGAGCATCAGAACGGGCAATGGTTAAACCTATGGGGTGCCGCCCTCAACAGGACAGGGGGTACGCGTTATGTATCTATAGACTAGTTTTGAGCTGTGCTCTTCTTCCTCTGTTATATTATTTTCTTATACCACAATCTCAGTCCCATTATTTGATGTTAAATTGATATTATAAACACGCAGGTCTTCATTATTTGAGTTGAATCTAGCATTATACCCCCTGAAGAGGACCTTATACTTTTTGAATAATGATTAAAAAGAAATATATTCATAAGAAATGAAATATTATATCTGAAAGATATAAATATAATCAACATTAAAAGTAACCGGGTACAAATTACTTTGGTTTTAACTTCAACTTATTTCCACTGTATAAATGTGTTGACTTTTATTTAGCCCTGCAATCTTATTCGGAAACATATGGCTGAGATTGCAGCTTTAACATTTTAATTATAATTATTTGTATTTGTTAACTTGTTCACATTTGTGATACTTTTCATTTGTCAGAAATGTCATTTCTAAAGTCTATGCTGAATTAATGTACATCCGGAACAATACAACAAACTATTATACTTAATTGTTTACATCATACTTATTATACATCTAGACTATAAGGGTTACATTTTACGCCACATGTGTAATTATATATAGTCACACACACGATAGAAAGGGCATCCACCGCAATTGTGAAAGCCAGAGAAGGTGGAAGGTGGAGAGACGAATTCCTACGCCAAACGTCATGCCACCTGATTCATTGATTCATTGATGAATTTGCCCTAAACTCCTTTTGTAGTGTACCGATTATATTGTATATGGCCAGACAACGCCGACTATTTCCATATACTACTCACATCTAGAAGATTCGTTATGTACCATTACAATCAGCATTTCTATTTCATATTACCATTATATTCATGTACACACTGTTTATTGTATCTAGCAAAAAGAACTACATATATTGCATGCATTTTAATGTACACTTTTCTATTTTCAGTTGAGGTCTATCTTCTTCAATCTGCCTTATATCAAGAATGGCCGAAGCAATGTAAGTTCATATAATTAGTTCTGTAAGTGTTAACCACCACTGGCCGTCTACTCGTATGGATCAAATGGGGTCTTTCTTACTTTTCCAAACCGAAAGTTGGCTTTGAAATAGTGCTCAACTTATACATTTGAACATTATTAGACAATCTTTTAGTACCTAGTATGGAAATATTGTCATTCACATTCGTACTCAAAACAATTTAGAGGACCTCCATTATAATTCACTTAAGGAAATTGCGCAGCAAGGCTTAGCATGCACTGGGCAAGGGTTTGTCATCAATACACAATGGAACTTGGTGCTTGTTATAGGGGATTTGCATAGCTGCCATTTTGAAACCTGATTCGCATGGCATTATGTGACTAATGGTAGAGTATAAAAATCATGTTATGTTCAGCATGGGACATTTATCCTATCAATATTCTCATGTCGATGACCATGTATAATAGGTGTTTTCATAACACAAGCCTCCCATTTCTCCCATCATGCATTTTGGTTTTCATACGTCATTTACAAAAGCTACGATAGTAGTGACAGTATTCTTGCAATTTTCGATGAAAATATTCCCGAATAAGTGTATGTCAGATTTCAATAGGATCCATCCAAGGATACACTAAAACAGACAGTGACACATGCACGTCCCCTATTGGTAATTTGTTGGACTCCATTCCTCTGTGTTTGTAGTCGGTCTGCCGAATAACACCCGCGCGAGTATGCTGACTTACCAACGTTCAATTACTTTGATATCCTTCGGCCATGTTTCTTTATTATGTCTATATAAGAATCACGTGGTGTAGAAAACAACAATTGTCCGCTCTACACATTCTTAAATTCTGCTAAACAAGGCTAAAAAGTGGTAGATACTAGGTATATTGGAATATATTTGGTATTGCGTTGATTAATGAATCTATTCGGTTATAGATGTTGAACTATAATTTGACAAACATGGGATTTATATATTATTGAATGTGTAATCATTGCTGATCTGGGATCTACCTTGATTGAAAACAGTATGAATACTAAATCTTTTCATGGCAGAAGTCTCTCGTCTACTAGAATAAGAAACTCCTCTTTTAGGTTCATAGTACTAATCCCAATAACGAAAACGAAAAGAGGTGAACAATACAGAGGGAGAAAGAAGAACATTCGCACACATATTTTTATTCAGTGGCCAATGAATATTTTAGGTGTTGGTAACGAGGTCCTAGAATGCCTTAACTGCGTGTTCGTGTCTTGTGTCTTTTTTAACTGAGCGATACTCTGTCTTATCTTGAGAATCTTGTTTCATGGTAATTCTTTTCGGGAACAATGAGGGCAATAGTACGTTACCATGTTTAAAGATTAATCACAAATGTTTCCCAAATGTGAAAGGCTGTAGAAGCCTCCATTGAGCCTTATTATTTTGGAAATTGGACGTTTGTGGAACGAAGATAATTCAATCGATCTAGCAAGAAATTGAAGAAATATATATATCTCCGAGGGTGTACACAAATGAAAAGACAGCAAATCGCAAATGTTAATGTTAAGCTAATGTTAATGCTACATGAAATATCTTTTCAGCCTTTAGCAGAATTTACAAAATGTATTGAGCAATTGATTGTACATTTCTGACGATACATTTCTGAACAAGGACTGAATTGAGATCTCCCTCCCCCCCCCCCGCCAACACACACACACACCCATTACAAACATGTAACATCTCCCTCCACCGACAAATTGTTATATTCATTCAGTGAAACACGTAAAAAATAATTTCCAATTTTACATTCAAGCGATTGAAAAACAGATTTAAGTTGGTCACATAGACTTCTTTTAAATGTTTACTTCTTTGTGTACTGGGTATAATCCAAGAACGTTTCGTGAAAGTCTAAGTGTATTATTCGTTTTTCACCTTATGTTACATCAGAGCTATACATACAGAATAGCTCTGGTTACATCTACTTGTGGTTTCAGTCCGTCAGTAAATGATGAGATCAGCGTGTGGGACAGCAGCCATGTTGATGGCCAGAAGGATGTTGGTGAGGATGAACGCTTGGTGGCAGCACTCATCTCTAGTACCACACAGCTGAGTGATCGCTTAGACCTGACAGACAAGTTCTGGCAACTCCTGTGTGAGAAATATGTCCTTGATGATCACATCAGGTGTAAGATACAGGTAATTACATCAATAAGGGATTTGCATAGCCGCTATTTTGAATCTTGATTCGAGAGGAATTATGGGACTAAACAGTCTCAAATCTATGAAAAAAAACATGCCTGAACATCTTCAGCATGGACTAATGTCCATGTTTTTTTACATGTTTCCATGGCACAATTCCCCATCTTTCTAATCATGCATTTGGTATTAATGGACCATTTATACAGACTATTATACTATTATTACATGATATTTGCAAAAACATTCTTGAAATTTTCGATAAAAATGTTGCCAAATATTTGTTTGTCAGATTTCACCAGAATAAAATTAGATAAAACTTTATAACCATTGTTACAATGAGATGGGATTGCTACGACAGTGATTTTGCCATTAATGAATGGCTGACATCGAGAGATTGCAAACACCACTTGATTTACTTGTTTGTTAAAGATGCTCTCCATTGGTGCGACATGATAAGACATAGTGTCACTCCTATATTGCATGTGAAATTCGAGCGAATGCACACATTGTATGCTTTCAGGCCATAGGACTCCGGCGCACACAAGTCTTCCAGCTGTTGGCCTATTTAATGAAGTGCAAGGTGTATCAGTATCATGGATTCATATGGGCTCTTGTTAACTCAGGGCAGTACGAACTGGCAGAGATCCTAGGCTTTAAAATACAGGACTACATTGTCATGGAGGTCTTCATAAAGTCAGTGTACAAACGATCTATTTCATATCATTGCAAGAGAACAGAGTGGTGTAGAGCATAATCACTTCCCCCAGACTCCAAACCCATGAGCTTTTTTAAAGATTTCTTTTCGGGGGGTAGGGGTGAAGCTTAACATTTTGACTTGTGGTGTGTGCCTGGTGCATAGGCATCTTTATTATACCTTTGGTAGAGTTGGTATGATACTCCCATAGGCTTAAGCACTGAGCCTCGTATTGAAAAATGCGGCCAATAGAGAGCCCGTCTTGCCCGCATTTTCCCCATATTGCCCGCATATAGAAAAAATAGTCCCATTGTTTGTTTGTATGTTTTTTTGTTTCAACTGTTATTTCCGCCGAAAAAACAAAATATATCTTACATGGATAAAGGCATTACAGGAAAAAGAAATGATTTGATAATTTGGCCATTTTGTTTAACTTGAAATCGAGCATGATTATGTCCGACAAAAAAAGTGCCGACCAAGGTCTAGCTGATCACAACATAGCCTACATTGACTCATGGGTGTAGATAGGCCTGACTGTCACGAACAATTCTGATCAAATAAAGGAAATAAACTAAAATACTTTCATGTTATCGATAAAGGTCTACCCTTTACCAACTCATTAGGCCTATTTGTATTTTTAAAAAAGATTTAAAGCTGTGAAAAGGATACAAATTGATTCGAAAACGAGACTAACTAACTGACTGACTGACAACTGACGAGAACATGATTGGTGACCGGGAGATTGGCGTGTGTGTCAATGCAGAAAGAGCGGTAAAATATCGATCAGATGAAATAATGAACTAAAATCCTTTCATGTTAATTGAAGCCTATACCTGGTGCCACAATAATAGCCTATAAAGGAAGGAATATTCCCTCCAGTCAATTTTACTTACAATCTTACATTTTATTCATCGTCATGTAAATCACCGCAGCTTAGAAAATGTAGGCCTACACAAATGGTCACACGAAAACTAGCGAAATCTTCAGGTTAGCAACACAACGTTGGAAACCTGACCGTGCAGAGGGAGGTGGGAATAGCCACTGAGTCCCTGAGGGGATCAACATTTAGGCTATTTTTCATCGATTTTCACCGTTTTTTTGCGTAAAATGTCGGAAAAGTCATAATAAACACAAAAGTGACCTTGGGCGATCTCTCCAATGCATATTGCCCTTGGACTACTATATTGCCCTTGGACTACTATATTGCCATTGGACTACGTGATTTCAGCTTGTGCACTACGCGCACTCATTGAAATCGCTATGCCCTCTGGCGATATGTGCATCTCTGTGATCCCCCTTGGTCACTCTTGTCTATAAATCTTATTAATTAGCTAAGATTAGCTGTCCATAATGCTTGTTTTAACACATTTTGTCCAGGATCTAGGGAACAGCTTAGAGGGGTGAGTTTGTTAAAAAATGTACAATCAGTATATGCACATGTTTAGTAAATCCCGCTAAATCAGGCCGAAAAAACTGTCAATATTGGGTCTATCCAGGAGAGCGTGTTGTGCCAGAGAGTGGTGGCTGCAAGTAGGCACCTTGCAAATGTAATTTAGATATACATAATGGTAGGCCGTTTTTGTTGGCTATTACTGATATTTTGTTTCTCAATATTGCTTGCCATCACCTCACAGTCAACAATGCCAACCCACCCGCCGTCTCAGCCGCATAGACAGTCATAGCGTCTACGCGACACAATGCGTGAAAAATGAAACAGCAGCTTGTGTGTCAGACTGTACATGGGGCAGGGGAGGGTTGTAGTCTAGCACTCAGGTGCGAGGGGGAATCCCCACTCTGATGACGTCATTGCATGGGCCTAGTTCTGGAGCATGTTTATGTGTGGTAAACTAAATGAAATGTCTGCACAGCTTACCAACATTCTTTTTTATTTTATTTTATTTTATATATTTTTTATTTTTATTTTTTGTTTACGCTGTCATTTTTTATTGAACCACCGTAAGTATAAACTATCCTCATATTTTAGGACCAGATATACCATAGCTATATGTTGGGGGACAAAGCAAGCAGGTTTATCTGGTGTTTTTAGGCTGTAGGGGTTTTATAGCAAAATCACTTAGGTAAGTAGGTAGTTCCTATGCAAAGAAGGCGTGGCATTGAGCTTTGGTTTTGCCTAGCGGCTTTCAGCTGACACAGGATGCCATTTTGTCCAGGAAGCGTGTCACACCAGAAAGTGGTAGCTGGCCGTAATAGGCTTGAAGCCATTATAGAACTCTTTACATTAACTAGGATATTATATTATTGAGCGGATAATGAAACCTTAGGCTATTTCAAAGATTTCCTGCCTTCCTCACACCCTAGGTAGAGTTTACTCACCCGGCTACCAAGCCATGTAGGCACTACTGTCATATCGCCTACATGGCATCCTGCATGAAAAATGTAAGGCCAGCTGTGAGCTGGTTTCGAACGTGTGACCTTCCATGTGGGAGACGGACGCTCTGCCCCTTAGCTAGTTCCCAAGATTGAGAATTCCAGGCTTCATTCTACTGCTGATCTAGAGCGTATTTGAATGGACGTGTGGAATCCTCGCTGCTATAACGTCACCCCACAGACAACTTGCGCACAGGCCAAATGTGCACAGGACTCGACTAGTGGCTAAACAAAATGTCCGCCAGTGTTTACATCCATTAGAATAATGTTACTGTAGGGTTTTGCCAGCATTATTTAGTGAATTGGATGTATACAAGACCCGGTGTGTTTGTAAAGAAAAGTATCATAGGTAAGTTTTGCGGGACATAACAAATGAGTTCACATGGTGTTTTTAGGCTGTAGGAGGTTTGCATTGGTTTCTCGTTATTAAGTGAGGCAGTGTTGTGTTGAAGCTTCGATTCCAGCGGTGTGATCCTGAGATTGAGTTTAAACCCTTACGGCTTACCAGCCGACCATGGCACCCGTTTGTGTATTTCTTTGATATTGCATTGATTCAACTAATCTGTCTGGTTATATTGAATTGGATTTTTTTCTTACATTTGGGTTATTTGAGTGGATTGTACTTGGCAGATTTGAGTGGCGAATTGTACATTTTCTGGTGGTTTCACCTAGCGGATGATCAAAATCTATGAGGATATTCACAAGGCTAGACCACTTTTGATATAAAGAATGTTGTAACATACAGTCTACTATAGACTACCAAGCCATATCAATATCTGGCAAGCGTTTCCCAACCTTCTACATGGGAGCTGTGCTGTCCATTATGAACCTCCACCATGACCATTTAATTTTATGCATGACAACTTTGGAGGAAATTTTGTGAAATCTTTTTCAGAGCAGATTTTGTTTCCCTTCTTACACTTATTCAGGGATTGAGTAAATCTCAGGGTTTTTATGCACACCTTTACTATGATAAATGTTTTTATGTCTAGAAAATATTACTCCTGGGCCATATTCAAGATTTTTCTTCATCATTTGAAAAAAGTAACCTGATCTTTTTACAAGACATTTACAATTAATTTTGGTAAGATTAAACACATTTGAATCTATAATCCTTCACTTCAAGCATGTGTTGCGGCCTGCAACCCTCTTTTAGCGTCTAAATTGATATCCCTACTAGGTTTCTGTGCCCCTATCCTTTAGATAATAGCTTCAGGTGTGCGAAAATTGAAATTGGAAAGCATCAGAGATTCTGTACAAATTCCTCAATCCTTTTAAGAACAGAATGTGATCAGGGTATTCAGTGATATCCTGTGTGTTCTGATAGCAGAAGTATTCCAACCATTTGGGAATGATAACTGGAATTATAAATGGTCTTATAGATGAAGAATGAATGAACATATTTGAACCATTTAAGTGACGAGGTGTGACAGTAAACAGAAGATGTAAATGACAATGATGATGTTGGGGTTAACATTGATAAACATCCTGGTTTCTCTCTCTGGTTTCTCTCATTTGTCATAACTTGTCCTATATCCCCACAATGCACCACTTAGAGGAATAAGGTCTTCAAAATGTAGATCAGCCAACTGTGTCTCCCACCCATTCTTACCTAAGGGAGTTTGCTGCTTAAATCTAAACAATTTTCCAAACAGCAACAATTTTGTATCAAAATCAGAAAGTGCTAGCACTCACATCCAAATCACAACATCAATTTGGTATCTGGTGATAAAACTAATTTGGATGGGTGATTTGCTCGGAACCACAACATTCTAGCAGAGCTATCTTCTTACAGATCATCCTCTTTCTGCTGTCCATCTTGCCTGGAGGTCTACACGACTAAAGCATACATCTTCTCTTCATGTGGTCACTATGTCTGTTGCTCGTGTGTCCAGGGCACCACCTACAACTGCTGTGCTGAACGCCTAGATGGCATGCGATGTCCTGTGCCAGAATGTGGCACGTTCACCCAGGCCCTCCGAGTAGATGGTGATATCAAACTGGATGAAGATGTCAAATTAATCAAACTCATTGACAAAGTAATAACACCTTTTCCGAAAAATAAGGAGAACAAGTCTGAGCAGGAGAGAAACAGGAGCTTGGAGATGATGGAGGACAAGGTGAAGGTTCTCACTGAAAAGGTTCTTGTGTTGAGAGAGAAAAATGAAAGGGTTCAGAAGCATGAGGCAGAGTTGGAGGAATATGTTTACAGAAAGCAGAGAGAGGCCAAAAATGATATAGAGAAATGGACAGTGGAAACTATTGCCTACATCAAGAGAATAAAGAAAGAGGTTGGTTTGGGTGTTGAACTTTGCTCCTTAGACTAATTCAAAAAAACAAAATGTTAGCACAATATTTGTGGGAATATCTGCAGTAACCACTACACATGATTGAAGTGAAGGATTGAAGTTTTACTGAAGTTTAGTGAAAGGACATGGATTCTCAGATACCCATTTGTCATATCATTATATTAATTGTATTGTAAGTCTTGAAACATTTCTTTGCAAAAACATTGAAGGTCCTGAATGTTGTCACCAGGGGAACATCCAAAGCCAGACATATGTTCAATTGAAGTTCTTTAACAGAATAATTATAGGAAGGAATAGATACAAAAAACCTTGGAATATTTTAGAATCCGTGCAATTAATACATTTAAAGAAATCTGGCAACCATAGTCATGTACAACTTAAGAGTGAAGAATTTAGTGTATTTAGATATCTATATATAAATTGTGTTACATATCAGACGAATACTTCGAGAAAAAAACCCATTGGAGTGGTTCATTCATTTGTGACAACACTAACATTAATTCTATTCATAACTATTGTCTTAAAAGCTTGCATTTAGTAAATCAATTTTGTCGGAAATATTTCCTTTAGAAATGTCAAAGTCAATTTAAACAAATTTGATACCCTTGTTTTCAGGTAAAGACCAGATTTTGCCAATCAAGCAAATGGCAGAAGATCACATCGGATTTGCTCACTATATCCAAAGTGTTTCCTTCTAACGACATCCTTCTTGACATCCCAGATATGACCATGTCAGCTGAAGCTAATGAATTTATCAAAAAACTAAAAGAAGGCTTTCCTGCAAGCAAAATACTTCCTCCAATGCCATACAGGAAACGGCCACCTCCTGCTCCACAAAAAGGTAAGAACTTTGTTACTGACAAACCTTTGCATGGAAGTTACAATCAAAGTTATTGGCTATCTGCTTCACTATATATTGTATTCAAAAGATTATATTATTGTTTCCAGATTGTCAATTCCATATAAATATAAGTTCTATGAATGATACCTGTTTTAAAACCTCCACATTATACTACCATAAAATGTTAAACAACAAGAGTTCTCAACAGCTGCATCATAATCTTCAAATCAAGTTTTTTCATCTATGCAAGCCAGTAGCAAACCCATATCTAACAAGCTCGTTCAACTATTCTACTTACATGGGGATCAGCAAAGTAGTTAAGACCAGGGAGGTATATACAAGGGAGAACTCATTGACGACACTAAAATATCCGCAACTGGGACTTAATTGGCCACTGCATGCCAGGTGACACTGCAGTGCTGTTGTCGGCAATAGTACCACATATAGCCCAGGTAGTTTGATTGCCCAGGGAAGAGCATACTAGTGATACACTTATATGAATAGTTGGCGCTAGTAATAGTAGTGGCATTACTTTCAACTATATGCAACCCATGCATATTATTCGTTGCTACCCCCTTGTATATTCCTCCCTGTTAAGACCAAAATGGTGTTCCCTAAATTCTTCCATTAAGAGACAAGGAATACTACGTAGAAAGGAGTGCAGGTCACTAAGTTTTTTGGATTGAAAGTATTGCCGAGAACTACAATGAACAGATGTTATAACTTCAACAATTTGCTTTCTGAATGTTTGGAAATAGAATTGTACTTCTTTCATTTCAGCAAAATTGGTGGCTGAATGGCAAGTGCAAAAAATGGGTTATTACCCACACATAGCCTGGGACATAGATGGTCGACTCTTTGTCACACTCGCCGATGGTCTCCACAAACTTGTGCACAATGAGGAGACATCACAGTGCACCACCACACTTAAATACCCAGCCCCTAAACCTACTGGCATCAGCGTGGCTAAAGATGGATCCTGGGTCCTTGGACTTTGGGATAGGAGGAGCTTTGTGGTCTACAATGCAGATGATAACACAACAGTTGAACATGACACCAGTCCTAGGAACTTTTACAGCGGAGGCATTGATAATTCGGTCATATACGCCTGCGATGTCACAACACCCAACATCTATGCATATGACAAGAAAATGGTGGAGAAGCGGATTTACCAAATAGATGAGACTTGGAATGAAAATGGCTATGGAGTGCATATGGCTCAGAACGGTGATCTCTTGATCACGATTCCTTATGATGATAGGGTCAGTGTGGTTGATCCAGACGAAGGAGAAATTAGATCTTTCTGTAGTAAAGGTTTGGAAGATTCGCCTAGTATTGAGAGCCCTTATGATGCCTGTACCTTGGGAGCCGGGGAGTATATATTCATTGCAGAGTTTGGTAGCAATGGATGCATTAGTGTGTTCACATATGATGGTAGATACCTGCATGATCTTGAGATAGAGAAAGTTCTAGGTCAGCCATTTAAGATAAGTGTTTTTGAAAAGGTGGGAGAGTCGACCAAGTTGGCTGTTTCTGCTTATGTAAATGGAAAATGGTTTGTGAAAATGTATACATTAGAGTAAATAATCAGAAGAAACAGTGGATTCATTTTATAAAATAGTGTTCATGAGCCAACTGGAATTAATGGGATTGAAATTGAAATGGGATTGTTAGTAATACACTAAATAGTAATTGCCATCACAGAAAGGAAGGCCTTATCATTGTCATTAAGGCTGCTTTTTGAAAAGAAACACAATGTTTGTTCAGGTTAACAGTATAAAGAAGATCAACACATGCTCTCTCAGCAATTGACTCTATTCATTAGCGTATACCTGCTATTCCCATAATGAAACACTTGGAACAGAAATCTGCCACTTTCAGCAATTAAGCCATTTTCAGCAAGTAAACACATATATTTAAAGAACATACACAATATAGTAAATATACTCCTACATTCCATTTGGGAACTGTCCATAGTTGGCGCTGTAAATAATTGCTAAAAATGTAAATTTAGATGTAGGAAGGCCATTCGACATAGAACATGCTTATATCAATCTTTAGAGATGCCAGTACTTCCTGATTATGGTCCAAAGATCTGCCCTCCTAGGCCAACTAATCCTAATTGTAGCAAACACTTCAGAGTATAACATGGTAGACAATAATTAGAACTATGGATTTGGGCATATGCAGACAAGAACATTCTTATTCACACAGCTACATATGGTTAGGTCATTCCCAAACTGAAGTACTTAAATCTTCTCTATATTGATTAGCAAAATCTAAAAGAATCTTGCACATTATTGTTGTATGTTACATATCAGTCACTCTAGGCTCAGATTGGAGGGAGTCCCTCCAAACTATGGGAAAGCCTCATGCTCCACACGGAAAAATGCCATTATAATAATATTAGGATGCCTATTCCCTGACATACCATTTTTTATCTGATCTGAAAAAATGTGAGCCTGGGCTGAGTACACAGGACAATTGGAGTCCTGGATAAGATACATAGCTAGCGGTTTAATCAGTGTGCCCTCTCCTGTTACTGTGTGGTAACGATCGTGTGGGATAGAATGCCTTTCATAGGGATTTGTGTCCCTAATGTTTGGATATACTGAATGATAATTATCAATAACGAATGATCAAAAATGAATCAATCAATCACTGGTCAAATAGGAAAACAATACAAGTCAATTACTTATAGTATTTAATAGTAAATAGTATTGTGAGGACAAACTTAAAGATTAGATAAATACAAAATGTCAAACAACAGTAGGAAAACATTCCTCGTCTTGGTACAATCATAAGTTGGTTAAGAGTTTTGAAACAAAATGAGTCTAGGAGAGTGATACAATATTGTATCCTTTGAGGATCTTGATGGTAAGATACATTTTTGTGGGTGATAGAAATCTGTTACTCATAGTTCATGGATAAAGCATACTGTGTTGTACGATCTCAAACCTATATGATAACACCTTCAACTCATAACACTTTTCTCACCTATTTAAACACATAAGAAATATGAAAATATACACTCTTCATCTTACAGGTAAAGCTGTGATTGCACTGGACCACTCTGTATATGCTTATTACATACATATGCGATTTTGAAGAAGTGATACATTGGTACCATCTGATAACTCAAACCACATACCAATTCAATTACGCATAGAGCTCTACGGGTTGTCATGGAAGCACATGATCCAAATGACGTAATTTAGTTGGTTAATGATGTCGCACTTCTTAACGGCTGGTGCCTAGCACTGCCTTGCATGTTTTGAAAGTTTTTTTTAGACATTTTCCTCATAATTCGTCAACAAAACAGTACTAAGAATGTAAATATAGCAAATGAATCGATAAATCAGTATATAAATACCCAATGGCACTCCATACAATTTGTGATCAAATTGCACTCCACCCCAGAGGGGCGTCAGGCGGTTTAACCCTATGTCTTGATCGATTACAAACCTCCGTTGTGCCATTGAGTATGATAAGGGTTTGCTCTGTTTTTTTGGCTGGAGCACATAGGAGCAAACATAGAGTAAAGCAAGAACGGTCCAGTGAAGTTTAGCCGCCAGAATCGTTGAAAACATTTGTTTCCTGTGATAAATTAGTTGCTTAGAGTTAACCTTATAAATTGTTGACTGACAGCCATTGATATATCCCACCGTCGAAACTCCCATCACCACCCGGGAGACCCACGCCGTGGCCACGGCCACTAGGCGTACACGTTGTGTTGCTGCTAAGAAGGGTTGTCAAGTCTTTTGCCTGGCTATGTCTGCCGCCCATCTATGGCACAGCCATACAACGGACACAGACAATTAGATTATATATTTTGTTACCTTTTTTAATGTGATAATCCTAGATTCTTTACGTTTGTTTTGACGCCATTGACGAGCGTGGTGGACGGAAGTAAACCCAGAACAAGAGCATCGCGCATGCGCAGAGGAGACTACTCCCTATGGAAATCCTGGCGTATGTTTACGGGCGAAGGCAATGGTGGCCAGTTGAGAAGCTTGAGACGGGTCGTTCATCGTAGATTTGTTGGTTTTTTGTACGGCATCGTATAGAAATTCCGACTGGCTTGTTCGGTATAGGTAGGTCTAAATAGAGTGAATCGGCGGGCGGTTGGTGACGAACCCGGGAAAAATTTCGAACTAAAGTGTTTTCTGTGCGCCCCTTATCCTAGTGCCGTTCTTTTGGAGGTATGGAGGGCCTGGTGTAATTTTTTAGAAGAAGCTGCTCTTTTGCAGGCAAAAGGCAGATGTGGCCTGATTGGTCCAGTAGAATAACTTAATGCACTTGGTATCTGCTGTTCAAATTCAACACTTGCACTTCTTTGTCAGGCAACGTTGCACTAAAGTCTGAAGTGTTTGGTTTGAGTGGATGATAAGTAAATGACAGGTGCCCTATGTAGAGGCAAACCAATAGTGAACCATGAGCACAGATACAAGCGATCCAGTGTAATCACAGACGTTACCATGCTCTTTTACCACTACATTGGTATATGATGAGCCATCGTTTAAATATGTATGTAATACAAAATCCACATCTTTATTACCGTTAGCCAACTGTCTCTTGTGGTGTCATTTATAACAAAGCAATTATGATATACAGTTATAATATACAGTACCTTTAGCTTAAAAATCTACATGTATTTCTGTGACATATCTAGGAACAAAATAGATTAAAGTATCAGTTTAAATTTTCTTTAAACACACTGCTGATTTGAATAACAATTCTCAAAAATGTTATTGTATTGAGACATATCACAATCATGTTTTATATATACACATATATGTATATTACCTGCTCAAATTAGGTCATGAGCCAAGTGGGACAGAACTTGTAATAGTGAACTTGCAACATACATTGTTGAATTGCAACCCATACCATTTCATAAGTTTTCATACAGTCATCGATTGCTATATTCACTTCAAAAATATGAATGGTCATTTATCATATTTGTCATGGTGACACTACTATTTAATCAAAAAGCAAAGAAGCTGTTATCAAATAATAGTGAATTGACAAGAACACCAGGAGTCATATACCTAATTATTTGTTTGATATAAATTTAGAAATTTGATAGCATTTTCAATCTCATTCCACAATTCAAATCAATAGCTACTCAGACGATCCCAAAGTATTTGAATCAGCCTTGGGGATACATGAGAGCTAAGCATCATGTTAAGTATATCCAAAAGTCCAGCTATTTTTCCCATATATGTGGACCTGTAACAACGCAAATGCTATATATTCATGACAGAGTCAAGTTCTTCTCATCATATCAACCTTATGTCTCTTCCAATTCTCACCTTATATTTCACTATTTCTTACTTGAGCATTTACCAACAATTCTTGAAGGATGTGAGTGCAATGCAACCTTGGCGAAGGAATCTGACATCGCAGTGGGATTTGTTCGAATTTGTTTTATACTTCACACCGCCTAATTAATCCAAATAATATTCATCAAAGAAAAATGAAATAAATAAAATTGTTTTCCATGATTTTGTGTAAGTATCAGATCAACTATTGATTAGTTTGGATCTTTAGTTTTGAAAAACATACTTTTAAACGCAATACCTCTTTCAGAACTTTATTACACAGATCTGTGCCGGTATGATAAACTATAGATTACATACATTCTCTTAATGCTAAATGTATAATTTTGGCAAAATAATGCAGGTGTTTGTTCTTAAGAATTAATAAAATGTTTGTTTCCATTTCCATGATAAAGTGGCCTTAGCTGAAAGTGTATTTCGCATTCCAGCTAGTTTTCCTTGACTTACATAGTAAGGACCAATTAAAACATCTGCCTCCAAAAAAACCTTTGACCTCGTCACTGACACTGTATGCAAAGTCTCTTCCTATAATGGTATGTCGTTTTCAAGATGCTATAGTTCCACTACTTCAGAAATTAGCAAATTTGTATGATTGCATGGAAATGATATGTAGCTCAATTTGATACTCAATAAACCTTAATACAATGCAAACTTGTTATTTGAACTCTGAATCTATTCACATCGCCTCATCTTTAAGAAAGAAAACATAATCGGAAAGACTAATGGTGTTGTATGTGTGGATCCCAGTAAAATATTATTCGGTTTTGGATTAGATAATAATAACTCTGATAATTAACTGGATAGTAATCCAGAAGAAGGCCTACATACATAGGCAGAAACCTTTTCATAAAGGTGAACTACCCTTTTTGTCACTTAAATGTATGAACTAAGACACAGGTACAACATTACTATTATATCCATATCCATGTGGCCAGGTAACGGTACCGATTCCTTACCCTGGAGGAGTATCAGGGAAGATTTGTGTGATTATATAACCATTTCTAAAGGCTAAAACTCTCACACCACAGGTTGAGTGTGGGGACTAATTCCATATTATTTTCATGAATTGGGTTGTGCAAAACTCACATGGTATATCGCCTACTTTTAGGTTTGTGATGTGTATCACACAAAGTGTGATATAAGTATAAATGATGAGAGCCTGATGCACCAGGTGTTGCCACCGCTAGCTGCAGTGGTGCATCTAGACTGATATACGTCACCTGGTCCCGGCTACTGAGGCGTGAACATCAGCCAGTATTTGTGAGCCCACGAAAGACACTTGAACAGGCTACAGAAATTTTTGTCTGGGAAAAAATTGCAAATGGGTGACAAGGACGAGGACAATAATTGCAGTACAGTACATGTGTAGGCATTCTAGACCCCTGTGTAGCATGCGTAAAGATCTTACCGTTGCCGGTGCAATGGCGGCCAAGTCATTGAAGGTGTAGCTTTTGTCAAGTGAGGAACTGTCCATAATATCTGGGGACGATGTAAATAGGGTTCCTGAGAGGAGTTCGGACGATTACCTGGCATATCTTGAAGATTCTTGAGAAGGTTGTCGCTCTTCAGAAGAAAGAAATGGAGGGACTTGAGAAGCAACGCAAGATCGGCTACTGGGAACAAGAGGCATTCAATCAGTTCCCTGAACCCTGAAACTTTATACATCAAATTTTACTTACCAGTAGTCTTGTGAAGTTGAGGGGAAAGATTGGTGCCATGAAAGAATTCTGTTTAAAGATTCATGTAGAGTCAGTCGTTCCCATTGATTTTAACCTCCACCGTCGGCTGAGGAGTAGCCATGTTCTGCATTACTATGGACGTACCTAACAGAAGGCAGAAGGGTAAAGTCGACAGAAAATGTACAATTCACCATCATCAACCCTCTCAAAAATCTGAAATTTCAGACGCAAATAAAGTTCAAAATCCAGTTCAACCCAACCAAACAGATTGCTAGAATCAATGCAATGCCAAATACACTCTGATTTACCTAGTATTGACCAAATTGCAGCCTAATTTATCGGAATTTTCTAAATGTGTACAGCTGCCAATTATACATTTCTACAAATTTGACCCAGAAGATTGATTACGCTGATTGTATGACAAGTCATTCTATATTCCAAGATGCTCACTTTACTAAACAAAAATAAACTAATGCGTTTTTACTTTTATTCAGTGCTTTTCCAACCCATTTCAAAGTCATTTCACTGAAATGTTGGAGGATTATGTCCGGTTGTTGTTGCTACAGTGCTTCATAAAAGTCCACATTTATATTTCAGAGGCCGACCGGAATAATTTCCTGATGTTTACTATTATTGGACTCCTCTTGATCTGATCTTTTCAAATTGGATGGTATCTCAAAATCCATTTTTGCGACTCATGACTCATAACTCATCTTCCTGTGACATATCACATTAATTATGTTCCACGTTGAACATAGGCTGTTTTCTCTAGATTTTACTCGGACATACAGCTCCCATAATTTCATGGGAGTCAGAATTCAAGATGGTGGACATACCACCCCTATTGCAGATTGGTCTGTTGAAAAGGCACACAGCACCGAAAACCCGCACAGTACCTGCACAGCACCGTCGCTATTTGCCCGATAAATATTAGAGGCACCTTTTCACAGTTTTTTCATATGAAATATTGAATTTATAACCAAGAAATGTAAGGATATCAATAATGATGGGTGGAACTCAAAAGCCAGTAACTATGGGGTTTGTAAGTTGAATAGTTTTAATTCATTAAATAAATCTCCCAGTCATCTAATGGAAAATTTGTGGAAATTACTGGTGGTTCTTTCCGAACTCATGCTAGCAAGAGTGGGCAACTTTAATTAAATATTCTGAATAAAATTAGAATCAACGCAATGCCTTATAGTATATGTACATATTATGAAATGTTATTCAATGATTATTCACAATAGAAGGCAAACGATAAATCAAATTATAATTCATCACCCAAACATATTCATTGTAACCATCCCATGAAATAATACAAACACTGCACTAAACAAAACCAATGAATCATAACCAGCCAATACTTCCTTCCTATTTTCTTCTAATAGATATCCTGATACGTTAATAATGTAAGTCGTTAGTCTTCCATTCAACAAAGTCATTATATTATTTTCAAATATCACCTATTTTGACCAGATTAAGCAAAAGACAACTATAGCCATGGTGCTGTGCGGGTGCTGTGCGTCTTTTAGTCATACCGATCGCGGGCTGGTCAGGGCAAACGGTATCGAAGTTTAACTTCGAATCGGTGTTGAATCGGTGCTGCTCTCTCAATTCAGGCACGAAATAAGTCTTCTTGGTATTGTCCTTCTTATATTATTTTCTCAATATTTGTCACATCAAAGGAAACAATCAAATGATTTTGGATTGTGTAAGTTTCTCCCATTACAAAACCTACATAAGATGTCATTGTAGAAAGCTTGAAATGGAAAAAACGTTTTGTTGTAAACAATTTCGGGGTTGACCTGATATTCTCATGTTTTACAAAGGTTTAACAAACACATGAAGACACCCCAAGTTCACCCGTTTATACCTTGGATGTTTTTAAATTTAATAATTACTGTCCATACAGGAGTACGAATAAGTACAATTTTTACCCTAGAGTATACAATAAATGTTGTGTATTTGTTGGTACCTAGCTGACAACAAAAGATAAATCCAGGCGCAAATAATAATAACACCAATTGTTTTTGTAATTTCAAATTTTCTAAACAAATACATGTTAACTAACAAGTTGGTTCAAGGAGTGGGGATATTGCATGTGCGAGTTAGTTATTGTAAATGCCTTTTAGTAACCAAAAACCAACATTTTAATGTCATATAGTTGAATTTGGGCGGTAAATCCGATTAAATAATGCATCGGTTGGTATGATTATTTCTCGTTAAATCAGTGGTTCAACACTGATAATTACACCACATACGATAACCACGTCAGATCCAATGCGAATAAAATAATACATTGTATTGAATAATACATTGTTGGTGAAATAATCTTGGTAGACTCAACCTTCGTTCAACCATTAATTTAAGTGCGAAGATGAAGGTTCAAGTTTACTATGAGATTCAATTCAATTCAATTCAATTAAAAAATTCTTTATTGCTGATGGTGAAATTACAAATGGTGGATCATCTCTGATTGCCGCGTCAACTCTTCCGATGAATTGCATTGACAATGCTAGATTGTTCATATACATGCTACCCTTCTCTTTCTCCAATATTCCCTGAATTAAATTCATCAAGATTCTTTCTACACTATTCCCTGAATTAAATTCATCAAGATTCTTTCTACACTATTCCCATTATGTTGAATTAAATTCATCAAGATTCTTTCTACACTATTCCCATTATGTTGAATTAAATTCATCAAGATTCTTTCTTGAATTAAATGTATCAATGCCAAAACATGTATCATGCTTTCCTGAATTAAATTCATCAAGATTCTTTATCCACTATGGTTGCCAACGTACCATGGTTGCCTACGTACAAAGGTCCATTGTAGTATTGATATAACATAACAATTGTTTATTACATAATCACAGGGTTATGAATACTCTCTGTATACTGCAAGTCATACAAACCACATGGAATCGTTTCCCAATTTTGGATTTGTTTTTATCATAAAGTCACTTATTTAATATCAATTCTCAACTTCATCCGGTAGATCCTTCACCTTAAGTCTTTGTTTCTTCTGTGGCTTAGTTGGCTTTGCGTGTTTGTTCTTATTCTTTTTCGGGGTTTCCTTTTTATCCTTTTTGTTAGCCTTAATGTTCTTCTTTTTGGCGGAAGATGCCCGTGCCGTTGTAGTAGAGACTATGTTCTTTGGGTCAGGCTCTCTGAGAATATGTCTAATGACGTCACCAAGACTGGACGTCAACATCTTTGCATCATATTCATCCTCCGGGAGTTGGAACCCTTCGCTTGGTGGCCATAATTTCAGAGCAAAATTGAATTTCCATTCATAAAGTCCGTTGTATAGGAGAGAGTTGATGCGCCCAGGACCAGGTTGAAGAAGACTTTGGTGTTCTACGTGCACATGGTGTGGGAAACGGGCAGCCAGCTGGCGTAGATTGGCGTGGGAATGTTTATATTGTTCCCACGGCCAGGGGTTGTAGTCTCTGTAGCTGTTCATCCAGAGGCAGATGAATGGGGAGTGAGGTTTGGCCAGAATGATGCTGCCGTCCAGATGACCTTGGCTTCCACTCTGGCCAATCACGGCCTCGTAACTGCGGAGTCTGTCGAAGGAGCGGACGATCAGCACATCCGGGTCTAAATGGATGCCACCGTTATCTGTGGAGGTATCAAGCACATCATTTAGTACATTAGTTGTGGCAACAATATGTTAAAATAATACAATAAAAATATCTGATTTATATGACGCTTTCTTATGGCTTCTCACCACCAGGATACCATTTAACGTTAACAATATTCTGTATTATTAGTTATAGAGAGTTTTCCATAATCTTTGCAATGTTTCAATGAAGCGGCCATATGTCGGCCATTTTAGAATTTTAGAACAAAGGCCTGTAGTTTAAACATACCCAGCCACGTGTCTTTGTCCCATAACTAATGAGCCCTAATGAGCCTGTATGTGCACACGGCCCGTGACATATGTCAGGATATTTCATTGTTTCCTTTGTCTGATATACCAAATAAAGCTGAGACGGGCATTTAACCCGGGTGAAAAAGAGGTTTCCAACCCAAGTATTCATTAATGATAAATTAGCAGTGAGAGTGGAGGAGGAGGGAGAGGGAGAAGAACGAGAGGAACGGCCGGAACAGCAACTACCAAGACCACAGTCAGCCACATTTGCTGTCATTTAAAATCCCCAACAGACTGTACTCATTGGGTAACCTCAGAATTTTGCATTCGGGCTATACAGGTCTTGTACTGCTGTCATCAACTGGATTTATTTGTGAGACTTTTCTTATAATGTTGCTATTGTTCCTGATTATTAGTTAATGCGAATAGATCACATATTAGTCTGTTTGTGTAAAGATTTTATTTCAGCTGGGTAATCGATTTCCATATCAGGGCTTTTCACTCGCCCCAGTTATATACAAGATACAATTCTAGCGTTACTTTAATCTGGCAGATATACAACCGATGTAGCTTTAGAGGGAGCCATAACCGGGTCCATAAAGTTTCAAAGCATGTAGTAAGTATACATGTATAGGCACCATAAGTCGGTAAATTAACTTGGTATAGAAAATCTTGAAGAATTCCGTAAATAAATGAAAAGGGTAATACCCCCATGAATGTATAACTACTGAATTTCATTGCAACGTTATTGTCAATCATTCTAAAGAACATACATAATTCTTGGTACTTTTGGGACTGAAATCTATGAGCATGTTTCCACTCACTCACCCACTATTGTAGCTCCTTACAATAATTAGAACCTGGAATTATCCCTTCCAGCAATTATTATTCACATCATTCATTTCCATTATTTTTTAAATATTTCGATGTATAAGTTCAACTCAATTAAAAATGTACATTCATCTGTAGTTTGATACACCCACTACATAAATAAGCTCCGTGGGAGGTACCGCTACAGTTGCATCCAACTAGTGATAGATATCCAGGGAATCCATTTTGAGGAACCATTGGAACACCACCAGCTGAATATTATACGGGTTTATAACATTATATAAATCATGAATGGGTACAATAATAGAGCTATTTAGGAAGAACCTGGTAGACCTGCTAAGGCAGAGGTCACCTTCCTATTTTCTGGATGATGTAATTGATTTAATGAATGGACCAGAATAAAAATACAATATAAATACAATATATATATATATAAAGTATTGATTCCCCCTAAATGAGCTGTTATTAACCTCCCCAACTAGCACCAATAAGTAACTTACCCCATCCCAATGGGCACATTAACCTGGGGCCTCACTCTTTTTAAAACAAGAAAGGTCAGAGACTAAGCACCGCCACCTCGCCACCACCGGCAATAATATTAGTTCTCTGTAGGGAAAAAGGCCCACAGTTCAACTGGTTTAACAGATACCACTTCTAAAGCAGAACTAAAGTGCAAGTACCTTCTTGGATCTGAGACAACTGTCCTAGGAAGCCTTCTAAACTGTATACATAAAATAATATATATAAATACTATAAATGACTTGATACACTTGCATAGGAATGATTTGTAAATCGCAAAGTTAAATAATGTTATCCACAACCGATTTGGAATGTACTCTGAGGAAAGAATAGTTGCTAAGGACACACGCTAGTTTGGACACAAGGTACATCCAATATTTACTAGGAGATATTCACTTGATCTGATTTAGAGTGCGATTCCAACCAGGAAATGTACCTTATTTAGACTTAATCGATGAACCTTTCAAATCAAGCCATACCCGCAGCTTGTTATCCAGTCCTTAGAAATGTTACACATACCAAATACCAATGAGTATAGAGTATAGGTTATATAATATAGAGAGTATAGGTTATAGAGTATATAGTATACTTCTTGGCAATTTATACATTATAATCTTTAAATTATCGTAAATGTTGACTATAATACTTACATTATATTAGATTTAATCGATGAAACTCCCATCACAGAAACATATTTCATTATCCTTCAGACACACACCTAAATTGCTGCATTATATCAATCTTCTCAGCTTATACTAAATTGTTCAAACCCGTTGGATTGCCATGTTCACTGATATTTATATCAAATGCTATTACGCATATCACCCGTTTGAATAAACTTATACAGTGATACAACAATGTGGCCCAACGGATCCGAATGAATGAATCCGATATATAATTATGGTCCTTCGCCAAAAGCAACTTCAGAAACATCTATTTGAACTAAAGAAGCTCCCTGGGACGACGAATAAGTGATAACATCCATTTTTTCTATCAAGTAGGCAAGGGAACGAGAAGGACAGGGACGTGGTTTAGGGTGGAGGGGTCGTAGGAAAAAGAGCAAGAAGGAGAGAAGAACAGAGATACATAATAGAAGAAGGTATGAGTAAATGGGAGAGGTATACTAGTTATTATCGATTTGGTTTGACTTGCGTTATTTCAGATTAAAAGGCTTTGTAACATTTATTTATTACATTTAAGAACATAATTATTTCTACTATGTTCTAAAGGCCTAATGAATGGCTCCATCCACGACCTCTAGCCAATCACTGTTTGTAACTGGTAGTGATAGCACTTGGCCAAAGTATACCTAGTACAGCATTTATTATGTAGGAAGACAGTGGGTAAAAAAACAGCTGCCTTTTTATTCATGATCGATACCACCTGCAGGAAGTCACTGTAAACGCTGCAGTCGGGTTCCTTATGAAGTAGGAAATGAAAAACACACCCGCGTGCCAAAAGTGGTAATAGGATGGCTGAACACATATCTACAATCTCTCCTAGCCTCTATGTACAATTGCCCTGGGTGACCTGTGTGGTGTGTTGTGTTTTCAGGCCTTATTTGCTTATTTGCTATTTGAGAAAATGATATCCAAGTCGCAAAACAAATAGATTTTGAGATTCCATCGTATGTGAAAGATATGAGTAGGCTGACCCCACGGATATCAAAAGTACTTTTAAATCTTTGTACGATTGGACAATAAATATTTCTGGATGGACAATGACTCGTACACTATGTTAAATACACATCTTTAGGATGATCTTCGAAAGGCATACACCTATTGAATATGGTCTTGAAGTTTGGTATATGTACTGCTACGACTATAGGAGCACTAGACACCGCAAAATATAAAACATTCCTATGAAGAGATCTTAAGGAAAAGCATGGAACATGCCATTTGGTTTCATAAGACATGACATTTATTACCTATTAAAGAAATAACGATTTAGAAAAGTCATGCGTCGTCTGTAACCATGATCCTTTAAGAGCGATTAGTTAAATGTATCAAGTTTTAATTCTATACCATCATATATGTAATGACACATGTTAGTTATGTGTGTGATATATGTTAGTTATGTGTGTGTTTAAGACATTGTAAACATTTACGAGAAACCTTATATAGGACTGTTCTTAAGAAGTTTCTTACTATATGCTTCATAAAACTGTTACTTAAAGTCTAAAAACTTTATTGAATTTCTGAAATAATACAGATATAGTTATTTCAACATTCCCTCAAATACTGTCCTTCACAAAACAATACCAAGCACACTTTTTAAGAGTTATCTGATCGTATATTCTAAGATACATCATACAAAAAATCTCATGTCACACGACATGTATCCTATATTATACATTTTCCCCTTATCCTTATGAACCACCCACCAGTAGTTTTCTTTGCAGAGCTTCATTTCGCTCCCACCGACCTATTCCCTTGTTCTTAATATCGCAAATTTGTATCTTTCAGGTGTCCTCCAACAGATCGAGTGACACTTCACGGCAGCAGCCTAAACTCAAATATCTGCTCCAAACCAAGGCATAATGCTATTTCAAGTTATCACTGATATATTACTATCTTCATCGCTGATATTTTACTTCTCATCAATTAACAACTATGTTATCATAATCAAATCAGATCAACAAATATATTGATCTTTTACCAATTATTTGATCAAATCAAAGTTTATTCATCAACCATGTTTATCTTAAAACACTATCGCTCATATTGTTATACATAAACAATTTTCGAATAAAACTTTCAAATAAATCTTTATTCTCCAACCCGGTGTTTCTCAAATTAGACAGATAAATGATAAATACGAGGTATATCTGAGTATATCTGGTATTGTGTGATTCATCTGTTTGGGTTGGAGTTATATGCGTGTGTATTATTATTTGTCTATTGTATGAACAAACAGAATGGAAAAAAATAAATAAAATAGTATAAAATAACCTAAGATAAAAATAAAATCACTTACGGAATAGTGTTTGCAGTCTGATGACCTCCTGTCGATGCTGCTGCCATCTAGGAGGCTGCGACTGTATGTATTCCGGGAACTCCCTCTCCACTACATGAATATTAGATATATTCTCTAAAGCCCTGATCCACCACAAAGTGTTCAGCACACAGTCACAGTGGATATATATCTTATCTGGCTTAATAAACTTCTCCACACTGAGAAGACTCAGGTAATTGATATAGGTAAAGTTCCTATTGTGGCTGCAATCGATTGTATAATGAACGATGTTTGGCACTTGGGCTCCTTGCTCATCCTGAGCGTTCCTCGTGTAAGTTCTAGACTTCATGCTGGCAGCAAGGACGTTAGGCTTGCCACAGTTGGTTTCTATACTATCGTTGCTGTGTGGTTTAATTGTAGGAGCCACATCAGCAGGGTCAGAGCTTACACCGCACCTCATCAACAGTTCCTCATCCTCGAGAAAGTCATTCACAGGAAAATTGCACTCAAACGAGACATATTTCTCACTACATATATAATCAGAACTGTACCTAACGCCCACACAGTAACTTCTCATTCTGTTCCTAAGTACTATACATAACAAAAGAACAGATACTACAAGAGAGTACATATCACAGATACTAAGACACAGGTCCTTTCGGCTGTGGCCACAACACCATTGAAGCGTTCTGATGGTACGACGAGGCAAGCGTTTACAGCAAGCCCACCACTGTCTGCATAGGCTGTATTTGATACAATACCAGCAGCTTATTGATATCCTTTTACCTGAAGAAGATGCATGAGATGCATTGGAAACAGAAGAGGCTGATCTGGAGAATGAAGGAAGGTGGTGGTCTGGATTGGGAAGAAGGGAACCATTGCTGAGCACCATCTGAGGGTAAGGAGTGGTGGTGGTGGTGGTGGAGTGGTGGTGGCGATTACAGGCAGTTGAAGGTCTCCGTATAGGTTGGGAGTCCATGTCAAAATGGTAGTAAGTGCTAGGGCAAGTAAGGGCCAAGGCATTGGATGGACAGGGGGAAGGGGGAGCTGGAGGAGGAGAAGGGGTGCTTAACAGAGGAGAGGAAGAGGTGGATATCAACCCATTGGGTGTTAAAGCTGTGCAACACCTGGAACAAAGGTGTTGATTGCCTAGGTGTAGTATATACGACCCTCTTCCTCCTCCTCCACCCATTCCTACCTCTCTTCCATGCTCTTCTCTATTACAGTCTCCTCCTCTTGTACCTACTCTCCCATCACCTGCTCCTTCAGAGCAGCTCTTTGTAGGGCATCTACAGCTACCTCCTGTACCGTCCAACATTTGTATAGGCTCCTGTTCCTGTCGATTACAGTGATGTTGGTTATTGCAATATTGAAATGATAAGTTCTCGTCTAGTCCATCGTCAGAGCCCCCTTCTCCAGTACCCAGCTCCTCCAGACAGCCATATATGTTTCTCCTGCTGTTATTGGTGGATCCTAGCCTGGAGTTGGGTGGTAGGAGCGCCTCTGAGTCGCTCAACCCACTACCTGAGGAGCTTCTCTTCCTTGGTATTTGGCTGGCTACGCCTCCAATTGTTTGATTAAGCAATATTGGTATCTGTTGATACGCAGCCTTTGGTGGTCCATTAGACCCAAACCACCTCTTCATTTCAGGATGGGTTGTGGTCCTTTTTGTATAGGTTCCTTATTGAAAGTTCCTCCAGTTCCTCTTAGCTATGGGTGATAGGGATAGAAGTATGACTGGAAGATCCAAGTGGGGATCTGTGTGTGAAATCTAAATATATTGATCCATTGGTTACTGGCGTCATTGATGATGAGGGGGAGTTGTAACCACTACATGGTAGATATAGAGGGGGGCTCATGAAGGTGAGTAACCCACCCCTACCTTTACCCAATTAGTCACTGCTTTGAGCAGTTGAGGGGCTTCAACAACCATTGGCGGATACTAAATAGATTAATGCCCTCCATTTAAGGGCCTGTTGGTGCACTGTCTGTGTATAAATCCTAAATATCTAATCTTACTTAAACTACGTATAAAACTTTCTGTGGATGTAGATTACACAATATGCATCAACATGATTCAGAGTAGTCTAAAGAGATCTTAGTTACATTCGTAATACAGTTACAATTAGTTACATTTGTAATAGATTTGTGTCTTAGAACTAATGTTCAATGTAAACAATGTAACAATGTACATTAGAAGTGAATGAAAAATAGAAAAATGGTTGTCTCAGTATTAAGCATGCTTGATCCCCCTGTTCTAGTACTGACCGACCTTCCCCTAAGGGTGGTGGGGAAGCCCCACTGTATACAAACAGTATAGAGCAGCCATAGTGATTGAGCCAACCTGATCAATGAAGATGTTTGCAACAGCCGGCTGCACTGCCTCAGCCTCTCCTGCTGCCTCTGGCAATATGCCAGACCACACTGGGATGCAACAGGTTTTGTTTGGTTTATGCAACAAGAGATAAATGGGGTGGCGGGGTGGCTGACCTGTCTAGATATC
The DNA here is from genome assembly GCA_942159475.1 of Sthenelais limicola. Lineage (NCBI taxonomy): Eukaryota > Metazoa > Annelida > Polychaeta > Phyllodocida > Sigalionidae > Sthenelais > Sthenelais limicola. Next base: position 24,407,884 of record OW804101.1, read on the forward strand.
TGGCTCAGAATACACACGTTGTGGGTTCGAATCCTGATGCAGCTGACATTTCAACTACTGCTCCCCCTAGGTACTAGGAGTAGGATAAGATGAGCCGGGAATACCGGGTATATCTGAGTTTATCTGCTATTTACATTGCTAATTACCTTGATTCAAACAATCTGTTTGGTTATGTTGGTTATGGATTTGAACCCATTTCTGTCTTGAATTCGGGTTATTTGAGAGGATTGGTGAAGGTGATGTTGTTACATCATGTTACGCAATAATGACGTAACAATCGGTTACCACTTTATGGCCAATATTTATCATTGATTATTATTATTATATTTATTATCCTAATTAAGTAACATGTCCATAACCCGTATATTCCACCAATGAACGACCAACACATGGACCAAGCACCCACCTGTATGCTTAGATTATAGTAAACATTCATTCTAGATCTTAGGATCACAACCTTTAGACTTACCTCTTTATTCTTCTTATTTTCCTTCAATAATTCTACAACTATTGCATATCCAAGAGAAATCTTCATATACCAATGTTTACATTTTCGGTCGACCTGACCCATGTATAGGTGCAAACATGGTCTACATCATATGTGTTTACCTTATTCAACGGACTAAGTATGGCATGTAACCTAAATATTGTCCAATGTGCTGCTTGCCTAACTATAGTAGCATGTTACATCAATCTTTAGAAAATAAAGCCCCCCCCCCCTCCCGCCCATGAAACTTGTGTGTTTGTTTTGAAAATGACACAACTTTGCTATAATAAGTATTAATACATATATGTAGTAATTCAAATATCAGGAATATCGCAGAAGAGCAGCGCCTACCCGAGCCAATTTGATTTGATTTGGAAATTATTCATTGGGCTGAAGAGATTTAACATTAATATTTAAATGAATGTTATGAAATACATTAGAGAGAAAACAGAAATTGTCATGCGTTGCCAATTTGCTGTGACATCCTGTGACCGTCCTGTGCCCATCCTGAATAAATCTGTGTTGAAAACAAGTATACATTGCTCTATGGCATTTCCATTTTAATTTTCGTTTCTTGTCGACTTTTGATGAGGTTTTAATGATTGGTGGAACATCAGCCTTGAAGGGTCTCCTCTCGGCGTAATTAGATTGAATTTAGATTGGTTTAGTTACAAGATTTAAATTACATTATATTAGAATCGTTAATTGAGGAACCGCTATTGAAAAGGGTGTATTTCCACTGCCGTGTTACACTCTACACTGTTTTGCGAAAGCCCCGTTGCTGACCGGCGCTACCTCGGCGGCCGGGAACGGCAGTCCCGTAGGTGCACATACCCCCTCGCGGCGGCCAACGGCAGGTGGGACGTTGGCTGACGCACAGGGTAGCGTTGGGTGGCGGCCCATATAACGTTGGCCACCTTTAGGGTATACGTTTGGCAACTGATATATTAGCGTCAGGCAACTGAATATGAACATTGGGCAACAGGAATATGAACGTTGGCCAAGGGTAATATGAACGTTGGGCAACAGAAATATGGAATTTTAGGGTGCTTTGGAGCGCTATATAGGATCGGATTTTAGGGGAATTAAAAATCTTTTTAATGTATGTTAACCAAACGCTGAGTCTCCTTGGCCTAGGTCGACACATCCATCCGTTGGGCTTAACCATTGAAACAACTCAACTGGGCCAATCACTTTATCCCCAACTCAAATCTGAGTTTGTTTAACTTCTTTCTAGGGTTCATATGCTACATAAAAGCAGAGTAATGTGACAAGACAACAGCTCTTTTTTTTCATTTTTTTAATTCATCTTTGTATTCACATCAAATCCATGGCTATTCATTCGATTGGACCCCTACTGCACCTAATTCTGATCGTATTGACTCTGATTGTGAATTCCTCTAAACCAATATATGTACAGTGGCATACACAATTAATCAATTAAGATAATGATTATATATAGGTTTTTCGCTCCATTCAGGCAACCATTTCTCATAGAATACAATATTGTATAATACCATGTAGGTGTAAGTGTCTGGGGAGCGTGGACACCTCATAAACGAATTACTTCTATTAGTCTAGGGAGTTATAATACATATAAATTTGTAAGTAATAATCCAATAAATAGGTTTGACCATAAACGCCTTTAAATACAAAGACTCAGGACATTAACATCAGCAGCAGCTGAGGAGGGGTGAGGGGAGGAGGGGATGGGCGAGATGGGGCAAAGTTATGAGAGGGGGTGAGGGGAGGAGGGGATGGGCGAGAAGGGGTAAAGTTATGCGAGGGGGCGAGGGGGTGAGGGGATGGGCGAGACTGGGTAAAGGTATGAGAGTGGGTGAGTGGAGGAGGGGGTGGGCGAGATGGGGTAGGGGTATGAGAGGGGGCAAAGTTATGAGAGAGTTGAGGGGAGGGGCGCGATGGAATTACACAAAATCGGCCACACTCAATATCATTGCAATCAATTTAAACATTTAAAAAGAAATCACACAATTGTTTTTTCATTTTTCGAAATAAAACATTATGAGGCACACTGCATACACCATTCAATATCACATATCCACTTATTCAAACCATCATTTTACTTATTCACACATGACAACAGATTCAGTGTGTATTTACATAAACTTTTTAAAAAAAACTCACATAAATTATTGTTTCATTTTGAAATAAAAACCTTATGGAGCACACCCTATACATCATTTTGTATAAGATATCCACTGGAAACCATTATTTCCATGTTTTACACATGACAAAAGTGTCAGATCTCATTGTAACCAAGGGATATACTTACGTCAAAAAACCAAAGAAAAATACTTCACAATCATTAGGTCGAAAAATACATACTTCTTACAAAAAAATATGAACAAAATATAATTCCATTTTGAAATTAAAACCACATGGGGCAGAAGTTGTGGCCTTCCTCCTTGGCTATAATGTCCTCCATTGTCATGGTTTGAAATCCAGCAGCCGACCTCTCCATATTCCATATTCACAGATGGTACTGCTAGCTCCACTCTCTGGTTTGGGCTTATCTCTCCTTGTTCCTCCTGGTTTTGACCGCCCCAATACTCTCTCTGAAAAACGATAGATTCGAACGCATTTATATAAAGCATAAGGATTTAATCAAATAAAGTGATGCCATAATTCAAAAGAACAACATACTGCATCATGGGCTCAATCTCAATTGAGAATACCAATTAACATTAAAACCGCTTATTTTCACAGGAAAAAAATATTAAGTAAAATCGTGGAATAGCCCAGCTAAATATGGTCGTCGTCAAGCCATTTAAAAGGGATACGCCCCCCGCCCCCCCCCCCCGCCCCCACACACACACTCCCCCTGCTGTAAAAAGCACAAAATCAGAGAACAACCTTCTTTACTAATAAAACTTCTATCCCCGCCGATCTTTTTGCATTTAAATACCATGACTTGCATACTTGTTTCGGTTGTCTATGAAGGTAAATATTTTAGGTATTTAGAGGCAAAATTAGTAGGGGAAAATTTAGAGAAAATACTTTCAACCCCTCTCCAGACCCCCGGCCCCTCTAGACCAGGGTCTCCCCCCATTTTTGACAGAGTTTTGACATTTGTAGGCAGAATCCAAAGTAGATCAGTTTATGAATGGAATAAATGATAAATTAGTAGGGGAAAATTTAGAAAAAATAGTTTCAACCCCTCTCCAGACCCCCGTCTCCTATATCTATATCAAATTTTATAACATGAAAAAATGGACTCCCTTTTCATTGGATTCAACCATTGTGAAGTATTTAAAACTTTATTCCATGTAATTGTCATCCCCAGACCTAGCTATAGGGGTCGGAAATGTATCGGAAATTGTAATGGCAAACCCTGAGTATTGACATTTATAAGCATAATCCAAAGTAGATCAGTTTATGAATGGAATAAATGATGACAAGCCTCATAACAAGTTCTTGGCAGTGTAAAATAATATAATGACACCAAATATTTATAAATATCTGCATTAATTCAAGGAGGTATATACGAATCCTGAGATTGATATTTTGAATATAATTTATCCTGCCCTATACAATTGTCGAAGGGCCTGACATTATCATCACATAGCCTTGACTCTCCCGCGACCTACCGCTTTTTTAAAAAAAGCCGCCACCGGCTCCTCTCTAAAATTGGAACAGTCGTACCCGTTATCACGGTCACACGTACAAAGTAGAAGAAAAGGGAATTGCTGCTGTCTCTGCCAACGAAATAAATGCTCATTCAGCTTTGTGTCAGGTGTGAGAACTACCGTATATCAGTAAGCAACGATATTAGCTAGTGATTACTGGAACAATATTGTCTAGAAAAGAAGATATAAGCCCATTTACCACTTTCGATTGGTGTGTTATGATTTGAATCGATCGCGATTGCCGCATTTTAGTTCCGAGACAAGCCGTTGCGGCCGCTGCGGCGCCACTACTGCTGGCGGTACACATGCCTCACAGAGGCATGTGTATTATTAGACACCAAAACAAAGGCGTAGAAGGGAAGAGGGTGGGGGGTGGGGGGGACGGGACGGCTGTGATTCAGCTAAATATAAAAACAATAACAGGCATACAGATCTTGAGAAATATAACCAAACTACTAATATAAATACTTTCAAGCGGTTACTTTCTGGACTCCTGTTGGAATCTTAAAATCTTAATCTTAAAATGCCTTGAAATGTTCGGAGATACTCAGTTTCTTACAGAGGGGGTGAGAGGGGGTGTACATAGGTTATGAAATAGTTCGATTATAGTTGATGACCTAAATCCACCGGCAATCACACCCCCTCACTAAGCAGCCTGGCTTGCTCCGACCTGTGAAAAAATATTGGGGGTGCGAAATGCACAGTAATGGCCATGACAAGACCGACGCAAATCTAGCCCGCCGCCTGCCGTCGAGGATGAGGGGAGGCGGCGGGCTGATTTGTACTCCTAAAGAATGCTGAAGCGGGGGACACTTTCGGCGCTAATTATGCGATCACTGCTCATTAATTGTTTGGGATATAAATATACATATTAGCATGATTACACAGGCGACATGAAGAGCTTTAGAAGAGTGTATATAACATGGTTGTGTAAGCTTTATGTAGATGAGTTTAATCACCACATTTTTTCTAGGCACCCATGCCAGGTCATGGCATTGTTTTATGCCGCCATTTTGGATTGTGTAACGTATATCTAAAACATGATATTATAGCTTTAATACTAATCAATGTTCTTTTTATAAATGGGCCAATTAATCACTGTCCTGTTATTGTAAATCATAAATACAATAATGTTCCTTACCTGATGGCCTTTTGGGAGAAATCCGACTTGAGGCTGCAGCAGTCTAGCAGGCTTGTTTGTTTTTTTTAAATGGAGGGCGACGCCGCTACATTGTTTGTTCATGCTTGCAGTACCATGCCTGCACACTAGGTGGCGCATTGGTTCTAAGTGGGCGACCTATAATTCGTTGTATTAGGCCTATACGATCAATTCACATACCCTATAATTTTATTAGATTATTCATTGACATTACAAGTCCGTGGATTATTAGATTCTAATTATACTTTTATATGTCATGGTAAATAGCCATTTGGTATCAATAGGGTAATATGACTACACTAAAATTACTAATTAGTAGCCTAGGCCTGTCTGTTCAATGTAGGCCTATGATATCAGACCTACCAAGACTCCCGCATCCCCTCCCCCCCCCCCCCCCACACACACACCCATTGAGCTTTGACAATTTGGGGTTTTGAAGGCATTATTTTATCACATTTATAGCTTTATTAAGTCGTGAATATTTTGACATTTAGATATATATTCATCAACCATATCCAAGATGGTGGACTCAGTGAAAATTCGCAATAGGTAATATTGCCGCATCAAAAAAACGCAAATTCCAATGATTTCGACCAAAAATGGTCACTTAATTACTGCAATAGATATGCATAGACTCTTTCAGACGTATTGAGATAAACCTTATTAGCTACAATAGTGAGAAGAGGTAGGAACAATAGCTCTTTATATACATGGTAATACTGAAAAGGGACATTTTAAATGAAAAGAAAGCTTTAAATCCTGACTTAAAATGGTCCGATCTGAATAAATCTAGATTCTAACCAAAGAGCAGAACTTCCTTGCCATGTCTATGTATGATGGTATGATGGCTTTAAATCCTGACTTAAAATGGTCCGATCTGAATAAATCTAGATTCTAACCAAAGAGCAGAACTTCCTTGCCATGTCTATGTATGATGGTACACTGCCTCACCCTAAGGGTGGTAAGGGTGGCAACACATGGGTGATAGATAAGTTTTAGACCAATACACAGTTCGCAATTACTTAAATATATGATTATTTATTTGATGTTTTTTCATAATCTAATCAGGGCCTAACTAAAAAAAATTGTGTTCAATAAGTTAGCTTCTAATGTCTCCTAAATCGTCCACTTGGTTGTTTTAAGGTATTCTAAAAAATGGAATTTATATTCAATTCAGTTCAAGAATTCTTTATTGCTGATATTTTTACAATAAGGTGGTCCAATAATCTAAATAAACATGCGTCTATATGAATTTTTTTATATGAATTCTTTGAGAAAAAAATAGAACATACAGCTGGTCAACTGTAATGGCGCATTCTAATATCATTATGCATATGAACTGCTTCTTGTGTGTGTGTGGGGAGGGGGTAGTTCAGCCTATAAGCTATACAGCCATGTTGCTTATTGATAGTATGTGAAACAATTGTATGATTATATATATTCATATTGATATTCTTACATGATGACGCCCCCCCCCCCTTCACCCAAACATACGTCTTATATAAGCGGAAACGGCGATCTATATGATATAGAGCCATGATACCGTATATTTTCTCTTTCATTTCACTTCTGCCGCCCCCCCCCCCCCCCGATCCTCGTCCACCTCCTCTCCCTCTCTCTGTCTGACATCTAGCCATCTGACATCTCTCTCTCTCTCTGTCCCCCGCTCTCTTACCTCTCTGTCTGTCATTAATAATCTTCCGACCTACACACTACTGCAGCAGGAGATCTCCCGATCTCAGTTGTCCACAGGTTGGAGCCTCGGTAATAAGATTGAATGTAATGATCTAAGTCGCACTTCCATGCATCTAGCCATGCAGACTCTAGCTTCCTAGTATGGCATTTAACTCATATATTTAATGAATCCTTGATGTCGCCCGAAACGTCGGAACCCAATATACGCAAACCAAAAACTCATCAAACCCCTTCTGTCCAATCCATTACTGGGCTTAACCCATTCAATTAGGATTATATATTTAATACCTGTTTTTTACAGGATCTCACTAAGAGATGTTCTTAAAATATTGGGGCAGAAATAACATTCATAGCATCAAGTTAAATTATCATTAAAAGCTTGTAGGTGTAGCCGAAATAATTATAAAGAAAGGGAAAGTCTGTGCGATTTTTCTCAGCTCAGGAGCTTTTATACATGTTATCATAACGGTCTGGAGAAATGATAATAAGCCCATGAAACCTGATTGGAACAAGAAATTGGCTTAATTTGTATTATTCAATCGGGACATGTCTGTGTACCAAAAGTCAGGACTCTGTGAAACCGCTAACTCAGTGCAGCTGCATTGTCGCACAAGTGACACTGTCTTGTGATAACACCTCATTTCGGTCACTATACCAGCGGGAGTGTGGAATCATTTTGTCACATAGGTGAAACCCAGGACAGTGTTTAGTGTATTTAAAAAGGAAAGGTTAGAAGTGCAGGAACATTGTGAATGATACAAGGTATGTCTGATTTAGAAAAATATAATTTAAAAATATATAACCTTGGTGGTAGTCTACAGGATGGAAATGAAAGGCCCCTAAGAAAGGCCTTTTTGCTCTATATCTATACAATCATGGTGTTCGTCACCATGAACTTGCTGTATTTTTTTAACATGTTAAAGTTTTTTTAGACCAAAAATGGTCACTACATTACTGCAATAGATATGCAATGATATGCACCTAAACTTTTACTGGATACAGAACCAAAAACGACTGCCGTGCCACCATCGGGAAATTTAGAACTAACATCACGGTAGTAGGGCCGGGGGCTACCTGTGTGGCGTTGCTGACCGGTAGGTGGCGTTAGCTAACAGAGGGGTCCGTGGTGCAACGTTCACCTGGACGGTGCTGAAGGCACCAGGGACGGTGGGCAACGGTCCGGCAATACAGTGTATATACTCTATAGGGTATAGGACTCTGACAATCATGTTTATGGGTGAAATCGCAAAATAAAATGTACAATTCGCCTTCACCAATCCTCTCAAATAACCCCAAATTGAGTCTAAAATGAAGTTCAAAACTCGGTTTAACATAACCAAACAGATTGTTTGAATCTAAGGAAAATCAAATATACTCAGATGTATAGCATTGACCATTTTTCAGTCTAATCTAGCAGAATGTACAAAATGTGTAGATCTGCCGATTGTACATTTTCATAATGAAGTCGTAATCCAACAAGCATGGGTGATCCCCGTCCGTTGGCAACTCTCAAGACGCAAAACGCTTGCGACGAGGAGCCATGATGGGGCTCGCAGAAATCTAAGAACATTAGCCCCAAAAATAGAAAAAAATAGAAAATTTAGTGATCTACAAATAGTAGACTGGCCGGAATAACCTAGACACAGAGGCTCATAAATTTGATGACAGATTCACGGTTATCGCTTACATTAAAAATAACATTTGATAGAAGAATGTTGCATATCCAGCATGTTGCAGAGTGCTTCACTTACATACAGTTCGGCTCGCTTCGGATATCCAATCATTCGGCAAATTATAAAGATCGGTGATGTCCTGAACTTCCCAAACTTCGGCCAAACTTCATCCGACATCCGACATCTGACATCCGAGTTAACTGACATCAATCAGCCAAAGGATTTCGGTATGCAATTGTATGGGGAAGTTAAGTTTGGGGTTCGGTATCGGTTTGGGGTTCGGTTCGGATGTTTCGGTATGGTCACGGGCATCGGATGTCCGACAATTTGGCATCAGATGTCGGATATCTGACATCGGTATGTACCAATTTGGTCTTCGATAGATATCGGATAATTTGGGTATCCGATGTCGGATATCTGACATCGGTATGTACCAAATTCGCTTTCCACAATATATAGCAGGGTGCTGCTTGTAGTGCTCCAAACCAATACCCCATATGAATGTTAACACTTAAAAGTACCTCTGACGAAGGGCCCAACCTGGCCCGAAACATGTAAGGTCGAGTAATCTTGGAAATTTGGTAAATATATTCATATGACTTTAAATGGTACATACTTTAAAGATGAGAACATTCCTATAAAAATATCTTGTGAATAAAAAGAATTTAAAATATGAATATAGGGAGTTGTGACTCATTTTCCTGAAACACATCACACATTTTCAACAGATATTTCTACTAATCCTATTTCTTTCTTAGATGAATAATGTCACTACACACATGTATACATATATAGAATATGTGAATAAATCTTGATAAAAATCAGATTCAGAAGATGGTTATTTTCATTTCGTAAAGAAAATCGTGGCAAAATTCGTGAATGTGTGGGCTAACTTGCCACGATCTCAAATTGTTATGAAATCGGGTCTCAATTCGTGCATACATGTGTGGACCAGAAAAATACTCACGACTTCAAATTATTTTGCTTGAAAATTCGTAAATGTGTGCGTGGGGTATCAGCAGGCCCTGTATACACCGCCTGAATATATACCGACAGAAATAATAGTGCGTTTACAAAACACCAGGTGGGGTAGGGGTGATTGGGCATGCCAGAGTAACTACATGTGTGTGTATTCGGTGAGAGGGGGCGGGGGCGTCAGAAAATGTACAATCGGCAGCTCTACACATTTAGTAAATAATGCTAAATTAGACTGATAAATGATTAATACTATAGGTACATCTGAATATAATTATCTAGTTTTGCCTTGATTCAAACAATCTGTTCCGTTATGTTACACAGTATTTGAACCGCATTTCTGTTTGGATTTGATTTTAAATTATGTTTATTCAGGACAACAGAAATACATTTCAGCGACAAGCGTTGATATTCTCAGAAGTTGCCTAATTGCATAAGGCAAGGCACTAAAATTGAATTTGGATTATTTGAGAAGAATGCTGATGGCGAATTGTACACTTTCAGACGACCTTGACCCATACAATATATCTACTCAGGCACACGTTCCTGGAGTGGCTATGAGTCGTTATTATGATTAAATGTCCCTGTATGCAAACATCCACATCAGCAGAGAGATTAAGGTGTCTATCAAAAGCAATGAATCTCGAAGTTACATTAGACGAATGGTTGGAAGTTATGGTCTGATGTTATGATCCCGGGGTTATGATATGGGTCAGAAAATGTACAATTCAACTTCGCCATTCTTCTGAAAAAAAAACAGGCGAACATTAAGTTTAAAATACAGTTCAACAAAACCAAACCGATTGCTAGAATCAATGCAATGCCGTATATATAATTTACCTAATATTGACCAAATTGCAGCAGAATTTACTCAACGTGTACAGCTGCCAATTGTACATTTTCTAAAAAATCTCACCCATATGCGGTATGGACTCGCCCGTCTCTCGTCACTAGAAGTGTACTAAACAAAATCTAATTACGTGATTCCGAGTGTCACATTCTTTTTATCATTTCCTTATGTATAAATTATTTGTCATGGGACAGGCTATAATGTGCTTATATCTATATATATAGAGAGAGAGAATGGAACTCGCCTGCAATAATTGAAAATTCATTGGACGAGATTAGGCATCGTGCTTATGTGGACGAATCTCGTCCAATAAATTTTCAATTACTGCAGGCGAGTTCCATTCTATAGTTATTATATGGGCATAAAACTTGCATAAAAGTACATAAAGGTGGCCGACTTGGTGACGAAGTAGTTCATATAGTATGCGTACTATGTGAATATCTTTATAGCACCCCTCGTATAGTACCTCTCATATGGAATGCGCATATAATAAAGTGTGATGTGTCGTAGAAGAACGATTCACAATTCGGTAGAAAATGGATTTTGAGATATATATCATCAGATTTGAACAGAAGAGGTTCAGTGGATTCCAACGATGTTATCATTAAATTTTAGGATATATTTTAACCATTATTTCTATATTATAAGTTTGATCTATATTGAAGTTGGTGATTATCTCCGCCATGACACCCAGGAGGGACACCGTGATCGCTCCGTGTTAATTCATTAGCTGTAGGGGCTAAAACAATTAACGGACTTTTAAATCCGCACATGATATCTCTTAATACCTAGGGACTACCCATTCAGTGGTAAAATCAGTGCAAACAACACAAGACGTCCAGTAATTACAACTTTCTCATCCAGCGTGGCCCACGCTGGAGGAAAACCGTTGAGGACGCTAATCCACCTACATTATCGCCCAGGGATTAACTGTCACACTTGGACTAGCGATAACTCACAACAAACTTTCTCACAGCTTAGGTGTACTGCAAGAAACCATGATGTCAAATATGATAAATGGTCTATTCGGTTCATCATCTAACAAAAAGGAGGACAGTGACACAAAAGAAGGTTATATCTTAACTTCAACACCAGTGATAGGCCACGAATCAAGTCGCCACAACATAAGCATTGACAGGCAGCCATATAGTGAAATTGAATCGGACATTGCATTCAAAAACTCAGAACTTCACCTACCTGAGGATAGTGCAGACAAAACGATGGATCAAGCTGACCTGTTCCTATCTCCTCAGGGCTTAAAGGGATCCACTGACAAGCCTGGAGAGCATGAGAATCAAGTGTCACACTCAGGAATCGATGAAACACAATCATGCTCCAGCATGTCAAGTCCTAAATTACTGCCCAGTCCATCCAGAGGTCCACAACATTTAACTGCAGCAAAACTATCTCCCATTAGTCTCATTCTAAAGGATGAAGATATTCACGACGATGAAACCGAAGATGACACCTCAGTTAAGTCACCTATCACACATAGCTCACTTCCTCCAACTGTTAATCCTTGTCCCATTGAAAATCCGCCTGCCAATAATCCGCCATCACACGATAAATCCAGTAATACCCTCACACATGACAGTCTTGTAAAACTCCTGACGCCAGTAATAGCTTCCTCACTCGCTACCTGTCTTGCAGATGCTAACACGGCCATGCAATCGACTGTCGACAAAATCAACACAGGCATCTTAGGCATCAAATCAGAAGTACATAAACTCTCCAGAGATTTAAATGATCGTGTCTCCAAGTTAGAGGAGGCCCTGAACACTAATCTGGAGAAAGAAGCTGGCTCCACGCTAACTCCAGACTTCATTCGAGATGAGTTGAAATCACTCAACACGGTCAACGACGTGGAAACTGATAAAATAATCTCGGCTGTCAACGAATTGAAGGAATTCACTGATTTCAGACTTAGCTCTATTCAGCATGGAATGCCAAGGGGGCCTCCTCCATTTGATTTTCCACCAATGTTTAGAGCTGGGCCTCCACTGAGACATAGGGGTGCCTGGGATCACGGGCCCCCGCGCAGGGAGATGCAGGGACCGCCAACACGTCAGCAGCAGGCTCGTCGGCCCCGCCCCCCAGCACACAACCCTCACATACTGGTCCTTGACAACATTGCCGAATTGGGTACAGATGAAATAATTGATACAATCAAGGATCTGTGTACCCATCTGGATCCAAGATATGATGTTAGTGATATCAAGGCAGTATACCGTATAGGCCTCCCTCACTTAGTGACAACAAGACCAGTCCTTGTCCGCACGTCCTCGGAGAAAATGCTAAAAACCATCCGAGATAGCATCCCTAAAATCCGTCGCCATGATAGACGATTTGCTGATATTGAGGTGAATCAAGACGGATTAGTGGTACCAGCCCATGATTTCAACCTCCTGCGTGATTGTCACCAACTCCTGCGCAGCAAAAAGGTGAAGGCCGATCATCGTGGTAACCACCTAGTAGTTTTCTCTGACACTGAGGAAACAAAATCTTACGTGAAGGCCGATCTTCACGAGCTCCAAGATGAATGTACACCTGCGGCAGCCAGGACCGTCCAAATTGATGGAGGTAAGGGGATAGGTTTCAAGAGTGAACACTCATTCCTATCAAACTTCTTCCCAACTAACATTGAACATAATAATATCACATATACATCAGTCGAGCACGCCTTCCAGGCATTGAAAGCCACAAAACTAGGTCACCCGGAACTAGCCGATGAAATCCGGAAAACACCGAACCCATACTTAGTCAAACTTAAAGCTAAAAAGGAATTAAAGTCGAAAACCACTGAGGAATGGTCAAAAATGGAAGAAAATGTACTCGAAGATCTCATAAGGAAAAAGTTCACTCAAAATGAAACACTACAGAAAAGAATGGCCGATCTCACGGCTACGGAATTCTACGAGATGACCTCGGACCGGAAGTGGGCCACCGGGACGAATCTACCTCGTGTTGTAAACAAACGAGGCGAGCGATCGGAGATCAAATCATCTGAACTAACTGGAAAAAACGTCTGTGGAAAGATACTAGCCAAGATCAAAGGTGAAATATTAGAAGTATAACTCACCTGCAATCGGTAGTCAACCAAGGACTCATTCCCTCTACCAAAGGAAGGTAAACTAAACAGATCTCCCTAATATCGCTCATCGCTCGCTAACAATGAACACGCTAATGGTAATCGGTGACTCTAGGGCAGGGTCCCTGGGGCACTCGCTTAGACAACAGGTGGATTGTAACACGCAAGTAATTATTTCTTCAAAACCAGGGGCCCCGATACTAAAATCAATAGAGGGTGCAACTGGTAAACTACTCCGCTATTCGCCAAGTCACATATTCGTAACTGCAGGCCTATGTGACCTCACCAAAAAAGACTACACCACAGGCAGAGTCTCAATACGAAACACATGTATCGACGATATGAAGTCAGCTCTGCTCTCCGACTTAACTAGATCCAGGGACATACTCACAAGCCACACCCCTCTAGGTGCCCACATCAACTATGCTCCCATAACAGGGATGAGTCTCGGGCATTTTAATGAGAGGCGCGCCCTTAGAAGGGGTGATATAGCCTTCGAAGATATCAACATTGACCCCTCACAAGACCTACTCAACAGCCAAATCGAGTCTGCAATCACCATCATCAAAAGCTACAACATTTCCCATAACGAACGTACACCATGGACTCAGAGACTGATTCACAGATACCACCCAAACAACAAGACATACACCCACAACTATGCACATATGTCAATCGACGGATGCCACCTTTCAGTAACACTACAAGACTATTGGGCCAAAGCGCTCATAAAAGTATATAACTCCAACTGTAATGTGCAGATGTGATTAAATGGACTTCTCTTGGCCTAGGCTGGGAATGGCAACTTGTTTTAGTGCCACAAAACCCCTCCTAAGCTATAGACTAGCCACCTGACCCTGCAAGTGGCCATACGCCTACACAACTATCCGAACAATCTATATACTAAAAGTTACCTGAATAACTAAATACTTTATAAGACTCTAAATTAGGTTATTAATTTATTTCTGAACTAATAAGGTACTTGATGTTGGTATGAATCTCTGAAAACATGAATCTCTGAAAACATTGTCTGTAAAAACGCTTTACTATAGTACCCCTGAGTATCTACATGCGACCCTGCCCACCCCCCCTGCCTGCCCCACCAAAAATCTTACCATAAGCTCTTAATATAAACATACCCAACAAACTCATGCATAACAGATAGAGTACATTAATCAATTAGTTAGCCGAAAATTACTGCCCAACTCAGTACTTAGTCCCGCCTGAACCGCATTGTTTTAGCCCCTACACAACCCCCACCCCACCAGCACCAAATAATAGGAACTGTAATAATGACACCCCAGATAGGGAGCACTCTGCTCCACTCCTTTAAAGAGATAAAAGAAATGAAAGGCATAAAGATGGTCTCCTGGAACATCAGAAGCCTCTATAAACACTTCGATCAGATAGAATACCTCACTAATGACACAGAAATAGATGTCCTCAGCTTCTGTGAAACATGGTTAAACCACACTGTACATGATAACACGATACAGCTTAATGGTTACAACCTATTTAGGTATGATAGAAAAACAAAGAGAAGGGGAGGTGGTCTCTGCCTATACCTAAAAAATGACCTAGTAGTTGATTCAGAAACATATAAGGATCTTAACATCTCAAATAACGATATAGAAGCCCAAATAGTACAAATCAAAAAAGGGTTGTCCAAGAAATGTGTCCTACTAAATCTCTACAGGCCACCAAGTGGAGGGACGAAGGTCTTCACTGAAACACTAAAAAATATCCTATCTAAGATTAATACACATCAGGAACTCTACCTAATGGGGGACTTCAACTTAGATTATCAAACTATTGAATCGTCAAACACCCCCCTCTCCCTAGAACTAAGAAACCTGGCAAGCTCCTTCTCACTAACGCAATTCATAAAACAACCAACTAGGTCTACCCTTAAATCGAAACACAAAGCTTCTGGACCAGAGGATCCTCAATGAAATATTAACGAGCCAGGAGTGGAAAGAATTCTATAATAACCCTAACCCGGAAGACTGCTGGGACATACTACTTAACACAATAAATTTCTACCTTGATAGAATGTGCCCCCTCAAACAATTCAGAAATGTCAGGAAAAAACAGAAATGGATGACAGAAGATCTCCTCTCATTAATGAACGAAAGGGATAAACTCTATAGCCTGGCCAGAAAAGGGAAAGACCCTGAATTATTAAGACAGGCGAAAATACTGAAAAACAAAGCTAATCATAAATGCAAAGCAGCTAAAGCCGCTTATATAAAATCTAATCTACAATTCTTTGACAAGGACCCAAAGAAATTCTGGGAATTCCTAAGACCCATTATAAGCCCTGATAAATCGAAAAAATCAACAACAATAAATATCGAGAGGGATAATAAAATGCTTGACTCCACAGAGGTACCTGACACCTTTAACGACTTTTTCCTTAACGTAGGCCCCAACCTTGCCAGCAAAATCCCACATGACCAAACAAACCCCCTGTCTTACCTAACCACTCCTGACTCACCACCGGCCCCAATCTTTAAGTTCACAGAAGTGACCCCCAAAGAAGTACGCAAAATAATCTCAAAGATAGATGCAACAAAAAACTCTGGCATTGAATATTTACCATCAAAAATACTAAAATCATGCCTATTATCACTCTGTGAACAGTTCACCCACATCATCAATTTATCATTACTACTGGGAAAGGTCCCAGCCCCATTCAAGGTCGCCAAAGTCTCCCCAGTTTTTAAATCTGGAGAGAGAACATCTTGTAATAACTACAGGCCCATATCCTGCATCTCCATGCCAGCCAAGATCTTAGAAAAAATTGTACAAGGACAAATTAGCACTCATTTCGAAACAAATTCACTCTTTAATAAGACGCAATATGGCTTTAGAGCTCAGCACTCGATACAACAAGCCCAAATTGATTTTCTCAACAAAATTTACACTGACCTAAACGATAAACTTGTAAATAAGACTGTATTTCTAGATTTTAGCAAAGCTTTCGACACAGTTCACCACCAAACCTTACTTGACAAACTGGCAGCATACGGAGTGCAGGGTATGGAACAACTCTGGTTCCGCAATTACTTATCGGAAAGAAAACAAATTGTACAGCTTGGAGGTCTGAAGTCGAGGGAGGGCACAGTCACCTATGGGGTACCGCAAGGCACCATCTTAGGCCCAATCTTATTTACTATATATATTAACGATTTACACTCTGTTGTTAGACATGCCCAGATACAGCACTATGCGGACGACACGGTTCTCTTCTATAACAATAAAGATATCACAAATTTGCACAATAACCTACAGCAGGACTTACACAATGTGTACACCTGGTGCACGGTAAATAAACTTTCCCTTAACACCTCTAAATGTAAAACCATGTCATTTGCACTAAGCTACCCTGCTAAAAACAAATGCAACAGCCAAGCAAAAAGCCTAGAATTAGGGCACTCAACTTTAGAACAAGTGCACGAATACAAATATTTAGGCCTCACTCTTGACGATATGCTCACATTCAAAACTCACACAAATAATACCCTTAACTTAGTTTCGGCAAAGATTAGACTTCTCTACAGAGCAAGAGACTCCTTAACTGCAAAAGCCAAACATGATTTGTACAAAATGGCAATCCTCCCAAATTTTGATTTCTGCGATTTTATATACGACTCGGCACCAAAATCTATACTACAAAAACTTCAATCACAGCAGAACAAAGCACTAAGAATAATATTTAACAAGTCCAAATACGAAAATGTAGATAAGGAGCACGTTAAACTCAATATTTGGCCGCTTCAATTGCGCAGGGATAAACATATCCTGGACATGTCTTTCTATCTCTCTCAGAACCAAGATAACCTAGACAAAAGATGTTTACCTACCAGGAGCCATGCCCCTGGCAGGAAAAACCTAAAAATCATCAATTCAAAACTTACGAAAATTAATAACTCGATCATTTACAAATGCCAAAAAAGATGGAACGACCTCCACATTGAGGCACACAAAATTGAGGACAAACATCAATTCAAAAAGTACACGGAGAAGATGCTCTCCCCCTACCCACCAAAGATATGACTGTGTCGCCCCTCCCTCAGCTCTCTGTTTATATATGTCTATCACTCTGTATTACAATACTATTCTGGAGGAGGGCGAAAGGTAACTTGTTTTAGTACCTCACCCCTCCTTCAGAACACTCTTCCATGTTATTTGCCTGTTCGTTAACAAGTACACTTCTATTGCTCGTGATGTCACTAGACACTTAGTATAAAATATTGTTTAAAAAGGTTACTGAAGGTAAACCATACCTCACCGTCAATTGTATTACCCAATCTATGTAATCATCTCATCAACTCATTACTTTCACCCCATCACTCCCATCCAACCATTGTCATACTACTCATATAACCTGAAATAGAACTAGTCACCTAGAAACATGTAACCAAACTTAAGTTCAAGCAAGTTCTCAGGCAACCGGCGGAAGACCTATCTAGGCTTTTGTCTACTTAGAATGCTGGTCTACCTTATTGTAACCAACACCTTTTTGCAATAAAGAATCCTTGAATTGAATTGTTTTTATGCTTGAAAAGAATGTTTATGGGGGTCAAATGAAACCATTTCTATAAAGAGATCTTGTGAATAAAACACATTGAAAAACATCAAGTTTGCGACTTGATTGACTGTTCTGAAACACATCTCATAGAGTAAATGAATCTTTTAGTGTGTATGCATGCGTACGTGTATGCCTACATGCTCGCATATTTTGGATTGGTGAAGTAAAAGCGAATTGTATATTTACTGACGATCTGACCCCTATATGGCTCTTTATTTATATAATAATATGTGATGTGCTTCATGAAAATGAGTCCCAATTCGCACAAAATGGATTTTGAAATATCAGCATATATTCGAAAATATGAGATCAAGCCGATTCCAAAGATAATAAGTCTAATATGTATTATAGGATCATGTAATACGCATTTCTATATTTTAAGTTTGATCATTTTAGTTTTGAAATATTTCTGGGTAGGCAATTACCAGTCAAGTAGTTCAATATACTTCATACAAAGCCCTTCAAAACTTACAGATTTATTTAATACACTGTCCTGAAATTAGGTACATAGATCTATATGATTACAAGTACGTAGCCCTGAATTCGGAACATTTAAATAAGGGAATCTTGTGAAAGGAACGCATTGACAAATATCGCTTTGCGACCTGTGACTTACTTTGCTGAAACACATCGATCACATATATTGGCATGTGTAGCACGTGTATATATGTAGTGCTCACTAGACCATTCATTCAAGTCTTGTGCTCAACACCGTATCATCACACACAATGCCACATCAATGATTCTATTCCCCACTCTATTCTACACAATAATCTACACGTTCACAGCCTCTAACATTAGATGGTTTATGTGGATCCCCTCAGCTCGTTAGCCATTCTAACACCTCTATAAATGCCTATTGTCTGTGGAACTAATCTTCTGCTCGACCATACATATCGTACCTGATCACAATGGTAGGACCAACCAACCGGAGCCAGATCTACCGCAGCACATCCATCCTGCATATAATGGGTGGAAATTTGGATCCTTCCTTGCAGTTTATACTTTAAACTTACCAATAAGGGAATTGCATAGCCCCTATATTGAATCTTGGTTCGCATGGAATTATGGGACTACTTCTACAGTGTAACATCAACGGCATTTTATGAAAGATCGAGAAAATGAAGAGTAAATGTAAATAATATTGTCACGACGTGACATATATCAGATCTGAAAGAATGGGAATAACAATCAGATCGTCAGAAAATGTAGAGCTTTACTAATTAAAGGTGACGGCTGGAAGACCTGGATATTATCCAGAAGCCTGGTTACCTATATGTCGAATCTCATACTTGGATAACTTCAGACAAATAAAGTATTTTCGATTCAAAGTAAACTTTGCTAAATTACGTCCATACAATGATACATTGTAGGTATATCTGGGTATGTTTTGTATTGCGTTGACTTTCTCGATTATGTTGAACTGTATTTCGCTGTGCTCATTTTTGAATTACGGTGCTTCAAAATTTGGTATCTCAAAAGAACCAATGAGGACCAAAAGGGGGGCTCATTTTACAGTATCTCGACTTCATAGTTCATATCTGCTATTTATATTCACTCAATTTAAGTAAAATTAACAGTTTTGGAGAGAGTATTATTTGGCTAATAATTCTATGCCTCTTTTTTATAAAGTGCATTGTTATCTTTATTCTGAAAACAATAAATACGTAAGCGAATCTTAAATCAAAAACTCGAAAAAACTCACTATTTTTCACCATTTTAATAAAAACAATTTTATTTTTCTCCCCATCGAAAATAAATGTCATTTTTCTGATTCTTTAATATATATGATTCTTGAAGTATGTGTGTTCATGGAACAGAAAAGAAATTAATGGGTCACCGTGCTAGTTTCTGAATCATGGGGCTTTGAAACATGGCTGACAGCCCAAAAATCTGCTGCTTTCAAAGTGTTCTATGTTTCCTAAACATGTCTATTTCAAACAGCTACAACTATTTTTTTAACACAATGACATATATTTCTCCCCTATATATGTGTAGAATATTACCTGCACTATATGTGTAGAAAATTTTGGGACATTAGGAGCTTTCATTTTTGTTTTATTCCCAAAACTGTGAAAGAAAAAAGCAGCACTTCCCAATAGATTTGCATACTAAATGGGTACAACTGAGGGTATCCACAGCTAACTCTTTTTCCCAAACATGTCTATTTCAGACAGCTATAAAAAAAAATTTAAAGTGATGACATATATTATTTTCCTTTTCATATGTAGTATATAACCTGCACTATATGTGTAGAAGATTTTGGGACAGTAGGAGTAGCCATTAATTGTTTGTTTTATTCTATAAAACATAAAAAATGGGCCGTTTCCTCATAGACTGCAATGCTAAAGGAATAGTACGTAAAATGCCCGTATATTTGGTATATGGAAAAGGGGGCGTGACAGTGAATAGTAGCGTTTGCCTTTAATATTTATAATTGGGGTTAATTGGGAGGATTGGTTAAGGCAATTGTACATTTTCTTACGGCCTGATCCATAAGTGTATCCAATTCGTTTTAAAAGTTGACCCAAACTAGTCATGAACATTACATTTGAGTCGAGTTTGAGTTGAAGTCTCCAAAACATTCTGGTTCAAAACATTCTGGTTCAAAGCGGTCTGGTTCAAGGCATATACTGTGTGTAAGATGTGTCCAATGCAAGTATAATATATCATGTCACAATTAATTAACTACTTCAGAGGTAGTGAACAAGACGCATGCAGCAATTTCTCTAAAGGCAATGTTATAATCAGATGCAGTTTAGAAATTAAGGAATGTGATGGGGAATATTTATTAATTTATTTATCTTAATTGATACATATTCAAACTTACCAAATAGAGAACACATATAATTGATATTCTTTCATTATAGGATCAAATCCAAGAATATTATATCACAAAGGGACCATCTGGTATAGTTAATAGCGTCCAGAAACATACAAAATAGCAGGCTACTTGTCTATGTTCCAGGACACAGATAATCGTCAGCAATGCGAATAAACTATCTTTTGGTCGCGTATAGGTGCGGATCTATAGCCATACAGGAGGAGGGAGGAACGCAGAGGCAAAAATATTCTACGACTGGCCGATGCACACAGACAGAACCTTCTCTACCTCCAACAGGAGTTGATCGCTAGCCTTCTGCTTCACACGTAGACCTCTCTGAATGGTTCTATACATTGAAGGATCTGCATTCCGTTTAATTTATAAACAGCGTAATTGTGTGAGAGTGTGTATGAGCCAGGAGTACGCCTTGAGGGGTTAGAAATGGCAGGTCACGCTATAAGGATACCTCCCAGCATCACCACCCTGCACGTCATGACGCACGCCGCGCGCAAACAGGTACGTCAATGACGTCATAGCGTCATGATTGTGTTCGTTATTTGTGAGGGCGAAGGAAGGGAGAGTGGGTGGTGATGGAGGAAAAGAGAAGGGAAAGAAATGAGAGGGAGGAGACAGAGGGAGGGAGAAGAGAGTGGGTAGAGGGAGGACAGAGAGGAGAGAGCAGAGAGAGGAGTGAGAGTAGAGAGAGTAGAGGGAGAGAGGGATGGAGGGATAGAGGAGTGAGAGGAACAAGAGAGTGGTTGTATCATTTGTGATGTGTTTCAGGAAAATGAGTCACGAGTCGCAAATAAAAGGATTTTGAGATATCATCATATTTGAAAAGATGAGATCAAGCGGATTCCAATGATAGTAAACAGAAGGACACTTAATAAGTATTTCTATATTTTAAGTGCTATATTTTTATTTTTGAAAAAAATAGGATTGATGGGCAATTATACCAGTAAAGTAACTAAATATATTCACTTTGACAAATAAACGCTTTGACAAATATCATTTTGGCGACTTATGAATCATTTTCCTGAATCACATCACATTTATTGTCTATATCCAGTCAACACTTTACTCAGTGTTTAGGTTGTTAAGCACTAGGCAGTAAACTAGACATCATTTCCAAAACCGGTTTTTGTGATATCGCTTCCTGAACAAGGGAAGTCACAAAAACAGTGTTCTTTTACAGGAGATACCAAAAACTAGCGGATGTCTCTGTTTATCCGTTTTTCATGTTGTCAAATAAATACATGCATTTTAATCACTGTTTTGCTTGCTTACAAACGTAATCTGTGCTGGCATTCCCTGTTTTTTTTAACAAAATTTGCTATCCAACTCTGCTTGAAATAAAAGAGATGAATACTCTGCCTATGAAGCTCCTGGAGAAACCTTTTGATTCTCCAGTTATTCCTCTGAAGGTACGAGTGAAGCAAATGAGGACATTGAACCATACAGTATCAATAATAGGCGGTTAGATCCCAAGGTTAAGCCTTGGCTTCGCCTTGGCTTGTTTCTGGGAGCCTTAGACAAAATGATGGACCATAACCGAAAGATCTAATGGCTTTAGTTCCCTTGTGTTGGGCTGTTACTCTCATTAACAACAATTTATAAATGATTTTTGAAGCAAAATGAACCAGTGGAAAGCCATGATCTTGCCGTTTTCAGCAGTAATTTATATTGTTTTGTATTTTTGTTGATGTAAGTGGTCGGCCAGAAACAGAAGTCCAACACTAGTACAACTGGTCTGTACACTCTCCCGCGCACCGTACCCGGGCGATACGGAGCGGCGAGCTTTTTCGTCTTCAGTGTGACGATTTTTGTCTACCGAGCACCGCGAACGCTACTGGTGAACTGGGGTGACGAAATTGCCTGAACTTCTGATACGAAAAACGGTGTTTTGAATCACGGAGACGAAATATGATATGCTCCGTATTCACGCTCCGTTTTTCGTATTGAGATGAGGGGGTATGGGGGTATGACAGGGGGTATGACTCGTGAGATGTAATATTCACTTGTATTATGTGCGTTTTCATCCATTTTCGTCTTTAAGTAGTTTTTTTAAAATATTCTTAAATATCTTTTCATCTCCTATTAATCTCAGGTCTGGAACAAGGTTGATTAGTTGAGGCCATGTTGATAGCTGGTTCAGTGGTGTAATGGTTAGAGCACTTGATTCTTAATCACAAGGTTGCTAGATCAAACCCAAGCATGGGCAGGTTTTTTCTCTGCTTTCTCACACCGTCACGGGTGAGCGCACACCCCTTCACGCACTGCCGCACACGGCCAGGCGCGCCAACTCTTAACGCACCACCGCACACCAGGGATTATGAGATTTAGCTTTCCCAGGTACGAAAAACGCCTGAGACGAAAAAAATCGTATCAAAAGTGGGTACAAGAAAATCGTATTCATTTTCGTATCGTGCGGATACGTTGCGCGGGAGAGTGTATGTGTATAACTGTCCCAGCCAGCCCACAAACGGGGACTAAATGTGTATAACTGTCCCGGCCAGCCCAAGAAACGGGGACTAACTATGTGTGTGTCTCACATGGGCTATTGCTGATAGTCAAGCTGCAATGGGCCCCACAATTTATGATGTAAGGCACATAAAACGATGACACCAACGGTCATATACCAAATTGAACTCAGAACCTCAGCTATAAAGGTTCGGGCACATGAGGTCTTCTCAGTGATCGGCATCTGTAGCAAATTGTCAATATCTACAGGTACCTTGGAAACCTTTTTCTTGCTAAATATGTTTATTAGCATAGCAATTCCGTAGCCTCGTTCTAAACCCAGAGCAAAGCAGTGTATGTAATTGAGAAGAGGATCAGCAACATCCTGAAAAAGCCACTTCCGGTATATTATGGTTCCGGGATTAGTGACAATTGTATGAAATTTCCACAAAAAATCTTAGATTCCTTAAATTTATTGAACACATCATCGCTTGAATTCAAATGAACAGTCTTGACGCATTTGTTTGTTTAATGTCATAATGTAGTGATTGATTATAGCACAATAAAGGTATGACAGTTTTCCACTCTTCTATTGTTAATACAAAATGTAAGTTGGAGCAAATCAAATGTTGTTGGTGTTGAAATCTGCACTTCAGTCACTCCATCAGTGCATGTAAAATAAAAACAAGTAGTTGTTTATGTTTATGTTCATGTAATTATGTTCATGTAACTGATTTGGTGATACTCACACTCTTATATGTGATGTGTCTCAGGAAAATGAGTCACAAGTCGCAAAAAGGATATTTTTCAAAGTGTTTCTTTTACAAGATCTCTTTATTGAAATATTTTGATTTTCGCAGGGTTCAGAGCTTCAAGTCATATAAATTAATGTACCAAATTTCAAGACAGTGCATTAAATATATTTTTGCGTTTCAAAGGTCTTCTTATGGAATATATTTAGTTACTTTACTGGTATAATTGACCATAAAAAATATTGCAAACTTTCTTTTCAAAAATAAAAATATCAAACTTAAAATATAGAAATACTTATTATATAAACTTCTTGTGTCCTTCTGTTTACTATCATTGGAAACCGCTTGATCTCATCTTTTCAAATACGATGATATCTCTAATAAAAAAAATTCCGACTTGTGACTCATTTGCCTGTCACACATTATACACATACCGAAAGGTTATACAATTCCCAAGAAGACTTCCTGGATTGTATTAATTACATCTGAACGAGTATTATACCTGTTGTAATTTACGTTATATGAATTTTTACTCCCGCCTTTAAAAAGACAAAAACACATAGAAATAAAAGAATGCCTGTAACTATGATATTGGTGCTTTATTCTATTCAATAAATGGGAATACTTCGGCTTCTCGCACAGGGAGATTTCATGGTACTATTTCTGTTCATCCGGAAATAGCTTTGAATGCTTAAAGGAGTACTAATGATAGCCAAGTCGCTTGTACTTTATTACTTGTGAGTCATAATTATGAATACTGTTGAACTGTTATTTCCAGGAATTGTTAGTCTATATTCATTTATGCATTGCCTATGCCAGTCGCCTCTCGGTGATGAATGGAAATGTCTACAAAACAGTAAATAGAGTTCGGTAGCAGATGTTTTATGATGGAATGAAACAGTCATTAGCATTCATTATTTCTATGGGGTTAATAGCCACAATTAATCAAACAACCCCTCTATCACAACTTCTCTATCGATATTTATAACGCCTGGAGTAGTTTGTATATATATAACAGCCACTCGCTGGACATCTACCCGCCAGTTTATGCCCGCCGACTTTTACCAGCTGGACATTTATCATCCTGGACATTACCCCGCTAGCACATCTACCATCCAGGACAGTCAGTTCCTAGGACATTCACCTGCCTTATATGCAGTTTTACAGCTGCATTCTCAGCTATTAAGACACAAATAATCTTACAAAATGTACTCATATCATGGCGGGTGCTGGTGCCTTATAGGACTGAATTTATCAATAATCTGCTGCTGCTTATACAGGAACTTATGCATTATATGTAACGCTGGGGCGAAAAACAATGGGACGAAATCCTCCCTAATTTTAATCAAATGACTTTAAGATGGGTTGGGAAAGAATTTTTCATGAATGAACGTTGAGAGAAATGGGATATGGATGGATGAATATATGTTCTTGGCATATTGTGTTATTTTAACTATTGCCTTAATGAATGTCGACTAGTCATGGGATGTCCTAACATTACTTTCAATCACATACTAAAAAAGAACCAAACAATTAATTCCAATAGTGTTTTTGTCCAACAATTTCCCAAGGATAGAAGCCATAATGTTTTCTCTTTCTTTTTCTTTTCTGGTAGTCTATACATCATAGTTTTTTTGTTTTCTAGAGTTTCGTATGTCCACTGACTAATTATCTAATAAACATATATCATCGTACTAATCTAAATAATATTCATATGAACAATTTCGGGAGATTGCTAAGAAATGGTTCTTCCCAGTGAATTTAGTTTTATGGAAAGTACCCTTTATACTAAATATTATTGTTGTATGTACTTACAAATACAATGAAAACCTTCTGACCCTGTATCCCTCCCTATAATATCTGTGCCAATAATATTTCAAAAGGTCGCACATATATAAAAGTGCATAAATAGTATACAGTCCCCTGAAAATGGAGAATAAAAACAATTATATAATATAGTATCCAATGCCTATAGGATACAGCTATGCACACATAAGACCACACACAATAACCGTATTAAATAGTTTTCTTTAAAATTACCTAAGTCAGTTTAGGCTCAGGACCTCTCAGATCAGGTTAGAATGGTGATTCAGTGACTGGACGCCTACTGCGTTAATGTGTATCCTGTTGAATGCGTCATGTAGATTAGGGGGTGGAGTATCAGATCATTCAATCAGTTATAAAAGGTCAGCCCCGCTATTTGTAGTCTATAGTATCCGCATATATGTCCTCTAAGTAGTATTAATTTAATGTTGTTGCATGGAATGCATATTCAATAATTTCAAAATTTGAAAATATTTAATTGAAAAGTTCTGAAGTTGTCGAACTCTGAAGTTGTCTGGTTAGAATTGAGATCAAAGATATCATGAATCCATAAATACTATTTCACGGCAATAACAGCTAAAAGAGAAAGTTGTTTTCACAAGTTGTCTAATAAATGTATCCGAAACACATACAGGCCCAAAATGGAAATAGAAGGATATTTAAATTGGTTGAGGCAGCTAGTTTTAATCTGTATTATCTGTTTATTCATAACAGGTTTAATAATATTTGAGCTAGAACCTTCAAATATTGTGTAGATGTGAAGAAATGATTGTTGAATTATCTAAATAAGTATTGGTGACCTTTGTCAAGGTCAAGGTCATTTGTATTGAGGTCAAATGTCAGATATCATTATTATTACTGTATAATTGAACAGGCAGAGGGCAGCACTTGCTGAAATAGGTTTGGACTGATTATTGTATAGGAATCTGTCTTAATTATGTCAATCTAGTGTTATCAATCAATTTAAGAAATCCAAAATGGCTTCTATTATGGTTGCAAGAAGGTCAGAAACACAATATTCTTCAGTAAAACATACTAAAACACCCCCATAAAATAGAGAGAACATTTGAGAAAACCTTGCAAAGACATTCTTCCTAGGCTATGGGTGATTTTAGTCCAGGAAGTTGTCTGAATAATGTCAATCTGACCTATTTCAACATTTCCAAGATGGCTGCCAATATTCTGCCCAAATAGTAACTTCGGAGGACACTTTTTTTTAGACAAATTGTCATTGCAAAAATATATAAGGGTCATTATAAAAAAAGTCTTGCAAATGGTGTTTGGGGTTGACATAGCTCTGTTGAGCTGGAGAAAATATATTTTTGAATTTTTAATAATCAGATGTGAATTCTAAACATCATCAACACCCACGCATACACCCGTGCATACATGCATACACCCATGCATTCATTCATACATACATTCATTCATACATTCATTCATACATGTATATAATATATACTAATGTATACATAGATACATCCATACATAAACCATAGAATTATAATTGGGTATAATGCTATGCATAAACCCTTGCATACAGTCGGAGACCCATGAGGAGGAGGATCGAGGATTATCAGGGCAATTAATGTCAGATAAGACACAGGGGAGGAGAGGGTAGGGGGTTGGGGTGTAGGAGGGGAAGAACAGGGGGTGGGGGGCAGTAGGCTTCCTATCATCAAAAGAGAGCCTAGATAGACTCCATTGATGAAAAAACAAACTCCTAGGGGTGGGGGGCACACATATACCTACAAGAGACTTATCCCCTCCTCCATCACCCCTAACCCTAACCCCCTCAACAACCCCCTGCCATGAGCCCTCCCCACCCCCACCCCCGGGGACCCCATACCCTAACCCCTACCCTAACCTCCAACACTAAAGGATCTTGATATCTAGTATAGGGTACACTCGAATTAGAGTATCCCATCTTGTTAAGCATGTCATGTTCAGGCCTTACACTATTGAAACACTATATAGAGGGTGGCTGCAGCCTGTATAGTTCAGTATAGTATGCGGGTGCTGTGTGGGTGCTGTGCGGGTGCTGTGCAGGTTTTCAGTCCTGTGCGTCTTTTAGTCAGACCCCTCCCAGAGCAAGTTGTTATTATTATAACTTACTCAACCATACTATTGGATAAATTGACATAAGAGAGGAATGCAGTGTCAATGGCGTCCAAAAGTCCGCCCTTTATTCAAAAACAAAAAAGAAAAAATATTTGAATCAAGTCCCCACTGCCCACGCTGAGAGCCTGAGATCTACTGGCTCGTCGCTATGTTGTTGCTATGCTAAACAAACAGCCGCGGGAACATTCAGGGGGCACGTTACTAATTCATAGTTATACCTTTATTGAAATACAATAACAACCATAACATCCAGGAAAACAACATGACAAGTGCATAAAAAAGAGGATGTAAACTTCTACAATTTCAGAACGAATCTTTTGGCAGTAGCCAAAGTTATCACAATACAAGGGACAGTCTAGACCCAAACCCTTAGATCAGATAAGAATGTTATGTCAGTGATTGGACGCCTACTTAGTTAATTCGTTTCCTGGCCTAGGAGTAGGTGTTATAATGAGAATATAATGAAATTATGCGGTTTTAAGGGAATTATAATGTCACTTGGTTTGAGGCAAGGGACTCCGCGCCCCCCCCCCCCCCCCCCCCCCCCCGTTTGAATGGACTCTCCCATCTGTGGGCCTAGACAGGGTAGAATTATGTTAGCCGGCGACAGGTGTATAAGCCAAGGAAAGGAACATTGTGTGGGGGAATTCCTACACGTTTCGCCTTATAACTTCGCTGGGTAGGAATAGAAATGGATTGTGTGTACAGTCTATTCCTACCAGCTGGGAATGAACTCTGATGTTACCCGAACCGCTAACTAAACTTGCATAGGATAAATTATTTTGATAAGTAATAATAAGTGTTAATGTTAATTGGGAATATTAATAATAATGTGGTTAATCATTGTTACGCAATCATTGCGTAATATATTGCGTAATATGATAGTAGGAACTATTTCTTCCCTTCCTACAGATGAAGGAATTTCCACAATACCCTTTCCGTAGCTTGTACAACAGGCACCAGCGTTTAGCTGATTTATTAATATAGCCTTGTTCTTTGTATGTTGTGGTTTATGTTTTCTCCAACAGGAGGCGACAGGTTCGGCCTTCATGCGTTAATGTCGATTAGATCACACAAACTATTATAGACATGCAAGCGTGGGACGGATCGTTAGAAAATGTTTAATTCAACATGTATCTGTACAGCATGACAGCAAGGTCAGAGCTCACGGGATTAAACCATGTCATTCTGCCTGGCGCTGTAAATTTGTGGTCGGTCGCTATCACTATGGATAAGTGCCTAAATGTTAGCCGGGTTAGGTTTATCGTTAGTATTGGTATCAATCCATGTATTCTATTCCGCCTTACAGGACGTTGGAAAAAACAGTGCACCATGGCTTTCCTAAGTATACTGGAGCTATAACGCTTCGGGACATATAACCGAGCTCCTATACACATTAATTTAAGTAAATTCTGTTAAATGATACTGATAACTAATAAATACTAGGTATCTCTAGGTACATTTGGCATTACGATCTTTAAAAGTTCAGTTATGTAGAACTCTATTTGAACCTCAATTCTGCCTTGAATTAGGGTTATTTGTGAGCATTGATGAAGGCGAATTTAACATAATTTGCTCATGTGCAGTTTGTTTGAAATATCTTTATTCAGGCGGCATGTGACATTTTAAGAATTAATACTTTTCAAACATATTTACATGACACACATTTTTCATAACTTGAATGTTATTGGCATGCGTCGCCGATAACATGGACATAGTGATGATTATAGTTTAAACAATTGTTGCGCCAGAGAAACACGAAATAATTGTGTACACCAATCCATAAACCAAAAATACAACGTCTGACAATATGTTAATCAAAATAACATAATTAAAGCATCTAGGGGAGGATCACATACCAACATAACCATTGCTGCATTAGTTAATGGTTTTTTGGTCAACATTTACAGGCATGCATTCTGGTTGTGATGGAGGGGTCAAAGGTGATCTCCCCCCCCCCCCCGCTTCAACACTCGATCTTTATTTCGTAAATATATATGTACTAGCAAAGTACCCGTCACCCTCTCTCCCTACACTTCCCCCTCTCCCTCTTTTCCCTCCCCCTCTGACTTTCATACCTGTTTTTCTCACCCAACCCCATCTCCGATTCCCCCACCTCTCCCTTCCCTCTTCCTCATGCTCCCCCTCTTTCTCTCCCTTCCCTCTCTACCTTCCCTTACATCCTCTCCCTCCTCTTCCCCCCCCCCCCTCTTCTTTCCCTCCCCTCCCCCTGTTGCTCATGAATCAACCACAAAAAAAGAGCTCAGAAATTGCCTTGAAAATGTAAAACATAAATTGCATCAGGACAGCTAATGCGTGCTACTATTGTATAATGTATTACCATATGGTATCATCTTAAATCAAGTCAATTCTATTGTAAGATCTCTGCATCTTACTTATTTTATCTCATTTTATCTCATTTCATTAAATGAATAAACTGCATCTAAATTATGGTAATAATTAACTCTGCCTTGAGAGAGATGGTAAACGTCTGGGAGAACTGGATCTGATCTAGAAGTCTGTATACCTATTTGTCTGTATTTGTCTATTTTTGTAAGTTCATAATGTACTGTGCTTTCCCAGGCTATAAATAGAATAAAGAGTAATCGCAATTTGGAAAAGGCTTCAAAATCACATTTTTCACCCCAGATACATTCACAAACGACATATAAATCTCCAGAGAGGGTGGACAGAACTCCACAGATGAATACGAAGGTTTGACAAATTCCGAGAACATGTCAGACAAAGAAACCCCTCATTTCCTTATAATGGATTTCTACCTCTTTTCGTAGAAATCGCTCTACCCATATATTATATGGATGTCAGCTTTGCTATTTGAAATCTGGATCAAATAATATCCTACCACACAGGAATCAGTGTGATGTGTTACAGGGAAATGAGTCACAAGTCATAAAATAGATATTCTTAAATGTGCTTTATTTACATCTCTGTGTAGGAATGTTCTCATCTTTGGGGTATCTACCAGTTGAAGTCGTATGAATACATTTACCAAATTTCAAGACTGTGCATTAAGTATATCCTTGCATGTCTAAGGTCATCATAGTGAGAATAATTAGCTACTTTACCATCAATGGTCCTCCCAGAAATATTGCAAACATTTTTTTTCCTAAAAAATATAAGTATCAAACTTAAAATCTAGAAATACTTAGTCCATTGTCTGGGGGTGATTCCGTGTGCAAGTCTGAATGCACTAACTTTCTCTCCAGAATCATTTAGAGGGTACCCTGGGATGAAATAAAATCGAGGGTGACAGTTCTGAATCATGGGCATAAGTTGGGAAATTGCGATTGAAGTTTGATAGCCTTGGATTAGCCCCAATTATTTGGATCAAGTATTTGAAAATGAAAGATTGAATCTATTCCAATGAAACTTTGTGAGATTATAGTCTATAGGAATGTTGATTTTTTTAAATAAAATTTTTTTGCAGAACCATCATGAACAACCACCAGGGGGCGTTTTTTTGTGTTTTTTTCTGTATTTTTTTAATACACTTAAGTTCACTTACAGTTTGAATCTAGCTTTATCCATTTAATTACAAGGGATTGATATGGTCTTAAACTGCTTGAAATGGGCTTTAATTTGATTATATACCATGTCTCTATGTTAAAAATAAAAGAAGTTATGATTTTTCAAAAAATAAATTCGGCCAGTGGTGTAGGTTGCGGCCGCGTGCCTGCCGAGGCAAGATTTTCACTTTTTTACAAGATTGGCTCATCTGACAGCTTAGACTTTATTAACTTTTTTGTTCAACTCATAGAGCTCTTCAATTCTAAACCTTGTGTTGTATTCTCTTATCAATTACCAGCCACCAGGGGGCACTTTTGTCCCAAATTGCACCTGTTTCCACTTACTCTTTAGTTTTAGGTTGCAAGGAATCCATTTTCCTCAGCCATTATTCTGTTCCAACTTGTGTTGTATTCTGTTATCAATTACCAGCCACCAGGGGGCAGTTTTGTCCTTAACTGCTCATTTTCACTTACTCATTAGTTCTCTATTTCACATAGTAATTTTGCACAAGAACCCATAATAAATTAGGTTTGAGCTAACATTATACAAAATGTTTAACATAATGGCATCTGTACCATGCACAATGCTGTCATTTGGGGTTATATGGATTCTTGCAGCCTGATTCCTCCAGATGTTTGCATTTACAAAATTTGCAACAAGCTAGCCCTTGTTTTCTACATCCACATCTTGATGTTGCACACTTTTGACAAGTGCAGGCCTCTGGAAAGTCTTCAGGAAGAATACGTATGTATTTTAAAGGGAGCACCAGTCCGTCAGATGATTCAAAGCCAAATGAAGAGGGTTCCAATGACAACTTATCCAAACAATTGACCATTTCATATGTAGCATAGAATGCCCGCAAAATATGTCCTCTTGTGGAATAACTTGTTGGTGGAAGTTGGTCCAATGTTATGGATTTACTCTGCAGGTACAATGAATACCGAAGCTCATCCATGTTTTTGGACTCAGTTGTTCGTTTTAGCACATGTACCAGGTAATTTTCAGCCTTGGTAATTTCCTCCTCCAATTTGTGATGGAAGGGATTTTTACCAAATCCCTGAAGGTGTTCTAGAGGACCTGCTTTTAGTGCTGCACCTTTAGTACCAAACTTGCTTGTAATGTCACATCCTGTTAGACAATGCACAGCTGGAAGGACTTGACAGAGTGGTCCAATGGTATGTGCTAGAGAATGAAGAGGGAGATACCTGGTTGTATTTCCTACACCAGCTATCATCCACATCTCTTGAAGGCCATGGCAATTGAAGGATTTCCAGTAGTACAGGCAAA
The DNA here is from genome assembly GCA_942159475.1 of Sthenelais limicola. Lineage (NCBI taxonomy): Eukaryota > Metazoa > Annelida > Polychaeta > Phyllodocida > Sigalionidae > Sthenelais > Sthenelais limicola. The sequence goes on from OW804101.1 coordinate 24,440,848, forward strand.
GGACCATTACGTCTGTGTCTGCTGATAAGATGATTATCGTTTTCTTCCCCCTCTTTATTGCCTCCATTGCATGTGGTATAATGCGGTAATCAGCTTCTTCTGTATCAGAATCAAGCTCAGGAACCTTTTCCTGCACAGAATGCTTTATCCTAATACATTGCTTGTAGACTGACTTGTAGTCAAGCATCCCACCATTAACTATTTCTTCATTGGGAAACTTCCCTGCATTTCTGGTGAGCCAGTCAGCTAGCAGCATCTGCAGCTTTGCCTTGTTTGTGATGGATGCCCAAAATGCTTCCATATTAATAGGGAGAGCTGTGTCCATAGCAATAGAACTGAGCTCAATTGCCTTTGATTTTGCTCTTCGCTGTCTCTCTGAATCCTTGACTGAGCCAGTTATATATGAATCAAAAACAAAGTCAATGCATGATGCATTCTTACATATCCCTTGAATCATTTGTCCAAAGCTCTCACACATTTGACCAAATGTTTTGAGTGTGGAAAATCTTATTCTCCGCAAATATGCCATGACATCCACAATACAAGTACTTTGACTTAGTGGAGGAGGCAAAGGATTGTCCTCTTTTGGAATTAATTTTTCCAGTTCATGCATGAGGTCACTTTTGGTTGGCTTTGTCATGAGTCCATCCTCATCAAATAAGGTGCTACGTGATACCAACTCATATTTGAAAAGTTCCTTGGTATCATATCCTCTGACATGTGCAATATCAAGGAGTTTATGTGACCGACCCAGCTCTTTGGTCTGTCCTTTCTTTTTGACTTGGACAGATTTCTGTTTGGAATGGAGGCTTTTAAACGTCTTGAGGTTTGTCCTGTGTATTGTATCTGAAATCTTTCTAGTTCTGTCAACAAAAACTTCATGGCGGAATTTGGCATACTTTTCGGCCCCAATATTCTTGACATTCAACATCTGCTCACGGATTTCTTCACTCATGATTTCCTGAGTTAGAATGTTATGCAGAGCATGTTCAGTGTTAGACGTGATGTTGAATGGATTTTCATGATATTCAACATAGGACATCATGTTTCCTACATGAGCTTCATATGTAGCAGTGAGGGATTTCCGAAACTCATGATTGACCTCATAATGGTTTGGTTGGATACAACTCAACTCTCGCTGAAGGTTGCTCCCTGCCAACATTTCATGGTAGATGATTTCCCATTGAGCCACAAAACTTTTCCTCTTAGAAGAACCAATGATTCCAGAACTACTCTTTTGGGACCGATTGATTTTTTGCTCAAGGCACATATCTGCCCCAACTGCATTGAATATGCCTGGACTTCGTTTCACAACAAACTTTCCTTCAAGAAATGCTGTATGAATGTCAGGAGCTTTTAGTGGGAGCCCTCTCATATCTTCAAGATAAACTGAACACCAACGTAAATAGTTGACACGGTCGAAAGCAGCAAACAATGGAAGGATACTTTGTACCGTGTGCAGATGGAGGCTCCAGTCTCCTTCTCGATCAGCCCGGACAAGATCTTTAAGAAGACCAACCATTTCAATAAAATTGCACCAATATGCAAAGGTCTCACTTTTAGATCTTTGAGCCTGCTTGAAGGCCTGAAAATCCTGGAAAAGGCTGCTTGATGAATCAATGAAGGCCTGAACACTTGCTCTGCTCTCCTGTCTACACTTGTCAGCCACATTTTGTTTCAGCTTCTGCAGGGATTGAAGCACATGTCCATACTCTATTACTTCTTTTGACTGAAAAAACTGGTCCCATAACAATCTCTCCATTGCTTCAGAAAGAAGTAGCATTCCCTTTAATGCTCGGCTGTAGTTCTTACCACTTAAAACCGATTCCACAACATTGATTCCAAACACTGTGTTTTCAGTCCATATGCTTTCTGCTCCACTTCCAGCGAGATATTTCCCAATGCAACCAATTAGGACCTTGATCATATGAAAAGATCCAATGCAGATGACAATGTCATTGAATTCAGCAGGTCTGAGCAACATAATTTCTCTTGCAATGTGATACACTCCTTCATCACATGTTAGTGCTAGATGTGTTTGATCAAGCTGGGACAAAATACTTTGGAAAATTTTTAATGCTGTATACACTGTAGCATACTCAGTCACAGGGTATGGGATGACAGGGATGAATCCTACATTCATTTCTTGTAACTCTCTTTCTGATACAACTGAATTGAAGGACGCCCAGGATGGCATCATTTGAGTAGAGGATGTAGCGTGAAGTTTTCCATCGTTCGACTGATCAAATTTAGCCAAACACCAGGCCATATCTTTGAGTTTTATGGTCTCATGTTGAGCACCATCCATTTCATAAAGATCTAGAGGAACACTATAATCTGATAGAATGCTAGGCTTGCATGCAGGCTTGGTAAAGTCAAGCAATTTTTGACATGGAAGCTCATGAAGGAATGTTTTACAACCATGCTCAACTTCACTGTTAGAGATGCATGGCTTTCTTTGAGTTGTTTCCTGCTTTGCCTGAAACAAGACACTTACAGTGTCATGGCTTCCCCCAATACCTGAAAGTGTTGCTTCTTCATGATCAAAGTTGTCAAATACTGCTGTAGTGAATACACTTGGACAAAATAGGCTGGGAAGAGGGACATTACCCTGACTGGAATGCACAATCAAAGTGGCCATGTCATTGCGGTATCTGCGAATTTCTTCATAGCTTGCGGCAATACCAAAATGATTAAAACTTTTAATCAGTGTACTACTTTTGCACACATCATGTATTGCTTGGGCATTTAACAGGTGTAGTGGTGTCCGCTGATGTCCTCCATGAACATTAAAGAAAAGGATCTGGAATAGGGCCTCTATCTTACGCTTCTTCACACTAGAAATTTTGGAGGTCCTAAGGTCACCTTCACTTTCTGTATCACTCTCTCTTCATCTGAATTTCCATCATAAAAATTCTTTGGATTGAAATTAAAGAGACTTCCTAGAAATGAGAGGGTTCCCTATATAGGCCTAAATAATTGATAATATAAGAGTTGATGGACTTATAAAGATATAAGAGGCTATATGGTGGCCTGGTTCAAGATACAACCTGGTGCTAATTGCAACCATACAAATACATGTGTTTGACAGCCCTAAGAAAAGAAACTAAGTCTATTAAATGGTGGGATGAAGTCCTTATATATATACTATATATATACTGTATACATATAATGTATACTGTATAGATATAATGTACTGGAGTATAAAGGCAAAACAGGGGCAATACTGGTTTGTGTAGCACCTATAATAGTCTTCAGTCAGAGATAGAAAGTTCTCTTTCCCCAACCATGGAGTACTAGAGAGTGAACAGGTGGTGGTGGGGCAGGCTATTTATAGATGAGTGGCCTTATCACCCCGACCTCAGAGAGAGCACCCTGGGGTTTTCAATTGGCCTTCAAATTTGTGCTTTCTCAATACCACTAATTTAATTGGCATACAGTCTAAAATGGTCCCAAACAAAAAATGTGATATGTGCTTAAAGCTCAGGATTTTCTCTCTCCAATGATGTCATTTGTGGATAGATAATGGAAAATACATAGCGCACAGACAAGGATATGTCCATTATTTCAGCCAAGTTTAAGCGTTTTTGTATACATTTTGTTAATTGCTGAGGTTATTTTTGAAAGAATGCATATTTTTTTAATAGAAACCTATAATGCAGCATGTCTCTTAACTATTTCAAGTGTCATTTTTGTATATTGATCCTTATATTGGGGCTGAGACTGAAAAAGGTAAAAAAAAGAAACACAGACTTCATTATGTACTACACCATATAGATGTGATGCAAACAGGACCTGAGATATTAGATTTGTTGTACTCTGTAGTGGCCATATTGGATTGTGACCTTACAAATACAGTTGGAATAGAATAATGACTAAGGAAAATGGATTCCTTGCAACCTAAAACTAAAGAGTAAGTGGAAACAAGTGAAATTTGGGACAAAAGTGCCCCCTGGTGGCTGATAATTGATAAGAGAATACAACACAAGGTTTAGAATTGAAGAGCTCTATGAGTTGAACAAAAAAGTTAATGAAGTCTAAGCTGTCAGATGAGCCAATCTTGTAAAAAAGTGAAAATCTTGCCTCGGCAGGCACGCGGCCGCAACCTACACCACTAGCCGAATTTATTTTTTGAAAAATCATAACTTCTTTTATTATTAACATAGAGACATGTTATATATATCAAATTGAAGCCCATTTCAAGCAGTTTAAGACCATATCAATCCCTTGTAATTAAATGGATAAAGCTAGATTCAAACTGTAAGTGAACTTAAGTGTATTAAAAAAATACAGAAAAAAACACAAAAAAACGCCCCCTGGTGGTTGTTCATGATGGTTCTGCAAAAAAATTTTATTTAAAAAAATCAACATTCCTATAGACTATAATCTCACAAAGTTTCATTGGAATAGATTCAATCTTTCATTTTCAAATACTTGATCCAAATAATTGGGGCTAATCCAAGGCTATCAAACTTCAATCGCAATTTCCCAACTTATGCCCATGATTCAGAACTGTCACCCTCGATTTTATTTCATCCCAGGGTACCCTCTAAATGATTCTGGAGAGAAAGTTAGTGCATTCAGACTTGCACACGGAATCGCCCCCAGCCCCTGTACTGTCCTAATGTTCACCATCATTAGAATCGGTTTGATCTCATCCTTTCAAATATGATGATATCGCAAAATCCATTTTTGCGACGGGTTTCAATTACTTGGTTGGTGAATATAGCTTCCATGAATGTGGAGAAAGTTTGTAAGGGGAACTTTAATCATGCTCTTTTTAAAATAAAAAGAAATAAAATATGAATGCTACAATCCTCCTGTCCGAGAGATTCTTGATTTCCACCATCAGTTTCCAACTAAAGGGTTTGACAATTTACGGGTCGATATTATAATAATGAGGCTAGTCAGTATAGGCAGGGCTCCACCAGACCGACCGCGTGCTTATTGAGGCTAATTCTCAGGGAGTATTTGGTTGTCATCGTTACCAGGTCGTTCTTACAACAAAATCATGAGTGCAGTTCAATTCTTCTTAAGAATGCTTTGATTTGATATGCAGCATGATAATAAAAACAGAATATTTCTTATTTTGTACCCAAATCATTCCTGTTTGGTTGCCATAGTAACCAAATCTAAAGGGGGGTCATGAAATTTTGCACTAGACTTTAACCCCAGTGGTTATTATAAACAGTCCCTCCCTTAAGTTGGTGTAAAGTTTCAATTATCTCTTTGTGACTTCATATAGATTGCTCTATTGTGTAGCTTAGTTATTGAAAAGGCGATGCATAAAAACCACAAGATATATTCTTATAAGGCAATGCATCTTTTGTAAGAAATTACTTTAGATTTGTGGCAAATGGAAATGTTTAAAAACAAACATTGATGTCACCCCCTTTGTTTTATATCGACACACCACCCACGGCCTTATACATTCTAGGCCCAAACCCTCAGATCGGATAAGAATAGTATGTCAGTGATTAGATGCCTACTTCGCTAATTAGTTTCCTGGTCTAGAAATGGCCTTTCTAATGAGATTATAATGACATGTTGCGGTCTTAATGGAATTATGATGGCACTTTGTGGTTTGAGGTGAGATGCTTTCCTTCTGTTTGAAGGGACTCTCTCATCTCTGGGCTTAGACTGTATAGAGTTTAGTTGCTGCTCGCATTCCGTTGAATGTAGCGGAAAAAAACCATTCTGAATAAATTATCGCAATAATTGACTTGCTTGTATGATGCACATGTTATTGAATCATGCAGGCAGCGCCAATATTTGATCTATTAACTTATAATCTGGATCTAAGATTTCCAATAATAGAATACACAAGGAGACAAGAAAGGTGTACGATATTTTAATGCCAGGCCTTCAGAATGGAAGATAATGTAATTTGGCTCCATATACAAATGTATACATAATATATACATTTATACATGTATAAACACATACGCATACATGTATGTATACACATGTGCATACATAACATATTTACTTGTATACATAGGTGAAATCGCCAGAATTACAATTACAATTCGCCGTCACCAATCCTCTCAAATAATCCATATTTAAGACAAAAGTCAGGTTCAAAATACAGTTCAACAAAGTTCAACAAGTCAACATAACCAAACAGACTGTTTGAATCAAGGCAATACTAAATATACTCAGATATGCCTAGTGTTGACCATTTTTCAGTCTAATTTAGCAGACTTTACTAAATATGTTGATCTGTCAATTGTACATTTTCTGAAGATCTGACCCACATATATGCTCTGTGGATTTATTAAAACGCAGGAACCATAATTATCTTTCCAAAAATACACACCAACCGTTATATTACAGAGATTATTGCAACACAATGGCACTCAGTGAAGCAGGCATGCGTTAAGCCATTCAGTAATACACTTCCATCCAAATCTTCTGTGTTCACTACTCAGTCAACTTGTTCAAGTCATTTTGCAAAGTCACAAACATATCAGATCTTCAGTGCGAATCCATTAATTTACCTGGATAATGGATGTTCTGGTCACTTTTTGCCTGTAAATTATATATTTATGTGGAACGTAAGTTAGATCGCTGGTATCCGGTGCCAATTCTTCATATGTCTAGGTAGGTGTTATTGAGTCAGCTGATATTAATTTTGTTATAAATCAGCCTGTCTGATTTATATATAAGTTACGGAATTCTCACCAATATATTTTTGGCTCGTGTCTTCGAATTGGAGAAGATTGGATCATTCATAATTCCTCTTAAAGCTGTATTGTCAGTTATCATAAAAAAGAATAAAATACTTAGCGTGGCAATTACGTCTATCTGGTCTGTCCTGGTTTTGACCCGCATCCCATTATACTTAACCTTAATTTTGTTTGAAGATAAAATCTGTTTTAATCATAATGTTGTATATTAAAGTTTTTGTAAACTTATAAAAGTTGTTAAAACTACAGTTTGCTGTGTACCACTTTCGTCCACGATGAAAGTGGACTTGTTCACGGCTCAAGACCAACGTTGAACGGATGGGTACAATGCCACCACTAGAGTAAAGTTGTACAATATTGTATATATGGGTGAAATCACCAGAGCATGTACAATTCACCTTCACCCATCCTCTCAAATATCCCAATTTAAGACAAAAATGAGCTTCAAAATACAGTGCAACATAACCGTACAGATTGTTTGAATCAAGGCAATACTAAATATAATCAGATTCCGTGTTGACCATTTTTCAGTTTAATTTAGCAGAATTTACTAAATGTGTTGATCTGTCAATTGTATATTTTCTGAAGATCTGCCCCATATATCAGCCATACATGGGAACACGTGCGTCGTTGATTGAGTTACGCTGAGCCGTGGGAGCACACGCGAGCACACTTTTCGTTTCCTCGCAATTCTCTTTTTCCACGTTGTAGATGGGAATGTACTTATTTGCCCAGACATTCAGCCATTTATATATAAACAAGTCCAGAGACTTACGAGAAGTTGCAGGAATTTATCTTGAGCTGTGTGTGAGTGTTATCATACCATGTTTATGTACTGCATGAACGTGGCAGTCATCGAAACTATCTGATACCAACTAGCAATCCTATGAAAAATAAAAGCATATCGGCCAATAACAAGGATGTTTATGATACGTGGGGCATTTTGCATAATAAATCCTTACTTGATATTTTCCTCCCTTAACTACTTCTCCTAAAGGGCCGCCCACACCTGAGCGCTCGCCGATTTAACTGCCCCCGATCCGATTTAACCTCTCCCGATCGAAAATTCTAAGGAATAAACTTCCAAATCTGTCCATTTGCGGAGACCCACACCAGGAACAAATCACCGCCGATTTGGCCAAAAAAAATAAATCGGGAATGTTGACCCACATCTACCAATTTCTCGCCGATTAGTCTCCTGATGTTGGCCCGATTACACAACCGCTCGATAGTCATGAGTGACACTAGGTGGGGTAAGAGCAGCTCGTTAAGTTTTGGCGGTAAATACCTCGGTTATTTACTTCCGGTCACGGTAGAACAAGAAGATGGCAGAACTCCTTGTACATCCAGGCCCTGTCTTCGCCATTTTGGGTGCAGCAATCGCATTTCTTGAGGATGCCCTGGAGGAGGAGGAGGAGGAGGTTCCTCAACGAATTTGGATGAAACCATGGCTAAGACGGCGCGATGACCCAGACAACCCCCCACCAACAATGTACACGTTGTACCAAGAGTTACTTGATGTAAGTGGGTCAGTTTTTTCATGTGTGCTGTTTTGCGTTATGACTACTTTTCCAGGAATATTTCCAACATCATGAGTTGAATACTCATTATTCATGTCTCATGTGATTCCCCTCGATGAGCCCTTTCATTCCACATATACTTTTCCATATCCTAAACCAATATTTAGTATTTCAAAATCGAAAAAACTGCTATTTTACCTTACTTTTTGTGGAGAAAACGGAAAACAAATAGATTGTAATGATGTTCATACATTCAAAGGCCTAAGAATGTACCACTATTGGGCTTTAATTCATATACCAAGGTATGAACTCTGTATGAGTTAATACTTTGACTTTATTTAAGCCTCAACACTACTCCCCATGGCCTTCCACTTTTTTCCAACACAATTTTTCCAATGATGTGACGTAAGTATATCCCTTTTAAAAAAGCCATTTGCATTTAGTGATTTTTCAAACACATTCCTAAAAACCCAATTACAATTTAGGTATATATCATCTCTTTATCATGGCAAAAAATTGAATCCATAACTTCAAAATTCTTTGTTCAGAAACAGTTTATTTTTCATAACCCCATTTTCCAACTTTTAGCATATACTTACGTCACCATCATAAAAAATAGCTGCACAGTATTGGCATTAAAATATTAAGACTTGGATTATCTAATTTTTGGTTACTTTTTAATGTCTCATAATGAGAGCACTTTGATTTTTAAAAATTTACTCAATGAGTGCACTCTAAGGTGGAAAACTATTCAAAATGCCAACATGTGACGTAGGTATATCCTCCTAAATTAGTAGACAATACAGTTTCAAAAAGTCTAGCAGGGAGTTTTCAATCTATATTTTGTACTTGGATGCAAACTTTGCCAATATCTGTATCATGTGGACTCCATAAACGCTTATATCCCTCTCACATAATATGATAATTGTGTAAAAATATGTGTTGTTTAGTTTGTGACGTAAGTATATCCCCTGCTGGCCATGAGAATTGACCCTTCTGTCACACAAAAATAGTTAAAATAATAGATAATAGGAGATAGGGGATATCATATGGTCTATTGGAATAACCAATTTGAAGGTATAGTAAGTAAAATTAGGTTATTATTATCTCAAAATTATAATTTAGACAACCTGTGAAGTATTTTGTGACGTAAGTATATCCCTTTCTGGCCATGATATTTTACCCTTTTGTAATGCCCAAATAAGTGAGATAATATTTTCAATAGAATATGGTGTTTTGAATAGAGTATAGGGTGCGATGTAAATAGATTTGTTTTAAAATGAAACAATTTTTGTCGACATTTCTGTTAACAAGGTAGAATTATGTAAAAGTTTTGATCAATTTCCACTTTAAAAACTGACTCATCATGACCCAAGGGTGTTTTTCAACTGGTTTTCTGTCTAGAATCAATTCTGCTAACCGTTGTTAATCTACTTAAATTATATACAGTGAAGTTACACTATTCTAATATAATCATTATTGTTTTCACCTCATGTGAATTATATTGTCTTAGTGTGTGACGTAAGTATATCCCTTGCTGGCCATAGAATCTGGCCCTTTATCATGTATAAATAGTTCTAAAAATGATCCCTAGCGTATATGGGACTTTGAATGGTGTATAGGGAGTACCCTATTGTTATTTATTTCAAGTTAAAATAATTAATTCACCTAATGTGAAGTCATTCACCTGGTGTGAATTATTTTCTTACATGTGACGTAAGTATAGCCCTTGATGGCCATTGGATTTGACCTTTTTGTCATGTGTAGATACTTGAAATAATCATTTCAACTGTATTATGGCATGTTAAAATGGTGTATATCCGCCTTAAAAGTTAAATTGGGCTGTTGTAATTTAAGGATTATTGTTTCTCTTTATTGGAAATATAGTGTCTTTAGTATGTGACGTAAGTATATCCCTTGCTGGCCTAGAGATTGGGGTATTTTGTGCTGTGTAAATGGTTGAAATGATAGTTTCAAGTAGATTTCAGATATTGAATGGTGTATCAGGTGGGGCCCATATAGTTTTTATTTGAAACAAAATAATTATTCCTGAGATTTCAGATGAAAACCTGGAATTTTGTACAAATTCCTATGAATTTCTGGGATAAAAGTGTCTCATTTTCATCGAAATTGATTTTCCAACAGGTTTTCTTAGTAGAATATTCTCTTGAAATATTTGCTATCCAGTTAATTAATATCATATCCGACATGGTTAGGCTATTTAAATCTATTTTTCAGCTCATGTGAAGTATTTCATTTTTAATATGTGACGTAGGTATATCCCTTCCTGGCCTAGAGATCTGGCCTTTTTTCATGTTTATAAGTTGAACAATTAGTTTCAAATCGATATATATGGCAGTGAATGAGGTTTGGGGTGCATTCTATATTGGTTTCATTGTGAAATAAATAAAAAATTCATGCATCTTGGTTAAACAGTTGGAAATTTGGTAGAATTTTTATGAATTTCCAGGTTGAAATGGGCCGCATTGTGACCCAAGATCATTTGTCACTTGGCTTTTAAGGTTGTGATGATGCTTCTTGAAACTGAGAATGTATTTCTAATGTTATAAACATATATAATTCATTTCTATTTCATAAATTTGAAAATTGGAATTTTAAAGCATATGTGTGACGTAAGTATATCCCATTCAGAGGTATATAAAAGAAGCCCTAAAAAAATATGATGTGTTTTTGGCTTAAATTGTGAGCATGGACTGTATAAAACGATATGTCAGAAAACAATATGTAGAAAAACCAAATAGTTAGCTGTTTATTTGAAGAGTAGGACAAATTGGAATGAAAATCATTTTTAATATCAGAAAAACCCTTGCAAAAACAAGATAAAATGACATAAATCATTTGAAGGCCACATTGTACTTACTGCTCATGAGATATCGGTACTGTAAGTACTTATCATAACTAATAAAAGGATTCTCCAAACAAAATAAGGTTCTCATCTGAGATTTTCATCAATGGAAATTCAGAGTTTTCAATAAATTCCAACAACAAAGGATATACTTACGTCACCATATTTGACCATAAATATTCAAAAGGCCCCAAAAGACAGTTTGCTTGTCCGATTTTGTTGGAATAAAGTTTTCCTGGAAGCTCAAACCCAGCATAATACGAACAACGTCTTGCAAGACAGTTTTAGACATTTTCAAATTTGGCCCTCCTCTCACACCCCTATATGGCAAACCAGCACACTTGAAAAAACTGACCCAAGTACATTAACTCGGGCACGAGCAATATTGAACATAGGGTTCACCATAATATTCTTCATCATGGTCCATATACTCAATCAATACAGTTACCAGTAATTTATGATTAAATGTGATTCGACAGTCAAAATTATTTTTAATTATTAAATTATTATTAATTTTAATTAAAAATAACATTATACAGTATTTAATATCATAAGGCGTAAATCATTATCATTGATACCTGGACGTGTATATATGACGTGTGTATATCAAATGTTATTTTATCAAATTACTTGGTATCAACTTACTTTTTCAACGAATGGTAATTGACCTATGTACTGTACTTGCTGACTGCTAAACAATTATTATGTACTAATTATATGATGGTAACACGAGTGCTCCTATGTTTACTTAAGTAGGTATTAAATGGAGCTCCTTCCTATATTTATTGCTTCCATCTGTTTAATATTAATTGAAATGTGTTCATGTTATTTTTACTTGATGTTGATATGTTATAATATTTATAAAGTGTATTAAAAGTGTATTCCTTTTGTAACATTATCCTTTTGTAACTTAATCAAGGTGATATCTAATTTAATATTTGACTTACATATATATTGTTTATTTTAGGATGGAGAGGCATCTCACATCATGCGAACCTTGCGCATGCCTCCCGATGTCTTCGAGCAGCTGCTCGACCTCATGCGACCGCACATCACCAAGAAAGACACACGATTCCGGAAAGCCATTCCGGCAGAGATCCGGCTCTGCATAACTCTGCGCTATCTCTGCTTGGGTATGTTCACCTAAATAACTTTTCTACAAATTGCATCTCCATATGCAATTCTAATATATTTCGTCTGAACTCAAGCATTTTAATATTTATAATCACGTACATCACTATCACTAGAAAGCTTTTACAATGTAAAGTCGATAACAGTATGTTCTAAGCTTATAGAATAAATTTACATAATTATTTATAATGTACTATATGTACTGCAGTTAACATTAGGTGTGCAATTTTAATTAACAGATAGATACCTAACTAGGGATTTCAATTTATTTGAATAGGTGATGGGTTCTGGTCGATTCACCAACAGTTTCGGGTCGGCCTAAGTACTGTAGCCGCCATTGTGTATCAGACATGCCGAAAATTGTATGAGGTGCTGCAACCGCTTTATCTACAGGTACATAGATTTCTGTCATTTATTCTCACTCTCACTAAAAATACTGGCAGTCCATAACTAAACAATTGGTGCCCAATGTGTACATATGAATAATTCTACCACTTGTTGGGCATATGACTGTTAGATATATATATCCTTGCAACTGCAATCGGATGGAGAGATATTTGTCTTGAGGGATATTAATATATTCTGTCAGTTACCACGTAGGAAAACACATCATTTTGTTTGGCCTAATCAATCGAAAATTACAACGATTACCAATGTATTGCACCAGAATTAAAAACATTATGTCCATATTTGTTTGGATACAAGAGTAAGTAAACTATGTTTATTGTAATGTCTTGATGTGTGACTGTCTTGTAACGCTTAACATTATTTGTAAGCAGTATTAGTGTAATATTAATCGGTAATTCAATAATAGGTGCCCAAAACGGAGAACCAGTGGAAGCAAGTCTCTACCGGATTCAACAGTCGATGGAATCTTCCGAACATCATCGGAGCTGTTGATGGGAAACACGTGAGAATCAGGAAGCCGTGGAACACCGAGAGTGTCTTCCATAATTATAAGGGTTATTTTTCGATGGTCCTGATGGCGGTTGTTGATTTTGACTATAAATTCATTTTCATAGACGTCGGCGCTGAGGGGTCAGCTAGTGATGGGGGCGTTTGGAAGGACTGTGCCTTCCGGCGGATGATGGCCTCAAAAAACAACCCGCTGCACATCCCCAAAGCCGCACCAGTCAATGGAATGGAGACTGACCTCAGTTTTTACCTGGTCGGGGACGATGCGTTTCCTCTCTCTACTTCACTGATGAAGCCCTATCCTGGACAGGGCTTATCAGTGAAGCAGAGAATCTTTAACTATCGGCTGTCAAGATGCCGAAGAATTGTTGAAAATGTATTCGGCATATTGGCAGCAAAGTTTGCTATATACCGGCAGGACCTGCGGATGCGAATCGATAGGGTGGAGGACATCGTCAAAGCTACATGTGTCCTTCATAACTTTATGAGGGACACATGTGGCAAGCTTTACATTGCTGCCGACCAGGTAGATAATGAGGACGAAGCTCATCGAAACAGACCAGGTACTTGGAGGCAGGTTGCGAATGTGGACCGGTTGCAACCACTGGCACCAAGAAATAGTTACCAAGGGGCCAAGGTTATGCGCGATGACCTCGCCAATTTTTGCATTTGTGAAGGAAGTGTGCCTTGGCAGTACGCGTTGATTGACCTGATGTAAATCCCTGTGTAGAAAAGGATGAGTTTGCCTCTAAAGTGTGAAGTTATTACTTGTCTAAGGTCGAGGAGTGTGTTGATGAAAAAATATTGGAGATATAACTGTATTATTAATTTGTTGTATCGGTCACACATGTTTTTAATCCGAAGTAAATGCCCTTATCAGGGTTAGGCGATAATTTCCAGAAAAAATATCATAAGACAGCCTTGTTGTGTTTGCAGATATAAACAAAGAATTGTACAATTATATGATGCCAGAGTGTATGATAATACTGAAAATGATTCTTGTTGGAATGTACAGTAACATTGTGAGATCAAAGAGTGATAGGTATATCAATAATGAACCATAATGTTAATTACGATAGACGATGAATCAGAATTGTAAGTTGGCTTAATTTGGTAATAAAAATAAAATATATACTTCGAGAGTCCTCAGTAAATATTCTTTAATCTAACCGATATCATTTGTGTGTTCTTCATTGTACAAATGGAAATATTCTGCGACATGTATTACCTTATTGTGAATGACTTATATATTAATTCCACCTTGTTATTTCCTAAATTTATATGGGCCATACACCTATAGAGTCATTAATAAATATTCTTTAATCTAACCGTTATCCTTTGAGTGTTCTTCATTATACAAATTGACCCATACCCAGTAAATGAACGACAATGGATTACTGTTAAGTTACTCCACTACTTTATTTACGCTCGATATCACATCACTACTCTACTCTCTAATGAACAAGACGGATGGTAATAGGACCAAAGGCAAGATCAGAGTCAAACAGAAAAATCTGCCGTGCCCTGACAAGACTAACTACACAAAAACAGTGCTGCCCATGTATAATTGAAGTGTATAGTGCCTACGATATGTGACATTAAGTATTGAATAACCAAATGGCACACAACAGCAAAACTTATTTATACACACATAAAGCAGTACTTGTTAAAAACCAGTCATTCCGGTTGCAATTACCTTAATGACATCCTACAAACGAAGCAAATTGACTAATTAAGAGCCAACTAATAAACTAACACCTCTATGATGTCAGAGTTGTTATGTGTTTGGCATAAGCACCTAAAATACCAGAGTATATGGTCATCAAATTACATCGTCCAGGTCCATGCAACTTTTCATAAACATACTCCATGCATGAACATGAACATTATCGTTACATGTTTTAGATTGGGTGCATACATAACACTAATTACAATGTTGTGTGGTGTAAAAAAAGACCTGCATACCCAAGTTTGTGTTATAAAAACGAGACGACTGATAACTACTTTAAAATACAATAATTTTGGTGTAACGAAAAGACATGCATTTCTCAGTCACTAGCAACTGTCATACCAATGTTCAGGTTAATAAAATACTTCAGTAGTAAAATACTAAAATAGTTTAGAGAAATACTATCAAAGAGAATATTTCTGGTGTAAATAAAGACCTGCATTTAGCACCGATCATCCCAATTTTCCTTTTTGACAAAATTGAGGACTGACTAAAAGTTGGAAATACATTACTTGTGGTGTAAATAAAGACCCCCATAGCAATGTTCAGGTTATAGTTTTAAACGGATCAGAACATTATTTAGTCCATGACCCAGTCATGGCATCAAGAGCTTTTGTGTCCACAAACAACTTAAAATGTTCGGCAGTGTTTGGATCCATCCTCCCTATCTTATGGGCCAACAGTTCAGCCCACTGTTCGTGGACGCCTTTGGCCGCTTTTGCACCCTGGGACACTATCAACTCTTTATAATCTGTAGTGAACGATTTTATCGACTCAGCAAGGGAGCTCAGCTGCAAATTCTTGCTGCTTGAAGCAGTAGCTACTGTATTAGTCGGCAGTTTGGCAACTTTGGCAGGTGCGGGGCCAGATGTTGTAGGCGTTTTTTTATGTCCACTGTGGTGTTTCTTTGGGGAATTCCCGCTGACGCTTTCCCCACCATCACTTGAAGCAGTAGCTACTGCAGTAGTCGGCATGACCCCCGATGGTCCAGCGTTATTCTTGGTTTGGTTGCTGTTTTTTTTGGCAACTTTGGCAGATGCGGGGCCCGATGTTGTAGGCGTTCTTTTATGTCCACTGTGGTGTTTCTTTGGGGAATTCCCGCTGACGCTTTCCCCACCATCACTTGAAGCAGTAGCTACTGTAGTAGTCGGCATGACCCCCGATGGTCCAGCGTTATTCTTGGTTTGGTTGGTGGTTTTTTTGGCAACTTTGGCAGATGCGGGGCAAGATGTTGTAAGCGTTTTTTTATGTCCACTGTGGTGTTTCTTTGGGGAATTCCCGCTGACGCTTTCCCCAACATCACTAGTGCCACTGTTTTTCCTTTTGAGTCCTTGTTTTCCAGCGTCGGGGGGAGTGATCAATTTAAGAGAGACTCTTCTGGAGGGCTTTGCTATACGAAATTCCTTCTGCTCTGCATCGGGGTCATAATCAGGATCGCCCAGAAGCGAGTAATCCTCAACCATTTCGGCCCGCCGAGCTTTCTTGTTTTGTTCCATCAAGGCATACGCTGTTGAAGGTGGTGTGCCTTTACCACGTTGACGTTCGGGGGAAGGCTTGTCTTGGGGTGCTGGTTCTGCTTCTGCTTCTGCTTCTGGTTCTGGTTCTGGTTCTGCTTCTTGTTCTGGTTCTGCTTCTGGTGGTGGTGTGTCTGCTCTTGCTTGTTGTTGATCGTTTGCCTCATTGTCATAAACGATGTGCTGCAAAGCAACAAACAAAGAAGGATTTCATTATTCCTACCTATGAGTAATTGTCACAGTGGTCGACATAGGACTATGAAGTAGACTGGTAACATTTCCATAACCGTTTGGCATATAAATAAATCCATAAAACTTGTATTTACCTCCAGAAAGAAACTAATACAACTATTCAAGTTAACTTAACAAGCTACCATTACTAGTACCATTATTATTTGGTTATTTGGCTGTAATTCATGAACATAAAATAAATTTTAACATTGAAAGTACGCACCATAGTGCTCAAGTTGGAGCTCGTCTTGCGATGAGTAACATGCGATGACAGGAATCTGCACAGTTCCAGCACATGTAATTGTCGGTCAGTCAACGGTTGATCTGCGTTGTCACCAGCCCCGGAACCAGACTTATTGGTGTGTTTATGAGCCTTGGAGTAGGTGGAGCGCAAGGTCTCTAGGTGTGTTTTGACTTGGGGGACTGAAATTGGTAATTAAACATTCAAAAATCGGGATTAGCAGTTATAATTCATGGGAATAAAACGTTCCAGCGTTAAAACGTTAATAAACTTTCAAAATCAAATGACATCTAACACTGACTGATATAAAATGGTTATGATACGGATTTATGGTTGTAAATACCTGTTTTGGATAATTGAGCACAAATTTCAACAAGGGCACGGTCTTTCATGTTACGGTTCTTGTAGTATTTGGATTGCTTGTCATACAAGCAGGGAGCGCTGCGCCACATATCAACAAGCATTTCCTCCTCCTGCTCGCTCCACATTTTCTGCCTGGGGCTAGCAGCGGCACGTCCATCCTTTTTCTTTGTTTTGCCAGCTGGAGTGGAAGTACGGTAGGTATCATTGCTTCCCTCTGACACGAGGCTCCTGTTGAAGTTTAGCGTGGTATCCAGTCCAGTGTCAGGGTCGTTGTACAGATCATTGTTCAACTGGTTAGCTGCTACTTCAGTACGAAGTTGGTTGGGCTACAGGGAAACATAAATATCGGAAATAATCTATACTAACTGCGTAAACATTTTGATTGTACCGAAAGCTTAACTAATTTACTACGTTCTCTCTAAGTGTTCCAATAACACAAATTAATATAATACCTTTGCACTGTTGGCAACGGGTTTGGCAGTAAACAACACAGCATTCGCTTGTTCAATATCCTCTTCACGTTCGATCAGACTCATGAGGTCCATGTCGGGACGCCTATACAGCAGATCCATTGGATCAACCTACAGAAATAATTGCGTTTGTTTAGTAGCTATATATATATTAGATGTAGATATAGTATTCTTGTTGCTAATTGGACAGAATCGATGACTCATATGGCTATGTACACATATTTGACTTTTGAGTCTCGTGTTTGCCTCCATTCGCCGCCACATTGTTGTGCTGTTACCAAAAATTCTTACAACTTCAATTATGTTTTTTATTATTAGTATGTTAATTAAAACATTACCTGGAAAATATTATATATATGAAGAGTACACTTGTATGCTTTACCTTTTGTTTTTTCTCTGGTCTGCCATCCTCCTCTCGTTTGTCTTCCCGTTCCTCGTCTTCCTCATCGGTGACATCCTGCGACTATTAACAAGTAAATAATACCAATTCAAGGCACAGTCTTAAAAATACATCATTACCTCCTTTGTCTACGTGCACAAGGTGCAAGGGAATAATTCGACCCCGTTACCAGGGGAAAAATTAATCATTAATTATTTTCTGAATAAAACAGTCAATTATGTTTTTGATTATTAGTATGTTAATTAAAACCTGTTGCCCCGGATCGATGGCTTTGGACAAATACCTGGAAAATATTATATATATGAAGAGTACACTTGTATGCTTTACCTTTTGTTGTTTCTCTGGTCTGCCATCCTCCTCTCGTTTGTCTTCCAGTTCCTCGTCTTCCTCATCGGTGACATCCTGCGACTATTAACAAGTAAATAATACCAATTCAAGGCACAGTCGTAAAAATACATCATTACCTCCTTTGTCTATGTGCACAAGGTGCAAGGGAATAATTTAACCCCGTTACCATGGGAACAATTAATCATTAATTATTTTCTGAATAGAGCAGTCATAAATAATACCTGGCGCTCTTTTAATCCTCTGGCCTCAATGTCCAATGTCTCTTCTCCTTTGTCTACAACCACAACCTGTGTGTCCGCGTCTTCCAAGCTCTCTTCTTCAATTTCCTCCGCATCGCCCTGTTTGTCTACATGCACAAGCTGCAAGGAAATAAGTTAACACGGTTACCACTAAACAAATAAATAAAACCACGTAATATATCTTCTGAATAAAGCAGTCGTCAAAAAATACCTGGCGCTCGTTTGGTGGTGTGGCCTCGTCTTGTGAACTATCTTCTCCATTTGGCTCTACATCGCCACTTTTGTCTACGTGCACAAGCTGCAAGGAAATAAGTCAACACGGTTACCACTAAACAAATAAATAAAACCAAGCAATATATCTTATGAATAGAGCATTAGTAACTGGTACCTGGCGCTCTTTTAATGGTGTGGCCTTCGCTTCAACTCTCTGTTCCTCATTAGCCGCTCGTTCTAATCTAACGTCGCCCTTGCCGGATTCCACTTTAACAGGCTGCAAACAATTAAATGAACCAAGTTACGACTGATTAAACTAAATTGTAGACAGTCTTTGAGCAATTAATTCAGCAGCAAGAATCATCAAATATGGAAGCAACACTGATGCATTTGGAATAGCACAGGGTTAAATATTACCTTAGAAGTTGCTTTGGGCGAATGTTTTGGAGGTTGAATTGCCTGAGCCAATTGAGGACTAAAACCTTCAGCCGATTCCTCTTGAACAGCATTTTTTGGGGCAGCACCCTATGGGAATAAGCGATCACAAACAGCAAATAGATAAGTCGGTTACAAGAGTTATTTACAATACAACTGGTCAGACGGGAGAAACTTTAATGAGATATTACCTGGAACAATAGAGTACTACCCAAATTTGCAATGAGGATATAGTTATAAAATACCTGTTTATTCTCTTTATTCATGCGCCCACGAGGTGGCAGTGAGATCTTGTCTTCAACAGTTACCTGCTTTGCAACATTCTGCGAGAAATCCTTGGAATAAATCAGTTAAATAAATTCAATATACCGGTCACTTAACAGAATTGTATTCAAGAAACTACGTTGAAACACGTTCTGAAATCAATACTGATTATTATGATTAGAGTAATATTATTAACAATCATTAACAACTTCAAAAATTAAAAACCTTGAGTGGGCCAGTATTGATGTTTTTGTCCGGCACAGATGCACTCACATCATGTGTGACAGTTGCGGCTGCTCTCCCTGGTGCAGGTCCACGTCCCGACTAATAAACAAGCAATAACTAACTGTAAATGAGTTTGATCACATATATATATACACAACTGAACATGTATAAGTATGTAGAAGTTAGTAAATTAGTCTAGACTATTTTGTGACATCATTCCCACATTAACACCCATATAAACACTGGATAAGTTTATAGTCGCATTTGCCACTTAAATATTAACAACGTACCTTGGCAACGCCCAACGTTCTTTTCCGTGTCCGCACACCAACAGGACACTCCTCCTCTGTTTTAGTATTTGACACTGGCTGAAAATAGTTATACAAACATTTAATATTTATAGAGCGTGCGGAGAGCAATCATGAACATCACACAAGTAAATGTAACAATTCTAAGTGGTTCGGTTTAGCCAAATGCAACCGGCAAAACACCTATGTGTTTACAATTAACACTGACCACCGTGCGAGGCTCATAGGTACACACACTCATACACATATACACACATACAGGTATGTATGACCGATAGTGACAGATAGTGACAGTCAAGGATTAATTATGGCACCGTATCCCACGAATATACGAAAAGGCAACACATATCATTGATACAAATCGCAACACACAAGTACACACTAACAACTAACAACTATTGAATAACCATATATTCGTAATTAAGGGTCAAACTCACTTTTCTGGTGGAAGCACCACGACCACGTTTTCCTCGTGCCATCTTCAGTTCAAAGGTCAAGGCCGAAATGTGACTGCAACGCCATCTGGGATGCGCCTAGGTCACCACGCGGTGGATGCTAGCGGAACCTAGTGTATGCTAGCAGTACTATGATCGGTGCGCGCCAGACGCATCGGGAGTGCAGCTCCCGATTTTCCATTTTTTGGATAATCGGGAGAGCCCTCCCGATGGCTCTGGAAGGCCTCCCGATGCATCGGGACAGTCCCTGACGCATCGGGCAGAGACCCAAACTAGGAAGCGATTATAAAAATTAACAGCCAAAATCGGGACAAATCTATAATCGGGCAAAAATTGGATTAAACTCATCCCGATTGCTGAAAACCACCGCCGATTGGAGTATTTTAGCAATCGGGGGGACTACCGAGTGATGAAACTATTCCCGATTGTACTCCCGATTGATCTGGACGGAAAGTTAAATCCTAAAATGGATCGGGAGCAGTTAAATCGGATCGGGAGAAGTTAAATCGGTGGAAATCGGCTCAGGTGTGGGGGGGGTTTAAGTAAGCACCTGGTAAGGAACTTTTAGCGTAGGACTTTACAGATAATGTCAATTCTTTTTTCCTACAGTAGAAATTAAAATAAAATAACTAAAAGAAATGAGAAGTTCTTGCAAAGTTTATTTTTCGTGTGATCTAATGAATTAGTTGAGTGTATCGATTGTCTTTGAGGAGAGTAGAAGTTACCTGCCTCAGGTTTATTCCTTTTACTCCACAGAAAACAGAGCAGATGATATGAGCCTTTCTTAAGAGGCATTTTCATGTTTAAATTTCCAGCACCACTTAATATCTGAAAGGTCCTGCACCTTGTTCTACTAGCTGTAGACTGAATCCCCTTTTTTCACTCATCTTCTACCCTTTACTTCATCCTTTCTTCTACACCTTCCATTCTTATAAACCCCTTTTCATATAAAATCTTTAAAAAAAAGAAACTTGGTGTTGAATACTCTCGAAACAGAATACATAATATATAATATTAAGTTGTGTCTTGGATATTCTTCTCCTAATGAATAAACATAGGGAGTTAATGAATAAACATAGGGAGATAAACGACTCCACCGAAAACAAAAGAATTGTGACCAGCCAAGCAGAAAGGGGACTCCAGGGCCAAATTTTCGAATTTGGGTTTATTATAGATTCTGAATCTGCATGTCCTCCTGAGTCAATAACCGACGAAAAAAATAGTTGAAAATTCCCAGAATTTGCCAAGATATGGGTTTTTTTGTAAAGTTATGTCAGTTTTCAGTAGATGACCTCAAATAGGTTGGGGGAGTGACTCATTTTCCTGTGACACATCACATGTACAAAAAGTAAATATTAAAAATATTTTTTTTAAATGACAGGGATGTATAGAAGGGGAAATGAGCATCATAAAAATGAAAGAATTTTGTTGATACTCCAAAGATTAGTGAAGTTACAGACTTTCAAAGTTACCTCCCTCTCAGAATTACTAATATAAACATTTCTGACAGTGACGTCATGAATATGATGTGACTCCTAGCGGGAATAACAGGAACTATAACTCCCGCGCGGAGCCTCCTTTCCCCTCGGTGGGTCACATATTTCTTATGCAATATGCCATTGATTCAAGTGAGTGTATTGCAGTGGTACAACAACCCTAACCCCAAACCCCTGTTAGTTCAAACTTAAGAGTTATTAACGCGTACCTACTCCTAATGTCACGCACTTTGCTCCTTATTAAGCAATCTCAGTTGTGCCCCCACCGCGACCTTGACCTCGACCAAAATAAGCCCATGATGCAATATGACATGATACAGGGCACCAGCTGTAATAACATGGACGTAATGAAGCACCTGCTATCAAGGCCATCCAGAAAACCTGGCGTAGATTGCCCTCACTGCCTCTCCCCGTAAATCCCGGCTGCAGGAAATATAATTGTTATTTTCGCTCCAGGATTCACACTGCAATAAAGAGCATGGGCTCCTTTTTTTTAGTTTTCTTTGTTGTATTTCTTTTTGTTTATCTAGGACTTATGTAATCAGATGAATGTTTAAATTCACATACGTACGAATAATGTTAAATGACCACAGGATTAAATGAAAACAGCATGCAATATAATGTGTTTCCTGATTTAAACAAGCTTAAATCTTAAATCTTTTTTTAATTACGAAGATATTCTGTTAACACCAGGATTCCTCGTTTGTTCAGGTCATCAGTTTAAATCGAATGAGATATGTTGTTGGCAAACAACGTTTTTATTCGATAAACAGCTATGGTGGTATATGGCATGTAGGGATGAGATGGAGATGTCTTTTGATATCAGTATCAAGCACCACGTACCATTTCCCCTTCCTGGTTAAAGATAGTTCTCAGCTATTATGACAAACTCAATTTTACCAGATTTACTCATTATTATGACATACATAGGGCTAAAGTTATATGTTTAATAATGTTATATGTTTAATACGTACACATAAATATGAAGTTGTATAAAATTAAAGCCACCGCAGAAAAGGATGCGGGTTGGTCGCCAAAATAATAAATGTATTAATGTGGATTTTTCTGACACCCCTTAGCAAGAACAACCCAAAAGGAATTGATCGAATAACTTTCATGCAGCTGCAGAAAAGAAAAGAGGATTAAATATAATTTAATAAGCCTTAGAGACTAGCATTATTAGTTTGTTTCTTTTTCACGAATCTAGCCGGGAATTACCTTGTAAAGAAAGAGAAAGAGAAGATCCTCCGGTCAGATATGGAAGACAGGAAGCTGTGATAGCGTTTACAGCGTAGCCTACAACTTTGCAAAGGTGATCCTAATGTGGTTCTGATTGAATGTTGCGGTTTGGAGCGAGATTCTGTCCCTCGGTTGGGAGGGATTCTCTCTACTCTGGGCCTGAACTGATACATTGGTTCTTGTATTTTATTAGCGATTACAAAAACCCAAAGATAATGATAATTTGGATTTTGACAACCCAAACCCCCAAAGGGGAGGAGGAGAGAGAGAGAGTGAGAGGAAGAGGGTGACCGTCTGGAGGACGGGAAGAGGAAAGGCAGAGGGAAGAGGAAAGGGAGAGGGCAGGGAGGGAGAGAATGAAAGAGGGTGAGGGAAATCGGATAGGAAGAGGAAGCAGAGGATACAGAAAGACGAGGTGAGAGGGGAGGGGAGGGACAGAGAGAGAAACAGAGGGGGAGAGGCAGGGAGAGAGGAGGAGGGGAGAGAGTGAGAGGAAGAGGGTGACCGTCTGGAGGACGGGTACTTTGCTAGTTATATATAATTTGATATTTTATGAAACGCTATAGGTTTTGATGAAAACAGCACTCTGTGTAATTCATATCCTGAATAACATTTTTAACTTTTCAAATCAGAATTTCAAATCAAATCAAATCTGATTAGATTCTAATGTGGAGACTCAAGGAATGAGATCATCAAATACACTGCAATCAAATTCTCTAATTTCCAAAATATCGATCTGAGTGTCGGTCCAGTCGCAAAAAGAAACCCAATCTGGCCCTGGCTACAGCCGTGATAGGACCGTATTGTGTTACATGGTCAGGCCTCACGTTTCTTTTCAGCCCTTGGTAGTAGTCTAGGAAATTGACAGTTTGTCTAGGGCTGTGTGTCGTATCTTCGAGACCATTAATTGACATAAGGCCTCGTTGCATAACAAATCCGCCCTAACTACTTTCAATCCTAAGGGACTTTTAGGAAAGGAATTTGCTGTACAGACAATGCAAATTTGCCGTCCTACAGTAGGAACTTCTTACCAAAGCAAGGAATGATAGCCTAGCAAAGAACATGTTAAGTCAGTAGGCCTATACGTCTTATGTAACAGGCACCTGGCCGAAACTTTGAATGATTTCATTTCATTTGCTACAGGATTTTATCAAAGTCAACATATATATGTCAGTGGTCCAATGAAATCCTGTGCTGCAGTTGCTTCCCTTATCATCGCTCACCGGCACTAGTTTTCTTCGGCCCATGCGATTCAACTTCAATTTGTGTATATATAGTTATATAACAGCAGCAAAACATTGTTAACCCCCGCGCAATAGGTCAAAGAAGTGATTGATACATTCGGTATGATGTTTTGTCGTACTAGAGCTCTGTATAAATTGTTATTTAAGATGTAGGGTTATATTTATCTGGTACCAGGTTGCGGTAATTAATAATACTCATGTGTGGCTTAATCATAACAACAAGGGTAGTGGAGTACATCCAAGTGTTGAAGAATTCTGGCAAAAATATTCCACAATTCTCCCCGCTTCCTCTCTTCCCCTCCTCCTCTCCCCGTCTCCTCCTCTCCTCCCCCTCTCCTCTTTTCCCCTCTCCTCTTCTTCTTCCTCTTCTCCCCTCTCCTCCCCTTCCCCTCCTCCTATCCCTCCTCTTACCTTCGCCTCCTACCCTCCTCTACCCCTCTTCTCCTCTCCTCCTCTATCCCCTTCATCCTCTCCCCTTTCCCCCTCTCCCCCTTCCCCCTCTCCCACTCTCCCCCTCTCCCACTCTCCTCTTCTCTCCTACTCTCTTACTCCCAATCCATTCCCACCTAACTTACTCAACCGACACAAGACAGTGACTACACATGCACCCATGCAGTCACTCCCATTCTTACCTCTCTGTTTAACTCTCTGTACACTCGTATAATATCAACACCCATCTACAACTCTCTCTCACTCTAAAAGGACTTGTGTACAGGTGAACAAGGCTCATCACACTCATGTCCTCTATTCATGGGACCAAACGGATCGCTAATGTAGGACCCCAATCTCGCGGCCTTGAGAGGCGTAATGGAGCACAGGAGTAATACCTGGGATCGTAGTTTCACAGCTGAGCGCCTGCAGTGTATGTTTACATGGTCGTCTCTCTACTTCTCTCCATGCAAGTTCCCTCCCTCTGCCCCCTTTTCCGACCAAGCCAGTCTTGATAACTATACCTATTCATACAGTCATACACACACAGCGTATATAAGATACAAAATCGAGACGCTAGATCATTGACGAGCTGCCTGAAGCAGACCAGGGATATTTATGGCCAGTGAATGACTCGAGAATCCCGGAATAACAACGCTTGAGTAGATCAGAAGAGATTGGGGGAATCTAAGAAACCAAATAGAGTTGTTTCATAACAGGACCTGGCCTTGGGGAGATCACATGTTATCACAATGGACTGAAGATCCGAGCATAAGAACACATTGGATCATACTTGGGAAAACAAACAGAAATACCATTGCATAGAGCAATTATATTTATTTTGCATTTTTATAAATGTACAAACTTCATCTAAGAATTCTCAATTCTCAATTAGGTCTTCATTATCTACATTGATTGTCATCCAAACAAGGAATACTCTCACCAAATCAGTTTCAAATTCATTGACTTACCGTGCAGCAAAGTTCTGTCAGTGGAGAATTCTTAAGATTTGAATATCTGAATGCAATGACTCATACCATTGTCAGCGTATCTCGTGTTGGCATGACTACCCCCACCCTGGTGTATACATATTGCAACCCCGTGGAGGAGGGGGTGAATAGTTACCATGGTTTACCCGGAGAGAGATCATAGTGTACATAACATAGATGTCATGAACTGGGACGATTTGTCACCTACATGGCTCAATGGAGGTGAAGAAGGAGAACAAGGGGAGGAGAAGGAGGGGGAGGAGGAGGACGAAGAAACTCCGTTAATGGAGTCTTCACATAAGGAACAAGAAGAGGAGGGGGGCGAGGAGTCTCCCTGTGATCCACCTGTTCCTCGTGTCCCTGGTTACGTCAAGTCATGGGCTCACATAAAACTCCCACCCTCTTCAAAGGTGAGAAACCTGTATCATATAATTCCACATTGTGCATTCCTTTCACAGGACAATTGGTAGGGTATCATCATGCAGGTCCTTTAGTGCATGCAAGGAGATGGAGAGATTATATAGAAAGAGAAGTGAAAGGTATCCCTAGGGTTATACATAACAATATGGGGTATAGGGTGTAGGTTAAAGACAGACCACGTAGAGGTGTCATTACCTCAGTGATGGAATACCGGGGAAACGTTTATCAAAATCATGTGACCATTGTGAGCAATAATTCCATCCTTCATTCATTCATAGATGAATTCATCCATACACTCACGAGCTACTACACTTAGGTGTCAATGTGATAGTTTCTGATGTGGAATTGTTATATCTCGTTGTGTCATATCAATAATTCTCAATTTACATAGCTAGCTTCTTCCTCTACGAAGGCTAGCCCACTACTTCTTCACTCCATTATAACTCCATCACTCAATTATAACAGAATATATTATTGTTATTACTACTATTATATTGTTAAAATTTGTATACGAATCTATGGTATAAATTGTAAGAAAGTGTCCAGATCACCTTAAATTAATAAGTATATGTAATATATTATATGCTTAATAAAGTAACTAGGCGACATAAACCCTTACCGAATTCTGTACTATCCCTGCGACTCACTCAACCATATCCAGTCTAAATAATCGGGATCCATCAAAAGCACTGTCCTATAGATTTGACCTGATCCGGGCCTGGTTAATGGACATGCAGGTCACATACTATTCATTTATATAAATGCTATTGTCGGATGAATGTCACCTTGTTATCTTCTCACCATTTCGACCTAAAAGTGATAAGACAAAATATGAACACGTTTAAGTTTACGTATATCATACATCGGTTAATACATAGCCTTTGATGCTACAGTGACAATGAAATAATGTGTTAAGCATTAGGGAAAAAGAGAAATATATGTGCATAGGGGTCAGATCGTCAGATAATGCACAATTCGCCTTCGCCAATCTTTACAACTAACCCAGATTTAAGAACAAATGAGATCCAGAATAAAAGTTTAATATATATAACCTCTAAAGGAGATTTCATGAACCAAGGCATTTCACCAAATCTACCTAGATTAACCTAGTATATATATATCATATGAATTTCTGCTTCTTTTGGGTCAGAGATTAAGGCATTCACCGGAGGAAATGATATGCTTGTATCATGATTGGTGTAACTACCTTCTGCATTGTACCATTCTTGCAAATAAAAGAATTCTTCAAATCAAATCAAACAAAGCTCCCAATATTACATATCAAAATAAATCCAAATCAAATAACAACACATGAAAAGAATATATTTATTATGAACATATATATATATATATCATATTTCTACTGTTTTTATTCAAGTTAGGGTTTCCTGGGCGCGGTAGTAATACAAGTGGAACATTCTTTGCGACATAAATAGACCAAGAAGAATATCTTAAGTAGAACTAGGTCATGCCATACAGTTTGCTATAATGTATAGCTTATGGAGAAACAGGCGTTGGAATGGAGATCTAGAGTTTGACATGTCAGCTGAATTCAATGTATCTTTACACTCGAAATATCTAACTATCATCTTTGTGTGAGACGTTCTACACACCAAAACAAACCACCAGAGGTACTTTGGAGACCATTTGGGTCAGATTTTCATAAAATGCACAATTGGCAGCTGCACGCATTTAGTAAATTCTGCTAAATTAGGCTGCAATTTGGTCAATACTAGGAATATTCGAGTATATTTAGCATTGCATTGATTCTAGCAATCTGTTTGGTTAGGTTGAACTGCATTTTGAAATTTATTTTCGTCCGGAAATAGGGATATTAGAGAGGATTGGTGAAGGTGAATTGTACATTTTCTGGCGACCTCACCCACTATATCAGTTTGCAACCTGTGAAATCATGCAGCTTGTGTATACTAATTATTATTAATAATAGCATATAAACTCATGAGCTGCATCAGTTCATGAACTATTGCTAGCACAAACTGTTTCATAATGCGTTGTATATTTGGATCATTACTGTTTCACACAAACCGTGAACCCATTTCCCATTACGCCAATTGCCCCAACTGTAACCTGCCATTTGTTTACACTAATGTTGCTTATGCTTGACGTCGCGTGTCTGAGGAAACGCACTATACAAATTCTAAATAAGAAAATAAGAGGCACAATTCTATGCCTTAGAACCTGTGATGTTATTAATTTCATGGAAGACCTGTACATGTGTGTAGGGGAGGGGCAGTAAATTTGATGATAAATACTTAAACTGTTTGTCTGTATTACTCTGATATTTATGTGTTATAGGAAAATGATTCACAAATAGCAAAATCGATATTTTTCAAAGTGTTGCTTTCACAAGTTCTCTTTGTAAGAATGTTCTGATAGTGTATCAAATATATCATTGTGTTTCTCAGGGTATCCTACAGTACATTTGGCTACTTTACTAGTAATTGTCCATCCACAAATATTGCACACTTCTTTTCAAACATACAAGTGTCAAATATAAAATATATCATTTGTTTCGGTTTCCTAATGTTTACCATAATTACAAACTGCTTGATCATTCTTTCAAATAATGATGATATCTTACAATACATGATCCGCGATGTTATTTCCAACTGATCCTGATCCAAGCATAATATAATTTAACATATTGTTCTCATATTATTTCACTTGACCTAAATGGGGAAAAAGCCCTTCCCAGTGACACAACAAAGATGACGTAATGACATACGATGCGTGAGCTCTTTTTTCTTTTTCGGAATTCGAGATCAAAATATATTAGGTTGCAGTCACTGACCTGTTAAACCTGTATTTTTTCTTAGTATATATGCGTATTTAGAAGAATTGCTAGATCATGTATATTAGTTTACATTGCTTCAAAGGAGAACACAATCGGGAAACGGATAAACAAGTGTAATGTATCAGATCCTCAGAACATGTACAACTGGTCTTCACTGAATATCTTGAATAACCCAACATTTAAGAACAGAATAAACTTCAAAATACAGTTCATCGCCACCGAACCGATTATTTCAATCAAAGCATTACCAGATTTAATCTAGTATGTGATGTGTTACTGAAAAATGAGTCACAACTCGGAAAAATGGATTTTTTTCTAAACGTCTTTATCACAAGAGCTGCCCCTAGGAATGTTAGCATTTCTTGGCACATTCACAAATTTTGTCTTTGCTATGGATAAAAATTTCCTTTTAAATTGAATTGCGGAGGAACGCAATGTCCTAAGTTCACCCAGTGCGTAGCGGAAACAGCTGTCAGAGTCATTGAACAAACGTTATACAGCTCTTGCAATGTTTCTTTGGTTTTTTTTAAAAGAAGAAAATCAATTACAGTGGCAATTATATGCCAAGAGCCTTTAACCTGTTTTGCAATTTGACTGAGAATCTTGCCTATATGGTGTTTGTCAAACCTTGTTAAGATTCCAGCTGATCAATGACAATGGGTGGTCTTAAAACACAACTGCTATTGAGTATACTTATCAATCACTGTATATTTGATACAGAAGGGAATCTGTCAGTGTTCTGCCTACTGTATTATCAGCTATTACGACAAATAGTGGTTTTACAAAATTTACTCATGTTATGAATTATAGGATTGAATCTATGAGTAATATGTAGCTGATACATGTTTATACAGGGAGACATATACTTAGTGTACAGGAAAGTATTATATGAATGTAGACTTCTATGATGCTCTGTAGCAATAGTTCGTGGTCATGCACATGGTGTTTAGATGTGTTGAAAAAAAAACGAAACAACCGGAAAAAAAGGAAGAACATGTTTAATTTTTGACCGAGAATGACCTGAGAATACATTCATCTCTCGTATGTTTATTTTAACATGAATGACACATCTTCTACTTATTGTAAATATTTGTCTACTAATAAATGAACATTAGTGACACAAAACGTTAGGCCAATAACTGACTCAGCTTGCTCAATACTGGACTACACTAACATAGGACAAATATGATCATGAACCTGATTTGTTCGTGGAGCCTCAAGGCTATTTAGTATGTTTTACATTTTCTTTGAAGATTTCACGGGGCAACATCTGTTAACATAATATCATCATCCATTAAGATAACCAATAAAACTAACTACACAAATCTAGAAATAAGCCTAATGGTAGATTACAAATCTAGAAATAAGCCTAGTGCCCGTACTAGTGGTACATTACAAATCTAGAAATAAGCCTAGTGGTAGATTACAAATCTAGCACTAACAGATTTCAGTCTCAGCAATATTCACATTTTTAAATAGATATTAGAGCGTAAATAAATGAATCTGTGAAATGTACATATCCAGGTCAATTAACCGAGAAACCGAACCAGCCTTAAATTAATGTGTACATGAAATTAGGTGATATATGACTGTTTTTATTGTTTATTATATATGTAATGAACCACAGATTTGTGGGCACAAGTCGCAAATTTTGTGAAAGGAAGCAAGAAACAAGGATAAATTAGTTTGACCAGGTTTATTGACCCCAAAACACAGTTACAAGCATAAAGTGCAAGAGCTTAATTTGAACAAAAGAAGTTTCTCATTCCTCAGTGTGGCCTGAGTCCATTGTGTTGTCGCTAGGGTGGAGAGTTTGGCAGCCTCACCATGCTGTTAATGGGCGGACCCACTACATATATTTATTATTTATTTACTGACTGGAATACCTGCTTGGAAGAAACTCTGTTCTATTCATGTAATTGCTATTGAAATGAAACTCTATCCTCTACACCTCAATATCATGAATCCATTACACATGCACTCTACACCACTCTACTCCAGTCTACTCCAGTCTACTCTGTAAGAACATCAGGTGTAGTGTAAATGCAGAAACAAAATAGGAAAAGGGTATAATTCGGGACTAGTAATGATAGCCTCGCCTGTCCGGATTGCCTAGATACTAGGCCTATCAGATAGACAAATAGTTCGGAACAGGTATGCCAGGTTTACTGGTGGTTTAGGGTCAGAGGGGCTTTCCCGATGGGAATGAATCTATGCCCTGTTGGCGTGCTAGGCATGATATCCATCCGGACAACCACTGTCAATTTGATGAGTGCCACAGTTAAGTCGGTAGGTAGCAGTAGCGGTCATGGACTTATAAATTGCTGCAGTCTCAGTTAACGTCGATAAAAACTGAACATTTTCTACTTTTTGTCCCGTTTTTTCCAACCCATCTAAAGGTGGCCATTTGACCACTTGAAATTTTGGAGGATATTTTTTGAAGGCTTTGCTACAAGGAGTTCTTAAACGACCTCATTTGTATTTGGAGGATTTCATTCTTTTACTTTTGATCCCAGACTGCGTAAAAGGCTACAGCTGGATCAGTTCGTCAGAAAATGTAGAATTCCTCTCAAATATCTAGAAAGTTATGACAAAAATGAGGTTCAAAATACAATTCAACATAGCAGAATAGATATTTAAATCAATACAATACCAAATAATACTCAGTTATACCAAGTACTCATCATGTTTCAGCCTAATTGAGCAGGACTTCCTAAATGTGTAAAGTTGCCAATTGTACATTTTCTGACGATTTCATCTATATTCCGGTGGCCCGCAGATCTATAACTTTTCTGAGATTGTTTCACTTGTTATTGCTCACTGGCTTTGTTTTCTTTAGGCCGACATTTATATAGCAGTAAATTATTGATAGCTTCAGTCCTATATAGGTTTAACAATTGGTAAATTTAGTATGATTTGTTTTGTCATAATAGTTGAGAAGGCTTTAAATTGTTGAAAAATATAAGAGAATATTTATCAACACGAGGTTTTCCATGAGGTACATTTCCGTGTTGGTATATATACAGTTGAGAGTCTTGCTTTCCGGGTTATTAGCTTTCCAGTTTATGTGCTTCCCAGGTTATAGCTTTCTGCCTGACCTACGGCAAGTGGCGTTAGGGGCGCAGGGTGGAAAGGCGGGGGGGGGGGATTTTGTTTGTATTGGCCACTTACATTAATCATTTTAATCTCATAATCACAATCAAATACGCATAGCAGTCCGCGCAGCTATATTTCATGCGTTGCCCGTGCAAACTGCTGTTTTGGATAAAAGAAAAATGTATGTCCAAGACAAAGCATGAGGCCGGAAAGAGATCAGTAATAAATGGAAGATTTACTCAACGCTTAGCAGAGGCAGGAGAGCCACTAAACGACCAGTAACCAGGGATGGTTACCGGTTACACATCAACATGTGTGTATATATATATATATATATATATATATATATATATGTACAATGTTTATTTTTGAAAATGTGTACATATAGATAATAATACAGTAATTCCTCTCTTCTATGATAACCATATATAGCTTTTCCAGGTAAGAGGGTCCCTTGTAAAATGGAGGTGAAATAGGAACACTTGGACACAAGGGTTTCATTTCTGTTACGTTTTCAACAAGTGTATATAATCTGTAATATCAGCATGTATTCTCTTTAATTTTTGCTTTTCTTCTTTGCTAGTTGACTTTTTGATTTCACAGACACATATTACAGTTGAGATTCTCATTCGAAGAGTATATATAGAACTTTACTTAAATCAAGCCAAGCCTAAATACGTTTTATTTCTGTGTAAACGCTTTAGTTTGTATTATGAACCAGTTTATGATATCTGTGTTAATATTGACATTATCATGAGGAATATACTTTTTCTTATTTCGTATATGTTTGCATCCATGGTGTAGAATAGTTACTTCTCGATCTACTTCACTATGAAGAACTATTGATAAAATATGTTTGGAAAGACCCACCCAAGCTCTAAGAAGCTCTAAGAAACGTATGGTATCAAATATCATGAATAGAGTGAGAATAGTTTGTTCACTAGCGTGGGTTTTTATTGGCGAACAATCGCCTTCCACATAATGCCAATTTGAATTTACTCATTCAAGGGAGATCATGCAAGTAACGAGACTTAACCAGTCTAGGCCCAAAGATAAAAGAGTCCCTTCAAACGGAGGGAAAGCCTTTCGCCTCAAACTCCAAAGTGACATTATTATTTCATTAGGACCGTAACAAGTCAGTATAATCCCATTAAAACGCCTAGTCGTAAGCCAGGAAACCGATTAGCGAAGTAGGCGTCCAATCACTGATATGCCATTCTCATCTGATCTTAGGGTTTGGGCCTGGATTGTTTAGCACCCAACGGAAGACCTATCTAGACACTTGTCTATTTAGAAGGTTGGACCACCTTACTGTAAAAAAACATCTTCAATAAAGAATTCTTGAATTGAATTGAAGTATAAGTTTTATTTACAAAGGATAGCTTGCCTTTATTTGGTTAAAAAGTCGTTTGAAGTCCTGATGATAAACCCCCTTCCCAATAAGTCTTAAAATTTGAGTAGTTAACATTTTTAAACTTGAAGTACGGACTATGTACCGCACCCAATATAACTATCCACTCCCACCATTGGTTATGCTGCTTGTAAACCAGTGCTACTGTGTGTTTAATGACACCAGTCGTCGTTTCATGGAGCCTTCAGCTGCCGTTTATTGCGTAACATATACATGCTGTGAAACCAAAGAAGGACGAAATATAGATTTATGAAATAGTGGGTCAAGATTACAATAAATCTCAGAAAGGACATTATAATCAACAAAGTACCACCGGAACAGATTCCTGAAGATACATTGGCAATTTTTGTTTTTATAATAATTCATTCCCAATTCTAATTATGTATTGGCCAGGAGAGAAGAATCAAGATTAACTAGTTACAGAGGGAGGGAGGGATGTGTGAGTGATGTGGGGTTTGAGCTGGGTGGAGAGAACCCCGATAAGATTTTTGTGAAATTTATTGCATCGTCTTTGCATTGACTTGTCATCGATATGCCTCCGCGATGACTGACGATGAGTGGGCGATGTAACAATTGCATCACATCAAACATGTTTGATATTTCCCGCCGATGTGATTTGGCATCGGTGCATTGTCAATGGAGGTAACAGCCGTGGCGCCAATGCATCGCCAATGTCTAGTCAAGAGATTCCATATATGTAAAAGCATGAAATTGAATTACATAGTTGCCAAACTTTTTTCTATTGTCGATGCCAAGACGAGCCACCGATAACCCTCCTCATCGATGTGCATCGCCGGCAATTACATCGTGTTTGCACCGTCTTTACATAGACTATATTTTGTTGACAGTGGCCAGACCGCTTAAGCTGAAATAGGATAAATATACCAGTATTTGGTATTGCATGGGTTGAGTCGAAAGATATCTTCGGTTACATTGCCACATACAAACGAGACTAGAGAGCCAGTCTCGTTGCACATGCTAAATTATGCATATCCATGAACAAATCAGTTGTTACAGTTGGTGCTATATATCCCTCTCATACTATCAGACCGATATCCCTATGTATTTTTTTAACGAAATTTGATTTACGTAACAGTTTCGGGTGCCCGATAATCTCATGTACACAAAAAACATACACTCTAAAAACTGTATAAGGGCAGCGTCTTCAGTTGATACAGAGAATTAGACACTAACGTCTTCCTAGTGTATCAACAGAGACGTTAGACGCATTTTGAGACATTCTGCACATTAATCTAAACTGCAAAAATATTTGAGGACGCTAAACATCACACCTGTAGATGCTAAACGTCACACCTGTAGATCTAGATGTTAAATATCAAAACTTTAGACATTAAGTATTTTCTCATTTTTCTTAATTAGACTTACCTTATAAGAGTCCTGGTGCATTCTAAACCCACTAACTTCTATGTGGGGGTTTCCAATTAGCTTTAAAATGATGCCACACCCCAACGCTATGGCTGAGCGAAATTAGGTGTTATGACATGTGAGACTCAAGTGTCACACAAGTGTCACACTTAGTGGATTCACACAAGCCCCATATTTCGCACAGAGGAATGCTACCATACTATAAAGATTCAATTTGATTTGAAAACATTTATTAATTCCATGGGTCGGGTACATCGCTATTCTACCTATAATTTGTCAAAAAAAACATATGTGATGTGTTTTAGAAAATGAGTCACAAGGCGAAAACATAATATAAGTGAGCAGTAAATATGAAGTAAATAGTAGCATTCATCCAGATTTGAACTTTATTTTGATAGTAAGCACTTCAGATTTAAATAAATTGAGAGGGAAATACTTAATCATTATCAAATATTGTGATGTGTTAAAGGAAAGTGAGTCACAAGTCGCAAAATTGATATTTTTCAAAGTGATTAATTCATACAATCTATTTATTGGAATGCTCTCAATTTTGTCGTGTTTAGTACCTTTTGTGATATAAATCTTTGTATCAAATTTCGGAACGTTGTATTAAATATATCCTTGTGTTTTGTAGGTCATCCTTTGCGGTATATTTAGTTACTGTTAATTGCATCCCCACCAAGAAATATTCTAAATAAACTTTTTTTTTTAAATATAACTATATAAAACATAAAATATAGAAGCACTTCATGGATTAAAAAAGCGTTTTCAAATAAGATTAAGGATTCTCATTCTAAAATCTCCAGTGAAGTCGCCAGAAAATGTACAATTCAGCTTCACGATTCCTCCCAATCCAAATTTAAAACAAAATTGAAATTCATAATACAAATAATTAAACATAACCCACAATATTTGAATCAAGGAAATGCCAAATATATTCATATATACCCAACATTTATCATTAGTTGGTTCCGCCTAAATCAGCCGAATCTATTAAATGTGTGGCGCTACTGATTGTACATGTGTTGCCTATCTGACTCATACATTGCTTCACGCAAGAGCATTGTTACTGTGCAATATGATGGTGATGAGTCAAGCCGTCTATTATAAACATGTATGTATGCATACGGGAGGAATACCAGAACTTAATGGGTTTTGGGGGCTGGGTAAAATTAACTTCTAAACCTCCATATATCCATTACCACAGTTTATTTTAGCATAGGCCTACAGCACTAAACAGAACGCCGATTATTGCTCACTGGCGCTAGATTCTTCTGTTGATTTTTTTGTAACGATTTCAGGCCAAAAGCATTTACAATAGTTCAATACAAAAAATGCTTGTTCACATTGTGAATATTTTCTAGCGTTGCCTTTCAAAAAAAGAACTAACATCATTAGCGGTTATCAATGACTATTAGCAGTTATCAATGACTATTACACAAAAATATACCAATATAAACTCGACTGCTCTGCCATTCTCTTCTACATGCTGAACATCTTCACTCTTGTCTAGTTAATCAACTTTAAATACAATATATATATTGTATTTAAAGTTGATTTAAAGTTGATTTAAAGATGCATAGCGGAGTTTTAACAAAGCATAGCTATAGCTATGCTTTTAATAATCATGGTCCTATCATATTACAAATACATTCATTTTTCAAATCGGTAACCAATTTGACTATTAGTATTTACATATACAGCAGTTAAATATCGATTATAGCCCTACATGACAGGAACAAGTTCCATCTATACTTCATAATAATAATGCGATAATAAGTAAAATCACTGCAGTGTA
The DNA here is from genome assembly GCA_942159475.1 of Sthenelais limicola. Classification (NCBI taxonomy): domain Eukaryota; kingdom Metazoa; phylum Annelida; class Polychaeta; order Phyllodocida; family Sigalionidae; genus Sthenelais; species Sthenelais limicola. The sequence goes on from OW804101.1 coordinate 24,477,727, forward strand.
AAGATGTCGGCGAATGTAGATCTGAACCTTTATGACGCCCTGCAGCAAAACCACCAAAGATCTGTTCAAATAACATTTAAATAGGTAGCAATAGAATGGAACAAAACGTAAAAGGTCTTGTATAACAGTTGAGAATGCAGCTTTACCCCCATTAATTTAAGACATAAGTCAGGTTCAACCTAACCAAGCAGATTGCTAGAATCAATGCAATGCCGAATATACTCGAATTTACCTAGTATTAACCAAATCGCAGCCTAATTTAGCAGAACTTACTAAATGTGTAGAGCTGCTAGTTGTACATTTTCTGACGATCTGACCCATATACAGACAATGCTTACTTGTCTTTCTACAGTAAGAACTTCAAACTTAAACTAGAAAAGTAACCTATAGCCAGGAACAATTTAAGCAAGACCTTCTTATGCAACAGGCCCCTACGCCCATGAAAACATGGGTATTCTACATGGTTCAACATGTGTATCCATTGCTTGGGCTCTGTATATGAAGGAACAGCCAATTAGAACAGACAGGGGCACCGGAAGTACCTTGTAGCTTCCCTGTGCGCATGCGTCCGGATTAAATATAAGAAACGCGAAGGAATCGGCTCCAACCTATGTAAAGGTTATTTCGGTTTTTAAAAAAAAACATTTCGACAGGATTGACTACTGTAGATCACCGCAATGGTGGTCTTCCTCTAGTACCTATTTGTCCATAGTACTCTTGGATCAGGGGTAACCGTATATTTGTGGTGAAGCATGTGTTCTATGAATCGAGTTGACACTTCCGTCTTGATCAATTTTTACACTTGAAAAGAAAACTGGTGAGAAATTTGGACAGATGGATGCAGGCTAAAGGCTCAATATTTTCCAATAATGATTAATAATGTTCCGTGGAGTTTATGGTAAAAGGGAGAAGATATGGACAGGGACAGGGCTGTAAAATCTCGTTCAATTACGTTGGAATAAATTGTGTCATATTCCTGGATATATGAAGATTTTGGACCCTGTGTCCGCCCCCTAATTTGCAATATAGCACAAATGAAAACACTAAACCTTCAGTCCCAACCGTCCATATTTTGGTTTTGGTCATATTTAGGTTTTGGTCATATTTTGTAAAACCTGCCTATAGACCTGTCCCTCAGGCGATGCCCCACCCTTCCCGTCGTGCATAGTCAGGGCCTGAATCAAACTCTCACTACATTCTGCTGAGAATACCATCTGATCATACAATTTGATACAAAGTCTAAAGGTGTAATAATATATCAGGTAGTAAATTATTACACATTTTGCGATAAGAACGTAACGAGTACCAGATGTACATAGCTACACAAGCTTCATAGGTAAAGTTATATCTCTCGCAGCCTCGCGGGAGTTTGTAGGGTCGATATTTGAAGCTTTCTAAATTAGGGATATCTCTATCATTCGGACTATGTTGTATAGATCATATCAGAGAATCTGCCCCCTCCATTACCTCAGATTCCAGATGAGAATGAAGTGCAACATAACCAAATAATATCTCTTTAGCAAATGTAGGCCTACTTAGATAATACCTAGTATTTATTTTTCAGCACGATTTAGCACAATTTACACTATGTGTAAAGCTGCCGATTGTACATTTTCTGATGATCTGACCTACGTAAATACGATAATTCTTTTCTGGAAAAATCATACTTGAGCACATTTGCATCATAACATCTTGGAGTTTTTTTTATAAAAAAATAACTGCTATTATAATTAATAAAATTGAGAGAAAATCATACACTATAAGATACAATTTACGATCATAGATGAGTTGTATCATATATATCATAGAATACCGTATACGATAAGATTAGTTCTTAAATATAACTTTAACCTACAGCAAGGAACATTCTATGCTTGATTATATTAGTTTCATAACAATCAGTGTAATTTTGTTAATGATAATCTAATGTTGAAATACATCTATATTATTAAATCAATCCAATAAGTGTTCAACTTCAACTGTAATTAACAGTTTCCTGAAGGTTATCGTAAACAGTAAGATACAACTTAATAGTCTTAAATTTAATATTTCTCGTAAAAGGTTACAATATCTTAAAACCACATAAAACACTCTTATACATTAGATTAGGTCGTACGATAATTGTATGAAACACCCATCCAGTATAGAATAATGTCTAATGTCTAATTCCATCATTGTTAGAGGTAGATCTATAGCTAACCAGCTGCTATAGCAAACGACTCAATAGAGCAGTTGATGTAAAGCTATCAGTAGCGATTAGCCTCGCATTCATTGAGTTCACTGTATCTGGCGCTACCAGGAGGCGCTCCCAGTCACCCCTGACATGTTCTGCGCATGTGCAGGCCTGTCACGTGGACCTGCCTACGTGCTAGTTGTCATGGCAACAGGCCGACGCACATGCGCAGGCGGATCAAGAGATGATGGAACAAGAGCTGCATATGAAAAAGATATATATCTTGAGACATGTGGGTGAGGTCGTCTGAAAATGTACATTTCGCCTGCACCAATCATCTCAATTAGCTCGAATTTCAGACAAATATTAGGTTAGAAATATGGTTCAACTGAAGCGAAGAGATTGTTTGCCAAATATACGACGTTATATGTATTTTTTACCATGTTTAGTTTGATTAAAGCAGAGTTTACCCAGTTGATTTCTAGCGCTGCCGAGTGTACAATACTGCCGACTTGACTCGACGACGGACATAAAAAGGATCTATATATCGACTTGCTCCATAATAGTATAGACTGTTGATAAGAAGAAATCGTAATATGTATCTAATAGGAACTGCAGGGGATATAATTAGACCCTTTCCAATGTGGGACTTTTGTAAGTACATCTGCAATCACGAATACTGGGTATATATATAGGGAAAAGTAACTTTTTAAGAGAATGTGTGCCAAACCATTCACCACAGACCAAACATATTTGTTAGGAGATGTCTATACCATGTTAGAAGCGTAGAGGCGCATTAAAGCTTATGCATGTCAATTGACATGGCCATTCCATCTGAAAGAAAACTCTTCAGTCTCATCAGTAGTTATAGTTCTTTTTCAGGTGTTGGCATTTGCTCATAATTCGTCGTTATTCATAAATCCAAACCCAGTGTTGGCCCAACGATGAGAGAGTCGCTTCAAACGGAGGGAAAGCCTCTCGCCTCAAACCGCATTGGTCCCATTATGATTCCATTAAGACCGCAAAATGCCATTATACTTCAATTAGAACTAGCCTAGTCCTAGGCTAGGAACCCGATTAGCGAAGTAGGCGTCCAATCACTGACATACCATTCTTATCTGATCTGAGGGTTTGGTGATAGACTGAACCTAACAAGTTTCAATATTAGCAGTTCAATATCATTTAGGAGCCAATCTTTGGATTCTGCTGGTGTGGTGGATAGAGTTAAATGACTGTTTTGAGCAGAAGAAGTAAATTATTTGAGCGGAATAAGTAAATTAATTTTCGCGAAATAAAACAAAGACACCAAACCTCTGGAAATTAATCCCATATTATCATCACCAATTCTCAATAAAAAGAAAACCCGAGAAGACTGGAAAGCAACTTCTCTATTTCTATATGGTTCAATTATCTAACATCCTACCATTACGTGGCCTGTTCCAATTCAATGGTTTAAAAAACAGGCTGCAGTTTAGATTTCTAATAGAAGCTATATAATTGTTTGGCCAAATGACTTTCAGCTAGGTAAGAAAAGAACGGAACAAAATGGAGGACATATTTAGTTAGTTTGTTAGATCGATGTTATATGTTACCAGAAACTAGAGCTTTAAGTGGCAAAAGGACCATGGGTGACACAATAGTCCAGACGCAGACAGAAGAGCGGGATACATATTATTTGATATTTGCATATTCCAGGAATAGCCATTGTGACACAAGTTCCATCTTATTGCTAAGCTCTACACGGGGAGGTTGATAGGGCAGGGGTGGCTAGATATATATATGTAATACGTTTTCATTATTTATTATTTAGGCATTTTGATATGGGATAATGTACCTGGGGTTGCATACATCACACGCATATATGAGTGAGTGGTGTACGCACACCCATCATGCACCTAATAAACCACTGGAAGTAGTTTAGGGGAAAGTCCACAAAATGACTTTTAAAAATGTTCATTTTTAGATACAGAGTAAATCAGTTAACTAACTTATTTTGCTCGCTTAGAATATTTCTTGGTATTAGAGATGAGTGAAACCAACACGTTGAAAGTACATCATGAAAGTATATCTTGCATCTGCTGTCTATTTCTATAACATATTATGCCAATGCAGGACTTCTAGGTCTGCACATTAACCATTTCACTATGAGGCTGGCTATAGGGAACATGCATATAAACACTAGACATACCCATTTGTTCATCATCGCGTTTTATCTTTACTTAAATGCCCCCCCCCCTTTTCTCCTCATAGTAATTGAGGGGAAAGGGGAAAATGAATTACCATGAAAACCTCCTGTGTTAGCCACAGGCTATTTAATGATTCAAATTAATCATAAAAGTACATCTTGCATCTGCAATCTTTTTCTATGATATGCTAATATGCAGGACTTATTTCTGCACGCTTTCTGGAGGTAAACTGAAGTGTAGAACCCAGGTTGAATGATGTGCCATATCAACAGATGGCACCACCGCCGTGTTCACAAACATGGGAAACATTACTCTGCTTTGGCTCAGTCACCTGCAGCATACCCAGAGTGCACTTGTCAGTGCTGTGGGTTCAAAGAGACTGAGGTGGGGAAGTGATACATGTCGACCATCGATCATCTCATATGGAGCCTCAGCTATCTTCCCCCATAATGTACTGAATACTCAAGGTGTGCACCTGTTTCTGAAATCATGGATCCATTCATGGCACCCATAATGGGACAAAACAATTATTGCTACCATGACCATGCATGAGTTTTACTCCAGCATAAGGAACGTCTTAATTTCCATTTCTTCTATTCCATTATTTTTGCTATTTAAGTGTCAATATGTTGCTCTCACGACTGCATAAATGTAGATATTTACATGCCACAGTCGAACAATAATATACTCAAATAAATTAGCAAAAAGAACAGAATTACACTAATAATTAACCACACAGATACATCCATACAAACTAGGATCGTCGTGTCAGAGGGACGAAGTTAGATAAATACAGACTTTACCGGAGAACTATATTATATAGAGAGAATAGAACTCGGTGCTAGTAATCGAATATTTATTGGAATTGATTAATATGTTATACCTTATGGTTACATAAGGGCACCTACCTAAATTTTCATTTCTATTACATGTTACCTGCATGCTGGCCCAACTGATTGTCAATACATATTGATTGGACGGCTTCACCATCTAATCAGGGGGATTTAAACCCAGGATTCTGAGACGTCTTAACCATTACACCGCCTTCCCCCCTCCCCCAACACACAATCACTGAAATTATCAAAACACACACCAAAACCTGCATAACTTATATCATAGACATTTTAGAGATGCATATAGTCTATTGATACAGAAGAAACCGAAATATCGGTAATATGTTAGTTTCATCTAAACTCAGTAGAAGTTTAATATGTTTACAGCATATTTGTCTCCTACTGCACGAAACATTGCACAGATACCAGCTGATTGTGCAGTTTCGCAGTTTGTGAAAAGAAACTCAAAATCCGTTCTCCAATAAAATAAAAAAGTATTATATTTCAACATCCCCAAAGAAATAATGAGTTAGAACCTGTTCCCAGTGCGAAAAGATACTAACCACTCTCCCCCCCCCCCACCCCCCCCCCCACACACACATGCATTAGGATACATACTGCTTAGTAGCCATTGGTAGCTATTAGTTACCTAACCTAGTTAGCTAACGAATTTCAGCAAAGACCTCTTTATTTCAAATCTGCAACAACTTAAGTGTTTTATTTAGAAAGAGATGGGAGATGAGGCCACACTGTGAAGAGTGATTCCGGTCACGTGCTTCAGGTACCACCCATCCCATCATGCCGTGCTATCTCTGTCACGTGACCAGCACGTGGCGCCATCTGATAGCTTGTATCTGAATGAAGCACGTGTGTTCTAACACTGAGGCGCCAGCGGGAGCGCCAGAGCGTTAAGCATAACTAAACATACGGGTATTGTTCACAGGTACCCCCACCCATCTGTAGGTAATTAGATATGAATCTATATCCAAGATTCTACAAATCAGAGCTATACAAGACTCTAATTATAGCTTTGCAACAAGTAGCCCACGTTGCTGGCCTTGAATCCCCGATCAAGGCCAGCCAGCATATCGGTTCAAGACACTAGACAAAAATGACTTTCCATCCGGACACATTGTTAACCCAGAAATAAACAAAAACAAACTAGCTTAATCTAAACAATACCTTTATATCTATCTCCGGAGACATGTTTGATAATAAAATAACCTGTTAAAACTATTTTATCTCATGATTTCCATGCACACCAAGTCCTGTCAAGACAAAAAGCAGTGGCTGCCATTTTGGAACTAAGGGGTGGAATGGGCGGGACCATATCAAGGCCATATCCCCCATTCTCTAGCAAAAATGGAAGCGGGAGGGTTTGCATTCAAAAGAAAAAATTGTATTTATCACTGTTTTCAGCTTTGTGGAGAGTCAGAATAATAAGATTATAAAGAATTATTCATACGAGGTAAGGTTTATTAGCAGGAGAAAGACTTTAGTTTGAAATTTGTAAAATTCGTGTTTCTAGCCTAAACCCTATGGGGCGGTATTCGTCCCCAATGCTCTGCCTCTGGGGGCAAGGGGACGGATATGTTGTCTATGCTACAAGGTACCGTGTTTAGAATTTGTTCACGAGAGTAGTGGTTATAATCTCTGTTAGGCCACACCAATGTAAGGTATATATGAGGGGGTGGAATGGGCGGGGGGGAGTAACTTTTATTTATCTAGAAACCACCTTTCAGGAACAGAAAAAGTGTCTATTTTGAAATATAGGCCTTTGAATGAAATACAAAAAACAATGGTTGTTTTAGAAAAGAACATACAAGAATATACATTTTCAAGGTTTTCAGGTTAGGAAGGATTGTGTTCGTGCAAGGTCAATTGTTTTAAAGTGGGTTATGGTTTTTTTCTAGGTGTGCGTGGGTATGCGTGGGTTGGGGTGGGGCGGGGGGGTTGTAAACTAACTATATCACACTATATCCACCATAATATGAGAAATAGTGGCAAATGGTGGACCATTATCATTGTTGCCACTGTTGAAAGGACCATTCAGGGAATAGATAAATAAATCGCTGTCGACAACGAGTCTACTTCACTGGGTTGAGGATAGGTAGTCTCAATTAAATCTGTACATTTCTTATTCTTGTAAAGGAAATCAACCTGTAGATGGTTTATAATAGTATAGTGATGAAAAGTATCACAATTATTGTGAAATTCTCGGGAATAAAAACTTTCCAAAAAGATAGTAGCCCTTAATTGTTCATAAATTAATCATTTTTCAGTTCAGGAAATATGTAATATAAATTTAGGAATCCAACCAACAAGTTAGTTAAAATAAATATGTTATTTAGTACTCCTGAATAAGAAAAGAAGAAAAGGGTCTGGTTGGGCTGGTTGTATCATGTCTATTGTATAAGATGCTTCAGCCACCATCCACTCTATAGTCTTGCTGCCTGGTGAGAACATCTGTTTCTAAAGTTCTCAGCGCTGGATAAGTTGTTCGTCGACTCCAACAAAATTGTGTTTCTATCTGGGGTTCAGTACACATGTTCACCCGATACATGAGGTTGATGAATACGTGCATACGGGCTTGTATGCACGTATAAGGGTCAGATTTTCAGAAAATGTACAATTGGCAGCTCTACACAAGTCATTTAGGAAATGTTGCTAAGTTAGGCTGAAAAATGATAAATACAAAATATTTATGAGTATATTTGGCATCGCATTGGTTTAAAGTATCAGTTCTGTTATGTTAAACTGTATTCTGAAGCTCATTTTTGTCTTAAATGTGGGTTATTTGAGAGGATTGGTGAAGGCGAATTGTACATTTTCTGAAAATCTGACCCATAATCATTTTGTTAAGTCGGTTCAAAACTTCGAGTGAAGCACAACAAAGATCAGGTTCTGGTGCACAACAAATCCTTGTACTTCAGATCTTCCTTTTTTGGGAAGAACATGCTGTACAGACAATGGTATCATTATATTCCTATACAGTACGAATTTCCTATATATTTTCTTTTAACAATTGTTATTCAGGTCAATTTTAACAGTTACCATCTCACTTGAACTAATTCGTCGTGCCCGTTACATGTCTAATTAATTACAATAATTACAACATCTAATGTAGATGATGTTCAAGGCTTTTAATACAAATAGTAGCTTAATTATAGTCTAATCATATATGATTTAGTAATTGTTTATAATGAGATGAGATGAATTGATTAGTGTTGAAGGCACCGTTCTATTTTGAAATTCTTTAATATAAGCAAAGGAAATTAGCGTAACAAGGACCATTTAAAGTAAGGATTTCTTATACAACAGGTCCCCATGATTCTGGTGCATAACAAATCCTTACTTAAAATGTTCCTTCCTTAGCAACGTTTCCTTGCTAAGCAGCCGGTAAGGAACGTTTAGGGAAGGAATTTGCTATAGATATACCAGAGGTATTGTGCATTGAAATACAATGTGGTGCTCGATCAGAAAAGCAGAAAATGGTTTAAAAAAAGTTAATAAGTATGTTGAACAGGTGTACAAGCTATAGAAACATGGCTCGGATATGAGATAAAATTCTACGATCATTGAAACGCTGGCTTTTGGTAATGAATCCTTAAATTGTTAAAGATGGAGTGTTAGATAATTCGAAAATACAAAAAAAAATAGAAAATGGAGTAAACGTTTATTGCTTTTAGTCATGTATATGTCCAGTTGGCAGGAATATTCGAATAAAACCCTTAAAAAAGGGGATTTCCTACCTAAGCAAGGGAAATATCTGAGCAAGGAAATGTAAATAAGGATTTCTTATGCAACAGGCCACTGGGTGCCCAATGTAGCTATCCACCATACAGGGACGGCGACTGCACTAAAGTGATTCTTAACTTACAAAAGTTTTATTTCTTTTTATTTGTGTGAGTATGCTTGAACTAACAATGGGTAGCCTCCCTCTGTGATAATAACAGTATGAATTGCTTTACAGCAAGTGTACAAAGTCACAAATGATCTTTCTAGTATGTTCCAACTTTAGTTACAACTATTTGAGGTAAGGACAACACAAAGTAATACTAGAAGATTGTAAATCAGTTCCTACAATAGTCATCTGAGTAGTATCAACATGTAATTATAGGTCAATATATCACAGTGTGTCAAGTTTTACAATAATAATTATTGTTGTATTTAGTCTTTGGAAGAATGGGGGGACGGTGGAGGGGTGTAGATTTCAAAGATTCTAATGCGAATAGATTTTGGTTCTCAGGGGAAAAGAGTGAATAGTTTCTATCAGACAAAGAAACAATATACACAATTCAAACAAAGACATTGTTAACAGATTTCATTCAGGATTTTATTCAGGAATATTACATTATGTTTGCACGTTAACTCGTCCGGAGTAGACTGGTGAGTCGCGTGGAATTATGGAAATTGTATGTCAGTGTAAATCTATAGCAAACATTTGCACCCCTTGTCTGGGCTGAGCTGACTGCACACAACAAATCTCGGATTTCTTCATTAACCTAATTACACCGAATACTTGGGTGAAATATCCCTGCATTTTCTAAACTGTAACTGGGGGGAATGGCGAGGGGATGCATTCTTTATTCTCCCCCCCCCCCCCCACACACACACCCTCCTCTCCCTCACTTCACTTCTTCGCCCTTCAATTGTACCCCCCACCCTCCCCATCCACGCCCTCCACTGATATAGATAGGCGTTGTGTTGCCTTTTGGGACCTAACCCAGGAGTCGGGTGAAGTACGAACAGACCTCTAGGACCCGACCATTTAACTGCATTAGCAGGAGTCTAGCTCAGTGGATGGCTGGTTAGCCTAACCTACTCATTACATTTAGGCCTGTGTACACTCCGGTATAAACAACACTTGCAGGGAAGGCCATCAGCTGAGGTCAATAATCAAGCAATGCCAAATCAAAAGCGTGTGGGAGTACAAGGGATAATGTGTCTACCTGGACAATCAGATATTATTTAATCCGGCTGTGGGATGATACTGACATCCAAATACTGTTTAATGGATCCCTGTTGCCCTCGATGAGGGAGGAGGAGAGGATGCAGCAGCAGCGCGGTAGGAACGATGTAGGTATTGGAATAGCCAATCATATTATTGATAATGATAATCTTATTACTGGTTGGGATCGTCAGAGAATGTACAATTGCCACCCACCAATCCTCTCAAATAACTCAAATTCAAGAGAGAAAAGGGCGTCAGATTACTGTTCAAAATAACCAAATTGATTTTCTGAATCAATGCAATACCAAATGTAATTGGATATACCCACTACTACTTATAATATACATTTTCTGACGATCTATTATTATGTATACGCCCGTGATGAATGAGAGATGCAATAACAGTAACGTTATAATATACGTACAATAACTGACCGGATTTGTCAATTGTGAGATGATTTATGGCGATTCAGAACCGAGTATACTGTCAATAGTCTTTTTTAGCTCAAAGCATAATAATGAATAGTGAATGGAACGAGCAGCTAATAATTGAATATTGGAATCTTAGCCTATAAAAATTATTAAGTTTACTAGCACCGAGTTCCTTTTCACTATTTATTATTATCATCATCATATTATTACCCCGAAATCGTAAGAACTACCATTCAAATGCATCCATTCCATATAATCCCACCCAGAGAAATGAGTCACAAGTCGCAGAAGGTGACGTTTGAGATATCAGCATATTCCAATGATGGTAAACATTAAGGGCATCTAATACATACTTCTATATTATTATATGCATGAACAAAATGTTAGCTTTATTTATTGATGGTAAATCACTAGTAAAGTAGTTATATATTATACTGCTCAGGATGACCTCAGAAACGCATAGATCTATACATACATGCTTGGAATTTGGTCCTGTATTGTTACTATTAAGAACACTAAACTGTAAAGAGATGAAAACATTCCTATAAGGAGTTCTTGTGATACGGACATGTGAAAAATAGCATTTTGCGCCGTGTGACTCATCTTTCTGTAACACATCATATATGAGATATTGTTTGACCATGTTTAACACGTTGATATATACATATAGAACACTATGAATATACACCTGTGATATAAATACAAAACGTAAACTCGAAGTTGGGGTGCTTGAACTTTCTTTTGTTGCCCGTGGTGGTTTACAGACATTTTCAGTAGCCCTAAATAAATGTGATGTGTTACAAAGAAATGAATCACAAGTAGCAAAAAGTGAATTTTGAGATATCATCCTATTTGTAAAAATGAGATCAAGCCGATTCTAATGATGGTAAACACTAGAACATCCAATAAATGTTTCTATATTTTAAGTTTGATATTTCTATTTTTGAGAAAAAAATATGCAATATCTCTGGGTTGACAATAATTACAAGTAAAGTAGCTGAATATACTCTATAAGATGAGCTTAGACATGTATGAATATATCTAATACACAGTCTTGGTACACATATTCATACGGAGCATTAGATACTGGCGGTGAACATAATGATGAACCACCTCGTGCACTAAACTGTCAACAGATGAACACATTCCTATAAGGTGTTCTTGTCATAAAGACCTCGCGTTTCGTCTAATGATCACATGAAGCCCGAGACGAGGTGATTAGCAGGCATTCTGCGCCTGACGTGTGGGCGATGGGATATCACATGCCATCTACTGGTTTCCACCCTGGATCAACAGAATAAAAGAACAAAGTCTAAAGCTGTATTCTCAGTTACACTAAAGATGTGTTACTTCATGTTCTGTTCTTTCATGTTCATGTTCCACCCCATCCAACACGAGTCATGTTTAACTAAGAGTAGAGAAATTGGAAAATCCCAGTCAAGCTCGTTGTAGTTTCCAAGGTGTAGGCCTATATATGTCAGGCGAAAAAGACAAATGTGATGTGTTACAGATAAATGAGTCACAAGTCACAATTTTTCAGAGTGTTTTAGTCATAAAATCTCTTTATTAAAGTGTTCCGATATTTGGGCGGGGGGTGTGGGGGGGGGGGGTGAGAACTTTTAGTCATATGAATGCATGTCCCAAGTTTCAGGATATTGTATTAAACATATCCTCCTGTTTTAAAGGTCATCGTATGGAATATATTTGGTTACTTCACTGGTAAATATAGTCCATGATTTTTGGGATATTAGTACCATGCATGAAAGGGAACTAATTCTAACCTATGCCAAAATGTAGAGTGGGTCATATTAATTGTGCTATGATACGCATTCCAGATGAGTAGCTTAATGGCCGCTAGGCGGCGCTGAAGTTCCAACTTTTTTGTTTTGGCCCAATAAGTCATATATGACTTATTGATTATAGAAATCTTATCCGCAGAGCTTAGGGTACATTCAATCAAAAACTCTACACAAAATTTCCTTTCATTTGATATACAAAACATGTCTGTACGTCTAATAGCCGCCATCTTAACATTTGCATATATATCAATCAGTTAGTAATTATTCTGTCAGATTCAAGATTCCTGTCGAGGGGTGGCTGGGTGTGGACACCAGAGGGGTGTGAAACAAGTCTATTTAATTTGAATTCATTCATTTTAGTCGAATATGGCTCTAACATTATGAATATACCAAATTTTAATTAACACATTCCGAATTAAAGAATTTTATATTTCTATAAGTGTCCATGTCATGGGCCTTATTTAGTGCAATTACCTATAGAGGTTGGACTACATAATGGGTATTGAGTTTGTCATATAACATAGAAATTAAAGCTGCCTTCTCAGCTAATTTCCATAGAAAAATGAAATCTTCTATATCGTGGTGTATCTATTTCCGATCCATTCACTGGTCACCAAGGTTAAATCTTAAGATTTACTTAAACGATTTGGCCTTGTTTTTTGTGTAAATTCGCATCTCCCGAGGTATTCATTTCGGTGACCCATTAAAATCCAATTTTGTTAGGATACCACTGGCTAGATATGTATATAAAGAGCCGAAGAGATTGCACCAGTTATCCTATGTGCAGATATATTATATACAGAATAAAAACATTTAAAAAGCTAAATTCAACATAAACATTTTTTTCTAAACCCACCCCCGCAATTTATAATGTCTGGCTACAGCAACCTCCATACGTGTTATTACGGAGATAGAGAGCAGTGCCTGACACCATTGTCTGTGTTTCACATGTGTCCAGCCATTGGAGCAATAGCTTTCACAGACAATTGATACGCAACCACCTTAGTCCCCTAGATACTAGCTGAGTAGGTGGGGCTCCACCAGACCGTGTGCTTATTGTGGCTTACGTGCGGGTTCACAGTTAATTTCATACGAGATGCCACCCGTCTAAAATGGGTAGTACTTATCAGCATGTAGTTTCTATTCAATTCCTCCATCCTTTCTCCTATTAGTTTGCACTCCCACCTTTATAATTTTCCTCCCCACTCTACTCTCCTCATTGTTGTCCCTTCCCCAGAAACCGCTTAATTGCCCCTTTCCCAGAAACCCCTTGCCCCTTCCCCAGTGGGTCGATATTATCATTATTTTGAATGTTAGACTTGCCAAATTAAACACTGGAAATAATGAGGATTTGATATTATTTTTAAAAAGAATTTAATGTTAGGAAATAAAGAAGAGAGGGAGGGAGAGAGCCAAATTCAACACTGGAAATCTATTTGAAAACAGTAATAAAAGGAGAGAGGGAGGGAGGGAGAGAGAGCAAAAGACAGATAAAGAACGAGAGGGGAGAGAGGGGAGTGAAAGCAGGATTTAGGGTAGGGGAGAGGGAGTGTGTAATTCAAGGAAAAAATCAAGAAATATCTACGAATACATTCTGAATATTTGTGTTCATCAAAATAAATTGCCCTGCAATATGTTTAAAACATCTATGATGTTCTGGTAGTAGAGGCCCTAGAACTTCTTTTTGATTTCTGAAAATGTTAAGTATTTTCTAGGGTCATTCTAGGTGGCTGAATTCATGATCATATGACAATTTCTTACAGTCCCTTGTGTAATTCATGTGTAAAGTTGCGAAATTGTTGTTTAATGTAATTTGATATTCAGAGATCTTTTTCCGTTCATTCGTAAAACATTCAAATGCAGGAAACAAGAATAAATGTGAAAAACACCATAACGCACAATATTCCAGCAATTTGCTTTTTATTTTGGCTTAATTTGTTGGTAGATATATATTCAAATGCATATCTTTTAATATCATTCTTTCTTTGTAAAACCATTTCATATGGCGTATCATCCCCCTCCCCCTGCCCTCCTGTTGTGATTCACTCAGTCATGTCTCTCCCCATTAAGGTCTATGCCTAACAAGGCATTGCCATTGGTTTAATTTGATCTCTAGCTATACTGCACTATACACATCTATGCAATTCTGAACAAAAGGGTGTGTTTAGTGGTAGAAGGAACTTTCACGTGCACTTTGGCTCACCATTAGATTCTATTAGATTAGTCTAGATTCACCAGACAATTTACTAGAGGTTAGGGGATGTGCCCACTGATTCGACTGGGGGCAGTCATATGGGAGATACAGGGTGCAGTCAGGCCAGTGGAGATGCATGAAACAGAGAGCAGTCAGGCCAGTGGAGATGCATGAAACAGAGAGCAGTCAGGCCAGTGGAAATGCATGAAACAGAGAGTAGTCAGGCCAGTGGAAATGCATGAAACAGAGAGCAGTCAGACCAGTGGAGATGCATGAAACAGAGGGCAGTCAGGCCAGTGGAGATGCATGAAACAGAGGGCAGTCAGGCCAGTGGAGATGCATGAAACAGAGAGCAGTCAGGCCAGTGGAGATGCATGAAACAGAGGGCAGTCAGGCCAGTGAAGATGCATGAAACAGAGGGCAGTCAGGCCAGTGGAGATGCATGAAACAGAGAGCAGTCAGACCAGTGGAGATGCATGAAAGGTGCATCCTTCAATATGCTGTGTGGTTGCTATTGTTGGAGTGGGAATTAATGGTATTCGTTATTTGACCGCTAGGAGGAAGAGGGGGAGATGATTGGTTACTGGGGGCCAATTCGTCCCAAAGTTGTTCTAAGTTAGGCTCAATTACATAGTCCATTCCAATGGTCAGCTATCGGGGGTAGCGCGGCAGCTTAGCACAGAAGAGGGACTTAGCGATATAAGTAACTTTAAGTAGGGAAGGTACTCGTGACCTTGGGGTTCAGACGGTTCGGCCCACGCTCAATCTAGTCAGACATCAGAGAAGAGGAATATGGTTTTCAGCAAGGCTTTATTCTCCAGACACAGGCTCACATCATCATCCAAGGAATGGTCAACCGGGAGTGACAATCTCACATGGCCCACACTGGGCCTTATATACAACACAAGCAATAAAATAGACATAAAATAGTAGCAAGGTGATGACAGGTTAAGTCGTCCCACACGTCCCCCGGACGAGTTAGATACAAAGGTGTGGATAGATTTATGTAGTGGACGTGTGGACTGAGTGACCCCCAAGAACCCAGGTCGCAGGGGTCATTCCAACCAGAGAGACTCGTCCCCTCCTGCTACACTATGTTACTCTCCTCTCTACACCCTGCAGCCTGCACCATTTGCCCCGAAATTTGTGGGAGTGGGTCAGTTAAGTAAGTCCACCCTCCAGTCAATGAGAGAGCGTGTCTCTCGTTTTTGAGAGGTGGTGCTGGTCAGTTGTCCAGATTTAGGTCACTGTCCCACTCCAACCAAAACCGCTACTAATGAGGCAGGGCCTATAGTACGTAGAAACTGGTTGTGGAGTATAGGGCCTGCCTAGGGAGGATGGGAAAGGGAAGGGAGCCAACTGTCGACCATCAGGCAGTTAAATGCCTCCAGTCAATATTGGTTGACTCCAATAGGGCACTTCACATATTCCTCTATCAGTGTGTGCGGATGCGTTGTCCATTTGACACACATCGCTATAGGCAGGCACAATATTGGCCGAGCTTATTTTTTGTTGATACACTCTTTGCTAGGTTGCTATAGTTGCTACATTCTAAAATTAAGCGGATGAATAGCCCTTCAATTTAGCACCATTACTCTAAACATATTATCCGATAATATTGGATAGCAGACAATATAACAAATACTAGAACTCTGGGAGAAAATGGAGGAGAAAGTTAGAAGCCTATGTTTAAGGTATACTATGTAAGTGCCTGCATAACTGTGAGTTTGGGTTGTTACCACCTTTCTATGACACCACTGTCAATTTGTGAGGTGCCCTATTGTCAGGCTGTCTTACATGTGAGTTAGCCGACCCCCATCACCCACATTCCCCCTCCACCAGCCAGACAATCAGTTCAGTTATTCCATATTGAGGTGGAAGTAGACGAGTTTGCCTCATCATGTGGTATTTACAAAGGCAGTAAAATATGTACACTGGCATGTGCGGTGGTGGATTTAGAAGAACTTTCGCTATCCCCACATTTTTAATACCAAAATAAGACCACCACTATATGATAAGAGTTCTATTTCTGAATCTTAGATAGAGGTGATATTTGCCCCGCCGCATGGCGTTTGGTAAACACAATGAAAGAACCACATGTTTGATAATCTGCATCTTGCTCATCGGATCAGAATCTGACAACAATCCCATCTCATTAAAACCCTGATCGGATGACAATCGCAATCCAGAATCGGTTTTGGTGGAGTGTGGCCCTATTATATGCCCCGTCTACACAGGGGCGAATTCAAAAACTGGTGCGAATCTGGCACTTGCGATCGTTTGCATGTGAAATCGTGGAATTCCTGTGCGAATCGGCGGGAAGCTTGTGCGATTTCAGAAATAATGCTCTGCGATTTGAGTTTTAGTCCCCACACATGTGCGATTTCAGCTGCAAACTGGTGTCAAATCGCAGGTCTGGATTCGCAGTAGATGTGCGATTTGGATTACTTCAAACTATAAGAAAATGGAGGGAGAGAAGACCGAAAATATTTTTTGATGTGTCCTTGCGATTATTTAAAAAAAAAGATAGAAAAAATTAATTCATAATCACAAAATCTTAACATACTTGAGACAATATGTCTGGGCATGTTCTGTGAAAAAATCGTTTTGATTCATCAATAATTCGTGAAAATACACCTGTTCAAACATACCTGCAATCACCTGCGAATTTCGGATATTTCCGAAATTCGCATGACCTCCTGCGATTAGTCGTGGACAGTAACAGAGTTCTACGAACTGTCGTGGCTAGCCCTACACATATGCGAATGCTTGTAGAAATATGTGCGATTCCATTTGAAATCGCATCAACAGAGATTTTTCACATGCGATTTGGAGTATTTAACCTGCGATCTGGCCCATCTGAAATCGCACATGAATTTGCATGTGTGTGGGGTAATTTTTGCCTCTGCGATTAGAGGTAGGATTCTGCGATTGATCGCAGGTGTCCCTACATAGGGGCGAATTAGTTAAAAATTTCTATGCGATTTTGTGTGAAGTCGCACGAGTTGCCGCAAGGTCCAATTCGCCCTCCAATTCGCCCCTGTGTAGACGGGGCATGACACCTCGCACAACCTTTCTGCCCTCAGTTAGAAGACATCCAAGGAATTTCCACTCGTGCGCAACATGATAAAATATAAGCATAAAAAAGGATGGCGTGTTAATACCATTTAGGCCCTGCGTCCTGTCTTCCTCTCACATCATTATTGCGTCTCATTGTTGATAGAACGACTTGTAAAGATCCCTATTTTTCGCCAGGTTTCTTTTTTGAGGGACCGAATCTATTGGCTATATTACATTATTAGCGATATATTAGAAGTAAATGTTTGAAGTAATTGGTCAGAAAATCATTTTTTTCTTACATAATCATATTTTGTTCAGGGAATATCAATCAATGCAGTCTCACAACAATATGTTGTTTTCATTCTGCCCTGACGTACACAATACACGCATTAGAACAAATAACCTTTGTATAATGCTGATAGTTACAATCAATATGATCTTTGTTACATAACATAGTAAGGATGAATTTGTTTTAAATGAAGGCAACTGTCTATAATTTATAATCTGTAACCGAATAGGAGTGAGTGAATGGAAATTGATACAGGACCATCACATCAAGATTTACATGATTGATATCAATAGTACATGCATGACTGTATTTCTTATACAATCACATTTTTTAAGACAATTTTTATTCAGGTCAATTTTAACAGTTACCCTCTCACTTGAAATAATTCGTCGTGCCCTGTTTCTTGTCTAATTCATTACAATAATTACAAGATCTAATGTAGATAATGTTCAAGGCTTTTAAAAAATATAGCAATACTGTTAAGGTCTTGTATGGTTAAAGGAAAATTAGAGTCTAACCCAATCTGATTTAGTTATTGTTAATAGTAAGATGAGATGAGTTGGTTAGTGTTGAAGGCACTGTTCTATTGTGTATAATTCTTCCCATATAGGGAGAAGTTGAGCCTAACGCACAGGTTTCAATACATCTAAATTAAATAAATTTAGTACCTTTTTTGCCAAGTTTTTAAGAGTATCTTTTTAATAGACTCATATTTGGGACCATTGTGTCATAATTCAAGCGACACTCTCTTTGCTTGAATAGACTATATACTGTGAATATCTATTCAACAATCGTTTTCCCAGCTCTTCTTTATAAAAACCCAAGTGCTGTATTTTCTATGACGTCCAATCACAATACGTACTACACCAAGTTTGACCAGACAATGGATGTTCGTTTTGTGACGAGACAGATGTCCCAGGCCACTTTTTAGTTTATTATGAAAAAGTTGAAGCGTTCTGGAACATATTAGGAAACAAATATACACAACAAATGGGTTAACAAAGTTTCTAAATACACCCACAATAAAACCCTTTCCTTAGCTTATACAACAAGCACTAGGACCAGAGCGGTCAGACTAGTGGTCATCTATAGTTGCTGGAGTGGTCAGCTCGCTATACCAGCTACAGCACCACTGGTCAGCGGCTGACCTCACAGCACTGAGTCGGTGAGCAGCTCATAGATATCCCGCGGCGCCTGCCCATAGTGAAACAAGGACAAACAGCAAATAAAAATTAGCTGTAGCTGTTTGAGAGAGAGAGGGGGCGGGGGGGGGGGGCGGCAGGTGAACATTGGTCACGTCGTTAGAACATGTACAATAGGGGATTTGCATAGCCGCCATTTTGAATCTTGTTTCGCTTGTAATTATGGGACTAATGTTACACTCTAAAATCTATAGACTATATGCCATGTTTAGCATGGATTATGTATCAATGCTCTAATGTCAATACCCATGTGTTATACATGTTTCCATGACACACGTCCCCATCTATCCCATCATGCATTTGGTTTTCATGAATCATTTAGGCAAAAATAAAATATAGGTGTGTTTCCGATTTATCTGACTGAAAACTAGCTAGGGGGGTGTTCATTTTTTTGTTTTAATTTATTTTAGGAAACCACCTCCCAGGAACTGAAAAAAAATGTCTGTTTTATAACAATAACTGTTTTAAGCATGGGGAATGTGCGTTTGACCGTTTTGGGTTAGGAAAACCCGTTTTCCTGCTTTTATAAGCTTTTTTTTATCAAAAAATCCAAAAAAAGTAAGATATCTTGGGGGTTTTCAATTTTTCAAGTTTCGGGTTTTCAGAGTGAAGTGATCTATACAAAATGAATGCATGAGGGTAAAAATGAAATCTTGCTTTATGCATGGAAATATGTAAAACGCATGACTACTTACATGAGATAACATGAGATAAATATTCCATGCTGAACATGTTTTCCATATATTTACACTGATATTATTCCATGCAAATCAGGATTCAAAATGGGAGCCTTGCACATCCCCTATTACACCCTAGATGGTGAAGGACACAGACTCTCAGAACTTCTTGCTTCTCTGGCCTTGCTCTAATAGGGGGTTTCCCGTGATACAGGACTGGGGTGTTGGTAGCGATTAAGGATTCTCTATTCTGTGATCACTCCCAGAGATCCTAAGAATTCTGACGACAAGATATCCATCAATGGGCCCAGAACATCTCAACTATTACCTCCAAAATCTTTAAATTTCGAATGGGGTGATGGATCATAGAGTGAATATGTATCACCCCCACTGCTAAGTCTATGGCTATTTTGGTCTTTCCAGTCAACACATCGGTACAAGTGTGCGCCTTGATTACGTTAATTTGCTCACAGCTGTTATCACATGATGCACTGAAACATCCATGATGGAAGAGTTTATTTCTAATCATGTATTTAAATATTGTATGGCCTTTATTGAAAGGAAAACACACAAAAAAACACTTATGTGCTGCTCTATGGTGAGATTCATGGTCCTTCAACCGACTCATCAGTTGGCCTGAATGTGACATGAGTTGACATAGATGTTGGGAAATGCTGACGGGCTTTTACCATGCAAGTGGAATTCGGTCTATTATTATCTTATTGTATACAAAACAACCATAAATATTTGTATTAAATTGTATCATTTCTTCTCTACGTACTTATATTGTAATTAAGCCCTTAACACAGACTTGTATGCATATTAATTGTAACATGCATTAATTATGTAATCCGTAAGGAATATTATAAGATGACTTGTTCTACTTAATACATGTATTAAAATTTTAATATCATCAAGCTGAAAATATCGTCCAATGTACGAGAGCATATTTAATAACAGAAACAAACAAACACTTGATGGGAAAACTCTTTCTTCCTTTCCATCAGGTTAACATAACCGGAAAAGGTAATACAGAACACTGCCTAAATTTTTTCATGTATTTCATCTAGTCGCCAGATCTCAATGCAAAATAAGACTTTTGAGTTGCATGTTTCACTGGACCAACTATGCACCATTTATTCCAGCCCTAGGCATCTAGGGCATTCATTGGTTACAACTATAAGCCACCATACATGCCACTAACCATTCCATTCCATTTAAACTGACCAATAGGGGAGTTGCATGTCCGCCATCTTAAATCTTGATTCACATGGAATTATGGGATTTCTATATTAATATAAAATCTATAGAAAACATGTTATGGAATGTCATGTAAATATCCATGTGTTATTCATAACACAAGTCTCGATCGTTTCCATTATTCTTTTGTTTTGTTTATGCATTGTTATGCACCGACAACTGTCCCATTGATCATTTAGGCTATAGGGAAACAATTCTTGCAATCAATTTCCGATACAAATGTTGTTAAATATTTGTATGTCAGACCTGATCTAAAACTACCTCAGCATGCACTGTAACATACATGTGCAGTGGCACACGCAAATCCCCTATTAGGAGGCAGCCATGCCTCCAAATAGACGCACATATATCCAACCCTCCTAAAATAATATTGCTCCTCTAGTACAAGACGACTTTATTGGTAGCATCAAGCTATACTGAATAAAGAGTAACAACTGACGAAATCCTCATGATATAATGTTATCTGGCATTTTAATCAATTTAAATGTTGCCTCTAGTTTGTAAAGTTAAACTGACGTATTATTGGGAATATGATATGAATTTTGAACAATAATACAAACTGATATTATGATCCAATGCAGAAGATAATGTTGTTTGGACCTTTGCTTCTTCTTTAATGTTTGCTATTTCATTATGATAGCAAACAGCAGTAGGGGCCTTGCATGTGTCACTGCGCATGTCTGTTACAATGAATTCTGGAATAGATTCAGTTCAGGTTTGACATAAGTCTACTGACATACACATATTTAGCAACGTTTTAACGAAAACTGTTCCTACCAATTGATAATATGTATGAATGACCTATGAAAACCAGATGCACGATGGGAAAGATGGAGGCTTATGTTATGGTAACATGTATAACATAATTATGGATATTCACATAAGAGCACCGACAACTATCCCAAGCTGAACATGCCATGTTTCCATGGGATTTACACTGTACCATAAAATTCCCATAGTTCTATGTGAATCAAGATTCAAAATGGCGGACATGCAAATCCCCTATTGTACATATTTGAGGACCTGACCCCTGGTTGTCAAATGTCCGTCTACCTAACCTTGCCATGCTGTATAGAGGTACACAATAGTAGGCAGAGGCCTCAGTTAAACTGCCACAATAGCTGTCAAAACACAGCAGTCTTTACTCCTGGCAAATGCCATATATCCTCCTGAATGAAAATCTGATACAAACAATAATAGATGTTATCATATGGGTCGGAAATGTATAATTAAACTGGAAGAACTGCGAGGGGGCAGAGGACAAAAACCTTTTCCATCCTTTTTTATGTCATATTGTAATTGTATATCATGAATGAATAAAAGCATTATATATATATATATATATATATATATCTGGTCGACCAGAGGACTGGCAAAATGCCAAAACGGCCAGAAAAAGAACGGCCAGAATGATAAGGGAAGCTAAGCGTAGACATATAATATCACTACTAGATATGAACGCCGATAATAGTACCAAATTCTGGCGCCTTGTGAATAACTTACTAGGCAAATCAAGTGTCGCTATGCCGGATAGTTTCTTGCATAATGAGAAGGTAATAGAGAGTAAGGAGGCGAGTGATGCACTGAACAAATTCTTCAGAGATTTAGGTGGTATTGCTAAAAATGTAAATGGTGACAGCATGAGATATCTGACTGATGAACCAATCACTGAATTATCAACGCGAATAGTCATCAACGAATCAGAGGTTCTTGAGTATGTAAACTCTATCAATGTAAGCAAGAGCAGCGGCCTAGATTGGATTAATGCGACTTTATTGAAATCTTACTTCCTGAAAATCAGTAAGCAATTAACAATGCTACTAAATAAGTGTGTCAAATCATCAAAAATACCGCAGGAATGGAAGAATTATTCAGTAACACCGATACCAAAATCTGGTAATCTAAGACAGTTCATAAATCTAAGACCAATAGCTCTAGTACCGCTGCCATCTAAACTCTTAGAACACTTCATTTGTAAGGCGTTGCGCAACCATATGAATCTTAATAGCTTGTTCTCAAAAGTACAAGGTGGGTTTCGCCCAAACCACTCGACCAACAGAACGGTCTATGAATTTCTGAATCCAATAATAAAAGGCATTGACAAAGGGAAGGTTACCGTTGCTACCTACTTCGACGTAGCCAAGGCCTTTAATTGCCTAGACTATAATATAACTTTCCAGAAATTGCAATATTACCATGTTAACCCCGAAATTATTAAATTAATCAAAAATTATCTCACGAATAGAAGGCAACGGACTTCCCTCAATGACCATATTTCTGACCAAGTGGATATTGATATAGGAGTCCCACAAGGCAGCTTCCTGGGTCCTCTTATATTCATCATTTATATAAATGATCTACCGACTTGTTTGAATAATCTAGATACTGAGCTAAAAACTGCATTGTCAATCTATGCAGATGATACTGCTTGTAGTGTAACCGGTCCATTGATTGATGACTGTATATCAGTAACGCAGGTAATAGCAACTAAGATAAATGAATGGATGTCTGCAAACAAACTCGTTGTAAATGTCAAAAAATGTTTGGTTCAGGTGATAGGCTCTAAAAAGAAGCTAAAGAGACTCAAAGCTCAGGACGTAGGGTCGATATACTTAAATGGAAAAAAACTATCTATGGTGAATGATGTTAAATACCTTGGGTTCGAGATCGATAACTCTCTAAGCTTTAACAGACATTTTACAAAAATAAAAAATGTAGTGCAACTCAAAACCAACCAACTTATGAGAATCCGGTATTGTATAGATAAAAATACTACGATAAGGATCTTAAAAGCACATGTACAACCATTGTCAGAGTATGGATTGATCTTCTTCAACATGGCAAATAACAATGTAATTAGAAAATTGCAAAGTGTTATAAATAGAGGTCTGAGAATGATTAGTCCAAATGAGCCTATGCCTATTGTTGATGTTAGGAGTCAGTATAATTTTCAGACTGTAGAAAAAAGAGGTTATATACAACTAGTTGGACTAATGTACAATTTGAAGGATATTAAAGATTATATACAAGAAATGCCAAGGGAAACTAGGCAAGCAGAAGGGATAAACATGATCATTCCGCAACCCAAAACTGCGAAATTAAGAAGTAGCCCAATGTACATGGGTCCGCGATCTTGGAATAATCTAAATGGGATTCAAAAAGGTCTGAAATGGTCCTCATTGAAAAATTTCCTCAAACATTCGGAAATACCAATCATTCTGTAAGTACTGAGTGTAAGACAGAGAAGCTGTTACGAACAAAAAAAAATGGAAAGTAGCATAACTAGTGTGAGCATGATGCTCTCTTTAGAAGTAAACAAGGTACTTTACGAAGATACACTTTAGGGAAGTTGAAAGAAATGTACTGTTTGTTCTTTTATCAATGTATGATTAGCGGATTGATTATGTAATTTGTTTTACTGGGCAAAAAAAAATGTAGAAAATGTACGATGATGATAACAATTTAATCAAGGTTAAAAGCTAAACGGAAGAAAGTAACTCATATTGTGTAGATAATATTGTTTAAATCTGTTTTCATGACGAATGAGACATATCACTGTGTGAGAATTCAGTCAATAAAATTTATTAAAAAAAAATATATAATTGGTAGCTCTATACATTTAGTGAACTAGGCTAAATAAGGTTGACAAAAAAGACAAATGTGTACTAGATATACATAATTGTATGGACCTGTACGTTTGGTTATATTAAATTGTATTTCGTTTTTAGTCTTAAATTTGGGTTGTTTGAAAGAATCGGTGAGGGCGAATTGTATATTGAAAAGCAGAGAAAAGCCTGCGAGAAACAGATGGAAGACTAGGGCCACCATACCTGTCGTCACTTGCACCACCCCATGCACCTCCCCCGTAGGTCCTCCCTTATTCCGTGGTAGTAGTTACACCGTGAGATGGGACTCTCCCCCTGTCACAAACACACATCCACGGTCGCAGGCAGGGACGAGTTTACAAGCACAGCAATAACATCCACCATACTGCCCTCAGCGCTGGCAGGGAGCATTAGAGACAGGAACATTGCTTTTAATGACCTTTACACGAGGCTTTGCATTATAGCAGACATGCAGAGGCTACTGCTTACATGACTAATGACATGTGGACGTGTGTTTACTGCAGTAAGGTCTGTATTAGCCAGGTCCAGTCAGGAGGAGGAGGAGTTGGAGCAGGAGGAGGAGGGGCATGTATACTGATACTACCACCATCGCCTGGTTTCCTTGTGGAGGAGATGTAGCAAACAACATCAACACACTCAAATTACCAGTAATACCAGTGTTGTGAAGCTAGGGTGTAGCATGCCATGTGATATAACATGTGAGGGTCACTGTGGATTGAAAGGCCAAGGGATAATCAAGGAAGACCTGACTTAACACAGGAGGGCAACACACATGAATAAGCATAGCAGCTGATAGAAACTCATATATACACAAAAGAACATAGTTTAGATGTACTATTGGTCACATCAAAGGCATGGACAGATATATTTGTCAGTAGATGACCTTGCGGATTAATTTGCATTAGGGCCTTGGAAGCCATGACAAGCTGATGGTTGCCATAGTTACCATTCACACAACAGGTCCCGGATGATACATATATGCACGTGAGCCCATGTTAAAGGAAAAGTACATAGTGGACATTGTGAAGTAGCAGTGAGAGTCACCTGTGGCATTGATATAGAATCAGTGGATTGTCAATGAATAATCAATTATTCATAGGAACATATTAAAGCTGCATTCTCAGCTATAGTAACACAAGAAATCTAACCACATTTACTCATATCATTAGGATGGAAGGTATCATGATGATGAACGATAATACATGAACCCACACGGATTTTGACAAGGTCTCCGAAACATAAATGTGGATTTTCACGAAGCCCTGTGCCAAAATTGGTCGAATGACTCTAAATGAGTTGGAAAGGAAGGAAACAAAGAGTAGAAAGTCCTTGGTTTGGACCGATGTTAACTGAGACTACAACTTTAATACCAGATATGCTGACGCCCTTACAAATACGTATACATCACGAGCGTAGAGTTGTATCCCAGGCGTAACATTCACGTTCTACAGCATCTACTATACCACAGATAACACAGGTTGGAATTGCAGTACTGAGACTGACAAGGGCGGTTTCTGAGTGAGTGATTGGATTAATTACAACTTAAAGGTTGGTGACTTCCTACGTATGCACTCACAGCCGTCCAGGGAGAGGCAATTTCACCAGTACTTTGACATATATGGAGCTTCTGCAAGTTTACATCTTATATGTGTACACATACATCCATGCATAAATACATGTATACATGCATTCATACATGTATGTTGTGTAAGTGTTGTGTTACACACATACAATGTAAATACAAATAAATATAAAACATATAAGAATAATTAATACATGTATGTACAGACATATATATGGTCCATTCCTACGAAATGGGCCCAGGCCCTTTTTCCCTACCTTTGGCCCTTCTATGCTTCATATCTCAGGCTAAACTTCATTGATTTTAAAACAGATCCTACCGACAGATTCCTCTTGGTATGACAATTCCTTTGATATATACATTATTATAGGACTGATAGATATTTTGTTGGTTAAAGCCATTTGAAATTGATATTTTCATAGAAAATTGTCAATAATTTAACATTTGGAAGCTGGGGAATCAGACATTTACACCAATTCTTATTTTCTTATATCTGATTAATTGTCCTAGTCACCAGGTTCAAATTTTAATGCATAATAATAACCCAACTTACTTTTAGAAAAAAATATGGCTCACACAAAATTACAATTATTTTTTTTGCATTTTTACATCGCACATGTTTCTCACCTTAATGAAATGAATTTGTTGGAGGATACAGCAATCAAAACGATTTGATATATAAGCATACAAATCTCTAACTTTTGATACCTCAAGAGTCTCAATAGGATCAATAGTAATGATATTATGCATATTTGAATAAATTCAGTTGGAAAATGGCTAATTATGTGTATTTCTACGTCGCCACATTAATTGATTGTGCTTTTCCATACTATTAAAAAAAATCATGTAAAACTGTTATTAATATATTGGGCAATTGATTCTCTTGTTCTAAGTGCAATATGAATGGATTGAACAGATATGCCTTGTGCATAGAGAGTGAAAACACCTGTTTTTACGTCGCACATCACACGTTTTTACGTCGCACGTTTTTACGTCGCACATCATATTTGCTTGATAAAAGCAAAACAATTTAAGATAGAAAGTTGTAACATGTACCAAACAAATCGCAATAGTATAAGCTTTCTGCTGATATAAAATCATCCATATCCCTTGAATGGTCTGAATAGAAATGTCTTGTGCATCGAGTGGCAAACCACCTGATTTTAGGTTGCACATTTTTACGTCGCTCGTTTTTAGGTCGCAACATTTGCTTGATAGAGGGAACAATATTTTGGATAGAAGGCTGTAACATACACCAAACAAACCGCACTAATGTCAGCATTCTGCTGATATATAATCATCCAGATCCTCCAAATGGTCTGAACAGAAATGTGCCTTTTGCATAGAGAGAGAAAACACCCGATTTTAGGTCGCACATTCTTACGTCGCACGTTTTTAGGTCGCAATATTTGCTTAATAGAGGCAAGACTATTTGAGATAGAAAGTTATAAAATACACCAAACAAACCGCAAGAATATCAGCTTTTTGCTGCTGTAAGATGATCCTGATCCCTATATTAGAAGCAAGGCTACTCCCAAATGAATACATATACATTTCTACTTTATAAATGACCATTTGTCACATTTATTGATTTAAATATTTAAAATAAACGTTTTCGGCCATAGATTCCTAGATAATTGACTCTGGATGTCATTTATTTCAGGATTATATAGAGGAGAATATGGGCTTTTAGGAAATATTATCTAGAAACCTCTTATCTTTAATCTAAATTTCATTTTTTCTCATTTACATCACTGAAAAGCAAGATTTTTAAGAAGAAAAGCTCTATAGCGTTTTTACGTCGGCCATATTTTCAACCTGGTTTAGAAAATAGAAATATAATCCCAGGCAGAATTAACACTTGAATATTCAAGTTAAGGTGATAACAAAGCTATCTTAGTCGTTTTTTCTTATATCTCTTGCTTATGAAGAGAACAGTGGTAGATGAAAAAAGGTAATGTTTGAAAAAACCTATAACTGAATAATGAAGCTGTGTTTAATTTTGAAATTCCTATATCAAAATAGGAGAGTTCTTGTACCATAAACTGCCAAACACATGTTGAATTGCCCCTATTTTCTAAATAAATTGTTTAATCTAATCAAAACAAATGTCCCATTGCCAAAATGCCTAGTATATAATGCCAATTTGATGTGCGTCGTAAAAACATAGGAAATCCTAACCCAGTCATTGATTTTATATAGAATAAAAACTATTTGATCAATTTAGTAGCAAATTTAGATTTTAAAGATTCCATTAGTCTACTTTAAGTTCCCTAACTATGGAAAACTTTAAAGAATTTTTTTTTTGTACAAAGGTTTCAGGCCACTGGGCCCATTTCGTAGGAATGGACCATATATATACATGTATGTACATAGACATACCTCAATACACATGGCTTTCATTCTCTCCTGACCTTTGTATTGATTTCAATGCATACATAACACACAAATAATCGCACGTAAATGCATACATGTACACATACTCAGAAGAACGTAGTATCCGGAATAGTTGACGGGACACTGCCCACAGTAAATCTCTATATATACTGGTGGTAGACCTGCAGGGTGAGAGGACAAGCCTACAGCTAGCCACTCGTGTCATGTAGCTGGACAAGGCTGCTACCGCTGCTTACTGCCTATTTATCTCAGCCTGCCCACACGGAGCTGTCATTAGGGTCCTTCTCCAGCAGCGTCCACTCTCATTTCCCGTCCCCTTGCATTAGGTAGGTCACCGTGGCCATCAGTGTTGTCCTGTTACATAGAAGTTGTATATTTCAAATGTGCTTTTACACAAGAAGTCTTTTTAGGATTTTTTTTTTGATAGTGTAGTGTTGGAATACATGTACTAAAAGTCAAAGAATGTGTACTAAATGTATCTATGCGTTTCTGAGGGCATCCTAAGGAGTATATTTAACTAATTTACCAGTGATTGGCCATCAAGAAATATCACTAGATGTTTCATGCATAAAGGCACGGACATTACATGTCCATGATAAAAGATATAGAAGTAGTTATTACATGTCCTAATGTTTACCATCATTTGAATTTGCTTGCTTTCATCTTTTCAAATATGATGGTGTAAAAGTCGATGCTAATCTTTGATTTACTTTGACTATTTATTTAAGGTTTTTATTCAGAAATGCATCTGCCACGCCCCCTATCGGCTTTGAAACACACTACTGTGTTGCGTTGATTAATTTCTCGCCCAACTGCTGACCCTAAATGCATATCAAAGAACGGCATGGTATTCTTCAATGGTATCTCAAAATCCATTTTTTGCGACTTATGGCCATTCGGTAAGGCAGGTTTCTATTTAAATATCTATACATAATATATTATATTTAAGAGTGTTATTTAGGAGTATTTTCCTAAGGGTAATTATTGACTTCTCATATCTACCGTTTCGTGCACATAGCCTGATAACTTGAGTGATATCTCTTCATAAAGAAGGAGGAAAAGTGCAGGAGTGGAGTCATCTATAAGCTTATCGATCTATGTATTAATCGATCGATTGACGTTATTCATCAGAATGCCCATAGAACAGAAGGCTTTCATTCTCTCCTGACCTTCTTTTCCTTATCATACAAAAGTTATCAAAGGAGTAATGTTCAGTACCGGCTTCGTCAGTGACAAAGGTAATTCTCCTCTGATGATTATCGATGGG
Source organism: Sthenelais limicola (assembly GCA_942159475.1). Taxonomy (NCBI): domain Eukaryota; kingdom Metazoa; phylum Annelida; class Polychaeta; order Phyllodocida; family Sigalionidae; genus Sthenelais; species Sthenelais limicola. Next base: position 24,507,657 of record OW804101.1, read on the forward strand.
ATACATTGATTGTAATTTGTGATGTATACCTTTTTGCATATGATAGTAAAAATAATTAAAACTGGTACATTTTCGCTAGACTTAGTACAAGTACCTATATATGTACCTATAAAGTTTTAGGTTACTCTAATATCACATAACGTTAGGCCATGCTACTATGTTTAGTACTACGAGTCTTTGAACATTTTTCAAAGGAATATATATATTTAACAAATAAATAAAGTGGGAGGAAGAGGTTCCTGGCTTTGGCGCACAAAATATTGTCGATCTAAGTCAGACACCAAGCATGGTTTCTACGTGTGGACTGTTAAATGGGGCACTTCAATGAGAGCGATTGATGTTTTATACTTAGGGGAGGTTGGTATTTCCTTGGGTTTAGCCTCGAGTTTATTTGGATTAATGTAACATACTTAATGTTAGTTATTTTGTAAAGTTTAATCATACCTTGAATATGAAGCACATTATGGTGTTCGGCATTGGAAATACATTGCATTGGCTTTGGAGATATTATGTGAATTCATTAAAAGGGATAGTTTTCCCTTTCGAAGTAGAAAAGAATTTCTTTTCTTGAAATATTACAAGAGTCACTTAAAGGCAAACGCTACTATCTAGTGGAAAATGAAAATAAATGTCATTTTTCTGAAACTTTGAAATTTGATTCTTGAAGTGTTTCTGGTCATAAAGATGGAAAAAAATCAATGGGTCACCATGCTCAATTTTTAATTAGAGTGCTTCAAAAGTTGGTATCTCAAAAGAACCAATGAGGATCAAAAGGGGGGCTCATTTTGGAGTACCTCGACTTCATAGTTCATATTTGCTATTTATATTCCCTCAATTTAAGTAAGGTTAACAGTTTTAGAGAGAGTATTACTTGGCTAATAATTCTATGCCTCTTTTTTATAGAATGCATGGTTATTTTTATTCTGAAAACAAAAAATATGAAATGCAAATTTTAAATTAAAAACTCGAAAAAACACACTTTTTTTTCACTAATTTAATAAAAACATTTTTTTTCTCTCTCATCGAAATTAAATGTCATTTTTCTGATTCTTTAGTATATATGATTATTGAAGTATGTGTGTTCATAAAACTGAAAAAAAAATTATGGGTCACCATGCTAGTTTCTGAATTATGGGGCATTGAAACATGGCATGACAACCAAAAAATCTGCTGTTTCAATGTGTTCTATGTTTCCTAAACATGTCTATTTCAAACAGCTACAATTATTTTTTTAGCGTGATGACATACATTTTTTTCCCTATATATGTGTAGAATATTACCTGCACTATATGTGTAGAAAATTTTGGGACATTAGGAGTTTTCATTTTTGTTTTATTCCCAAAACCGTGAAAGAAAAATGCAGCACTTCCCAATAGACTTGCATACTAAATGGGTACAACTGAGGGTACCCACAGTCAGCTCAGTTCCCCAAACATGTCTATTTCAGACAGCTATAAAAAAAAATCTAACTCGATGACATATGTTTTTTTTCCTTTTAATATGTAGTATATAACCTGCACTATATGTGTAGAAAGTTTTGGGACAGTAGGAGTAGCCATTAATTGTTTGTTTTATACTATAAAACATGAAAAAATGGGCCGTTTCCTCATAGACTGCAGTGCTAAAGCAATAGTACGTAAAATGCCCGTATATTTGGTATATGGAAAAGGGGGGCGTGGCAGTGAATAGTAGCGTTTGCCTTTAAACAATAACCAGACGTCCTAATGACAATCTTTGTTACCGATTTCATTATTTCATATATAATATATTTATAAATATATATATTTCATACCTCAATAGAATACACTCTTGAGCAGCTACAAGGAGGGATTCAAAGATCTATCCCAGCTCACAGTATGTATAGTGCTCTACTGATAGGCAATACGTGCACGTTGTCAGGGCATCAGAGAGCGGCCATGCTCGCCCTGAGTCTCAGTACAGCTGTTCTATATACTTGTTAGATGGAAATAAAACATTCCTGCTTCCTGCTGCTTCCTCCCAAAAGCCAACGCATCTCTGACATGATGGAAGACAGCCCCACCCACAGCATTTCTTTATAGTGGAGAAACATTGTGTTGTATCAAATCGTGAAATTGGTGCACAATCACCAACATTGAGATAATTATGAATACTGCATCATATGTGGACTTGCAACTACCGCAGGCAGTTTGTTCTATTACAGTAACTATCAATTTAAAGAATAAATGGAATATAAATGGGTCGCCGATCAAGTAAGTACTCCAATTGTATTTAGATCCTTAGTTTATTTGCTGTAAAAAGTGACGAAACCCCAAGCGTTTCGGCTTGCAAAGCCTTCGCCAGGTGAATGGAGATAGTTTGAATGATAAAGGCCTTATATAGGCGAAATATGTGCACTTTATTTGCACGATGTGTTGAAATGTGTAAAATTGATCTGATTGGTTAAGAGAGCTGGGAGGATCCATATATGATAGAGATAGATGAGTTCTATTGCTTTAAGACTCATACATAGTTAGTTTTAATGTATGATGAATTAGAATTAAGAGGGTATTTGATAGTGAAGGGGGTAAAAAGGCTCTGTAATGTTAAGGCCCTGTACTAAACATATTATATACAATATGATTAACAAGAGGGAACTATATAGATTCTTCTTCTTCCTATTGATCCTTCTTTATCTGGTTACCGTTTGCTGCGACTGTAGGACTTGGCCTAGGTCGCGAGCAAGGGGTTTATATATTTGTTGCCCATTAAGAGGTGATACATCAGAGCTGAGAGGCCCTCAGTTTGGTGTTTAGATCTTGGTCTTGGTCGGGGTGGGGGTGGGGGTCAGTGATGCATTAAAATCAGAATCACAGTCAGGTAACATAATCTGAAAGCTGAAACGAGAGCATAATGATTCTATATCTTTATGTCATTTATATCACCTATGTTAATTTGATTTTAAGGGCACAATGGAAGATCTACATTGCAGAATTGACCGTCACATTCATGTATCTGTTATTTATCACGTGAATAAAAATTCTCTACATATATAATCTCATTGGTCATTAATGACTGGGCAGATTCTGAGACGGTCTCTGGTCCGAAAAGGCTGATGAGATATGAGGAGTGGATCGGAGATGGTGGAGGCGGTAGGCTCAGTATTGATCTGGATCTTAAACTTGGAAGATACTGCCTGCGGTATAGATGGTAGGAGGGGCATTGGGGACATGAATACTGGTTTCAAGTGATTCATGTGAGGAGGCAGGACTCGTATTTAAATTTAAAGAATAGATACATTTTGTCGCATCTCATCGTATATTATACCTGGTAGGGATGAATCTATCCATCAATGGGGCAAGCCAATTTGGGTTCTGTCTGGGTTCGTCCATTTAAATATTTCATACTATTAAATTCTATATTCAAATTCTATATTTAGATTGTTCAACTTGTAACCTCAGAATAACAGGAACAACTGTTCCATAAAGTGTAAATAAATAATGAAAACCCTTTTGGGGGGAAATTTTATATTTCAGCAAAGGCTACAATTTTGGACAAAAAGGAAATATACAAGGTCATTCCTTCAAATATATATTATATATCTAAATCTTATATATATAATGGAATGGAGGCAAGTGCACAAGCACTTGTACATAATTGTGTTATGAATAAAGTATAGCCTATGTCGTATTTGGAGGCAACTCAACTGAAAACAACTTGCTTCAATTCAATTTTAACATTTTATTTCGCGACCCTACGCAATTCCACATATTAATAATTACCGTTATGTCCTTGCATAAGGTTACATAACATCTTTATTACAATGAAGAGGATAATAATGGTCGTGACACCAGTTAACTATACATGGGTCAGATCGTCAGAAAATGTACAATTGACAGCTCTACACAATTAGCGAATTTTGCAAAATGCAGCCAAAAGAGTACCTTGTTATGTTGTATTGATTTTTGACCTCATTTTTGTCTGAAATTTGATTTTTTGAGAGGATTTGTAAAGGCTAATTGTAAATTTCAAGGCGACCTGATCCACATACTTATTAATATATCCCATACTAATTATTCCCATAACCGTGGTTACCCGTTATCAATGTCGGTGAAATTTACTGTAGTCTCGATCCTCCTCATCTCTGGGTCCCCAACCGCCTCCGCGACCTTCTGAATCTTTAGAATTGATCGTGCAGTGAATACCCTTCTCTATGAATACGTCTAGCGTGGCTTAGCCATGAATACCTGGAACTACTGGGTTAATTGTGAGTTTATAGTCAAATCTCAGTCAAAAGCAACATTCGGACGTGAGAAAAAGTCAGCGTTGGACATGGTCTCTGCAGCAATGCAGACATCACGTTATAAAGCTTCAATAGGAACTGCTATATTGTGAGAAGAATGATATTTTGTTTGTATTTAAAGTTTTTATTCAGCCACATACACTTTACATGTAATAGTCTGAGGAAAAGCTCTTAGGTTCAATTTACAAACTTAACTCGACGGAAAAAGGGGGAAAGAGGCGAGGGAGAGGATGTAGGGGAAGGGAGAGAGGGGAGGGGGAGCATGCGGAAGAGGGGAGGGGGAGTATGAGGAAGAGGGGAGGGGGAGTATGAGGAAGAGGGGAGGGGGAGCATGAGGAAGAGGGGAGGGAGAGGGGGAATCAGAGATGGGGTTGGGAGAGAAAAACAGGTATGAAAGACAGAGAAGGAGGGAAACGGGGGGGGGGGGAGATGGTGACCGTCCAGAGGGGTACTTTGCTAGTATATTAATATTGGTAGAAAAAATAATGTTCAATTATGATCCGCATTAATAGCCAATCCCGTGCTCCCTATTCTATTTCTCCATACAAATATTACTCTGTTGCTATTATAGGTATTTTGTGTTAGGGTTATTATAAATATTTTTTAATCAAGTGTGACACTTTTGCCATTATCATTATTTACCTAACATAGCTTTATACTTCAAATTACAGAGGGGTAAACATGCATTCTCAGATATGCATGTAAAAATCAAACTGATATGTAAATGTCATATATCCTAATACAAGTTATAAGATGTCAATCTTGTCTTCAAGCTGTGAGTAGGGGGAGGGGGAGGTGAGCCTGGTCTTACTGTCAATTGACTTAATATTCTAAAGGGATTATGGCTATGGTCACTAATTAAGGAATCCATACTTGGAGTTGAACTCTATGATTAGTTATCGCACAGGATAAATTTGGTGTGAGGGTTTGATAACCTTCAATTGGGACTTAGTAAACACCTTTGTCCTGATAGTTGTAGTTGTACACTCCAGAAATAGACATCTTCAGACATCAGATTCAAGATAGGTGCACATAACGGGGGGGGGGCAATAATTCTTAATTACTTCATGTAAGTTTTATTTCCCCCAAAATGAACTCTCATTCACAGAATCCTATGTAATGTATAATTTCAGTGGGTGAATATTGGTTGTAATCTAAGGATTTACACAAAGTTTTGATTAGAATTTCACATGCCAATAAATTTCTCCAAATTGCAATGAAAATATACATTTGTTTTAGACGATCTTTAACTTGTATAATTCTAACGGCATATTGTTGGTACATTTCCAAAAGGTGATGCATCCTAAATTCAGAATTGTATCTAGGAGATGTGATAAAGGTTGTTCTATCAGACTGCCATTTTCTGAACTTGCGTTGTGATAACCACTTATCCTAAAAGTAGGCCGAGGACAATGATAACTATCAGCAACAATAAATATCCCTTGTGTCCTTTGGTGGCAATTACACTTGTATTATATTATTGTAGATTACGTAAATCGCATAATTATAAGAAGATACCATCTGTAGATGACAGGCTTTTAAAGGAGATCGGAACTGGTGTTTGTCATCCTATCATTTCTGGCAAAAAGCAACAATTAGGCCATAGGGGAAACATCTTCATTCATCTGCCCATTAATGTCGTTACCAATTCTAACTTTGCTTTCTCTGGAACAGATTATATGACTTATAATGACGATATTCCATTTTAAAGTGGCTATGATTGCTAAGAATGAAGATCAGGAGGATTTGGGTCAAATATAATAAGAACTTGATTCGGAGCAGTTCAGGCCTTGTCCGTCTTACTTCCAAATGTTTCTACATATTCTAGATTGCAATAAATGATTGACCTTGTATTATCCTTTTTCAACCTAAATTAGAAGAATGAACTAAATTTGTAGAGCTGGCGATTGTACATTTTCTTAGTTTGCACCCATTTATTGAACCAATGATCATTCACATCGAAATGAACAGTGTTTTTTTTAGCATTATTGTCTTCAATCTCATTCAGTAGGGATTTGTTATGATTAAGGTATAACAGTAAATATTCCTTATTCAAAGTTGGGCTCTCAGCTCACGTCGGTCAAATTTTTTTTACTTTTTGTTCCATTCTTTTCCAACCTATTTAACCAACATTTCAGAGCCTGAAGTGTTTTGCTACTGGGCTTTTAAACGTCCGAATGTCTATATTGAGGACCCGCCCGAATCCTTTCATAGGATGACTTCACATACTGTAGTCTACTTATAAATGCTGGATTTAATTGTTCTAGTAAGCTTGACCCTACATAGTCCTATATTTAGTTTTATCTAAGTCTACATCAACCTTTCCAGTACTAGAATAACACAGGAGAAAACGGTACATTTGAGTCAACATTACAATTATTTCTGTTCTACTACATTTTCACATACATAAACTTAGTGCCAGGTATAACTTTACAATCAGTTCATCAGTCTCTTCCATAGAATATAATTCATCCAAATCTTTTCTCAGTGCAGATGGTATAGTTTACCTGGTTGATAGTTTACCTCGAATTTATTATTCTACCTTTAGATATTTTGTTTGAAAGGTGAAACTAATGATACATATATCATCTTAATGGTTTTAATATGTTTTACATATGATAGGATATACTAGAATAGATCTGTCGGTAGAGTTTTTCAAAACTCAGAATAGAACATCTGTCAGACCTTGGAAAAGGAATTTATGATCTATTGTGCACCGTTGCGTATGTTCAATATGTCTTTTTTAGTAGTTCTATGTAAATGACCACTTTCTAAGCGTTCACAAATCGAGTATTTGTCTAAAATATCACACTCTAAGTTGATATCAACTAAATAAATATCAATATGACTGATCTAGCTGTAACCTTTATTGGATTAACAGGAATAACTGAAAATAACATCGTGAAATTGATGTAATATCATTGACTGAATAACTATATATTTAAACTAAAGCTTGTCGGTAGTTATCTGGTAGTTCTACTGGTATAGCGGATTCCAGGATGGCACCAGAATGACCACCTGGTAAATAGAATGATTTTATTGTGGGTGACTAGTGTCAAGCACACTTTAGTCGCCTCAATGTTAGTATCTCTCTCCCTGGCAATAGGATCATGAGTTCCATGTAAACAACAAATGTTGGACCAATATATATATGACTGGTGGGCGAGGTGAGTATCTGGCACGCTGGATAAGGTCCAGGTTGAGTGCAGCTCAAGACAGTGTTATGTTGTGCCAGTTAAAATCAATTCGGCTGGATAAAATCAATTCGATTAATGAGTCTATACATAAATTATACCACACGATTTCTTAGATAACAGTCTATTATCTGAATAAGAATGGTATGTCAGTGATTGGACGCCTACTTCGCTAATCGGATTCCTGACCTAGGGCTAGGCGTTCCAATGGGAATATAATGCCGTTGTGCGGTCTTAATGGAATTATAATGGCACTTTGCGGTTTGAGGCAAGAGGCTTTCCCTCCGTTTGAAGGGACTCTCATCTTTCTACTCTCTTTTCTGTGGAGTAAAGGGGCCTTGTCCACTAAGCTGATTCTCATGCGATTCTCACGGAATTTAGTAGAAAAGGGTCCTCTGCAGCGCAAAATCGCATGAGAATCGGCTAGTGGACTAGGGCCTTATAGATGATTAAACCTGAGACAGGTACCTCTTGTGTCTCCTATTTCTAAATACTTTGTTATTTCACTTGCAGGGTATTTTCAAAGACCAGCTAGTACGGCAGACGGGTACCATGTATGGCATGGTTCTAGAGAGCGTCCAGCATTACGTCACACATCTACACGGAAATGACGTATGGACGCGCATCGTCATGGAGGCGGGTGTCGCAAACACCGTCTTCACGACGCACGGTCGTTACAGTGACGCAATCATACTGCGACTAGCGTCGGCTTGCTCCGATGTCTCAAAGGATCGCACGAGAGAGGAATACATGTGCTTCTTCGGGCAGTGCTTTGTGGAGTACTGTAGCCACTATGGGTATGATAGGATAATGCGAGTATCTGGGCGACACTACAGAGACTTCTTGCGAGGGATTGACAACTTGCATGAGACCATGCGATTCAGTTATCCAAAGATGGTGAACCCCTCTTTCTACGTGGATCAGGAGGATGCGCGGGGATGCGTCCTACATTATCGCTCCAAAAGAATAGGTTTGTTTGCAATTGTTTTATTGATTGGTATATTATGTTTCTCCAAGTAATTAGGGCGATAAAAAAACTAAAGGGCCTATAGTCCACTAAGCTGATTCTCATGCAATTCTCACAAAATCTAGTCCTCTGCGGCGCAAAATAGCATGAGAATCGGCTTAGTGGACTAGGCCCTTTCTTCTGATAGTAGGTATTCCAGTTATGACTATATAGATTGGGAGGATTTTTGTTATTTATTTCTTATTTGGAAGACGTTTTGAAGACACTGGGTGGGTATCTGTTTTCAGGTCATCAGGAGTAAGTGTAGACATATTTAAGAAAGATTCTGAAATAATATTATGATTCAGAGGTATGAGTAATGAAGAAGTAGATGAGATAGGATGAACGATGAATGACAGTGCGTATTTCACTAGTGATTTACATGGGGTTGTCTGACAATCAATCTGTTTTTTACTAAGATTAGGGGTAAAATTCAAAGTCATGACTTGATTTCTTTCTATTTTCATGATTGAAAGCATGTATAATAAATCTGTTAACTAACTCGTTGGTTTCAGTCGCTTAGAATATTGCACTCTTTGCTACGTAACTCGTGCAATATTCACTTTCCAACAACCAACTTGTTAGTTAACCTGTATTTAACTTAATATTAACAAATACATCTATTAACATTGTGGAAGCTGTTTGATAGTTAAATAGGTGCAACTAGTATTGCATGTCTGCGGATTCTAAATTGTAACACTTTATCACATATTTCATCCATTGATAAATGACTTATAATACCACATCAGTTCATCTGGTACCCTTCCATCCCTGAGAATGGTCAAATTACAACTACAATTGGATAGTGTTAGGACATGCAGAAGTGCGCCGACTACTGATTTGCTGCGAAACATAAGAGAAAGCTAACCTAAAATGAATTAATTCTGGAATGCATTGATGTGTTTAATTAATTAGACATGATTTTGTTATTGTGTTTATGACCAAAGTAACTTTTCAGCAGTTGCAAAAGACACAAAGCCTGCCTCAGAAAATATTTAAATGAAGATTTTGGTTTTGTTGAAATATTCATTCTTTTTCAAATTCAATTTTACTCAGGTAATCGAGCTCGTACATCATGCTAATATTGAAACAATTCAAGAAATGCTCCCCAGGCTCTGAAACCTGAGCCGGAGAGAACAAAGAAATGTAGAAAATTGATATTAAGCTTATAAATGGTGTAAAGATCATTTTTAGGGTTAATATTATTCGGTATACATACAAGTGATCTTCCCCTCATATCACAGTCATGTATGGTTAATACATTTATGGCAAAAGAGTGACTTCTACCCTATGATTAAATTCATCAATTTTTTCAGGCCAGGAAACCGATTCAGCGAAGTAGGCGTCTAATCACTGATATGGCATTCTTATCTGATCTGGGGGTTTGGGCCTAGACTGGACACATACACTCTATACACGTCTTGTAGGCAGCGGCTTTCCATAGGGTTAACCACAGCGGGCTTTGATGTTTACTGCCTACAGGACGCGTATAGAGTGTAGCCTGCTTCAGAAAATATTTAAATGAAGATTTTTGTTTTCAATGTTAAACTGTTGCTGCATGCAGGGTTCACGCACTACGTGATAGGGCAGCTGACACAGTTCGCCACCAAGTACTACAGTGTGCGGGTGGATATAGATGTGCTGCAGGAGCAGGTTCACGACAAGGGCTGCCACGTCATGTTCAGGCTCAACTTTGACAACCACGTGTACTGCCAGCGCAGACCCAGTCACGTGGCCTCATGCCTTAATCCATTCCCTCCCATAGAACAGTCCACATTCTTCAAGGTAAATATCATCCCAAGTGCTATTTCGTGATGTGTTCCAGGAAAATGAGTCACAAGTAGCTACATTGATATTTTTCAAAGGGATTTATTAACAAGATCTATTTGTTGGAATTCTCTCAATTCGGTGGCATCTAACACTTCAAATTTTCAAGATTGTGTATTAAATATATTCATGCATTTCGAAGCTCATCCTATCTGGTGTATATTTAGCTACTTTGCTAGTAAATTATCCACGCAGAGATATCGTAAATTTTATTCTTAAAAAATTGAATTACTTAATCTAAGGGACGTATGACTGTTTACCGTCACCGGAATCGAGTTGATCTCATCTTTTCAAATATGATGATATCTCAGAATTCACTTTTTGCCACTTGTGACTCATTTTGTCTGGAACACACCACATTTGGTAAAAAAAAAAAGAGTTTTATATCATACTAGTAAAGAACCCGTCCTCCGGACGGTTACCCTCTCTCCCCACACTTCCCCCTCTCCCTCTTTTCCCTCCCCTTCTTCTCTGTCTTTCATACCTGTTTTCCTCTCCTCTAACCCCGTCCCCCCCTCTCCCTCCCCTCTTCCTCATGCTCCCCCTCCCTGCTTTCTATCCTTCCCCTCTCTCCCTTCCCCTACATCCTCTCCCTCCCCTCTTTTCCCTCTCCCTCTTCTTTCCCTCCCCCTCCCCCTCTCTCTTGTGGTTACATTTGTCTGCCTGCCCGTTACAGTCACATGTTGAACAATTACCCCCGTTAATCGGATTTCCATAATAGCCATCCCAACAGTTCTGACATTGACTTCCTAAATACATAATGCAATGTGATATAGAAAAAGATATATTTCAGGAAAAAGAGATTTTGCATGAATATGTTTATCCTATAGTAACTGTTCTATAGATCAGTCACGCTCCAATACCTCCACCTTCTCCCTCCCCTCTTCTTCCTCTGCATGTAGTTAGCTCCCCCTGGAAATGATGTAGTAGGTTGTGGGAAATGACGTAGTATCCCAAAGGAGCTTTCCCGGGCTGTAAATAGAGTGTGGAGGTCCCAATTTAAAAAAGGCTTCAAAATCATATTTTCACCCCAGACACCTTCACAAACCACATATGTCCTCCAGACAGGGTAGACGGACCTGTACAGACATAAAAAACAGATGGGGACATCCCAGATTCCCTGAACATGCATGTTAAAAACCCTTTTAGAGCTTTATATATTAGATTACGCAATATTACACAATCATTGCATAACAATGATTAACCACGTTATTAATAATAATCCACATTATCATTAACTCTAGTTATTGCTTATAAATTAATTAATCTCAGTACTATGCGATACTAGTGAGAGGATCGGGTAACAACTAACAACAGAGTTCATATAACAATGTTCTAGCCAATCGCCAACAAACACAACCATTCTACAACTCATGTTTATCATTTGAATAATAAAATAAGTCAGTCCGATCCCAATAGTTCTCCAGTATCCAAAATGTATATTAAGTTAGAAACATAGGTGCATTTTCGGGTTATGATAGCTGACAACTAGGTACTGAAAAATGTCTATGTTAAAGCCTTTTGAACCAAAGAAATTTCATATAGTCACTCACCCGAAAGCACTAATTACATAAATACATATATAAACTAATAGTCAGAGAAATGTACACTTAACGCCAATTATTGTAATTAACAGATTGTATAAATGACAGTGAGCCACACTGAGTCAGCGACGAGGGTGGAGCTGCTCACCGCTCCAAAAAGACGAACCACTGTAGAGGGCCTAGTCCACCAAGCCGATGTTCATGCTCTTTTGCACTAAATTCTGTGAGAACCGCATAAGAATCGGCTTAGTGGACTGGGCCCTTACATCACAAGAGGGCTTGAAAACCTCCCACATATCGGAGAAGTGCACCCTTAGAGCATGCAGTCGTTGGACTGAATAAATGTTTTCAATCAATCAATCAATCAATCAATCAACCCATCAATGAATTAAGAAAACGTCCGTTACCATTAACATGATTCTGAAAACTAAATCAACCAAACATCCCTCTCACTTCTTTGATCGGCAGACGCGCTGAAGAATAGAATTGGACATCAAAATTGTATACATTTGCTCCGAGGCCTATGCTGATAACATCTCTTAATATAATAGTTAATAGTTTAATAATAGTTTTTCATCGATGTTAACTGACAATGCAGTTTAAAAGAAGTTTTTATTCATATAAAACCCTTCTCTGACGACAATGTTTCCATTCGCCCAAGACTAACCTTTTCAATGCAACATAATTTAACACTTAAACAGATCGTGTCTGGATATTGTGTATGGAATGGGACAAATATGTATACCTCTGAAATGTGCCGACAAAATCTAAATATCTTTCTGCCAGAAAATGAACAATTCGTCTTCACCAATCCTATCAAATAACGCAAATTTAAGACAATACTGACTTTCAAAATACAGTTCAATAACAGATTGCTAAAATCAATGCAATGCCCAATATACTCGAATTTCCCTAGCATTGACCAAATTTCAGTCTAATTTAGCAGAATTTATTAAATGTGTAGAGCTACCAATTGTACATTTTCTGCAGATCTGATCCATATAAGACCAAATCATAGAGACGGTGCTGCATACATTGTCATAAAACGTCCCAGTTACCTATGGGTTAACAGCATCTGGGCTGAAATAAACCATTTGGGCTGATTATTCAGCTTTGGGTATGACGTCAAGGACAGCTACTTGATGGTGCGGAGGATGCATTATAGTAGTCAGACACTCAATACACAACGGTCTGTGGTAGGGGTTAATGGTAGGTGTAGGTCAGCTAATGATCACATATTTGTGCCCTGGGCTCAGGTAAAATGTCGTCTGCCTTTATATCCGGGCATTTCCGCCAGGCACAGCGTGAATTACTACTGGAGAGCAGCAATTGTTGTAGTGCAGATACCAAGTAATTTAGACTATTCCATGCTAGGCCCGTGCTGTATGAGATAACAGATCGCATAAACAGAATGCGATAACATACACTATGTTCAGGCCGCCCTGATGTTCCGCTTAACCTGAACTCGGTTTACCTGATTTTTCGGTTAACCTGAACCTTTTGCATTTTCCCTGCAGACTTCCAACTTAATGTATCTGTTCTCTTTAGCTGAATTTTCGGTTAACCTGAACTTTTCTCCTCGAGTTCAGGTTAAGCGGAACATAGTGTAATCGTTATGCTACAAAGTACCGTGAGAAGTTATGTATAATTCGTCGTCTGATAGTCAGAAATTGTACAACTTTTTTTTTAAGTTACTGTGAAGTCTATTGAGACACAAGGATAACATATTGTGTATTAATCATTTTCCAGGTATTTCCTTTTGCTCTTGTGTTTGACAAGAGTCTGAAGATCTCACACATGGGTCCCTCACTCAAACTCCTGTTCAAACGCCCCCTAGTGGGACTACAGGTACAGAACCACTTCCTACTGAGGCGCCCTCTCATGGACTTTACCTACGAAAATGTAAGTATCAAGTTTCTTAATAGAAACTAGGATGAAGGAAATATTATCTATTTTGTCCAAGATTAATTGGTGCGGCCACTGTCGACACAATGGTGTCGATGCTTTGACGATGTAATTTGTGATGATGAGAAGAGGGTTATTGTTGGTGGTGTCGTCTTTGCATCAACAACCAAAATAAGATCGGCAACTATAGAACTAATTTTCTTGCTTTTTTTTCATTTGAGGCCATACAGTTAAATTATGAGAAATATAAGAGAAGAACGCATTATACCCTACCCGGGTTTTTTTATATGCAATCCCATCACCAACGCATCGCTACCATCATTACCTCCATTGACAATGCACCGATGCAAAATTACATCGGCACAAAATATCAAACAAGTTTTATCTATACATCGTCAGCAATGCCAATGTAATTTAACTGTCGCCCACTAATCACCAATCATCGCTTGCTGTGCTGAAGGCATAGTGATGACAAGTTGATGTAAAGATGATGCATTGAATTTTACAAAATTCTTATTTACTTTTAACGGTTCAGCCACTGTTGACAAAATCAATGAGATTGCATATGTAAAGGCAAAAGCTAGTTCTATAGTTGCCCATCTTATTCTGGATGTTGATGCAAATATCATACAGCTACAGATAACCCTCTTTATTGATGTGCATCGCTAGCAATTATATTGTCTTTGCATCGACTTGGGTTTGTCAACAGTGGCCGGACCACTTAGCGCATTGCCAACTCATCGCCAACAATTTTGTCAACATTGGCCGAATCGCTTTAACCAAGCATGCAGCTTTAAATAAAGGGGTGGAATCTAGCCGACATTTGGGCATATGTAGACCCAAACGTGTAGATAACAGATTCATTGTTTGGTCTGTAGCACAGAAGTCATGGACATGTTGCTGCGGTATAAATATGGTTATGTTTATGTAGACTTTTATGAAGTCCTACCAAATTGCCAGTCACAAATCCCTGCGATCTTCAGAAGGAGCCATATTGTAGCAAGTCCTGCAAATGAGTTTTATACAAATTACAGTAAAATAAACTCTATATAATGAACACTAAAGGTATTGGGCCCAACTGTTGATAAAGACAAGGTATCTGGATTGAAGAGGTGTCACTATAAAGGCAATGACAGTGTGTCCTTAATAGCGAGGTGTTCGGATTATAGAGGTGTCCATAAGTAGAGGTTTTACTCTATACAACACTAATTAACTGACAGGAATGGTACGCACATACTATGCCCTGCTATGCCATCCGTCTAGAAAGCTGGACTCGTTGTTACAACACATATATAGCTCGCTCATCCAGCAAATGAACTAACAGACCACAATGTGCACATTTAATTCGAAACAATTAACACTCTGTCCTGGACCAGGCCTCATTTGTTACCCTTCCTGCCACAACACAACTGGTACACGGGTCAGTTCGTCAAGAAATGTTAAATCGGCAGCTCTACATATTTACTACATTTAGCTAAATTAGGCTAGAAAGAAGATAAATACTAGGTACATCACAGTATATTAGGTATTTCGTTGATTCCATAGATCTGTTTGGTTATGTCAACTAATCTTTGAACTTCATTTCTGTTTTGAATTTGGGTTATTTGACAGGATTAGTGAAGACAAATTGTACATTTTCCGATGACTTCACCCACATATATGTGACGGTTTCTAACCTCATGTTTTACAACAGTAAACGGTGCGTTGAATCAAGAAACACATGACATAAACAGTGGTTAATGATGGCAGGTTATTACCGGTTAAAATGGACCGTCCTCTACATGAATGCCTTTCAGGGTAGCTGGATGATGTTTTATTCGCTGCATGTCAAGAATGTTATTAATTTAGTATAATACATTAGAATTGTCTTTGTGTACGCTATAGAGCGTAATATGTTTGGATAATGGTTCCTGCTCACCCACTAGGAATATAATTATCTTTGGTTCCGTCGGGGTTGTGTAAGGACGCAGGAGCAGGACAAAAACATTAAAATAATTATCTCATACCAATAGCTTAGTGTTATATAGTGAGGCAAATGCTATTGATATTAAATAACCATGCATCGTATTAATAAATTAAACAAATACACTATATGGTCCACTGAATTAGAAGGGGAATCAGATGATGTCCGGGTTAACTGAAAGTTCCGCTAAAGAAAAAACTAGAGTAGGGAATCTGAAGGGACATTGCGAAATACTTAGTTTAAACGATAATCCAGGTAAACCGAGTTCAGGTTAAATGGGACAAAATGTAAACGTGGTGTGTTGTCGGAAAATGAGTCACACATCGCAAACTATGAAATTTTTCAAATGTTTTTCAACAAGAACACTTGCTCAGACTGTTTTATTTTTTTAGCCTGGACTGGAGAGGCTTTGCCCCAGTTTGTATTGAGGGGCTCTCTCAACTCTGAGCCTAGGATGTGTTACCATGCACCCATGTAGTCTTGGTAAACCCCTAATATCAGCGTTGACGGCATCCAGCCTAGAAGGACACATTAGTGATAATGTGCTTTCCCCAATAACAAGGGCGATAAATAAGGATTAATGACCAACATTTGTGACCCGCTTGTGCACTGGTGATGCATAGTTTTGCCCCATAAGTGCACCAGGTGGAGATTATATTTATAATTTGAGTCGCTCCCTGAGGTGCGCATAGCCCCTACATGCTTGAAGGGAGATCATTTTAAACCTAAACGTTAACGTCAATTACATACTATTTTTTTTTAAAAAAACCCGAATAACCCAAATAACTTATATTTGTAATATATGAATATATTATGATATTGAATTGTGTTCACTACCTATTGTGAACCAAATCAGGTTGCCTGATGAGCTTATTCTAGCGAAACCATGATGTGCCAAACATTGTTTATGTAAACAATGGAGGGAGTGGCCATCCCCTTAGTTACAGTGAGAAATACACACTAATATATTTGTCACTAGCTGTGGACAGGATTGGGAGTATCACTCTACATTCACTCATGTTAAATAATTATATTTGAATGTATTTCTGGGTCTTTTCCATGAAAACTAGTGCTCCCTGGAGTCCTGTCACCATGATTGACATAGTTCACCCAAGATTTTATCGACGCTCTAAAGTTATCTTGTATTAGCCATAAATACAATAAAATTAGCAATACTAGTGTTTTAAGGTGAAAAGAGAAAGAAAAAGGTAAAATACAAATAAAGAAGCATCAGCAAATATTAAAAACCAATTACTCGCGCCGTGCTCTTACATGTATACTGCTGGTTAATAACAATTAATGTTGCTAATTTCTCCGCCAGGTGTTGTGCCACCAGTCCGTGATGTTTGAGCTGGAGACCCGTGGCAGCCTCGCACCGGTGGCGCCGCGCTACTCAGTGAGCGGCGAGAAGGTGTACCGTGACGACCCAGCGTCCATGTCACGTGTCTATGATGACGACAACAACGTCGTCTTGCTAAAGGGCCAGATGCGTCTTATACCGGACCTGCGGGGCATAGCCTTCCTCTGTACGCCATTGTGAGTATCATAGGGACCTGTTAACTCATTTCCTATACATAGTATTCACATGACGTCACCCCAGTCAGCGGCTATCCTCACTGGCAGCCATAATGTGTGGCAGCATAGATAGCGGGAGACACTAGATCGACAGGATTTTCCGTTTTGAATGTTTGCTAATGGCAATTATACTCATTATTCCATCATGACACACTACAAAATGACCATATAACCTATCAGCATACTGTATATAACATTCTCTATAACTTTCGGAGGTGAAAACTGCATTTTTTAGGCTTGGAGCACTCATGTCCAGCTAAAGTTGACCCACAGTATGGCAAGCCGCGGCTAGCGCTGTGACGTCAGTGAATACTATGTATACTGCCATCGATTTATTGGTCTTTCAATTTCAAGGTTAAAGTCAAGCTTTGAGACCAGTTAATCGATTTGGAATCGTCCTGACCTAGTTGATTTAATTGGATTGGATTGGATATAGATTTAGTATAGGCTCGCTCCTGTTCTCCCAAGTCGATGGCCAATACCTTTAAATTGGTGTTTATTGTGTATGTTGGATGTTGCTTTGGACAATGTCTATTTGTGTATGTCAGATTTAGAGACACAAACCCCGGTTATGGTTTTTACTGACTCATTATTATTGTAACTTCCAACCGTCTAGTTATCGTCTATCTATTATTAAACATTTTGTCTTCGTATAATTAAATCAGCTTGAACTGAAAATAATGTTTCAATGCTGAATAAAAACAAATAAAAAAAACAGTTTTAATCTAATATATAGAGAGTACAGATTCTTGTGGCAGGAGGCCCTATATTAGTTAGTTTTATTTGTACTAACCTTTCGGTCAGACATTTCTGCGAAATGGTGCAAAACAATGTATCATGCCTTTGCTGACAAAAGATTTATAAACTAAACTAAAGGTCAAGACAGCTTATAATGGGTAAGATTATCTGGGCGTGTACAAATGCCTAACGTATTCAGGACGTTACATATACACTGACCTGCTCTAAAAACTGAACCCCTGAACCCCAAGCTACTATAATTGGTATTGCTATAGAAAGCTGAGACTACATAATTGTCAGTGATATCTGTACAATAGTTAAGTTCAGAAGTTTCAAAAACTTCTGAATTTCCCACTGCTATACAGTGCATCAGCTTCCTCGTTGGTTTCTCCCTTCCTTGACGAACATATGAGGTGGGTCGATCAGTGATAGGGCTCCGCCCACTTCTCTCCTCCTGAGCACTATCTTTGTATACTCATGTGAGTACCAATAAAAGTCAGTCTTGATTTCGCAATCCTTGTAGCTCCTTCTCTTTTCCTTCTTCTCCTCGGGAGTCTATCAACTCCATTTACCATAGATCTAGTATTATACTCCTAACGATCCTATAATACCACCACCCATTGTGCATTCGCATAACATACAAACTGAAGCCTAGTTCCACCAATTGGTCCTGAGGTTGGTGAGTGTGCACCTCAAATAACTATAATGATATGGGGGTAGCTTATCCTGTTACGTGCGCTTACACCATTTGTCTTCCCGATCGTTCAGTTGATTTACAAAGTTGTAAAATCCTGTAAAAAGATACATCGTACTTGGTACCTTTGTCCATATCTTCTATAGAGTCATTAATTTTCCCAGAAAAACTTTCAATTGTTCAGTTGGCAGTCTACTATACGTATATATCACTGGTATACTCGTGGCATACTCATGGAACGTATACCACACTTTTATACAAATGAATATATGATAAAAAGGTATGGAACACATCGTCAGAAAATGTACAATCAACAGCTGTACTCACTGTGTAAATTACGCTAAATATGCAGAAAAATGATAAATTCTAGGTATATCGAGTCACATTGGTTATCTATTTGGGTTATTATGTTATCCCATTTTACCCTGCAATTGAGAGTATTGGATGAGAAGACTTGTACATTTTCTGACAATCTTACATATATCCGCTGAAATTCATTTATTGTACACGTTATCAACCTTTTCTCTGCAGACTAGGTAACATCGATGATTTAGAGACACTCCGTTTGAAGTTGAACGATCTGAGCATGTATGACTCCAGTCGTGACATGGTACTGCGG
This sequence comes from Sthenelais limicola, assembly GCA_942159475.1. NCBI lineage: Eukaryota > Metazoa > Annelida > Polychaeta > Phyllodocida > Sigalionidae > Sthenelais > Sthenelais limicola. Next base: position 24,526,983 of record OW804101.1, read on the forward strand.
GGCTGGCAACATGCGTCCGCCATAGAATACACACTAGAACAGGTTGGTATGGGCCGCTTGGAGGCAAACAGGCGGGAAATAGTCGCTTTAAAATGATATTTGCGATCCATACTTTCTCAAATATTATAGCAAGAACAGCATAGTATCGCGTATGAGGGGGGCTATATTCTCCGAGTATGGCTGAAAACAACGAGGCCGTAGGCCGAGTTGTTTTTCGGCCATACGAGGAGAATATAGGCCTCCGAAGACGCGATACTGTGCTATTCTTGCTTTTATTCCATGATTCTTAACTTAAAACAACTTTATTTGCTTTAATTTCATCAAACTGTGTTGTCTGCATTGTTTCGAACGGTCGTGACGTCACTGTACAATACAGGGAATTTATATTGTCCACCTTGTGAGCGGCAAGTATATCGATTATATTGTACGCTCACGGCCAAATCATGGAATAAAGACCCTAATTACAAAGTACAAATGCAGCCAATCTAAAACTGTCCTAGCAAAGTTGCAAGGGAAGAGTAACAAAGGGCTAAACAATTGTCACTTGAATAAAGGATGAGACCCACTAAGCTGAGTGACTGACAAATTTCGAATCTGATCGAAAATCGGTCGAAATCGGCTCAGTGTGTCCCTCGACCGATCAAACTCGAGCACTTATATTAATTAATTAGATCAAATATTTTGGCCAACAAACGATTATTTTGATTCCAAATTGGTGTACTGTGTCTCATCCATAAGAGGGAAAGATATAACAAATAAACGTCACCTTTACAATTAAAAACATTGTTTACTCCAGCGTTACTTGGATCAAAATCTTTTTAATTATTATTCATCACATCTTTGAAAATCAAAGTCTGGGCTTGACAGAGTTGAGAGTGGCCCTTCAAACTGAGGGAAAGGCTCTATTCAAACCGCAAAATGCCATTAGAATCTCATTAGGACGCCTATGTATATATTCCAGGCCCAGGAGATCCAATAGCGCAGTAGGCGTCCAATCACTGACATACCATTCTTATCTCATCTGAGAGGCTGTGAGCTTAGATTGGACATAAGTATATAGATTTAGGTCAAAGTTTTTTTTACCAATGAGAGACAAATAATAATTGAAATATTTATGATTGCAGCAAGTGAAAAAGTCCAAACAGATAGGAGAGAACATGGCGCAGCAGGACGCATGGAAGAGGCGCTCTGAGCAGTTGCTCTACGCCATGATACCTCGCTCTATAGCCGAGCGACTCCGCAATGGGGAGGATCCTATCAACACTTGCCAGGTAAGCAGTATTTATCATATGTGATGTTGAAGAATATTGCTATGATCTTCGATATTAAATTAAATGCGGCAGCGGGGCTAGAAATTATTCAACGCAACAAAGTGGCTAAGTTTCAGTTCAGAGCGAGAGAAGAGATCCACTTAATCATGGTTATTGATACATGAGGCAAGCGTAATCAATAGTTCCGATTGGATCATCCTGGCTCGACCGATCCCTTCCGCTTCCCAGAGATAACAAGTTATCCATCAGTCAGACAGACGTTACCCTGTGGAAAACTGACCGATAAGTGGTGGTGTCGACTAATTAAATGAGTGACCTTGACCTTCTGGCCGCTAGGTTCGGTTATTGAGCTTCTTAAATAAAAATGAAAAGTTGTCTTGACAACTTTACAATGTAACATGTGTCACAGAAGAGTTTAAAGTCACGAAAAATAGATTTTGAGATATCATCATATTTGAAAAGATGAGATCTAGCGGATTCTAATGATTGCGGATTTCTCGAAAATGTACATCGATGCACCAGCTCTACACATACAGTTAATTCTTCTAACTTAGGTTGAAAAATGATAAATACAAGGTAAGGTATATCTGAGTAGATATGATATGCCTTTGATTCAAATAATCCGTCTGTTTATGATAAACTGCATTTTGGACCTCATTTCCGTCTTGAATTTGGGATATTTGAGAGGATTGTTACATTTTCTGACAATCTGTGATAGTGGATGTATAATCTATAATAAAGTCCATATAAGCAATGTAAACTCAGTACGGGCATGGAAGAGGTCGGGGATAAAGGTGGATTGCTATGTGCAAGAATACAAATAAACAATTATTTTCCAGATGTTTGACTCTGTGACCATCATCTTCAGTTACCTGGTGGGCTTTACGGAGGTCTGTGCGCACCTACCGGCCTTACAGTGCATAGAACTTATCAACGGCATCTTCTCCATGTTTGATAACGTCGTGGATGAATTCGCCATATTTAAGGTAATTAAAACTCTATTATAAAGTATTGGCTGCTCTAAGGGGTGGCAGGGATTAACCATCTATCTCTAAACCCATGCATGCCACACTCACCTCACTCCTTGTGTAACTAACTTAGTCTTTATTCTTCTTTCCTAATCAATGTGGAGTTTGTGCATCAAATGTGATCATGCACTCAGTCAGTGGATATTTTGATCTCTGGATAACCGCCAGCACGGATTTGTGTCTCTTTAGAGTGAAACGTCCTATACTATGTCATACGTATACATCGTATGCCCTGTGCGCACATGAACCAATCTACTGTTTGTGTACAATAATTCATTTCTAGTCTCATCTAAGTTCCTTTTTCGAATATACCAATATATACCTAGCATAAAATCAAATATGGTTTTATCACATAGTATATTTAAGCTATTTGATTGAACGATGGCCTTGTAAGGCGAAAAAACCGCTAGAAGTTGCTTATTTATTATCATTCAACCAGAAGTGTGACGTAAATTAGACCATCGGCCAGTTGCATTAGAAATCCTCACTTATCACAATTCCCTGCTGGGATAGGAAATTTCTACCATTTGCATTACAATTAGCATTGTCCCTTCCTAAAAGTTCTTCGCCAGGCACTTACAAGGAAAGATAGCTGAGGGAATAAAGTGTTAAATAAGGATTTGTTAAGTTATGCGACCCCAAAACTATGTCCTAAATTAGTGTCTGCAAACATTTGCTTCTGGTGCCCAATTATTCCATATTTAATCTGCACCATCATAAAGTTATCTCTGGTAAAAGGGGATGATATCTGTCATGATGTTGTTACTATTAAATCATTGTAATCGCGCTTTATTATAATTTAATATCTTATAAAATGCCTCAGGTTGGTAGGAGATCAACACTCTGTGTGAAAAAAAATCATATCCCGAATACAATACTTTTAAAATCCAATCAAAGCATTATCTTCGTGTTTACTCACCCCTGACTGCAGAGGTGCAAATAATGAGCATGTTGGTTTCTGGTTTTGCCACAAGGTAGAGACACTGGGCGATGCGGTGTATATGGCGGCAGGGGGCGTGCCTGATGTGACAGCTGACCACGCGGTGCGTGTGGCCGGGGTGGCCCTCACCCTACGCAGCAAGATACAGGAACAAGCGCTCCACCCAGGCAGCGCTGAATCATTCAACATTAGGATAGGTTAGTTTTACATGCCAGTGACGTCCCCACAAGTCCCTTTATTGAACACATGAGGTAACATGAGCAGTAAATCATGTAGAGTCAATAAAGTAAATGTGTCAACTCTAAGTTTGAACTTAAACTGAGTTTGAATTTGTTTTCGTTTTTTAAAAAATATATATTTCATGCTACTCTACTGATATCTTGAACCCTTGGAAATTGTTATTCTTTGTTGAATTGAAATGTCCTTTTCTTTTCTTGTTCCCCCATCGTAAATGCTCAAACTTATAGTACGATATTAAATCACGTTTCCTTATTTGAAATATGTTGTTCTGCTTCCATTATCTGAACGAAAATAGATTATGAATTGATATTCTTATTCGTGGGATGGAAAAGCTAGCACAACGAAAACAAAATAGACAATTTGTATGACGATTGCCAAAAACTAGTCCAATTTAAATCTAAAAAAAACCGCCAGACTTATGTGAATAAACAATCCCATTTTGTGACTCATTTCCTTGTGACACATCTCATATATATGTGATCCACTGCAGCAATATGAATCGTCGACAATGCTAGTGGTAGCTGTGTCTAGATCATATGTTGACTTTAATCCTCATGGCCCTTCTACTGTGTAGGTATGCACACGGGTGGTGTGGTGGCTGGAGTGGTGGGCAAGAGGACGCCGCAGTACTGTCTGTTTGGTGACACGGTCAACACTGCCTCCAGGATGCAGACCTATAGTCAGGTAAGCTTGGGTCTAAACAAGTTCAAATAGTCGCCATTAAAGCTGCATTCTCACCTAACCTCCATGACAAAATTAAACATACTTTACATTTTGTTTCATTTTTGTTTGCGAAGTCATTAAACCCCAATATTGGTGGATTTTATATTGGTTTTTACTGCAGGACTTCACGGTAGTCCACATTTACATTTTGGTGGCCCACCGTAATTCTTTCCTGCAGTGGTTATAATTCTTATGATTCATCGCTTTCTCTCTCTCGCCCGATTCGACCTCAAATATAAATAATCTATAATAATAGCAGCACAATATTGACAACTTCAATCCTATAAGTCAAACACACTTATTTCAGTAGCAGTCTTTATAGCAGAGAATGCAGCTTTTAATCGCGGTATCCCAATGTTCATTGTTTACATGGAGAGCCTCAGTCCAAACAATTGCTACAAGTTATTAGTTAGCTGTTTGAGGAAATTTCTTTAGATGGAAATAAACTACGGTTCACTTGGTGTGGATCAGATTGAATTCATTCATCATCGATTGATTCATTAGTACTTGTGTTTTCGACAATTTCAATAAATCTATGCTTATGCAGTTCCTCTAGTTACATCCCTATCAACAACTATATTAAATGTATCAAGCAATACACATAATGGCATTCCTAACTTAGAGTTATACCATTATAAAATATATGACGAATATAATCATTGTAGACTGCAATCATTGTAACTCATAATTGTGGATTATACGACACTGCATGCTGTCATTGGTAAATAGTAGCAATTGGTTTCCAAGGTACCTGTAGATATTGACAATCTGCCCAAAGTGCCCAACCCTGGGAAGACTCCATGTTCCAGCTGAGGTTCTGAGCTTCGATTTGATAGATTCTTTTTAAATTAATTCTATTCAGATTAATAGTATAGCTTTGGCCAAGATTAATGCGGCTCGGGTGAGACACCGGTCCTCAGCTGCACCCTGAATTGTTAGTTATATCTAGGATAATTTCTTTGTGTGTGACAAAACTTAAGATTTTCCTTATGGGCCATGGTGTTATTATTTCTTGTTTCATGTGAGGTACATTCTAAAATAAGGCGTGTTTGTGCGTTCTCTGCTGCTCCACTATTTGCAGACTGACAATGTTGTTATGTTCCAGCCAGGTGCCATCCACATCAGTGAACCCTGTAAGCAGCAGATAGACGGCCATGGCTTCATCACTCACCTCCGCGGCACCATGGATATCAAGGTAAACCTCGTTTTTTTCTTTTTTAAAAAAGATTTTATTTATCCTGGGTAAACAGGTCCCTTATCAGGGTTTTTCACCTGTCCCAGCCAGTTACATTGTATTGTCATAGTCAGTGTGAGAATAGCTAGATGTGTACCTCGCACTCGGATCTGCTGCATGATTAAACATGATTAAATCAAAGTATGACTTAAAAACCGATTTAAACAACCACAAAGCTCCTTCCATCTAAAGCGATTAGGTTTAAAATAATTGGCCGTTACTACTATACGGGGGCCTATATGTGCGAACCACTTGAATGGGTTGTATGTACGCTAGCACTTCTAGAACCGATTGGTTGAAGGAAGGTGGAAATTGTAGGTAGTGACAAACTTCAACGACAATATTGCAGCAACAAGCCAGGCAGCGCTCATGCGCTGAGGCTGGCTTGGTGCAATTGTATAATTATTCACTATGTAAATATGAATCTTTGCTTTTCCGATTGTGGACCCAAGGGCCCAAGGCCCTTGTTATAGTCAGAAACTGGCATTCCTACATGGCTTTAGTGTCTCCCAACAATCAGTTGCGCGGCACACACCCAAACCAATAGGACGTGTGACTGTAGCTGAAACGTAAACCAACAAAAGTCCATTGAACCATAAGGAGGAATAACCAGCTCAACAACAACAACCGAAAATAGTTTACATTTTTATTCATTTCATCACCTCATACCTGCCCATGTATAGCATAATATTTCATTGTAAAAATCCAAACCATTACATTAGAAACCCTTACATAGTAAGGGATTTGGGTACATTGTTTACTAAATAGTGATAGTAAATAATTGGAGTATGATATTATACTGATTGTCTCCACCGTCCATCCAGTACTTCCCAAAGGATGTATCTTTACTGTCACTCAATACATGTCTATGCTGGATCTATAGTGATCCACACGTATTGAGTTATTGCTCTCCCAGCATAACTTGTCATTTACACTCTGCGTCTTAAATAGTACTCCATACATAGCTATGCGCACTCAAAAAGTCCCGATTGATTCACCCATGTCTTCTCATTAATATTCTGATATACCTAATCAACCGGTCAATCCCTATACAGCATGAAATTGAACTTTCTGACTGATCATAGTAGAAATGTTTATAATTAAGATTAGATATTAATCTTAGGTGGTGCACCTAATGTCTGGTGCAATAGTGCCCATACAGACATCCATTTGACAACAGTTCTATAGTGGTGCATCTAGTAATGATTGTATCCAGCATAAGATGCACTACATTTTACTTCATTTATGTTCATAAACTCTCTATTGCAACTAAAGCTATGTCTCCACTGAGCCGACTATCTTGATGGGTGCATGGTAGTCAGAGCAGAGACAGGCCAGTAGATATGCATGATGCGTGGAAGCAACTGACTATAGCAGGCGTCAGTCGCATGTCATCCATTACAACCAAATGAATCCAAGCCGTTTCCCCATCCATTAGCTAGATTTGATGGGAGAATATAAAGGCCTAATTATGAGCGGGAGGTTTGATCATCATAACCACGCCCTTCAGTGATTGACTATCATCCTTGTGCCAGTGGTACCAGAGGACTCCATCTCTGAGACTGCTTGACCCCACAGAGTTGAAGAGGTCATGGTACTGGCTGTTCAGCGTAGCATAGCCACAGTCCCGGAACCACCAGCCCGCTCGGTCCCGCCGCGCACATGCTCCAAGCCAGGCATCGTTGTCACGGTCTGGGGTACTGAAGTCCATGTTGTTATGGTAACTCAGTGAATCACCGGCGTTGCCATGATAGTTTCCGATTTTGAGCTTGTATTTGTGGCCTTCATCCATTACCCTGGAAATGTAGTTCAATCATTGGCCATTAATGACATTGTTAACAAGTAAGTTGGAGACAAATCAACTGGGAAAATCCTTCTTATGAATTTGTGTTGGCTTGTTTATTTGACTGTTGACACTCCTGAGGCATTTCTCCTTGTCTTATATGAATGGCTTCTTTAGAGGATTAATGATAAATGCGATAATCCTTGTGTAACACAGAATAATGATGATAATAATATACCCACGCTCTACTGCATTTGAAAATGAAAGATTTAAAATGTTACTCATTAAAAAAGTGATCTAGTGAATAAATAGATGAAGTTTTTTTTAGAAAAATAGATGAAGGATCTATGGGAACACTTACTTGAAGTAGTCATATGAAGCATACACTTCTGCATCCTCCCAATCCTTTACACGTATTTGTAAGGTGTAATTCTTGACACTAGTCAGCTCGTGAATAATCTCATTGCCCAACCAGAACTCTGAGTTAGGGTTCCCAAACCCATCCCTGAAAACAACAAACTACAGTTAAAGAAGATATAAGCCACCGTCATATGCACTGCTGTAGGCGGGAGTTCCAGGAAAAATGCATGAAAAATCCCAACCCTCCCAACCCTCCAAACCCTCCAAATGGATTTGTGGATTTGTCGTATGTGTGACAATACACATGGAATCAAGGCCACGTTTCATGCAGTGCTACTTTAGATGATGCTTAACCAATTGAAACAGACATATTAATAAGCTATCGTTTTATGAGACATTTTAGGTACCACCAAAGTTTATATTATGGAAGTATGTGGGGAAAATGAATATTTTCTCGGTTTGTCCAAGATTTCACACAGATGAATCACATTTTTGCGTTGAAAATAAACATAGCTATCATACAGGTTTGCCCTCATGCATAAAAGATCAGGGTATCAACATTAGTGGCTTTAGGTTGAGAGAATTCCAGATATATAAAGATAAAGGAAGTTTATATAATTTACAGTGGCTTCTTCATGTAGATGGAGTTGTGATGCATTTATTTGAAACAGACCTCCACTCCCAACCCTCCAAATGGATTTGTGGATTTGTCGTATGTGTGACAATACACATAGAATCAAGGCCACGTTTCATGCAGTGCTACTTTAGATTATGTTTAACCAATTGAAACAGACATATCAATAAGCTATCGTTTTATGAGTCTTAATTGATGTTTTTAGGTATGACAATACACAAGGAATCAAGGACCTATTTCATGCAGTATTAAAGTAAAATAGAGCTTACCTACACTCCACCCCAATTTAAATTGAGGAGGCTAGCGTTTTATGTGGCATAATTGACTTGTGTATATATGTGACAATACACGAGGAGTCAAGGTCCAATTTCATGCAGTAAATTTCTACAGCTAACTGGCCATAACTATATCTCATGGCAAACCTTCCAGAGTCCCCTAATACACAAATATAAGATGTGATACGTAGTAAAGGATTATAGACCGTCATTGAGGGGATGCTGGTGCACTGTTAAGTACATAATCCCGAGGCGAAGCGAAGGGATTCTACACAATCAGCAGTCCCGAAATAGAGGTTGATAATCATTTTAATCATTGCCGTAGCTGGTTGTAGCTTTCAAGACTTTCAAGGCAGTGATTACAAGTATATAACTGACTATATTAACACATGACCTTACTTGTAAGTTGCCCAGTTCCTATTGAAGGGCACCGACCCGTCCCTGCGCCTCTGTATAACCGTCCAGCCTCCGCCATCCATGTCCATGTCACAGTATGTGAGCACCACGCGCTCTGACGAGAGCCTGATTGGGTACACTCCACTCCACGTCTCACCAGCTAACTGCCACTCATAGCAATCTGCCATAGGGCAAAATAAAAGACCAACAATTGTTCTCTGTATTAAATTTCATACCGAATCTCGTGCCACGTCATTACCTCAATCCTATATGGGTCAGAGCATCCACAATGTACAATCCGCCTTCACATATTCTCTAATTGTCCAAATTTAAGAGAAAAATGATGTTCAAAATAAGGTTCAACATAATCAAAACATATTTTCTGAATCTACGCAATACCAAATACCAAATATACACGAATGTATTTGGTATTTACCATTGTTCAGCTTAATTTGGTAGAAATTACAAAATGTGTAGATCGGGCGATTGTACATTGTTAGTCGATTAGTGACACACATACGCTTTTGGAGACTCTCACACTAGGGCCACCCATATAACATTCCTTCTAATTAATATCTTAATAGAAAATTCGGATTGTTTTTCCTGGTAGGCTTTAGATGATTATGACGATTCATAACCAAATACAAAGATTTATATTTCAACATGTTTCTTCACTAGGGACAAATAGTGAATGGATGTCGGTACTTGAATATTTATTGGACTTCTTATTGGTCGTCTCGTCTAATCTCGTCCAATAATTATTCAATTACTAGCACCGAGTTCCATTCTCTCTATTTATTGTTTCAGTAGAAGTAGATAACGAAGGGACTGACCATGAGGAATAGGCCTCATGTCCACATTAGCCATGAAGGGGTTGGCTGCACAGATGGCGTTCTCACAGTCCTCCTCGTCCCCACTGTCCTCATCCACCTGCGTCGATATAAAACTGTGCGTCTTCTTCATGTGCGCGCGCGCCTCCTTCAACTTGCGCGACCACTTGTCCTCCCACGCCTCTGTGTTCTCTGACAGGTCATACAGCAGGTTGTCTACCTTGGCATCAAGGGCCATCAGATAACTGTGAGAAATAGTGGTGAAAGGTGTTGAGATAGATGTATTTATATTTTTTTTTTAAATATTTGTTATTGGCCTTGTACATTTAAATTTTCTTTACAAAATACGCTTAATCACAATGGTGGTTATTTTCATGCGTTGCAGTCGGGTTTTACAACTTAATCAATGTCTACAAAATTTAATATGATACGAAGAATATAATCTAAACAAATGCAATTTACTACTCTCCCTGCAACGATCTCAATCTATACATTCTTTACATAATTATATGTTCTTATATGTATATTAATGCTCAAGAGTATTGTAAATGTTAACAGCCTGTATCATCATTACCAATGTAATATAGTTTGATTACATACAAAGGTAGCAGGGCACAACTAATGACACTTTTGTTTATAGTGAGAGTGTACCTGTCTATGATTATCCTGAATACAAATATTATTTTTAAAAAAATCTTCTCTAAATGTTCTTTTACTGTCACACTGCATGCACCAGAAGAGAATGGAAGACAGTACTGGAGAATACACTTTTCCAATGAGATAAATTGATTAAATGATGTAATATTAAGAATAGAATTACTAGAAAAGAGTAAAAAAAATAAATAACATAAAAAGACATATTGAATAACAGACCTTGATTATTATAGTAAGAACTTAACTGAGAAGCTGAAAAGAAGAGAGTAAGAAAAGGGGAGGGTGTTTCTTAACGATTATCCATGGCTTGTAGTAAAATCTACTTGTGTGTCTGACAATGCCATTCTCAAAAATATACCCTGTTCAAAAACATACCCTGTCATGAAATATACATAAGTCCTCAATTATAAATAGCCATTCGTTATACATGATATGCTATGCTATGAAAAGCCTTTCCCATCATGCATTTGAAATCCATAGATCATTGACACTGTAAACGAATTAATGTTCGCGCAGTATCGCGAAAATGTATCTGCGCGAAGATAAATACGTTTACAGTAGCTCTTAAATCATTTATATATTTTCTAGGGTCTTGTTGGGTAGATTATCAATCTGTATCATTCTATGTCAAGATCTTATATAGTCAGGTTTCCCCATTTTAGTTTTGTGAGTGTAAAACAGAGACCCAGTGATCGCGGACACGCAACTGCCTCCATGACTCTAACTTACTCCATGACATTGCGGTGGTGCTTTCCCTGGTCCTTCTGCTGTAGCATGCCCTCACTCTGTATCTGCTCCATCTGCAGGCATTGGTGCTCGTTCTGCAGTTTGAGTGACAGGCGGCGGAACCGCCTACTTGTGCACATGGTTCCGAATATCTGTCCGTCAGTAACCATGGTCACCATCGTCAACACACTTATTATCAAGGTGGTGATGCCTTGTGATCTGTTGATAGCCATTGTATAATATTTCTGGAAGAGAGATAACATATACAGTATTAGTATACACGCATTGCTCTGCAAACAATGTGGCTAGAGTGAGTTATGCATAGTGCGTATTTCACTAATGAGTTATTGGGGTTGTCATGGCAACCAATCTGGGTTTTTTTACTAAGATTACCGCTAAAATTCAAATTCATGACTCAATTTGTTTTCTATTTTCATGATTGAAAGATATATATAATCTGCTGTATTTATATTATGTTTCAAAGTCAATCGATGAGGGCAGTTTGCCAATCAGAACTTATGCCGCCGAAGTATGTTAGTTAGCATAATACAAATGACGCAGTTACCATTTATCCATTAATTTGACAAGTTCAATCATTTTCCCTTGTACAATTTGACATTTGGGGAGGTATTTGTCATACCTTTTCAATATTTCCAGATGACCAAATACATTAGTATCGTGGTTTACTCAGAAACGTCTATATATAGATAGTACACCCAACATGCTAACATTAACGTAGAATAATTTGGTAACACATGTCAAGGGCCCTCACTCTTTGACCCTCCCATCATTCTTGTATAACATCAAGTCAAGTTGTTCCTATGTTAGATTCTCTCTCAGCCAGGGAGACCCTACTTAATGGTGTCTGCGTTTGTTTACCTTATGCTCTTATCGGATTGCAGAAACCGATGAAAAGAATCGGATCAATTGATGAATATAAAAGAAAAATGTTATTCTATAATGCCCCTGTAATTAAGCAACCAACAGCAGAAAGAAAAACAATTCCAAAGTTCAGTCTGTTATTTAGGATGGGCACTCATGCTTGCCTCAATCCTCCCTGACCGTGAGGCGGCATTATACACATTTTGAACACCAGGGGACAACTCTGCCTATTTACAGTCAATGTCAATGTGATTTATACATGTATTTTCCGTCCATTAAATTATTAATACACAACATTAAAAATATCAGGCTGTAAGGTTTAAACCTATGTAACTGTAGACATGTTTATTATAAACTATTATTATTTTACCAAATGGTACGATTGGAGGATATGATCATGATATATCCATCTACTTCGTAATAGGAATGAGGAATCAATGCCTGCGAATATGAATTCGTCTTTAATCTGAAATGATTGTGTGAGTGTACACTTGATTGATGATGTAATATACTAAGGACTAATTGTAGAATCTTAAAGATTACCTAAAGAACTAATTATATATAGAGCAGCTTTATTCAAGGCAACGCATGAAAACTACTTTTAAAAGTTATGCGTATCTTGTAGACTGTTAAATGTACCAGGGAAATGGGAGTATTGTTAAACCCTGCCTAACCAATCCCTATCGTGCTCCCTGTAAGTCTCAGTGAGGAACAGCAGCACTACTGCCAAGGCCATGTGCCAAAGCGATTGACCGTATTTCCCCTTTACGTCGTCGTAACTACGTCAGGTTGGACACGTCAATACAAACGTTCTGCAACTGACGCAGCAGTTGGTCGCCGTACGGTAGCTCTTTCCGGTTCCTGGTCTGACTAAGGAGGGCTTAACTTCTTTTGGTCTTTTGAAAAACATCAATAATTGTAATTTCAATGGGAAATTGTTATTTCTAAATTGAACCTTAGATTTAAAACAGACTATTATGGAAAGAAGCAAATACAAAAGGTTTCCATAAAACGTTCTCCTAACATGGATAGGGATAACTTTACCAAATGTAAAAAATAAAACACCCAACTCCTATGGAACTGGGTTTTATGAGTGTTTGCAAGTCACCCAGTCCCCACTCATGAAGTTGTGGGGGAACAATTGAAAACGATATGAATAAGGAGAGATTCTGGTTTTCACAAGTGCAATTGAACTTCCTTTGCTAAATGTTTACCCCTGGGTTGGGTTTACCTCTTGAGTGTCTGAAACCTAGAGCGTAGCCAGTAGAGGTGAGACAATATGAGCGTGAATCCATAGTTAATAAAATTCCACATTTATATTTTGGAACAGTGGCATAGTGGCATTTTCAGTCATATAAGTTATAACATGAATATATTTGGTAATTTCATGTTCCCATAATAGCGGAGGATGCACCTTTTTTCGTTGGGATTTCTCTCTAATGTGGACGAATGCATTGCATCGATTTGGATCTCATATTGTTAGATATTGTATAATGTACAATGAAACCTCTCTATAACGGACACCCAAGAGACTGGACTCAACTGTCCATATTGGCGAGGTGTCCGGATTAAAGAGGGAACAATAGCGAGGTAGCCGGATTAAAGACGTCTCACTATAAGGAAAATGAAGAGTAAACAGACTGACCCAAAGCGTCCATTATAGCAAGTTGTTCAGATTATAGAGGTGTGTGCAAGAAGAGGATTTACTATATGTAGAGTGGAACCATCTCATTAAAGGGGCTAATCTAAGAAGAGGAAAGCAATTTGAGACTGAGAGAAACTGGTCTTAATAGAGAGGTGGTCTTAATAGAGAGGTGGTCTCTATAGAGAGGTGGTCTTCATGCGAGGTTCCACTGTATAGTAAAAAGTCAAACAAAACAACCAACTGGACAGTTTTCCCCCGGTATAACCTACACACAGCTCAGACCCGTGTCCTTTCCTGAGTGTTTTTTTAATTTCGTTTCGGCCCTCTTAAACGTTTCTTCTGATTCTGGGTGCACTCTTTGAACCAAAGGTTACAGTTGTATACGGCAGCTGAGCTGCTATAACTTCAAGGACGGAAAGGTAAAATTTATCATTTCATGCTTTATATCTGGGCTAAATCGTCCGGAAGTGTTCAAATTCACCTTTAGACTACACATTCTCTCAAATAACGCAAATTTAAGACAAAAATGAGGTTCAGAATAATTATAGATCAACATGACATAACAGTTTATGTGAGTCAACGCAATACTAAATATACTAAGATAGATATCTAGCATTAATAATTCTTAAGCCTGATTAAGACCGATTCAGCAGAATTTCTTTTTATTTCGTTTCAAATGTGTACAGCTGCCGTTTGTACATAAATTCTGACGTTCAAACGTCGTTAAAACGTCGGTCAAAACTAAATATTTTCTACTTTTAATAGGGGAGTTGCATGTCTCACTGCGCATGTCTACAGCAGTGCATGCTGGGATAGATTCTGTTAAAATCTGACATACAAATATTCGGCAACATTTTCATTGAAAATTGCAAATAAGTTTTTACCAATATCTGAGCATGTTTAGATGATCTATGAAAACCAAATGCATGATGGGAAAGATGGAGGCTTGTGTCATGGAAACATGTATAACAAATGGATATTGACATTAGAGCATTGATAAATACTCCATGCTGAACATAGGGTTTAGACTGTACCATTAGTTCCATAATTCCATGCGAATCAAGATTCGAAATGGCGGCTATGCAAAGCCCCTATTCTTTTTTTTATTCAAAATTCGGAGGATTTTGTCGAGTTGTTTTTGCTAAAGGGCTTTTAAAACGTCCTCATTTGTATTTGCATGGAGGACCCGCCCGAAGCCTTCCCTGTGATGACATCACTTATAATCGCCCTCCTTCATCCTCCTCCGGCATTTCCTGTACTCTTTTTTTATTTTGTCAATTGTTTACTGTACTATGCATTCATTTTTATTTGTGTATAGGTGAGCAAGAGGCTACAAGCCTCAAAAAACAAGGAGTGAAATTGTGTACACTGTACGAGAGTCGTAATATTATATTTTATTTTATTTTTCTATAAACGTGTAGGTAGAGATGTAGTTACAGAAGGTTTGTTTGGAAGAGCTGTCTGGGACAGAGAACAAAAACTGATTTCCATGCATAAAGCTTTCATCACTGTCTGTATAACAAAATGGAAATAAAGTTTCTTATATATATTCTGTCGCGATTGTAAACTTCAAAATCGTGTATAAACATATAACAGCAGCAGAATATAAATAAATCTAGTCGTATGAGTGAATTTGATCAGTTTTTTGTTGTTGTAATAGCTAAGAATGCAGCATTAAACAAAATACAGCTTTCCCCCAACCTTTATTCTATCCGAAATGTTATAATATGTGATGAGATAAACTTTGTAATAATCTTCTATCCTTTAATGCCAATGATACAAATTGCATTATGTAATGTCCCGCGATGAATCGTGATTGGTGCAGTGAATCCTATATGAGTCAAGTCGCTTAGAAATCTACAACCACCAGCTTTACACATTCTGTAAATTCGACTAGATTTGGTTGGAAAAGTGATGTATACTAAGTATGTTTGGTATTACGTTGATTCAAACAATCTATTCGGTTATATTGAACTGTATTCTGTGCCTTAATTCTGTCTTAAATTTGGGTTATTTGGGAGGATTAGTGAGACAGAATTGTACACGTTCAGGCGACTTTACGTATATCTATATGATATCCATCCATCAGAGCCTCAGCAATTTAAGTACAATTTTTTCTTATTATCGAAGTTTTGGACAAACATGAAGTTCAAAACACATGCAGTTCAACATAATAGAACATATTTTTTTAATCATCTCAGGATCAAAAGGAAAGCCGGGACCAGGGAGGGCAATAGTCACCTTATTTCTCACCAGGTGTGTTCTATAGCAATTCTGTGCATGTGTCCAGCACGCGTATACCACGTGTTCCCTAAGCGCCAGTACGAACCAGTTGTGGCTAATTTACTGGAGGCTGTATGGAAGCTTACTCAGACAGGCTGGTATAGAACCCTCCTTTGAAGCACTATTTCTAAAAGAATAATCATAATGGGTCATATCAGCTGAAAATGTAGAAATGAACAAATGTAGGGACTACTGGCTTTTTTCCAAGCCTGTCAAATAAGCCGATTTTAAACAAAAGTTGAGGTCCAATTTGATTACAAAAACAGTATTTCTACTGATGAGGTCTTTTTTTAATCAACGCTAAATAAATACATTAAGTATCGTAAGTACCTTGATCGACCCAGGATCAATTACCACATGATGTAAAGACTAAAATTAATTACTTATACGTAGTGTTTATCATTTAGCAGAACTGTTGACTCTATATTTTCTGACGTCCTGACTCTTATACGACAATATTAATTAATGGCGTAAGACGAAAGATGGTCGGCGTCTCAGTATGTTTTTGCTAGGCCGTTTGGAAGATTTGAAAAAATAATTAGTGCCAGGAAAAAGAAATTGCACTGAAAAATGTAAATCTGTTATGGTTTACATATCAACACAAAGTGTGCAATTGCCAGTGGCATAACCCTGGAGGCATACGGTCTACTACGATATAAATGTACTTGAATAGGCAGGTATTTGGACAGGGCACCAGAAACTGTACAATTCGCCTTCACCAATCCTCTCAAATATCCAAAATCTAAGACAGAAATTCAGTTCATAATCCAGTTCAATATAACCGGAAAATGTTTCTGAATCAACGCAAAACCAAATAATATTGTACTCAGATACAGCTATACCGTTTACCATCTTTCAGTCTAATTTAGCAACATTTACTAAATGTGTATTGCTGCCGATTGTACATTTATTAACACCCTGACTCATTTACAATCGATAGAATCGCTTCTCAGAACCAAGTTGCCTGGTTACGATCTAAGGGACCATTCTGTGAACTTTGTGTGGGGCGGTAGAGGGAGCTGCCGAGGGTTACTGGCGGGTGAGTGGGAAGTGAAGGAGGAGCCTTCACAACTCTTGCAAAATGTTATTTATCATTGTGAGACCTAACAGAATTTATGAGCTCTACGCGTGTCCCACCGATCATGTTAATTTGAAACACATCTCGCCGCTCGCGAGAGATCCGCGAGGGTTTACGAGGGGTCCCATTTGCTTTTCATGTATTTTCATGCTTTTCAAGTTACTCTCTCAACGCATTTTATCCCTTTTTTTGCTCATCCTACTACTATATCCCCAAAAGCTCTTCCCTATAACTGTTCGGCTGTTGAAAAAAACTCGAATCTTATACCTGGATTTTGACTATAAAAAATATGGCATTCCATCTAGCCAGCAAATTCGTGGAAATATTTGTTTCAGTAAATCCCTACTATAATAACATATTACTACTAATAATATAAGTAGCATTTCGTGGAATATATTATTTCAGACTTCTAATGGTCGTCCTCGTATGATACACACTACATAATCCATTGTAATTCAAGCACCTTTATAACAATACTGTTGCATAAGACTTACTTAAAATGTTTCCTGCTGCGCTAGTTTTCCTTGCTTAGGTAGGGAATTCCTACTGTAGCAATATAAATTAGCATTAGTCTAAAGGTTCTTGGTTAGCAAGGAAAAGTAGTTACTGAAGAAGAGTATTTCAAATACAAGGGGCCAGAGAGGTGGAGAGGAAGACATCTAAAAGAAAGAATTTTGAATAAAGTGTATTTTATTTGGTGCATGAATAGTTTATTGAAGAAGGAAAACTGTGGTTGGGGGGTCCTTCAGATGAATTAACATCCAGTGATAGCTCATATTCCATGCTGTTACTCATAGCTTTGGTAACTTCTGAAGCTTTTTAGGATACTTTATTAGGCGAGTTTATCTCTCTTTATTTACTACATTCTCCTTGCCTTTATGACTATTCCTCACAAAAACATCATTCTCATATATCCTGTGATTGTATACCTGTTACATTCGCAATAACTTTCCATGATTTTTGCACAATAAACCATTTCCATGAAGATTCCACTGTAAAAAATGTGCATTTTCATTTTCTGATGGCATCGTTCTTAATATTTCAACGGTCAATGTATAACTTAACAGTCCATACCCCAAGCCACCTTAGTATGTTCAAAAACTGAAAAAAGGGCTGATCCTATTGGGATCCTACCATACCTTGGACATTACATGGCAATTACTAATTTTTAGGCATTCAGATTACGGCCATATTTACAATATATATGTATGCTTAGGACATCAACTGTATAATTTGTCTTCTCTATTCCTAAAAAATAATTGGAGACAAAAAGAAGTTCAAACTACAGTTCAACGAAACCGAACAGATATTGTTATAATCAGCGCAATACCAAACATACTGTATCATGTGTCATATGATCATAGCATATCGAAACTATTCATTACAGCTAGCAATATCTTTCCAAGATGGCTTCATCATGTATAATGGTCATACCATATTGAAACTATTCTTTAAAGCTAGCTAATCTATAGCAAAAGCTAGGACTTGGATTTATGGCCAGATTTTAAAAAAAACATCTGCAGACCGACCCAGCAGCCCAGTCTGACCCTCAGCAGTAGAGGCAATAAATATGTGTGATAAATACCCTGCTTCTCTGGTAAAAACCTAACTTGTTAGCCCACTAATGGGGCAACCAGGGTTCGAGAGCATCTATAGGGTTCAGCGCTCGCGTTCTGCCAAAGAAAAAGTTCGAGAAAGAACAACTTCTTGCCACTCAAATAGGTGCTGCAGTTCAGACCTGGTCAGGGCTTCAGCAACACGCAAATTCTGTTGTTGGATGAAAACTGGTTTTGTGTTTTTGTTCTGCTAGCTTCATGCCTTTACTGAAAAAGCAGTATACATAATCAAATTGATGATAATGAGGTCAACGAAATGTGTGATGAAAATGGTTGTTTATATTACTCGTGTAAGCTTTTATTTGAAGATGTGAGGAGGAAAACAAAAGTACAAAAATGCATAAGTTGGTCGACTGACCCATGAAAGTATAATAATTATTGTATTAATAATTAGGTATGGAATCTTTGTTCTAGCTTGTTCAGTACCAGGAGACAAGTTGGAAATGCTTATTTAGTTCAGGTGTGAATCCCTAGTATCGCTGGATCCAAACAGACTTAACTATCATATATGGGTCAAATCGTCAGAAAATGGACAATCGGCAACTCTACGCATTAAATAACTGAGGCTAAATTAGGTTGTAAAAGGATCAATACGACGTATATTTGGTATTAACTTGATTTAAAAAGTCCGTTCGGTTATGTTGAATTATATTCTGACCCACAGTTTGTCTTAAAGTTGATTTATTTGAGGGGATTTGTGAAGAAGGCGAAGTGTACATTTTCTTCCGGATTGAGTCACATATTGGGTTCACCACGGGTCTCCGGGACGGGAAACTCGTAAAAGCCAATTGCAGTTAGGCTATCGAAGATGGATTTTATAGGGAAGAGCAGCTTTTACAGTCCAGTCACGACCTGTTAATTGTCTGGAGGACTGGGCGACACCACTTA
The DNA here is from genome assembly GCA_942159475.1 of Sthenelais limicola. Lineage (NCBI taxonomy): Eukaryota > Metazoa > Annelida > Polychaeta > Phyllodocida > Sigalionidae > Sthenelais > Sthenelais limicola. The sequence continues at coordinate 24,546,469 of OW804101.1, forward strand.
GCATGGTGAGGAACCAGATCTCTCACTGCCTCGTTCTGCATCTCTCCATCAGGTCTCCAGCTTCTCCTGGGGCCTCTTGCATAAGAAATCCTTCCTTAAAATGTTCCTTGCTAAGCTATTTTAGGTAGGAAATTCTACTGTAGGAATGAGAATAAACATTGCTTGCTTGCTCAAATAACTTCCTTATATAAAAGTTCCTTACCAGCTGCTTAGCAAAGACGAGTATTTACTGAAGAGAAATGTTGGGATATTGTAAAACATTAAAAACACCATTTTAAATAATTTATGATTCGAATATAGATTACTTTTAACTACATTCGAGCATATCTCAAACATAAATAAGTGTTTTACATCAGCTTAGAAACATTGTGACACTTGACAGACAAAGTTCAAATTGCTGAAGCTATTAAGCCATGCGTTCAAAACCTTTACAATAAGTTATGAAACGAGCCCCAGACTTATTATTTCCCGAAGGTTGCTCAGTTCTACCCCAACCCCAAGCACCTCCTCTAGTGCTCCACATAAAGGTTGTGATCCTTTGGTACGGACAGACACGTGTGATCTCTATTATCAACACACAGCCCGCACTTGCCCTCAAACTTGTTTTTCTTTTCTCAAATTTCAGAATGGAGAATTAGCTTGGATGTTAACTCATTTGTTTTAAGAACTAATATTCCTTATTGCTCATGTATTAGTATCTAATATTGATTATTGATTTTATTCAGCCCATTACTTGATTTTACATGGAATGTATTTCCCTCTATATATAATTTCATATAATTTGATGTTCAGGGAAGTGGGTGGTGGGGTGGGGGTGAGTGGGGAGGGGGGGGGATCTGTCTCTTGATAACTGCGTTCAGGTGCGAACTGACCGGAAGCGGAAGTGGGCCTTGAGAGGAAGTGAGCCACATCGTATACATTTTGTGAACCCTAGCCTCGGCGATGATGAGAAACTATTTAGGTTTGAATTTCTACTGAATAATCTTTATTTTGTTTTCAATATACCTACCTTCTTGGTACATATATAGCTCAAGACAGCACGATGCATTGCAAACATGAGTACTGATAGCACTGAGAGACCTAGGTGAACATAGAACATACAAATTAAAACTGTATAAAGTTTAATCTCTTTTAGATAACCTTGTGTGACAAAGATACCAGATTAGAAGGACCGATATTTCTTCTTATCTCATTTTAGTCCATTGTGGTGCAACCCGACTGAAATCACAGAGAGATTCCACTGAAAAGTACCTTAGGACATGTTCTTGCCCCACAGTGCAAACATACCAATCTTTGTCATTCCTGAATGACGCATATCCTGCGCTTCCGAAATAGACCTTTTTATTCATTCATGGTAACACATGGTGATGCCAGATATCATGAATAAAATATATATATAGCATACGTAACATGTCCGTTCATACACACTATATGTGAAAGGTGAAAAGGCAGTATAGTTCGATAGTTGTGGTTCCAAGTAGAGTGAGGTATTTAATGTTTAGGCGACCACCAGAGGTAAACCTGACCACACACATAATAAATAACAAAGATCCGCCCCACGTGGAGTCTGCAGCCATGGACAGTCAGACCCTTCACACAGCCGCCAGTATATATGACCAGTCTCCTTGTAGGTTCACCCCATAGGACATGTCAAAATACAACCATCAATAGGGGAGTTGTATATGTGTCACTGCGCATGTCTGTTACAGTGCATGTTGGGATGGATTCAATTCAAATCTGACGAATAGTTCGCCATGCTTTTGTAAATGAAATGAGAACACATCCATCAATGTTCTGGTATATAAAGTGATCTATGAAATGCATGGGGAGAACGATAAGTACTTGCCCTGTCATATCCTGAGAAATTCAAGACAATACAAGACGTTTTACATTGTAGCACTCGTTAATATTGTATGCTGAACATAGGACGTCTCCCATGGCTTTTATTGTGACATAGTATACCATAACCCCATGAAAGCCAAGATTCAAAATAGCACAATGCCTACTATAAGTCCCCTACTTTTCGTCTTTCCATTTCGAGATTTCGGAACTGTGTGATCAAGCTTGCAGCTCCTCACATGTAATGTAAATAATGTAAAATAATTAAAGACATTGTCGAAGCCTCCTTCATGCTTGATCATCAAATCGCTTGTTGTGAAAAACCAATACCATTTGATATAGCGTGACCACATGACTAATGTTCCTTTTTATTTTATTTCTTTTCTTTAATTTTATTTTATTTTCGAACAATATTACAATGAAACATTGCCATTCTCAATCGGATAGCCTATTGCGGTTTTAAAAACATATTTTTTTCTAAGGTTATTTCCCTTGGGAGAAAATGCCGCTTGCTTCAGTCACGATTGGCGACCATTTTAAATATAAACCTTTTTTTTGTAAAAAAAAAAAATACGTATTTTACGTTCAGTCTCTAGTGTACCGGTCTATAGTTGTACAACTGCTAGAAGGAGACACCAGGGGGCGTCTGGTGTTTATTTGTTTAAGGGCATGAGCTGCTCCTTCACATTGTACAAAACAACAGCTTCTACATTAAATACGTTTACCGATAGATTGCCAACAATGGGAAATAAATTAGTCGCACCATATGCAATAACAACATATGTAGTGTTATTTACACATGTGTACATGCTATTTATAGGATAGCTTTACCGTACTTGAGGATACAGCTTTGATAGGTATTTTCCTATACAGACGGCTAATTCTATTTTGTGCAAATGTGATGTGTTACAGAACAATGAGTCACAAGTAGCAAAATTGATATTTTTCAATGTGTTTTATTTACACAATCTCTGTGAAGGAATGTTCTCATCTTTGGGGTAACTATCAGTTGAAGTCGTATGAATGAATTTACCTAATTTCAAGACTATTAAGTATATCCTTGCATTTCATCCTAGCGATGATATTTAGCTACTTTACTAGTAATGGTCCACCCAGAAATATTCAACATTTTTTTTTCAAAAATAAAACTATGAAACTTAAAATCTAGAAATACTTGTTAGCTCTCCTAATGTTTATTATCATTAGAATCGGCTTGTTCTCATCTTTTCAAATATGATAATATCTTAAAATACATTTTTTGCGACTTGTGACTCATTTTCCTGTAACAGATCACACGTAGAGAGCCCTACGTAACGCATCTATTCTTAAGAAACCGTTGTCTGTTTAAGTCAGGCATACATGTTTATATGTGTAATATTCTAATATCTCGCTAGATCAATTATGGGCAACACAATATCAAGAACAAAGGAACGCGGTTTAAAATAAGGTTCAACATAACTGAACATGTTTTCTTAACCAACACAATACGAAATATTCTCAGCTATACTTAGTATTCATACTATTTCAGTCTATTTCAGTAGAATGTAAATGTAAATGTGTAGAGTTGGCGACTGTACAGTTTCTGACAATCTGACCCATGCAGTAATTGCTATGGGATGGGGAGGAGCTGCTCTACCAGTAATGGGGGCAGCTGACCGCCTTCCTAGCCCACAGGCAGCTGGAGGGTCCTAGCCAGGGACAGTCATCCTCTGTGGGTCAGATCGGCAGAAAATGTACCATTTGCCTCCACCAATAATCTCAAATAACCCAAATTCGAGAATGGAATGAGGGTCAAATGAAGTTCAGCATAACCCAAAAGATTGTCTGAATTAACGCAATACCAAATGTTACTATGGACACCTAGTATTTATCATTATTTCAGCCTAATTTACCAGAATTTACATAATGTGTAGAGCAGCCAATATCACCTATCTGACCTATAACCTTAATTGTATGATATATAGTGGGGCCTGGAGCATGGGGAACCCCTTACTTAACATGCTCCTTCCCAAGCCATGTTTCCTTTTCCCTCCATTTTCACAGTAGGAATAAATATTAATATTCTCTGTGTAGCAAATTCCTTCACTAAAAAGCTGTTCCAGCTGCTTAGTAAGAACACAACCTTGAAGTAGCTAATGAAGGAAAATCTTAAGTAAGGATTTCTTATGCAACGGGCCCCCTCTGGTCTGTTCAATAGTCGGTTGCCCTCTAGGTGAACAAGGCCAACAATGGAGTCATGCAGGACACAATGTGAATGTACTTTTGGAAACTTTCATGAAAACAGCCTCAATTTCAGTAGATATAATTGAAGAATTGTGGCCTACAAGATCCCTCTTTTGCAATCTTTCTTCATGTTGATTAATAAATTAATCTTTATCTTGAATAAAGGAAGATGAGAAATTTGTTCCAGCAATACTTAAGCAGCATATTAGGAACGTATCATTGTTTACACAAGGAACCATTAGGAAGTATTGATTTTTATTTCCAGAACATATTGGGAAAATCTGCATAGACAGTATTTATATGTTTCTCATATTTATGGGAGATAGCCATGTGGTGGTAAAGACCAGCATGTGAACCATATCCTAAATAATTGCCCCTTAAGCTCACCCATGACTGAGTACCGCCCCCTACAAACAAACAACAGTGTAACAGAGGGAATTTCGTTTTGGGGCGATATAAGATATGATGCCTGTTATTTACTTATGCCCAGTCAATTCATTCTATCACAGGACTTTCTCTGTCCCAAAATATGCTTTCTCTTGAATACGTTCTATCGTTAAATACTATTCACACATGCACACAAATGAGGGTTTCTTTGTCCCAGGAAAAGATATGGAGTATACATGATATGCACAATTCCATTATTATGTTTTGAACAACCAAGTGGTGTAGTTTTTAATTCACCCTTAATTCCTGTTTTGAAATTATACCTCTTCTTTGTGGTAATATTGGACTCCTAGTGGTCTAAAGCCAAACTGACCAGTAATAGTCAGGCCTTCGGAGCAAGCTGAGTACAGCAATTATAATATTGTAATGAGTGATTTGTAATCAACTCAAATCAAGTAATGTTTATATTGTCGAGGTATAACTGTTAGTACATTACAAAGTAGATAAAGATACTACGCTTAAGTCTTAACTTAAGGGATCACAATACGGGTGTAATTGCTGACATTGTTAAACACAAATACTTTGATAGATTCACACATCGCCTGCTACAGTGCATATATCGCTAGTTAGATTTGTATGTTGTCTGGGAATACAGACAGACAGATTTGCCATGTTGCACATTTCTAGCATCTTTGAATGAATAGTCCAGATAGCACAAATTAGTATTTTTGCAGAGATCTGGACTAACTGCTGAGACCGATTTCCTACGAAATTCTTACTTCTTTGCTCTGCATCTCGTCAGGAATTCTTTAGGGAAGACATTTGTGGTATAGACATTACTAATTCTTACATTTCTACAGTAGAAATTTAATATGCAAGCGAGGGAAAATAAACTATTAAGTGAGGAGCATTTTAAAAAGGGACCTATTATGAAACCGGTCCCTTGAACATACCATCGAAATTCTGAAAGTGTAGAAAGTGAGACGTGAAAGTCTATTTTTCTGATTTCTCTCATGGCATTTCATAATATACCCCCCAGTAATCTCAAAGGTACCCTCTATTAAACCCCTATAGTTACGTAACATTTCCCTCAAAGGTAGATACCTCTAAATATTTAAATCTTGCTCTTACAATTCTGCTCAGTGATTAGTCCTCCTCTTTGGCAATTATACTCCTTCTTTCCTTTTCTATGTTTTGGTATCCAATATCCTTTATGTGCTTGGTCAGTGCTGTGACCAGCCTCCTCTTTACAACCTCCTTCCACAACCTATTCCGTCCACATGCGAATCTCTTTAAAAGCCGCAGACTTCTCTCTCCTTCCTTCCTTGCTTCCACTACATTTCTCCTCCGTGCCCTCTCCGTACCACCTGGCTACGGTGGCCTGTAATGCCCATAGCTAAATTACCCAAACAAAATACGGTGGCTCGCGGTGCCCAATCACTCGATCCTCTACCTGGGATTCTATTTCCACTAATTGATTCTGTCAGCTCAAGTATTTTAACTGAATATCGACTGAGTTGCAACGCCAGATTGCTGTGGCGGTGGTGATCCGAACTACGCACTGAATAACCCAGATCCTTATGCTTTAAAACATGGGGAATTCTGAGGGGGGCTAAATGGTCACCTTTCCCCCTCTCTCTCACAATTTTGAAACTTGAATCATATTATTTTACCAACAATGTTAATCACCATACAATAATCTGTTATCTTACCGAAATACCATGCCATATGTAGTTGCATATTTCAGGGATAGGATGCCAGCAATTAGATCCATAGAATTACATTAGTCAAATACCAAGCCCCTAAAACATCGTAACCCCCTGGTAGAATTCCTTGATCCACTCGTTGTTCTTAGGTGTTTAAAGTTCAGACTAAAAGGTCAGAGGTTAAGGGTGCATGCAGGCAGGGTGTGCGGTGTATGTTTTGAATAGAAATATGACACATTGATGGCAAAGGCTTAGACGGCACCCGACCGCATGTCGGCCTCCCAGTGGTAGCCCTGGAGTTTAGAGAGCTGAATCCGCCTATTTATACACAATACAATGTTAAGTCCCATAGACCAAACCCTTTCTGTAATACATTCCCAGCGAAATAAGGAACGAGATGTACAATTTATTCCAATTAGTCGAATTGTAGTTCAACTACAAAATCAAGATTCCAAATAATTTGTTTTTAATATGGTATAGGTAAGGGTATCACTTTATATCAACTACAAGTAGCCCTTCTTAGTTGAGTTGGGAGTGAGATATTATAAAAACTGAAACGCCAATATATGTTCACAGACTATCTGGTGTTAACGTTTCCAGTGCTAAGTACTGTGTTAATCATTTAAATTCAAAGTTTGGTATTCCACGTTCAGGGCCCTAGCTTGTGAAACCGGTTACCAGTGTGAGAAATAATGAAGCTTGGCCGAAATTAAAACATATTCCTAAGGTTAACGATCTTTGGAATGATGTTCTATCGATCAATTGGATTAGATATTAGCTATATTGCTGTAATTGTTCATAACAGAGCAAGGGTTGTGAAATGCTTGTCGAATTGAAATCTGTTTAAAAAATCATAATGCAAGTCATTTTTTTAACTTCGATGTAATCTTGATCCACTATTTCATAAAATGTGAGTATGTCTTCCTCCTTTGTTTTCACTGCATTAATGTTTCCACAAAGGCTCCACAAGGCTCCATAAAATGAATTACTCAGGGCGGGGGTAGTTCTCGTCTGTTGGAAAATGAGAAAATAAAAACGTTGATTTTGTTGTTGTATTGAAGTAAATCTTTGGGCACATTACCATTCATCAGGTGAACATTTATTAAAATACTATTATAATGCGTGCATAAATGTCAATATTCGGCTATATGGTGGAGTAGCCCTCTTCAGATGATTCACAGAATATATTCCTATACCTATTAAAGCTGCATTCTTTAACTGAATTCATCAATATGTTTATACAGGAATTGGAAGCAGAATTGCTCGAGCGAAAGCTGGATTCGGGCGGGTCCTTTAAATACAAATAAAGGCGTCTTAGAAGCCCTGTAGCAAAATCAACCAGACACAATCCTTTGAAGAATCGGTCAAATGATTCTTAGATGGACTGGAAAAGAATGGAACAAAAAGTAGAAAAACTTTAGCTTTAATTATCACTGGAATATATAATTATATATTATCATAGGAGCGATCTGGTTGGCCGGCTGTATATATGACAAATAGAAACTTTCAAATGTCCATAAATTATAAATTATTTTGGCCAGATGTTTGTATCCACTAGTTAACAGGACAAAGTGCCTGTTGCATAATAACTCCTTACTCAAAAATGTCTTTCCTGAGCTAAGTCTTGCTTGTCGGCTGGTAAGGACCCTTTAGGGAAGGAATTTGCTAGATAGACAATGGGAATTCTTTCCTGAAGAAGGAATTACCTAAGTGAGGGAAAATAGCAAGGACAATTTCAAGGATCGCTTCTGCAACATGCCCTGATGATCTACAATGACTTTCCCACATAATGGGGAGACCCCCCCCCCCCCCTTAATTATGTTTTTCATTAGGACACATTTGAGGTGATGACGGCAGAGTTTGGCCAACGTTCAAGTATCAGGCCATTGAACGTGTGACGAGTGCAACAATTGCCACATTGATTGGGATGGCTGATTATTTAATGCTCTGGTTTGTTGACGTTTCCAGGGTAAAGGAGGCATGAGTACGTACTGGCTTATTGGTCGGGAGGGAGACTCCCAACTCCCAGAGATGGCACCACCGTGTAACGAGTACACAGAGTATGGACAGACCGGGGATTTACCCATCAGGTATAGAGAATTCTTGTAAAAAGTCGTACAAAAAAGGAAAAACAAGTCGTACATAGTCTAGGATTTCACCGCGAGATCCATTATAAAATCTTACATGTTATATGATAATTACTTTATAAATAATCAGTTTAATTTCGCTGACTCCTATTATTTAGAATTTGAATTTAGAGTTTTAACAAAATGTATGTCAGTCTTTTCTTAGCTATATATAAGCCATTTATCTATCTAGTGCTAGAAAGTCAAATATAATTATAATTGATCCATAAAGTATTCAAAATGAATGAAAAATGAGCTCTTATGAGAAAAACAAATTTATTCATATCATACCTCTTTGGCTGAATCCCAATAAAATTTTGTGTTATATCCTTACAAGAATTCGAATATGAGAATAATAAGTGAAGCCACTGCAGGAAAGGATTTTGGCTTGTCAGCAAAATATAATTGTGGACTTTTATGAAGTCCTGTGGCAAAAAAACAGACACAATCCTCCAACACTTTGGAAAAGGGTCAGAAACAGGACTGAACAAAAGGATGCAATCTGTTATCGCTCCTTATACTGTCACCACAATTCAACATAATATGCATATATTGTAGATTGATATTATGTTTTTATTTTACACAGGCAAGAACCACCTCGAGTTATCAAGGGAGGATGTAAGTACTATTCATTGCCACACACATTGCAACGCCCTATTACAGATCCAACTGCCATGGGGACAACGATTCTCAAAAACAAACTTTGGGGTTTAAGATCTATATATCCGTCATTGAGAACAGGGAGATGGGTCTGTTAGTTGATAATGTCTGAGGCTAAGTCAAGGGTCCTGAAACATCGGACCCATTCTCCATGTAGGCCATAAATGTGAATAATGGAAAATAAAATTTCATATATACATCAACAACAGGATCGGATTCATGTATGAATAGAGGTCATTTATTTGTTGAGTCTGTTTTTGGACGATTTCAAACCTCTCTAACCAGTAAACAATGTGTATTCATGAGAAAAATATCCTCTCAGGGCAGTTATTGATCTCTCAGGACATTATATCTATATAACCTTAGTCTTCAACCAGCAAAATAGCCTGAAATCGTCCAAGAGGTGGGCCAAGATCATTAATTTTACCAGGAAATTAGCCAGACGGTACATGTAGATCTTTAAAGCACACTGAGTTTGATCAGTTGATATAACAAACCTTCTTGTTACATTTCAGTTTGCATCGGGACTACGTCAGTGGAGTGTCATAGTGTCCAGAACAATCTCCAGCCAGAGGATAGCAACCTCAGCGACAATAGCAACGATGAAGCGATCTCTTACTTATCCCGACCATCACCAAAAATCTGTGTGGAGGACTTCAAATCATTCCTTGCCAGAAAAGCTCCTAAACCAGACAAGATGGGAGCCTTGACTTGTCCCTTCTCTGGTGTAAAAATTGATCCATGCTGTTTCTTCGGTGAGAGAGAAAACAGCAATGCCAGTAATTCAGATGATGTTTCTGGAAAACTTCCCAATGAAGGAGACAGAGAAAAGATTGAGTCACCTTCACTGAAAAATGGAAGAGAACGAAAAGATACAGAACACAGTTATTTATGGGGGGAAATGGGCGAAAGAGAAGGTGAAGAGACTAAGTCAAAAAAACAGGAGAAGGAGGCTAAATCAAAGGACACCATGGCTGCCAGGATTTTAAAAAGTGGATCACCCAATAGTTTTACCTTCCTTGATGAGGTGCGGGTGTCCATAGATGGTGCTGCCAACAAATTAAATGAATCCATTCGAAGCTACCAGGAGGAGCTGCGAACGGAGAGCAAGTTACGGCGACATGTAGGTCTCAGCCTATCTCAGAGCGTTGATTGCCTTAGCATAGGCTCTGAGTGGGCTGCAACAACCTTCCCATCATCGTCCTCCTTCTCTAATAATGCTAAACGTCCATTACATTGTTCTGAACTCTATCTAAACATGAGCATGCGCAGCAAGAGTTTCACTGATGACCTTCCTCAGCAATCTGTATTCCTCCCAGAACCATTGCCACGATCTAGTTTGAAATCAAGGAAGTTTTCTGAACCAGCCTTTGCATTCGCCGCATCATCACCTTTGAGTGGTTTACCTGAGCCGGACATGGAAAATGATTCACAATCTGAATCAAACTCTCCTGAAAATACAAAATGCAGTTCAGTAACAACTGCCAACAGTAGAAAAGAAAGGCGTCCAGGAACATACAGTGGTCCTACAGAGCAACAACGCAAAGCCCTGCAGAGACAGCTTAATGCTGAAAAAAGGCATACCAGTACTACAGAAGATCTGTTTCACATGGAGGATTTAAGCCAGTGATCTTGGACGAATACTGAATATCTCAAATTCCGGCCAGACCTTAAAGATTACGGAAAGTTTACTTGATATTTATTTGATGAATGAGTGCAATGTGAACCTGGCATTACTTCTGTGCCAGGTAATAACATATACCATACAGGCCAGTTGTATTGATACAATTTAGATTTGTGATTTATATTACATATTATGCAGACTTCTCTGATAATAAGCTCTTATTTGACCCCAAGACCATATAAATAAGCATTAACAAAGACTTCATAAAATACTTGAGTGAGGGAAGAGATGTTCCGTCCGTTGCAGTGCAACAGACAGATGATCCAGGTACATCACCTACTTATCTGCCTTCTATAATGTTCCCTGCATTGTAATAAGTTAACAAGTGGAAGTACAAAGCAGACAAACAAAAGTACAATGGTGGCTTTGCAGTGTGCTTTGCGATTATTTTGCATTGTACAGTCATCATATGAACTCTGAATCAAATATTAAGTTTCACATTTTATTGACATTGGTGGAGAAGGCAAAATGAACACATAGCTGCTCTTGGCAATGGCCGTCCTCACATGCTTGCCTTGTTTCATCAGAGGAAATAACTTGGGCTCCACTATGCTCCATCCTCATGAGCCTCTGACTCCAACATGGTGAACAACATCCCTACAGACACCACAGTCAGTTCTATTTATTATTCTTATATCCATGTGGTAAAATTTGAATTAACCAGCAGCTATGATTGGTGTACAGATATTCTATGTCAATACCTTTGGCCAAAGTAAAGGTATCTACAATTTACTTTTTATGATTGACATTAATGGTTTTTAGGTTGCTTGGAGATTTTTAGCCTGAAAATGCATGAGTCTCTAAAGTTGTAATTAGACAGTTCTCAACAATATGAATATTGAGAGTGTGTTTTAGTGTGTTCCTGTCACTCGTCAATATCCATTGGTGTCAAGTATTAAGTCAGGTAATGTTGGTTGAGAGGAATGAACTGAGAATCAAGCTGAGTGGAAATAGAGGGCCTTGCTTTGGAACACCTGTGGGGTGATGTCAGCTGAAAATGTATGATCGGAAGTTCTACACATTCACTCAATTCTGGTAAATTGGACTGAGACAATGATAAATACTATGCATTGTAATGCATTGGTTAAATTTACCAAGTCCCTTATGTTCAACTGTACATACTTTAGAAAATCATTTTTGTCTTAAATAGGCTACTTCACATATTCCACTATCAGCTAGTGAAGATTAACCTCTATCACTGTGCGCATGCCCAACTCATTAAGCCCACGTCGACGAATGGTCATAGAATAGCACCAGCCACCTAAACTCACCAGTGGAAGTATCAGCACCCTGGAATAGTGGCTGCCTTGACGCCAAGCTAGGATTGAGGTCACCACAGTTGCTGCAGGACTGAATAAATATGTGAAGTGCCCTATTAGGATTATTTGGAGATTGGCGAAGGCGAATGTGAAGGCGAAGGAAAATTGTACATTTCAGGCAATCTCACCCATATCACTGACACATTCCCTAAGTGTGAAAGTAATGCCGATAATAAACTTGCACTGTTGTATACAATGCGATATGTTTATAAATATCAAGAATAAAATAGAAGTTAAGATCATGAATTCTTATTCATTTAGCAGAAATTATACTCTATTGTTGTGAGTCTTCATGTTAATGGTAATGATGGACCTCTGTTTGAATGAAATTTATGACAGAAGCATTGTGTTGTACACTGGATATACCCTGAAATTATATGTCTTTATACCAATTGTTGTGGAGCACTAGATATATTGTTTTATCTAGTTTGATATGCTTAGTGTCCACATTCACCCACTATTTACAATAAAATAATATATATTGTAAAAAGTAAACATATTTACATTGGAATCAGATAGATAAACATATGTATGTTATATCATAAATGTGTGTATATTAGGACATTTAGGTAGTTAGGTAGTTGCACCTTAAATCTAGACAACCATAAGTCCAGACCCATCGCCCATATGAACAGACTCAGTCCTATTACTTTTTTTGTGGTAAGTCAGTCCTATTACTTAATCCAGCCACTTTGCTGCTGTGGACTCCAGCGCTAAATCCCAAGGGTGTAATTAATAAAGAAAAACCTTCTTACTCTAATCTAATCCATTTGTATGACACATGCAATTAAATTGTTTCTAATTTGAGTTATAAATATACATTTGGTGGGAAACCTGGTGGTAATGGAGGTATCAGTCAGACTAAGTGGTCTATAAAAAAAATAAAAATGAAATAGGATATCTGAATGCAGATAACCCAGAATCTTTGAGCAAACTTTAAATCAAGGCCAACTTTGAATCAAAGTTGTCATCCTCTCTTGGGCATGATGGTCTTTTATTCTTGAAGACAACACTGAGAACATTCTTATTACACCATTGAAAGATGGCCATTTAGTGGAAAATATTCCATTTTATAGTTCTAATTAAATGATAACAAAATCATAATTACTTGCAACTGCTGGCAATTTTCTGGCTCCTATTTATCTTTAGTATTTATCTCAAGTCTTAGGAACAAAGAAAACCTGTTAATGTTTAAGGATTTAAAAAAAAGAGTAATGAAGCAAAACTCCTAACTTAAAGGGCAACAATAGTGGTTAGGACATCTGCACCTAATGTGGCAGGCCCGGGCAGACCGTTCTTCAGGGTTCATTACAAATTCAAGGAGAAATTACTGGATAGTTTGCAATGATCATGTGTAAACAGCATTTCTGTATATATGTAGTACTGTGGGTTATATATACATTTGCCTTACTAATGCAAAAGAAATATTCATAAAATGAGGTAAAATGCACAAACAGGAACAACCTTGCTGGTGATGTGCAACCATTACGATGTAAATGGAACAGGACACAGTTGACTTTGTTGTGCATCACCAAGTGAAATACATGGGTAAAGCAACTTTTACCTCTGGTGACTTGACAATCACTTATTTTAACATTGTATCACTATATCTGCCATAGACCTTATATTATGTATGGCGTGTGTGTGTGTGTGGGGGGGGGGGTTATAGCATAATATGGTTTGTAAGTGCTAAACCACTAGTTTGAGAAAAAACCATGGCAACCGATTGCATTATTCACCATGTTTACCAAAAAAAATCAACTATATGACTTTAAAATATTCCATTTAAGATTAGTAAATGCACATTGTAATGAAACAGTTAACTAACTTGTGGGTGTACGTCCCTTAGAATATCACACTTGTTGCTACCCACCTTGTGTGATATTCATGCTTTTCAACCAACTCGTTAGTTAACCAAGCCGTATTACTCTTGATTCTTGAGTATTTTACATTTTGGAAAAAACTGAAGGAAAAAACGTTTTTTTGTGGTATACACATCACAAGAGATCAAATCATGTGTCATCAACAACAAATTATAAATGATTTTGAAGCAAAATGAACCAGTGGAAAGCCATGAACTTGCAGTTTTGGTCAGTGGTACATTGGTTTCACCCAATTTTTTATTGTGATGTGAATATTTGCGATATTCCACATGATTTGATCTTGGAATATGGGTGGAATCAATACCTCTCAAACCAACCATAGGCACAGTTTTCTCAAATTTGTAAAAGTAAACTGAGTTATCGGGAATATATAATATTGTTCTTTGAATGATATATACATAGTGAGACTATGATCCAATAGAGAAAAGACTATTTTAAAACTGTCTATTGGTCAAAACATTGTACACAAATTGCACTGTTCTCAGTTTAAAGATTTGCTTTATCTTCAACTTTTGCTATTTGATTGTGTTTCTGAATTGCAATTGTACATAGTTTGACGACATGACCCATAAAACCTTTCACAATATGGGATGGGCGTACACTGAGAGGCCCAACTATGATTTCTCTGCCATCAGGTAGTTTTTGAGAATATCTTCAAGAGATTATCGTCTCAAATGGATGTACCAAATACCTGTCAATCATTGATTTCAATCTTGCGTCTCACCATTCCTTTATTGGTGTCAGATGTAAACGTATCAGTGACAAATTGTACTGCCCTCCTTTGACTATCTTGCGATGAAATCAGATAATGGGAGACTAATATACAAGATGAAATCAATGATTGGCAGGTATCTGACAAAAGTGGCCTTAAGTCACACAGCCATCAAATGCAGTGGTAGAGCTCTACAGACAAACATAACCTCATGATCTAATGGCCATAGTCGCCATTTGTTGGAATGTTACTGTCATAAACAACAAATTATAAATGATTTTGAAGCAAAATGAACCAGTGGAAAGCCATGATCTTGCGGTTTTGAGCAGTAAATATTGTTTTGTATTTTTGTTTATGTAAGTAGTCGGCCGGAAACGGAAGTCCAACGCTAGTACAACTGGTCTGTATGTATATAACTGTGCCGGCCAGCCCAACAAACGGGGACTAAAGGCCTAACACTGCCCTCCACTATCCCAACAATTGGCGACTAAAATTGTATGGTAATCTGGGGGCCAACTCTCATTTCTCTGTCTCCCTCTCTTCCCTCCCCTCTTTCTCCCTCTCTCCATCTCTTTGTACCTCCTCCCCTCCTCTAGTTCTTCCCCCCCCCCATGCTCTCTTACTCTTTCTCTGGGGGCACTCTCTCTCTCCCTCTCTATACCCTGCCTTTGTGTCCCTCTGTCTGTCCCTCCTCCCCAGGATCTTTCTCCTCCCTCTCTAACCCCCTCTGTCCCCCTCTCCCACTATGTATTTTTGTAAGTGTTAACACAAAATGTTGATCTCCAAAGCTACAAATGTAGAGGTAATTGTGAGACATGTCAGCTTGTGGGTTAATTATGATGGGTGCTAATTGCCAGAGAGTTACTCATCTTCATTATTCCAAATTTTCAATAAAAATCAATTAAAATGGTTTAATTGACAGTAACTTCCAAAAACTGTGACTGGACCATCCGTTCCATGTAACTAAAATTAGTCTTCATTTTCCTTGGAAACACAAATTCGTTAAATTATACTGACACCAGTCGTCATTTACTTTGGAAACGCAAAAACTGAAAAAAAACTGAATGTACATATATCAAAAAGTGTTAAAGTCTGTAGTTCTGATTCTTATTCTTGCTCATTTCTTTCTTTTATTAGTCAACTCTAACATGCATGCAAAAATATTGTATAATATTGCGAAAGCAGAACCTATATATATTCATTAAAGCTGAATTCTCAGCTATTACAACAAAACAAATCTGACCAAATTCACTCATATTAAAACTTATACAAGTTGATTTGTCAATATTCTGCTACAGTTATATGTTTGTATTTTTCAATTGGAGGTCAAATTGTCTGAGAGAAAGCTGCTGCCTTTGAGCGAAAATAAGTGCAGTTATCACAGTCCTCTGAATAGAAAGGAGAACGTTTTAGAAACCGTTTAGGAAAAACAACCAGACAAAATCCTCCAAAATTGTTGTCAAATAAGTTGGAAAAGAACGAAACAAGAAGTAGAAAATATTTCAGTATGCCTTAGAGTGCAGCATTAATGTGTATTTTCTCACTAAGTTGTTGCCTTATTGGACAGGCAGGATGATGTGTATATGTGGATGACTAGGAGAAGGCGATATAATGTAACATGCTTATATTTACTGGTCACAGGGTAAACATCTCAACATATATTATTTTATACATTGGCATACAGAGTACCAACGCTAGGTTATGATTTTATAGGGTAAATATTTCACGGAAGTATGTAATAACAACGTTAATCAAATGATATTTATTTTATATTATGGAACAATTTGTGCAACAAGATCAAGTTCTAATTCATGAGTGGTCGGCATGAAATATCTAAACTATTCGTTGAGTAAT
Organism: Sthenelais limicola; assembly: GCA_942159475.1. Taxonomy (NCBI): domain Eukaryota; kingdom Metazoa; phylum Annelida; class Polychaeta; order Phyllodocida; family Sigalionidae; genus Sthenelais; species Sthenelais limicola. The sequence goes on from OW804101.1 coordinate 24,562,862, forward strand.
ATATATACATATGAAATCAGATGTAGTGAAGTTGTATGTATAATTATGGAGCTTGGATACAAATATTATGTAAACCATTCCCGATCAGAATGTAATAAAAATGCATCAATTGTGATATATTGGTATTAACTCATGAATATGCATGAAGATTATTAACTGAATACTAATGAGATTCAAGCTGAATTCTCAGTTATTACGACAAAACAAATCTGACCAAATTCACTCATATTAAGGCTTATACGACTAGATTTATCAATATTCTTCTGCTGTTATATAAAAACAAATTATACGCGATTTTGACGTCGAATCACCGAGAGAAAATTGCCGCCGGTGAGCGATAATAAGCGATAAATGATAGAGCTGATTTATAATAATTTCTAAACACCTGATAGTTATAGACATGGGTTTGAGAAATCGGGCTAATAAACCCGAATAGAAGCAAATTTCAAATTCAAAATATTCCTATTTTCACCTAAACACGATGTAGAAATAGGAGCCATGCATCAGAAAGGAATTTCTTCCTGCATGCAGAACTCTGGCATAGTGAGAGAATAGAGAGGTTAATCATCGCGTCATACTCTACTAACTTTCTTGTTGCCTCTTAATTATGTTACACCAAGCGTAACACCATCATCTAACCTATAGAGGGGTCAGATCGTCAGAAAATGTACATTCAGCAGCCATACACATTACATAAATTAGGCTAAATTAGGCTATAATATAACCAATACTATGTATATCTGAGTGTAATTTGGTATTAACTTGATTTAAAAGGTCCGTTCGGTTATATTGAATTATATTTTGATCCCCGCTTTGTCTTAAAGTTGATTATATTTAAGAGGATTTGTGGATTTATAAAGAGTAATTTTTACCCCGAAATGCGGTCAGGAAGAAGCAAAATTCCATGAAAATTATATAGGGTGCGTTCCTTAAACAATATCAGCCAGTGAATATATGATACAGCAAGACTGGAATGAAAGAAGCGGCAACGTTAACATTAATGTTGTTTAAATCAGACCATTCATTATTTCAAAATATCTGAATATTTTTGCTACCAAAACAAAACTTTTGAACGAATTCGAACTTGAAGTGACCACCTCTCCATGCATATGGGTCAGATTTTCAGAAAATGTACAATTGGCAGCTCTACACATTAAGTAAATTCTGCTCGATTAGGCTGAAATTTGGTTATTGCTAGGTAAATTCGAGTATATTCGGCATTACATTGGTTCTAGCAATATGTTTAGTTAGGTTAAACTGCATTTTGAGAGTCATTTGTGTGTTAAATTTGCGTTTTTTGGTGGGATTGGTGAAGGTGAATTGTACATTAACTGGCGATTCTACCCATATTTGTGGAGCAGGCGTATTATGGTCAATTCTCAAGAGATGGGCCCACAGGCTTTCTCAGGATGTCATGGATGATAGATGAATACGATTTGCTGGTGTAAAAGTCCCAGCTATATCAGAAGATTCAGCTCAAGCTTTCAGGGGAATAAAGGTTTAATATAAATCTAGAATGAATAATAAATATTTTATGGGCGATAAACATGCTAAGATCGCTCATTTCTCAAACAAGATATACACCACTTTGTAAAAGCGATCATCACCAAGTCATACAGTAGGCCTACTCCAAATTACATTTTCTGTTTTCTGAGACTATACCCCTATCGGTTGGCTTTGCACCGAGAAAAAATATAATTAAAGGTTCATAAAATATTTGTTATTTCTACTAATTCAATTTTCCTTTTGGGGAATGTTGTCCGTTGCGTTCTAAAGCCCTTTAGTTAATGAGCTTATCAAGGGATAGAAATAGATATTCAGTCATTCCTCATATGTCCATGTTATTCCCTAACAGGTTTGCTTTAAATTAATATGTTTCAAAAGAAATTTCAAACAACAGTATTCATAGCAGAGCTGAAAGGGTAAACAAAATCCCAGTTGGGGAATTTCTAATGTTGCAGTACTGTCTTTGTAAATCTAACACTTGCAGTTAGTCTAAAGTTGTTACCATGCTATTTTTTAAATATTGTCCAGGGATAATGTATGTCTTCTTTAGACTGAATTAAAGTGTCGACGTTGCGTTCCAACGCTCTGTCCCTGAATCCCTAAGGGATTAGTAGTTAAAATTAGAATTTAAAATTATAGCCCCAAATGACCCCATTTCGTGAGAACCGACTATATATCTATGTAGGTACACTATGACCGATTCTACTATTGATTCAAGTATATCAATAGTTCTGTATAATCCTTACATGGGGTCAGAAGTAATCCTATATAATAGAACGATTACATTTTCAAATATATTTATGAGTACCATTTGGATGCCTTAACAGGGGGTACTCCACTAATGTGCTAAATATCTGCTTTACCGCATGCGTCAAAAACAAGAATTCAGAGGTAATAATGATGTGATTTAATTAAAACATAATATATTTAATCATGAACCAGTTTTAAATGACAGGAAAATTTTAAATAGTGTGTGTGTTGCGAGTAACATGGCTGTGAAAATATTTTTTTTGCAAATAAAGGTAATCATTAATTATATTAAGGGCATACAGTAATTGTTACATCATGTTAGTAATAATGATGTAATAGTGTGAAATCCCATTTTTACTAGGAATTAACATTAATTATCATTATTTTATTTATTTATTTTTTCCCTCCCCCTCCCCATTATATTCAATATTCTGAATTAGTAACATATTTGGTACGGTAACAATAACCATGTTATTTCCCACCAGTGGAGTGCATGCATCTTATAGATATATTATCAACGTTAGTCATAGACTCTCGTTGGTATTACAAGTAACTAAAATAACTTATAAATTCATATGGTTGTGACCCCGATTCATACAAACATTCTCTCCTCCACTCCCCCATTTCATGATGGATAGAGGACCATTGAGGCCACATACGGTGTACATGCAGTGCTTGCTGACCTTTCCTTCATATCAGGGGCTAAATTAAACCTGGCCGCCGGAGTGGGCTTATTTACTCTAAGGTAAGTAATGCTGTGTTGTGAATATGGTTAACCGATTGAGTGATATTATGCTACCGCAGGAGTATATAAGTGGAATTTTCCGGATGGAATATGTGTATACCCGTCTGTGAAGGTAAGTTGTCATTTACCAATTGTATACATGTATAAACCAACATGTATAATCTCACATGCCTTGTATCTTTCCCATCATGTTGTAAGGTATCGGTCTATCTGAGGTAGTAGAGCACCTGGCCACGGAGGTTGGTTCCCCGTAATGTAGAAAGTACCTATTTCTACGATGTGTCTGGAATCCGTCAGTCATTGATAGAAGAAATAGTATAATTGAGAATATTTAAACCGTGACTTACATAGTATATCCAGTTAATTCTAAGTACATCAAACATGCATCGGTTGATAACAGATGTCAATAAATAGCCATAAATAGTGTTGTGCTAAAGTAAATAGTCAATATAGGCATGGTTGTATATCAGTAGCCACTCCCCCAGATCGTGAGGTCACGTGTTTAGATGATAACAGTGGCAGGCGTATTAGCCTGGGAGGTCACAGGTGAGGGGTCACGCTAATGTTTACATGTAGGAACATTAGGTCTTGATTTTGGCATTAACCATAGGCTTGAATGCCGGTCATTGCTGCACCCTAGTGACAATCAATATAACCATCCCTTCCCCCTACTGCTACCTCTACCTATAGGTACTCGGCCCTACTCATACTCTCCCCTCTCCTCTAATTCACCCTTCCACACATTCTTATCCCCCTCTTTAGTGCTCACAGCAGCAGTCCACTTCGCTAATTCTCATCAAATTTGAATCCCACCACGCCCACCCTTTTTTCTGTTTTAACTTTCACCCCTTCCCTCTCTATATCTGCTGAGTATCTTGTATTCTTCTAAATTTCATTTAATTGTAATTATATTTTATTAGCGTTAATTAACAATTTTTATTATCGTAATTAATCATATAATTAACTATATGATTAATTTAACCCTTTAAGGACGGGGACTGCCTTGAGGCAGTCCCGCGTCGGCTCCGTTAAGGACGGGAGACTGCCTTGAGTCAGTCTATGGCGTGTGACGTTAAGGACGGGAGACTGCCTTGAGGCAGTTTTAGGTCGGAAATAATAAAAGAACTTATATCTCAGCTAAAAATCAATATATTCGCATGAAATTTGAAATATATGTAGGAAAATAAATATATTAAAGATTAGTTGACATGGTTCCATGGTAACTACGATAATTCGTCATAATTCACGTCGTGAAACGTCATGAAACGCTGGAGATCGTCCTGACTCACTGAGCGTCATGTCGTCCAACGACGATGAGTGGTCCGACTGGGGCGATTTGGCTTCTGATTGGGAGGATGACCTTCCAATAGAAGCTAGAAAACGCAAAAGAGTGCCATCATCATCATCTTCGTCATCTTCTTCATCTTCTGATGTCGTTTCTGACGGAAGCAGTGATGAAGAGCCCTTGGCGAACCTGAGAACAGACATCACCCCAGAGAATAGAAAATGGGAGAGACAGCAGCGAAACCTACCTAGACCTGCTCCTGACATGATTGATTTCGAACAACCGACTGGACCACAAACGGACAAGACTACAATGATCGACATTTTTAATCTATTCCTTAATGTTAATTTAATGACGACATTTCTCCAGAAAACGAACGAATATGCAGACAGAAATGGGACAGAATGGAAGAAGGCGAAAAAATGGAACCCTCTGGACCTGCCGACATTTCGATGCTTCCTCGGAATAACATACCTAATGGGCCTCATACGGAAACCAAGTTTAAAGCTGTATTGGTCGACCAAGGAGAGCATAAGGACGGACTACATCGCTAAATTGATGTCCAGAGACAAGTTTCTACAAATTCTAAGGTAAATATAAAAAAATAAAAACATTCCAGCCTTTCAAAGTTGCACGTAAACCTTGGTAAACGTCAAAGATCTGTCGGAGCCTCCGTGTCGAAAATCTAAGTTAAAAAAGTTGGACAAAATTGAAATAAAAAAAAGAAAATATCATTCCAGTCCAGCGATATGATAGATTATCATATTTACTTCATATATTTATGTTTTTATAGGTATCTGAGCTTCGGGGAGGGCACGGCAGAAGCCTGTGACCGAGCAGACGACTCTCGACCGACGACTACGGCCCGAGTGGACTGGCTGTTGGCGGCACTGAACGCTACCTCGACCCGCGTATACAAGGCAGCTCGCGAGCTCGCGATCGACGAGTCGATGGTGAAGGTAAATGCTAATAAAATCTCTACATAATCTATGTCTACCCACCCTTCCCCTCTACCCACCCTTCCCCTCTACCCACCCTTCCCCTCTACCCACCCTTCCCCTCATCCACCCTTCCCCTCGTCCAACCTTCCCCTCGTCCACCCTTCCCCTCGTCCACCCTTCCCCTCGTCCACCCTTCCCCTCATCCACCCTTCCCCTCATCCACCCTTCCCCTCCCCATCCATCCTTCCCCTCATCCACCCTTCCACTCATCCATCCTTCCCCTCATCCACCCTTCCACTCATCCACCCTTCCCCTCATCCACCCTTCCCCTCCCCATCCATCCTTCCCCTCCCCATCCATCCTTCCCCTCCCCATCCATCTAGATATAAATCTCAGAAAATGTACAATTGGCAGCTGTACACATTTAGTAAATTCTGCAAAATTAGGCTGCAATTTGGTCAGTACTAGGTAAATTTGAGTATATTTGGCATTGCAAGCAAGCACAATCGATTCTAGCTATGTTTGGCTAGGTCGAATTGTATTTTGAACTTTATTTTCGTCTGAAATGTGGGTTATTTGAGAAGATTGGCGAAGTTCAATTGTACATTTTCTGAAAAACTGACCCATTAGAACAAAAAAAAGTACACGTTGAGTCGGTTATAGCTATAATAATCTCAGATTGAAATGTTTTTCTCTCTCTAGCATAAAGGTCGCTGTGCCCACAAACAGTATTGCCCAGCCAAACCAACAAAATGGGGCATCAAATTGTGGATGCTTGCAGAAAGTGCCACTGGTAAGGAATAATATTTTATTTTCATTTATTTATATTTTGCTTCAAAGACAGGCCACATGAATCGATATTTAAATTTGGAGTATACCTAAGATTAAGAATTAACTGCTTTACCTATTCCTGTGATAACCAGTGGGTTTTTATACTGTCTAGATCGATAAATAAAGATAAATAAAATAATATTATATATTAAATTGTTTTCTAGGCTACGCCCTTCAGGTCCTGCCTTTCTTCGCTGGAAGAGGCCCTCAGAATCTATATGAAGATGTCATTACCCCTCTGCTTAAAGGAGCCAACATTTTAGGACTAGGTTATAGAATATTTTTTGATAATTTCTATACTACTGTCCATATGTTTCATGATTTATGTATTCGGTTCTTCACGTATTGCTGTGGGACAGTACGACGTAACAGGAAGGAACTCCCAAAGTCCCTTATGGTCACCAAACACCAAGGTTTGCAGAAGAGAGGGCAGATGATATTTTCCAGATGTGGGGAGATGCTGTTGAGTGCGTGGAAGGACAATAAGATTGTACATATATTAAGTACCATCCACGGGACAGATGTTGGCCAGGCCAAAAGAAGGACAAAGAATAATGGCGTCTACCAGAGGATCGAAATTGAATGTCCCCAAACTGTCATCGACTATAATAGGCATATGGGTGGGGTGGACCTATCAGACCAGCTGACAAAGTATTATTGTTTTAATAGGAAAAGTGTGAAATGGACGATGAAAATTTTTTGGTTTGTTATGGAAGTAATGAAGGTAAATAGTCATATAATTTACAATGCAGGCCAAGGGAAAAAAGTCTCTCTTTATCAATTCTCTGTTGAGTTAGCCGAACATCTATGTATGGAGTCAAAAGTCTTGAATGTATTACCACCCTCCCCTTCAACATCACGATCTGAGAGACTGGCCAGAAAATGTCTACCAGTTGTGCTCCCTGGCAAAAAGACCTACTGCCGACGATGTCTAAAAAAACACCAAAAGGACAAGTCGGTAACGAAGAGGCAAACAATTCATGGCTGCTCAAGGTGTAAGATACACCTGTGTTTACCCTTGTGCTTTACAGACTACCACCTACACCTAAGGGGGCGAATAACTGAAGAATGAATCTAGAAATAATTTAAATGCAATCTTACTTGTATATATATTTGCCCCTCTGTATATATCAAATGTTTCAAAATGACCTATCACCTGTTAACAAACGTTGTCACTTGTACATAAACTTATCTACTTATTTGTCCCTCTGTATATATCAAACGTTGTCACTTGTACATAAACTCATCTACTTACCTGCACAAATAAATATGTTCTGGTTGTTCTAAATGTTCTTTCTGCTGTTTTGTAGTCTTTCCTTGATTAATGTTCCCATTCATGAATAAAATCCAATCTGCGACGATGTAGAAACACACACTATGAGCTGAGTACAACGACCCAACACTGCCCATATCTCAATATGAAATTAAATTCCAGTGAGGCTCCTTTTTGCATAAGAACAAATATTCCAATGTGTCCAAGATTGAAAGGGAAGAGTAATGGAGGGGAAGGGTGGACGAGGGGAAGGGTAATGAAGGGGAAGGGTGGACGAGGGGAAGGGTAATGAAGGGGAAGGGTGGACGAGGGGAAGGGTAATGAAGGGGAAGGGTGGAAGAGGGGAAGGGTAATGGAGGGGAAGGGTGGAAGAGGGGAAGGGTAATGGAGGGGAAGGGTGGACGAGGGGAAGGGTAATGGAGGGGAAGGGTGGAAGAGGGGAAGGGTAATGGAGGGGAAGGGTGGACGAGGGGAAGGGTAATGGAGGGGAAGGGTGGAAGAGGGGAAGGGTAATGAAGGGGAAGGGTGGACGAGGGGAAGGGTAATGGAGGGGAAGGGTGGACGAGGGGAAGGGTAATGGAGGGGAAGGGTGGACGAGGGGAAGGGTAATGGAGGGGAAGGGTAATGGAGGGGAAGGGTGATGGAGGGGAAGGGTGATGGAGGGGAAGGGTGAGGGAGGGGAAGGGTGAGGGAGGGGAAGGGTGAGGGAGGGGAAGGGTGATGGAGGGGAAGGATGGGTAGAGGGGAAGGGTAATGGAGGGGAAGGGTGATGGAGGGGAAGGGTGGGTAGAGGGGAAGGGTGGGTAGAGGGGAAGGGTGGGTAGAGGGGAAGGGTGAGGGAGGGGAAGGGTGAGGGAGGGGAAGGGTGATGGAGGGGAAGGGTGAGGGAGGGGAAGGGTAATGAAGGGGAAGGGTGGAAGAGGGGAAGGGTAATGGAGGGGAAGGGTGGAAGAGGGGAAGGGTAATGGAGGGGAAGGGTGGACGAGGGGAAGGGTAATGGAGGGGAAGGGTGGAAGAGGGGAAGGGTAATGGAGGGGAAGGGTGGAAGAGGGGAAGGGTAATGGAGGGGAAGGGTGGACGAGGGGAAGGGTAATGGAGGGGAAGGGTGGAAGAGGGGAAGGGTAATGGAGGGGAAGGGTGGACGAGGGGAAGGGTAATGGAGGGGAAGGGTGGAAGAGGGGAAGGGTAATGAAGGGGAAGGGTGGACGAGGGGAAGGGTAATGGAGGGGAAGGGTGGACGAGGGGAAGGGTAATGGAGGGGAAGGGTGGACGAGGGGAAGGGTAATGGAGGGGAAGGGTAATGGAGGGGAAGGGTGATGGAGGGGAAGGGTGATGGAGGGGAAGGGTGAGGGAGGGGAAGGGTGAGGGAGGGGAAGGGTGATGGAGGGGAAGGGTGATGGAGGGGAAGGATGGGTAGAGCGGAAGGGTAATGGAGGGGAAGGGTGATGGAGGGGAAGGGTGGGTAGAGGGGAAGGGTGGGTAGAGGGGAAGGGTGGGTAGAGGGGAAGGGTGAGGGAGGGGAAGGGTGAGGGAGGGGAAGGGTGATGGAGGGGAAGGGTGAGGGAGGGGAAGGGTAATGAAGGGGAAGGGTGGAAGAGGGGAAGGGTAATGGAGGGGAAGGGTGGAAGAGGGGAAGGGTAATGGAGGGGAAGGGTGGACGAGGGGAAGGGTAATGGAGGGGAAGGGTGGACGAGGGGAAGGGTAATGGAGGGGAAGGGTGGACGAGGGGAAGGGTAATGGAGGGGAAGGGTGGAAGAGGGGAAGGGTAATGAAGGGGAAGGGTGGACGAGGGGAAGGGTAATGGAGGGGAAGGGTGGACGAGGGGAAGGGTAATGGAGGGGAAGGGTGGACGAGGGGAAGGGTAATGGAGGGGAAGGGTAATGGAGGGGAAGGGTGATGGAGGGGAAGGGTGATGGAGGGGAAGGGTGAGGGAGGGGAAGGGTGAGGGAGGGGAAGGTTGGACGAGGGGAAGGGTGATGGAGGGGAAGGATGGGTAGAGGGGAAGGGTAATGGAGGGGAAGGGTGATGGAGGGGAAGGGTGGGTAGAGGGGAAGGGTGGGTAGAGGGGAAGGGTGGGTAGAGGGGAAGGGTGATGGAGGGGAAGGGTGAGGGAGGGGAAGGGTGATGGAGGGGAAGGGTGAGGGAGGGGAAGGGTGATGGAGGGGAAGGGTGATGGAGGGGAAGGGTGATGGAGGGGAAGGATGGGTAGAGGTGAAGGGTGGGTAGAGGGGAAGGGTGGGTAGAGGGGAAGGGTGGAAGAGGGGAAGGGTGGAAGAGGGGAAGGATGGACGAGGGGAAGGATGGACGAGGGGAAGGATGGACGAGGGGAAGGGTGGGTAGAGGGGAAGGGTGATGGAGGGGAAGGGTGAGGGAGGGGAAGGGTAATGGAGGGGAAGGGTGAGGGAGGGGAAGGGTGATGGAGGGGAAGGGTGAGGGAGGGGAAGGGTGAGGGAGGGGAAGGGTGAGGGAGGGGAAGGGTGAGGGAGGGGAAGGGTGATGGAGGGGAAGGGTGATGGAGGGGAAGGGTGATGGAGGGGAAGGATGGGTAGAGGTGAAGGGTGGGTAGAGGGGAAGGGTGGGTAGAGGGGAAGGGTGGAAGAGGGGAAGGTTGGAAGAGGGGAAGGATGGACGAGGGGAAGGATGGACGAGGGGAAGGGTGGGTAGTGGGGAAGGGTGGGTAGAGGGGAAGGGTGGACGAGGGGAAGGGTGGGTAGAGGGGAAGGGTGGAAGAGGAGAAGGGTGGAAGAGGGGAAGGGTGGTAGAGGGGAAGGGTGGAAGAGGGGAAGGGTGGATGGGGAGGGGAAGGATGGATGGGGAGGGGAAGGATGGATGAGGAGGGGAAGGATGGGTAGAGGGAAAGGATGGGTAGAGAGAAAGGGTGGGTAGAGGGTAAGGGTGGATGGGGAGGGGAAGGGTGGATGGGGGAACAAATAAATAAGAATAAATATTCCAATGTGTCCAAGATCCAGTGCTTCAATAAAATCCAATCTGCGATGATAATATCCAACGCAATATAATAATCCAATGGTAAATTCCATGAATAATAATCCAATGGCACTGCTTGAATAAAATCCAATCTGCGACGATGTAGAAACACACACATGAGCTGAGTTCGACGACTCAACACTGCCCATATCTCAATATGAAACATATCATAAGAGATTAAATTCCAGTGAAGATCCTTTTTGTATTAATATAAAGAAATAAAGAAATAAGTAGAAATATTCCAATCTGCGACGATGTAGAAAACTTTCCCATTCACCGAGTGACCCGATCAGGAGAACAGCTAATCGATCTAGGACAGATCTAGGACAGATCTAGGTCTCTCGAAGGCCTAAAGCTGTGATGACCTATGTATAGTTGTCGGTGGATATTTCCATAATATCCAATGAAACTGCTAAAAACAGATGTGTGAGGCCATTCTAGGTGTTATTTCCAGTTGTTTTGCCGCTTTGTCACCATTTCCTGATGAATACTTCAATGGGAATGTCAGTGAATAAAATATCAAATCTCCGACAACAACTGCGCAGTTGGCCATGATGGAATCTTGTGCACTGACATTTGGGCGCAGCCACAGTAACATCCAACTAGATCGATCTAGTTCAGAATAATGAACCATGTCGACTTCTAAGACTATCACAAACAATAGTTCATGACATGATTTAAGTCCAGTGAGGTTCCTTTTCATATCAATTCCAAGAAATATATCGATAATGATGAATAATATTCCATGCATATGGCGAGTGGCCGATCAGCTGATTGAGGGAATGGCTTCCTTTGTTCTTCGTGACCTACATTTAGTTTGGCAATGTTTGGCAATGTTTTTCGGTGGATATTTCCATAATATCCAATGAAACTGCTAAAAAAGATGTGTGAGGCCATTCTATATCTTGTTTCCAGTTGTTTTGCCGCTTTGTCAACGTTTGCTGATGAATACTTCAATGGGGATCTCGGTGAATAAATATCCAACTGCGGAGATGAAGGTGCCGGGTCGGCCATCTTGGACGATCTTGAAAGATGACGCTTGAGCAGGAAGACGGCAAATATCGAAATAATCACTCAAATAAACCATGTCAGCTTCCAAAATGGCCACAAAGAATAGTCTATACACTGATTTAACTCCAGCAAGGTTCCTTTTCTTGGAAATCTTCCGTAATATATCGAAAATGGCGAATAATCTTCCACACGCCTGACTCGCAAAGACCGGTTTTGGCGCCAGGCCGGTTCAATCTGGTTCGCTGCCGTCCTCCACGCGAGATGACGTCTGCGCGCGACTCGGGATACGCGTTACTTCCGCCCCGCGCGGGTTCCCGCCGCGAATGAGTTAACCATTCTAATTAATCTATCTAATTACTATCTCTAGCTCGCTTCCTTATATATTCCTTTCGTTCGCAGAGTCGCAGTTATGATAATGTATTTACCAAATATGTACCAAAATATACCGTCAACCATCTCACTCTTATCCATCTCACCTTCTCATCAGAGTGTCAATAGGGGATTTGCATGCCTCACTGCGCATGTCTATTACAATGCATGCTGAGATGAAGTCAGATCGAATCTAACATTAATATTTAGCAACATTTTTATCGAAAAATGCAATGATCAATAGCTTGCCCAAATGATTTATACAAACCAAGTGCATGATGGGAAAGGTGAATTTTTGTTCATGAAATCATGTATAAGACGTGAATATTTACATGTTAAGTATTCCATGCTGAATATAACATGTTTTCCATAGCTGACTGACATACAACTCCCATAATTCCATGCAAACCAAGATTCAAGATGGCGGACATGCAAATCCCCGATTGTATTGAAAAAAGAATTTGTTCACCAATATCAAAGCTTGTGTTAATGGTCTATCAAAATAATATGCATGATGGGAAAGATGGAGGCTTGTGTTATGGAACGATGTAAAACACATGGATATATTGACATATTCCATGCTGAACATGGCATGTTTTCTATAGCTTTTACACTGACATGCACGTTCCATAATTCCATGCGAATCAAGACTCAAGAGGGAGGACATGTAAGTCCCCTATTGTTAGTCATTGTGTATAGATCTAAATATAAATAGTCGATACGGGCTCCTCGTGATTACGGGTGGACTATAGTGCCTCCCCCTAGCATTGCTTCTTGTCATTTCCTTTTAACACATGCAGACGCTATCACTGTAATAACTCATAGTTAAAGCACTGAAATGTCCTGTATTGGCGCGTATTGTCCTGTGTTCTCGCATATTGTCCTGTATTTATACGATACACGCTAGCCCCGCATGCTCAGCGGTATTGTACCAACATTCTAAAAATAGGCCTATAATATAGGCATGTACATTAAAAACATCGCTTCATTTCACGTAAAGGGTAGACCTATACTAAACACAAAACGGACTACGGGCTGACATGGTAGGCCATATCATATTTGGTTAGGTAATTATACATGTGTGGCTTGCTTTACGAACCTTGCTGGTAGCACATTTCGACTTCTCAATAATATTATGTTTGCAGAAACAAGTGACGAGATCTATTAAATGGCTAAACTTCATTGAAACAGCTTTAGAAAAGGTCAGTGAAATCTTGGTTTGTTCCGCAAGGCGTCTCTCGATCCCCTCCACGGCATTAGATATGTGTGATGTGTTAAAGAGAAATGAGTCACAAGTGGCAACAAAATCATTTTGAGATATTATCCTATTTGAAAAGATGACAAACATTGATACATTTAATACAATAAGTAATCTATATTTCCTATATTTATGAAATAAAGTCAGCACTAACGCTTGATGGTCAATAGGGGATTTGCATGTGCCACCGCGCATGTCTGTTATAGTGCATGCTGGGATGGATTCTGATGAAATCTGACATACAAATATTTAGCAACATTTCTATCCAAATTGCAAGAATGTTTTCACCAATATCATAGATTGTATAAATGATCTATGAAAACCAGATGCATGATGGGAAAGCTGTGGACATGTGTTATGGAAACGCGTATAATACATTGATATTGACATTAGAGCATTGATACATTGTCCATGGCATGTTTTCTATAGATTTTATAGTGTACCATTAGACCCATAATTCCACGCGAATGAAGATTCAAAATGGCGGCTATGCAAATTTCCTATAACTAGAGTAAAGTAGTATAGTTAAATAAAGTCCTACCTCAGATATGCACAGATATATTCGATCCACAGTCTTGACATTTCGTACGTCCGTCTTTTGCTAATTGATAATCAAAAGTTGTATGAAAAAATATGAATACAAGCTTCTATTAATGGTTGAACCACTTCTTTCCAATATGGACCATCATAGAAAGTTGAATTAGATATATATATGAAATAAGTAATTTTATGTCTAACAGCCACAACACGGGCCATTTTTTATTGCGTTACACAGAATACATGGTTATTCCATTAAATCCTCATATTTATTCTGTGCCGATATCATGATTTCGAAGATAGAAGGTCGAGGACGTGCACTAGATGAGAAATTAAAACGATACTGGACTAGTTAAGATAATGTTCCAAATGTGCACCACACTCGTAGGATTCGACGATATTATTACTTTACTATAGTAATTGGTCATCAAGAGTTAGTGCTGACTTTTTTCATAAAAATAGAAAATATGAATTATTTATATAAATATATTAATGTTTACCATCAGTAGAATCCGCTTGATCCCATCTTTTCAAATATGATGGTATTTCAAAACTATTTGTTTGCGACTTGTGACTCATTTCTCTGCATTCATATAAATGATTTTAGATTTTAAAATATTTTATTCAGGTCTACGAACATTTTCATACATATAGCACACATATTCTCAGGACAGCCTGACTTAAATAGAGAGAAAGATTTTACATATCTCTCGCGGTGGTATTTAGTATTTGACTAAGATTATTCGAGCATATTAGATGTCATCAACTTTTTAACATAGGTATATATGTAACCAAAGTTTTACTGGAATCATATTAAAGAATAAAAACAAATTCCGTACACACTAATCATTAACAATGAAATAGAATGAGGGACGAATTAAAATACATATATTAGAGTTCTGTCGACGCCGTGCTCATTGATATTAACCATTAATAATGTGCACCTGTGAGCCCACAATAAGCCCACATTGGTCATAATTTGGTAATGGCCGGTTTTTCAAACGAAAACGTCACTTGGTTGAACAGATATACACGATTTATCAATTATAGATAAACATTTTCATACGAAGCATTCATAATAGATCAGAAATTTAAACGATGCTCCTCTGGTTCGAGTCTATAGATATAATGTTTGAATAAAGATGATTTAATGATAGTAATAACGACCGTTGTCCGTCCGTATCGCAGAAAAATCAATTTTGAGATACCAGTATATTTGCATTTTAAGTTTGATTTTTTGATTTCTAAAAGAAAATATTTGCAATATTTCTGGCTAAACATTTACTAGTAAAGCGGCTAAATATGCTCTATTATATATAAATGACCTTAGAAATGCATGGATATATTTAATACACAGTCTTGATATAAGGTACATGTATGTATTCATAGGACCTCAAGGACTAGACACTCCAGAAATAAAAACATTCCTATTAGGATATTTCGTGAATCAATCACTTTGAAAAATATCAGTTTTGCCACTTGTGGCTCATTTTTCTGCAACACATCACTCAAATGCAATGTTTAGATATCACCATTCGTGGCTCACAAACAGGCGTTGCACTTCAGAGAATCGCAGAACTCAATATTGTGAGATTAGATTAGATAAACTTATTTTATTTCAACCACATTACTGCTACAAGAAGACAAGAGGGAGGTTTTCAAGTCTTCTTTTGCAGACTTACAGTATGGAAGTAGATGACAATATGTCACTTGTATCATGTTGTATGTTTTTAGACGCGCTTTTAAACTCTATTATCATGTTTTGACTGTTTAGGCTTCACCTACAGTACAAACCGAACTGTTCTATATTACATATTATATTTCATATATATAATTAATTGAATTTTGTCGTAACATCTGCTTGTTATAATTAGTTATGCTTATGCCTGCTTATATAGTCAGGAAACAGAGAATATCAACGTCTTGGCGCTGAAATGTAACGTTGTTCCTGAATAAACATAATTTTCAAAATCAAATCAAAGTCTGACGAAATCGAAAATGTTGGTGATATATTTCTTGAATTTATTTGAATCAATAATTTGGCGGGGCCCGGTTTGTCGTTTGTTGGAGGTATATTTAAGGTTGATGTGTTGTCCCTTAACGTATTTATAAGCTAACATCGAGCTCACTACACATGTGTTAATGTGTTGTAGGTAGAGCAGCCATGGATCACCGCCTGCTGCTAAGGGTGAAAGGTGTACTGGTAGTGGTCGGCTCAGTGCTTATATTCCTTACATTGGGCAGTGTCTACTCCTTTGGTAAGTGACCCCCCCCCCCCCCATGAGTTTAACGCCAGGCTAAAATGATAAAACAATTAGACATCTTCCACCTAACGAGTTTAAGGATGCTAGAGAGTATTTCTAAAAGTGTCAGTGGCTTGATTATTTTTGCACACGTTGTACTCGTTAATGTACAGATGTCAAATATAATGTTTTGGGTGAAAATGAAACACTATTTAATAAGGGCGACTATGGGGAAAAGGGCGGTTTTTTAAAAGATTTTCTCAATTTTGAGTCCTATGTTTTAGTGATAGTTGACTTATTTCTTAATACATTATAGCTTAAGGTAAGCTTAGCCTTGATTTGACAGCAGACACTGCCATCCAAAACTGGTGTGTCAGCTTGACATTCTCTATCTGCATTAAGTGGACATGTCCAAAATGAGACATGTCAAATTGCAAGAAATGGATTTTGAGATATCATCATAATTGAAACGATGAGATCAAGCAGATTATAATGATGAAAACAAAAAGGAAATCTAATAAGTACTTCTATTTTTCAAGTTTGATATTCTTATTATTTGTTTTTTAAAGTTTGCAATATTTCTGGGTGGTTAATCACTAGCAAAGTAAAGTATCTAAATATACTCTATAGGATGACCTTATAAATGCAAAGCTATATTTGATACACTGTCATGGGATTTGCTACATTAATGCTACTAACAGCCCCAAGTACCAAAAGAAATGAGAATATTAAAAAAAAAGCCCATCACATATTATATTGTGACGTTTGTCTGGCCAGGTAACTTCACCACCTACCTGACCTCCTACATCCGCGCACGTGCATCCCCGCACACACTGCGATATGGTGAGAGCGTCTGGATCTTTAGTTTGGCAATTGGCTCCCAGGGGGCGTTCATGTTCCTGGGAGGACTCATCAACCTGAAGATAGGGGTGCGATGGACGGCCCTACTCGGCGGTCTTACTATGAGGTCAGTCTATAGTTATACATAATGAGTTATGTAAGAATTAAGCATCGCTAAGCATAAAAAAATGAGAACATACCTACAAAGAGATGTTGCTAATAAAACACTATGAAAAGTATCAATTTTGCGGCAATTGACTCATTTTCATGTGACACATGACATATCTCACTCTAAATACGTTCTTTCATATATAATAAAGTATGACGTTACATGTCTCCGACCTAGTGGGTCCGTCATCTGAACTCATCTATCTGTGTGTCAATTTATTTTCAGTTTGGGCACATTCTTGTCCTACTTCACCATCCAGTGGTCCTTCATTGGCTGTCTGCTCACCTATGGGGTGCTGTTTGGTGCAGGCGTCGGCATCGCATACGCACCTCCCTTAAAGCTGGCAATGGCAGTGAGTAATGTTCAGCTTTACAAATCCTCATCATTCCTCAAAGATTATTCCAGATAAGTTATTTGACAATTTAGAAAATACAGTATCGTTCAAACTGAAATTTGGGAGGGCTAACATAACATATGATGCACTTTCTCCAATGCCTAAGTGTGACAAGATTTTGATTTTATTAATTGTATTACTACTGGGTTAGATCATCCGAAAATGTTCAATCAGCATCTCTCCACATTTTGTAAATTCTGCTAAATTAGGCTGAAATATATTTGGCATTACCTTGATTTTGAATATCTTTTTGGGTATGTGAACTGTGTTTTGAACCTCTTTTTTACCTTAAATTTGGGATATTTGACACAATTGGTGAGGCAAATTGTACATTTTCTGACGATCTAAACCCTGCTAGTGTGTTTGTTGCTCTGCAGTGGCACCCCAAGAGGAAGGGACTGGTGAACGGTATCGCCCTAGCGGGGTTTGGGGGAGGCGCCTTGATCTTTGATCAGATACAGACCGCCTTCACCAACCCTGGTAACAAATCTCCAGATCTTCCTCAGGCTCCTGGCTCTTCTGAGAGGTAAGTTAATTCCTTCATCTTATATAATTACTGTGCTTAGCTTGTATAATTCAGGAAAAGTCAGAAAAGCTGGAGGAAGAACAAAGTATCAGTAGGCCTAAGTCTCCAAGGGCCTAGTCAACTAAGCCGATCCGCATGCAATTCCCACAGAATTTAGTGCAACAGAGTCCTCTGTGGCGCAAAATCGAATGAAAATCGGCTTAGTGGACTAGGCCCTTAATACTGTAAACATGGTGTTACAATATTGAATTTGGTATATCTATATTAAAGGATTAATGACCGACATTGAGGGGTTGCATATATTTCTGTTTTTTAACAAAATACTTGTCTCCCTTATATCGCAGCAATGAGTACTTTCTATCCGGTTCTGCACATCATTTAATATAACCCCTTGAATCAAATCGCTCCTGTATTCTTTACCTCAACCTAAGGCGAAACATCGGGAATTAAAAGAGCGTCAACGCCAACTTTTATTCGTCAGGCCATGGCTCTGTTTTACATGAATTTTCCATTCTTCACCATTTTAAATTACTTTTCATAAAATTAAAAAAAACTATTTGCAATAGTTGGAAGAGGACAATCGCTAGTAAATTAGCAAAAGATAATTAGGCCTACCTTAGTATATGTCTTTAACAACACATGATATGTTTAGTAGGACTACACAACCTTGATTTGGTGAATTACACATTTGAAAAACATCATTTTTTGTGACTTTTAGATTGTGTGTGACCTGTTTAATAAAAAAAATGAAATAATAAAACAAATAATTAAACTGCCTGTTGCTGGTGACAGGTACTTCTCAGAGGAGGCGGCGGGGGATGTGCTGGACCGCGTGCCGCACTGCTTCCTGGTGCTGGGGGCGTGCTTCACCCTCATGCAGGTGCTGGGCTGCCTCATGCTCTTTACTCATCCTGCCGTGAGTATATAAAACACTAGAATTGTATGGATTTCCTGCTAAATATTAAGGGCCCAGTCCACTAACCCAATTCCGATTCTCACACAATTTAGTCCAAAAGAGTCTTCTGCGGTGCAAAATCGCATGAGAATTGGCTTGGTGGACAAGGCCCTTAGCCTACTGCATAGGCCTATTCACAATATTCCCAGTTGTAGCTGTAGGACTACATCAACATATTAGATAAAATACTTTTCGACCATAACGTATTTCAAACATAGGTACGACTACTAGCCTACGTATTAAGTAGGCCCTAATCTTCTACCACATTATTTATAATATCATATATATATAGCCCCGGGCCGAAGTGGTCGGTTCGATTTCCAGATCTTTTGCAATCTCCAGGACCGGTCCGTCGCGCTCTTTCTCCGATTTATAAATATATTCCAATGGAATATAGCAAGAAAGATCCTATATAGAAAAAAATATGTGTATCCGTTATACCCCTAAAGTTTAAAAGATATAAAATCATTTTGATTTAGGATAAAGTCGATTCAGTGCGAGTGCTTGAGAGTGAAGAGGATGTGAGTGACAGTGACGCACCTTACCGAAAGTAAGTACAATTACTGTAATAGTCGTCTTTAGTTCACCATAATCACTGGTAAATAACACATCTGTCATCGTTAGCAAGACAATGTTGACAATCTAACTGGCAATACAGTGCTAAGAAGACAATTATTTAAAAAAACGCCTTCTTTTTTTATCATAATGCATTGTATTTCAATGTTTGAACAAATATTTAATATATTTTTATTCAGAAAATGATATAGTAAGAATACCATAGGGTGGAGTACGAGGTGGACAATACTCACCGAGTAAAGCCAGAAGCAAAGAGTCCGTAGGCCGAGTTGCTTCTGGGCTTACGAGGTGTGGTTTTCTTGCTTTTATTCCACGATTTCATCTAAAACAAATCAATTCATGTCAAACATTAGGCGCAGTTTCTCCTTCTCGGTAAAAACATGTATAGGCCTAGTATATCTAGAACAGTACAATACATTTAAACATAGATTTTCATAAGTTATAAGAATACTAGGAAACGGCTGCTCTCAGACAATGAGACATGAATCTGTTCTGTTATGTTCAACTGTGTTTTGGCCCTGATTTCGGTCTTCGATGGAGTTATTAGAGAGGATTGGTGAAGGTCAATTGTACATTTTGAGGTAACTTTACCCATTAATAATGAATCTTATTGCAGGCGGGTGGACAGTACAGAGAGTCTGGTGGACCAGCCGGCAGTAGCGCTGGTAGCTGATATGAGGCCGGGGCAGGTGCTGAGGGGGAAGGCCTTCTGGATGCTCTGGTTCATGTTCCTCTTCACGGGGCAAGCAGTCACCTTCAGCTCAACTCTCTACAAGGTAAGCTTTTATGTTTGTTTTAATATTGCTATTCAGCCAGACATTATGCAATTGATACACTATTCACATTACAAGCTGATTTAAATCGCAATAATAGGCTAAATAGGAAGAATATATAATCAAAAAAGAATATAGTACAATTATAGATTATTGTTTAGATAACTATCAATGTTATATCAAGGTCATATGAAACAATCTGATATAATGAAAAGAAAAATAGTAGCAATCATTACAAATCAAAACAGTTTAAAACCACACACCCGGGACAGTGTCCTGTGCGTGACATGCCATTTCAACACTAAATTAGACAAACATTCTCCAAAATAAAGATAAAAAGATATATTACAGAGAAATGAGTCACAAGTCGCAAAAAAATAGTTTTGAGATATCATTCTATTTGAAAAGATGAGAGCAAGCTGATTCCAATGATGGTAAACATTAATACATTTAATAAGTAATTCATATTTTCTATATTCATGGAAAGAAAAGTCAGCACTAACTCTTAATGGCCAATTACTATAGTACAGTAATTGACCATCAAGAGTTAGAGCGGACTTATATTATAATAGTCTAGTTGCTTATGTCAAAAAAATGGCTCCCGTGTGGAATTCATGTTAATTTTTGCAGACAAACATTTTTTTGTAGTATTCAATGAATAAAATTCAAAAATCGATGTCTGCAATTTTTTCAAACATTTTATCATGCCTAAATCCAAGATGGCGTCCAAGATGGCCGCCCAGACTATAAAAGCACATAACTCTGGTTCTAATTAACATAAATGAATGATTTTGGTGTCCATTTCTATGTTTTCCATGTCAGGGAATCCAATGAAATAAAAATAAAATCCATGGCACATGATGCCTTTCCACTAGGGGGCGTTATAGGTCATTTTTCACATATTTTCCTAAAAAATGATAAAAAATACTTCTAACATCTTTCAATTCGTATACACAAAAACTTTAGTCATTTTATGCTTTAATTTAATCTCTTGGTAGTTAATACAACAATGGTAAATGATTTTCTATGATTTTTTTCAATAATAAAATATTTATATTTCCAGGGAATTCAGCCACAAATGTGGTTTTTTTCAACAGTAGTCCATTAAACATAGAGTTTGACCTAGGACAAATTGCAACAGGTTTCTCAATGGTTTGTGCTAGTATGAGTGCTCGTTATTAACATACTAAAAGTCTAGAAAAATCTGGATGGGGGAACATGCCAAAAATCTCAAAAAACAAAATGGCCGCCTCTAAAACTTTGAAATACCATAACTCAGTATAAAATCAACATATATTCAAGTGTGAATACACTTTATTAATGTTTCCAGACATGGGGGATCCAATGAGACAATAAGGAAATCCATATAATCAATATGTATCAAGTTGGTATACTGATACATGAAAGAAATGACCAGAAAAATGCCCTGCAAATACATCCTGTGAAGTGAAAAATCTAAGTCACATTTAATGAGATTGTACAAAGGCATACATGACCAAGGATATCCAATAACATCTTTCCACTAAACAAACTGTCATAAGCATTGCTGTGATACCTGAAATAAAGAACCTACCATAGGTAAAAAAACAATTAGCCATGCACTGTGTATATGGAACCTGACTTGACATCCTGATTTCACCAGTCTGGTACATAGGGTCTGACCTGTTTGCAATCACCATTATGGCCACATGCAGCAGTGCATTCCATGATAACCTGTCTTAGGAACACTCAATATTGCTGCAGTAGCTCTTACAGCTGCAGCAAATGGTCTGTAGTAGTTGGTCAGGGGCAGGTTAGTAGACTTCATCCCCAATTATCTGTAAGTCCCTTCCAAATTTGAATTTGGAAGCATACACTTTGGCTGGGGTACTTATTAGCAGCTGATATAGATGGTAGGACCTGTGGATGGACATGCATGATGAGGAGAGGGAACCTTTTTTATACTGCAGTAATTGACAGAAGTAGAATATAGCATTCTCCACCTTTCTCTACATTATCAAGTATGCTTTGTTATCAGAGAACACTTCAGCTTGTCTTTGGAGCATTGGCAGAAGCAGATATAGATCCACCTATGTTGCACATAGCAGTTCAATCTCATAGGCTTAAAGAATTTAATGTTGTATCACATTCTGCTATTGCATGGATAGCTGCAGGGTTCTGCACTCCCAGTATTCTAGATTCGTCCTCATACATTAGATGCTCCAAATGCTTTGCTCTTTTGCCTTCTTTGAGACATGGAAAGATAAAAAAAACACCTTCAAATCTGAACGTCTACAATGATTCTGAGGTGTTGAAACCAACGTTGTAGGTCAATTGACACCAAGTGACCTTCAATTGTAGTTGTTCTCCTTCTGAGGATTTCTGTCGTATCCTCTTGAAACACAGGCTGGAACACTTTTCCTTACTATAGGGGATTTGCATAGCCGCCATTTTGAATCTTGATTCGCATGGAATTATGGGACTAATGGTACAGTGTAATATGTATAGAAAACATGCCATGTTCTGCAAGGACTATTTATCAATGATCTAATGTCAATATCTATGTGTTATACATGTTTCCATGACACAAGTCCCCATATTTCCCATCATGCATTTGGTTTTCATTGATCATATATACAAGCAATGATATTGATAAAAACATTTTTGTAATTTTTGATTAAAATGATGCCAAATGTTTGTATATCAGATTTGAGCTGAATCCATCCCAGCATGCACTGTGACAGACATGCGCAGTGAGACATGCAACTCCCCTATTGACTCAAGAATTATGTTTCTATTTATGTTTCAGCATCAACATTTAAGTATACATGGTTTTGCTTTTACTCAGGGTCTAGTTCTAGGGTTCCTGTTCATGAGAATGTGGATTCAGGGATTCTATAGTCTGAAATAGGAAAGTTTGGATATGGAATAGTTAATCTCAGCTTAAGGTATACACAGGAGACAGGTGTTATGCTGCTATTGGGTCATGCCCTTTACCCTTGATTTCAAAGTACCACACATGTGCATGCTTACTGACCAGTTCAGGTAACAGTCAAGCAAGGCAGGATGGACAATTTTGTGTAACTACATTGAAACCCTCTTATAACCTATCTGAAGTTATCATACAAGCATATTTATTCCAGATTCATGATATTACTTGCAGCTAAAGTTTTCAAAGTTTCCAGTTACCAATCATTGCATTATATTCTGACCACATCTTTGCATTTAGAGAACAAAGCCCCTAATCTTGGTAGAGTAAAAAACCTCTTCTATCTATGGATCCTCTAGTAGATTTATTGTGTAGAATATGAATGTATAGTGTTAAAGGGGCTTAGAATCACCAATCCCTTCAATTAAATGGTTGGAGAATTTATATATCATATATATGAATTATCATTCCCTTCTCACAGCTTAGAACTATTTCCAAGGGTAATTTCCCAAACTGGGCAGGAATCTTAATTGATCTTGTTGCTCATATTTAGGGCTAGTTAGGCTATTATATTCAAAGCATCACACATTAGTTGTGTATGGGAACTATGTCAGTGAGAAGGGGGAACTAACCGGTATTGAGGCTGTTCCTCCTCCAATCATATACCCCAAAGATTTTGTGCATCAAATGCTATTAGAGAAAATGATACAACATACAACAATTTTGAATCTATGATGCAGTACACATGTATGCCTAAGGCAAGCTGAGGTTTACACAGACTAATATCACTAGATTTAAACTTGGAAGAGGGTTCAATTGTAGTTCACAATTCCCCCATGTATCTACCTAGTGCCCTCTGGCTCTTACTACAAATTGTTTACTTCCTTCAAAGGATTAAACTTGGAATGTACTCCAGTTGTGACCCTGTAAGCTGCCTTATGCAGGAGGGAAATTGGTATTTCTTGAAGTATCAGAGAAATACATTATACTATTCTTTTTACATACACCATTCAATAGGCTTTTCTAACCAATTTTTATTACAGAAACTCATTTCCTAGTGTGCTTGATCATAAATGCTTTCATACACAATGAGGTGAATTTCATTTTCACTTCACAGGATGCATTTGCTGGATACATGTCTTCTCTGTAGCAGTATACTAACTTGATAAATATTATCTATATGGACTTAACTATTGTTCCATTGGATTCCCAGTGCCTGGAAACATTAAAAAAGGGTATTCAGACTTGAATATATGTCAATTCTACACTGAGTTTTAGCGTTTATAAGTATAAAGGTGGCCATTTTGTTTTTGAGATTTTGGGCATGGTCCCCCACCTAGATCTTTCTAGACTTTAAGCATATTAATAACAGGCACTCATACTACCCAAAACTGTTGAGAAACCTGTTGCAATTTGTCCTAGGTTTAGACTTTTTTGAGCTAGATTGCCTGGACCAAATTACTATGAGGAAGGACCCAAATTTGTGGCTGAATTCCCATTAACCAACTATTCTAACAGTAAAAAAAACATAAATACTGAATTGCTAATGTTATATCAAATAACAAGACTGAATATTTTGCTTTAATAAAATGAATAAAGGATTTGTGTATAAGAATTAAAAGATATTTGAAGTATTTCTAATCATTTTTCAGGAAAATATGTGAAAAATGACCTATAATGCCCTCTAGTGGAAAGGCATCATGTGCTTTGGATTTTATTTTTATTTCATTGGAATCCCTGACATGGAAAACATAGAAATGGACACCAAAATCACTCATTTATGTTAACTAGAACCAAAGTTATGTGCATTTATTGTCTGAGCGGCCATCTTGGACGCCATCTTGAATTTCGGTATGAAAAAATGTTTGAAAAAATTGCAGACATCGATTTTTGAATTCTACTTATTGAATACTACAAAAAAATGTTTGTCTGCAAAAATTAACATGAATTCCACACGGGAGCCATTTTTTTGACATAAGCAAATAGTAAAGTTAAGTAGTTAAATATGGTCCTTAGGCTGCGTTTCCACTGGTTCGCTCTTTTGGCCCGATCATGGCCCGCTCTTTTTTATTGTCTTGAGCGCATAACAAGCGAAGTTTGAGCGAAACCAGAGCGGTCTAATAGAATCGGTTATTGCGCTCTATGTACGCTCTAAAAAGTGGCTATGTGCGCTTCTTTAGAAGAGCGCAGGACGTTGGCTTATATCTGATCTGTTTGATATGAGCGCAGCAACACAAGGCTCTTTCTACCTGTTAAAGAAGCGGACCAAGAGCGCAGTAAGAGCGCACAAACTCATTTACCATTGATTTCATATATGAAACAAGCGCAACAGTAGAATCTCAGTAGAATCGCTCTGCGCTTGTATTGCGCTAAAAATATTAGCGGATGAAGAGCGACTGACAAGCGCCCCATAAACAAGCGCAGCAAGAGCAAGCCATGAGCACATATATAAGCGAACCAGTGGAATCGGACCTTTAGGATAACCTGAGATATACAGGTATATTCAATCGACAGTCTTGACACTTTGTATATGTATTCAAGTCAAAAACAGCACTAAACACCCCCAAAATGAAAACACGGTTTCCTGTGAATAAATTACTTAAACAAGTACTAAGTTAACTAATTATCAAGTTATGCACCGATTTGATCAACTGTTAACATATTTAACTTTGTAATCAGTGTCAACTTAATTCATATACTTGGCGTTTCCACTGGAAACGATTTTCTCAGCCACAATCATTTGTGCCTGATGTCAACTTATAGTTATACAGTAGTTTGATTCTTGAAGAGGGAAACAGTGTGCAATGCAATAGCCAGGGCTGTAAAAAAAAGTTGGTTGAAAAAAAATTGTCGTTAAAAAATAGTTGGTCGTTAAAAACAAATTGTCGTTAAAAAAAAAGTTGTTTAAAAAAAATGGTTGGTCGTTCAAAAAAATTGTCATTAAAAAAAGTTGGTCGTTAAAAGAAGTTGGTCGTAGAAAAAAGTTGGTCGTAAAAAAAAAGGTTTGTCGTTAAAAAAAAAGTTGTCGTAAAAAAAAAGTTGGTCGTAAAAAAAAATGGTCATAAAAAAAAGTTGGTCGTAAAAAAAAAGTTTGTCGTAAAAAAAGTTAGTCGGAAAAAAAAAGTTGGTTGTATAAAAAAGTAGTAAGCTAGGCTAGGCTAAATAGTTGGTAAATGACTATTAAAATTTAGAAAATGTGTTGGGCAGCAGTGTCCATTTGAGCAGGTGAGGAGGGTGGTGGGCAGAGGGATGGTGTGGGAGGTCGGAGGGCCTTCTGCAGACCTATCATGGTTGGAGAAGCATCTAACTAACAGCCAATCAACTCCCTTGGCTAAACCTAGAAAGGCTGTCAATCAGCCTTCAATAACATCTAGGTGTGAAATCTATGACTGATTGAATCAGTGAAGTGTGAAATATAGGATCTGATCGAAAGGATTAGATAAGGCATCCTTAAACACCTCACAGACAGCTAAAGAATATTATCAGATGTGATCCAGTATCGGTGATTGGCACATTTCATAGTGATTCATTTGTTTTCTCAGCTATAAATAGCTTCGAAAACAAAAATGATGTATTTTGCGACTGATTGAAGTTGAATGTTTGTTTGTACAGATCTATGGCCAGACGTTTATTAATGATGACCGGTTCCTGGCCGTGGTGGGTTCATTGGCGTCTGTGTGTAACGCGGGCGGCAGGGTGCTCTGGGGCTACATTGTGGACAGGTTCTCCTTCAGGGTGAGTACATATAATTTTATCTTTTTTAAGTTTTTATTTTCGTACATGACAGAAGATTACAGGGTTAACATTCGGCGTTTTTCAAGGCTATGCTACCATTCTATCATAACATGAAATTCAAATTTAGATTTTAAAAAGATGAGAGTTAGTTATTGTTCAAT
The DNA here is from genome assembly GCA_942159475.1 of Sthenelais limicola. Lineage (NCBI taxonomy): Eukaryota > Metazoa > Annelida > Polychaeta > Phyllodocida > Sigalionidae > Sthenelais > Sthenelais limicola. The sequence continues at coordinate 24,589,633 of OW804101.1, forward strand.
ACAGTTGATATTGGAGGTGCGTAAACTATATAATAATTATAATCTAACGGCTAAATTGGGATGAGAAAGTACCAAGAGTTGGCCTTTGAATTAGGAGAGCTTTGGGTGATGAAATTTAGCAAGGTAATGACAAAACTAATCAGTCACCTTGATAACATATTAAGTAATGTTTTCTATGATGTTCTTCTTATATATTGTCTTGTTCTTTATCGTAGGCAAGGCGGACATGCGTTTTTCACTAACACTTGTTAAATATTACTTAGTTGATCAATTGAATAAAAGAAAATCCCAAATGGAAAGAGAATATAAAAGACATTTATGTCGACAGTCGCCGGAAATCATCACGTAAACGGGTCAGATTTTCAGAAAATGTACAATTCATCTTCACCAATCCTATCAAATAACGCAGATTTAAGACAAAAATAAAGTTCAACCTAACCTAGTGTTGACCAAGGTGCAGTTTAATTTAGCATAATTTAGCATAATTTGTGTTTACAGCTGCTAATTGTACATTTTCTGAAAATCTGACCCAAACACAGGAATTAGCTCATAACATAAATATATACATGATTTATTCCGCCATAAATCCAGGAATAAATTTAAATTTCTATCCTATTTATATCAGATATTGTGTCTATGTTCTAGACGAGCATGTTGGTGCTGTGTGCCTGCCTGTGTGCCCTGCTGTTGACCATTACTGCCACGGAGCTGGCAGGCAAGGCGCTCTTCCTCGTCTGGGTGTGCGGGCTCTTCCTCTGCTTCTCCGGTACCTTCGCCCTCTACCCCACCGTTACCGCCACCAGCTTCGGCCCCAAGTACATGCCCATCAACTTCGGCCTGCTCTTCACATCCCAGGTTTGTTTGTTTGAGGATTTTTATTCAGCGACGACATTTTTCAAATTGGTTACAATGACGGTTTCTCAATAACGAGCTGTACGTGTTGGCTCTTATGTCAGGCATACGACATTCCACTAATTTAGTGTTGGTTGCTTAAAGAAGTTACAGAAAGCGTGTAAAAGAGCATTGCGATTATCTTTTGAACATGTTGGTAAAAAAAAACCTACTATATAAGGGCAAGATTCTACCACTATACCATGGGAAATTAGTTAGATATGAGGACAGGCGTGAGAGAAGTATCAGGTTAAGAAAGGAAGGTCCCATATTTAATATTTTCATTCCTAAAATCTGAACGAATAAGATAAAGTGCTTTTTAACGCAGTCGAATCCCGTGGACTGAATTACCTGAAGAACTTAGAAGTAGTGTGGACTTGAAAGCATTGTCAAAGTATTTACCTGAACATTTTTTATTGAAATAGATTAACAGAACTGGAAGAACAAGAACTGTTGTAATTTCTTTTCATCCCATCCCTCTGTTCTTAGTGTATACATGTATGTACAAGGTCCCTTTCAGGACAGCGATTCATTTTGTACTGACTTAGGATAATGTTGAAGCCGAACTTGAATTGAGACTCAATTATGTGATTGATGTTTGTGAGTATGTATAATGAGGTGTATAATTGTAATTTGTACTTATGATGATAGATGTTACTTACTATAGGAAACAGCAACGCAAGAATACATCCACAAAGCAAACATGCGTCTTTTCACTAAAACTTGTTAATTGTTTCTTGGCTGACTAATTGAATAAAAAAAAGAATATCACAGCTTGTATAAATGATCTATGAAAACAAAATGCATGATGGGAAAGATGGGACTTATGTTATGGAAACCTGTATATATAACACATGGATATTGACATTAGAACATTGATCTATTATTACATGCTGAACATTGCATGTTTTCTACAGGTTTGAGACTGTACCATTAGTCCAATAATTCCATCCCAGTGGACACGATCGCAGTTTTTAAATCAAGATTCAAAATGGTGGCTGTAAATCCCGTATTCGCCTTCATCAATTATCTCAAAATTAAGATATCAAGTTCAAAATACAGTTCAACAAAACCGTTCAGATCTAGTTTAATCGACGCAATAGCAAATATATTACTAAGATATACCTAGTATTTATCATTGTTAGCCTAATTTAACCAAATTCATTCGTCAACTTGTTGGTTTCAATCGCTTAGAATAGTGTAAGCGACCGCCCCGGAGAGAGTCGCTGCATATAACTAGGCGACGGGAACCCTGGAGACTGACCACGTCCGCGTGACGGTTGGAGTGACGTCACTGTGCGTCCGACGTATGGAAGGTAGTCGTTCGGCCATCACCATTACGCAAGAAGCGAGAAAAAATTTTTCTCACCTAGTTCTGTCTCTATTTCGTCCGAAATGCCGAAGGGAAAGTTCAATTTGTGCCACACCTGTGGAGAGCGGCACGCCAAGCCGACTGGCAAGAAGTGCAGGAGGTTGGATCTGGACGAGGAACTGGTGAGAGAATTTGACCACTCCTTTGGTGCACCGATGGCGGGCGGCTCCATCTCACGCCCAATGGCGTCGTCATCGAAAAAGACGCCTTGCTTCGAGGTCCCTGAAGAGCAGCATCCTTCTACCACGGATCGGCTCGATTCAATGGAGGCGATGGTCTCCCAGCTGTCTGGCCTAGTGATTAAAACAAAAAAGGGGAAGGTTAAAGCTCATTCATCAAGCGAAAGCTCTTCTGAGAGCTCGGACTCGTCGACTGACTCAGACTCTTCGGACTCCGAGGCCTCTAGGAGACGCAAAAAGAAAGACAAGAAAAAGAAGAGCAAGAAACCCTTCGCCCAGGACAAACACCTGGATGAAGGTAAGGTTGACAGCTTTGAAAAGCTGATGCTAGTTACCTTTAAGACAATCGAACAATTTCTAGACGATGGCATCCCTGTGTCGGGCATCGTGAAACATGGCAGGATTTTGGCGACGAAGGCTGCGACTGGGTCTTACGTCGACAGAGCCTTCCTTGATTACGACAAATCAGTCAGGAGCAGGGCCAATAAGAAAGGTCCCAAAGCTTTCGCCAGAGCCGATGAGGAGGATAGATTGACCTTCTTCTGCTACGATACATCTAAGCGAGCGAGTGGTCTGCCTCGGACACCAGCTGCCAGGAAACAGAAAGGGTACTGTTTTCGGTATAACGGGGAGGCTGGCTGCCATTCCAAAGCTTGCGTGTTCGCTCACCGTTGCTCTAGCTGTGACAAGTCTGGGCACGCTGCTAAGGATTGCAAGTCAACAGGTGCCAACAGTAAATAGGAGATGGTTGGAGGGGAAGAATCTGTGTTTGAGGAATTACCTAGCAATTTGGTCAATTCATCGGTGCCTGTGTTTACAAAACGCACCAATGACGTCACGGGAAGTGAGCTTTTGCCATTTGTTCAAGATGGCGGCACTTCCGTATTGCCCTTGGACCCGGGCTTCGCAAGTGATTCCTCGATTCCCCCTCCGTCCTGCCCTCTTCTGCAGGACTTTCTTCATAGTGAAGTGGAAGAGATATGTGTATCAGTGTTTGAAAAAAAAGTTGAAGTTTCTCCTCCTTATAGTTGCCGAGATACGGCTATAGTTAGGGCGCTGCCCACCTCCCCGCTGGGAGCTGACGTTACTGTTTACATGGACTGCGTACGGGGGACGTGTGCTTGTCGCCACACTATAGGCGAGTCACCCGTACAACTTTATCCTTGCCGTTTTGGCTCCTACATATATAATGAACTGTGGCCTCACCTCTTGGAGTTTGTGGATGTTCTCCAAGGAGTCACAGACGGTTTTCCCATTGTCGACGAGGACATCCCCCCTTATGAGTGTGCTAACTATTCATCGGCATTGCAAGTTGACACTCGGGCCCTCTTGTCAGGCCAGATTAGGGCGGAGTTAGAAGAGGGTATGGTGGCTATTTCAAAGGAAAAGCCCCACTGTGTGCATGCCCTGGGAGCAGTCCCGAAATCTCAAGGTGGGATTAGAGTCATAACGGATTGTTCAAGACCTGTGGCAGATTCGATCAACAACCATTGCTCTACCTTAGTCCACAGTTTCTCTTATAGAGGTTTAGATGAGGTATCACAGCTAGTGTTCCCAGGGGCTGTGATGACCGTGGTCGACATAAAAAGCGCCTACAGAGCTGTCCCTGTACGCCAGGCCCACCGTAAGTACCTGGGTTTTCGGTGGGAACTGGATGGAAAGGAATCATATTTCATGGACAATCGGCTATGCTTCGGCCTAACATTAGGCCCATACTACTTCGACCGTGTGTCTTCCTTCATATCAACGGTGTTGACTACAGTGTTTGGCCTTAAGGTAGTTCACTACTTAGATGACTTTATTTGTGTATGCAGCTCCACCCGTGAGGCTCTGGAGGCCCAGTTAACGATGGTCAAGTTGCTGAGGTTTCTGGGGTTTCACGTATCGTGGAAGAAGATCTCCCCCCCCTCGACTGCTACTATATACCTAGGCATATGTGTGGATTCCATCCTGATGGAGCTTAGGCTCCCGGCTGATAAGTTAGCTAAACTTGTGTGTATGCTCAAAAAATATGTGAATGCCAAGACTATCTCGAAGAAGCAGCTTGAGAAGCTAAATGGCTACTTATCACATTGCGCCCATGTGGTCAGGGGAGGTAGGATTTTCTCAAGAAGATGCTATACTATGTACAAAGTGATGGTGCTCAAGACAGCAAAATTTCTTCCCATCTCAGCTGGTATGCACGAGGACCTGGGGTGGTGGTTGAAGTTTTGTCGCGACTTCAATGGAAAGTCCCTCATAATCTCAGAAAGTAACCCACTTCATCTAGTAACTGACGCGTCTATGACTGGTTATGGCTCGTACTTTGGATCCGATTGGATTGTTGGCGCCTGGGATGGCCAAAGTCCTCTCCACCTAAAGTCAAAGTGCGGCCACGTGCAGCCTTGCCCGGTTATCCCGTCGCACGACAGGACAAACATAAATGTTCTGGAGTTGTGGGCGGTCGTGGCTGCTTTGGAGCGTTGGTCAGAAAAAATGAAAGACTCTGCTGTGTTGATATTCACTGATAATATGCAAGTCTTTTACATGCTGAGCAATGGCGCCAGCGTTAATGAAACCTGCATGAAATTGATCCGCCAGCTATTTTGGCTCTCAATGAAATTTAATATTGCCTTTTTACCCAGATACATCAATACTAAGTCTAATCTGGTGGCGGATACCCTCTCTCGCCTAGGCTATGAGTCATCATGGGCTTCAGCAGTTCCCACTTTATTTAATTCTGGGCTATGTTGCAGGAATGAACTTGTCGCTATTTTGTCTTCTAGGACTCCATCAGCTGTCGGCCAAAGCCCGCCGCTACAGGCAGGAGTCAGTGTCGTCGACGACTAAGAAACTCAGGGGTCGACAATGGGAGTGCTACTTGAGGTTTTGTCGCCAATACAACCTTAAACCCTTCCCTTGCGATCCGGAGCAGGCAGTTTGCTACATGACTTTCCTGTCTCAGTTCATGAAACCCTCATCGATTCAAGGCTACTACCAGGCAGTTGTTTTCTACCACATTGTGGAGGGTCTAGAGCCAGTGAGGTTGTCTCACCCTCGTCTTAGGGCAACCTTCGCTGGGATGCAGAGAGTGATCGGATCACAAAAATCTCAGAAGTCCCCCCTGCTCCCACACCACTTGAGAGCCATCGCTGGAGTCATCGACCCCACTAGTGTACTGGAGAAACTCACCTTCGTGGCAGCCTCTTTAATGTTTAGGACACTTCTCAGAGTGTCTCATGTTGTTTCCTCCCCCCACACACTCACCAGGAGTGACGTTCAGTTCTTCGGTTGGGGGATGTTAGTGCGTGTGTGTTCATCAAAAACTACTTCTGCCACAGGTAAACCAAATCTTATTCCTGTGGCATATCTACCAGACCAGGAAATCTGCCCTGTGTATCATTTGAAAAAGCTCTTGCATCTCTGGCCGGCGAGCCCAGATGCTCAGCTCATCTCATCCAAGGATGTAAAAAAGTTTTCTTATATGCAATTCTCCAAGTGCTTCTCAGCCTTGATTGACAGGGCCGGGATTGTGGGGAATTTCGCATCCCACTCCCTTCGTAGGGGTGGGGCAACATTTATGTCTCAAAAAGGATGTTCAATATCGGAAATCAAAAGTCGTGGACTTTGGCGATCGGCGTGTGTTGAGGAATATCTGCAGCCGTCGCTCAAGCATAAATTGTTGCTGGACAAGGAACTTTCCGGGCTGATTTAGTCTGTTCTTGGCGGGTTTGGATAAATAAACCCCCCTGGGGTCTTTGCCCCGAACAGCCCATCCGCCTTGACTTGTCATTATGTTGTGTTGTGTTGATATATATTATTATAACAGGACTAGTCGCGCTAGCTTATGTGTAAGCGACCGCCCCGGAGAGAGTCGCTGCATATAACTAGGCGACGGGAACCCTGGAGACTGACCACGTCCGCGTGACGGTTGGAGTGACGTCACTGTGCGTCCGACGTATGGAAGGTAGTCGTTCGGCCATCACCATTACGCAAGAAGCGAGAAAAAATTTTTTCTCTAGTGACAATGACTTGACTTTCAAATTTGGCTTTGATTGATTGATTGATCAGTTGGTTTGGATAAATAAACCCCCCTGGGGTCTTTGCCCCGAACAGCCCATCCGCCTTGACTTGTCATTATGTTGTGTTGTGTTGATATATATTATTATAACAGGACTAGTCGCGCTAGCTTATTCGTAACTGTTTTTCCGTCAACCAACTTTTTATTTATTCATTTGATATTGTTAATGCGTAAGAAAAACGTGTATTTATAAGAAAAACGTGTATTCTCTATATTCAGGCTGTGACCGGAATTCTGGGAGCCCTGCTGACGTCACAACTTCCCAACATGACCACGTGGTTTGGTATATTTGCTGTCAGTGCCGGTTTCACATTTGCAGGTATGACGCCGTGTGTTGTTCTCAAACCTCATTTATAAATTCATCTTGTTAATATTACACGTTTTCATTGGAAGCCTCTCCTGCATGATCTCTTACATAATACTATTTATAAATCATCCATAATATTGAAATGTATTGCTCCAATAAAATCAGATTATGTCCATGTTGTGGGGCTGAAATCTTAGGTGATATTACCTTGATGGTATAATTATGGCAGGTAAATCGTTCAAAGGTGGAGAAACGGCCTCGTAATAACTAATTTACCAGTTGAAAAAACTGCGAGATTTTTTCAGTCCATCTACTGTATTAAATGTCTTTTGATGTGATAATTCACTTATTATCGATTATAATATGAGGAAATTTGGTAAGATTTGCTTTGTCCTAATAGCTGAAAATGCAGCTTTAAAAGTAAGATGTACTCACAAGACAGATGCTGAAGGTGTTTAGTAAGATAGTTGGGCTGTTGGGAAGAACTCCTATGCAGAAGGCTTAGATCCATTTCCTGGAGTTATGGAGGAATCAAAATGGTATAATGATAATAATAATGAATTTAGACCACATATGTGTAGTAGGATGGAACTTAATTTACCTTTCTATGATACAATTTATTTCCAACTTTAAGGAAAAACTAATCAAACTAATTCAGATTTTGTTCCTTTATTTTCCAGCCATGATATTGGCATTCTTCTTCAACGTAAGGAACAGCGCAGGCAGTGATGTATGATTAGTGCAGGCTAACACACAACTACACACGGCAAACTCGTCTATCCGGACACCTCGCCATTACCGACAGTCAGACCCTCTACTGTACATTAAAGCTGTCTGTACAGGTGGACCTGTGAGGCGTATTACTACTTCACGTCCTTGACACTTTCCAATGCTGCAAGATACTTGCCAGCATTATCAGGAGCATTTGGAAATACCTATACTTGGCTGTGGATAAACCGGTTTGAACCTTTGGCTCCCATGCTCATGATAGTCTTGACATATAGAATAGTACTTCTGCATTACTAAAGGTTAGTAATACATATAGAATGGTACCCGTTCAGTAATCAAGGTTTATAATACATATCTATAGAATGGTACAGGTAAAGGCTTATGATACATATAGAATGGTACTTGTGCAGTTATTTATGGAGGGGTTGAGTTCCATACATTGCATTACTCGCGTCTGGTATCATTCTCTCTATTTATGTAAGGTATCAAAACATGTACTATATTACTGTGTACAATATTGTCTACTCTTGATAAGGTTTTCACAATAGTATTGTTCACAGCGAGGTTAATTTCTAGTCTGCATCTTATGTCTGATTTACTTACTCCTCCCTCAGCGCTGCGCACTCACCTCGGCAGCCATCCTACATGTTTGACCTACTTTGAGTACTTAAGCTTATGTTTGGGAGTTCAAGAACAGAGTGAGTTGGAGGAGTGTGTGTGTGTGAGTGTGTGTTGGGTGGGGTGGGGAACACTGGTACGCCCATCGATTGTGTTGTGATTGTGTCACGAGGATGTTCAGTTACGCTCGTACATCATGACAAGTGTATAGTTGACCATTAAAATGAATACAATATTTGGTACACAAGAATATCACGAAGCAAACATTGAATGAAGTGGTTGCATCAAGTATAGTAATGACAGAATGATCGTATGGATTGTAATGATATCAGAAAAAGTTGTCCTCTTTCAGATTATTTTGGATCGGTGTTGCTTAGAATACCACACTCGGGGGCTTCACAACTCAGGTGACATTCAAACACCTTCAAACAACTTGCTAAGTTACCTGTATGTATTGAGGAACTTGTTGTTTCAAGTTGTTTAAAGTGTGCAATATGTCTATAATGCAGTATTATGATATTCAGTATATCTACAGTTATTATCAGTACAAAAGTGCCGATATGTATCGATTGATTTCCATGATTTGGTAATTACTGATATATAACTATTGTATGTACATGCGCTCGATATGTATTCCTGAGATTATATTTATAATATAGGTTATTGTGTAAGATATATTAGTTAATAGCTTATATTTATTGCATTATATTTATATGGGTTAATGTGTAAATAATTATATTACTTATCACAAATATTCATCTCTACCACAGAAGAGATGAGGGGATGATTAACATAATTTTGATGTGTCAAAGGAAAATAAGTCACAAGCCGCAAAATTAATATTTTTAAAGTGATTTATTCTCATCATCCCTTTGGTGGAATATTGGTATTTCTGAGGTGTTTAGGGCTGTTAGTAGTATGAATACATGTACCAAATTCCAAGACCGTGTATCAAATATAGCTTTGTATTTCTAAGGTCATCATAAAGCTACTTTATACTATAGTAAATGTCCACCCAGAAATATTGAAAACTATTTTTTTTTTCAAAAATAAACATTTCTAGATAGAATTATTGAATTTCTGTTGAGGGGCAGTCAGCCAATGAACCCCAGGCTGAAGGGAATCTAATCTATACGCTGCTACACATACTTACCCTGTCTGATGAACATGTAATTTACCATTCCATGTATCACATGTCATCTGTTTTATTCTCATGCTTTATAAGAATTATGGTGAATAAAAAGTTGTGTTCCAGCTCCTGTCTCTGTTCTTCGACCATGTCATATTGAATTGCCGGAGTTTATTTAGTAGAACTTAATTAGAATTGAATTAATCAACTTTTGAAGAAGGAAAAGCATATTCCATAACCGGAAAGAACGTTTTCATAAACATGTTTCCTTGCCCGGGGTAAATTATAATCTATAAATAGGTGGCACATCTTTTCCAATGAATAATACCAGCCTTTCTAGTTGATGTGGTCAACATAATGTGTTCGAAATACACAACAAAAAGAGACTAATGAGGAATCACTTTCTTTATTTTTGTCGCTGGAATCACATGCTACTCGGATTATTCATTTCATTAATCGATAAATTAATAGTTGACGTCATTCTTATCTGATGGGAATGCAAACTCTTCATTTTCGCCCTACGACTATAGTACAGTTGCTAAACATGTATTACAAACAAAAGGGCGCGATATTGACGTCTTGATATATTAGCAGATGATTTCTCCTCTAAAGATAGCAGCTTAAACCGTGTTCTCGAATACAACTTATACACTTCTGAGTGCTTTGCCAAACTCGAGTCGATGCCTAAATAAAGCAGAACAAATGTTAGTCAATCTTACAAAGTTTAATCAGTAAAATAATACCATACAAAGTTAATGACATCGAAATAACAGTGTCCATAAAGTTATATGTTTTAGACAGCTATCATTATGCGAGCCATTAAGTATATCGAGCCATATTTAGACCAAAGTGGTAAACCAAGACCTTCCTCCATTGTCTTTTGAATCTATAATTTCAATATATTTCTGAGCTGGATATAGTCAAGGCGTTCATTTGTTTTTGTCTTTAAATCCTCTACTATTTAGCTATGTTTCCCTAAATGAGGCAGGGAACGTGTGTGCGCCCCAGCCACTAATAAAACTGGGATCAGTGCTGTTTTCCGCCTTGCTGTTTAAGTGTTTATTTTTTCATGGAAACGGTTGTAGAATGTATTTTTATTAAGAAACTTCAGAGATCGAGGTGAGGTTGGATGCGTTCGAAATGTTCGCAGCGTATAAAGCGTCAAATAATGTACGCGTCAGCTGTGAGGTTAATAAACGGGATGATCCATTCAGTCCCTCAACAATGGCCTCGGCCAAAGGCTTGCATCTGCCACCTGGTGTCAAAACGACACTAGTAGATTGTGATGTTTCAAATTGCCATCAGTCGGCGCCCCATTCCGGTGCTCTCGCCTCGCCCTGTCTACTCCTATGAAATACATTAGCCTCATGATGCCCTACAGTTGACACTATAGTGATGGCCCCTGAATATGTGATGTGTTTCAGGAAAATGAGTCACAAAGTTGCAAATGTGATGGAGATACCATCATATTTAAAAAGATGAGATCACGTCGATTCCAATGATAGTAAACATTTGGAAAGCTATATAACAAGTATTTTTACATTTCAAATTTGATATTTACTAATAATAATAATAAAGTTGCTAAATATACTCCATAGGATGACCTTAAGAATGCATGAGAACATTATCACACTGTCTTGAAATTTGGTACATGTATTTATACAGCGTCCAACAAATATCGGAACATTCCTACACAGTGATCTTGTTAATAGATTACTTTGAAAAATATCAATTTTGCGACTTGTGACTCATTTTCCTGTGACATATCAGATATGAGATTTACTAGAATTAATAATGATTTAGTGTTCTGAGGGAGCTAAAACTCAATATGTATCTAAATTAATTGTTTGACTTTTGTATTGAACCCCGATTATTTGTTGTTATATTATAACCCTAAATTGTGTGCTTTATAGAGGGGTGATGCTGTCAATACAGATAAACATGTGTTATCAAGGAATTCATCAGTAGGAATGAAGCGCTAATGGCCCATTTACCGGATAACATCCTCTCCAACATCGGGGAGGAAGTTGGAGCATCTGGACAGAGGCTGGAGAGACTGACCCTCAGTAGAACAAGAACCACACCTGAATTATTGCAGGAACCAGCAGCAGGTGGGAATTCCACTCTTTTATTATTATTCTCAGTCTAAACACAGACTTGTAATAATATAGCTATATCAAGAGAGAATGTAACGAGCATGATGGACATGATCTAGGGATATGTATCGTATAGCCACGGATTTTTACTAAGTCACAGCTTCGACTAAATCCTCAACTCGTGTGGCTCAACAAGTGCCTAGATATGATACATTTTCTAGATCAAATGCAAGTTATATTCTCTTTGTACGTCACAATGCTACATTTTGTATTAGTCTCCATCTACGCCAATTAGCAGGATGCATGATAAACGACTAGATGCAGGTGCTCTTAATACTGACCCTTGACATAACCGCAGGCATCTATAATGGGGACTTGTTTATACAGCTTATCACCAGGAAATGACAATGAAATTCAAATAAAACTAGCCGCAATAAGCCTTGCGATAAGCTTAGCAACAGGCCTTCACAATAGCTTATTGCAGAGGCCTATCTAATTCCCCTCATATCACAGTCCGCTCTTCATAACACCTGGATGGGACAGGGTATATATGTCACTATGTACCTCCTGCCTCGCTTGTACTTCACACATCCCTTCACCAGGCAATGGGGGCAGCAATCTATGGTCAAGTTACTTCTCTCTCAGATTTAAATTCCCCAATGGAATCTCTGCCACATTCTTCATTAATAAATATCAATTAATCTAAGGAATATATATAGCGTTGGTATTCCACACAAATGTTCTTACTTGTGCAGGTCATCGAAAACTACAAACACGTTTCTGAATAACATATAGTCAAAAAAGTTATCTTAGCCACTTTAACTTGAATGTTGAATCATTTCCAGGACCGTCCATTCATTCAGACTGGTAATTTGTTAGATGAAGTCTCTGACGTTTTACTTAGCAAGAATTACACAGATGCTAATTACCGCTCTAATTTAGCCATTCTGAACACTTCTATTTTACACTTTTGCTAATGCTGCCAGCTAATAAGTCCTTTTGAGCCATACTCGCGCATAGGTATACTTTATCCATGGTTACCGTGTTTATGGAATGGTCTTCCGGTTTCTCAGGGGTCCAATTAGTTATTACAGTGGTAGTATTCAGTGGGAGAAAGGTTTCATCATTTGCCATTTTGACAACGAAGTCGATGTAGAAGCATGTATTTCACAGCACCCATAGACGTATGATAAAGGAATAATCTCGAGAGAAAGAAGTTCATCTAACAAGAGACTCATCTACCATTTAGTTCCCTTCATTGCAAAGGTAAGTTTCCCAATTATCTAATTTCAACTGTAAGCAATATTGACAGCAATTTTGACCAGGTAACACCATTACTTTGCAGTTGGCAGTATTTTGGGAACAACGCCATTTTGTAACTTCAAAACGTCCTCTGAAAATGTATGGCGATTCTCTTTTATAGAGGCTGCAATCGTTGCAGGAGATAAGATACATTTTGGAGTAATACATTGTTGATGAATATAAAGTATATATGAGTAATTCTCCCAATCGGGCAGTTTTCCAGCCTAGGGTCTCTACAACTTGTATTTGGGATGATCACACATGATTATAACCATTTTATTTGAGTTCCTTGGCTAAAATGAGGCTTGTACTTCACACAACTTATCAATTTTACTGTATAAATTTTACTGTATAAACTCCGTAGGGATGCTAAAAGAATACGGACAAAACTTAAGCAGTACAGCTTGAAACAGAGGACCTATACTGGTACATGTAATTACATGTAAATTTAAAATCTATGTCTAAAAATCAATGGTAGATCAATCTCATATGATAGCCCATACTAAACTATGTTCGAAGATGGTCACAGATGAAAATCAAGACACCAACAAGACATCAGCAGGACATGAAGAAAAATTACAAAACTCAAAGAGAGTGCATGAACACTTATAGACTCAAAAGACTCAAAAATATGAAATATAATATAACTATATAAGAGGACAATGAAAAATGAAACTACAAACAACGCTTGAAAAGATGAGACAGTTATTTTATTTTGTTAGGGTCGTCAGGAAAACCTAAGTGTAGAGGACGTTTCACCCTATTTTGATTCATGGAAATATATATAAAACCTATGTACAAGGAAATTTGTATGAATTGGATTGAAATAAAAATGTTATATATATATTTCAGGCTAGAAAATAAGTAATTATTATGAAATTTGAATATAATACACAGGCGCACTTAGAAAATATATTACTTCTGCCAAAGAAGCATGGTTCCTACACATGCACACATGTTTATTATTATGAAAAATACAATATTTATGTAAGGTTCCACTAATTTAAACTGATCTACAGATGGGAAATATCATTTTGGAATATCTTTGTCGCGTTACAACATGTATTAGCTTCAAAATAATGAAATAGCCCAAGAGACAACATGAATATTATATTGCATTTAGTATTGGGGGAGGGAAGATGTATGTGTAGGTATCTTTCGTTAAAAATGAAAGTTATAAGCCTATGACATTTATAAACTCTTTTATTTCCTAAAATAAAATCCCTTGAATTGATGTTGGAATGTTTTATGTCGCGTTACGACAATTAAGTCCCATATTTAGAATAAAATATATTTCTTTGCAATTTCGCCTATTTTGATTATTGTTTAGGCCTGCCTGAATTTGGTAAAACAGATAGATATGAATAAATACAGATGCTGTTGAATTGATGTATGCATTTGTTGTAATGTCGCTGTTACGCCATAGCGTTGCCGTTACGCCATAATGGGGTTGTGGTAGCCCACAGATTCCGTGGGGTGGCGCTCCAAGCGCCCCTGCCGAAAATAGCACTCTGGGGCCCACTGGGAACGTTGTTTTGGCCTACATAGGTTACCGATACGCTCGGTTTATGCATCCAGTTTTGTTTTTCGAAATAACTTAATTCAATACCCTTGTTTAGCCTAACAAAAAGGAAATCATTATGGTCATTATATAGTGTACAATACGATACCATATATATATATAACATAATACATATATATATGATCCATTCTCACAAAATGGGATCACCCCCCCCCCTTTAAAATAGGATGCTTAAGGAATGCTTACTATATTGTTATATACTATCAAAAGTACTTCTATTGTCTAGATCTCCTCAAGTTCTATCTAGCCATATAGAGATATTATTGTAAAGTATGCAAAACTATAATAGTTTTGCATACTTTACAATAATATCTCTATAGATATTCATGAAAAACCGTGATTTTTTTGTCAATTTTGGGCACAAACCTTGAACTATCCTTTGTTGAGAACAAAAAAAATTGATGGAAAAATATAATACCCTTGATACAACTTGAAACCCTGGTGTGGTAAAAAATATTTGTCTTTACCTCGCAAGACCAAATAGCTCCGCATTTTTTGATAAACAATAGAGCAGGTTTTATAAGAGTACTGAATTATCCCCCTGCAACCCTTCAACAAACCTGAAAATTGTTTTATAATGTGTAATTGCGCTGAGGAGCTACAGCAATATATGCTCTGGCTATGGGAAGACAAAAGATTGTCTTTACATCGCCACATGCTTTGACCCTCACTGTTAAGAAAATTCAGCAGTTTTATGCAGGCTTTGTATTGCTAGAAATATTCTAACAGGATTGGAGAAATGAGTTATTAATTTTTCTTTCAATTGCCCTGTTGGATCTTACTTGATTATAGCAAAAGAAACATTTTGGGAGTTAAGTGAATAATCTAAAGTCTACAGTTGTAAAAGGTGGTATTATATTAATATATTCAATGATGGTAAAATGAAAGATAGTAATATAAAGTACTCAGCAATTTAGTCTTGTTATTTCCTTGTTATCAGAGGCAATTTTGTCTTTCCATAGCCTACATTCACAGGCTTACTGGTTCAATGTAATGCTTCTTCCCCCTATTACAATACACCCAGGTTTAGCCCAGTATTGTTCTGTAAGAACATAGAAAAGAATAGAGAAAAATAGTGTTCAGTTACTCACCAGCCTACTACCTGGTACCTATATAATGCCTTCAAATGTCGTCGTCATTAGTCATATAACTTCTACCCCTACAATTTAATTATATAGCGTTTGGAACTTACATACAACAATGTACATTTTCTGACATCATTCTTTCCCAGTGCATAGCCTCACACCTAGCCTACCATTCGCGCACACCCATGTCAGGAAATGCAACCGCGCCTTTGGGTCCCGTGGTCCTCGTAGTGCGGACCCCTCGGAGAAGGAGGGTGGTAACATATGGGTTGGGTGGT
This sequence comes from Sthenelais limicola, assembly GCA_942159475.1. Classification (NCBI taxonomy): domain Eukaryota; kingdom Metazoa; phylum Annelida; class Polychaeta; order Phyllodocida; family Sigalionidae; genus Sthenelais; species Sthenelais limicola. The sequence continues at coordinate 24,605,261 of OW804101.1, forward strand.
ACTCTGACTGTGGGTGGTACTTTGACTGTGAGCCCTTCTAATATATTTCGTCATATTAAAGACTAGCAAAGTACCCGTCCTCATGCAGACGGTCCCCCTCTCGCCCCACACTTCTCCCTTTCCCTCTCCCTCTTTTCCCTCCGCCTCTTCTCTGTCTCTCATACCTGTTTTTCTCTCCCAACCCCATCTCTGATACCCCCCTCTCCCTCCCCTCTTCCTCATGCTCCCCCTCCTCACTTCCCTCTGTCCCTTCCCATACATCCTATTACTTTTCTGATCAAATGCTGCATTATATTTCAAGGACCGATATTTGACCTTGATTTCATTCACAAAGGCTTTAAAGACGATGTCCTTCTCATAAAATACTTCTGCCTATGAATGTAATTTTTTGCCATTTGTATAATCCAATTAATTAATTTTTTTAAATTAGTTTTGCCATACCTCTTTTTTTCCAAATATCCTAACAATATCACACTTATTTATACCTCTTGCCACTACAGGTCTTAATATATCATTCCTGTTAAATTCCTCACACATTTTAGTCCAAAATTCACTGGTTTTTTGGCATTTTACATAGTCGGATCTCCCTTGAATTGACACAGAAGCTTGTGGCTAATGACGTAGGGAATGGTTGATATATTGCCTATATATAAGTGTTTTTTACTCATTATATTGAAATGTTTAAGGGTATAATGGTGAGATTATATCAGATATGGTTCCGTCTACTGATATAGTATGACCTTCAACAAAAGTGTTGGTAACTTATAAAGTAACGTATTCAGCTTTAACATTTTACTGTTTACTGTTGATGTATATCTCTAAAATCACTCTCCACAAATGTAGATTAATGTTCATTTCTCATTTCTCAATCTTTTTCCAGAAATGGAAGGCGATCATCATCACATACACAACCACGCGACAAAGACGACAAGTAATGTCAGTGATGCTTTCCCGTTATTCGAGCAACAGGGACACCCTAGCTTCGTATTCTGGAACATAATCAGCTTTCTCTTTGTTTTCATCTCCTTCACACTAGGTGGAGTGGTAAACCTGTACACACTATGGAAAGTCAGCGATATCTGGCGGTGGTGCCCTCTGCTGTGTAACCTGACAGTCGTTGGTACTGTTGCTTGCCTCATCTCTGCCCCTGTCTACTGTGCACACATGATTTTGAACAATTTGCTCGGATTTAAATCAGTCTCTCTGTGCATAGCCAACCAATATTTATGGGCTGCATGCGAATTCCCCTGCTATGTTAGTGTAGCCATAATAAGTGTACAGAGATCTAGAAAGATTCTGGCCACTTTTAACCCACGAGTAAAGGGGAAATCATATCAATCTTTAGCCATAATCTGTTCTTGGTTTAGCATGTTTCCACAAATGACAATGATGGCCTATTGCGACAGTTTAGGGGGCAGGAATAGAGGGTGTTGGAATATGCAGGACTTTGGGCACACAGATCCTGATAGAGGGTATGTCCACCAGTATGCTTCGTTCTTCGTGTTCATCCTGACAATCGCTTGCATGGTCACGACATATTCCTGTGCGATATGGTACCTTAAGTATGGCCTGTACAGGAAGAAAACCCTGAACACAGTGAAACTCTCAAGAATGACCTCTAGAAAAAGCACAATAGGTCGTTTCAAACCTCAGACCCTGGAGGAGACTGGAGCTGGTCAATCCGCTGGGCCTAGGACCTCTACCACAGTCACATATATGCTTGCTCAGCAGGTTTTAATGTTCAGTGGTTTAACAGCTACATCAATTCAGTCTTCTAAAGAAAAGGACTCAATGACAACTTCTGTTGAGTCATTTCCAGGACCGTCCGTTCATTCAATAGACAGGACGATATCTGACTTTAGAAGAAGGAGCAGTTTGGATGTTTCTACCATCTACTCCCTCCGAAAAGAGGACATCAAGTCTACACCATTGAGATCCACAAAGCTCAGTCTCCCTGGATGTATTTCTCCTGACGGAGAGGACACTTTGGCCTTTGCAGGAGCATTTGGACAAACCTGGTCTCTGAAGCCAACAGTCGGGCGTATATCTGAAGAATTTGTCATCAGCCCTACTGTGATAAATTCAGAGCACCTCTGGGCTGATCCGATCCCACCCCCTAATGATATGAACAGTGTCACAGATCCTTTCAGTGAAGGTATTGTTTCAAACAAGGAAAACACAGCAAATAACTACCGGCTCTCCCCATTTAGTAGGATGAAGGTCCTCAGTATCAGTAGCCTATCATCAGATGGAGAATCAGTTGGGAGACTCAGTTCTTCAAGTATAGGTTCACGGCGGGGTTCAAAACCTCTGGAATTCTTCCTGCAGGCTATTCGAGGCGCAAGGACAACTACGGATAAATCTGTTTCTGCAACAAGCTTAATGGAAGATGAGAAACAAAAGGGAACTGACACTAATACTATTCAAAGAGTGAAAAATAAAAATAAGAAAGCTAAGACATCACAAATACCTGGCGATTCATGCAAGGGTGAGAACAAGAAACATGAGTATTTACCGAAAAAGGAAAAATTGAATGAGAAAAAGGCATTTTCTGTGGGAACTCAAACAGCAAACTCTCTCCTCCATTCGAAGGAAGAAGAGACACCAGAAAATCGAAACAAGAAGGCATCGCAAGCTCGATGCATCAAATCAAAGAAGGGAAAATGGCGAAGGTTATTTCATGATGGAGCAGGTTCCCCTTCACCGTACACTAAGAAGTCTACTCAACCTTCGACATTTCTACCGCCTTTGAGACATGAAAGACTGAATGCTAGTGGCATGCCAATTAATGAGAATCAGTCTAGGGAAGGTTCTAGTGCATCTTTAGAGGCAAAGACCTGTGAAATAGAAGTTCACAATGAAGAGGTGACAGGGGAATCCCCTAGAATGCAAGGGGAAGCTCCCACAGTCTCATCACCTATTGCTAACAATCTGCTACCGGAAAAGCCGGTGCGCAGGAATGTCGCATCTGGAATCTCCGGCCGTTCTGACATGAGCACAAGTCAAATATCAGAAGTAGATATATTCCAATTCCTTGCCGAGAGTGCGGATGGAATCTCTCAAAAGCGCTCAAATCTGGCAGGAAGCAAGATTAGATCCACGAGAGGTTATCACAGTGACCCAACAGGTCTCAGTTTGAACCCAAGAAACTTCTTTCCCGGAATCGCTTCATCTTCTTCCATCTTGAAGAAGCAAACCTTCATCCCTACCTATGACATGCCAAGGGATTTCCGGAACCACTCCGAAACAATGATGAAAAAAAGTCCAACAGTTACCGAGAGAAGAGATGGTGCCTATTACGCCAGTCGCAAAGCCTGTTGGCTAATTTTCTACTTCATCGTAACAATGTTACCCATTGCTACATTTAAAATATTGCCATATAGTAATCAGCCACATATTCAGGGATTACTTCAAGCCCTTGCTTATATCAGTTTTGTCATCAACCCCTTCTCATATGTGTTGTCCAATAAAAATCTTCTCGTGAGACCAAGAGCGATGGAATCTAGAAGGAACTTTATCAGCTAATATATACCTACATTTTCAATTGAACATAAATTAAATGTTTAATATTCATGACAAAATCTCTCAATCACTTGAATCTCCAAAAAATGAACATGAATGACATGGAATGTTTTCAAATGATATTTTATGGGACATTTATTGAGTATTTGAATCAAAAAAATGATCGTGTCGGTTTTACATTAATGATTATCCTTTGGGTCACATGTGTTTTGTATATCTGCTCATATATACATAGCAATCTGAGTGTTTATCATGAATTGAGGTCTATCATGTATTATCTCCTAAAAACAGAAAAGGGCGGTTTGCCTATTAATCCTATTCCAATTGATTATTTGTGTTGTGAGTCAATCAAAAGGTTTGATCCTTCTCATATTTAAAATGTTCCATGGATTACGATTAGTGAAATTTGGTTTCGTGCTGAACATTCAATGACTTCAAATTTCTATTTGTGAAGTAGCCCTGAATTGAGACATCAAGACAAAGCTTTGCCTGACACCAACTTGTGCGCCAGAATTTGATGCTACCTTTCCTATGACTGTATCAAATCCTGCTTAGAGAAATTGCATCCATCCCTGTATACTCGGCATTTTGTTTGTGTGAGTGTAATAATTTGAAAACAAAGTGTTCCTAACTGCACATATATGGATTGATTTTCAACAACACTGGCCAGGGGAAAGCCTGGTATCCCTTTGTGTGGTAAAGAAGGAAATTGGACAAAATGAAACGTTGTAAAGTCAATAAAGATATATATTTTTCATTCATTTTCATTTGTTATTATTTTAAATATATTTACTCGCAAAACAGAGGGTGATTCTGATTAAGAAAAATAACCCATTTACAGCAAATAGCCTCAGAACAGAACAGACATCACACTGGGATGTCATAAAAACAAGGGGTTATTTTAACTTCCCATGATGAGTAAAATGCTCATAATAGATTCCGAAAGTAACCACAGGCCCGTTCTCAGCATGTGATTGTCCATCAGATATGTTCCATATGTTCAGAAACTGTTTCATATTTGAAAGACAGCCTTTAACAACCCTTATTGAGACTTTGTCTTTATCTAAATAAATGTCTGCGGCCAACCAGCGATTCATCACGCATATATTTTCAACTATATATAAGATACAGCAGTATTCATATGTTACAATATATCCATGTTCCACTCGTATACGAAGCATCTAAATGAGTAGGCCAAGACAAAAAGCCTCTTGAGTGCTTATTTATTGATAGCCTGGCCTCCAGAGTCTATATCGTCTGGCTTACTAATTGTGGAACAATGACATGATTATTGAGCCCTCTTATTGCCCCTCCTCTATTCCCACTTCCTCTCCCGATATTGAGAGCACCTATGTTTTGATGCTGCAATTGCTGTGAATGGTAGACAACTGCTTGTCCCGTACTGCCCGTACTCTCCATCCCTCTTTCTCTCATTTTCTCTCTCTCTCTCTGCATCGCTGCAAGCTTTGGGAAAATCGATGCCAGCTTCAGCGCTACTGCTACTTTCTGCTACCGCTTCCCGTGCTGCTGCAAGACCAGCTAGCTACCCCCGCCCCCCAACTCCTCCCACCCACCCACCCTACTTCCATCCTGCCTCCCACCATGCAAACCAGGAGGTGAAGGACAGAGTAGATATGGAGATCCAGCTTACCCTGATTTTAAATATCCTCTATTCGCCTTTATGGCCATACATGGAGGGAGATATGGGCCTATTGATGAAATAGCAGTAGTAAATAGGCCGAACGGTCTCCAGTGGCAAGGATTTACTACATGGTTGTTCTCTGGATATGTAAAGCTCTGACAAGCACGGAGGATGGATGGAGAATTGGGTTTGTTGTGGTAGAGAATCTGGCGACTGGCTAGAGCTCGGATGTATATTATATATAGAAGGCAGGGAAGCAACTTCTGGATGGAGTGCATGTAGGGAAGGTAGACACTCAACCTACAATCCAGTCATATCACGGTTCCAGGCAACCTATACTAACCCCCGCAGGCAAGCCGTCATTTCCACATACTACTACCAATGCTTAGAAGCGCTACATTTGATATTTCCTCGGTGCTGACAACAGGAGGTTAAATCGTGCTGCTACAATAAATAAAAGAAGTGCAATGATTAATCATGGCTAGAAACAAACAGATGATGGTACGGAGGGGAGTTTGGGGTAATGGAAAACCGGAAGTGGCCACATGAAGGCAATGAATCATGGGAAATCAGACGAGGAATACAGCTCCGAATTCTTGTCTGTCTGTGTCATGGCTCTGTCAACTGTCAGGATAAAATTTCAATGGCTGAATTGAGGCTTCCGGGATGTTAAATCTACACCAACCGCTCCAATTATGTGCGACCTAGTATTGCAGTTTTCAGTGTCTCAGGTTGACGGCGGTTTCGCGAGAAACCATTGGCAAATCAAATCAGCAGGCATGACCAGTCAGAGAAAACTAGAAAAAAGCATCCCTCGCCGACCAATAGTGCAACTTAGCGACCTCGCTGGGGATATCAACGATGGCAGTAGGACTTATTAACGGTTGTATTCTAATTGAAACGTGTTGCGCGTATTATCATAATCCAGCACTTTATTTTGGAATGCATCACTAGAAGTCAGTCTGTGCAATTCTGTGCAATTCACAATTGAGCTTCACTGCAGTACTTTATGAGTCAGAGAAAAATAATTTTGTACTTGAACAACAGAGTCAATAATGGGGAATGTGCAAGTAGCAAATGGGCATATCATGGGTGATGGGGGAGGGGGAGACACCACTGCATCTACGCCAGACTCTAATACTGGGACTTCATTCATTGGTTTGGGCAATATAAGACGCCCCTCCTGGATTAGACCCTCATGGAGTATGTCTTTAAGGAGGTCAAGGTCTGGGTCAACACCTGGAGAATCCAACCCAACTTCCCCGACCACTGATACTGGTGTTCAGACGCCAGTGAGTGTTCCACCAAGTTTTGAAGCACGCCTAAACAATACAATCCAAGAATGTTTCAACGGAGCGAGGGGTTCTGCAGAGGCAGTGGTCAATGGCATGAATCACAACGCCAGAGTCATATCCCCTACGTCGCCTACTGACCCTTTCTTTCCTGGCCCCGCTATCAATACAGATTGTTTGGCAACTGCAAGTAGCAATGGGGGATTCATCAACAGTGGCATGACCAACAGTAATCACATATTTGACATCCCACAAGGCGGCGGAGGGAGCGGCTCTCCTTTTCTTACAGAGACCAGCACTCCTCCACTGTGCAGAACCAGCCATGCGAATCCAGAGCTGCTCAGACTGACCCATATTCTACCAGACGAAGATTTCAATCCAGACTCACCTCTTGTGGACTCAGGCGAAGGCTCTTCGAGCTCTTCCCTCGAGTCTCTCCATCTTGATACAGGGTATGCTTTAGGGAGAAATGGCCTTGATGAAAGGGGTAACGCAGTGCCTTCCAGCCTGACCTTATTACTAAGAGCAGCGCTTAAAACATTGAAAAAGGAGAGTGATTGCAGGGAAGAGAAGCTAGCCACGTTAGAGAGGGTCAAGGAACTTGTGGTGGACAAGGAGGAGCAAAGGGAGAAAATGGCCGATGATATGGTTGGGCTAGGTTATCCTGAGGTGTACAGCGGACTTGTACGAAGGTACATCGAAGATGAGGGGCGAAATGGGAGTACTTCTGATGCCGATTGTATTGGGGAGTCTCCAATCAAAATTAGATGGAAAATTCTTGAGATAATTTACTTAACATGTGTCAAAATATCAGACAAGAGTGCAGCGTTTGGCAGAGCCCTGACTGAGGCTGGATTGCTTAAGGTTACAACCGATACATTGAATAGAGAAGAGTATAAAAACAAATGCACCGGAGAGGTAATCAAATTTATGTCTTAAGGGCCTAGTCCACTAAACCGATTCTCATACGATTTAGCGCCCCAGATGACTCTTTTCTACCATATTATGTGAGAATCGCATGAGAATCGGCTTATTGGACTAGGCCCTTTATTCTATACTTTTTATGGATTAGTTATCACTGATCAATATAAATAATTAGTGTGTTTAATTCAGAGATATTTCACAGTGCCTTATTTAATTAGATCGATTCCCTTGTAAATCTCCAGCCCAAGACGAATATTTAATAAAATCATCCTAAAAATAAACCTAATTGTTGATAACAGATTTGAAAATTTATTATGAATTTCGCAAATTTAAGTATGTATCTCGATCGATTACAGTTCTATTCTGACACCACATCCTGGATGCTGGAATTGGTTGGCAATTGTTATGACGACATTGCCCGAGGCGACGATTTGCGGAATGTGTGCAAAAGAACCATCGAATGGTAAGTGAACATAGTGAGGCTATATCACCATAAAAGACATTAAGATAGTGCAGTAATCTCATAATGTCCTGTTAATTACAAGTATATTACTGATAATAAGTTCTAACTTTCTGGGAAGATCCAAACAATGTCTATAAGATCTTCCTATAGGAAGTTACAACTGATTGATAAGAACTTGATTCGTTTGGGCCATTTATTAAATAATTTCCTAGCTGGAGGAAATGATTTAGGCCACAAATCTTTCCAGGTTGAGCTCCATATAATTAGACCCACTGACCAGGCAATCTAATGAACCGCTTGTATAAATAATCTCTGCTATCCTCAGTGTGTTTGAGAGAGTGCGTGCGGGGGGGAGGGAAGGTACCATATGTATTACATGTTCATAAGACCACCTGACTAAACGTAATCAACAGCTCAACTCATCATCCCCTCATGTGTGGGGAAGGATCTAGCAGAGGGGGAATTCTGTACATTTAAATATTATGCATTATTGTCTGCTAATGAGCGTCTAGTATTTAAGGGATTCTATACATGGGTTCTGGGTCAGGTCAGGTCAGGTCTGGACTTGACTTTCTGTCCTATAAGAGATCAACAGTCTACAAACTCGATCCCTCTCTCTGACTTCTCATTTTGAGACCAAAATATCCTCGATATTCTACACTATTAGTTTAGCATCGCCATTCCAGATTCACAATTAATTTTTAAAAAGTGTACCCCGATAAAAAATTTGATTATACGAAAATGATGTGTTATAGAATTTCAATATGTAATTACCAACACTGTTAGTACATTACAGGTTTTTGATGTATCATATATTCTAGTCACCGATATCAATTTATGAGAAAAAATAGTCAATGCTATGTGTAAACTGAATCATTAGAGATTGTAATTATTTGGTCAAATTATTTGTGCAAACATAATTTGCAGTTAATAATATTTTAGTCAGGGACAGTACTACAATTACATCATTGTTTTTTTTAAGAACCCTGAACCATCTATATAAAACCACATATTATTTTACTTGAGCATAGTCTGCTCTCCAACACACCGATGACAATTGGATATTTTGAGTGTCTTCACTTCTTTGATTTGCGATTCAACAAGAAAGCAGTATTTTCCGGTACGGAAATCGATGAACTATTTAGAGAACGAAAGTTAGAGAAAATTTACAAGATTATCTATTTACCGGAAGCTAATTCTCAATAACCTTTTCTCATTTCTCCCTAAACATCCTTTTTAATGGGGATGGATGGCTCATACAGTGGTCTACGGTGATGACTTTTGACCCAGAGTGTTGGTAGTGTGGGTTAAAGCCCCGCTAGCTGGGGTTTTTAAAGTTTAGTTTAAGTTTTGTCTCATATAGGATGCTGCTCTCAGCTGGAGACACCGGTAATAATGTTGTCATATAGCCCAATGCTTGCTTGGGCATCAAGCTCAGCCATGTATATGGTTCTCTATGTCACTATGTACCGGTAAGTTAAAAATCCATTGCTGATATTCGAAAAGAGTAGGGTATATAGCACGCAGCCGTTAACTATAGTGTGTTTCCTACACCCAAAAGTTGATGAACGACCACCTAAATAGAGATGAAAACAGCCTTGTGCAATAAGCCTACAGTAACAATCTGACCATAAAGAAACGTATTCTTCAATTGATAGGTATCTCGAATGTAACAACGAGTCACTGCGCCTCAAGGCTGGACAGACAATGTTGATGATGCTGTTAAAGGATAGAGTAGAAGATCGCCTGCAGGTAATGGCTGCGGCAGGGGTAGACGGGCCGGAAAGTCCAGGTTTAGCACCTCCACCAGAACTAATGGACATGGCCTTCTCTCCCTATTGTGCTCACAATCCTGGTGCTAATGAAGATCTCATCACAGGTGAGTTTGGAGGTAAGGAAAGAGGTTTTCGCACTAAAAAGCAAATGATATCCACATGTATGCTCTATTAAGGAATGGCCAGATGCCATCTCTAATGATACACTATAGATAGTCGTTAGTTAAATGTGTTGCTGTTATATTGTTATATTCAATCTCGCAGCTGAAAAAGGAAATGTATGTTTTGGTAGAACCTTGGATGGCGTCACCAGAAGTATCTTTCCAGGTCTAGTTCTATTTTCAAGTTCAAGTGGAGAAAAAAATCTAAAACTGTCTAATTAATAATTAAAGTGTGTTTTAAATCATAATTTGTGTATCCCAATACAGTACCAAGTTTATAGTAGAAGGGCTGTCAGTTTAAATGATATACAGCCTCTCTGGAATCATGTTATGGCACATTGCCTGCATGATATTATTTTCAGTGAAGGTCTTTTCCTGAGTTATAAAACACGCCAATAAGTCTGTTTTCATTTCAATAGGATCTGAAGATGTGGCCGAAGCCTTGGCACAAGAATTGATCCGGCGGATGTTGTCAGGCGGAAGTATGACAACTGGTGGTTCGGTGTCTGCCGATGACGTCCTAGATGACTTCATGGAGGCCATGTCGCCAGAAAAGAGAAAAGTCAGGGAAGCAGAACATATGGCCGAAATCGGGATGCACAATGTGTATGTCCAAAACATAAAAAGATGGTACATAACTTGTCCCTCATATGCAACATATATATTTCAGCGTCAATAAATGGGATGAAATTCTACGTGTGATATATTCTGTCGGTTTTTTAAAAAATATATTCTGTTGTTAATAGCTGACTGCAAAATATATCACATATTATCATTTTTAAGTTATTTCATTCTTCGATATGATCTCGTTCAAATGTTAAATATGTCCTTAGTGGAGGGAGCCCTGTAGTTCTACTGGTTTGGAGTTTTATTAACAAAAGCATTATTCCTGCTGTATAGGTTGAAAGACCCATCAAGGTGGGTTGCCTTCAACGAGGACGGGAAAATGTGGGGATGTGTTCATGAGTGGTTCAGCAAGGTGTCGTTATTCAGCAAGGCCTCGGATCTATTTTGCTCGGCTGTGTGTGAAGTGGGCATTGTTCCGGTCCTCAGCGATATCCTTGCCACCGAACAAATCTACGAGGCTCATGCCAGGAATAATGTAAGTAATAAACATGATACCCTCACTGCTCGTACGCGGCTTGTAGTGCATGGAAATAAGCCTGAAATAAGCCTGAGTGAGCTGTTGCAGCCTCAGCCTCAAAGTATCAGTACTTAATGGTTTTCATTTTGATTATATTATAATTGGGAGTAGGCAGGGAGAGGGTATACTCCGCAAGTGGTATCCATCCGCATGTGCATTGGTATATTGATTGCCTTTTTGAAATGAGTCATCTCAGAAAGAATTTTTGTTATATTGTATTTAATTGTCACTTTGATAGCCATATTTGAACATATCAATAGAACGCAGTGATTAATATGATTTTGTTGCATGAGAACAATATTGGTTCGGCTATTTAATCAATAATATGCAATATTCTTGTAAACGTCTGGGAACTTGCATTTTTAAAACATGCCCTCCAGATATTAGGAATCAATCCCCTGAATAATTTAGTATACTGTTGTTCAACCCATGGAAATAAATATCTAGATCAATGCGGACAAGTATTGGGAGAAGTGAGAAGAAATATCCCGTTCGAAAAATGTAGATGGGATTTGTAAAGGGTCAAAATGAAATTTGCTTTTTCTTTTGTTCAAAGCGATATTTTAGCGGATTTTCCAGTAAGCCATTGAGGTAGAAACCACAATACATGTAGCCCTGCATAAAATGTGATAGGTCTTGGCCTACTTGAAACATATTCCATTATATTCTCAGGGGAGACCTACACTTGATTGGGGCCTTCAAACGAGCCAAGTGAGTATTTTTTATAGTGAGGCAGGGTCCCCAAGACATTTCCATTATATAAATGGTTTGGGGCTCAGTAGATTCTCCAGAGGATTTGGAGATATTCGATTCCGACAGATCACTTGCTCTTTACCTCTTACATTAATTCCAAGTACATATTTATCGATGTTTTCTGAAGCACTCTGAAAGCGTTCTTCTCTTATCTACCAGAGTTTTATTATTTATCATATCGACACAATCAAAACTATCTCAATGTATTGCTGAATCATGTTTACCACTAATAGACGTCATAGTACATTGACATAATATATTGATCAGAAAATCGAAAACGTAGCAATTACTTGATGTTTAAATAATGTATAAAATACATTAACATGTATTCAACTTTAAATCAATCGTCTTCCAACCACGGAAGATTAACCTCAGTTTCTCATGGCGTAAATGACTATAGTAGAAATGCCAATAAGTACTACAGCAGCCCATTTGCACGCAACGCTTTCAACCAATTGCCTCAATCTCTTTAATATATTTCAGAAGGTAAAAGAGGTGATCGCAAGCGCCCTTGCTATATTACTTAGTATAACCAAACTGAAGGCGTCGTCAAAGTGGCTGAGAGGAATTAAAATAAAGGACCCTGTCAAACGGTATGCTCTAAGCAAAGACATTAACATTAAAGGCTTGGCAGTACTTGTGCTGGCCAATTTAGATACTGTCCATATGCTGAACGGGCGATTGGACGACGAGGAGAGCAACGTGGGCCTAGACTTCACCACCGATGATATAGATCTACTTCTAGCTACGTACCTCGCCTATAAGACAGAGGGTGAATCCATGGGCTCCTTCCTCGCCCGGACCAATTTCCCAGAGCTGTGTGTACAGGAATTGAGACATCATGTCTCGAGCACTGAAGTCTTCCAGGTGAGACAATAGACCAATCTGCCCATTTCTGCTGGATTAATTTGATTCTTTTTTATATATAAATGGTATACCTTTTTTTGCTAATTGCAAATAATGGGTAATTGGCTATAGGAAGTAAACCTTGTTATCCGATGCCTATGAGGAGGATATAATTATATTATAGTCGCCTTGTCGCCCTAGCGACATAAGGCAGATATTTAAATATTCATAGGATGTTTCCTTTGTTATTTATTCTCTTGTTGATGTTTGCGGAAGTGCTGTTGTTTAGGTTTAGGAAATCCAGACATGTATTTAATTAACAGAATAATATGCCGGATGAAAACAAACGATTATGTGTGAATCAAATAGCTTGGCAACACCTCTAGTCCACTACATACAAGACTAATCATGTTTGTATCTGTGACCCATAAACATTTTATCTATACCATCCCCTCGATGGTGAATTTCATAAACCTATATAATTTAACCATGCATAATTCCTCACTGTTATACATTCACAAAACATTATTAATTAATTCAATTAGCAATCTAAGTGGCATAATAATTTATTTCATTGTATTGTACATATGCCAGAACATACTTATCACTTTATTACCTTTTATGGTATCCTATCTACACTCACTTATATTAGAAATTCGAATCTATAAAATTCACAAAACGAGGGAGCTCTAGCTGACTTTGAGTGAGCTTTAATTGGTATCATTCGATACTTTATCTGATACATTGCCAGGTGTATCCTGGAGTGTCCATGTTGTCATTGGTCACGAGCGTGTCTGGGCCCCATTCTCTATATACTACTTACGCAATCACATGAGCCAAACCATGCCTCACTTCCTTGAGTGCAATGGCTGCATGACATGAATAAACCAGCGAAACGCTAATATACTCCTATACTGCATACTAAATTCATAGGGCATGTTTCAAGGTGAAAGGCGTCTACACCTAATCGTATATCTAATCTTGTGTTATGATGTTATGATGCTATTAGACCCCGAGGCGATGTCCATTTTCCACATACTACTTACAACCTGATACACATACGACTATCGTATAACTTTATACTAGTGTATGCCATCCAAGAGTAATTCTAAAAGTGTCAATGTTCAAACCCATAGATATAACACAATGATTGAGAACCAGTGAAAATTATGATTAATTGTGTTCTTGGTGTTGTTTAGGATGAGACGTGGGAGCGCGTGCATCGTCTCCTCGCCGCAATGCATCTTTTCTCCAACAAAAGCTCTGAATTCGCTGCTGCCCTCTGCCGAGAAGATATTGTTACACCGCTTGCTGCTGCTATAGCTTCCCCGAGACTTCGAGCTGGGATAGAGGATGATGTAAGTTGATGTTTAAAATATTATATAAAGCTGGAGTTAATTATGAGAACTCAAATATTGTGAGTGATTAGATTAACTAACGGTGCTATGAATCGTGTAAGATGATATTAGGTAGTTTTGTATTATCTGCTTTATAACTTGTTTTATAACGTAATGCCTTGTTTTATAACTTAATAATTGTTCTTGTCTTGTTAACTTCATGTACTTATTAGACATCCACTCTCTTAGTATAGCAATATTTTTTCTATAAAGGTAACGGCTGGAAGACCTGTATTTTATCCAGAAGCCAGATTACCCATTTGTCTATCTCTACTTGTAAAACGTCAGACAAATAAAGTATTTTTCAATTCAATTCAAGTTAAAGTCTTAAAGCTCACATTGGTGTATAAAGGGGAGAGTTAGCGAGCCGTCTTTACCCTTATAATATAAACATGGAAGTAAAAAAGGTTTTAAGCTGCATTATCAGTTAACATCGTTTGTATATATTTCTCATTATTACTTTAAGTTACCATTTCCTTGAATCAATTAGAGTTTGATAAATTGTGACATTTTGATACACCTGTTTTTGCAGAACTCCAAGAGAATGCTTCATGTTTGCTTGAGTTTGGTGCACCATTGTGTAAGGCTGGATTACAAGGAGAAGTTCCTTATCCCCAAGTTATGGGATAATATCCACTTCTATGCAACCCTCTCAGACCCTGAAAACCCTCTACGTTGGGCTGCATTCTTGGCTTTCTCCCATATACATGCCTATGTCCAAAAGTTAAATAACCAATTACCGAACTCAGAAACCCTAGAACAATCTATTACAACGTCAACAGACAGAAATGCTACTGTGTCGTCTCCATCAACACGATCAAGTGGGGATGGCCAAGGCCCTAGTACCAGTCGGGAACAAAATGACATTACCAATGGTGTGGAATCTTCTGTCGATGCACGAAACGCTGCAATTGCAAGACAGGCAGTTCAAACAACGCCCAGACCCTCTCCACGAAAAAGCAAGAACAATAAGAAATTCATCATAACTAAATTCCCCAAACTTAGAGAGTCTCACGAGGATGTTAAGTTTTTGAATAAGCTCTGGCATACGACAAATGAAGAGGAGGAGCCAGTGCTGGGGAACTTTATTGCAGCGACAGGTGGAGCGGAAGTCCATGCTAAACTTATGCAGCAAATGGTTATTCACTTACCAGTGATAACAGTTACTCCCAATTTAGATAAGGTAAGACCTGCTTTCTACGGACTTCTCTCAGAGTAAAGTAAACTACTGTATTTGATTATATTTCCGCAAGCATTACATTTTACACAATATTAATCTCAGCTTGAGTGTCTAGTATGCTATACAACTAATTTCTATTACATAACTATCGATATACATTTCTCGTTTATATATAAGTACAGTAATAATAGTTTCACACCTATACAATTTTTAGGGTTTTTCAATGTGCACAAGATCAACAATGACAATTTTTACTATGAATCTATAGGATGCAAGTGTTGATTCAAGTTGAATAATGCTTGAGCATATATTTAAAACACAGCCCATATACGTAAAATGTATATTCTTCTTAAGGATTAAAATCCTCCCAATCTTTAAGAAAATATATTATGTTCTTCTCAATCTACAGGTGAAAATGTTGCTAGCAAACATGAACAACCTGGCGATAGAGTCCGAGGCTTTTTCCACCAGGCTGTGTTCTCCCAACCACATGCTCCTCAAGAACCTCGTCTCCATCGTTCTCAGTCCATTCGTGGATCTGGCTGCTCTGACCACTCAGGTATGTATGGTTCACTTTAGCTTTGATGGGGAATAATACTTATAGAAGGAATAAAGAAACGATATACGAATCATGTCTAATCCACTTGTGATCCCTGTAAACCCTGATGTATGTATGCTCCAAATTGAAATGTAACCAGATTCACTCGCTCACCATTCATGTAATAACATAAATACAGGTTAACTAACGAGTTTCAGTCGCTTAGAATATTGCACTCGTTGCTACGCAACTCATGCAATATTCACGCTCCTTCAACCAACGAGGTACAGATTTATTATGCATGCTGTCAATCATGAAAATATAGAAATAAATCGAGTCATAAATTTGAATTTTACCGGTAATCTTAGTTTTAAAAAAAACAGATTGGTTTCCATGACAACCCCACGTAAATCACTATTGAAATACGCACTATGCATAAATCACTCTAGATACATTGTTTTCAGAGCAATGCGTGTAAAATAATAGTCGGTATAAGCTGGGTTTTTGTATCAAATTATTATGATATCACGACTGTTGATTAGAGCTAGCATGGTGCTAAACTAAACATGCTAGCTCTAATCAACAGTCGTGATATCCTAATAATAATACTGACTAATACATATATATATCTTTTCATTGAAACACAAATATCATATACGAAAATTAACACTAATTCTATTATAACTATGCATGCAGGCTAACTCATGGGTTGGTTGCAGGAGCATGAACATTGCATGAGTTGCACAGCAACGAGTGTATTATTCTAAGCAATTGAATTCAACGAGTAAGTTCAGTACTGTTTTATTGCGTTTTTAGAGGGTTTCACCTTCCACTCAACAGAATAAAAGGCAAGGGAAGCCGCATTTTTTTATCAGCGTTGTGTCAGTAACCCCTTAATATCCAATATATAAAGCTAAAGAAGGGTTTTTTTGTCATGCATGTTCTGGGAATCTGTGATCTCCCCACCAGTTTTTTGGTCTCTACAGGTTCGTAGACCCCGTCTGAAGGACATTATATATGTGGTTTGTGAAGGTATCTGGGGTGAAAATGGGATTTTGAAGCCTTTTTTAAATTGGGATCTACACACTCTATTTATAGCCTGGGAAAGCCCCTGTGAGATATTGCATCATTTGCCACTACATGCAGAGGAGTGGGAGAGTGAAGAAGAGGGGTCGGAGAGGTTGTAGGAGGGGAGAGTGAGGAAAAGGGAGAGGGTGGGGAAATAGGAGAGGGGGAGGGGGAGGGAAAGAAGAGGGAGAGGGAAAAGATGGGAATGAGAAGATGTAGGGGAAGGGAGAGAGGGGAGGGAGAGAAAGTGAGGAGGGGGAGCATGAGGAAGAGGGGAGGGAGAGGGGGGAATCGGAGATGGGGTTGGGAGAGAAAAACAGGTATGAGAGACAGAGAAGAGGCGGAGGGAAAAGAGGGAGAGGGAAAGGGAGAAGTGAGAGACAGAGAAGGAGGGAAACGGGGGGGAGGGTGACCATCCAGAGGGGTATTTTGCTAGTATATTAATATTGGTAGAAAAAATAATGTTCAATTATGATCCGCATAATAGCCAATACCGTGCTCCCTATTCTATTTCTCCATACAAATATTACTCTGTTGTTGGAAAAGAGGGAGAGGGGGAAATGGGGGGAGAGAGGGGGACCGTGCGGAGGACGGGTACTTTGCTAGTATCATATGCATGTATAATACTGGATGTTCTTCAACAGGAGGAGCTGGTGCTAGATCACACCTTATCTGCCATCTCCGCTTGTTCCAAGTACAACGCTAATGTCCAGAGTTTCCAAGATGCGCACGCCATAGAGGCCATCTGTCGCTTCTTGTCCAGTACCTCCGTAGATGATTCCCTGCGTAGACGAGGCTGGAGCACCTTGATTCACCTTCACCACCACCAAAGGTTTGTTTAGTTAAGGGTGGTCTCCACTGACTGCGGTAAGCTCTGCAATAAGCCTTGTGATGGTGCTGTGATGTTGAGAAGTGGCGAGGTCCTGCCTACATGGTCAGTGAACCATGTAGGCAGGACCTCGTCACTCCTCTCCACCTACATAACCAGCAAGGCAAGGCCTACCGCAGAGCTTACCGCAGCCAGTGGAGACCACCCTTTAGTGTAAGCTGTTACTGCATCAGGCACAGCAACAGTCATGAGTATGACTGTATTATATTATAACATCAGGTAATTCAGAGTGATTATATAATAAATGATAGATAGAGTAATGATACATATAGAAGGTAACGTACATGAAAGTCTTTTGTAACACACATCTTGAACGAAGTAAAAGTATCACTATTGTGAAATCTTCGATTAATACAAATTTGTTTTATAAACTTACTTAGTCTAGAATGTTGTGCTGTATGGCTGAGGGTACACGACCATCCCTCAGTCTTAATCATGTTCAACCAATGTTCACCATTGAAGCTGAAGAGAAAGAATTTGTTTTTTCATTGTGGATGCTTTTTATTCCGGCAACAACATCAATACTAATATATCATTCATTTGTCAATAACTTAAGCAAAAAGGTGCTGTACACCAATTAACTATGGGAGTATTCTTGTATCGGTCAGAATAATGGTCCATATTATTCCATATTATCAATAAGTTGCTCTTGGTCCTTGTATAGGGATTAAATATCAAGAGTCAGTAGCCTGATAGATGTCATTCTTAAATTTGCAGATCTGTAGTTGAACCCTGTTTACCTCAACTTCGATCAACTTCAACAAATGTTAGAGAGCAGAAATTTTACTACAAACTTTATCAAACCGGCCGAGCAGACAGAGTACAAAATATGATTGCTGATTTCCTCATAGACTTGCAGGTACGTATAATGGTGTTATGTACCCTGGAATGTAAGATGGATTCTATTGACACTACAGTTTTCTACATTTGCTTGGAAAAAATAGATCTATTGCGGAAATCTTCTAAGCATAATTACAGTATTTATTTGGAAACATTCTGACTAAAGGGTCTAATCCACTTAGCTGATTCTCATGCGTTTTTGCGCCGCAGAGGACTCTGTTGCTCTAGATTCTGTGCGAATCGCATAAGAATCTGCTTAGTAGATTATGCCCCGTCTACACAGGGGCGAATTCAAAAACTGGTGCGAATCTGGCACTTGCAATCGTTTGCATGTGAAATCGTAGAAATCCTGTGCGAATCGGCGGGGAGCTTGTGCGATTTCAGAAATAATGCTCTGCGATTTGGGTTTTAGTCCCTACACATGTGCGATTTCAGATGCAAACTGATGTGAAATCGCAGGTCTGGATTCGCAGCAGATGTGCGATTTGGATCACTTCAAATTATAAGAAAATGGGGGGAGAGAAGACCGAAAATATTTTTTGAGGTGTACTTGCGACGATTTAAGAAAAAGGTAGAAAAAATCAATTTATAATCATAAAATTTTAACATACTTGAGACAATATGTCTGGGCATGTTCTGTGAAAAAATCATTTTGATTTATCAATAATTCGCGAAACGACACCTGTTCAAACATACCTGCAATCACCTGCGAATTTCGGATATTTCCGAAATTCGCATGACCTCCTGCGATTAGTCGTGGACAGTAACAGACTTCTACGAACTATCGTGGCTAGCCCTACACATATGCGAATGCTGGTAAAAGTATGTGCGATTCCATTTGAAATCGCATCAATAGTAATTTTTCACATGCGATTTGGATTATTTAACCTGCGATCTGGCCCATCTGAAATCGCACTTGAATTCTCATGTGTGTGGGCCAATTTTTACCTCTGCAATTAGTCGTAGGATTCTGCGATTCGTCGCAGCTGCCCCTACATAGGGGCGATTTAGTTAAAAAATTCTATGCGATTTCGTGTGAAGTCGTACGAGTGGCCGCAAGGCCCAATTCGCTTTCCAATTCGCCCCTATGTAGACGGGGCATAAGGCCCTTTAGGCTAGGAGTACACTTGAGCGTGCGGAAGCGTGTGTTGGTCCAAATCGGCCCTTTTGCCACTCTGCCTCATCTATATATATGCCTTCAATGTAAACTATGCACGCATTTATAGGAGACGGGATGCCTATGTTGCACTTGTGTACCATACTGTGTACCACATTGCCCTAGTAAATTACATAAATTTTTTAATTTAAAAAAAACAAAACAATAGTCACTGTCTTTAGAACTGCGACCCCTATTCTGCATCAAGTGTTTCGCATGCAGCAAATGTGTCGCAGCAAATGTAGTATGGCAAGTGCAGACAGATGCACGTTAACAGCCTACAAAAGTGCACTTACTAATCGGAACAATCGGAACAATCGGAATAATCGGAACAATAACAATTTTGAATATATCAATATGTCTGAACAAACTGTCTGTATATTTGCAAGGCCCCTGAGATGATGGCTGCTAAACTAAGGGAACTAGTGAACACTAAGACATTATTCCAAGACTGGGACCTCAGTAAGCACCTCCTTCACAACATGTGGAACTACAGTGACGTCAGTGAGCGTTTCACCAACCACTTCCGGGATGCGGATGTGTTTCAAACTTTGCAGGATATCCTTCGTGAAACGGATGTCCGTACCTTAGGAGAACAGGATGAGGTATGTAGGCCTAAATATTTATGGAGACGCGTTACAGCAAGTATAGCTCAGCTAGGGGGCGACCTATCTCTTCACGCTGCCATACCTAGAGCTCTAATTATGTGATAATATACTTGTTTTGTTCCTCTTGTAAATTGAAAGGTGATGAATACTGACATTCCTAAAATTTGTTAATAAAGGATTCAGACGCCATGACTGGAATGAACTAGCTACAGACCATAGGCCCTAATTTCTGACTAAGGTTATCATAGCTCTGGAGCCCAACGTAGTGGGTCTGTGTGTTTGAAAGAATTATAAAAGTTGGTAACTCCTCACTATGACAATAAAATGGATGTATGGGCCTAACACTAAATATGGATCTATTTACTACCTTGAAAATAATGTGTAATGGCCTTGGGATCGCGTAGAGAAGAAATAACACTTGACAAGGACTAGGCCTAATATTATTACTCTGACTGATTCAGAACTCATGAGATGGTAACCAAACCTTACTACACATAATGGTGGTGTATTAAGAATAAGACGTTAAAGGTAAAAAGAAACGCCACTTTGCACTACAAATGGATGGAAGTCGATTTACAAATCGAAAGTGGACAATGTTTTCATCAATTTAGATTATGCCATTTAATATTGTGCTTGTGACATCATTCTAAAATCCTCTTGCTCCCTCCCTATTTCTCATACAGAAAAGGCAGGACTTGTTAAGGGCTTCCATAAATATCCTCTTCAACTGCTCGCAGTATGACAGCAACAGACAGGCCATGACCTCCCTTCGTTTAGTCAACGACCTCCTGCAGTTTAGCAAAGCTGACACCCAAAATCAGCACATCAAGACCAGCGCCATTCTCACCACTGCCTTCCTTGTCAATGAGGACAACGCACACCTAATTAGAGCTGACAGCAAAAGTGGAGTCATTAGATATATACTAGACAAACTGGAAGACACCCTCTTTGGTTCAACTCATCGTTCTGGCGGTTTCTCGACCATAGAACTCCTGAAAAGTCTTTGCCGCGTGGCCATGAATGACGCCAATAAGGTCATCCTAGTGTACGACGGGATACTCCCCATACTTGTTCCGTTATTAGAGGGGGGATCACCGGAAGAAAAAACATGGGCCTGTAGAATACTTTGGATGTTGGCCTTTGTTGATGATAACAAACGGGCGATCAGGGATGACGAGGCACTGATGGTGGCTTTGCGGGAGGTTCAGATGATGGATAAATTGGAGGTTAGTGCCATGGCCCAAGGTGCTTTGTTTGAACTGGAGAAAAGCCAGGACAGGATCAACCGTGCTCTTGAGAGGCAATGTCGCAGTCCTGCAAGAAGGATACCCAGAGGTAAGTGACATTTTATTTTTTAAATATTTTTATTGGCCACATTACATTACAAAAACTTTATTTCAATCTTCACTACAAATAGGCATAACAAACAGCGCTGTTATATTTCATGCGTTGCCCTGAAAATATTATATGATGGTACCTTTACTGTCTTTATGTGTATAATTACAAAGATCATTTCCAATCCAAAGTTGAGCAATTACATAGTTCTGTTCAAATTGGCTGTTGTATACGCCACTATTATATCCACTATTCCTCGAATTACAAATACAATCGTTCATATCAACATATCAATTTCGTTCGCGATGAGTACATTTCACCTGAACACTGCCCAGCTGTTCAAAACATGATCTCATAAAGAAATTATTTACTCTGAAACTGTTCTTTTATCAGCAAATATTCTAAAGAATGAATGGCTTCACCAGTCACTGAAACTATTGATATCAAAGCTACTGTAAAATATAGTAGACATGTCGTGAAATTATTATTATTATAACTAGCACTGGACGAAAAAAACGCTTTACACTTAGCGTATAACAGGTCCTTTTAGCAGCTTGTAACACAATATAGCAAAGCCCATGGATAGTAGCTGCTATTTGCTACACATACTATCCGCTAGTGAATAGCCACTCCTTCCCTAATCATTATCAAAACAACTGTCCATAAACCAATTACGCTCCTGTGGGTAGAAAGGACGCCGATCAAGCTGACCCTGAATGCTATGTTATTAATGTTGGGGCTAATCCTCTCATCTTATTGGTTTTAAATTGTGTGTGTGCAACTCCGCTTTCCAGACACTTGTATACCATCATTCAAGAGCACACCAGTCATTCTATCTATTCTTAAGAACGATTCCTGTGTTTAACATTTTTGTAGGTAAACCTATTTTTAATTATTAATATTAAAGAATAATCATGTATACGTTTCTTTGTAAAAATATTACTACATTCATACATAAGCACGGAGGGACTCAGTTTTGTAATCTAAGGAAACCTTTTCATGTGACACATCACATATATATATCATATTCAGGGGCGGATCTAGGGTCTAAAATGAGGGGGGGGGGTCCAAGATAAAAAGGGCACATCAGTCCATCCCCAAAACGGAGGCATAGGGGCACAACAGCATACTTGCGGGGTCCAGGGGCAATATTATTACATGTACTACCAGCAGTGTTCAGTGAAGCCTGACTAAGGCTAAATGTTTAGGTACAGAGGCTAGTGCAAGTCAGTAAACCACACATGAAATAATTGGGTCACGGCCTGAGCCACCTAATGAATAAACACAAACTGACCCTGCTGTAGTTGGATGTATTAAGTTGGTTTGTCTTTCTAGAGAGTTGTTTCATATATTTCTGTACCCAGTGGAGTGGAGAAATGTTTTCCAAATATTAAAGAAAGGAGAGCAAGAGAGGAGGAAGGAGAGAGAGATAGATGCGGGAGAGAGTGAGAGAGAGGAGAGAGAGGTGAAATAGAGAGAAAGGGGAGGAGAGGAGAGACAGAGTCACTATAATGTCCCCCTTTGCAAGGGAGGATATGCTTGGAACAATATACTAGCATTTTCCGTAGAGACCATAATAGTTTGTGCTGAAGGACAGAAAGACTTTTTTCAGGCCTGTACACAACTGTGTATTAAGTATATCCAAACCGTGTATTAAGTATATATCTATACACTTCGTAGCTCATATCATAGAGTATATTTAAAATATAGAAAGATTTATTAGCTGTCCTAGTGTTTACCATCATTGGAATCGGCTTGATCTCATCTTTTCAAATATGACAATATCTCAAAATCCGTTTTTTTGCAACTTGTGACTCATTATCCTGCGACACATCTCATATAATTTTGGAATTTTTGCTTGGTTGTTGTGGTACTGATTGTATAATAGAAGGAAGATGAGACAGAGAGGATAGAGAGCAGGGAGAGAGAGACAGGAGATAGACAGAAGGGAAGTAATCAAACTGGTGATTTCTCTAATCTGTTCTGTGCATCCCTTTTGTTGTGGTTGAGTATACATAAACAAGTCACCCTCTCCCAACCTGAAATACTAGTAATGTAACTAGTGCGTTGTTGCGGAGGGAGTAGGGATATTTAGATTTGTAGTTACAACCATATATAGCCATATTTGATCATTTTTAAATTGTTTTATCTCGCTGCAACATGTGTCATTACCCAAATCAGATTGGGTACATGACTGAAATTATTTGAAAGCGAGTACTCTGCAATTATCAGTATATCCAACCGATTTCAATGTATATACTTTCCATCTGCTCCCTTAAAGCAGAGGAGGACGCCACATCTGGAGGACGCCACATTTCCCACCTCAGTGGGATCAGCATTAAACAATGTTACAGGTTAAAAACAAATATTAAATATATATACCTTGACAATAGAAGACTATTGTATGGTGTTATTAATATTTAGTCAATGACACAAGATGTATTGGCATCAACCTTATGGATACTCAACCTTAAAATGCTTTATGAAGTCCTGATATATTAATTGTATAATGAACATGTATATCTGCATACTATTATACATTTGAAGACTTTAGATTTAATCTTTACACCTTTCTGTTCTCCCAAAACAGACTTTTGGAATGGACAGAATGGGGTGGATTCTACTGGGTAGAAGAGAGGGTAGACAATACATTTGTCCCCTAGCCCCCGAATAGGATAAGGGATATAAGGCAATACAAACCACCACATACATGTACAAGCCTGACCCAGCTCTAGTCTGTGTGTATGCAGCAATAGGCTTACCTACTATACTGCAGTGCACTGCCCTCGCCCGGCCTAGTACCTTGCAGTTTTAGTCATGGTTCACTAAATATGCATGACAATAAAATGTGTTTCTAGCATAGCATTCTAGTAATATATAATATTTGAGGAATTGTTGATGCGCACATTTATAAATGTGCAAACAGGTGGTCGATATTAAAGCCCATGCACAGACATTTAGCTTCACACATACTATGTAACTTACTTCTCACAGAAAAAACCTAACTCAAAGTTATAATTTGTCGTTTCTACAAGAATACTAACTTCTATTGCTAGATATCAGTTTAAATGCAGCAAATTAATCTCCATCCATGCTATATAATACGTTTCTTCAAGTTTCAAGAAAAGGGATTATAGATTACTGGTGAGTCCCCATGCACAGTCAGCGCATCGGTATTGTTTGTTCTACAATCACACGGTTGAATACTTAGTAATGTGACACCTTGTGCATGAAGTTCCTGCTATTAGCTTAAGTATAATGGTAGCGAATAGCAGCTACTATCCATGTGCTTTTCTATTGTGTGTTACAAGCTGCTAATAGGACCTGTTATACGCTAAGTGTAAAGCGGTTTTTTCGTCCAGTGTAGGCCTACCTAAAATCATGTTTAGCCTATTGATAACTTGGTGACATATTTAGGCTACTTAATTCATTAAGTGCATAGAAAATGACTAATGCCGTTTCCACTCTTTAAGAATACCAAACAAAATTGGACATCTACATGAGCCATCATCCGGCCAGAGCAGAATTTTTCCAGCACTTGAAATCATCCCTTGAGGAGGAAGGTTTGCATGTGGCGACGACTAGCGGACAGTTGGGTGGTAACGCATCAAGTCAGTGTTCACCTGTGACAATGGCAGAGAACATTGAACGGTCCCGGATATTTTTGGTAGAACTATCTCACGGTTACCAGCATAGTGAGCTATGCCGCTCAGGTAAGGCTGAATGAAATTAAATCAAATTCGACAATTAATTACTGAAAGTTAAAGAGAGAAGTCAACGGTTTATATCAGACATAGTATATGTATAGCATATGTGTTAAAATCTTAGGGTCCAATATACCTATAGCATCATGAGCTGTTCATATGAACTTGTGATCCTTCCACCTTAAATAAACCAATATATTTAATTAATTATATTTCTGAGCCACAGTTTCCCAGATATAATGCATCGATTTGGGGTTGATATGTTGCTATGTACGGTTGAAATATCCATCAAGGGGTGCCACAGGTATAGTACTACCAAGGGCAACTGTGGTCGGGGAAAGAATCCTAAATAACTAATGACTAATGATGACGATAGTTCTGATGTTTGGATACTTCTATTTTTCCATATGTATGCTTTCAGAGGCAGAATATGCAAGAGACCTTCTTAAGCCCGCTGTTCCAGTGAGACTGGAGCGACCCTTTAAATCTTCAGGCTGGCTCTCCAGGCTAGTAGCTGGTCGTGTGTATGTAGACTTCTCCAGGAGCCCACCAGGTTCTAATGATTTTGATGACAGAGTAGATGAACTCGGTAGAGAAATCAGACTTGTAATTGATAGTATACATAGGAAAGAACATGTGGAATAGGATGTGGATCATTAACTATATCTTCATTGTGTCTGTCTTAAGTTAGGAATTTCTATTGCTCACAATCGAAAAATGAATCGAAATTATAACAACTCAAGAATTAACGGTGTTCTTATTATGATGTATAAATTAACATAGATCAATTTATGATAAGAGTTAGTAACGTCATTCATAGCAAAGGAATGACATTTGTTGTACTGACATTAAAGGTACGATTCTGCCATTTTATGTATGATATTTCGGTCACAGATCGGTTTGGTTTTTATACTTTTATAACACATTTGCCTAACACTTAATGATATGAAACAAGGTGTAAGGTTAAAGGTGTAAGGATACGGTATGAATTATGGATGTTCAATGGGACGCCGATTACCATAGTTAATGCACCCACGGACCGTAGTTTAAACAGGATGAAGGTTTTAATAGTATTATGTACTGTAGGAATATTACATTGGATCATTTTGAGTTTTGAATTTGACAATAATAATATTTATCATTTTGATTATAATTTTCAGACGATATAAGATTTTGGAGCTATAATTTCATGTCTTGTCTTAGTATTTACAATAATTCGATACACAAGATAAGTTACTCATTACGACAATTTTGAAATTGTTCAGAAAAAAACCCACGAAATTATGGGAAATCATTATCCCATGTTGCCATATCAGAATCGAAACAAATTATGTGAAGGTTCAGTCTTATTTAGATAGCTTATCGCCAGTTGAGAGTATAGAAAATGAGATTGGCTTTGAGATATAACATACCTAGCGATGCAACACATTCAGAAATACCAATATGGAACGCATCAAATGCAGTGAGGAGGACGTAGAACATTATACCTATCTCGTGCCATGAACCTATACTTAGTTTGTCTTCCCTCACAAATGTACACTAGATTCCTCCATGAGTTATATTGTCGTAATCAAATAATTCAATGTCCAGGATTGATTTCATATTTCATTCCTTTATTATATGCATGTGTCATTAATATTATCACCACCCCTTTGGCAGAAAAACAAGATTGATAGTTCTTATCCTAATGAATCCTGCATCTGTACATGTATGTTTCCGTGTCATGTTTACCGAAGACGCAATTGTTCTGGAAATTTACTAATACATTCACTGTTTTAGTGTGATGAATCCAAGATGAATATATTATAGTGCCTGTGATAGAAATGTACATGAATTAATTGATTTTGGGGGCTTTAGGCAGTTGGTTGTAAATCGCCGAATGAGTGGGCCTGTTGTTTGTGATTGGGCTTCTTCTATTCCTCTTCTATTTGTTAACTAATTAAGATGACTTTGCCTGTGGTAAAATCTCTGCTTCGTTTCTGCCTGACCCCCTGTGCTCCGGTTTTCCTGCTCCCTAGCCTACTGGCATAAGCAGAGAACTACATTGCTTCTCTTCTATTGTACACTAACTCATGCATCACATATTTTGCAGATGCAACGATTATTATTTTGCCCTGTATCTGGCATGATCGGGTCTTCTCAATTAGGTTACGAAAATAGCTTTCAATAGTGATTAACACAGATGAGATTGTAGGAACTAAATCACTATGATATTTTAATTGAAATTTTATTGAAATGTGAATTGTTTGTGAAGACACTACATAGGACGACATGAATGGTCTCTTAAAACCGGTTAGTAGAAGCAGAGATGAGCTTTCCATAAATTTTGGTGAGACAAAAATAACTATTAGCATTTCTTCTTTTCGCTGATGATGTAAGATAAAGCGATACTTACTATGCGTTTTACCAAATGTATGTCGGATGCATAACTTCCAATGATTTCCCAAAAGAACCCCTAGAGATATCTTGGGAGTGTCTTTCTCAATTATACCTGATTGGTTATTGATCAACATATTTGTATCTAAAGGAACAAGGGAATGGAGATGAAATGACCATCGTCACAAGTCATCTGACGGGTTACTGCACAAAACTGGCCCTACCCCTAAGGAAATTGTCCTACTTTACTATACTAACTATATGCTCTTAGGAAATTGCCTTCCGTGAAGTGTCACAGCGAAGCGAAACCTTAAGTTATAATACGATAAAGAATTCACCAGTTTTATTGACGATGTAGGCTGTTTTAGGAGGTTCCCTGAATCCAGGTGATATAGTATACTTTTCCTCGCCAGCGCGTTTATCAACTTGATCGCTATTATGAATGGACGATGAACTTAAGTAAAATGTTAATGCTTTGGGCATCACCAGTTTTGTTGTGTTGCTTATAACCTCATTCATGTTGTTATGATTGAAGGGCTTGAAGATAAACAATAAATTTTAACCACCTAAGAAAGGTGGATAAACATAGTTCTGCTTCGTTTGTTCTTTAGCATTTTGCCATACAGGCACATATATGTTCAAAATGTAATCACATGGTCTGTATTAAAGTAGACTTATTCAGGTTTTAACCAACAATAAGCCACTGAACTATGTCGGGAGGAGCTCACCACTCTTCTATACCTATACAGAGCTAGCGCAACAACAATCATCACAAGCTGACGAGTGATAATTCGTATAAGAATTCTTAAGGAACTGTTTATGGTTTTTTTCAATGTCATTTCTGCCAACATGAACCCAACTACCAACCACGGCGCACATATTCTCCGCCTCTAAAGGGTAGCTATATATAGCTAAGAATATGTTATTTCTCCTTAAGACCTATTATTAATAGAAAGATAAAGCTGCGTAACGACGATTGATAAAGGCATAAAATCATCATTTTTATTTAACTTTGAGATTGGAACGCCTGCTTTACACTGAATTTATGTTTCCAATGTGTGCGTTTTCTCCCAATTAATATCGGAGTCAAACTGATTGTAAAACATGTAAAAGTGTTTTCACCATGAGCTATTATATTTCTGTTGGTTCGATCAGACTGCAATGCCATTCTTTTGCATGAGGCAATTTGCCAATGGGAAAGTCAAATATATTTTTAAATAGATCTATACATAGTGACTTCTACCCTCATACCGTTGGCCGGCGTTACAGTGCATGACAGTAACACAAATATGACAACAAGGATATATTGCATTGCTTTATTGCATTTATTGGCATTCTAAAAGCAATTAAAGCCTAACGAATGATAGATGAATATAAATAGCATTGTCAGGTAGCCGCAAACCTATTATATAGTAGGCTATCACCACCAGTCAATAGTCAATATCACCGCATTGCTATAGCAAATTCTGTTAATTTGTCATTCTGTTAATACGTTAATATAGCAGCGCAAACTCTTAAATTGTTCTCGTCTTCCGTCTTGACTTAACTTATTCCTGACAACAGGTCCAACACAAGCACACACTGGGCAAAATAATTATTTTATTTAGAGGCCAACACTTTTATTCTTATGTTGTCCCAGAAGCCACGTGCACTGAACGACTAAATCCTAGAAATATATAGTTCTAACCAGTTCAGTGAAAGGACTACCCCCTCTCTTTTTTTAAAAAGAAAACAACAGTGATTCTTAAGTCATATCAGATGAAAATGTGTATTAATTTTGAAACTGCATGCGTGCTCCACTGAAACCCTTTTTAAAAAGACAAAACCGATACCCAATACTTGAATGGTACTGTTTCAAAATCCAATGACGGAGTTTAAAATCTATTTCATGTAATAATACCTTTCTCTTTTAAAGAAACTCGTTGACTGAAAACCGTTTATGATGTTTGCTGCGTGCGCTGCGACTCCATTCGTGTTCCGGTTCCACCCACCTGTGTTACCCCAATGCCAGTGATTGCGAACTTAACATCGCTTTCGTCAACAAAATAAATGCAATATATCTTTGGTAGATAGAGACAGAGGAGGGATATAGTCGAATTAATCAAAAGGCAACTGCAAAGAATAACCGCTCGATTAACTGCGTAGGTAGCTGTGAAGTACGCGGGAAGGAACACAAGCCAAAGGAAAGTGGTAGTTGCCACAGATACAAATATATACCAAGATTCGTTGAAATTTTCTGGCAGCTTCCTGGTGAGAAATCCAAAGACAGCGCATGTGAAAATGAGTAGGAGATTGAAGCACAAGGGTGGGAGAAATCCACGGAGCTCAGATGTGCACAAAATCTCCACATATTTAATCGTCGGCACTTGCATGTGAAGCCTCGGCAAAGTTTGAACCTCAATGGCGGATACGATGCATACTATCATCTGAAACACAGGAAAGATTAGCAATATGATTAGTCGGCCCGATTAGAACTATCCAATAGGGAGATAATCGGTCCCACTGACCCTGCCAAATAGTCGCCTGAGTGGACATGGTACCTTAAAAATCAAAATAGATATCTACCCATGGACCACATGATGGGTTCTTTTTCTAGTTAATGATATTACCATCTAAATACTGCATTTGGAGTTATGTTCTATTTTCTCTAAACAGTTACATTCCAAATATTGGGCAATAAAAATATTTTTGTATAGTATTGATAATATTCGGCTCTAGACTGACGTTAAAAAGCAATAAAATTGACAACCTACCTGGATCAAAATTATTATTAACACAAAAAGAAGTTGAGCACGCGAGCTCGTGAACCGAGGTCTTTGGGTGCCCTTCTTCCCGGCTCTAAATATGGTAAATATTCTGCTGGTTTTTAAGAGCAATGGGGCGTAGATTAAAGTGACGGACATGTTGAAGCCGAAATATCTTAAATTGCAATTGAAAGTGGAGGGCCTTACGAGGAATGCAAAGACTGATAGGTATGCTATCAAAATTCCTGTCATGATTATGACCATGGATTCCCAACTTGAAGCCTTTATTAGTTTCACTTTTCTGTTCTTAATGAAAACTATGCTGACGACAAGGCAACCGACAGTTCCCATTCCTGCAATGGTTGCCAGGCCTATAGAAATTGGAGATGACCACTTAAGAGTATCGGGTTCAATGGCTTCGCAAACTGTAAGATTTTTATCCGGCCATGCATACGGTGGGCAAGCTTCGCAACTGCTCTTGTTTCTAATGATTTCATTTTCTCTACACTTTCGACATTCCCAGCAACATTTCAGTTCTCTTTGAATGGCATACTCATCGAAGTTACAAGGTTTGCTGCAAACCCCATCTGGAATTTCTCCTGGGTATGTTTTATTTCTCTTCAGAGCCAGCCAGCTCAATTTGTCTCTGTATATACTCATGGATCCTGTTGCTTTGTCCCAGTCTCCAATTATCTGTATCTCGTCAAGCAATGCATTGTATTGTTTATAAACAAACTTCCCAAGTAAATCGCCTCGGTCGTCAAATTTGATCTTACCAATATGTCCTTCAAGGTCTGTTTTAAGTATTTCTTGATAGAGTGCAGGTCCATTCAGGCACTCTCTGATTTGAGATCTGTTTCCAAAGGCCTCGGGACATCTATGAGTAATTAACCTATGAAGGGATGTCGCGAGAACCTCAACACCGTCCATAAGAATACCTTCTTCACCTGAGACAACAATTCCATGAGGTTTGTCAATCACCGCTTGACATGACTCATTCCCAAAGCTAGCGTTCCATTGGCACCCATGCACCAATTCCCAGAAATAGGGAAACCAAGGATTATCTGCCCGATTCCGAGGTGTCAGGGTTTGGTAGAAGGCCCTGTAATCGTCGTCATGACCGAAAGATGTGTCAAATATTATACCACCGTCTACCATGTCTCCATGAGCTGCGCCAAGAGGGAAAAGATCTGTCCCAATCCAGAAGAAGTTATCCGCTATGCCATATTTATCCAGGAAAGGTTTTAAGAGCTTTAAATGAGTAGTGTATATGTAAGTGACAATCACACGTGCCTTTCTGTATGCCCATAGCTTTTTGGCAGCGTCCTCCGCATCTGCTTTTGTTGGCTTAGATGGGAACATGAAGGTAAAGGCTAAACATACACCTTTCTCTTTGGCTTGCCTCTCCACTTGTTTTGCCCCACCCTCCCCAAAGGCTCCTTCCACATACAATAGAGAAGCATAGTTCCATCCAAGGGAAACCATTAAATCTATCATTGCCTCTGCTCCAAATCGTCCCGGGGAGCCTAATCGTGCTGTGTATGTATATCTAGCCTTGTCGCTCAGCTCATCCCCAGAGGCCCAGGGAAATAGTGTGGGCAACTTGAAAATGGTTGACAAGCCTCCTACCATTACCGCCTGCCTGCTTTGGAATGGTCCTATTGCCCCAATGATGTTGGAAAATCGCTTATAGCCATCCTCACAAGTAATCGGCTGGTCATCCGGGAACATCTCTGGATCATTCGGATCAGGTGCAGTGAGCACTGAAATGATCAAACTCGCCAGGTCTTGGTGACAATCATCAACGACAATAAACCCTAAAGAGGTGTTGGGGAGAAGGTTGGTATCCATGTTCACCTTGTCAATCTCATACCTAAATGCCTCGACATAGTCCATAGGTCCTGTGGAATATAGAGGCTGCACTGGGTTGCAATTGATCACGCCACGCCCCGAGAAGTCATAACTCATACCCATAGATAATAAAATGTTGACATCTCTCTGGTGAGCATAGCACTTTTGGTTATAGTCTTCTATGTCTGGCACGGATCTGATGGATTCAGGACATGACAATAATACTAAAAGGCTAAGTAAGTACTTCATGCTTGTGCGTCGCTTGGATGTAAGTGAGTGGGACAGCCTCTTCATTGCAACTTTTGATTTGAGTGAGCATGCGTGGATGTAGAACCTACGTGTAGAGATATTAACATAACTATTTGCCATTGAGCCTCCAGAGAGAACAGAATGAAAGAGAGAGAGGGAGAGAGAGGGGGGGGGAGAAGTGGTGAGGAGAGGGGAAGAAAGGGGGAGCGAGAGGGAGAGAGTGATAAACTGCTGACACCATTCTGAGGTCCAAACTTTTACTTTATTTTATTTTACTTTACTTACTTTATAATGTTCGACATGCACGAAATCAACTTGCCCGAAATTTAATGTCTGTATTACTATCACCACTGTATACTTATTTGTTATCATCCCCTGTACTACCTATATTACTCGTTACCCTATGTACCATACTCTCACTATAATTAACCATTCCAATTAACCATGTATATAAATTACTATATATTGCTGCTCGGCCGACTATAATACTCTACCTTTGTGGTGTACATCGCTTCTACACCAAGTGTACTTGGGGTTGCTGATATAACCACGGAGGTGGGACTCTTGTTACTAAATTATTGTCTCGATCTTCACCTGTTGCCATTACTTGAATTGATTTGCTGTCTGTAACATAAAAACAGAGGCCTACTTCCTGCACAATATAATTATAGAGTCCTTTAATGACCACCATTGAATGTCTATTGCCCCTATGATCAAAGCTCTGTTAAGCGCAGTCAAAAGCGGTTGCCATTGCCTTATATTATATATCTCGATTTAGAACCCATGCCTCCAGAAAATGAAAGAGATAAGGAGGGAAAGGGAGGAAGCGAGGGGGAGAGAAAGAGGAAGAGGGGGAGAGGAGCGAGAGAGAGAGAGGGAGAAAGAGGGAGAGAGGAGGAGGAAAGAAAGGGGGAGCGAGAGGGAGAGAGAGGGGGAGAGAGAGGGAGAGAGAGAGGGGGAGAAAAGTGAGAGAGAGCGAAAGGTGACAATCTCTATGGTTCTCAGTCTTCGGTCACAGATCTGTAAGACCTGCAATCCCCGAGACTCACATTAAGAGAGAGAGAGAGAGAGAGACAAAGAGAAGGAGCGAGAGAGCTAGGATGAGAGATAGTGGAAGAGGCAGCTATATAGAGAGTGAAAAACATAATGATAGGATACACTGGGGGATAAATTTTGATTGGCAGGGCGTAGCCCTGGCAATATCAAAAGGTATTGATATTGTCAGCTCTATGAGCGATATACATATATGCTCGGAGACTCTTTTCATATTGTGCTTAGAAAATTAAATAAATTAAATCGGCCGGCTGAAGGCAGTGTACCCTTGGGATAGGAGTGAGACACATCGCTTTTATTACCAACATTTAAACATTTTTTCCTACCAACATTTTGGAACAGAATCTTGCCCTTGAAACTGTATCTTCTATGCTAGCTGCGTCACATGTTGGCCATTTACTGCACCAAAGTAAATTTATGGTCGGCTTAATGGTGTAAATTCTGAAGAGGACATGAGAAGTTTCTCAAATTAGTGTAAGTTTGCATGACGAAAAATTGCTATAAAACTTTAATCGTGTTCTAATGCCGCGGTTAAAATGATGAAGTACTATGGCAATATCTCTTATCATTACCATCGAGAAGATTGGTACAAGAAGAACTGTAACCCTTTTGAATATCGAAGGTACAATCCTTTTTTCGATCACTTTGTATACTCGTTATTCTGTATATAAATAAAGACCTTAATTTTGGTAGATTCACAACCTGTATGACCAAAAGACTTTGTTGTCTTTAACATAGAATTCTCCAATGGTACGGTCCAAACAAGTTAGCGAATGACCTGATATCTCTACTAACCTTATGACAACATTATGGGATCTGAAGCCCTTTTCTCCATGTTAGTTGTTTTTAACATTGAACTCGCCAATGGTACAAAGTGACTAACTATAGCCAAACTACCTAGAAGTCACTCTCACATGAAGAGGTTATCTTTTATCTTGTCCCTGTTCTTGTTCATTTATTATCCTATGTATATAACCACTCTTAACCCAGGCTGGGTTCCGCCGGAATAGCCTACTACTCTTGGAGGTGATGTACCCAGTGAAAATAAAATCTTAAAAAAAAAAAAAAAAAAAAAAGTTCTCCTCACCTTTCCACATTACTGGTGGAATGGCTGAAACATGAAACATGAAAGCAGAGGCCAACTTCTTGCACAATATAGGCACTTTTATTTGCCGCCATTTGGTGTACCTTTTCTTTGTGATCAAAGCTGTGTTTGACCCAGCCTATTAACAAACATCAAACAGGAATGAACGAAGTAATCCAGTGTTACATCAAGAGTACCTCAGGATGAAAAGCAGAATATGTAATGAATGTTTCCACAGTTCAAAAGAAAATCGAGCCTTTTACTCATTGTTGTTCACGTTTCTTTTTATAAATGATTTATTTCATCAAGCTCCAGAGAGTACACATGAGCTCTGTAGTTCAAAACGCAGCTAGTTACTTCAGGATGTCTAACCTGAGCCAGGATTGTGGCCGTCCCAGATGCTTGTTTATTTTCGCTTTAGAACATATATTCACCAGGATCTGATCTAATGCTTCTAATGGGATATTGATTGCATGGAGGAAATGATACCCATATATAACATTAAGTAGATGCTAAACGCTAAATCCTAAATAAAGGTCCCTAGCATTAGGAAGCAGTTAACGCACAAAGGCAGAAAGTCAAGACATGCAAAAGCTATCAACAAAGAAGAAATGAAATTGAAGTAGCAGTGTATCCAGATATTCATGATTATGGAATGGCAATTCATGACAGTTAACCGATATTTTAAACATCATTTTTATTTAGGATAGAAAGCACTCTCACCCGTGAGGATTGTTTTCGTCGTGCCCTGAAAGAGTTACACATGTTTAGATATAACAGGGTGTGTCTGATACATATATATACGTATATATAAATGTATGGATACAAATACTTGATATTAACTTAAGAGCATTAAAAAGTCACAAGCCTGCACAGATGGTATGTGTAGTGTACTGAGATGGGTGAGATGGGGTTGAATTTTAATTAGATGAGATGTATAGTGATGTTTACTGACTACTAAGAATAATTCGCAATTCTGAATGAAACACATTCTAATGATTCGATCACATATACATATATACAAATGTATGCAAGCAAGACATGACACCAGAGGTAGCTAGCAACACATTAACCCAGGGGATACAAACAGGGCAATATAAAGCGAGTAATATTATATAAATCATGAATCAAGAAAATAGAAAAGAACCAGAGATAGTGCTCACTCGTCAACAGATAGAAGATGCATCCTAAGAAATATCTTAAATCATAATGGATCATCAATATTACGCATGTTAACAGGCATGTTATTCCGGGATTTAGCTACACAGTACAATAATGACTTTGAATCCCGACATGTACTCTGTACCATATTTTGATGAAAATCTATTTTCCTGTTTGGTAAAATATGACTTTGAAGACGATCGAAATTCAAGTCAATAATCGAATAAATGTTTAACGTGAGAGTATCGGGATATCTTTAACAGAATCAGAATATGATTGTGATCTATTCTTATCAAATGGTAATAATGATACCTTGTGTTAAGTACTTACTGGGGTATATAGTTCTGACCCTATCATGAATTATTGATACCACCAATGCTACCCATAGAACTCCATCACACGGAGTTCTATGCCACATCCCAAGCTATTGTCTCACTTTGTATTTACCACAATACAGACACAGAGATTCGCAGTATAGAAACATATAATGTTGACTGAAGACTTAGTCAGCGTCCAAGCTGCATTAATTATTCAGCACTCAAACATGTTGTATCAAATCGGCTTTGTTGTATGAGAAATGCCTCATAGCAATGTTATAGCATTTAATGTTTAATATTCGATAAACGAACAAATCATGACATTAGTAAAGCATACATATTTCCAGAGTGTGAGTTAACCTAAAGTTAAATAAAGAGCAGGCCAATTCGCTATATTACGTTAACATGCTGTATAGGTATTTTTACAATTGATACGAATGTAGGACAAATCTGTAGGATATTTCCCGGTGAAATTAACGTAGAAACATTCTATATTACTCTGTTTTGTCGGATCATAATTATGAAATTTTTACTACACATGTAATGCATCAATCATAGTGTCAAAGTAATGATCTCATCTGAAATTTTTAATCATGAAAATAATCCCAAATAACCCCAGTCTCATAGCTGAGGATAGTTCTATAATTAGTCCCATCAAAAATAGGAAAATTTCTATCAAAGTCTTTGGGATTTGTGACCAATTTCTTGGCTGATACATGGTTTGGACTCTCATATCTTGAAAACGTGCGCTATACATTAACCCTTTTTTAGGTTAAATGCATGTAAGTAACTTGAAAGTCTGTTGGCTATAGAAGCTTTTATCCTCTTAGTGTCGTTCAACTTTAACTAATAGATCTAAGAGTAGAATTTATTGTAAGCCCAAGGCACACTTTTATTCCATGCTTTCATATTAGTGGTGTTGTATATAACCCAATGTGTAAAAAAGATGACGATTAATGATCAAGAATAGTAACCAGCCGTGGTAATGGGCATGGGCCTTAACAGTGATGTTACCCAACAGTGATATATACAATTAACCGATTTTGTATTATGACTTCTGTCTAGTATTAGATGCACCAGACTTAGTCACAATAGGGTGATATATATAATTCATATTCTACCATGAAAGCTGTCGTCATTCGTGCAATACACTATGGGAAGGACATTTTTACATCAGTGACAGGTGCATCCACGGACAATCAAGCTCTCTCATGGAGAGTAAATGAACACATGCAATCGGAAGAGGACTGGGGTTTGTCTGCTGGAGTGAAAGAGTCATTACCAATTCAAATGTCCTGGAGATAAACGTTACATCAGGTGTACAAACTACACGATCTTTTCAAAATCGTATTCAATGGGTGCTACAAAGGCAATCCTAGAGAACAGGGCCGAAATGATCGAGTTACTTTTATTGATTAGGTTTATGAAAAGAGAGATTTTATCAAGGAGATTAACCTTAGATTCTCTGATGATTCCAAAATTTAATTTCTTGTCCACCTGAACTGGGTGTTGGCACAGAAATACATCTTTTAAAACTTGGATTTCACTTAAATTTCACTTAAAGAGTTACAATTCCCTAAGGCACTTAGGCTCTCTCAACGCTGAGGTTCAGAAGCCGAGTATTGCATTGCGTGCATGAATGCTGTTGTAATTGATTAAAGTATCTTCTTTTGATTTCACTTCAACGCGCTATCACTAAAATGTCCTAAGCCCTATGCACGTACACGATATTTTGAGTGCGAAAATAATCTTACTGTTTTTTTCTACAATCTGAAGAGGTACGCGCGAATTCCTCTTAACTAAGTTGTAGGTATGCAGTCCTCAATCAGACTAATTAATGCATACCAGCTTGCGTTTGTGCGGCCATTGGCTGGTCGACATAATTTTCTCTGCATTGGCTTTTGCTAAGGCGGGCTCATTTTTTGGCACACATATATAATAACCCATTTTTCGGTACACATAACCCATTTCACTCATACACCAATCACTGTACCTACATGGTGAGGTAAAGTGGGATTCGGAGGTTTCAGTTCATAAACGTGTCCTAGGTTTTAACACCTTTTTCATTCATGGGTTGATTATTTATATGTTAGTGGATGCATACACAACCGAGGAATACTGTAATAACTTTACCGTCAGGATGTGTGGAAGTACAGAGTGTTAAAATGCTTTTATTAATTTTGGGGGAAGATGCTCGTAACGTCTTTGTGTGTTACAGAAATGATTCAGTTGCTTTGTACTCATCATCACATTGGCTTTACTTCACTATCAGATTTGGAAATTTGTTTTATCCGAAAAACCCTGTCATGATGACGATAATGATGAAATCCTTATGAACTAATATTGATTATGATCTCTGATGATTATTTTCATACACGCAGAGGTATATAAATACAGAAACACACATGTAAACAATGTCCCCCTTGATGAGTTAAAGCGGTTTAATATGAGGTAAAGCGGTTTTCTTGATTGGTGTGGTCACAGTGCCACCTACCAACCCATACATTTACACGCCTTGCTTGCCATTGCCTCCATCTCTCTTCGCTTATGCCTCTTCTACACATCATGTAAAATATGGTACATTCTTCCAATGAGATGGCATATCTTTAAAATTAAGTGGTTTTTAAATTTCAAACTCCTTTGAAATGAGATATCCTGAAAGAAAAGATTTGATACGTTCGTTTCCAAGCAGTCAGATAATGATGGCGGATAATAAAATGAAACTCCCTTTATTTCAAAATCCCTGTATATTGGAATAGATTACAGTCGGACATTCAAAATGCTACAACACCAACAGAATTCACAATATTGGTATCAGATGAAGTCGTAACATATGATAAAGTATTTTTATTTGATACACAATTTGATATACCTGATTCTTCAATTTCAAATTCAAATTCAATGGAGCCCGTAGATACCTGTAATAATAATTCAACAATTCCCCCTAAGTTACATGGTACATACTAGGAATTTAGAGTAAATTTAACTTTAGCTAGGAACGGGATTTTGAGTCGAGAAGGTGAACTCCCATCCTCTTACTGCAGTTCTCTCCTCTCTACACTCGCACGTAGTAACTCGATGTGGAGTAGAGGGCCCGCCTAGGGAGGATGAAAGATGTCTGAGGCGGTTTCTTTGTACAAGTGTTTTTATTCAGGAAAATAATCATTCGAAACTATCTCACTCAATGAGCGGTTTTCATCATGTCCTGAAAAACATTAGCAAAAAATTGACAGAGGCAGTTGGAACATCGGATCGTAAAGTACAGTGAAATTTAAATATAAAGGTTAGACAAAATGCGTATTTAGAATTAAAGCTTCTATTCGGATGACATTATCGTAAATGATAAGGATGATATTACCAGGCTTTAGTTGTATGAATTGTAGATTTAGGACTTGTTTCCCACCATATTATGTGGATTAACCATCGCCCAAATAGCTTAAAGTTGACAGTATAGCTCAGCATGGTAAGTACATCCTCTTCCTATTAG
Source organism: Sthenelais limicola (assembly GCA_942159475.1). Taxonomy (NCBI): domain Eukaryota; kingdom Metazoa; phylum Annelida; class Polychaeta; order Phyllodocida; family Sigalionidae; genus Sthenelais; species Sthenelais limicola. The sequence goes on from OW804101.1 coordinate 24,644,820, forward strand.
GTAAAAGCTTTGAGTACCCCACTGTTAATGGCCAGAGAAGACCAAATTACCTGCTGGGTGTTGAAGGTCACGGAACCTCACATCTTCGGTAGGGCGTCCTGTGTCTCTTAATTTTACTCTAAAAAATTAAGTGCGAGTAGATACAGATCTACAAGCCATTCAGACAGTTAGATTATATTTAAAGGGTCAGTTCATGGTCACTTTTAGGACAACAAACTCCATGGAGCCATAAATACAGCACCAAAGTCTCCACTTTTTCACCTCCATTTATGCCTAACTTATAGTCACTTACAGGGGCGAATTGACAAAGCTTATACTAGAAAAGGCACAAGAGGGCACTGAGAGTGTTGTGTGACGTCACAAAGGCTCGCCAGAAATGAACATAATATCCCTACCTTACCCCCAATCTCCCAGCAATTGAAACAGTTTTGACCAAAGAACTATACCTGTAACACAGTTTGTTTGTTTTGGTCTTCAGAACTTCGTTAGTAAAACTCCTTCCGCCCACCCCACCCTCCTTCTTTCTAGCAGCAATTTTGAGACTTGTTTATTATATTCCTTGCATGTTCATTTCAAGATTGGCGAAACTTTGTGAGGTAGGCAAACAGTGGCGCCTTGAATGGCGTGTTAAACTGTGGAACAACTTTGATGATCTCAAATGTCACCAACCTCGGTTGTGTATATGTTGTATTTTATTATTTCAGGTGCCGCTCTTGGCAATTATGATCAAATGTAAATCAATGTAAATCAAGAGTGGCATTAGAACGAAGAGCTGCATAGGCCTACTTGTGTTTGTAGTTTAATTTCCATTGAGTTTTCACTATATGATTTTTGGGAAAGTAAATATAAATATTTGGAAAGGTATAATAAATACAAAATTAACCTCAGGCGATCATGTCACATCCCATATTACATTTGGGCTTTGCAATTTCGTTTGTTTGCTACGCTCACTCACTGACATCGCTACGCCCGTGCGTAATATGTGACGTCATGATCACCTTCTGCCAATTTTGTCTATTATATGACCCTGTGCCGTCCTGGCCTATTTTAAATCAGAATCAAAGCCCAACCTGCACCTATTCATACCAAACCCGGGTTGGGATATCTTACTTAGCCCTTTATAATTATATTAAGGTTCTATTGCACTAAGGCTTGCACCATGGCTTGAGATTGAAGGTTGAATTGCTTTTGGGAAGGGAATATTCTAGACTAGCCTATTCCATTATATCATACATATCATTTACAAGTTAGTATCAATATTATGTGAAAGCACAAATCAATATTTCATCACTGAAAAGGTTCACCTGTCACTAAATCACCATGATTTTATAGTATTCAATTAATTACCCAAATTTGTAAGGATGATTAACAGAGACATAAACCCTGCACTGTAAAATGGGTTTGGCAAATTATGATTCCATAATCAAAGAAAACCTTATATATGATCGGTATTTGTGTATCACTGTTCGCATTGAAAGATTTTATTGGTGTGGTATATAGTGCAGGTATGAGTTTCAGATCAACATCCCTCGTCAAGGTATAGGTCTTTGAAGTGCCGCCCTTTAGATATTAATTCAAATGGAGATCTATGAGGCTCTGCATCTAAGGAATCGGACAAGTTGTAAGAAAAAGTAAAGGAGTAAGTGCCAATAGAAAAGTTTTGATCACAAAGTTGAAGCCACCAACTTCTTAAGAACCCACTCTGATTGGAGTAAAACGCCTGGTAACTTTTACCAACGATCTCTTGCAGTGCTGACACCTACACGATCTTGTCAGAAGTTTGTTTATTGTATACCCCTATGCATAGAGGGATCTCGTTTTCTAGCATGATGCTGGCGGTGTTGTAGGCTGGCCCAACTGCCGAAACGTTTCATGTCAGTTCCGCATGTGATAAAAGTGTCATCGGGAAAGCTAACACCTAACGTGTATGACTGCAATATGACACCAGTTCTCAGGAGCGCTTGCCTTATATATCAATTTATTATATACTTCAAACCATCGGTTGTATAGACAAAGAATGAGGAACAACATAATTGAGTAGAGTGAATGAATGACGTTTATTCATAAACCAAGGGGACAACATTATGTATATTTAGACATGACAGAAGACAGCATAATATTTCACCCAAAGGTTCTAGCAAACGCTAACATAAAGCCTCTAAATAGACGGTGCGGTTTCTGTGAGACGTTTATAGTTTGTGACTACTCTGAAGAGAAGGCTAAAAATGGGGATACAGCTTCTATTGGACGTTTTGACTGATGCTGATTGTTTAGTAGGTCTTAAATGGCAATTGGTTAACGGTAAATAATATCCAAACAATGCGGCTCATTTGGTGAATATATGCTGTTAACGTCAACAACATTTTCATAGAAACTTAATTGTTATTGAAACATTGTGATCAAAATGTCTAAGGTACATCTAGATGTTGGTCAATAGCATCCACACGGCTCTTAGTTCAGTGTGATTCAGCTCATATGATCATGGGGAGGTCCATGGAACAGCACACTAATGAAGGCCTAGTTTTCTACAAAACCAGGCCAATTATGCTATGATTTTTTAATGAAGGTTTTATTTTTATATTCCTATATTCTTTACATTATAGTTTCAACAAATCAATCACAAGAGCATATTTGTATTAGGAAATATCAACATTACAAATTAAATTGACACCTACTAACGTTCCTTTGATCACAGGATTGATAAAAATCTGTATATCGTCTATTAAACAACGTTGAATTAATCATGCATGATGTTGTTGGATACGTTACATGATGTTGCATAACATTTTGTCTTTATGACATTGCTTTTAAGTCCTATATTAGATCTTCCGGCAGTTTTAAGTTCTGATGGCTTGTATTAGACGTTTTACGGTAATTCAAGGACTTGGCTGGGTGCATGCATTTGGGGGATCAGGCCGTACCCAACCTAATGTCATGAAGACTTGGTTGACCAAGACAAGGGAGTAAACCCTCAACATTGTCAAAATAAACTGTAGCAATTAAACTATCTATTTATCTTGTTAATTGCATTACACAAAGGAGCCTATTACGACATGCATTACATATTATTAACCATAATTGCGGTGCATATCCTGCAATTGTTTCAGGTTGTTACTTTACTTTAAGCGAACTAGTTATAACATAGTTTATAGAAAAATCGCCAATCTAGCACACCGGGTAAAAGACGTCATTTAGCCTTAGTCATTGAGAATAAATTTCAAACATTTGACGACGCTTTTCATAGGGTTCAAACCTGCGAGATGGAAAAGGAGACAAGGAGGAAGGGAAAAACAAAATGGGATCAGACGATGTTTTGAAGCATAATGGACTAATGCTCGGTCATAATATATACCTAAGAAACCTATCCAAGGGAACGTACTTTCTTTTTAGAAAAGGTCTCAACTGTGTTTTCCACAACACTTTTAGGTAGAATAAGTTGCTTAGTCTAGATCCTATCTATAGCCGTAAATATGGAAAATAATAATAGAAAAAAACTAGTTTCCATCATAGAAACGATACAAAATTAAATGACTTAGTACAGCTTCCTTCAATTCTTTCAAGCATCTCTATCATTTGTTATGTTATTCCCTGTAACAAATTGACTACCCCTGACTACCTCCAAGGGTTGTACCCACTGTATTGACAGCACTTGCAGTTGGGAACTGTATGCTATTTTCATTCAAGAAATAAATGCAATATATTTTTGGAAAATACAAGCATAATAGAGTAACGGTTGCATTGATAATCAAACAAGAAATCAATAATGCTATCTGGTGAACGGCATAGAAGGCTGTGAAATAGGCTGGGAGGAAAACAAGCCAGAGGAAAGTTGTTGTAGCTACAGACACAAATATATACCAGGATTCATTGAAGTTTTCAGGTAGTTTCCTTGTCAAAAATCCAAAGGCAGCGCAAGTCAGAATGAAGAGTAGATTGAGGCAGAGAGGTGGGAGAAGTCCAGAGAGAGGAAGGCTGCATAGGACTTCCACATATTTCTCAGTTGGAACTTGCATTCTGTATAGAGGATTTGGTGGGGCCAAAATTGATGACACAATGCTTAGCATCAACTGAAAAAGGTAAAGGAAGTACATTCTTCTGCATGAAAGGTAAAGTAAATTACATCAATGCAAACTACAGAAACCAAGCATTAAAGAAAATGTATATAATGCATTTTTAATTGAAATTAATTATTCATTAAATTCAACAAAAAATATGTGAAGTTAATCAGAGTTCAGTTGAAAGCTGCCCATTTTTTAAATTAGAAAATCTGATAGGAAATAGACTGAGTGATGAATACAATTGCTCAAAACAACAGCTGATGATCTGCAATGTGGGATCTAATACACTGGAGCATTATAATAATGTATTCTTTCTATTGCCAATTCATTACTTATTGCCACTCCTTTCCTCTCCAGGAAACAAGTAGGAATGATGTGTTCTATTCTTATTTAATATATGTATTCCTACCTGTAATAATATGCATGATGTTGTCATCACAATCTGAGCTCGAGTGCCAGTTAATGTTGGTCTGATTGTTCCTTTAATACCCTCAGAGAAGATTCTGTAGACCCTACTTGTCTTTATCATCAATGGAGCAAATATGAAAGAAACTGATAGATTGAATCCAAACCTCCCAATATAACAAGCAACCACTGAGGGGTGAAGGAGGAGGGTAATGGCTGTGGTGTAGGCACTAATGATGCCAAATAATATTACAGCCATTAGTTGCTTACTTGAGGCTTTGATGAGTTTAGTATCTTTATTTTTCACAAAGATAATCGATGTTATTAAACAGCATATCATCCCAATAGAAGTAACAGCTATGATCGATATTGCCAAAGGGGAGGTCCATTTCAAAATGTCTGGCTCTATGACCAAACATTCTGATGCAGTTTCCTCATCAGGCCATGTCAGAGATGGGCATACTTCACAGTTGGTCCTATTGTCAACAACTATCTCATTATTTCTGCATTCCCTACACTCCCAGCAACAATGCAACTCCTTTTGAATGTAGAATTCCCTTGATTTGCATGGATGACTACAAACTGCCTCAGGAATAAGCCCTTTGGTTGAATCATTACTTTGGCGTGAGTACCAATCAAATTGTTCTGTCAAGAGTTGCATTGTGCCATCTAATTTATCCCAAATTGCTACAGCCACAATATCCCGTATTGAATGTTGATACTGTCTGAATATATACTTGCCCAGAATGTCTCCCTTTTCATCAAATTGTATCCTGCCACTGAAACCTGTGAAAGAACTGTTCAACATGTATTCATGCAGGTCCCGACCTTTCACACATTCTCTCACCCGATCCCTGTTTCCAAACGCTGTAGGGCATTTGTCTAATATGAGAGTATGAAGGGCCTTTGCTATTATTTGGACTCCATCCATTGGTTTTCCTTCTCCTGCTGTTGGTGCCACGATATATCCATGAGGCTTTTCTAAGATCTTCTGACAGGATTCTTCACCGTAGCTCTCATTCCAGGTACAACCATGTCTTCTTTCCCAAAAATAAGGCATCCAGGGGTTGTCAGGATTGTTAAGGGGATTGATTTGTTCAAAATACTCATGAAACCCTTCATCATAATTAGTTTCAAAGTCAATGCCAATGGCCCCATCATAGAAAGTGCCTTCCTCTCCTAGGGGAAAAGAGTCACCTCCCAACCACATATAGTCAGTCTCCCGACCATACCCTTCTAACAAAGCTTTGAAATCCCTGACTAAGCTAGAGAACAAAAAAGATATGATCACTCTTGCATTTGGGATTCGAAACAGATGTTGAAGTACTTCATCAAGATCTTCTAGATCTGCCCCTGATGGAATCATTGCAGAGAATCCAATGCAAACTCCTTTAATTTTAGTCTGTTTTTCAACATGCTTTGCTCCATTTTCTCCATAGGAACCCTCCATGTACAAGAGAACTGCATAATTCCATCCCAGCTCTACCATTAGATCAACCATTGCTTCAGCTGCAAAACTGTCTGGGGGGACCACTCTCATGGTGTAGGCAAATCTTGTTTTGTCACTGAGTTCATCACTTGTAGCCCCAACAAAAACCAGGGGAACTTCATAAAGAGAAGAAGCTGCCCCAACCATAACACCTGCTGTACTAAAGGATGGTCCCACACCTGCAATAACATTGCTAAATTTCCTCATTCCTTTATCACATGTTATAATTTGGTCATCTGGAAACTTGTCCTGATCTGCTTCATTTGGCATTGAATACATCATTGCAGCTAAAGCTCCTAAATCTGAACTGCAAGCATCTGCTATGACAAATCCTAAAGTGGTATTTGGTAGAAGGTTCTTGTCTGAATTGACCCTTCTAATTTCATATCGTAAAGCTTCCATGGCAAGTATTGGATAATCTGAATAAAGTTTGTTGTTTGGATCGCATCCTATAACAGTGTCATATGTCCGACCACTGATGGCTCTGAGGTAAATTATATTTAGATCACTTTGATTTGCAAAGCATTGGGTATTGTAGCCTTTTATATCTGGTGTGCTCCATACAATACCAAAATGTAGGATGAGAACCACCAGTGGCACAGACATGGTTGGTTTTGAATAGATTACTGGGCATTCCAATATAAATATGAACATTGGTCTCTGATCTTGGTTTGTGAAACTAATTAATGAACCTGTAGCATGCAGTGAAATACTGAAGATCTGAGAAAATGCTTTTTTTATGGACGTCTCTGTGTGTTTTATACAGACTTAATCAACCTTATAGCAGTTAAAATGATATAATTCCATAAAATCCTCATAAATAAAGCAATTTGGGAACTGTGTAGAGCATCAAAGAGCTATTATCCAGTGCAAATAGATTCCCAGAAATGAGTAAAAAGAAATCATCGACATCTATGCTAATAATTCCAGGAACATTAAATGTTACCTCAATAATTGCGATCTACAAGGGCTATTGCAACCTCGGTCAAAATATTACACTTTTACAAAAAAAAACATCCCTACTTTGGTATAATAATTATTAACATTATTTTAGTTTCAGACATTGAAGTTGAGTGATTGAATCAATAACCTACCTAGATCGAAATTAATAAAAAAATATATTTTAAAAGTTGTGTACACACCCTTTTTTCAGCTCTAAATGCATAGGTTTCTTAAGCAATGAAGCATAGATCAACATGATAGACGCAGATAGATCAAGATGTTTCAGCCGAAATATCTCTCCTTGCAAGTGCAAGTGAAGGGTCTTTTACAAGGAATGTAAAAATGTATGCTATCAACATTCTTACCTGATTATAACTATGGTTCGTAGCTTAAAGCTTTTCTTAGTTTCACTTTGCTGAGCTTAAACAAATTGCCACCAAGCTCAATACGATCCTAGTGGCGACTTCATAAATTAAGGTGGAAAATAGAATTTACTGGGTGGAATTTTCCTGTTTTCTTTACAGCATTAGTCCAAATTTTATTCCATAAAAATCAACAAAAACTAGAATAGGTAAAAAGCATGTCAGATTTTTGTCTTCAATGTTTTAAAGGATAAAAGTTTAATTATAGTGGCCTATGGACATCTATAAGAAAATGCATTTTTAAAACAGTAATTCTGTTTCATTTGGATGTGGATATATTGGACTATATCTTACATATACTTTCTAGTATTATAATAAATTGGGAGTAAGAGGTCATCGCTGTAAATCTTTTGAATCTGACTTTTGTGAAGATATTCAATAGATAAGATATTACAAGATATTACAATAGTTTTTAGTTTTCGAGTCCAAACCTAAAATCCTTAGTTCCCCAATTTGTTTCCAATTTTCCTATTATATAACATGTATATTACTCCACAAGTTGTATTAATCTAGGAACAATATATTTTCATGCTGAAACTATATTTGAAACTATGCATTTTGGTCTTGTTTTGTCAAACTATATTTATTTATACTACTTATGTAATGAATCTAGAGTCGAGCCTATCTCATTCTTTTAGATGAATTACTCTCTCTCTTCAGAGTTCAAGTGAGTACCTTATGACAATTTCCTTTTTTCATTAACTCAGACGCTATATACTCACTTTATTTTCTAATTCTGCCTGATGGAAATATTTTTACGTAAATTAAACGTAGTACAGCCATGAGTTTAGGATCCTACTGCTCTTTATGGCACAGTGTGGATATAAAGGATGCAATCCCTGGATGGTAACCAAGGAAGAACAGCCAGGGTTGATACGGGCCGTACTTTGAGCAATCATATTGCAGGTAGCCTAACTACCATGCTCCTCTGATATAAATAGTTATATGATATTGCAGGTGCTCAGGAAAAGACAGCCGGCGATACCAAGCGCATGGTTCGGCGCCAATAAGCTGGGGAAGTTGTTAGAGGAGTTATGACATAGCGTTCTTACTCATGGTAAATGACCTGTAGTTACTGTTCCTCTGTTTCAATTGGTCAGTATATACATACTGAAGCCTTTTAGCTGATTACATGTATAAATAGCATAATGATATACTTTTTTATTTGTATAAGACCAAACTCTTGAAAACAATAATAAATATAATATATGTTTTATTATTTCTATCACGGCCATTATACCACAATCAGGGGTTGTACATGCTGCAATGAGTGGATACATGCCATTGTATTTTGTTGATGGATCCACGTTTGAAAATATGACTCTTTTTTTAGTCTAAATCTAAGAAGCATCCTTATTGGTTGACGTTACGCTTGCTCGTGACGTCACACCCATTTGTGACATCATATGCCGTCTGTGCCGTCATTGATTAGCCAATCAGTTATATGCTTGTCTAGTACTTCGGTATCAAAAAAACATTATGGCGGATCATTGGAGTGAAGCGAGGTAAATGAATAATTGATGAGTTTTCTATAGCGTCTGGGTTAAAGTTAAATACATCTAAGTCAAAAGGTTTTAATATTGGTAAGAGTAATGTAAGTAATCCACGCTTAATGGAAATTGAATGGGTAAACAGAATGAAGGTTCTCGGAGTAACATTATTATACTAATTTTTAAATAAAAAAAAAATACCCCAGGAATGAAAAATTTATGTATAAAGTGAACAGCGAAGACAGTGTTGAACGTGTGAAATCGACCATAAGTGAGTGGAATAACAGGTTCCTGACTATAAAAGGGAAAGTCCTCATATGTAATGTTTTTCTCATGCCAATTTTCCAACATGCAATGTCGGACATTTCCTTCGGAAAGCCTCTTATAAAGGAAATTAATGATACCATTCTAAAGTTCATATGGAAGGGTCCACATTATAAAATTAGCACGCCATTTTTAACCCAATCGGTAGAGAATGGTGGGCTAGGATTAAGGCTTGTTGAAGAAATATATGAGACCAATAGACTGATGTAGATTTAAAAAATAGCTTTAGGACACAATTCCTCGTGTTTTAAAGTGTTAGAAGAATATTATGAAAGGAAGGTAGGAAACATAATTTTAACGAGATCAAAGCCTGCGGAATTCCTTAATAGCTACTACTTTGAACTGTTTGAGATATGGAATAGATATTATTACAAATTAGAACCGAAAAATGCAGACGAAATATTACAGGAAAGACTGTGGCATAATAGGCTCATAAAGAGTAAAGGTCAACAGCTGTACTGGAAAAAATGGGAAGATAGAGGTATTACTGCGGTAGGAGATATTATAAATGAACAAAAAAACATAATGTCTATGAACGAAATTATAGAAAGTTATGCCTTTTACCCATCCCTAGCCCATTGGAGAATTCTGAAAGATGCTACACCTGTAAAATGTATTAACGCTTTGAAGTGTCAAGGTGATAGACCCTTGAGGGGCACGTGCGCTGAATGTTAATATCGCTGGAACACAAATTGATATTTTAACCTGTTATTCTAGGATATTATATAATAATCTTGTATTATTGCGTAAGGTTAAAAGAAAGAAGTTGAACGGTTGGCAATAGGTATTAAGATTGAAGGATCAACAATTTGAAAAAATTAATTGGAAAGTTGTGTTTAAACTACCATATGAAGTTTCAACTGAGACTAGAATACAAGCCTTCCAGTATAGAGTGATACACAGAACCATCACGTGTAATAAATATCTTTATTATACGCGCATTCTATATGAGACGTGCTATAAGTGGGGTGCTATAAAAATATTCATTTAGGACGTGTCCTATATGAAATGTAGTTGTCTAAAAATAGCTCTGTTGTTATGCTTTGCAGAGCTTTGGCTCTGCGCGGTGCATGTAAACAAATCCCCGCGATCGGTAATCAACCTGTGATTCTGGTAATATAATTATAGAAATACATAATAAAACCTACATCATTAAATAGAGCATTAAATTCTCTTTTGAATGATATAAATTGTATTAATGTAGCTCAAGGAATGGCCATGATATGAACGTTTTAATTCACCAATATACTAATGGGGCTGTCAGCGGGGCTGTCAGCGGGGCTGTCAGCGGGGCTGTCAGTGGGGCTGTCAGTGGGGCAGCGGGGCTCTCTGAGACATCTTTAGTATTTTTTCAGTGATATCTGATGACATATGATCGGCATCGTGCTTATGTAGACGAATCTCGTCCTATAAATTTTCGATTATTGCCGGCTCGTCCCATTCTCTCTATATATGTGATATCACTATAAGAAAGAATAAAAAAATGCAGTTTTTGTGGCCATGAAGATGATTTAGCACACTTTTTTGTAATATGTAAGAAGACCGATGGATTGTGGAAAGATGTATATCGTTTGATTTATGACTTAGGGCATCTAAATGTTGACCAAAGAGGCAAAATGATTATACATAGGAAAGGAAATGGCTATATAATCAACCTGAAAGATATATTATTAGGAATTGAGAGTACAAATCTTAACTCTAAAATAATAAATTGGATTATCCTACAGATAAAAGCCTTTATTCACAGGCAAAAGCTCTTTGATGAAGGTAATGTCAACTCTAAATGTGCTATGTATCAGTTAAGATCAAGATGCAGAGTAGTAATACATTCGCATAAAATAAAGAGAGTTAGTAAGGAGGAGAATAAGCTGTGGAAAAATCTGGAAGCTGATATTAATAAAAACATTGCATTATTGTAAGGATTATAGGTAGATCAAGAGACATTTATACCCCTCCATAAGATGTATGAACGACCCGATGAAGGGCACTATGTGTAGCTGTAGAACAAAGGAACAATGGGGTGCATGCCTAATAAATGTAAGCAAGTGGAGCCACCTGGTGGTTAAGAAGAGAAACTCTCCTTCGAGTAATATCGTGATAATCCTATAGTTAACACGAGGGAATATGTTCTCAGCATTGTAGAAGCCAAGACGGCAGGATATTGTTCAATAAATGTTTTCCAAAAAAAAATATAACGAATAGTTTGTTTATTCATTTATTTTACAATATGAGATTGTGGTATAAAAATAGGATGTAACTCGGTTAGTTTCTGACTTACTCCTATATGATGCCCACTCATTTTTTTGTGACCAGGGATATCACTCGAAGCCTGCAGCTTCTCATGACATCCCTGGTCAAAAAATACTTGTGGGCATTGTATACAATAAGTCAGAAACCAACCTCGTTACATCCTATCATAATACATTTAATACATTAAAGTGTAAAAACGCATTGTCCATCATGGATTTTCTCAAGTGTTCCGTATAGCAAATACCAATTTCAAATTATTCTTATCATAAAAAAAAATAAAGAAAACATTTCTCAAACTATCACGTTCATAGATTCTTTATTCTCTTGGCAGGACTATAGTACATAAACTTTCATCAGTGATACATATTTCATTAGATTGACATAGAAATCACCACATATTGAAGTTCCCCAGACACGATGCTATCTATTCTAACATGAAATGAACATAATAGCCCCCTATTGTATTCTAATTGTATTTCTCCTTTCTCCAACTGAGAAACTGAGAATTATCAAATGTTATGCTTAAAGAAAATCAAATCAAATCAAATTATGAATTTTTGCTATTTTTTTCTAGATTCAGGTTTTACTACATGTTTATTAAGCTCAAGCTTAGTGCTTATTAAATATGAATTTCAAGTACCAATAATTATTACTACACAGAGGGGAGAGAGACAGGGAGAGGGGAGAGGGGAGAGGGGATAGGGGAGAGGGGAGAGGGGAGAGGGGAGAGGGGAGAGGGGAGAGGGAAAGAATTGTTTGTTTTCAGTTGAAGGTTAACCTTGCTCATGAAAATGTATGTACTGCACAATCTACTTGCAGTTCAGCCATGTTTCATGCAGTAGGAAGATGTATGTACTGCACAATCTACTTGCAGTTCAGCCATGTTTCATGCAGTAGGAAGATGTATGTACTGCACAATCTACTTGCAGTTCAGTCATGTTTCATGCAGTAGGAAGATGTATGTACTGCACAATCTACTTGCAGTTCAGTCATGTTTCATGCAGTAGGAAGATGTATGCACTGCACAATCTACTTGCAGTTCAGTCATGTTTCATGCAGTAGGAAGATGTATGTACTGCACAATCTACTTGCAGTTCAGTCATGTTTCATGCAGTAGGAAGATGTATGCACTGCACAATCTACTTGCAGTTCAGTCATGTTTCATGCAGTAGGAAGATGTATGTACTGCACAATCTACTTGCAGTTCAGCCATGTTTCATGCAGTAGGACGATGTATGTACTGCACAATCTACTTGCAGTTCAGTCATGTTTCATGCAGTAGGAAGATGTATGTACTGCACAATCTACTTGCAGTTCAGCCATGTTTCATGCAGTAGGAAGATGTATGTATGTACTGCACAATCTACTTGCAGTTCAGTCATGTTTCATGCAGTAGGAAGATGTATGCACTGCACAATCTACTTGCAGTTCAGTCATGTTTCATGCAGTAGGAAGATGTATGTACTGCACAATCTACTTGCAGTTCAGTCATGTTTCATGCAGTAGGAAGATGTATGCACTGCACAATCTACTTGCAGTTCAGTCATGTTTCATGCAGTAGGAAGATGTATGCACTGCACAATCTACTTGCAGTTCAGCCATGTTTCATGCAGTAGGAAGATGTATGTACTGCACAATCTACTTGCAGTTCAGCCATGTTTCATGCAGTAGGAAGATCTATGTACTGCACAATCTACTTGCAGTTCAGCCATGTTTCATGCAGTAGGAAGATGTATGTACTGCACAACCTACTTGCAGTTCAGCCATGTTTCATGCAGTAGGACGATGTATGTACTGCACAATCTACTTGCAGTTCAGCCATGTTTCATGCAGTAGGAAGATGTATGTACTGCACAATCTACTTGCAGTTCAGCCATGTTTCATGCAGTAGGAAGATGTATGTACTGCACAATCTACTTGCAGTTCAGTCATGTTTCATGCAGTAGGAAGATGTATGTACTGCACAATCTACTTGCAGTTCAGCCATGTTTCATGCAGTAGGAAGATGTATGCACTGCACAATCTACTTGCAGTTCAGTCATGTTTCATGCAATAGGAAGATGTATGCACTGCACAATCTACTTGCAGTTCAGCCATGTTTCATGCAGTAGGAAGATGTATGTACTGCACAATCTACTTGCAGTTCAGTCATGTTTCATGCAGTAGGAAGATGTATGTACTGCACAATCTACTTGCAGTTCAGTCATGTTTCATGCAATAGGAAGATGTATGTACTGCACAACCTACTTGCAGTTCAGTCACGTTTCATGCAGTAGGAAGATGTATGTACTGCACAATCTACTTGCAGCTCAGTCATGTTTCATGCAGTAGGACGATGTATGTACTGCACAATCTACTTGCAGTTCAGCCATGTTTCATGCAGTAGGACGATGTATGTACTGCACAATCTACTTGCAGTTCAGTCATGTTTCATGCAGTAGGAAGATGTATGTACTGCACAATCTACTTGCAGTTCAGTCATGTTTCATGCAATAGGAAGATGTATGTACTGCACAACCTACTTGCAGTTCAGTCATGTTTCATGCAGTAGGAAGATGTATGTACTGCACAATCTACTTGCAGTTCAGTCATGTTTCATGCAATAGGAAGATGTATGTACTGCACAACCTACTTGCAGTTCAGTCATGTTTCATGCAATAGGAAGATGTATGTACTGCACAATCTACTTGCAGTTCAGCTATGTTTCATGCAGTAGGAAGCACAGATGTGTCTTGCCATTTAAAGTTATAAATGTCTACGGACATACAATTTATAATATTCAGTACAAAATAATTGCGAAATAGTATATAATCAGGAACGCATGTAATATATGTTGTTATAATTAAAAGTGGAAAGTAATGCTGAGGCCATCCCATTACAAAAGTAATGATCGGTAACAGAATTACAATATTGCAATAAAGGTTTGGCGAATGGTGATGGAAACATTAAAGAAACATTTATTTTCAGTCAGTATTTATTATCAGCACTCACATCGTTAAACCATGATGCTTTGACTCTACATTTCAGGTATGAGAATCAATGCGAAAATTGTTTTTCTCTGTAAACGTATGCCCTCGGGTCCAATACCTTTAATTCAAAGCCTTGATTTGAGATGCCGGCCTTTTAGTGTTGATTCAAATGGAAACCTTTGAAACTGGAAAATCTGAGGGATTCACAAACAAGTTGCAACATGGAAAAGAACAAGATGAGTGGAAGAAAGAGAATGTTTGATCACAAAGATACAAAGATACTACAAAGATGATGCTATGTTACTTCTTGTCAAGTCCCTGCTCCGCTTGAAAAAGAGTGCGTGAGAAAGTATAACTACCAAAGATCTTCTTCGGTGCTGGCACCTATACAGTGATTCGGGAAGCGTGTCTCTTGTAAAACACGCTATGTAGAAGTATACCTTGTTTTAAAGGCGTTGTTTAGATTTATATAGCCGCTAGTCACAAAGTTTAAGCTTGGAAATGATAACCGATGTTTTTGCCTACCCATGCTGTGTAAGATCATGATCAGTATGTTTCAATAGCCATGAAGCTCAATTGTTTGTAGACGTGTCACAGATGTTCTCTAACATTTCTTTTGCATGATCTGTTCTCTGCGTCGGTCGGTTACAATATATGACGATGATACGAATTCCTGATTGATAAGACAAGATTTACATGTATTTTCATATCAATATTTGTTTTAACTGGGAAAATATTTAACATATGTTGGGGGGACTCCACAATAGTATTAATATTGATATAGAACGAAGACAATGTTTGGCCATGAACCCAGCAAAGCAAGGGTTTATTCTCACCCAATACATATCATTAATAATACATACAAGCAAAAATACGTGTAGGAATACATACACAGCACAAAAAATGGGTAAGATTAAAAAGGTAAGATTAAAAAGTTACAAATAACGTGCACCTAGAGCTGTACAGCTTGGGTGCAGGATGAATAATAGTTCAACTGTCCTGGTGGAACGAGTGACGTAATAAGTGCAGGCCGCTGATTGGTCTGCAGGAGGCAGGTGCATTACGTCAGTTGTTGCATCGGCCCCAAATATATCCATCGACGGGTCAATTTCACAATATCACGCCTTTATTGAGACTCATCTTTATTATCTTATAAATACACTATGAAAGAATATCCTCAAATCTTAGGTTTTATGCATTTCATTGTTACAAGTATCTTGCGTGAGATCAAAAGTAAAGCAGTGGAGAGCAGGAGTGAGGGTTAGAGCATAGCATAATACAATGGGGATTGATGAGTTATGGTAGGTGTTAAAAGGTATAGGCTAATGTTTATATATTAACCATAAAGGTTTATTTAAAAACTTCTAGGTCACTCTGGGCTCAGAGTTGAGATAGTCCCTCCAAACTGAGGGAAAGCCTCTCGCTTCAAACCGCAAAATGTCATTAGAAACACATCAGGAGGATTACATTAGGGTCAGGAAAGCCATTAGCGCAGTAGGCATCCAATCCCTCTCATACCGTTCTTATCTTATTTGGGAGGCTCCCATGCACCTCAGACCGAGGAGCTGATGGTTTTCTCTGGCCAAATACCTAATCAACCAGCGTTTGGAGCTACATGGGTAGTGCCTATGGTACCAGCTGTCTGAAACTGAATATCGCTTTCATCGAGAAAATAAATGCAGTAAATCTTGGGAAAGTAGAGACATAGGAGAGTGATTGTGGCATTTATGATGAGGCAGCTAATCAGAAGAGCAATCTGATGGACGGCATAAAAGGCTGTGAAATAGGCTGGGAGGAAAACAAGCCAGAGGAAAGTTGTTGTAGCTACAGACACAAATATATACCAGGATTCATTGAAGTTTTCAGGTAGTTTCCTTGTCAAAAAGCCAAAGGCAGCACAGGTCAGGATGAAGAGTAGATTGAGGCAGAGAGGCGGGAGAAGTCCAGAGAGAGGAAGGTTGCATAGGACTTCCACATATTTCTCAGTTGGGATCTGCATTCTGAAGATTGGCACTGGTTCTGCCAATATAGTTGACACTACACACAGTGCAATCTAAAACAAAAAATAACGATATTATTATACGATAGCCATATATCAATGTTAAATTGTTTAAAACAGAGTAGGTCCTGTCTCTGCCATAACCCATAATAATAAACCTACATATATATTCATTATTAATCAAATTTTTTTTGTAGTATATTTACAGTATATTAAAAGTATTCAGAAGCGATTTTCTTTTCAAATTGGTGATTGAGTTGTTCATTCTGTATATTCATGTATTCCGAATACCTCCTTACGAAGAATTGTTTATCATTTTTACCTGAGAGAAGATTGCAGCCAAGACCATGAGAATCTGAGCTTTGGTTCCAGTGAGAGGAGGCCTAATCGTGCCTTTACGACCAGCGGTGAATATACGGTATACTCTACTCGTTTTGATCATCAGTGGCGCGTAAATGAAGCTAACAGACATGTTGAATCCAAACCTCCCTAGATAGCACATCAAAGTCGAAGGATGGATCAGAAAAATAACCACAGTTCCATATGCCATGAAAATAC
The DNA here is from genome assembly GCA_942159475.1 of Sthenelais limicola. Lineage (NCBI taxonomy): Eukaryota > Metazoa > Annelida > Polychaeta > Phyllodocida > Sigalionidae > Sthenelais > Sthenelais limicola. The sequence continues at coordinate 24,661,726 of OW804101.1, forward strand.
CCACCAAAATTATACCCATGAGTTGCCTACTTGAGGCTTTGATTAACTTTTCATTTTTATTCTTGGTGAAAATAGTCGCCACGATTATGCAAGAAGCTGAGCCAACGGCAGTGATAGTAAGAAGAGAAATGGTGAGAGGGGATGACCATGAGAGGAAATCTGGTTCGATTTTAACACAGAAACTGACTGTTTCTTCATCGGGCCAAAACAGAGCTGGACATACTTCACAAGTTGTATGATTGGCCGCAATAATCTCATTATTCCGGCATTCTCGACATTCCCAGCAACAAGGCAATTCCTTTTGAAGGTAATATTCTTTAGGTTTACAAGGTTCGCTGCAGACAGCTTCGGGAATTTCGCCCTTCTCACTGCCATTCGCCTTGTGTGAGAACCAATGCATAAGATGTGGGCGCAGTTGGAGTGATTGATCGATTTTGTTCCATGAAGCTATGTCCACCACTTCCCCCGTTGCATGTTGGTATTGTCTGAATAAATACCTCCCGAGAAAATCACCTTTTTCGTTAAACTGCACCCTTCCACTGTTGCCGTCAAACGAGGATTTCAGCATAAATGCATGCAAGTCTCGTCCTTTGACACACTGACGAATCTGATTTCGATCTCCGAAAGCAGAGGGGCATTTTTCGGTGATTAGAGCGTGAAGGGCTCGAGCGACAACTTGCACCCCGTCCATAGGTTTCCCTTCGCCAGATGTTTCAGAAATCTCATACCCGTGAGGTTTTTCTTTCAGAGCCTCACAAGAATTCTCTCCATGACTCTCGTTCCAAACACAGTTCAACTGTTTCTCCCAAAAAAGTGGTACCCATGGATTGTCTGGTGTATTAACTGGATTTATTCCTTCAAAATAATCCCGAAACTCTTTATCGTGAAATGTATCATATCGTATGCCGATCGAGCCATCGCTGAGCTTGCCTCCGATTTTTACATTGAAAGCGTCGCTCCCGATCCACAAATAGGGCTCCTCTTTGCCCAGTGCCTGCAGCATATTTATTATTCGTTCAAGCTGACTACTTCCCATAAATGCTACGATAACCTTAAGATTCGCTAACTTCAGGAGCTTGGTGGCAATCTCCCTTACGTCATTGTCATCATAATCGGAGGGAAACATGTAGCTTACTGCGATGCATATCCCTTTCTTCTTTGCTCGTTTGGTTATTTGCTTCCCACCATTTTCCCCATACGATCCTTCCATGTACAAAAGTGCGGCGTAGTTCCAGCCAAACTCTAACATGAGATCGGTCATTGCATCGGACGCAAAACTATCGGGTGGTACCAGTCTCATTGTATAGGCAAACCTTGTCTTGTCACTGAGTTCATCACTTGATGTCCAGGTCATAACCACTGGAAACTCAAACAGGGAAGAAAGAGCACCAACCATGACGCCTGCAGTGCTGTAGGTTGGCCCAACTGCGGCAACAACGTTGGTGAAACGTTTCGAGTCGGTTCCACAGGTGATGAGAGTGTCATCTGGAAAGACTTGAGAATCTGCCTTGTTTGGCATCGAATAAATGGTCGCTGCAAGAGAAACCAAGTCCTGGCCACATGTGTCCACTGCAATGAATCCAAGTGAAACATTTGGTAGAATGTCCTGCCTCTCATTGATCCTTTCAACTTCATATCGCACAGCTTCGATTGCATACATTCCATAATCTGATGATAATGGTACTTCAGGATCGCATCTTATCGGAGAACCGGGTATAGACCTTGATCCACTCATTGTTCTGAGATACAAGATATTTAAATCACGTTGGTATGCGAAACATCTTGGAGTCCAACCTTTTATTGCAGGGGTAGCGCCTACTAAGCCTATGGCCAGAAACAATACCCAAGTATGCATTTTGGACCTGTTAATTCTGTCCCTCCTGTATACTCTTTATATATCATTGACTGTACTAGCCTGGACATATTATGTGTACATCGGAGAGACATTGACATGATCAATAATTAATCAATGAATTATGGGCGGTCCTTGGAAGTGTTAAAAGGAATCTTAACGTGATCTATATGACAATAGATTCAAAGGCCATGCATTTCGTTCTGTTAGCAATTCCTATTATACCTTTGACAAATAAGTCTTTATCAGTGTATTGTAAAGTGGGTGGAGTTATCTTATTCTAGTCACACTGACAAGAATATAAGTTTAAAACCGTTGCCACACCAAGTTCCAACTTTATCAATCAGTCCTTAAAAGATAATTTCTTTCAACTCCTCATGAGTAATGCTATCTATTTATATAAAAGTTATATGGTTTCTTCTCATGAAAATCTGTTACGAGGTTCTTGCGGAGTTGATATACATTGCCTTATATGTTCGAATGTCTTTTAAGGAACAGTTGGAAAAGAATACCAAAGAACAACACTACTATTGATAATTGCTCTTGCCCATGACCGCATACATGAACTTATGTAATCCTATTTATGCCCTATATTTTCTCCTAGATATTTTCCTCAAGACCTTTATTAACTTTGACATCATATTGCACTTGAGAATAAAACTTTTCTTTATGTTATGATTGACTTCAGGATAAAGGAATATTCCCCTTTGATTTTAGGGTCAAACAGTATGCATACATGTGTTGTGGTAGATTTTGCATGCACACGGTGAAGGAATATAATTCATAAGTCAGTATACCAATTTCCAAATTTTATAATATAACTTCATTTAATCACTTCCGTCTTTCATTGGGAGAGGAATGGAGATAACGACTTCAAATTTCCTATAAGAAAAAATCAAATTTCCATTTCTATCCCACCTACTTAAAAAGGTCTTTCCCCAGAATGGCACATATCGATTGATACGTGTTCTTTTTCACAACCACTAGTGAATGGTTCACTTGGGTGTGGCCACAAAGATGTCATAGGTGTCAACGATATGTGACGTCTTTTTGACTACAGAAATAGTACGCGCCCACTCTCTTACACACTCACGTCAGTGAAGCTAAGCGTCTGTGTAGCTAAGCCCACTATCCACTGAGCCGATTTTGTCACAGGCGTGGGAGGGGGAGCTGGAGGGAGGAGATTTCTCCAATCTTGAAGAGAGGCACTGCTGTTGTATAACGCAGTTGTTCATTGTCAATTATGTCCCAAAATTTTGCTACGACCTGTAGAAATACAATGATATTATTAACATAAATTGCATACCTCCTAAAATTTGCATTGATGTATTAAGAAGTTACCATCGTATCTGAGATGTAATCCATATCATATACTTTGTCTCACATGTTCTGGGAATTTGTTCTTTTACAAACCGTTTTACCTATCTGTAGAGTTCTGTACACCCTCTCTGGAGGACGTCGTATATGGTTTGTGAAGGTATCTGGGGTGAAAATGTCATTTTGAAGCCTTTTTAAATTGGGATCTACACACTCTATTTATAGCCTGGGAAAGCCCTTGTGAGATACTACATCATTTTGCCACTACATGCAGAGGAGTGGGGGAGTGAAGAAGAGGGGTGGGAGAGGGTGGGGGGTATTGGAGAGGGGGAGGGGAAGGAGAGGTTGTAGGAGGGGAGAGTGAGAAAAAGGGACAGGGTGGGAAAATAGGAGAGGGAGGGGGGAAGGGAAAGAAGGAGAGGGAAAAGAGGGGGGAAGATGATGTAGGAGAAGGGAGAGAGTGGAGGGAGAGAAAGGAAGGAGGGGGAGCATGAGGAAGAGGGGAGGGAGAGGGGGGAATCGGAGATGGGGTTGGGAGAGAAAACAGGTAGGAGAGACAGAGAAGAGGTGGAGGGAAAAGAGGGAGAGGGGGAAATGTGGGGAGAGAGTGGGACCATCCAGAGGATGGTACTTTGCTAGTCTTTTATAGATTCTGATATGTAAACCATGTTTTCTTGTGTACATGAGAATATACATTGTTGCGCAATTGATTTTTTAATGGGACGGCTTCATTGTTTGTGCTACACCGCTGGCCTGACTACCTTCTGTTGCTTCCCTGACTGCTTCCCCTCCTCACCCCTCCTCTGCCCAACCCCTAGGTCAAAGATAAACGGCTCAGTGGATGCTGGGTTTAACTTGTGAAACATAATATTCTTGAAGTATTTTCAAATTTCTTATTCAAATATATTAGGGTTGACTGTCAATCGGACGCGTCATAATGTGGATATATTTAGTTTACCACCATTTCAGCACACATTTATATACATTTTTATTATTACAAATATGAAAGAAGGACAAATTAAAATGACTATATTATGCAGGCGTGACTGGGATGTAGCTATCATCAGAGACAGATTGTCCGGATCACCATTCCAATGTGTGAGTCAATTCTTTTTAAAATATTTGGGGAATTCTTTCTTTATATGATGCTTCATTTACTTTCTAATATATATGTGCCTTATTGGACCGAACTGACATATAGCCACTACTTCGCTATTGAAATCGTGGTTGTTGATGTCAACTACTGAAAATGACATGATTTGGCATGGTGTTTATTCAGGTTGTGTATAACCCCCCACCCCTGTTTTTTTGGCAATATGGTTTATGTCTCAATAATATTGAAACCATGCCAACTTAATGCTGTGCCTGTAAACTTATGACTGGATATTAACATTGGCTCTAATGATTTACATGTTTAGAAGAGAGGTCAGCATCGATTAGATCTCCTTTATGTTCATATCACAGGAAGGAACTGGAAATGGTCTGGTCATACTATGGGCAACCCTAGTAAAGATAGTGTTATTGTAGTACGTGTACTTTTGCTTGCAGACCTTTGTAACTGTTTACAGGATTTCTGTGCAGAAGACTATAGTAACCCTGTATGTAAACAATTTGCAGCAGATCGATGTAATTTCCTGAAGATTTTGTTTGACGGAACGCTATTTTAGTGTCGATCAACATGGTTCCTCGGCCTGTTCTTAATTCCTTCAAGAAATATAGAGTTTTTCTACTATGACGGTATCAAAAGGTATCGGTATTGTCATTGCCATGTCACTATAACAGCACGCTATATATATAAGTGTTATGTTTTCAATACACGATTAAAGCATGTCAAATAATTGCTGTAATTAACAATTGGGTTGGTGTAGATGTCATAATATAAGGGGGGCTTGCATGAATTCGAAATTATTAGAAAAAATGTATTCATTTTTAGGTCTATATAATATATTTAAACCAATCTAAATTATTTTGTATCAATAAGGTCACCCTAGAAATGAAACAGTTATCTTGGAAAGATTTCAAATCAACATTGACGTTTATTGACAAACTTTTGGAGAGCATAAGTATATATTGCCATGACTGAAACGAACACAAATATCGCGTTATACATTTATATAAATCGTGATATAAGACAAAATGGTGGGGCAGCGATCTACATTACATCAGTGACCTGTTACTGGTTCAGAATCTGGAATGATCACCGGTTGTCACGCTGTCCAAAAAGGCTTGGATGAGCACACTTTAGTGGCACAACCACACCCAGGTACTTTAGTCTGTTTCACTTTGAAGCTACCTGTCCCATAAATTAGGCTTTCCTCTTATAAAAGGCACAAAGTAATGCATGTCATACCACCTCTAATGACCAAATGGCATGGTTTCTCCCTTACTCCAAGTCAGAGCAACATTTGTACAGGATTGATTGGTGTTTTATCAAGACCGAATTGCAAGCCCAGATCGGAAATAAGGCCTCGAATGCCTACCTTGTCTGACGCATTCATTTGGCAGAACCCAATGACCAAAAATACGGTTAATCGTATTTCCGCATTAGACCCAGAATGAGTGCCAATTTTTGTATAGATAAAGGTATAATGGTAAAGATCCCGAGTAAATGAAGCTGACTATATCATCAAAGAAACGCCAGTCTAATGCACAGGGTAAAAGTAGTCATTTAGCATAACTTATTGAGGATAATTACCAGATAGGCCAATGGGCCATTACATAAAGTCCAAACCTATGAAATGGAATTGGCGAGGGACAGAAAGGTAACAACAAAATGGAATCAGATGATGATCTCAAGCCTTTTGGACTGCTCGGTCATATAATATATGTATCCATTGGTAATATTCCATGCTACAGAAATCATTTTGGGGAGAAATATCAACTGTGATTTCCTAAACGATTTTAGATTGAATGAATGGATTTCCGTGAATCTATCTATTTCCATAAATATTGAAAGTAACAACACAAAAACATACATGTCTTCCATAATTCAAACAATAGAATAAGAAACAACACTATTAAAAATTACATCTTTCAAGCATTTGTTTCCTTTGTAACACTGCTTCCATTAACAGATTGATTTCCTTGACTGTTACCACCAAGGGTTGTACCTACTGTATTGACAGTGCCTGCAGTCTGGAACTGTATGCTATTTTCATCCAAAAAATATATGCAATATATCTTTGGAAAATACAAGCATAATAGGGTAATGGTCGCATTGATAATCAAACAAGAAATCAATAATGCTATCTGATGGACAGCATAGAAGGCTGTGAAATAGGCTGGGAGGAATACAAGCCAGAGGAAAGTTGTTGTAGCTACAGACACAAATATATACCAGGATTCATTGAAGTTTTCAGGTAGTTTCCTTGTCAAAAATCCAAAGGCAGCGCAAGTCAGAATGAAGAGTAGATTGAGGCAGAGAGGCGGGAGAAGTCCAGAGAGAGGAAGGCTGCATAGGACTTCCACATATTTCTCAGTTGGAACTTGCATTCTGTATACAGGATTTGGTGGGGCTAAAATTGATGATGCAATGCATAGCATCAACTGAAAATATGAACAGGAATACAGCTTTAATTCTTCAATGCAACCTAGCAAAATCGAGCTTCATAGAAAATTTATTTAATGTTGTTTTAATTAAAAATCAATGTTCATTTATGTCAGAAACATATATGTGTGGTTAATCTGAGTCCAGTTACAAGCCTCCCATGATAAGAATTTGGATATCGGATGAGAAATAGTGACGGACTAATACATTAAATTGTTTAGAAAAATAACAGACAATCTACAATTTTGGAACCTTATTCATAACCCTATTGTCTACTAGCTATATGTCTGTAGAAAATTATTCTTTCATGATTTGATGGCTCCATGAGAGGGTAAGTCTTCTAGCTCCCATTCTGAGAAATAAATAGGTAATAGATATATAATTATTATATATTCCTACCTGTGATATGATGGATGTTGTTGTCATCACAATCTGAGCTCGAGTACCAGTTAACGCTGGTCGGATCGTTCCTTTTTTACCTGCAGAGAAGATTCTGTAGACTCTACTTGTCTTTATCATCAGTGGAGCAAATATGAAAGAAACTGATAAATTGAATCCAAACCTCCCAATATAACATATGACCACTGAGGGATGAAGGAGGAGGATAATGGCTGTGACATAGGCGCTAATGATGCCAAATAATATTACAGCCATTAGTTGCCTACTTGAGGCCTTTATAAGCTTGGTATCTTTATTTTTCATGAAGATAATTGATGTTATTAAGCAGCATATCATCCCAATAGAAGTAATGGATATGATCGATATTGCCAAAGGGGAGGTCCATTTCAAAGTGTCTGGTTCTATGACCAAACATTCTGATGCAGTTTCCTCATCAGGCCATGTCAGAGATGGACATACTTCACAGTTGGTTCTGTTGTCAACAACTATCTCATTATTTCTGCATTCCCTACACTCCCAGCAACATTGCAACTCCTTTTGAATGTAGAATTCCCTTGATTTGCATGGATGACTACAAACTGCCTCAGGAATAAGCCCTTTGGTTGAATCATTGCTTTGGTGTGAGTACCAATCAAATTGTTCTGGCAAAAGTTGCATTGTGCCATCTAATTTATCCCAAATTGCCACAGCCACAATGTCCCGTATTGAATGTTGATACTGTCTGAATATGTACTTGCCCAGGAAGTCTCCCTTTTCATCAAATTGTATCTTGCCACTGAAACCTGTGAAAGAACTCATCAACATGTATTCATGCAGGTCCAAACCTTTCACACATTCTCTCACCCGATCCCTGTTTCCAAATGCTGTAGGGCATTTGTCTAATATGAGACTATGAAGGGCCTTTGCTATTACTTGGACTCCATCCATTGGTTTTCCTTCTCCTGCTGTTGGTGCCACGATATATCCATGAGGCTTTTCTAAAATCTTCTGACAGGATTCATCACCATAGCTCTCATTCCAGGTACAACCATGTCTCCTTTCCCAGAAATATGGCATCCAGGGGTTGTCAGGATTGTTAAGGGGATTGATTTGTTCAAAATACTCATGAAACCCTTCATCATAGTTAGTTTCAAAGTCAACACCAATGGCCCCATCATAGAAAGTGCCTTCCTCTCCAAGAGGAAAAGAATCACTTCCCAACCACATATAGTCAGTCCCGCGACCATACCCTTCTAACAAAGCTTTAAAATGCTGGACTAAGCTAGAGAACAAATAGGATATGATCACCCTTACATTGCTGGTTCGAAACAAATGTTGAACCACTTCATCAATTTCTTCTAGATCTGCCCCTGATGGAATCATTGTGGAAAATGCAATGCAAACTCCTTTAAGTTTTGCCTGTTTTTCAACTTGCTTTGCTCCATTTTCTCCATAGGAACCCTCCATGTACAAGAGAACGGCATAATTCCATCCCAGCTCTACCATAAGGTCAATCATTGCTTCAGCTGCAAAACTGTCCGGGGGGACCACTCTCATGGTGTAGGCAAATCTTGTTTTGTCACTGAGTTCATCACTTGTAGCCCAGGTTAATACCAGTGGAACTTCATAAAGAGAAGAAGCTGCTCCAACCATAACACCTGCTGTACTAAAGGATGGTCCCACACCTGCAATAACATTGCTAAATTTCCTCATTCCTTTATCACATGTTATAATTTGGTCATCTGGAAACTTGTCCTGATCTGCTTCATTTGGCATTGAATACAGCATTGCAGTTAAAGCTGCCAAATCTGAATTGCAAATATCTGCTATAACAAATCCTAAAGTGGTATTTGGTAGAAGGTTCTTGTCTGAATTGACCCTTCTAATTTCATATCGTAAAGCTTCCATGGCAAGTATTGGATAATCTGAATAAAGTTTGTTGTTTGGATCACATCCTATAACAGTGTCATATGTCCGACCACTGATGGACCTGAGGTAGATTATATTTAGATCACTTTGATATGCAAAGCATTGAGTATTGTAGCCTTTTATATCTGGTGTGCTCCATACAAACCCAAAATGTAGGATGAGAACCACCACTGACGAGTACATGGTTGGGTTTGTATAGGCCACTGTGTTAGTCCAATATATTTATGAATGTTGATCACTTTGATCATGAAACAGATCAATGAATCTTGAGCATGCACTGAGAACCTGGCAATCCAACGTATGGAGTGCTTGGGGGCTTTATTCTGACGAAACTAGTGCGTTCACATATAATAGATCATCAGACAGTAGTTATCCAGTGCCCACACTACCTCACAAACGATTCTTCAATAATATCTATCCTAATAATTCCAGGCATATAAAAGGTTTAATATCTCACTACTGTATAGTTTAAGTATGGTTTCATTGGTACCCTGTGAAGAACAACATCGCAATTGTCCTGCAAGTGCAACACTAGTATATTCCAAGTTACTCGGTGCAGTCACAAGAGATAGAAACAATGGTCCACTGCACACATTGGAGTAAATGATCCTGACTTTGCCGATCTTAAATATATATACGGATGACTAAAGTTCCCCTCCCATATGTTTTTTACAATGAATAAAGTTGATTAAGACGTGAATGAAGCGTAATGTTTGGGTGTGGTGTGTTCTGAATTGTTTTTAGTTTGTTGAAAGGGGACACTTCTTAAATATTTTAGTGAAGTTTCCAACTAAAAAGTGTCCAAAGATTCGTATTCTAAGTAGGACGGTGTGAATTATTTCCACGTGGGAAAAACATTGAAAACTCGTAGATCACATAAGAGAAGATTAATAGTTGAATGATGAATATATGATGAAATGCAATAAAATCGGATTTTAGAATGAAAAGATATTGAATACATTTCCCCCAACTTTGATGAAATTTACAGGTATCCAAGGAAAACATTACATGGCCATTTCATCAATCATTTAGAGTGTACTAATCATATTCAAACATTTCAATTGATTTTTTTTTAAAGTTGTCCAAAATGCTTCTAAATATAGCCTGAAGACCATATGAAATTCATGAAAATGTCAATAGATTGCCTATATGCGTATTACAACTGATACCTAGCGTCAAGAAACATCAGCTGATAAATTAAGGTGGGCTAATGAATATTCAATGCATTACCAATCAAACTAATGGCATCTAGAGATTTTAGGATTCGGGAGTCTTTTCAGGAATCTCTTAACATGAATTATTTAATTGAACATAAAAAGGTTGATAAAATTAGCAGCAATTCTATATTATATATACTGCACTGTTCATTAGAAAGCAAGCCATTCCTCTGCCCGGAAAAAAACAGGTAACTCATAAAGGTTATTTTGATTCGATATGCTCTTGGTCTCATTCAGATATGGTATCCTTAAGTGTTGAAAGCTTCTTTTAAATTACCGTGCATGCTTTATTACTCTTCTGAAGGTCAAAAGTTTCGGAAGTCCCTTTGGATGTTTTGTAATACAGACTACATTTCTTCTATTGGATACCCTTACCTGTCACAAGATTTAACCATTTGACAGGAATAATTGACATAAAGGTAAATAGTTCAAAGGTAAAGGAATTCATTTGACACTTAAAGAAATGCTCTAAGGGTCATTATTGGCCCTTAGAACCTAGGAAAAAGGTTTCCACTTGGGAATGAATATCTAAATGAAAGGCAAGATTGGCATACGTTGGATCTTTCTATCTCTTTAAGGAGAGGTGTTACAGAACAAAGTTTCTATAATTTGACAGCTTCTCTGAAATTGGTGGACTGGTGAATTAATCAATTAAACATTGTAGGGGGATACATGTAGAGGACGGGGTATCACAGTTCAGACAGATCTAACCTTTACGTACATTGATTATCTCAAGCCTTTACATTTAAAAATGGCAGGTGAGCAAAACATCGGGCTGCTTAAATTCTTAAAGATCTCCCATTATCTCTTGAAATTTTAATGGTTGGACATTTTATTGCTGCTAATATCTGTCTTCTCTCAGAATACGATGGGGGTATTCAAAGGAAATACGATACTCTGAACAAACCGAGCTCAAAATTTCAAACAATTTATACATTTCATTATTTCCTGAATATATTTCTGTGAATGTTGTTGTTAATATTTCTTAACGTTAATTGTATTTTGGGTGGACAGGAGGACAAGGTCAAGAGAAGGAGCAGTGGGAGAGCAGTGAGTTTGTATGATCGTCTACTCACGATCTTGTGGTGTCCCTTCTACCACCCCTTCTATCACCACGGTATAATGTGGAATAAATATTTAAAAATTATCTCAATGAAAGTTATTTATGTCCAACTGTAAAGTCATAAACTGCTGACATCTGAGAGATTAAACGATAACGAGGGAGTGCCTTCTCAAGAAGCTTAAACCACAACCTTTACAGTTGATTTGTCTAGGCATGAATTTGCGATTTTTTCCAAGAAAGATTTTTTCACTTGGCTGAAGAAGTCTTTTGTTCACTTGTTCTCCCAACCGCCTCCGAAGCAACACTGACTGGACTGTCTTTGAACTGAAATAAGCATTGTCTATCCACCAATAAGAGCAGGGCATTTGTGTGACGACACAGTTCATAGTTCATTCATTCAGGGGTCCATATGTAGTACCTTTTGATTTACTGCAATTTATACTTATATTGCGACCAATATATACCAGTAATGTTTAAATATGGTTCTTTAATTCTTGTAAGTTACTATCACCTACCCGGTATAACATTTTTCTATTCACAAAGTCATGACTGGTACTTGTAGTGTAGACGATACCATGCATATTGGTTATCGCATCAAAATGTATATTGATTGACATGTTAGCTACGTGTATTTTATTATTCGAGTAGCCAAACTCCTTGTTGTTTAGAGGAAAAAAGCACAAAAAAATTTGAAGCGTTTATCATGTATATAATTATATCTTGGTTGTAGAAACAAACAGAACAACTAAAATCATGTTCAACAATGGATAAACATACTTAAAAGGGTTAAAATCTTTATGAGGTAACACATAACTCTGTACAACTAATATTTACTTGGATGCTGCGAGATTATCATTGTATGAAAAAAGATCCAATAAAATTTCTTTAAAAAAAAAATACTTAATAAGTTTCTCTCTTCTATAACTATATGTTTTTGTTCTATGGCATTTAATCCTCTGTGCCCTTCAAACTGTAATTGCTCATTTTCACATTTTCATATACTACTGGGACCTGACCAACATACATTAACACATGTTCATATACTACTGGGTCCTGACCAACATGCATTAACACATTTTCATATACTACTGGGTCCTGACCAACATATATTAACACATTTTCATATACTACTGGGTCCTGACCAACATGCATTAACACATTTTCATATACTACTGGGTCCTGACCAACATGCATTAACACATTTTCATATACTACTGGGTCCTGACCAACATATATTAACACATTTTCATATACTACTGGGTCCTGACCAACATGCATTAACACATTTTCATATACTACTGGGTCCTGACCAACATATATTAACACATTTTCATATACTACTGGGTCCTGACCAACATATATTAACACATTTTCATATACTACTGGGTCCTGACCAACATGCATTAACACATTTTCATATACTACTGACTCCTGACTAACATACATTAACATATTTTCATATACTACTGACTCCTGACCAACATGCATTAACACTAGATCATTATCCTGCTTTGCACACCTTTATTTACTATTCCTCTCTCTATATATAATATGGAATATATATATATGGAATTGTTTACTTTATATATACCTAATGACAATGCTAATTTGTTCATCGGAGCAAAGCGAGTACGTAAATAAATAGTTTGTTTATTCCTTTTATTTTAAAATATGAGACCATGGTATAAAAATAGGAAGTAACTCGGTTAGTTTCTGACTTATTTTTTAAGTCAGAAAACAACCTTGTTATATCATATTATATGGTATACCTGTCATAAGCCAGATATATAAGTAACTGTGATGATATTTTCCATGTCACAAATAAAGCTCTACCATCGCAGGAGGCGGCTCGACCACAGCCCAATCCCCGCCTATATGTTCTCCTGGTAAAATTGAGAAAAATACTAGTCTAAGGTTTTTGTTATATGTACATATATTTTTTATATATGTTGTGTTGTATTAAATGTTGTACCTTCTTGTATGTTGTTTTTGCTCCTGGACTTTACGCGCCGTCGCCTAAATCCGGCCTTCATCATACTTTAAATTAATCATAATTCTACAATCCACACGTTCTTTCTGTCGCGTAATGAATGAAACGAAATCTATTTGCCTTTCCCCAGATATTAACTATACCTATTAACTATTCTCCCAATCCAAAACGCACTGGCAAATATCTATTTTTATTTTTAACATGACAATTTTGAATAACAAGAAGAAGTTGTATCATAGAGAGGTCTTGGCCTTCTGTTCCATTTATTTTTTATAATTTGGATTAATTGATTGCACTTACCTGACTCGACCTTGTCATGTGAGACCCGACACAATTCCTTACCACGCCCAGTCCCAATACTCCCATCAAACAATTTGTTTTCGTGCCCTGATTAAAGAGGGAACCTATAAGGAATACTGTCTAGGAATACTATTATTAACTTTCAAAGTGTTAGAAATAACAAAAAAAAACTTTTAGATTCTAAGAAATATAGTTCTATACTCAGATCTTTATTTCCAATTAAATATGTATATGAACAGAGACAGACTTAAGTCCCCTCGCTCTTTCTCACATTCAGTTCCATCGAGCCTCTCATGTTCCCATGTCAAAGCCACAGAAGAGACTTTGGACGCGAGTAGGTATATAAGCATTCCCTGTAATAAGTCACACCCAATAAGGCAAGAGGATGAAGCTGATACCACTTCTCCAGCCTTTAGTGCTGGTAGTATTGACTTGCTTCAAGCCAACTTATTGCCGGCCGCAAGTGGAAAATATCAAGCAGCCATGCTTCGCCCACCTCCGAGATTTCAATATTTTATACAATACGGGACTGAGTTATAAGGACACTGATGCTACTCTGAAATGCAACCCTGAAGTACCTTTGTGGGGCAGCACTGACTTCATGTATATGGAGGCATTCCGGTATGCCATCGAGCAAGTTAACAAAGACCCAAACCTACTCCCAAATGTCAGTCTGGGTTATGTTGTTATGGATAATTGCAACCACGATATAGGTGCAGTAAATGCTATGCTTTTTAGCATGCCCGATTCAGATGATCCGGCTGTATTCGAAGAGGATCAGCCTATTACTTGTAAAAATGGGTACAAGAGATTCACTAATGTCATTGGGGCAATTGGCCCCACGTGGAGCACTTCTGCAGTCATGGTTGGGAGCATTTCCACCTTGTTTGAAATCCCAGTTATATTAAATTCAGCTACAAGCGATGAACTTAGTGACAAAACAAGGTATGCATACACGATGCGCCTGGTTCCCCCCGATCGTTTTGCAGCCGAAGCAATGATTGATTTGATGCTTGGATTTGACTGGAATTATGCCTCCATCCTATATGCCGAGGGATCATATGGAGAAAATGGAGCCAAGCAAGTTGAGAGACAAGCTAAAGAAAAGGGAGTCTGCATTGCATTTTCATTCATGTTCCCTTCAGACTTTAATGAGAAAACAGCCGCAGAGGCTGCACGTAAGTTGGCCAGATTCAAAGATGCTAAAGTGGTCATAGCCTACATTTATTCATCGCATATAAAGTTATTGCTACCAGAAATGGAAAAATTGGGAATTTCAGATAACTTCTATTGGATAGGGTGTGATGCATTCCCCGTTCGAGATTATGGGGGTATCACAGATGGAGCCATACGCATTGACTTTGAAAGAGTTCAAGATCCTGAATTCAATAAGCTCTTTTACCAAATGAATCCAATTAACACACCCGATAATCCCTTTATGCCTTATTTCTGGGAACAAACACATGGATGTATCTGGAACCCACAAAATGGTAACCATTCTTGTCAGGACATCTTGGAAAAACCACACACCTATGAAATTTCAAACCGAAGTTCATATGGCAAAATGTTAGATGGAGTGCAGGTCTTTGCTCGGGGACTCCACAATTTCCTCATGGACAACTGTCCAGAAGCTTTCGGCAAAAGAACAGAGTTGAGGGCCTGCTTAAGTGGCCGAGAACTTTACAAGCACATGATTAATGTCGCCTTTGATGGAGTTTTCTCCCACGTTGAATTCGATGACAGGGGCGATTATCTTGGCAAATATTACTTAATGCAGTATCACGAATTTAACGATGAATACATCACTGCCGCAATTTGGGACAAGATAGCTTTATCCCTCGATATTAAATACAACCATTTGATATGGAATTCCAAAGCATTTAATGACTCGACGAAAGGAATGGTTCCAGATGCGATTTGCAGCAAACCATGCGGACCGAAAGAGTATTTCATACAGAAAGAATTGCCCTGTTGCTGGGAATGTAAGAATTGTCGCAATAACGAAATAATTGTGGATAATGGAACCAACTGCCAAGTCTGCCCTCTGTTTACATGGCCCGATGATGAACGCAGTAGAATCTGTCAGCCTGTGGAGCCAGATGTCCTGACATGGAGGTCGCCTATAACAATCGCAATGACAACTATCACAGCGACGGGCCTTTGTCTCTGTGTCATCGCAATGATCTTCTTCTTAAAGCACAAAGATGTAAAGCTGATCAAAGCCTCTAGTCGAGAACTTATGGCCTTCATTTTGACTGGCATTGTCATGGCGTATGTAACGGTGTTCCTTCTTCTCTCAAGGCCTTCAGATGTCATTTGCTATTTGCAAAGATTCGGATTCAATCTCTCTGTTTCATTCATCTTCGCGCCATTGATGATCAAAACAAACAGGGTTTATAGGATATTCTCAGCTGGTAAAAGAGGCAGTAGGAAACCTATTCTCACAGGCACCAATGCGCAGATTGTCATGGTTATGTCGTGCATTCTTCTTCAGGTAACTTTGAAACATTCATACATTGCAAGATGTTTTATCTTTCTTTGTTGGGTTGTAAAAGCTGATGATACCTATTCAGTGAACTCATTCCTCTCCCCATATACGAGACCATTATTTCATTATTTTAGACTCTTTATTTCTGCTGCTCTCCCTAGATCGATGGACAAACATGTCCATGCTTTCATATACCAGTTCCAAGTACCACCATGCAGGGGGCATGTTGCATGTGATACAATATAATCATTTTGGGGATTTTGCTTGAGGTAGCGTTTTAAGATGGGGTACTCCTGAGCACCTCGGGGCCATATCGTTATGTTACTACATATATAAACCCAATGGGGCGATTGGATTGGTGATAAGGATACGTTCATGGATAGGGATAGATCAAGGATATATAGGATAACAATATATGATATAATCCCTGGTGCCCTCTGCATGAAGTATCGTCAACTGCAGACTGATTATATCGTATTGTTAGTATATATCCTTAATGCATCCTTATTTATGAATGATAAGGTTAGGAGGTGTCCAAGGGCACACTATATCCTTATATTAACGCTACCTCATGCAACACCCCCAGAATAAGTATATCTCGTAAAACAGATAAGGATACATCATTAACTGTTTGACACCCATCTAAATTTTACACAACCAATTGTAACAATATAACGTCTCTTTTAAACCCCGGGTGGGCGTTGTCAAAAGCTCAGCCAATGAGCAAAACAAAGGAACCATACACTACAACCAGTGTTGCAATGGTACTGTCTCACTGAGCCCTTCCATAAGCAATGTACACTATTATCGGATTGTTGTATTCAAAAGTACAATGCGCAACATCATATCATTCCATACGAGAGTGATATTGTAACCGAGCCTGCGGCGTGCAGGTTAGTATTCACCCAAATGTAAAGGATATTCGATTTTAATATATAGATGTATTACTATAGTACCGTATTAGAAGTTAATATGATTTGGAGTTGCACCAAGCCACTATGAACACAACGCACCTGTATATCTATTAACCATGATTTCCGATTCTATATTTGAATACTTCTATGGTTTCAATATTAAATGTTCTTCTAGTGTTGTTGGGAAACCCAAAACAATTAAAGGAGGCAGGAGCTGGGGATTTTACAATTGATGCACTATAGGTACTGAAATGTGTACACTTGTTGCTTGGTTACCGTTGTTACTGGGGCCCAGGTCAAATTATGTGTGCTACAGTTGCCAGGATGCCAAAGTAAAGAAATGTGCACTTATACAATTAACGATTTCTATTGCGTTGTTTCTTGATATTCAACGATAGGTTAATCATGTACATCAGTTGCAACTAATTTCCAAGTCAATAGTAACATAAATCCAGTTTTAAAAAAGTGTTGTCATTCACTGTGTGAAATCTTGGAGTGCATAGTTCATGAAACATATTTACACATAGCTTTATTGATCATTGTGGAGTACATGGATCTGCCTACATAGTCTAAGTTCCTAACTATGGAATATAGTCTAAAGAGCGTTTCGTTGATTCTAATACTCAGGGTTAAATTTTCTACGGAGTATTTCTCCCATTGCAATTGAAAATTCCCAATATACAAAGCTACTTCATGTTATGTGTTATTATTGGATTGATTTAATTTGATTTTGATTTTCCACGAGCATCACATTTTACAATACTATTCTCAGCTTAAGTAGAAGAAAGGCTTGAACAAAATTGAATAAGTCAGCGAAACAGAAATTACGCATGATAACGTAATAGCATAATCATTTACTTTTGCATTTTAAAACCTAAGAATTATCCTGTTTGTGTACTAAACGGCCTCGGTATTTTATACCGACCATCTAAACGACAGAAAATCAACACTTTCTTTAAATTTCGATAAGATACTTCATGATTTTTAAGTGAGGTTTAAATAAATGATGGATGAATAAGGCCGTCTGCATATTCCGTAGCTTCCTAACTATATTCCTGGTTGGGTTTCATTCATTACGACATACATTGAGGTTCAGTCTATTGGGGGCCCATTGTGACATCTTATTAATTTATTTTAATAGCCTTTGGCAATATGGTGCTATCTTTTTTGGAAGAGTTTTTATTCAGGGAATGCCTGGTCACGCTCACGCGGAAAAGTGGTTTTCTTTGTGCCCTGACGGTGCTTCTGTATAATTCATTTCATGTCGATGCAGGTAAACAATTCTTTCCATAAAGACGTTTCGAATAAACATAAGCTTCCTAATTATTACTCAATATATGGTCCTGGGTAAGACCTTAAATGCCTTTCTGTCTCTTTTTCTCTGTCTCCCTCTCACTTCTTCTCTATCTCTATTTCCTGGGTATGATAATAAACTGCTTCCCTCTCAGCTCTCCCGCCCTTGATATAACCAAAATTATTACTCAATATATAATACAAGTTGATGTTTATAAATACAGTCTATCTATATCAAATGAGTCAAGGGTGATAACATGATGGATGATTTGAATGAGTGAAGGGAGTGAAAGGTTACTGACTAATGTATTCAATAATGCTATATCCGTTGTGAGAATTTCGGTTATGATCACTCAATCTGATATAATATAAAATAACAGGTAATTACTTTAAATAATCGTCATATTTAATCTGATTTTATCTTAGGTTGCCCTGTGCATTGTCTCTGCGACACTGGCCCAGCCTAGCCCCGTTCTGCAGATGCGAGTGATCACGGTGAAGTATGTGGAGATCCTCTGCAGTCTTCCCCTTCTCGGACTGCTTCCACCTCTGTGCTTAAACCTCATCCTCATCCTAACCTGTGCAGTATATGGCTTTCTCACGAGGAAACTACCAGAGAACTACAATGAATCCTGGTACATATTTGTATCGGTTGCCACCACAACTTTCCTTTGGCTTGTATTCCTCCCAGCGTATTTCACAGCTTTTTACGCTGTCCACCAGATCATGTTGCTCTGCAGTTGTCTACTGATCAATGCCACAATGACTTTACTATGTCTTTATTTCCCAAAGATTTACTGTATATATTTCGTTGACGAGAATGACCTGCAACTCCAGACAGCTGGCACAATAGGGACGGTAAAGGTGGCACCCACGGTTGCGACACTGAGCACAATACAGTCTTCTTCTACTGACTAATTGAGACAATTTTTAATTACCATAATTTATGGACACCGGTGTGTATACTTCAAAGAGAATTTACAAAGAAGTTATGTACATACTTTAGGGAATAGTAGTTTTATTATAAAAGAGAAAAAAAAGAAACCCTTGCTCATAGCTCGAGATATAAATAGATATTTTATTAGTCAAAATAACCTATTTTAATTTAATGTTAAACATTTATTACTAAATGTAAATTATGTGATAATAATTATCATAAATTGTTTTTCAACAGAACGCCTTTAGAAAAGTATTGAAGTGTATTTTCGTCAGTTATCGTTAACCTCAATGGCCAATACAATTAGCATGCATGTCACTGAAAATAAAGGCGTTTCAATGGGCAGCGGATATACATTGTCTTCATAATTATATATATAAACCTATACCTGTGTCTACTTGTGTTCAGAGTCGCCTCAATCACTTTGAAATATTATATATATATAAGTTTCTGTATTTCTCCCCTGCCTGCAGAATGAATGTATGGCCATGTACTATATACGCATTGATTTTCATAAGAACTGAACAGTCATGTCCTTAATCATGTTCTCAATCGACCTGCACTCTTGATATGTTGTGAGACTTAATTATGAAATGTGACTATTATGAGAGGGGCATTGGCAATTTGTCACTATTTAAAACTTACATTTGGAATTTGCTATGAACACAATATCCCAAGGCTCTGACCGACAGAGTTAAATTTAAATGGGGATAAATTCCACATCTAAATCCTCCTTTATTCCACTGTGAAGAGACTTTTAGATTGATTGATTGGCTGACAGATTAATAGATCACCAATTCCCACAATCCAATCAGCAGACCGTATTGGTCGTCCGTAGCTCCTGATCGATCAATTTGGCATGGTTTCTTTTATCAATTCCCCCAAAACAGAAAAGCTGAAGAAATCATTTGTTTACAATTATGATATCACCTTTATGGAAAAGACTATCCCAAGGGCATCCGAATTTAGAGAATTTAAAATGTGCCTGAGGCACGAATATGAACCTGAGTAAAGAGGTGTAATGTATAGAATGGTAAAGAACAAATACCATAATGCTATACAGGAGGCAAGGTATACAAGTATATGCTTGAAAAGTTTAATATGGCACATTGTATCTATAGGCTTAGATATACATTGGATATGACAAGAATCAATATGTAAATAGCAGCTAAAGATTCTATTGTAGCGCCTGTGGCCAGTATTGCTGGATTCATAGGGCTGCACTACCAATATCGAATGTTACAACCAGATTTGATCTATATGTTAGCAGTGAAATTCCCGTATAGGGCAGCTAGAAAACGATAGGTCTGAAAGAGGGCCAAGAAAACTAGGAATTGTAAGATTTATGTTTACATATTATGATGGTTTAATAGGATGAATTGTTAGCAGTAAGATAGATAGATGAACAATGTTAAAATGTAATTCAATGTGCTGGAGGGCACCTGGGAAAAACAGGTGCACCTATTTTCTCTAAAGATTTTGTACATGTATCAAATAAAAATACGTATAATTTAAAATAGCATGTTTGAAAATCTTGTTATAATTCTGATGGTGTGAAATGTAAATTCTCTACGGGTATATTAAAAAGAACAGTGTTTGCATATTAGTTAAGATTTGAGTCCTGCATCGACATGTAAAAGGTTCTATTCCACAGTGTAAAGTTTAGTATTAGCTAACAAACCAAGAGAAGAGAGAGAAATTTGGGAATTAATTCCCACATGCATAAGGAAGCAGATTGATTATTGTAGAAGACCACCCGGTGAGCGTGGGAAGGGGTTGACCAATCGCCCAGACCTGATATAAAGATTTGGCTGTAAATGTGTGTTTTCTAATAAAAACTTCAAATATATTCTACCATATTTACTGTGTAAAGATGGTCAAATCATTACACAGTTATGGGGGTTTTATTCACGGGATTAATGATAGACCTATTGGGCTCTCCTTTTCTTCTAAAGGCCATCGACACCAACCCTGCCTTTCGTCTCGAAATTGTAGACACGTGTGATGGTGTTTCTTACCACTGAAAATCAGGAACGTAACTGCCTATTGCCATATTCTATGTGACAACTAATACACCTAGAATAACTTTGCCTCCTCGACCTCACGACAAATAGGATTTCGGTCATTTCCATGAACAAATTCCCATCATTCAAATACATACACGGACTTTTTTCATGATTTTAATTATAAATTTTCATATTGCATATAAAAAAAGAGATCTAGCTGTTGGTGTAAAAAGGGAACTTGTGAAAGCAGGGAGTGGTATACTTAATACTTAGTTGCAGCCGTACAGGCCTAGGTCAATGTAATCTATTACAATCGACCCATGCCCATGTCGGGCTGTATTTATAGACTAAGGTCAATGCACCACAGTGAATAGAATCACGACGATATAGGAGTGGTTCTATGATAACTCTGATGCTTTGATCTAGGGCTGGAGGCGCATCTAAGTGTTTTAGCATACAAGGGCCAATTTCAACATCCAGTAAAGTATATACCACCAAGTTGGTTTTAAATACTTACTAAGCTTTAGATCTAACTAATATGTATGTACATAACTAATACAAAAGATCTGTTAATTTGGGGTCTTTAGCAGAAGGTAACAAATTTACGCCAACGCCTTTTAGCAAGAAAGTAGGAAAGTCATTGATCTATGGAGCCCCAATGCTGTGGAAAAGTCCTGCTTCCCAACAGTGTCAATCCTTAAAACAATTCATAATCTGCAATGAATGGCATGGGTAGGCTAAAAGAAAAAGAAATAATGGTTGCTACGGTTGAATAGATTTGTTATTCTACATGATATACTCTAGACATAAAGTTAAAAAGTAATATTGTAAACGTGTGTTTAGCTGTGTTCTCTCTACATCATTGTTTTAGTATTGTTTTTTCGGACCAGACGGATTGTACCAATTTTCAATGTCAATTTTTGTTATGGAAATAAAAGTTACTACTGCTACTGAATTATTGTGCATGATTGCGCTTCAATGTAAGGGGATTCGTACACATTCTAAGATACATGTCAATATTGTATATGACCTAGCTTGTTCATTTTGTATTTGAATATAATTATCAGGATCTGGCCATTTTGGGTGTATTAATTCCTTCCCCATTGGATGAGCATTAATTATCCAGAAAGCATACCGCTGGATTGGGTTGTGTTGTGATCTGGCTTTTAGGCTAGTTGCTTGTATAAATAAAGAAAAACAGTTGCCGACGAGGTCCCGTCCACGCTCCACCTCCACCCCACCCCCACCCCTATAGTATAACGCTGCTCCGTGCGTAGGCACGGAGCAGCGGCCTATGCAATGGCGCCAGCGGCGGCATTGGGAGACACCATTTTCGGCGCTTGTTGATATATTTCGCGGCAATGGCCGTCCATTCGAATCTTCCCGACGGGACCTATCGAGCTATACCTGACTCTAGCATTGTATATAGACTATATTGTTCCAGTAATCACTAGCTAATATCGTTGCTTACTAATATACGGTAGTTCTCACACCTGACACAAAGCTGAATGAGCATTTATTTCGTTGGCAGAGACAGCAGCAATTCCCTTTTCTTCTACTTTGTACGTGTGACCGTGATAACGGGTACGACTGTTCCAATTTTAGAGAGGAGCCGGTGGCGGCTTTTTTCAAAAGCGGTAGGTCGCGGGAGAGTCAAGCAGCAAGCTGACTGTCACTTGGTACGTTATGGGTGGCAAATGCTTCATTGTTGGCAACAGAAGCTTTCATAAGACTACAGGCAGTCCACCTAGCTGCCTGCGTACGCACTACTGCTTCCATGAGAACGCGCATCGCGTCTTGGGTCCTCTTGATCATGGCGCGCCAAACGCGCACCTGCTGCCACCAGCGGCACTGATTAGAACTGTTAAAAGTTCTTAATTTCTTCACTCGTGGCTCTGTCTGTCGACTTCCGGACTGTAGATATGGCGAAAATGGGAACTACCTACTATTTCGATTGACGTCGTCTGTTCTTGGGCTCTTAAATGTAGATAGGCGAGTATATATTTCTCAGCTAAGGCTTAAACACTTGCAATTTTCTAAACTCATGACATTAAGTGCGCTTTTAGGTTTTAATGATGATGCCAGTTGTTGTTGCATGAATGTTTGTCTGGGTTGCTGTCGAGAAGGAACACTTGTCTTGACATGGGTTGTTTTTGCATCGACTCGGTCTGAGACTTGAGTTGACAACTGTTCCAAGGAGCGGTCAAACGAGTTTCTCTCAGGAGCGGAATAACTTATCTGTTGCCTCTGGTATTGATCCAGATGCGTTATTTGTCTTCGAGATGTTTTAATGTTTAAATCCTGATGCCATTTTATATGGTAAAGTTTTTTCTTGAACGAAATGAAGACGCGAAGAAAGAATTGTTATTGTGCAACTTTTTCGTCTGTTGAATGTTGTGTCCCTTCCTAATCATGAACGTGGTTTAAAATAAGCCTAGGCTCAGTAGAAGTAAGTGGAAATCACCTACCCGCATAGCTCCGCATCTCTGGGATCTTTCTTGTTAGTACGGTAATTTATTACATGGAATATTATGCATAAATTTGGATTTTTTTAAGAAGTGTAGGCTTATCTTGTCAGTATGTTTAATACACATCCAGGTTCCATTAGATAGCCTGTCTTAGTTAGTGTCTATCTCAGTGGTTATAACATCTATTTCCTCTGATATTGATCTAGATGCGTCCCCTGTCTTTGAGATGTTTTGATGTTTTATTCCTGATGCCATTTCATAAGTTTTCTCTTGAACGAAAGGAATATATCTGTAGATATAGTTATAGATATTTATAGATCATATAAATATAGATACGGTATCTTTAGTTACTAAAGACTAAAGTCTAAGTAAGAGACAAACCAGTCTGTCCATACAAAACCAATACCTACCGATATGTCACGTCTCTCAAATTCAATTGCTCAGTAAACGAATCTATTAATGACCCATTTCGAGCGAATAATATTTGATTTACACTCTCCAAACCCGGATCCAAACTTACCAAAGACAAAGCCTTAGAACTACATGCGACACGAGCTATACAAATGTGTATGTTGTCGAACCTATATATATGTTAGTAGTTAGGCTACTGTTACAGCCTATGATACTGTTACAGCCTATATGGCTATAATTTATCTAGTTACCACAGTCTAGGCCCAAAGAGGAGAGAGTCCCTTCAAGCGGAGGGAAAGCCTCGCGCCTCAACCGCAAAGTGCCATTATAATTCCATTAAGACCGCAAAATGTCATTATAATCCCAATAAAACGCCTAGTCCTAGGCCAGAAAACCGATTAGCGAAGTAGGCGTCCAAACATTCTAATCTGATCTGAGGGTGTGGGCCTAGACTGGGCATGCTATATTAATCTACAATATTATATTTATAGCTCTGATAATATGTACGTGTTTCCCACCTATCCAATTTAGAATATTAAATAATGCGACTGAAATATATTTGGATACCCTGAAGACCTATTCACATATAATCTATCCCTTAGGCGAATTAAGATTAACACGAATATGTCTGGTATTGGTATATTCATGAGTGGGAGTACCTATATGTTACCAGTTTCATCCAGTCTCTGGACCTAGCTTCAACGATGGCTCTAATCATTTGTTTTTCTTGTTATACAGACAGGATGGAGGGTAAATATGTGAAAGCCCTCTATGACTTCATCACCATCGAGCCAGGGGAAATTAACCTTGGCATTGGTGATATTGTCAAAGTGGTGAAACAAATAAATGCTGACTGGTTGTGCGGACAATTAAACAAACAGGTAAGTTCCTAAAATATCCATTTATCTGCTGCAGTGGAAAGACTTTGGGACCTGGGGTTACATAGCCCCAGATGTCAAACCAACTGTTACTCTGTGACCATGGATTTCAATCGGCTGCTAGTTATTTTCCAGGCTACTCTGTACTGAAATATCTTTAAAACCACTGTCCTACTCCTAGTAGAATTCAACTTTTACGGATAAAGTTATGGGGTAGTATACTACTTTCTGTGAGAATTGGGAAGTGAAATTCCTCTACTTTGAAGAAGAGATAAAGTAAGCTAGAAGGACCACTTTAACATTTTCTTTCCTGGCTTATGATGGGAATCATCATATACACTCTTTATTTCAGACGGGAAACTTTCCAGCAAGTTTTGTTGTTCCACTGGATTTACCAAATGTCAAACCCGGCGAAAAGTTATTCGTTGCCACTCGTACATTCCCGGCGGAGATGCAGGGTGATCTTGGATTTACCAAAGGTAAACCAATGCTATTTTCTCCTGGGCTTAAAAAGCTATCGTTTAGTAAACTCTTTCTCAAATATATATATTACTCTCCAAAATTAACATCGTCCTGTATTGAATCATGACCTAAGAAAGTTATTTATCATTTTTGGTTGGAACATCTCACATTTAAAACCGTGTCCCATCCCAACAAAGTTACTGGCTAATTTTTCATTAATTAAATTATTTTTGTTTAAATTATTCTTATCCATTTTTATCTCAGGTGATATTATACTTGGTGTCCAAGCAATCGACGCTAATTGGTGGCAAGGAAACAAAGAGGGACGGACTGGAATATTCCCAATCACCCATGTTCAAGAACTGTCCGCGCCAGCATCCACTTCAGTATCCGAGAAAACAAACCAACAACAGTATTCTTCTGCTGTAAATAATGTGATTTCACAAAGTCCCAACTTACACCGACCACCCCAACAAGAACAACCTCCCCAACAAACTTCACTAGACAATGGACCTATTGCTAAAGTGCGAGCCACTATGGACTTGACTGCTCAGCTCGATGATGAGTTGAGCTTTTTCTCTGGGGACGTTATAACAGTGACCAGTATTATTGATGAGGATTTCTGTATAGGGGAATGTCGCGGACAGACCGGCCAGTTCCCAACTGCATTTGTAGAGGTAATCGAAGGCACTCTTGCCACCGTAGACACCGGCCAGTCTGAGAGGCGCAAATCTAAATCTAAGTTCCGTTGGTGGTTGGACGACGACGAGGGAGACGTTAGTGAACGTCCTTCTGACGTCGCACACCAAGTGGCTGCCCCTTCAACGCCAGTAAGTCACTTTACCGAGCCTCCTGCTTCATACTCCAACACGAGTACTTCTTTTAGTGGTAACTATCAACATCAAAGCTCTGTGTCTGAACAACCCAAACAAATCCCTCCATCTGCCCCGAACTCTGTATCATCTGTTCCCCATCCAAAGGAGGAAGAGGTGACAACGACCTGGACACCTACCCACAGGAGGGTTGGTTCGTATACACAAGAGAATACCAGCTCGTATGACGCTGGTATAACACCTTATGGTAAGACACTGTACCCCTTCATTGCTGAGAACCCCAACGAATTGACCTTCTTTGATAATGAAATAGTGAATTTAATACAGCATGTAGATGATCAGTGGATGGAAGGGGAAATCGATGGAAAAAGAGGCATATTCCCTACAGCCTATGTAGATATCATTGTTGACTGTCCCTATGCTGACGATATTTCTCAGCCTGCCCCCAAAGCGCCAGAAATTAGCCAATCTGAAACAACAACAGCAGCAGCAACAAGTTTACCCACTGAAAACCAGCATACTGATAAGTCTGAAGAAGACGAACAACTTGAGGAACAAACTTCAGCTTTAGGGAAAATTGAACCTGAACGTCCTTCACTTGATGGACAGAAACTTGAAAGCAGCACCAGCAAAGTAATCGATAAGTATGGATTGGTCCTGTACGATTTCCACCCAAATAGTGAACGAGAGCTTGCCTTGAAAGAAGGTGACACTGTCACGCTTCTGACTCAGTTAGATGACCATTGGTATGAAGCCAGGCACGATGACGGCAGGGATGGTTTATGTCCAATCAGTTACATAAAGATTATAGAAGAGGACTCATGTCCACCCACGCCCCAAACCCCATCCAATGGTCAGCAACCCATCTCAAGCTTTGACGAAGCTAAACTTGAGAATGACAATGCATTTGAAGAGGTAGTTTCCAGAACAAATAAAGACAATTCACTTGCTGCATCTATTCAAAGTGCTGCTACAGATTGCACCGATTCAAGTCCCAGTCAGACCCTCTCTAATAACAAACCCAGTCGACCTTCTCTTAGACCTAAGCCTTCTCTCAAACCCAAGCCCCTGGGTACAACTACTGCCAACGCTCCCCCAGAGAAACCCAATTTACCACCAAGGAAAGCTATGTCTCTGGATGCAGACAACGAGTACAAACCTAACCCCAAACCTAGAATTCCAGCACGAAGGTCAACTGGTGCCAAAATACCCATGAACAAAAAGTCCTCTTCGATGGATGCCACATTGGATGATTTAATTAGCAGTGAAATGAGTGCACTTACAGGGGATACTCCCCCACAACATCCATTTATAAAAACTAATAATAGTGGTGAGGTGACCCCCTGTATAAGGAGTGCACCCCCTAATCTATCCAAAGAGACACGTTCCCCTGATGAGGCCTACATGTTCAAAGGGAAAGCTGTAGGGTCCTCTATGTTCTTCGGCATGAATTCTCCCCCAAGTGAACGTCCCATTGAGAAGAGAGTGAGTTTCAGCACCCAGAATTCGTCTAAGCCTACCCCAGCTCGACCACCTCCCTCTCATTCCCAATTACAAAGACAGAACTCTGCTGGGAGGCAAGCCCCTCCCAGGCCCAATGCTCCAGCCCCAGTGCCTTCTAGTTTACAGTTAAATGGTCCCAGTGTTTTGGAGTACGCTTCTAAGCCTGTTCCTTCGAGACCCGCCCCACCCCGCCCCCAGCCTACCAGAACTGCACCCCCTAGACCCACCAACCGGAGCAGACCTGTCCCGCCAAGAACTTCGGGTAATTTGATGGACTTCAGCCCCGAGAAACCAATGGACGGTAAGAATCATTATGTATTGCTTTTTCTCATAGAGAAAAATGTTATATGGATAAAAGATATGCCATGTTATTTTTGTTTTATTTTCCATCGACCTTAAATAAATTAGTCACATAAATTGAAGCGCGCTCTCAATAATTCTGTGTACTTTCATTTATATCCGGGTATATTTTTTTTTTCAATTTCCCTGTAGTGGACCTCAATTTATAGAATTTATCAAATAAGCCATAAAATAAATGACACTTTGTCTCTCAAAATATACGTTACAGGTCATTTATCTATTCTTGATTTATTTTATCCGTATCATGACATGATTTAAAAAATCGGTGGTTCTATAAACGATATCCTATTTTCAGAGGAGATTGATCTTAATTTTGGTAAGAATTAGACCATGCTAATGCTCTTCACGGAGCACTTTATCTGCTTACAACATGACAATTCTATAGTAGGAGCGGTATCCTCTCACTTGCTTTTTAATCCATATTATATAACTACCTACGCTCACGAACAACTTTCATTCTGTAATACCTATAATTTAATTTTGCTTTATAATTCTCAATTGATTTAAACTGGAATTGATTGGCATGGAACACTCGTCCTCATATTTATTGTTTTATAAACGAGTCATGCAAATAATTTTTAAAAACGCCATGTCATGGTTACATGTCAGTGATGTGTGTAACTCCACTCATGTCTGTCACGCTATCCCATGGGATTGCTTAAATGTATCACGAAAATGTTCCAATGTTTAATAGGGATTTGGATATGGTGCTCGGCGTTAAGGTTATGGGAAATTAATGCATTGCCACTGGACTCTAATTATATCATCGCCATAAAAGCTTGCTAGCGCCCTGCTGTGGCCACGGGCATTATCCTGCCAGTCATTGACTTCTAGGCACAGTAGGAGTTGTTATTGAACCGAATAATTCAGGACTAAGGTGATGTTTATTTGACTTGGGATTATTGTTGAGGACCATGTTATTAAAATGTGTATTTGATGTCCGAGAGTTTTATCGAATCACTCGTAGGGAATGGGTGATTATAATTTTAGCCTGGTCTAAATATGGCTTTTAGACAGTAAATATCAGGGATTTTCAATCTAACATTAGTCATCCACGTGGAAGTTGAAGATTATCCATGGTTGGATTTCTTAGTGTTGCCCTCCTAGATATGTTAATTGTTTCTTTAACTTGGGTATAAGACCGGTCCACCATATAGACTAGAGCCTATATGGTTTATATAAAACCTTTGATGAAAAGAAATATGAATAGCGAGATAATGATTCTTTAGCATATATATCTCCTCAAAGTTTGAGAATATTTGTGGTTGCAATTCTTTATTTTACTCTCCTCATCAACCCTAAAACTTTCATGAAATGTATGTCTTGTAAGATTAATTAATTTGTGTGTATACATATGCGTTTCTGTTAATGGATTTCGTTTTACTATCTTCCAAGGGTTTTCCTAATGTACCACTGTTTTAATGGAATTTATTCTTCTTGTAAATTTGTAATTCGGACTAGACGAGAAAGGAATTCTCGCTACTTCCCCTAGCAACAAAACGTGTCTACAAGAGGCGCAATAATATACACTGGCTACATCTTTACCAGGGAGGCTTGTATTATAATTCACATAGTGCACTTGAATGTACAAAGAACGTTATCATCTCCTTATGATTTGTACGGGGACGCTTCAGGAAGAAGAATGTCACGCTGATAATAATGTAGCATATATATGGGTCGTAGCTTTAGGGGAAATATCTGGTTAGAAGGGGATCTACCATGTCGCAGTCTAGATGGCAAACATCCACTATTTGCTTCCTACAGGAAAAACACTGTCATGGCTCAAACACTTCTGACTTAGTTCGGTGGGACTCATTCCAAAGCTTGGCAAGAAGTGGTCCTCAAATAAACCATTATGACCTCGGTGACTAAAAACCTTATAGAGCTTTTAGAAGGCTTAATAGAGTCTATTTATAAAAGTCAAGTACGGTAGTTCTAATTTAGAGTCAAAATTTTAAGGCAGCCATTGGTTTCAAGGTCCCAAACAGGAGGATTGGGACATTGTCTTGCCAGCTTTATTTATAGGCAGTGAATTCTCATTGAAAGGGCAGTGGTGAAGGACGCGAGATCTCATTGAGAGAAGCGACTGTCTGATGTATGACTCACTTTCCACTCTGGTTGATTTCTAGGTTATATTATTATAACTACTTTTAAATTACCAGGTGTCATGATTTGCCTATGTTTTGTGTACCATGCGGCATACTTTGGATGAACCTTTAAGAGCGCTTCGTTCTTTTAATTATGCTACAATGTTAACAGCTGAAATCTATGATTTCACACATAAATTGCATACATATGCGGGGCTCGAAAAAACCTATGTTTAGTTGCCCGGGGCAATGAAACAAGATACATATATATCAGTGTGATTTTGTTTATAATTCTGCAAATAAATTTGGGCAAGTGAAAAATGATGTTGGGCAAGTAAATCTTGGCTGCCACTTGCCCAATGGGCAAGTAAGTTGGTAGGTTTTTTTTCGAGCCCTGATATCACAAGGATACATAATCGCACAATTATAAAGTTACCAACTGTTGATATAAAGTCATAGTTATGATCCATTATATTTGAAAGGCTGTTTTAAGTCCTACATTTGGTCCCTATTTGATGTATTTACCAGGTCTTCACCCATTTGAACTAACAACAATCTCTCATGTGATGTTGGGATGCTTCATCTGGAGTCATCTCCTCCCTTGTTATTCCTTGGTCCAGTAGCAAACCACATCCTAACACTAGCCCACTTTAAGTTCAAGTTTTGATTGAGATTCAGTGGCGGCGGATACTGGGTTGATATAGTATCCTGGTCGGTTGAAACCATTCGTACCTTGGATCCGACCTAGTACAGCTTCGTGTCAGCTGATATCAATTATATGTGCTACGCATATCAATATCTATTCAATTTAAAAAATCTATAAAAAAAATTCATGAATTATAGACCTGACCTCATCTTATGTTTTTATTTCTTTTCGCACAATATTTCAACATGTTATCTGACGTGGTTTCATCGCTTTTATGGGTCTCTGTGCTACGGTGTTTCTGAATATTTTGAGTAAAGAAAATATATTTCAACATCACATTTCATATTGATTTTTAGCCCGAGGAAAAGCTAATTTAGTTCAATACTTTACTCAATCATATCGGATCTTTCTGCTCTCTTCCAAATTATACATTTTATTTCTGAATCTTTATAAGCATGGAAAAGATCATGGCTACATTATCTACTTAGCAGATCTCCCTAATGTGCCTGAGCTTTGTTTAAAAAACGAAAACTATCATGTTATGGTCACTACCATGTTATGGTCATTCCCCCTACAAACAACACCAGTCTTAGGGAAGAGGACTAGTCTAATACTCCTCCCCAAATCCACTGATTTCCCCTATACATACATGTATAACATTTCCAACACACTTTCCCTGTGTCTACTAGCAGCAAGGCACTCTGGTGTGTGATGTTTATTCACATGGAATAAGAGATACAGTAATGTTCACATTAGCGGGCAGTGATATGGGGAGTAACGTGTGTAGGCACTGGTAAACAGTCTCCATACATCACCCACGCCCCCCTGTATAATAATATAACCACGCCCCCCAGCACAAGACTTACTGACCCTGCTCTAGCCTAGGGGTTTGGCCGAGTTCTTGGGTCATACTTGGCTGACTCCCTGTTTCTTGACCGGGGCAATTATTTGGCACTGGTCCAGAAATGTCATGTGTATACATATATCAATAGTTAACAGCTGATTCCTTTGGCTAGGGACAATGCGCTATTTAAGCGGCTTTGAAAATACCCTATAGGCGTAATTATTGAAATATTGTGTTTTCGTAGCGGTATAGTGCATGGTGTTGAACGATATACGGGTGAAATCGCCAGAAAATGTACAATTCACCTTCACCAATCTTCTCAAATAACCCAAAATTAAGACAAGACCTACGTTCAAAATTCAGTTAAACATAACCAAACAGATGGTTTAACTCAAGGCAATGTCAAATATACTCAGATATTCTTAGTACTGACCATTTCTTCAGTCTAATTTAGCAGAATTAAATATACTAAATGTGTAGATCTGCCGATTGTACATTTTCTGAAGATCTATCCACCCAGCGATGCTACCACAACTGTGAGAAACTCACAGATTTTAGACGCCCTCGTCAATCACCAAACCACGTGAAAACATGGTATAGTGGTGTTGGTTACTAAAGAATGTGTACTCTTTGAAATGCAAGTAAAAAGTAAAGTACCTCTCCACAACTCTTATAATAGATCTTGTATAAGTCTTTAATTCTTTGTTTCATTAACAAAACTAGGAGAAACAATTAAAACTATCATATAAGTATTAGAGTCACTACAGGCTCGACGCCCAAGCATCAGTAAGACCTTTGCTGTGTGCGCTCATTAAGTTAGGCACAGGGAGTTGATGCTAATCTAGGATTATATGGGTAGATATAATTTCTCCATGGCCTCACAAAATGACGTCCCAATCAGCTCCATCGATTAATCAGTAGTGGATTGCAGCAGATAGAAGTGGGTCATAGTGAAATATTGCCAATCGCCCGCCATTAAAGAACAGTCATTCATCAAGTTTGTGTTGCGTCAATAGTTTTTTCTCCCCGTCCATCAATAAAGCAAATAAACTCCTGGTAATTGGGAAAATACCTTGGGAAGAAGCACATGCATGATGCAGTTGCTTCATTAATTATGGAGCGGATTCTTCTCCCAACTGATTAAGACAAACAAATGCTGTTCTGAACATGGTTGATGCCTAGTTAAATTTAATCTTGAATTCGGTCCTCGAATATGCCTCCTCGAAAAGAAATTGAAAAGTTAATTTAATCTCCCAGTGAGTGATTCCTCAAATATTTGCCACTCTAATATGGGAACGAACGTAAGCCAATGTTTCTTTCTTTTTCTACGCTGGCGGTATTTGTCTCGTAAGAATGTAAGAATAAGCTAGTGTTTCTGCTATTCTGTAATACAGTATAGCCTTTCGAGGAAGATCCTGGAATACGAAGAGCGAGAGAAACAAGACTCCATTCCCCAGTTAGGATGAAGACTATCTTGATCTCTGTAGAGAATCTGAACAGGGCCACAACAAGTGGTGTACTGTTAACTGTATTTTACTGTTAACAGAACACAGTAACAAGATCTGACCGTGCTCCCTGTATGTCTCCCACACACTCTCTATCTGGAGAAAACCTTATACTAAAACGTGTGCAGGCCTACACGCCCACAAATCAGTCTTGGAACGTGTATAGTTCTCCTTTGTAAGCCTGTCTTCTTCGTTTCTCGCCGTTTCTATCCCGAGCAAAGGCATTATTCTTATCATTAAGAAGTATAAAACTATACCTGTAATATTCCTATGAAACTGAATGGTCTAACCAAACAATAAAATCATCTGTTCCTCCACAATACATTTATTTCAGTTGGCAGTAAAACTCTAAAATTCACTCTAAAATTCCAGATAGCGTTCCCATATTACTCATTGTAATCTGAAGTATTTACGCAGCTCTCAAAGTGTGATGAATCAGAATATTTAATAACCCAGAATATATGATCTCAGGGAATATTTGATTCATTGATATATGTTTTAATCTCCTATATTATTCAAATGCTAGATGCCATAGTTTAGATTTGGCACGTGCTTGATTTTATTGCCAAATATTGATTATTTTAGTGCCAAACAATCCCCATAAAATACTCTCCTATGGGTAAATGGTGTTGTTGTCTGAACATTAAACTTTGTAACACGGCAAGCTGACTCAGAAAATAAAAACATGGTATATATTCAATCCAATATTCCAGAAAATACTTTAGACCATCTGAAAATGTGTAGCCTGGATTTCTATTTTTATTAACCTCTTTATTTTGGCTTGATTTCTGAATACACAGGGAATGACGATGGTCATATTAGATTTGTTGTACCTTTAGATGGTGATGAACAGAAATCATGGAAGGACACACTCTAGGCTCACAGTCAGAACCTCTCAGATAGAATAAGAATGCTATCTCAGTGATTACGCCTTCTGTGCCAATAGCTTTCCTGGCCCTGGAGTAGGCGTCTTAATAGGATTCTAGTAATGGCATTTTGTGATATAAAGCGAGAGGCTTTCCCTCAGTTTGGAGGTACTCTCACAACTCTGAGTCTAAGCTAGCCTAGAGAGGGAATCATTTGATAGTGCCTTTGGCTGTTTGGGTTGTGTTCCAAATTACTCCCATTGAAATGAGTCTCCACAACAGGGACTTGGCACATGAGATTAGGGTTAACAGGGAGGCACACGCTGTGTATATTGTGTGACATGATCACTACTCTATTACTAGTATTGGCTTCCACGCGTGCCACACTCACCCAGACATCTCCCAGTGCAGGGTTACTGGAGCAGTGAAACATACCATGGCACAGTCTTGTGACATGATGTCCTTATCAACTTATGTCCCTTTTCCCATCCAGAGGTCATTCTGCTGGTCTAGGCTCCATTTCCATTGCTGGCAACAGTTTATAAATATCTGAATGGGTGAGAACGGGTGCTGTTAAATTTTATTACTGCTATAATGTGCTTGAATAGGCAATATTAATGTCTTGTGTTGTCATAATTATGCAATAATCTTGCATTTGTAAGTTGATTTTGATAATTGCTCTCGTAGATAGATTAAATTGTGGAAAGGATCAGTTATTCCGAGATCTTTTTAAAATATAAATGGTATATCGTTGTTTGCTTTTTATTATTTCGGCTTTTCCATATCACAATACATTGATGATTATTTCGGCTTTCTTCTGACCTATATCCAACAAGGGTCTAATCTATCCAATGTTATTATATAGACACAAACGCTTTCATATCTTTATAAGCTGCAGACTACTTCAAAGAATGGGCAGGTGTAGTTTTCTATCAGTGATACAGCCAGGATCGAATCTGGGATTGGTATTATCGATAAGAGAAGGAAGTATTTCGATTAGGAAGTAGTTAGGTACCACTCCCATGATTTTGTTTTTCCTCCCCTAAATCCCAATGGTTATAGTGCTTGTTTTAAAACATTGTTTCACCAGAGCTGCTAGTCTATTTTTCACCCTGATGTTTTATAGTCGAGCTCAGCCTCATACAGCTGGTCTTGCCCTAGTTGTCTCGGGGTGTGGCGGTGAAATGGCAGTCACACCAGGATTTAAATCCATAATAAAAGCGTATTAAATCATTATTATTCAAATATGATACATTATCTTAGAAATATTGCATTTGTATTAATCATTTACGAATTTCTACGTAAAGCAAGTCATCTAGGCCGACCTAGATGGAAAAGTATATGGACTGAAAATATAGAATCGTGCACTACTGGTGGTATTACTAGGCATCAACATCAATTGTATTTTCTTAATTAGTTGTATCATATACATTATATTGAATCTAAACATAGACTTAGCCTCTTTACCTTCTTATATTAACAAAAATAATGCTAACTGATTGGGAGTCGTTCGTGGTTTACTAGTTAATTCCCAGGCAAAAGAACGATAAGTAGAATTTTTCGATTTTTTTCTTCTTTTTATTGGTAAGTCTGTGTCCGACATTTCGGACCTTCCTGGCCCTCCATCAGGGACACACTGTCATGTGAATCAAAAAGAAATCAAACAAAAGAAATTGATTGCAGCTCATTGGGAGCGTGTGAAACAAAATACAATCGGCCTGGCCTTAGCTTAATGATAAGGCCCCAACAGGTCAAAGCCCACATTACCTGGTGGTTGTAAGTGTATATTACCTGGCCAGTAACTCCAGTGTCTCACCTGAGGATCTACTCAACTATCTCTCCCTCCTGGGTGCAAAAGGATCCAATTGTTTATCTCCTCCAGTGCCTTCAGTATGTAATACTTACATTAACAACATATCTGTGGATTGTTTACCGATTGGAGCATCGGGTGGTCAAGCTGTATCGGTCAGTACCTCTACACAGTTGTACTTGTACACAGGTATGTTTGTCCATCTCGCCATGCTGTGCTGGCTTTATTGCCTTATGAATGATATAATCTACGATAGCGAGGTCTTGTTAATCTACTATGGCCTCATTCGGTCTGTATACTACGCTATAAATAATTAGTGAAGTTATTAATATTATTATCCACTGCTTTTTGTGGACATTTGAAATATAACCGGTTTCTTGACACTATATTTTATTCGTCTGAAATATTAATCACAAAATGACTTTTCTGCTCAATATGATATATAATTATAATCCTCCCTGATGGGATCAAATGCAGTGGCTAACTTCTGAAATCAGTTAACATTGGAACTATCCACTAAGACTGACTAAAAGCTTTAAAATAATGATATGTTTTCCTGCGGCATCACCTCTCTGTGAACCACTTGCCATTTGGGTGGGTGACAAAGACTGTTTTATTGCTAACTAAATAATAAGCTGGCTGCGAGAGATGTTTTGTGATGCTGAGAGGAGGAATGCGATGGTTCTGTATAAATACTGGTTGTCCTGAATATAAATATTATGCCATCTCCGCACTTGCCTCTTGCGTAGGATCGTGCGGGGAGCTCTTTTTGTTCTGGTCTAGTTATGGGACGGAATGAGCGGAGCCATGAAAATAAAATATTACTTCCCTTTGCCGATTATTCATCTGCGACTTCAGAAGTGTGTACATATTTATACGATTCTTAAATCCTTTAGATAGTCAGCTGTACTGAACGATTTGTTTTGTAATAGCGTTAGCCCTATTTATGGGAATGTGAAGGATGTTAGCAATATTTTATATCTTGTGTAACTTTCGACTTCATATAATGGTTAGCTGGTTTCGTTTGATTAAAATACTCGCCCCTGTAATTACTACTAGTATATTCTTATAATTAGTCTGGGAATTAAATGTGGTTAGGACTAAAACCAGTGTGTATTTCTGTAATGTCATTTATCTGTTAATAAAAATGATATTTTGTTATATAAAGATTTCTTCTTACTAGTTAATAATAAAATGATGGCAATACTGATTTTAATAATATCCCTCATACTACTGTTAGTCATGCTTTGCAGAAAAAATCTGAAAATATCTGGAAGACAGATTTCATTCATAGTAAAACTTGGCTTATACAGAACAACTCCTATGAATAGGATGCGATTACGTTCTACTCGAGCTTTGCACCCACTTGCACCAAGCTTGACGTAGGTTGTGGGCAATCGTTACACATCTTACTCTTGCTATTTAGAGCTTGTGCTCTTCTACCTTCCTTAAGGAATCTGTTATGGTGGTAAGATATTGGGCCAGTGGTTGGCTGCCTCTGCCCACCTCTCGCTTCCCGCTGACATTTCACTTAAACCTACGCTCTGTATCAGAGCAGAGCTAAAATATTAAGGGCCTTCACTCTCTTTTTTTGCCACCAATCGACGATATTTTAATCTTAAAATATAGTCTTAGTGAAGTGACCTTTGGTGATGAAGCTTCTTGGCGTTTTGCAAATGAAGGGTAGTGGTTTGTTAACTTGGAAAACAGCTTCATTGGGAGTTATATTTTTTTCATATTGATTTCCTTAATGTATCTAATCATCGTGTGTGTTCTCGTAGTGGGCAGCCAAGTTTTGAGCTGTGTATCACTTTTTTAAATGTTAATTAGAAAAAATCCCATTCGAAATCTTAATACTTTTATGTTATAATAGACAGTAGTAAACTAGCCAGAATTGTGTTCTGCAAGGAATCTAAATTACTCCTAAAAATCGTACATGTATTGGATGACTAAGTGTATTGATGTCATAAGTAAATGAAAATTGATCAAATCAGGGTCGTTTGTAGAATTTAAGGTATATTATAGTAAACTAAAATACAGATTATATAAGATCGCTATCATAAAATGAATTAAAGTTAAAATAGTCTAGATGTCTATAAAGTTGATTGAAATATTGTTTTGTAAATTGGCAAATGAGAATTATCCCGCATGTGAAACTTTGTCCAATAAAATTTTCTAAAAATAATAATGTAACATATTATGTAACATATATGCTACTGTCTGCCTATTAGCTTTTAAAGTCAATCAGAAAGAAATGCCCCCAAATCTTAATACTCGATTAAAGTGTTTACTTTGGTAGTGTGCTACTCATGTCTCTTACGAGTGTACATTTGTATCTTGAAGGTTGTATTTTGTTATTCTTCTGGCGTTATGGTATTCGGTATCAAGAAACCGGACAAATGTGTTTCTTGGAATGAAGATGACTTAATATTGATCATAATGAAGTGCTTTCGGTTCGTAGTTACTTACGCTTTTACATTGATTCTATTGCAGTCTTTATTGAGTCCTAGCATCGATATGATATATATATATATAATATGCATGTGTCACGAAGTTCCAAAGGATGCATAACAAAATCTGATTTCATTTCAGTGTACATTTTATTTGAGTGTGTGTACTGTAATATACGCTGTTGTGTTTCCACGTATAATGAATATGTTCAATTACATTTCTAAAGTATTTATTCGGAATTTTGTAGGTCTTTCTGAACAAGACCAGGCTATCGTAGTCGACCTGGATAACAGAATTGCTGAAATACAAAAAGACTTGGAGGTAAGTTCTTGTTTCGTTTTAGCCATAGTGCATTATTTCCCTCATAACCTTATTGCAGGGTCTCCGTGGGGCCTTAAACAACCTTTGGATTAAAAAAGTAACAGTCTAGGTCCAAACCCTCAAATCAGATAAGTCAGGTATGTCAGTGATTAGACGCCTACTTCGCTAATCGTTTTCCTGGCATAGGACTCGGGGTTCTAAAGGGAATATAATGACATTTTGTGGTCTTAATGGAATTATAATGGCGCTTTGCGGTTTGAAGCGAGAGGTTTTCCCTCCGTTTGAAGGGACTGTCTCAACTTTGGGCCTAAACTGGTAAATCCAATCCCTGGAAAGACTGGAAAATGGCCGAATTTCAGGGCCTTGATACTTCTCCTGTGTGCCTTCACGATCTTAAATCAGCCAGGCTGATATGCTCAGGGAAAGCTGCACACACTCTGATTTCTGGGAAGCTTCTTCTGCCTTGTCAATAATAGTTCTGAGACTTGATACAATGTTTTATCATATCAGTGCCCGTGGGTATGCTCTATAGACATACTCATCGTATGGTTAAGATATATATGGATATTATATAGCGCCTTGAAAGTCATCTGACATCAGCCTGCAAAAGCCTTGAATTCATTGGGACCAAACCCATGGGGACCCTTTAATAATTTGCTCACTATCAACTCTTATTATCTTTTTTTATATATATAAATTTAAATGAATCTAATATCTGCACCTTACATGTCTAGAATAAAATTACTAAGAAACTACTTAATATTAAACATTAAACCATGAATGATTGAGAAGTAAGTTTTTAAATCTCCCATTGGTTAGTGAGATTTGTGTTTTATATGTACCGTTTACAGGCCTATGCTATTTATAAGTACAAAGTAAGTGGAATGAACTGATTTCATCTACATTTATATATCAGGTCGTTCTGTCCCCTTTTGGTCCGCCTTAATATATTATTGTTGCATCCTACTTTAGCAGTTTAGCGATTGATATACTATACATGTATGTTGATAGAAGTGGTTGCAGTCGATGACATATTTTTTAACCTTTTTTGTCATCTTCAGAAAGCAAAAATAGTGCATGAAATACCTTTATCAGAGTAAAACCAGGTGCATTAGAATAACATTGCCCAGCTTGTATCTACTTCATGTGAAGCATGTATGTATTTTAACGTGTATTGATTGATACTACTTCAAGTTATCGGTGTAATGTTTTTGTCCGTGGCCATTGAGCTTTAGAATAGTTTCAGTTGCAGAGCTATAAATACGAATACATTTCTGTCAGTGATTAGACCCAATCTAACCCTTTGCCAAAAGGAGTGTCCCAAGAGAATACAACCCTCGACAATACACCACACCCTAGCTTTCCCCGGGGGCCTTCCTTATATGTTGCTATCTCTCGAGTGCATAGAATCAATGCTTAATGGGTCAGATTTTCAGAAAATGTACAATCGGCATTTTAATTTTTGTCTTAAATTTGGGTTATTTGAGAGGATTCGTGAAGGTAAATTATACATTTTCTGACGATTTCACCCTAATGTTGAGCTGTCTGTTCGGTGTAGTATTTTATCCCCCGAATGATTCAGATTAGGTTAGACTTTGGCTTATCATATTTAGTTATCTGACATTTACCTTGGTTACTAATGTGAAAATGTTCCTCGAATCAAGATACATTGAGGCATCTTTTTATACAATCAAAGATATATTCCAATACGAGCTATATAGATTTTAGACGGTAGCAAAAGCTACACATCAATTAAAAAGAAATACATATTTTTCCTGTCTCATATACAAAAGTGACAAAATAAATTAAAAAAATATCCTTGTGGTGTCCAATTCATGGCCCTCCTGACTACCGATACTAACCACCTGCCTGTAATGAACATGGTCTCTAGGAGACCTGAACATGCTATTACCATGTTTACCATGTATATTACTGAGGAGGTCAAAGGTTACTACATGTCAATCAGTTCTCAGCACTGTTACGAATGGGTGCTCTGCAATGTATTGCTGCCCAAAACAAAAACAACTTTATGGCCTGCTGTTAATGGTTGTACATTCTACACTGACATTTGCCTAAAAGTTCAGGCTTGAGGTCCCTGGCTGTTGGTGGTTTTCTAAAGGTGCGTATTGCAGTAGCTTTTGGTGGAATTCCCCTTTGCTAATGTTTGTTGGATAACTGCTGATCTTGCAGAATGATTTGAAGATTCATTTAACAAGATTGGCTCCATGGATATTCATATGATCACGATTTAATATCTATCCATTCCGAATCATGTCATTAATTTCATAGTCATCAATCAGTGTAAAATCAGCTTAATTACCTTTAACAGCCACTATAGCAATAGCTCAGGTCTTATGTCTGGCTCATATTTTTCACCCACTTACGTTCCGGTGTCTCATCCATTAAGTTGTATTTTTTGTATTGCTGGAAAGTATCACACATATTTTGAATCAATAAATGGGACAAGTGTCTAAGATAAGACAACTCGATTCGTATATATTTACCAGACAAGTAGACAGCACTCACATGTTAGTAATAATTTTAAAGATGTGAAATGAACATTTTAAGTATATTGATCATTCTAACTTTCAAGACATTAATATTTCTTCTTTCCCCACAACGACAGGCATCAATGTCTAATTCTATTAGGAGACACTCGATCCAATACTAGGCAAAGAAATAGAGACTTGATTAGTCTGCTTGGTACATGTATACTTTTGGTCATTTCCCTTCGTAGACCTATTCTCTGGGTTTCTACCTAGTGATCAGATTTGTGACATTTTTCATATTCTAATTCTGTTACCCTCAGCCAGAATGCATTCGAGCATTTTTACCTGGAGATCCAGCTATAAAATACATTACACTCTACCCCCGCCCCGCTCCCTACATCCCAAGATGATCAAGTATACCTAGAAAATGAAGATAACCATCTTGGACACTGACAAAAATCTATTAGACTCATCACAAAAATGCTTATGTAGCTGAATGTCAAGCTCCAGTTCTTAACGGATTCAGTATTGGAGCATGTCCACATACATATGCCGCCACTCAGACCCATGTAGTTATGCAGTGACACACTTTATCTGGTGGTTACATGTCAACCTCTATAGGTGTAGGTGGACTTCCCCCATAACCTTACTCCATCCTTCGTCACTCAGCAAATATAGCCATCCTTGGGTTTTCTAACCATGGATTTACCTGATTTATCTGACGACATGGATGACAAGGTTAATCTTAGATTTATTTATTCACTTTTATTTGTGATTGTCTTAGCCCCAGGTAGAAAGGAGTGGTTGCTTATGTCTGGTAGAGAGCATTGTTTTGATACTTTTCCAGGTGTTACATTCCGGGAGGATATCACTGGTGTTTGTGACCATAGATCGGTGTCCACTCGTTAAAGGTCTCTCCCTTTGTAGCTCTGTCCTTTGATTGATCATAAGGTAATTGTAACTGATAGGGTTTCGTCTGAAAGATAAAGATTAGATAAAGAGTGTTTCATTGGAATGTTATCAGGCGGTAGCTGTAAATCTATATCATAGCCACTTTATGATTCCATGATTGGTTATATATGCTGAGTACGTATGACACTAGATGTCCTAGATTTACTGTTGACATATTCCAGTAGCAACCATGAACATCGCAGTTTGTGTTTAGTACACTCAGTCATTAGTAAATACCTATAATTATAACAGTTTGTGTGTCCCTATAGGGCCATATCTTGTTTTAAACATCTGCGATAAAAGTATGTAAGAAAATATATATTCATTACATTCCATTAAAGACAACCAGTGGTATTTGATATATTGTAATTAGTTGACCAATTTGACCCCACTGTTCATCCATGGGTTTTTAGTTTCAGAAGAGGTTGTAATGAGGTACACGAATTTGAACACCAAAGCTTGGCTATAGATCTATTTTTAGAAGGACATGTGTTCATTAACATAGTCTTGAAATATGATATTCTACAGAATAAATCTCTTAGTGGCTATACACACGTGTAATAAACGTTTCCATATGATATTGTTACGATGGATGCCGATGACTTTTTATCTTCATTTTATTTTGAAATGAGATAGCATGTGATCTACGTTCCTTTAAAACGACCCTATTGTGTGGTAGAATAACGCCCTGTATCAGTATTTTTTCGCATGAAATGTTGATGTGTCTGACCAAAACTAGACCTGACATTCCATGATGATCAGCATGATGTA
This sequence comes from Sthenelais limicola, assembly GCA_942159475.1. Taxonomy (NCBI): domain Eukaryota; kingdom Metazoa; phylum Annelida; class Polychaeta; order Phyllodocida; family Sigalionidae; genus Sthenelais; species Sthenelais limicola. The sequence continues at coordinate 24,704,613 of OW804101.1, forward strand.
AGATTCAGTAATGGTGCCATGTGACTAGTCACGTGGTCATACATGATATAATGGTGCAAGTCTTCATGTTTCCCATCATGTATTTGGATTTCAGCTGTCATTCGTATAAGCTTTAATTTTGTCAAAAATAATCAACAATTTCATATACAGTGGAACCTCGCATAAAGACCACCCCTCTATTAAGACCAGTTTCTCTCAGTCCCGAACTGCTTTCCTCTTAGTCTTATTAGATTAACCCTTCTAATGGGACCACCTCGCTATGAGACCACAAATCATTCAGTCCCAAGGGTGGTCTCAATAGAGAGGTTCCACTGTATATGTATACGTCATACATATACTGAATCCACTCCAGTATCATGTGTCAGTGCGCCCTTTAGAACAATTGTTTTAGCTAATAATTATAGAAGTATAAATAATCCGAGGTCAGGATCTTGCTTGGTAACTCAGCAATAATGTGTATTGTTCATTAAGCAAACGTTCACTAACCAACTCCAACTTACAATATTCGTCTGAATTCTCAAACAGCTGGTAAGGGGGCGGGAGGGGGGTTGCTCAGAGCTAAAGAAGGTATTATATGTATATTTGAGAGCTTTAAGCGTTAAAGCTATTAGTGTTAAAGCTAATAGCTTTAACACTAGCACCTCCAATGGATACAGGTAGTAGTACCACACCCCCAATGGTGTCAAGGTGCTAAAATATGGCAAACATTGGGTCTAATCTTGGGTATTTTACTCCAAGGTCTAATATAAGCCAAACCATGGCTAAATAATTAGTTTGTTAAAGGTTACTAAGTATGTGACTGTGGGTATATTGTTGTAGAAGTGCATCCAGGCGCGGCAGGAGCTGGAGCATGTGCTGACTGTGGCTGAGGGGCAGGAGAAGGCGGAGGCGCAGGAGAGCTACGAGTTCTACAACGCCAACGTCACTGGCCTCACTCAGGAGATGCAAGAACTCAAAGGTAGGGTTTTTGTACAGAAAGTTTATTCAGGTAATTTAGGAACAGAAACACCCTCACTCATAAAGAGTGGTTTTCGTTGTGTCCTGAAAATCAAATGAAGGTATACAAACAGTGGAGATTTTATGATAATTTAACATTAGTATAAAAAAAAATGTCACTGTATATGATATATGTAGTGACCATTGGTCAAGGAACAGACAACCCAACCCATGGTAGCAGTAAGACCTGTGACCTTCTCATAACATCTGAGCTACTGAGACTGCCTTTTGTCCAACCACACCAATCCTAGTAGTAATGTTGATCTCTCTACCAGAGCTACTCATGCGATTTTGCGCCGCAGAGGACTCTTTTGCACTAAATTCTGTGAGAATCGGCTTAGTGGATTAGGCCCTTTACTACTGTTTTGTAGCTCTAAAAATATTCTTAAAGTTGTATTTGACCATTCCTATTAACCCAACTTTGAGTATAGCAGCTGTCAATATGTGTTGCATTTGGGAATAGAGGTATATGAGTGTACTGGGCTCAATATTTGAAAAGTGTAGGATATTTGCGTCTTTCATCAAAAAAGTAGTATGCTACCAGCTGTAGGAGCTAAACTAGACAGGTTTGGTAAAGAATCGTACAAAAAATAACTGAAAATATCTGCAATAAAAGGTCATAGATATAGCCATGTTTTCAACACCAACGTTTTGGGTTTTAAAAAAAAAGGAAGTTTGGATTGAGGAATGAATGATTTTATACACAATTTATTAGGAGGGTAGCCTCTGTGTTTTTCTGTTTTAAGTTGTATTTCGATTGAATGGGCGCAGCCTCCTTTTAGTATCACTATAGGAAAGGTATACTTTACAGGAGCATCTGTCGCACCCCTGGCTAAGTCTAAATTGGAGGGGTGGCCTGTCAGTGGCCACATGGGTCTGTTTTGACTGTGTTGGCTGGTGCTGTTAAGTAGAGGAGTGTATTGGCTTGGCCTGTTTGCTGTGAGTGACAGGGAGGGAGGAGGGAGGACAGGGAGGGAGGTGTACAGACTGGCTGTGATTGACAGGGGGTTGGGTACTAGGCAGGGGGTTGGCTACTAGGATGGTGCTTGAGGATAAGTGAACAACCCTGAAAGCTTGTGAATAGTTACTAGGCAGGGGGTTGGCTACTAGGCATTCCTACTAGGCCAGGCCTACAAGTGTGATCTGACAAGCTACATCCTGTAAGATCTTTATCTTTGGATCTGTAGACTGTCATCTGTACATCTGTGTAAACTGATTTCAGTGAGAGGAGATATCTGAGGAGATCATCAGATAAGTTATGTAACTGAAGTGTAACATCACTGTGAAATGCCTCCTGCTGATTGTGGCCCAGAGTGGAGGAGGCCAGGTTTGGAAGTGAGTGATGGTTGCCTATGCAATCAAATGAAAAAAAGAAATACAAAAAAAGAACTATATACTAAAAATTAGAAGCAAAAGAAAATAGCAGTTAGGCAAATCAGCTGGGCTACCCTCCTAGTATCGAAAGATACTATAGCAATTGGGCAGTAGTGTGTTGTCTTGTTTGATGTATTTTGATGCGGGACCATTCATATAAAATGATATGATAATACATACATATACATGGTGTTAGATAATGACTTTGTGTATATTTGGCAAACAGTGTAGCAAATATATGACTGGGCCTAACCCGCCCCTGCCAATGGACCAACAATAAATGCAGGCGAATTGGCTTGTTGATGTGTTCAGAATCCTTTGTAGACAAGTCACTTCCCACTGGTCGGGACAACTATTATACGTACATATATATTTAAAATTTTCTAACTGTAAAAATAATTTTACAGCAAATATATACGAGATACAACCCAACCGAGCACGAGCAGACGCGGCGGCAGAACAACGCGCTCTGGCGGCGAAACAAAGAGCTGAGGAGGACAGGAGGAGAGCTGAGATGGAGAAGAAGCAGCAGGAGGAGGTCTGTATATAAGTCTTAGATCTAGGTTCACTTTGTGTCTTAGGGCGGTCCCTAACTAGATCGGAAGACCCCAGCGATGTATTGCGATCATGAAACCAGGCTAGGCCTTGCAACATAGTTAAGGACCCCTATAGTGTACAATTAAAAGACTCCTCAACTAGGTTGCAAGAACAAGCGACTGCTTGCGACCGGAGTATTGATCTATCGCCTCTTGATAAAGTCACCAAAGAATTCTCTTCCTCTATACCCGAAGAAATTTTAATATGGAATATATTGCCTCGAAATTGTTCTAACAAATTATTCGAATATCGGGAAGAAGGAGGAGGATCCAGTTAATATTGGGCATTTTTTCGATCTTCTCTAATATAAGTCTTTTATCATATTTGATGTTGCAATACACAAGGGAATTTTGTATCGACTTAAATATCATATCTCACAGGCTCTATGTTATCACACTTTCGGAAATCCCTCGCACCGCGTTAAGGCTGTTAATTTAAGAATTTCTTCGATACTTGAACATTTTGATAAGATTATTTACTATACTTGTGAATTTCTTCAATACTTTAATATTTTTACATGATTATTTGCTATACTTCTGAATTTCTACAATACTTAAAGATTTTAATAAGATTATTTACTATATATTCTGAATTTCTTCGATACTTGAAGATTTCAATATGATTATTTGCTATACTCCTGTAGTTGCGTCAGAAGCGCCACATGACGAGAGAGAAGGTTATAGAGGAGATCATACAGACAGAGAGGGACTTCCTTCATAGCCTTACTTTCACTATGGAAACCTTCTGTGGTCCAGACGCTGAAAAGGTCAGTTATTCAATGCGTTGGTTTTGATACATTAACTCAAATATTAGTCAGGTAGTTATATAACATGTATACCTCCCTGTATTGATGTAGTATTTTCTATTATTAACCACATATATCATTATTTCATATGGTATAATATCTTTTTAGTTCAGCATTTTTCAAGTCAAGTTTCAACCTCACGATTGAAATATATAAAAAAAATCTCCCTGGTAATTTAGATATATGATAAGGAAATAAATCGTGATAGCGTGTAGGCCATGTATAGACTTGTATAAGTTTTTTTTGTTTTTTTTTCATTAACAAAACTATGGAAAAACAATCAAAACTATCATATTAAAGTCACTACAGCCATTTTCCAACCATCAGTAAGGCCTATGCTATGTGTGCTCATTGAGTTGGACTGAGGGACTTGATGCTAGTCTAGGCCATGTATAACATTAGCCCTCATTACTAGTCCACACATTCTGATGGGACGCATGAGAACCAGAGTGGTCATCTCCACAGAGTGGGCAGTGTGGAGATGACCATTCATGTGAATTGATGAGACAATAAAGAATCAATATTCTCTTCGTAAACAACTGAGTTGGGTCTGGTTGACTTTTCTCTTCAGTAGCCAATAATACAATGTATTGATGTTATGATTATAACGATTGCAGTGTCCCGGAGTGGAGTATGAGGCGTTGTTTGGTAACATGGATGAAGTGGTAGAAGTGTCGCAGATGTTACTCACCTCTCTGGAGGGTGCCACCAGCGGAAAGGAATTCGACCAACAAGTCCTTGGTATAATTTATATTTCGATCTAACCTGACTAGTCACTAGTAGTGAGATAAGAGTTCGGATCGTATTTTATACAAATTTCATTAAAAAAAATTGAAGATCTTATCTATCTTTCATTGGTTTAATTGGTGAAGCAACGAGAATGAAATCTTATGCTACTCAATTAATTATTTGTATTAAGAATGATAGTAATCAGTATGGTCATTGAACCAATTTGTGTGTAATATATACATGTAAGGATTAATGAGACTTGTTGGGTGTATAATCCCGAGGCAAAGCAAAGAATCATTATAGTCTCTAGTCTTCAGACTAATTTCCTATATTGAAGTGGGGCAAGACGCTCCTCACACTCCCAACTGCTGCCATGCTACTGGAGAATTTTGTTTAAACAAAATAATGAATATTTTCATTTAATTCAGGGGCGAGTTTTGTGAAGTACAAAGAGGACATGAAGAAAGTGTACGCCCCTTACTGCCGTAATCACGATGGTGTCATCAGCCTACTCAAAAAGGTTTGTATACATCCACACACAAGGGTAAATCACTCACTGTTTTATCTTCAAAATATGTCAGTGTAAAAAATAACAAGAGGTCTTGAAAACCTCCTGTATGGGAGAATGTACTCTGGTGTTGCTGAAACGAGACAAAACACAATAAATAAGGAAACAACAAAATTCTAGTACATGTGATGGTCTCACTTTCTTCCACTTAATTATGTCACTGTTAACAATATCACATATTAATTTATTAATTTATTTTTTTATTATAATTATTTCTTTTTATCACATATTAAGACAACTCAACTGAAAACATTTCGCAGTGAATTTTGTTCAGCAGTTCATTCAACGCGTCCCAATCTCAATGTCACATTATAATATTGTTTCACAATAAAAAAAAATGGAACTTTAACATCATATTTTCTTTTCTTTCTGACAGTATGAAGAGATGGAGGACATACAGGACTACTTCAGTAGGACAGTAGAGACGATGAGGAACCGATTCGCCGTGTTTGACGTGGGCTCTATGCTCATTAAACCTGTACAGAGAATCCTGAAATACCCTCTACTTCTTAACGAACTCCACAAGGTAAACTTCAACACATTTTTCTTTATTTTTTTTATTCATTTCAAGGCCAAATATTTATGATATACCAAAGAACCCAGTTTGAATGTTCACATATGCACATCGCCAGTGATAAATTGTGCTTTATCCTCAAAGATTGGGAAATCATTTTTGCCATTTAGTATATATCATGATCAATATATTATGTATTTTTGCGATATATAATATCTTCATTCGGGCACCGCTACTTTTACCCCATTAGGGTTGGGTGTGTGGGTGTAGGGAAAGTGTGTGTGTTGGGGGGGGTCACTCATTCTTTGTTAAACAAAAATGACAATATTTTAATCAACAATATAGATGTAGAAATGTAACTGCCTTATTCTGGCCTTTGTTAAACTAAATAAGATAATTAACCCCATCATGACCCTGAAGAAGGAGTAACGAACTCCGAAACGTTGGACATACATATAATACATATAATAAATCCATCCTAAGCAAATACTACTTGACTTTCTTACTTTCTTACCGTTTTGGTGTTTATCTTTTTTACATTGATAAATAAAATAATGTATTTTGTGGGAAGCCTACCACAATTAATCTTATTGTCATTACTACACTTCAGGCCACGGAGGACGGTCACGTGGACAAGGAACATTTACTCAACGCCATTAATACCATGACTGATGTGGCTGCTGCTATCAACGAGTACAAGCGGCGTAAAGACTTGGGTAAGCCGGACTTATATAAGACTGGTTTCACCATGGCCTTCATTTTTTTAAAGCTGTAACTCATATCAATATAATTATATTATTATACAGGGCCTAGTCCACTAAGCCGATTCTCACAGAATTTAGTGTAAAAGAGTCCTCTGCGACGCAAAATCGCGTGAGAATCGACTTAGTGGATTAGGCCCTTTAGACTGTTTGGTAACGCTGGTTTTACCATGTCAAAGGGAAACGATGGAGAGGGTCGGGTTGAACCTGTGACAAGGACAATATTACCTCACGGTGTGTATCACACGCCTACCCATACAAGCAGCATGCGGTACAAATTCCATCATGGCGATTATATTGAAACTTACAGTATAAAGTGTTTATAATTTATAAGTTAAATGTTTGCCAAGACTTTACAGTGTCTTACTTGTAAGAACGTCATTTAATATCTAAAGAAACCTGTCTTTATATACACCAATATGCTAATGATATACACTGTTCTGCAGTTGTCAAATATAGGATAGATCGGGACCAGAAAGTAACCGACAAATTGGCCAGACTCAGTGTCCATTCCACTGTGAAGAAACTTACACGAATCGGTCAGAAACTGGTTGGAATACAAGTAAGTTATCTCACTAATCCTTGGTGCAAATGCTTTATTTTATTGTTAATAAACATTTATAAATTTGGGGGTAAAGAACAAATAAGAGATAAAGATGCAATGGTATCTCTTGAAGAATTGTGCTAACTTTGAGAACCTTTAAATCTAATTGCAGCACCGAATTGTTAATATAAACACCAGGTTTATATTGGAAAATTATATACATATTGTTGGTTAATTAACTTTTCGTAATACATGAATATATGAGTGTGTATTGTAGACGATAGACGAGGTGTACAATGCAGAAGAGAGGAAATTCACAGCCTTGGACAAGTCGGCTCGCTCCTTACTGAAGGATGTCTACACTTTCCTTGAACATGTCCAAGTAGGTTCAATAATTATCTTTTGGTGTTCAGGGAATAGTTGTGTAAATCTTACCATTTCATTTCTGATTTTTGATCAGGAGAGGATCCAAGTAAGTAGTAACAGGTCATGCACTCACTTCAGTATGTTTAACCTGGGTGCACAGAAATATATGGTTCTGATATTTAAAGTATTTTAATCGTGGATAAAATAAAATGGTGCAGCACATGTGGAATAACTTTCCATGTGTGTCATGTTTGTGACAACCCATATTGGCTAGCTGCTTGAAATTGAACAGTCGCTAGACCTGCGCTAGTGACTGGGCTAGCGAACAGTGGGTTCCATTCCATTTATCGAATTTGATATATTTGCAAGTCATCATACTTCACGACTTTTATCATGAGTTAATCATTACTTGGGAGGTTGTTTCTCACTGGGACACTTGTAATTTGTCTCTTGTAATTTATACCTGGGCTTCCTTAAACTGGCGCATTAAAGAACGATACAGGAATTAGAAGACCAGCAATATGTAAAGCTATGTTTTAGCAATACTTGAAGTATTATATAATATAAGAAGTCTTGGTTATGGTTTGAGCATTGAACCCGTTCTGTTTAATTTCCTTAAAACATGTTACATATATACCAATTATTACACATAGGAATATCTCTAAATCAACTCTTAAATTGCATATATATTCGATATTTATTTTAACAAATATGATGAGCTGACCCGGTCCTGGTAAAAATACTAATAGAAATAACTATTTTTACATAGGAGGTAGTATACTGCCAGGAGTCGATGGCGAATGACATCAAGGATTACTACGAGGAGAAGAGTGGAGAGAAGGAGGTGCAGCAGTTCTGTACTGTGCACAACGCTATTGCGTCCCACCACTTCCACACCTTCGTAAGTTACTCATGCTAATAGCACTCTACAGCTCTATGCTAATCTTGAGGTTGGGAGCAGTCTATTTAGGTGCTTGTCCTTTTCCCTTTCTTTCTCAAAATAAATGTATTTGTTTATGCATGTAGGGAGTGTGTTTAAAAGTTCTCATAAGATTCAAATCATGCAGTATAGGTCATTATTGTGACGAGGCAACACACCTCCTTCCTAAAAAGATATAATTAAAAAAATGCAGTCTAGGTTTTGATTTCATTTTATATGTCAATATTAATAATATTGTAAAATAAAAAGAAGAAGAGAATGGTACCTTTAAAATTCCGTGCTTGTTCATATTAATCATATCATAGTTAAATGAGTGTTCAATGCCAAATGAAGGAACGTTATTTTTGTAACTCTAATTTCGTGTTCTAGGTTTGAGATGCATGTAAGCCTATCGGATACTACCAAAGGTTGACATCGTTCCTGTTGTTACTTTTTGGATGTTACAATTTCCCCATTCAATTGATACTGACCTTTTCCTTGTTTGTTTACTAACGTTATGTCTCACCGACGTGATTCAAGTCAAAAGTAACGAAAAATTAAAATTCCATGCCCTGTTAATATATTCTATGTCTATCTCATGGGATGATTATACATATTTCCCTAACTTCATAATAATGTTGACTAGCTTACCTCCCTTTTCCTTCCAACCTGCGAGGTTTATCATCATAATCTGTAGATGCACTCTGACTGTGTTTGGAAAATTAGAGTATTTATTCAAGGTTGGAGGAGTGCAGCTAAAATGCTGGCGTCGAACTCAGAGGCTCCAACCGATACCGGATTCTAAACCCCCATGATCGACTTTGTCCAAATACTTCATTCCTAATAACAAACTAAAAAAATCTCTCCTGCTCATATTTGTATTTCAATCAAAAATCTTACGCAATATATACCCACAGCCTGTGGTTTAAGATGTTATTCCTGTTGCCCCCGTGTTTGCTGACTGGGTTACCAAGGGTTGGCCTTGGGTATGGTTGTCTCCGACACAATGCACGTTAAAGATCCATTACTAATATTCGAAAAGATATTATACAGGCGAGAGACCCTCCTACTGGCTCCACTGCTACCATGTCAGTTCACGCCTCTTGGTTTCTCTCCCAGTCATCTCTCTCCTAGGTTACACTTACTGTCTCCTAGTAGGTGCTCTGGTGTAGCAAAACGTTTCTATGTAGCTTCTCCAAGGCATTGGATTGTTCTGGGAGACTACTATTGACAGTTACCACCAAATAGGGTGGGGACAACATTAATATTCGAAAAGAGTAGGGTATTATAGCATCCGTTAGTGCGTTTCCTCTTAACAATAGATAATAGTATACTACCCCAGGACAGCCTGATAAAATGTCATACAACCAATTAATCTGGTCAGACAGTAAGTACTGTAAACGTATTAATGTTCGCGCAGTATTTATTTTCGCACACCCACCTTAGTGCGTGAAAATAAATCCTGTGCCAAATGTATAATTATTGCATAAACAAGGTGTGAGACTTCCTTGCTGCGCGAATTTAAATCTGCGCGAAAAGGTGTCAAAGTACTTAGTGCGCGAAAATTTATCTGCGCGAAAATAAATACGTTTACAGTAATTATATATATAAACATGTGTGTATTGCCATTACAGAAATGTGACGTAGAGAACGCCGTCATCACGCCGCTGAATAAGCTGCTGGTTATGTTCACGGCCCCCGCCAAGGTGATGAAGAAGCGGCACGACAAGCTCCTCGACTATGACAATGCTCAGGGCAAGGTCAAGTCCACCAAGGACGCAGAGCAACTCCGACTGGTAGGTTTTACTAGTCCAGTACTTGTTACATCATGTTACGCAATATTGACGTAACTTCTTTTATACTCTTATTATTATCCTACAATATTTCTATAACTATTCCTTAGACAAGATAGACAAACCTTCATATAACATACTTGCAGATTATTGTCCTATCTATTGACCTCCTGAGCAATGAACCTACCGGTACAGGGGGTTATGTTCTGATCAGAAGCGAAGACCGTTATAAAATAGCCTACGATATGTATAATGAAAATTGTCTTTTTGTTCTTTTGAAGTGGTAGAACTATTGTTTATCAAAGCCGACGGAACTGTTACTGATGTAAAGATTGTGGAAGTATCTGCTAACTAGATCATGCTAACGTGTTTTTTTTTAAATTTGGATGTTTTTCTATACGTTTCGGGCGTTTTCATTACCCTTCCTCGGGTTACTGATGTAGTTTTTAAATTATTGGACAATTCTATATTAAAGAATGCAAGTAGACCAGGATTCTGACCAAGTATATTAATTATTTACAGGGTTAATGTAACAATGTAACAGAAATTTGAATATAAATGCATTGCTATATCTTTATCAATGAATTATTGAATCGATTATCATAATTTCGCAGGGATATTTTTTCTTGCTTATTTTAAAAAGATTTAAAATCTACCATGTATATTTTCTTTGATAGTTAGATGTATCTCAACTGCCTGTATTTCCATTTAATTTTAATCTTATTCACTGAGAAACACACATTCACTACTTTCAATTCGTAACAATTGAAATTTCCAGAACAGCACATCCGATACGTCAAACCATGTGGACAAGCAGGTCAGAAGCAGACCTACAAAACAACTGGCTATAAATCTAAATACTTTAATTAAGACAAACATCAATCTATCAATATTAGTAGATACACCAGACTCTGTCCACCACTCTAGCACCATCGCAACTGTTTTTGTTGTATTTCTATTTGACTCTATTGAAAGCTGACAATAATGAGAACTGTGTGTTGCCTATTTTAACCACGATAGAAAGTGTTGTGTAGTATTTGTTTTATAAGTGAACTGACCATCTTACTTGATGTTACTGAGGTATAACTAACCAGTGTAAATTCATGCACCTGATTCAGTCCTTAGGGAGGATTTGAATTGCTGTTGTGGTTCTCCAAGGCTTTGCTCTTTAAGAATCTTATTTCAGAGGCAAACGCGTCGTGTTGTGTTTGTGATATATGATGCCCAGCAATTATATGTACTCAGAATGTTCATAAAAAGGGTGTCATATATTTATGGTTTTAGCTTCTATGATATGAAATATATATAATATATTAGTATTATGGGTATATCTTATATTATTCAGAAGAGGGGAAATCATGAATGGGTCAGATTTTCAGAAAATGTACAATTGGCAGATCAACATATTTTATCAAATCTGCTAAATTGGACTGAAAAATCGTCAACACTAGATATATGTGGGTATATTTGGTATTGCCTTGATTCAAACAGTCTGTTTGGTTATGTTGAACAGTATTTTGAACCTGATTTTTTTCTTAAATTTGAGAAGATTGGCGAAGTTGAATTGTACATTTTCTGAAAATCTGACCCGAATATGGAACTAGGGTTAGTTACAAGGGATGAGGGGTCTAGGGAATATGATAAAAATACAGGATAATAAATGTAGCTGGTGGCAATAAATTTATCGGGTGGACATTTAACAATAGCACTTGGGACCAATTGCTGGTTATGGATCCTATTTATTGACGGTTTATTATTATGATTGCAGGCTCAGCAGGAGGTACAGCGAGCTAAGAAGGACTACGAGGCGCTGAATGCTCAGTTGTTGGACGAGCTGCCGCAGCTCTACGACCTGGCCCTGGACATTGTACAGGAGTGCATCACCAGGTTCATCATAGCGCAGAGAGAGTATTACCAGCGAGCTATAGACGAAATGTTCCAACTACTCTCTGTAAGTACTCACCAATGTGGCCTAGAGTTATTTCATCTATTACATATGGTATTGTACGATACTGTAAACGTATTTATGTTTAGCTCGCGCAGTATTTATTTTCGTTATTTTTGCGCACTCACCTTAGTGCGTGAAAATAAATCCTGCACGAAAGGTATAATTATTGCATAAACAAGGTGTGAGACTTCCTTGCTGCACGGATTTAAAACAGCGCGAAAAGATGTCAAAGTTCTTAGTGCGCGAAAGTTTATCTGCGATGATGAATCAGGATGATACCTAGCAGAAGATAGGTTGCCTTTTCCTCTTTGAATATCAATATTGAAAACCCTAAAGAAAAGTAATATAGCTATACATGTTTGTAATCCTCCATTACTGCTTACAGTTACCTGTGATACTTGGTATGGACGGTGGGAATCTGATAGAGGCCTTCAACATAGCGCACGTGGCTGTGGTGGAAGCCCTGACAGATCTCAGCTTCATCCCGCGCTCCTTCAACCCCAGGGTCGAGGAGAACAAGTCTAGCAAACCCCGCCGCTCTCTAGGTGCTGCTGCCCCATCTAACCCACCAGTAAGTCAGTAATATTGATATATGGGTCAGAATTTCAGAAAAGGTACAATTCAACTTCGCCAATCTTCTCAAGTAACCCAAATTTCAGACGAAAATAAACTTCAGCCTAACCAACCAGATTGTTAGAATCAATGCAATGCCAAATATACTCGAATTTACTAGTATTGGTCAAATTGCAGCCTAATTTAGCATATTTCACTAAATATGTACAGATGCCAATTGTACATTTTCTGACTATCTGACCCATATATGTGCGTGAATATAATAAAAATACAGGATAATAAATGTGGCTGGTGGCAATAAAGTTATCGGGTGGACATTAACAATAGCACTTGGGAAATGGAAGCCTGTCCCAGGCGGGAATCGAACACAAAAATGTCCCCACAATAAAACAAGTTAATTCAATTGTTTTTTTTTAAACATATAATATTGATATTTTCAGTTTAGTTTACATCTTCCACTATTGCCGAGGCCATGCACATATATCTAAAAGAGTTCTGATCAATCGGCTGATCTTGGTCTAGCATCTGTCGCCAGGTGTCCGTCTTTCTCGGTTAAAAACCCCATGTGGATGCCTGTACATGACAAATGGCCACAACCAGAAATTAAACAAAAACAATAATGAGGCATGATCATTTAATGAAGTTGGGTGATTGCTGAACGACCGCAGTTCCCACTTCTGGGTACCTGGTGGAATTCCTGACCGGACTTCACTCATTTTTGTGTGATGTAAAACGATTGAAGAGTCCGCGTCATGCGCTGCTGCAAAGGTTGAGATATGTGAATGTTTTAGTATATAAGATAGGAATATAAGCAGCTGATATCACCTTATCTTTATAACTTCGACGTTGTTCCCTTAGTCGAACGTCTGCCGAGTTTATCTATCATAATTTCTTGGGTAAAGGAAATGCCATACAATGCCATATGGAATGTCTTCTGACCGTCCAATTAATCTATATCCAGCAGAAGGACATTTTTTACGCTCTTCTAATCATGTTATCAGTTGAGTTGCTAATCCGATCATGCTAATTATTTCATAAAACAACGCCAGTGGTTCTAGGACAACTACCATCCTGAAGGCTACTGCCTGCAAAACTACTAACAGGATAACTACCACCGGGAATATTACAAATATCTGTCATTACTTTTAGAGTCGTTCGCATGAACCCAAAGGAAGCAAAATATAAAATTCTGTTACTTATCTATATAGGAATTTATTTGTTGAGAATTAACAGGTAATAATAACCCGGGTGGAAAAAATCAATGTGGTAGTTTTTCCCCAAATGGTAAATTGCTAAAAAGTAGTTTTTTGGATGGTGGTTTTGAAGAATGAATGATGAGAATCGGCTTAGTGGACCAGGGTCTTAACTCTCTTACAAACACACTCTTACACATCTAGGTGGCCTTAGGGGGCCGTTCTTCCCGTTACATAATGCCTTGTGGGGTGTGGGGTGGGTGGGTGGGTGACTATTAGTAGATGGTAGTCACCCCGACACATAAAGCAGCAGATATAGTGAGTTTAACATATGCATGTGTTGTATTTACAGCAGGAGCAGGTACAGACAGATGGACAGAGGGTGTACCTCACCCAGGTGTACCGCATGGACCAGTTGTACCGGGTGACCGCTGATACACCTGTGAGCCAGCCCATGGACCTGGCCTCTACCGCCGGCACTGTACTGGGGGTCATCAAGGAGGGGGACCCCATGGGCAACAAGGACCGCTGGTTCGTCGACAATGGAGGTACATATATCATAGATGTGTTTATATATTTGTATTATGTAATTCATGAGATTCCTAAGATTTCAAGTTGTCACAAGTTAGTAGGGGTTGCATACAATATTTGTATGAGGAACTCACAAAGTTCGCGAATCTGTTTGCGAATGTCTGTGAACTGCTCCTTTTGATATGGCGTTGAATATGCAAATTGAAATAGAGTCTGCAAACTGATTCACAAAAAAGGATTTTAAGGCGCTCCTAACCTGGAATATGTATTTAAAAAATACCGGTAGTTAAATGAATTTGAAAGTAGACGGAATTCTTAATCGCTATTCAAGTTGTTTAGAAACGTAACTATTAAGCCAAGGAAAAAGTTACTAGTCACTGGGATAAGATTATCAAATTAACAACTTAAACAACTCTTAGTGGAAAAAAATAAAAACGAATTTATAATAGCTGAAAGTTACCCACCTTTTTTGGTGGAAAAATCATACTGAGTTCACTGACATCCAATATATAATACATGCAGTTTTATCCTTCTAATAACCCTATACACTTGTCCTCTTGCAGCAATGAAGGGCTTCATCAGTAAGAGGGCCCTTACACCATACAGAGACCCCCAGGCAGTAGCTGCAGCCGTAGCCGCTACTGGCGCTGTCCTCCAACCCCAGACAGAACCACTGAAACCTACCCGCTCGGTGAGTCCCAACCCTGCACTGGTAGGCGACCTCATGGACCTGTCCAGCCCGCCTGGAGGAGACCTACCACCTAAGGCTGCCCCTATACCTTTAGAGTTAGACTTCGCTCATCAGTTACAGGAGAAAGTTGCACTCAATGACCCCACACTTACAGGAGGAGGAGATCCGCAAGGTGGTGCTGTAGACTGGAGCCTAGGTGCCTCCCAGTACCACCAGCACCAGCACCAGGGCCACCACCACCAGCACCACACCACCACTCCCCCGCACCACCACCACCAACATATACCTGCGGCTGAGCCCAGTCCTCCTCCTGCTTATACCGAGGTAGCACAACCCGCTGCTGAGGTGCAGAATGCCATGGTAAGAAATAGCTACATACAACCAAAATATTATATATTAATCTTATTTCTTTTCTTCAAATAAAGTTTGAAAAGGTTATACGTAGCCATAGATAACACCTTATATCAATAACAGATAAAGTAACATCATTTTTTAAATCTCCCTAAGAAATGATTCCTTGTCTCATTTGATGATATAATAATAGTATTCCATTAATAAAGTTTGGTTCAGTTTTAGATAACATGGTTTTTATTAATCATTGGTTACATATAATTCAATTAATCTAATTAATTCCCTTAACATGTACATTTATGTTGATATTTTTTCGGAGACCTTTAAAATATATGACTATTTGGCTTTACAGTGAGATAATTATAAAATTTTCCGGCACTCTAGTGCTTTCCGTTATATCATAATTTTCCTGCTACTGGTCGGATTTTATTTTTAAGTCCTAGTTGTTCCACTTCTTGTCTGCAACTCTAAGATATACAACTGCATGGATATAGTGTTAAGTCCTGTAAATGAAAGGGCAGGAGCACACCATTTATATTTTAAACCTTACTATGTGAAGGGATCCTAGTTTAAATGTTTCTAGAGCACCTAAATGACACTTGGAATGTACTAATTTGACTTATGTTTGACATCGAATGGTGTTAAACGTTCTGTTATTAATTCTGGTTCGTTGTATCAAGTAATCCTCATTTATTAGCTCGTCCGTCCTTTGATATGATATTTGACGCCCACAAAATGATATTTCAAACTAATGATAATTTTATCTTTAATTCTTCATTTATAAATTTAGATTGTACTCTCTCCTGGTATCGCAATGGAATCTTCCTTGATTTGTTTCTAACCACAATGAAAATTTAATACATAATGAGTTAAATAACTGGCTCAAACACCAATCTCGCCGCGAGTTTTTTTTTTATTTTTAAATTATTTTCTGACACCCAACGTTTCGATCATTTTATGATCTTCTTCAGGGGTATGACTAATTGTCTCCCTTTAAATCTTACCGATTAAACTTTTACATTTGTGACACTTGGAAGCTATTGTTTGTATTGATTGAACCTGTTCGTTGTAGATTGTTCCTTTACTGTTGAGTGTACCTACTACATTGTATTCTTTGTGTACCTAATAGATCAACCTTGCTATTGCTATTGCAGTACTACCGCGCTGTCTACCCATTCACATCTAGGACTCCTATAGAAGTAACCATGGCGGAGGGTCAACTCGTCACAGTGCTAGAGAAACAAGACCTAGACGGCAACCTGGAATGGTGGCTTGTAGAAGTGGACGGTCGGCAAGGCTATGCCCCTGCTAATTATCTATACGAGTCACAGTAACACCTGCATCCCCACTCTCCCCCTCTTTAACCGTATGTCCACTCTAGCAAATATACCCAGACTGTGATCAGTAGAAATACAGTGTTGTATTAACAGCCCTGAGATCATTTCACTCCTTGGGAGAAAAAAGGTCTTAAGGGAAGGCAACAAACCTCTTAGCCACCTGCCAGGAACTAAACCTGCCCTAGGATCTACACATATATATATTGTAATGTCTGAGTAATATATATGATACTGCATTATATAATATTAACATCTTTGATGTTGGAATAACTCTCACTGTTTTATAAGTAAAGAATAGGATTCTTGACCTTTTTCTCGAGAAATCTTGGTAAAAGATATATTATCCTTGTATAGGAGATTTGGCATATTTTTTAACTGGGAATATTGTCTGTTTTGGAATGGTTTTCATTGGGACTACAGGTACGGAGGTATATGTACACAGATCTGCTATTAATTGTTACGATCGGTACAACACTTTTTACTTTTTAAGACAAACCTATTTAGATCACTAGAAATTTGTAACACTTTTAGGTAGATTAACATTGATCTATGCATATTTTCCGTTTTCACTGAGCATTGAACAATTATTCAAACTTTGAAACTTTTTTATAAAAGAAAGGGTCACTAATCAGTAATGTTATATCTTGTTAGATCTACACTGATGGTATATTTTTCTCGTTGGATTACCGAATTTACTATATGGAACAATTTTTGCATCAAGAAAACTGCTGGAATTTTTTGATAATACATATTTTAGTTAACCTGGCATTGATCAACTCTACTTAGGAATTTATTTTTCAATGCATTAAAAATTATTTGGTTGTAGTGTGTAATATCACACGAATCATTATTTATAGATGAAGAGACTGTTGTCAGTTCTCTTTGCTGCCTTAAAATTATTTTTTTTAGACAAAAAAATCTCTTTATTCAGGGGAGAAGAACACATCTCATTCTTATAATGTTTTTCTGTCGAAATTAGATTTAAAAAGGGATAAATCTAGACATTTTATACCTTGACATGAGTGTTTTGCTTTAGCGTACATTCAAAATGTTATCCCACAATCGGGAAGTCCCATGTTCACTATTGATTATACCTTCCTTATAAACCAAGCATTCAGTCCTCGATTAGCCTGCATTAAAATCACGTTTGTGTGTACTACTTCCAATCATTCGTAGAAGCATTGCTTGCGGAAAGGGCCTCTGAAAAATTATTTGCCATATTTGGTGCTTCCATTTGATCCCAGTTAATGTGTTACTGAGATGCCCCAAAAGAACGCGTTGGTGCATACACTCATTGGCATTGTATGTTGTGGTCAATATCTTGCTGAAAGAAAACAGTGTACATCTTTGTATCATGCGAATCTTATTGAAATAGGTTATTTTTCTCGAAGAAATGTGAGGCATTTGACTGCTACATTGAACCTTTATTGTGGAGAAGTGTGTGCACAAGGTTTGTTCTAATAAGAAGTTTATGAATATGTTGTGTCCAGGGATGTGCAATCTTTTGTAAAATGATGTCGAATGTTGGGAATCTACCGTTAAATGTTAAATGCGCTTCTTTATTATTAGCCTCGCTGGTGAAGAACGGCTGGATCTAGGATGCGTCCTTGTGGGGATTGTATGAATAGTATAATTATATGAAATCTTTATTCTTGTTTATGTCCGAATAGAATTTCTGAGCACATTTCTTCCAGAAGATGCCCTGACTGAAAAGAAGTAACATACATTGTCTAGATGAGTTTAAGTGAAGTTTTTAAATAGATAATATATTATCACATGGGTGTTTTTCTTTGCTAATGAGAAAATTAAGTATCTGAGAAGATTGCATTTGTTGAACTTTTAGAATAAATCATAGTTCACGCGAAGGGTTGGTTACTCTTACTTTGTACTTAAATGTGCACAAATGTTTCCACGGCGTTTGGTTGTTAAAGCACCATTCCCCCTCTTGGTCTTACATCAAAATATGAATGTGATTTATTAACATATCATGAGTCCGTTGCATCACATGTCCCAATATTTTGGTATCTGTTATGTTTTATTAGAACAAGTTTATGATAGAGGATTTGTTTCTAGAGCTGTAGCCTATCCATATGTTGTTACATTTTCCAAGACGTTGACGTTTGTTTCCTGTGATAATGTTTTTTGTGGTAATAATGATTGGTGAATTAGGTATAAATGAAGTATGCAGCATTTTTAAAGTAAAGGATAAAATTTCCTCTGTTCTTCACTGATATTGATCAATGCAGTATAGATTTCATTTTTATTTTGCATCCTGGAAGAATTTCCTATCTTGTCAAATAATTAGCGTCCCTCTTTATTTTGGTAACTTCGTTCAAAGTTGTTTTAGATTTGTGTTGAGCTTCTCGTTCAACGGAAGGGGAAATCACAAAGGAGATAGGCTGTCGACGCACGCGCAGTCAGTTTTTTCCACGTGATTTAATCTCATGTGGAAGCACACAAAATCCCAATTAAAATCGACTTACTTGGAAACGGTTAAGTCCCCTTTAATTATGTAATCAAACAAGTTCAGTTTTCTGTTATATTTACAAGGTATATGTTTGTCTAGTAACTACTGGATGAAGACGCGGTCTGTGAAATGATTTAAACCTATAATATACTTTAGTGTGTGTATGAGAACCAGGGTTATTTTCTAATAGTGCAATCATAAAAAACACCTTATTTAAAAAGTATCTAAAATATGTTTTGTTAGTCTCGTATTTTAATTACAATCAT
The DNA here is from genome assembly GCA_942159475.1 of Sthenelais limicola. Classification (NCBI taxonomy): domain Eukaryota; kingdom Metazoa; phylum Annelida; class Polychaeta; order Phyllodocida; family Sigalionidae; genus Sthenelais; species Sthenelais limicola. The sequence continues at coordinate 24,723,936 of OW804101.1, forward strand.
TTGTAGTGGAATCTGTTCACGCTTTAAGTTCAGAAGACTCTGAGTGGCCTTGTCATTGGTTCCAGGAATAATTAACACGGGTTGTTTGCGTTAATGTCATGGCTGTTAGCATTACAGTTACAGATATCATTTGACTTCTCAGTCAGTCATATTCTTGTTAATTAACGACTCCTGTTGATAACGCTGCTCGGTCTGTTATAAAATTAGCCAGAACATTAAAAGCCAACATTACTTATTTGAGAAAGTCTATTAAAACTCAATGGTGATATATATATGTTGATGTATTCATCACGAATGTCCTGATGGAGTCTTTCTGTGAGCTGCCAAGCTCAGCCTCTTGCTTTCACCTTCACTGACAGCACACAGCACCAGGCCTTAATTTATTGGCAGTATTGCTGGTTTTCTGGTTGCACCAACAGTGTCAGAGGACCCCACCTTAGATTAACACATGGACATGTACTCCAGCTGTGGACTGCCGTCCATCGACTGTTACCCAATCCCCCTGTCCCACTTTGTTGTATAGGGCAATTTTAACTCGCAAATAAACTCATGCCCGATGTATAAGATACTCTTTGTTGCTTGTCGTTATTTATTCAATTTTTGCTTGATTCTGCTCTCGTGGGGGCCTGCAAAGTGTGGTTAATTCATACGTAATACTGAGATGATATAAAAGATGTAATTTATATTTTACAAGTACAATTTTACTGCTTGCACTGTAGTATATATACACATGATAAAAATGGAATACGAGTAATTGAATGATTACTAAATGCTAGAAATTTCGGCTTCATTTCTTTTTAATTTGGAAACGTTCCTTGTTTTAGGGGCTCGGTTAAATTACAAAATGTAATAATAATGTTAGCGAATATAAAGAGACAATGGGTGAGATTTGACCTGTCATATTCCAAGGTGCCTATGAATTTGATATCTGGGAGCTTCACGGCAAATTTAATTCCTCGAAGAAAAGAATTGAAAGAGGACCACACTTTATAATTCTGATTGCCATTTATTATTATAATTATAACATATATTACAAAAACACATTGTGACCTGACCAAATATAACGGGAAAATCTATTAGAAATATAAAAATCATTTTGCACATACACTTGGCATCAGTAAAGCACAACTGTTTTATCTTTTTGTAATAAAAATATCTAAATCAGAAAATCATTGAATGAGGCTGTGGCTATTGTTCGTTATGGATGACTTACATTTTCCTCATTATATCTGGTATTTATTTATCTATACATTATTATCCTGGTAAAGAGAATGGATACGGTTGACATAGACTGGAATACAGGACAATAAAAAAGTTGGCTATAGACAAAAATATACAAATAAGACGCACAACTCTTTGTGTAGAGAATTGTGGAATGGGGGTTGAAAATCAATCAAATAATTCATGCAAACAATCAATGAAGCCGAAATGAATTTCCTAAATCTTTCCCAGTAGGCTAGCGCATACATCGTAATACCAATAACATCACAGCTTTCAGGAATAAAACTCAACTGGTTATTACTGAATAGATATAATGCTTCTTTCTAACAAGGGAAAATAGAATGCCTTGTATAATCATTTAGGGTAATCTACAACTTCATCCATTCTAGAGAGGTATCATCAGGCTTTTAGACAATCAAATAGTATTCCACAAAATTTCATCTCCATCTGTTAAAACACAAAATTGTCCACCGTTTTCTAGAAACAGATTTTGACGGATGTAAAATTGTTGCCAAGTTTTCGGAAAATTAACAAGTGACTAAAATGGTTGGTAAAAAATTGTAAAATCAAATAATAAGGATAGATTCCCGCTATAAATATATAAGACCGTAGGTTAATAAGGGGTAATGTCACCAACCCCTAGTCAAGTTTCCCCCAGTTTTAAAGCACATATCTATATACCATACTCACTCCGAATGATAAGAAGGAAGTTTTTTTACAAGCCGAACATGTGGCTTTTGGTCTGCTGTGATCTTACCTTTTTAGCAATTATTATTATTTAAACATATATAATATATTATATACCTAAGATCAGGCGCATTGCATTAAATGACTAATTCAATCTTGATTTCAACAGTATGGAACGGTTCTCCATATCCATTAAAGGATTCTTGTGGACATTTAATTGGACTTAGTGGACGAGTATTCACATTATATATGTACAATACACAAAAATACTAGACACACTGACACTAATAAAGAGTTGTTGGTGAAACAAGAATGAAATGGAAGGTCACAGTGGTAACATTGCAGCTCGTTTCAACAATAGTCATAATAACAAACATAGCGTCCGTATCCTTACGCGAAAATGACAATTCTTCTTTGTCATGAACTAACTCGGTATATAAGACGGCTTGGACACAGATTTCTGTAATCTTCTTTCTCTTTGTCACAAACCTGAACAAGGGCAACACATTTTTGACACTATTTGTTGGTTTATCTCAATGTAATTGGAGACAGAAACTTGAAATACAAAACAAGTTGCACCCAAAAAAACACACCTACAAATCTATAGAAACTTATCATAGCTTCTTAACATGAAGGTGGGAGTTATCTTTATTCTCTTTAACATATGATACAAATATATCTGTATGCAAAAAGGGGTTTTTCTGTTGTTAATAATCTGTTTTTGGTGGTAGTGATGAAGCCATAGTTAGTTAATTAATAATGCATGTTTTAATTATTCAATTAATGAGACAGGATGAAACATGAAGGCATGGCAATCATAGGGATCTAGCTAATTAAGTGACATGGTCATAATGATCTCAGATTTTCTTTTTCTTTTATATATACTCATCAATTTAATTAATTAATAATATCCGTTACATTATCAGTATTCACAAATTCTATCATAGTACAGCATCATCTATGAAACATGCAAAATACACATATACACATGTACAATTCGACAGACATTTTTTGGTGTAGAATGGTTGTATTTTCTCTTTGTTCCATATACATAATAATTGTTGTCTTCTCAAAAGCACATCGATGCAGCAAGTTACTGACATTATAAGTGTTTCTCTGTATACAATCCTAGCATCACGGAGGTCGACCGATAAGTGAGCAGTGAGTGAAAAAAACTAGGCCATCGTTCGACCAGGACAGATAATACATATTTAGATATATAAGTTAACTCTCTTCTCTCATTAGAGCAATGAATTGGTTCACACCAAGTTAATGTGTGGTTTCTTATATTACATATTCTATGTAATTGCTTTGCACGAACAAGACTTGGGATATATCCTTTGGTTTGGGTTTTAAAGATAAAACCAACCTTTTTTTTAAAACAAAATGTTAGGCTCAAAGCCACGAGAACAATATATTAGCCATTGTTAGAAATGAAACCGTTGTAGAAATAATAAGCACGCTTTCCCTCGTTGACCAGTAATCGATTAATTTATTTGAACATTAACTAAGGGTGCCATAAGTATTTATGAAACCTAACTGAATACATCTAAGGCGAGAATGTAGAATGGATGAATGAATAAACAATGAAATAAAAGGGTTGAAATCTGTACTAAATCACCCTATATGATTGGTGGGTATATATTACGCAATGCATATATATGCATTATACATATATAAATACATATATACATACATATACATATATGCCATTATATATATGTAGATTTGTGCACTAATATTAATTTGTTATGTACACTCATAAAACAGAGAAACATAAGAATGAATATGTCAATTCAATGGTTAATATATTGCCCATGCATTACTCTCCGGTCCTTGATAATCATCATCTTTTTACATTATATATTTGGAAAGCAATTACTTTTTAATGAGTGAGCCAAAGATTTCCTCCACGAAGACAACACATAGCGTTGACATAAACGAAGCACCTTTCTCTTACCATAGCACGACCACCATACTAGTACACAACTCTCGGGGTTATTTAATCAGATCGGTACAGGGGTTGATATTAACCTCGTTAGTTATCATCATCAGAACTCGGGAGAAAGAACAATCTTCTTCTTGGTAGGAGTAGTCCTTCGTATGTATATTTTCCTGCGCCACCAATGTCTATAATATACATACACGTAGAGCCAATTTTGGCCTTTTTGTTTTTATTTTACAATTTTATTTCATTTCATCGCCCATATACATAATGAAATCACTTGAGAATACAGGCTGTATCCTGGTTATGATAAATCACTTGGTATCCCATGGTTGATTATCCAAAGGAAGGGGAAAGTCATCCTGTGGGCAAAGTTTAAGGATTTTATCAGGTTTTCTTTTGAGAAATCCGTGGACGTAGAGTAATTATATTAATAATAATATTAATAATCCTATGTGTGAGTGGGTTTGTTGTAAACCAAGACTGGGCAAACCCAGAAAGTGCTAAGCACTGACTTTAATCATCACTTCATAATAATTGCCAGTCGGTGAGTCATTATATGTATATAATGCCTGGCGTCTTTGCTTTGACATCACAATAAAATGTTTATATAATGTTTGTACTTTCTTTATATTTCTTTTCACAATATGTTTGAACTTGTAAGTGTTCAAAAAACTGTTGAAATGTTACTCCTGCTCGGTGGTCTCAGCAACCGTAATCCACAACGATCTCTCTCCGAAGAATTGTTCAATGTATATCGATCTCTCAATAACACTTAATTTCACCGTTGACATTTTCTCTTTCCAAGATTAGAGCGTAAAACATCTTCCATCTCACTAACAGTCTTTTTCCCCTTAAGAGGGGTTAAGAAGGGTTTACTTTAAACCCCTCAATCCAGCTTCACTAGATGACATACCCTTTGCCTGATTGTTTAAGTGACCTTTTAACCTCTGCTTATGTAAATATCCATGTCGGCGCAAACCTGAGCGCTCCGCCAGCTTGTATCCAAGGACTCATTTGTGACACTTCTGTCTCTCTGTCACTAAGGATCTTACTTAATTTTAAATCTTGTTTTTTTAACAGTGCACATTTCTGTTCCGATTCGCGATGTTCCAATTGGTAGTCCAAAATCTTTGAAAGAAGCTGTTGTTTTGCTTGGTTTCGTTTTTTTCCATATATCAGTCTTTGTTGTTTTGATGGTGTTATTGCTGCTGTTTTTGTTGTTGTCTTTGATGTTGTTTTCTCTACTGTTGTTGTCTTGACACAATTTCTAAAATACTGTAGCTACATTTTAAATGTGAACTGTAACAATCTGATCCAAAATGTAGTCGCATGCATCCATATACATTATCTACTAATTTCTGTTAATTGTCCAAAGGTTTAATATTAGTATAATAATTACCATTGTAAGAATAATAATTATTATCATCTTTTTCTTGGTATGTATATACGCATGACATACAAATCACAAGCGTAGAGAATGAAGCCAGGGATGGGCGAAGTGGCCTTCCTTCCTCAACATTTCTTTTTTCTCTTTTAGCTTTCTGCTTCTTCTCTTCTCCAAACCTGACCACTTCTGCCCTACCCCGACCGTTATGCTGCCGGCAGCCCTGGGAACATGGTCGTAGAAGTAGTAGTAATAGTAGTAAATCCATCCTTTCTCCACCCTCTTGACCCTTTAGCTGGTGACTGGGTCAGTGGAGCTAAGGCCGACAGTAGCCTGGGTGTTTATCCGAGACGAACACAATAATTCCAGAAATTTTCGTTCAGAAATTTCGTTTTTAAAAGCGGCGTTCGTGGCAGTGAGTGACACCATTCCATGTTGATCAACATGTTATGTACATGTATGTATACCAACACATACATCTTTAACATTGGGATCCTTTTTTTCGTTAAGATCTTCATCATTATCTTCACCATTCCAATTGGTTCAACTTCTATATATCATCAATATGATCCTTACATACAAATCTCTGGGTGGCGGTTATTCCTTTTTGGATATTATCTCTCGTGATCCTTGAAGGTGTATCTTTGATAAAATCCCTTTTCCCTCTTCTAGCAGTTCTTGTAGTCTCTCTTTCTCTCTCTCATTCACGGGAGTGATGATTGCTGAGCTTCAATATATACACACATATTCCATATACATATATATATTATATTACGCCTCACTGATGTCCCCATCATGGAAAAAGAATGCTGAATTGTCTATCACGCACTGAACAATCTCTTCCAGGTATTTGGAGACCATTGTCATCTTCTCGAATGAGGTGAACTCCGGCCGTAGTAATGTCGGCCACCAGCAGATGGCTAGGTTCTTGCTGTCCATGCTATTCTCCGCCGAGTGCTCGGTCACTCTGAAACAAAATAACAAACAAAATGATTAAAAGATGGATATCCATGATGGACGTAGTGTATTTACATGTGAACATTATCTAATTGTCTTGGCCGTAATGGAAATAAAAAAAAAAAAAAAAAAAAAAACTGACATCAAAGGAAAACGTCAGTTTACGTTTGAGCATTGTGGACGTCAAGAAGGTAGGCTATGTTGAACAAAACTGTTAAACATTTATTTTCTTTAAATAGTAAAAAGCTTGTATTTCACGAAAATATAATGGGTGTTGGGAAGTTGACGGTTACTCATTGGCAGCTCTCCCGACCAATAGAAAGGAACTCGTCAGTATACATTGTGGGTGGCACTGCGTTCCTTTCAGGTCATATATACCTTGTCTTTATATTTAGCTCATTGCATGCTTTATTCATCAGTTACAAAAAAGTTGTATCACAGTTATGGTTGTATATATCTGTATCTGTTCTGCCATATGCATTTATAGACAGGCAGACAGAGAGAGAGAGAGAGAGAGAGAGAGAGAGAGAGAGAGAGAGAGAGAGAGAGACCACAGGGGGGGCGAGACAGAGAGGGGGAGATGGATGGATAAATAGATAGATTAATGTGGTCAAAGTAAAATGGACTTACTTATTAATATGGTCAACGAGGTAGTTGAGAACTTGCCAGTTGACCCTGGGTAGTTTTTGCATCACATCTCGGATGGCTGTGATCCGTTCTCGCCGGTCTCGCTTGCTCGCAGCCTCTATCATTTCGTTGTGCAGGTAGCAGGGGATGAGAGGTTCGCTGAGCTCCGAGAAGAAACCTTTGAGAGCGGTGGCCACAGCGTTTACAGGTATGTCAAGTGAATGGATGTCGACGTTAGGATCTGCGGAGAGAGAGAAGCAGTAAATCAGTAACACAGCGAATAATTTGGCATGATATATCTCCCAGTTAAGAATTCAATGGGAACGTCAGCGACAAGGCAACGAAATCAGAAAATATAATTTGTTTTTTAAGGTTAGAATCTTGGGATGGAATGAGTGAAGACATTATTAAATTAATTCCCGATGAAGACTATTGGTAGTCGAAATGTTGGAATCACTTCAACACTATTACCAACTTCGTAATAAAACTATCATATTCGATACCATCATATTAAATGATCATATTAACAAGACTTTGGTGGTCTGGCTACTACTAGATTATAACCATGCGAACCTTCTTTAAATTTCTCTTGGAGCAGTTCGACATGTGCTTTGTTGCCAGGGACGCGGTAGATTCCCTCCACCGTGAGTCCTTCGTTCTCTATGAACGTGATACATTTGACCACGAAGAGCGGCAGGAGGTTGTCTTCTGACTGACTCAGGTCCTCTAAAGCTCCTATAGAACTCGCTGACGACGTCGACAACTTGTCTTTCTTTTTCTTACGCTGAAGTTTCTGCTGTTCTTTTTGTCGCTTCTCCTACACAAGGCAAGTAGTGGGTTATAGCAGGGTTTTTTTTAATGTTTTAACAAGAAATTTGATTTGAAATATTCTCATTTAAAGCATCTACTTGCTCAAATTTCTTTCAAAAGAGAAACGATAATGTTGACATTAATGTATAAATACATTAATGCCAACATTTCTTTTAACGTAGGTTTGTATCACCAGAGATACTGATTCGTTTAGGTATAGGTATAGGTTAGAATTTATTGAGTCAAAATAATGTGCACTGTTGTTGAATTCGTGAGCCTTCTTCTCGCAATTTTAATTTTAATACTTAAATGAATTAATTGTTCAATAATAATAGTATAAGGTTGTATTTATTTCCTTTTCATTCGTAGAAAACTTTATTTCTCCGACATATTTATCTTTTTAATTAATATACTGAAAACTAATCACTGTGTGGCTGATTATTATCACCATGAACTATTTTTTTAAGTAATTTCACTTAAGATATATAAATTACCTCTTCTTTTAATTTTCGCCTTTCTTCGTCTCGTTGTCGTTTCTCCTCCTTTCGCTTATTTTTATCTATATCTTTTTCTAATTTTATTTTGAATCTTCTTCGCCAGTCGATCCCGTCTCGACCCATGAGTTCCTCCGTATCTCCTTCTCCATACTGTAATCGGGAAGAAGAACATTTCATTTTAAACTTTAAATACAACAGTTAAAATTAACTGTCGTGTTACAGAGAGTACAAGCAGATATTGGTATACAAGAGCACAACATATTGTTTCAATGGCGACTATGCTCACTTTAAAAGGTCGTCTTGAACATAGCTTGTTTTTAGATACCTTCCATGTATTTGTTCCACTACAGACATTAAATACTCAGTCTAGAGTCTAGCTGGGCTTTTTTCTATAGTTTGGGGTAACATATAGCTGATATCTTTAATGATTTCTTTTCAGTTTGGGGTAAGACGTAGCTGATTTTGTAATGATCATTTTCATATAGTTTGGGGTTACATATTAGTATAGCTGATTAGAATATTAAAAATGATTATTCTAGTTTGCGGTTACAAGTCTAAAATATTATAGCTGATTTTTCATATATATTTTTTTTAATTTGGGGTTACATATAGCTATGCTTTTATGATTTTTTAAAATATAGTTTGGAGTTACATATAAAGTCCCCAAACGAAGCTAAAAACTACTTACCCGGTTGGGACCAATGTACTGGCCAGCCACATATTCATAGCCGGGGTCATCCTCGTGGCCGGGCGGGGCTGGGGACGGGGTCATGCCGTGGTCAGAGTCGGACCAGGGTTGACTGATGACTGGTGACGTCTCCTGGCCGAGCTGCTGCTTCTTCTTCTTGCTCCTGAAAGATCTCCGCTTCTTCTGTTTCTTAGGATTGTGAAGTTCATCGCCGGTACCCTCACTGCCCTCAGAGAAGGAGTTACTCCGAACTACTAAGGAATCTGCAGGGAGGAAACGTTTATTGTTACTCTCAATGTCTTATGGTCGTATACATGTATATATATATTTTTTATTCATGACAATCTTATAAATATATCAACATTTTAAGTCCATCTCGGAATTAAAGCTTACAGCTGCATTCCCAGCCAAATCGACTCGAAATTTCCTTTCTTATTGATCAAATTATTTGATAATACATATATTCAAAATCAATTAGCCTTTGAACATTTTCCTTTATTTTCTAGTCCGGATTGCCATAACATTTCCTGGGGGTATTAATTATGCCTTAAAGTGTTAGTACAGGAAATAGTTATACTAAAAACATTTAGGAATTTGGCGTATATATGCAGAAATTAAAAACTTATAGTTCCATTTTTCATCATATTGATTAATGTTTAGATGAAATGCCAAAGTATTCAATGCTGAAGACAATGAGTACGACTTGATGGTCCTGGTGGACCAAGATGTAGAAAATGTTTTCAACCGAAATTAACGGGGAATGCAGCATTAATTTGAATATACTCGGTTGTCTTATTTTGTCCTTAACCATTCCTTAGAAGATATTCACATAGAGCTTAACTTATATCGAGGTACTCGATCAGTTGATATAGGTTTGTCATACATAAAAACCTCATAGATAATATAACAAATCCCTTAATTCAGGTTCGCAAGTTATTGATTTGAGATATTGAACTATATTCTAAAGATTCCAATAGTGATCTCTTGTTTTAATATACTGGCATGCCCCGGGTCGGACTACAGTAATTTCTGGGGCAGAAACAGGGTTGCATCAAATATCAGGTGTCGTGTGAAACTAGAATACTTGCAAGAAGATGCCTATCACAAAACGAGAGCTAAAAACTGAGGAGAACGACTAGCATTTGAATATATCCAAGCATCGATCAGCGAAGACGAAACAAGGCACTTAAGAATCAAATGAAAAATAAGGAGGAAATCGTGTTTTTTCCTGTTTTGTTTTAACAATGAGACACAATTTTATTAAGGCCAGCCTAGCTTTTATTCCTTGGTTTTATTTTGTTGTTTTGGGGGTGTACTTTCGGTTTTCCTCTTTTTTGAAGGGGTGGGTGTACATTGTTTTTTTTTCTTTCAGGGTGCAACATTATGATTAAGTCGCTCGTTGGGATTCGAACCCAGTTCCCCTTGGGGCTACTGTATTCAAACCCAGCGCCTTAGACCACTGCTCCACTCTGACACCTCTTCCCCCCTTTTTTTTCTTTTTTTTTTTAATCAATCAGGCCAAATTTGATTAAGACCATCCTATAGCTTTTACTCTTTAGGATGGTTTTGTTTCTGTTTCGGGGGTTAGTAAGGTAATATCTCTTTTCTTTAAAAAAAAAACAAAAAAACATTCAAAATCTGGGTTAATAAATCCTGTTCTTTCTTCTCTTCTTGTCTCTACCTTTGTCCAACTGATCTTGCTGCACGTATAAGTGTCGCTCCTCTGAGAAAGGTGGAAGTGGTGGGGGTGGCAGGCAGCTGTCGGAATACCGGGGTTTGTGCTTCTTTTTGTGCGGTGTAGGGCGGCGATTAACACGTGAGTACAGGTCCTCTTTCCGCTCGCGCTCGAGTGAGCTGAACTCAGAGTCAGAGTCGCTCCCAGCGCCACCTGGAGATAGTAGGAGGTAGCAGTGGAGGGAGTGAGTGAGAGAAGAACACTTGAGGCTGGATGGAGCCTTTAGACCAGGGAGGTATATGTACATGTATATCTCCCCGGTTTACTGACAGAGGAGAGCAAGCTCTAGCCTGGCATATATCAGTCACACACAAGAGACTTTGCATCATCCATTGATCACTTGGTGGTGACAGCTCGTTGTTTTGGATAGTGTTTTTTTAAAGAAAATAATAGATGAGATTTTAACTCCCTATGTAAGAAATTCACCTAAGGAAGCCCACGTATATTTAAAGAAACTCCGTTGTGCAATTTTGTTTTTAAATTAAATGAAATTGGGTAAAATCGGATTTTCTTGATAACAGCCTTGGATTGTTTTGAAACTTATAAAAAATCCTCTCGAAGATTTCCCCCAAATTTGATACCCTGGCGAAATGGTACTTTGTCAATAACAGGGTCTTAATCCGTTTGATATGAAACTAAAAATAACGTGGATGTTTAAATTGAATTCATAATTATCGCCCAAAAGATGATTTTCATTGTTTTACCCCATCTATCCAAAAACAACGAACCTTGAATCACATCAAGCAACAGGGAAAAGAATCGATCTTAAATAACAATCATAGCACGTAACATAAACAATTCCTTATCACAAGAATCTCACTTAAATAATCATCACCAACTACTACGAAATACATAGTCCTCACTAGTCTTACTAAGATAAGTGATGCCTATATATCATATATATGTGTATTCATTGTATTCTTACAAATAGCTCTCACAGCCCTCAACTTAACAGTTAAATCTTAATGATGCACTTAAACATCTTAAGATTGGTGATATAAGCGATTGTTCAGCAATGAATTGTTCTCTCTGAGTCTACAGAAGAAGAAAGGAGAAGGCAGAAAGGTGTAAGTGAGTGAGTGAGTGCTGCTACAGTAGGTAGGAGCGTGCTGCTGCTGCTGCTGTCTGGTCCTACTTACTGTTGTCTTGTTTATTCCGTACGTTGAGTCGTACACGAGACATTTTCCCAGCCGGGAGAGCGTCGTGTACTAGTGCATAGTCATTCTCAGCAGGAGATACGGCGTCCTGCAAATCATAAAAGTTAAATATATTAAACTAGAAATTTATGTTATTTTAAATATCATACACATCACTTGTCAGTCTGTATTTGAAACAAAGAGACTTAACGGAACATACAATTGAGTTTTGTCTTTTCAGTAAAGGGATAAGATAAAGCACTGGTTATGAAGATGCAATTTTGGGATGATTATACAAAAATTCAACACTGATTATGTAAATGCATGTTTATGATACAAAAGACATGATAGATAGCTAATGTACACTGGTGATTGTGTGGTGCATAATGGAGGCAAATGTGGTACAACTATATGCAAAATATATCAAGAAAAAAAATGCTCAATATGATTTAGCCCCGTTTGGCATGTTTTCAATTAAATTCCTATGAATATTTTGTCAAATTAAAACATCAAATTCAGATTCAAGGGAATCACACAGGTAAGTTTTAGGATGAAGAGGGTGTAATACCAAAGGAAAAAACAATGTATTACTTGATGTCCACATTTAAATATGTCTTATAAAGTTCCCCTTTCTCCAAAAAGATATACACGCTTGATTTGGGGGTAGTTTTTAAGCACACCACTTAGGGTTATACAAACCGAGAGGAAAGAAATCCGGGCAAAATAAGACTGCATTGGATGACGAAAAAAAATCAAAATAAAAGCGAACTACGGAACAGAAAAGAGACTAACGGTAGTACGAAACCAAAATTCACAAGCTACACAAAAAACTGTTCCATGCTTTGACGATTGATAGGGGTAAGAACAATCACGGTGTTGACTTAGATCTATCTTATATGTTTAAATACGAAATATCACAGGGCTACTTCCAAATGGATCGTAGTAAAAAAAGAAAAAAGATCGGGAAGGTACTTATAAATCGAGGGGGAAAATTCCCCCGAGGTGTCATATGATATAGGTCACAAGCATGCCCCCGCCCATGTGATGACGTAGTTGGGGAATTTCCCGAGTAATGACGTCACAACGAGACAATAATGAGGGTGAAATCTAGTACGGAGAACAAGAAAATAGAAGTTTAGGAAAATGATGGAAGGAATGAATATTTGTAGACACAACACTGACACTTCATGTACTTATGAAACTTTTTAACATCTTATACTTACTTTTCCCTGCAAGGTTTGAAGAAAACGACAAGGGTCTTATGAATAATCTAGTACCGATCTACACAATTCTGGACATTTTTCCACTTTAAAAGTAGAATTGAAATCGAAATAACCCTATTTTGAAAAAGGAATTTTAAAAAAACACACACTAAGAAGACATCCCCAATTATTCTTTAATTTAAATGAAGAAATAAAAAGTCTTTAAATAAAATAAATGCGAGATAAAAGTTACAATATATCAACAATACCCATTAGATAACCCCATTGAAATATTTCTCCCCTTTGAAATAAAACAGCAAAGAAAACAAATCAATGAGACGATCGATCATCAGAAGCCTTTAGCGTATAACACACCCAACGGCCGGGGCTGAGTATTGGAAATTGACTGATGAGTAAAATGCCAGTGCACCCAGGCAGGTAAATGCTATGTATAAATGATGAAGAGACTGACCTTGACTTGAGCGTAGTCGCCGATCTCTATTGGTTCGGGGGTGGCTAGGGGGGCCTTGACTGGAGGGCAGCGGGGGTTGACAGTAAAATTACGGTTCAAAACCCTCTCAACGCTCTCGAACTTGTGATGATCGAGGGGCTGCAATGAAACCAAAAGAATTATTAATTTTAATGTATTTTCCTCTATGCAAACTTGGGTATAATATGTGCTTCGCAGTTAAACGTTACCTTACATGATGCTGTAATGGTCTGTTATTTTTTCACTTGGGTTTTCTCTAATATTCTCTTGTTACCCTACCTCTTGCATATTATCTTGCCACTTGCTGTACACTTTTCATCAGTTAATGCTACCCTCGAATGTGAAATTTAATTCTTAATAAGTAATTCAGAGAGAGATTATCTTGAACCGAAAGTAAAGCAATCTTGAAGATCCATATGATGCTCAACCACTCAAGATAGAAAAGGCTTATTTCTGGATACCGGTATGTTAAGAAAGCAATGCACTCAATATAAACATATTTTGTATTGGCATGATCGCAGTAAACGAATAAAGCTGTGTTTCGCATCGTAAGCACAACTGCATGACACATCTGGAAAATTTCAAATAGAAGATGCTCGTTTCTAAATGGGGAAACGTGGAGTTGCGCAACTAGGAATGTACTTCGTATTGCTCTGGTAGCTTTCGGTTTCCAAAAAGAGAATCACAAGTTCTCATTGAGATACAACTCCTGAAAAGTGGTGTCTGTGTGTGTAGTTCACATCTTTAACCAAAGTTAACTACTGTTTGTCGATTATATCAGGGTCAGACCGGCATTGCATTGATTCAAGCAATCTGTTTGGTTAGGTTGAACTGCATTTAAGACATCATTTTTGTCTTAAATTTGCATTATTGAGAGGATTGGTGAAGACGAAATGTACATTTTCTGACATTAAAGTCGTTCATCTACCACCTGTCATGGTACCAGCTGGAAGACTCCAGAAGCTACCTCACCTTTTGTCAACATTTCACCTTATGTGATAACTTGGCAAATAAAATATTTTCAAAACAAATGGAATCAAATCTATATCTAGCTCCCAGCTATTAAGCAATGAATTGTTGTATTTACGTGGCTGCGTTGCCTTGGCAGGTACACACACAGATGTGTCACCCTCAGTACTACCGCCAACATGAACTGGATGTACACCAAGATAGCACATAGATCTATATACAGCAAGATAACACGCACTCATTCATTACTAACGTCAGTATTCATAACTTTCAATTGACACACCCTGGAGACACCCTGGAGACACACAAATACACTCTATACTTGTCCTGTAGGCAGCGGCGTGCCATAGAGTTAACCATAGAGGACTTTGATGTTTGCTGCCTACAGGACGCGTATAGAACTCTCAGATCAGATAAGAATGGTGTGTCAGTGAGTGGACGCCTACTGCGCTAATGGATTTCCTGGCTCAGAAGTAGGCGTCCTAATGGGATTGTAATGGGATTTTTCGGTCCTAATGGGATTATAATGACATTTTGCGGTTAGGAGCGAGATGTTTTCCCTCAGTTTGAAGGGACTCTCTCCACTTTGAGCCTAGCCTGTATAGATCGCTGGATGTGTAAATTACACATCGATCGTTTACCCGTCACCATGGTAACATACATCTACGATACAAGGTAAAATGTAGACGCTGGGGCGTTCCTGTCGTCACACCCTGACTGAGCCAGCGCCAGCATCTCCTCAACCCAGTCATCACATGTGTGTATATTTCATGTGTGTACATTTCTCGAGCGATAGAATCAAAAGCCACCAATCTCTATTCAAGTCTATTGCGCTTCTGACGGTGGGGAGTTCACGGGATAAAACCTCGGATGGGTTCATTCCCTTGGCGGCGGGGTGGAAATTTCATCTTAAAGATAATTCATAATTCATGTAGTCTTGGTTACAGGATAAAGGTATCGATTAGTCAAGATATGACACCTTACTTTTAAATTTAGATTGTAAATTTAAATTCAAATTCTTCAACCCATCCCAAACAAGACTTGGAATTTTGCGAGCAGTCAGAAAACTGATTGTACCTAAAGTCATATCAAGGAGACAGACAAAGAAAAGATTAAATGTTCTTATTCTTGGATTCCAAATAATTTTTTTTTTATTTGTTTGTTTTACCTTTCCAAGTAATAACGGATTAATTGAATTCTTTGTTGACGTAATACACAGGAAAGGCAAGTCTTTTTCCTGGTCTTTCAATACAAGCTCTTGTCTGGATCATTTCATCTGTGAGCAAATAATTAAAGTCATATTGAAACTTATAAAATCACTAAAGATTGCTGGAATTATTCCTTAATGAGAGATGGAGAGATATATTCCAATTAATCAGAGGAATTCCGATCCCCGGAACCAATTACTTTGAAACCGCGGAAAACGACCGTCCACCCACGCAGTGAAGCTGGATATGAAGTGGATTGAATATGAAAGTGGATTGAATATCACAATAAAAGACAAATCAAATGTGGCCATTTATGGGCTAAAAATAAAGGCGGGTGGGAGTGTGAATGAGACTGATGGAATCAATGACCAAACTCTCTCATTCACTTTCTTTTCTGTCTCTCCTCCATACCTCTCCCCCCCCCCTCCCACCCCGCCTCTCACCTATCCCCCGCCCCCACCCTCTCTCTCTCTCCCTCTCTCTCTGTATTATATGTATATATCTCTCTCTCTGTCTGTATTTCTCTCTCTCTCTCTCTCGTCTCTCTCTATGTCTCCCCAATATAAATATCTATCCATCTAGCTTAACTATTATACCTCCTAAAGAGAATATCTCCACGTCTCACCTGCACAGTGCCAACACCTCCCCATGTCCAGTTGTAAACCACCACCGCTCACTGTCATAATGTGTGTAAGTTATGGCAGTACACCCCCACAAAACCTCAGCAACAGACAAGTACGGTACTCAATTAATATGCATTACCCAATATTACATAAGAAAGAACACAGTGATTGAGGCCCGAGGTTATATGACTCATCAAAACGTGACCATGCTAGGTCGGGGTGGTTATTTATCCTCGATACATCTGATCAAACCGCAAGTCTTTCAATGCGACAGACCTGCGTCCAGCTCTAAAGCTATATATATACCAAAAACAAGCTACCAAAAAAATCATACCGCAATAGAATTATCTAAAACCTGTATCCTTCAATACTAACTTAGAAATAAAATTGTTCTTGACCCGATGTATATTAAGGTGAAAAAAACAGGTAGTGAATCATATTTTTCTTCCTCTCATAAAAACTGTATCACCAAAGGAATGAGAAAGGGTACGATGTAAGAATATGTGTTATCGACCCAGAGAAAGTACGTTTTGTTGACATATTGAATAAAGTTGTTTCAAAAAATACCAAAAGTCTACGTACATCCATTTCCAGTTTAAACTGCCCTGTCAGTTCTAATAAAGATTTTTTTTTTGTAATTTAGCGTATTAGACAAATGGCGTCCTACTAAACAAGTGACAAATAATAAAGAGCGGCGATGTACATAATGGGATACCATATGGGCTCACGGTATGTATAGTAAATCAGTTGTGATTCACTGTATGGTCTTCCGCCCACTGCTGTGTCTAACTCATTTTGTATTTAAAGATTGTTATTCAGTCAAAAGCATTGTGTACAAGTACATGTATGCTGACATAAAACTATGAAAATAGCAATTTTGAAGCACAATTGTTAAAACTTAACATGATGTTGCGTAGGCTTCTCCTAAATTTGCCAAGTCAGAATTACAAAGGCCCTCTGACGCATGAACCAGCATGAAGTGGTTATTCATGATGCAAACATGATGTACAGCTCTCACCGTGGAATAAAATATTCTAAATGTCTCCCACTATCATTATGCTATATTAATACATACCAATATACCATACTGCTGTGTATTTGATATCAAAGGATGGCCTTGTTTACTGACATATAATAACAACAACCGTAACAGATCGCTTCTATCCGGGTTACAACTTACTCGATGGCAAACTATTCATTCATTTATTCATAGAAACAATTTGGTGTTGCTAAAGCCAGGCAGATAGCTCCATCTCCTGGCGCTATCAATATTTATCGCCAATTAATGTTTTCCTCTTACTGCTCTGCAGGTAGGGAAACCTGATTGTACCGCCTACACACCGCACAGACCACCCAAGGGCCATTGCCCTTTTGGCAAGACACCCAAGCAAATGATAAATCGGGTGGAACTTTAACGAGGAGAACCCTTAATCAAGTACTTGGAATTACTAACATGTAAGGTTGCTTCCACTTGCAGTAAACAAACTATCTAGTTTGGAGGAACAACACAGTCCATCATTTAATTCCTCGCTCCATCGATTGATGCGGTGGTGTTATTTTTGTGGCGAAATTAATCCTCGCCCGGCACTGATACCATTACCACGCCCTATAAACCCCGGTGGAAGGGTAGCAATGGACCACTCACCCACCCACGCCAACTCACCCATATTACTACACAATGTATGGAAGAAAGAGAAAAAGAGACAAAGGAAACTGCCACCACATACTATAATATCTATAACCACAGAAGCACGCATTTGTCATTGCTGAGATGTTTATCACCGCAGTGCAATGTCAGTATGTGCTAACTCTTCCACTGTGTTGCTGTAAACAAGTCAATATCTTTCACAATATCATGTTTTTGCCCACGCACAACTATAGGGTATTTAGGACCTAAGGGCAGCAAGAAATGTGAAAGAGAGCATATTGGGAGGTCATTATTTGCCGTCTGCACAGTCTGGAGTCAGATTCTGATGGAATATGATAAATGCCAGGGGAATCAGTTCTATTTTTAGCAGGGGGATGTATTTGTCAGGGAATTCCGTATCTATTTCTGTCTCCGAGTCATCTTCCCGCGGGGGAAGAGGGAGAGCGCGTCATTGGCGCGCGTCTGCTAGACGACGCAGAGGTGCGGGGGCTGTTGCTAAGCAACCGCGTGAAGCGGGTATTGCCCCGCACAAAAAGCTGATTAGTCAGCTCAGAATCACAAGGTACCACGTGAGGTGAAGATCTATGTAGGTGATATGCAATAACATTGCTACGCAAATATCCTGCATGCTATTGTTTATAATAGGACAGTAATTAGATACATATACGTCAAAGGGGGCCCTCAGGAAGATCTATGGTTTCATAGAGGAGACCCACCCACTTTCCGGTGTCAAAATTTGATATGTTATTGAAAGTGTACACTACCCGAAATAAAAACCTATACATACAATAGATACATATATACGTAGTAAATTTACTGTCATAGTTCTTACATATTTTAGGGGAGGAACAAGGGTTGTTTTGAGTCTTCAGATTGATCGATTAGACACGAAACCTATTAGGGATTAGCTCCTAATACGTAATTGATTGCCATACGAACTACAATCCATAAAACATATAGAAGTGTATTGAGAAAATGGTATTTTCTCACAATATACATCACTTTTTGAAAATTGGAGGACCACCACACACAAAGAGATTTGGAATTTGGAATTGATTTATTTTGTACAATTTGTATGACATTGAATGAAACGTATCGCAGTAGCGAAATTTCTATGTCAATAAACACGTCTAAAAAAATAACGAGTCACACCGGTAAAAATGTGCTGACAAGTTAAGAGGTTTGAGTTACAAGTATGTATCATGAAATTGTACCTTATGCACCCGAGGCTTGTGAACATAGTTATCAGTGGGCTATCAAAGACCCAATCTGTAACGTCGTATACTCCCTTTAGGTGTTTGTAAAGGTGTATCGATTCGAAACTCTCGAAATATTTGAATATGTGTAACAATTCAAAATTAATTAATTTAACCATTTGAGTAGGTCAAGACTATTGCTCGGGATCGGTGATTGGTTAAAAAATCGACGTAATGTTGGAATTTAGTCAATTTCTTAGTTTTTGTATGTAATCGTTGAAAATGAAATCACAAATTTAACCATTTATAGTAAAGTCAAAAGAACAAAGAAAGCTTCTGGGGTGAAAATAAAGTGAAATTTAAGCAACCTTGAAAGTGGTGAGATCACTTTCCAAATTGAGATCAATGAGTGGGAAATACAAAACCAAATGGACAAAGAACGTCACCACCAGAAGCATCCCGTTTCGCTTTCATCGTAAAAAAATGAAAAAACAGATATAGGAATAGTGTTAGGAATACTCTTCAATCATATCGCATTTATCCATGTATTTGAGGGTGGAAAAAAACCTCGAACCATCTCAGATTTATGGAATGCAGGATGGATTTTCTCCCTTAAAAAACCCTTCTTCCTAGATATCATATGTTACACGTTTTTTTAAAAATCAGAATAAGGAGATATCGACCGGACATACGGACAGTTATCAAATAAATGCCATGCGTCATTGACAAGTGAACTAAAACACAGGCAACGTAAAATATATATCATCACAGAATATAGTGAAGAACTATTGAATGGAGCTGTGTGACGAGCATGGGACCACCATCTGCCAGGTCTAGGTCGTGATAACATGCTTATCTGCATACAGAATCACAGCATGATATACACATACGTCTCCCAGCAACTGCCTACGGTATATACCACCACACAACCGATCTATTTACCCGCGGGGTATTATTTATGCAAATTATTCACATACAAATTAATAGGAACAAAAAATAAAGATGAAACAATAATAAAAATGTTAATATAACATAACCATTGACAAAGACTGAAGACATAATGTATACCGGAACGTATATATCATAATATGTGTATAATTTTAAAACCAAAAATCTCACAGCTGAGAAGATATCACGAGTAATGATTGATCTGGAATATGTTCACTATACCGGAACGTATGTATCATAATGTATTTAAAATGAATTTTAAAACCAAGAATCTCACAGGTGAGAAGATATTAGGAGTAATGACTAATCTGGAATATTTTCACTAGTACAGGTATTTTTCACTCAAGTCAACCCATCAAAGTAATCTCAATAACTATGAGTGTATACGATTGTATGTATAGCTCTGGTGATATGAAAGTTGAGTAATTTCTCCTTCAGTGACTTCATCCCACTAATCTTAGTAACCAATACATTCCCTCTAAATCTAATTCTTCCACATAATAATACTGGCTATCTTTTATACAATACAAGTTAAAATGAATGACATACTTGGTACAATCTTACCAGTTCTTGTATGGTTTGATCAGGCATGATGATGATGATGGTATTCCACTATTGATCTCGCGACTATACACTCTCCGCATGCGAGCATCCAATACTCAACCAACCACAACAACCACACACTATATATACCTACTCCCTCCGACTCTCCGCCGCACCACCGCGTGGCAGCACTGTCGGCCACGTGCGCGCTGTTATGGCCGCGCCGGGAACAACCCATCGCTATCATTGACAACGGGGGTAGAAATTGTTTAATATCTCGGTGTAATTCACTCATATCTACCTGGGAGGTACATCAAAATGAGTATTCTCATCATCCCTTACGTTCAGACCTATTTTCCCGTGGATAAACTCCTGGTTTTAGTATATTACCAAGCGGAAGTATTGGTTTCAATGGGAAACACCGCTACTGGTCTATCCCTAGGTTGACCCTAGCTCGCTCAGACCCTACCTTCGTTGTCATTCAGTAGATTAAATTCTTACCTGTTGGAGTTTACTCCATCAGTGACATGATGACATTGGGCTATGACGTGTGCTTGACTTATAACCCACAGGCCTCCAGGGAATTGCAACGCTCTGAGAGGTCTAGTCTGACCCTACTGAATGATCGCACAAATAAACACAAAATTAATTCCTGACCCCCTCCCACCTTCGAAAGAAGGTAACTTAGTACAACGGTGAATCAGCACCGGGATAAATACCTATCGGCCCCAACAGGTGATACCATCGCATGGTTATATACCCTAATTCAGTTTTTCATTCCGTTTCTTCTAAAGAAGGGCATTATGAATCAGCACTGGGAATATTTATGCATCGGTACTAACAGGCGATAATATTACGCATGGATATACCAAATTGTTTCGGTGTAAAACCTACGAATTTCAATAAATGTTTTTGGTGAGATCCTATATTGATTTAACTAACCTCTTAAATTAAACCAGTTTTTCATTCAGTTTCCTGGAAAGTAAGTACCCTATTAAGTTCCTGGTCAAAATAAGGACATTTTGAAATTACTTTTATTTTTGAGGAAAGCCTTTTCACATCTTGAGTGGTTTCACATAAGGATTTAAACAATGAAAATGAACGTATTTTGACAAGAAGGGAGACTTACCTTAGCTTTGATTTTGGGTTTGGGAAGTAGTGGTGGAGGTGGTGAGGGTTTAGAGCCGTCTTTATCATAAGCTGGGTTTTCCATCTGACTAAGTAATGGTGTAGCATCACCAGACTCCTCATACCATCCTGCCAATGGAGAAAATGAAACTGAGTTATTTAAAGAAACTAATAGTTGTGTTGTGGGTCGACTTCTTCCATCCATGCGGTGCTTATATACTATGTAACAGCCACTCTTTGTAAATCCTAAAACCCAGTTTGAGAGTAAAAATAATTTTGCGCGTTAATTGAATATTATCTACAGAGAAAGGCACCAATTAAAAAGGGCAAGCTATAAAATGGCGAGTCTGAGATTTTTGGGGTAACTAAAAAAATCAAACAAAATTTATAAGTAGGGAAGTAGCCCAAAATACTCGAAAACATAAGGAAAGAAGGGAAGTTCGAAAAATCGAGAAAAAATATATATTAAGGTTTCATTTTTCATACTAAATAATCACAGCATATCCTGATTTTCAGAAATTTATTCAAGAGTGACTTGGGTGACTATTCTTCATGCAACGGTGTGCAAGAACACTTCCATGGTGCATTTTCCTTTCAAGACACTTGTTTAACACGGCAGACAATATTCCTGAAGTCAAGTTTCCTTAATATACAAAATACAAATGGGTAATCACAAAAGATTCGCAATAGTCCAAACAACAACTGATATTTTCTGTAGACAATTCTTACAATCTCATACAAAGGATACACAAGACATTATTCGCATTTTATTCTTCAACAATATGCAAGTCTTTTTTCTACAATCCCTCCATGAAAACCTTGGCAAACAAATCATTTTCATTCTTAAATAAAAACCAAGAAAATTATAGGTACATGTGAAACTTCACATAACCACCCAAATGATCTTTCTGAACCAAATATAAAAATGCAAATATCATAATTAATCTATAGAAATCATGAAATTATTTCAATGCCTTCTAATAAAGATATAATCACAAAATCAAAAAAATCATACTTCGTAAAGGGAGGAGTTAATTTTATATTTCCTAAGCCTTGTTTTAGTAACTATAATCTATGTGTTGTGTTAATTACTATATAACTTAGTGATGCCCTGTCATGAAGACTTCTTCCACAAAAGCACACTTATATCCATGTATCTAGGAGAGAAATAACTAAAGCAAAATGGACGAGTACCAGTATAGCCTGAATAAAGCTGGTCTGAGGTTCGGTAAAACTGTGTGAGATCTGCAGGAGTGTGTGCTTTTCTTTTATGAGAGTTATAAAAGCAAGCGTTATATTATTCTTAGAATAGACGGAAATATATGCCAACTTTACTGTGGACATCAGTTTCAGAATACTTTAGAATAGCTTCTATCTATATCCAAATATTTTTTTTCATTACTACGATATTATGTTCTATTCTTTAGATATAGTTCAAGAAAAAATGTAATGGGCAGTAATATATACACATCTTTATTTTTTTAAATGTAAATAATATCATTTTATGCAGGAGTTCAAATCAAATGAGCAGTTTTTATTTCACTTAAATTTAATTTAACTTTTTAGAAATGATATTCTTTAATGCGCTTTTTAATTTTTAGAAAAATGATTATGACAAGCTAGCTCAGACCGTTCCTCATTGAGTAAGTAATAGGGCTACAAAATAATAATAATAAAAAAACGTTTATAGAATAACAAAATCATGCATTTCTAAGAAAGACAAGGCACAACATTCACAGCACAGCGAGAAAATCAATCAACTGTGGTCTTCACCGGGATCTTTATCCGACGAACAAGGTGGAGTAGCCGACGCAGGCAAGGTGGAGGACTTGGTCAACTTTCGCCCGATTCGTTCTATTTTTGAATTGAAGTGCCAGCCTTTTTTGTGTCGAATGGGGCATGATCAGGAGAGGAAGGGATAGATAGAAACAAAAAAGCCACACCAAGTGTTAAAATTATGTCACACCTTGATCACAACTGAGTTTCACAGTTTAAGGTTTTTAAATTGGTACATTTTGTGGTAAAACTCAACGTCATGAGATTTCGTTTTAGAAAATCAAAAATTAGTTAGATGACCTTCAGTGGTTCGTTCGCCTACTCTCAAGATTATGAAAATCAAAACATACATCCGCGAGTATATATGCGGTATTGAAATATTCAAAACGGTATACAATATTATCATTGTTCACTTTTTTGTACTCTGTTTCATACACTTCTAAACTATAATTTGAACTATAATGTGAAAGAAGTGAAAAAAATATTCTTAATACGTCGAGAGGGAGGCCAACATACAAGATCATTCAATAAATCACACAATTTGTTTTAGGTTTTGACATATCACGATGTTAAGTAATATCAAACTTTCCTTATAAATATTTACTTCATTTTAACTATTCACAATATATACAAAACTCAAAATTCAGTAAAATACTAGGTTAACGGCGACAGTAACTATTCAAATATTCGTTGATTAAATTGTCTAACAACAAATGAACTATTGTAGCTAATGGCTAAATATAATGACAAGAAGATCCAAATCTATTAATGAGTAAATTTTGCATCACTACCACAAATAAACCGTGTCACTAATATATTTATAGTTACTAAGCATAATAAACCAACGATCAAGAAAGCAATTTCTTTAAATACTGAGGCTCGATGAATATTCGAATCAAATAATACACATAAATTTTCATCACCATATATACAGTGACAAATATCGTCAGACCAATTCATATTTGAAAACTAAGGAAGGTTGAACTAGCAGGAACACAGAAGGAAGCCATGCGATACATTTGGGGAGAAACAAAAATTGGCAATGCTTGGAATCTATGTTAGAAATAGCCACATTTGATGTGGCAGAAGCAAAAGAGACACCAGACAACGATGAAAACAAGACCACACAAGACAACATCGATGATGGTCAAATCCGTTTAGAAATATCACATGGGATATATATTTTTTTCTCATATTTTGTATGAACACCCTGCAATTTGCCTAAAAAATATCGGTTTAGCCTTTCCCGAACCACTTCAAAAGATATAGCAATTCAAAAATGTAACGGTCTAAACTGAATATCCAGAATATGACAACCAAATTTAGAGATACCAAATATTTATGAGTAATATCTTGGTGTATATTATTTCCCCCCGTGTTCCTTGAACGAAAATCAAGGGATATTTCAGAGATTCCCTGAATTTTTGTCTAGAATATTATGATAGATCACACTATGTACTTCCCAAGACAAAATTGATATAGAAAATTGATAGGAGTGATTTGGTCCACAATAGATATGAGTATATAAATATCTGAAATTCCCTTAAAAAATTATAGATGAAAAATATTGATAGGTTGTTTTCGGGACATACATGTTCCCCCAAAGTCAAACCTTGTCAGTCAAAAAAATATACATATATCAAGTGATATTTCTTGTCAGGTTTCTTTTTTTTCGTTTTCTTTCTTTGACCAGTCACCTTCTTCTCCAGCAGCGGTCTCTCTCTCTTTAAGTGCCAGCTTCATGCTGCTAGACTTGCGGAACTGATAGTGGGGCTCGGGTGAGTCAAACGAGCGCTCCACATGCAGTGTCTTTGGGGTGGAGAGGCTCGAGTCGGTGTCCGTCGAATCGTCCCTGAACGATCGGGAAGAGGCGCTGGGGAAGGACTTTCTGTTTTGCCTCTCTGTTGTAGTTATTAGCAGCAGGAGGATTAAATAGGAACCAAGGCAGAGAAGGGATTAGGAATAGGAGGAAGGAATTGAAAGAAGGAAGGGGAGAGGTTGGGTTATTGCTAGCACCAGGGAAGTATACCTCCCAGTTAACGCGAGGAAGTGGGTGGGGATGATGGTTAGTCTTTGAATGAAATCATGTTTGGTTTATTAGTATTTTGCGTTCTGTGGTATTTGTAAGATTAATTCTTTTACAAGATTAACAGGCTTTTAAATTACCTATATCCAATAAAAAAAATCTATCTATAATGATTCATATATTTTTTTATCCGAAGAGTAAGTTCTTTAGTTTAATATATTTGAGTTTCTTTGTTATTTTGTCTAATACAAATTAGACAATGGGCTATTTTACAAG
Source organism: Sthenelais limicola (assembly GCA_942159475.1). Lineage (NCBI taxonomy): Eukaryota > Metazoa > Annelida > Polychaeta > Phyllodocida > Sigalionidae > Sthenelais > Sthenelais limicola. The sequence continues at coordinate 24,749,659 of OW804101.1, forward strand.
GCACATACATTGGGGGGAGACGAGGATACAGCGTTAAGGTTATGGTTAGGAATAAGTTATTAATTCTTTGTACAGGAATATTACAAGGTAGAACTGGAATAAGAATCAGTCACTGTTCAGGCTTCTTTAAAAACTAAAATAGTTTATCTTTTTATTCATATGATGTCAAAATTCTATTTTGAGATGAATTTATGCCTATTCACAAGGAGTTAATTTTTCTAATTGAAACAAAAGATTGTGGAAATAAAGTAGAAGAGAAACATGACACAAGGGGTTTTTTTCTGAACCCATTAAGAAATCTGAACCCAAAAGAAGATACATCGCTGGACTTTTGATTGGCGAAACCAGATAAGATTAGGTTAGGGCCACATTTCTATTAGATCGAACAAGCATTGTGTTAGGCAAAAAGAAGGTCTCAGCGGAGGAACAATCCAAACGAAACCAGCCAAACTTCTTAATTCAAATTGAATAGATTTTCCTAAAACCACGAGTAGAGTAAGGGAGGGGGTGTTAGGCAATTGTATCCCAAGAAATGTTTCTTTTCAGTGTTGATACTTGGATAATCTGTTCTTGAATAAATTTAGTGTCAGGCATCAAACCCAGAATTAATTTTTTGAATAATGTTGCCAGCAGCAACTAACGACAATCACAAAAAATACTTTCTGACTCTCATTCCACGCTCTCACCTTGGTACATGTTTCGCCTACTTTTTAGCTGGTTCCTGGAGATGAGTTGGTCGGTGTCTCGGGAAGGTATCTCGCTGTACAGATCGTCGGCCCCCGTATTGTAAGGGCTTGTATCGCACGGCGAGGTCGAACTTCCCGCTTCATCGCTCTCCGACCCGGGTTCTATGTGAGGTGTGTCGTAAACTGGCTCACACTCCTCCGTATTCACGCTGAAATTGAGATAGAGAATATAGATATTTAATTATTGTTAAGATCATTTTTTTAATTCAGGTTTTAAGCTATGTATGTAATGATTTTATTTTCCTTTTTATACAATTTGAATTACATCGATTCAGTTTTCCTCCAAAGAGAAACTCATGTATTCCCTGCAACCCCTCGAGTTGCCTTGAAAATATCATAACTTTAATTCAACATACTGCAATAGGTGAATCTATCAAAATTCTATGTAAAAAAAAAAGGGTGAAATAATCTCTCTGTGATGCAACACAGATCTTCTGGGATTCCCTGATACATCGAATATGTTCGATTTGGTTTGGGAATAAAAACTTTCTGGTTTTGTAATGTCTTTTCACTTTGTTTTGTACATCGAGTTAATATTTTGTCATCATTCGAGATCATATCACCTTGTTACGTTAACATTCTTTGACAACATTAACATTATATTATATCTTGTGGGATTTAACACTTAATCTGAGAGGAAACAATATTATTTCGATAACAATGATTAGATTCATATCTGAATTATGATGTACCAGAAACACTGTTAATAAGTGGGGAGTATATGAATGATGGAGTTGCATGTATCACACTCAGTCTTTTCCACGAAAATGTATACCTTTTCGGAGTTACCTGCATAGAGTAAATAATTATTCAAAGGGAAAATTTATTTAATATATCGATCGAAAGAATGCCAGATGTCAGGGAATCTAGAGTATAGATAAAACTATAAACGGCTATATCGCGAGCACATAAGTGTTAACATAAATGAGATAAAACTTTTTTTAATAAATATTTTCTTCCTAAACGATTACCACTACAAGAATATATTATACAATATACTATACAAAACTATACTTAAAGAGTAAAAAGCCAAAACCAAATAAGGGCTGTGTGAATAAGTGTACAGTTGGCCTAGAGCACATCATGTCCTTGTTTTTACTAGCAGCTACGTTTGCACCCAACGTGCGCTGGATGCACATCCTTAATGGCAACTCTCAATGGAACATCCCAAGAACCAAGCATTAGCCAAAAAATGCCAACAGAAAACAACCCAGCTTTTTAAGGGGCTTTCCTCATTGCCTCAGCTTTTTCTCTCAAACCATGTTTTTGTAAGGGAAAAAAAATGTTTTGCACGAGCAGCAAGGAAGAAGGTTTTTATGGGCGACCTGTGACGCTTGCCACACCGTCATGTTTTTAAGATGGAACATGCTCTTGGCAAGTGAGGGCAGATGCCTAAGCTTTAATTGATCAATTTTCACCGTTTAATGTAGGAAACAGGTTCATTTTCTTATAGTTATAGGGTCTAAATGATAATTCGAAAATGTCACGGAGAAGAACCTAAGTTGGGTAAGACTAGAATCTAAAGGTCATAGTAAATGGTCAAAGGAAATTAACAATTATTAATCCTTGAACAAAAAATACACAAAAAAGTGATTTTTTAAAGGAATATGACATTGGATATGTTGCCACACCGAAAGCAAGAATCAGAAAGGAGAGTGACCTTATCTTCAACTACCATATTTAAACATGGGCCTACTTCTTATGACAAAATGTCCCCTTCCAGTGTGAACAGATACGATGGACTTTTTCAAGATATGTTTAGATGCACGCACTAATACTGTTCAATGAAGGCAGTTCCCTACGTCCAATATACATTGCATTATCAATGTTTTTGTTTTGTTTTGGGGAGGAGGTGCGCGCGCGTGTGTATGTGGGGGGGGGGGGGGAGTGAGAGGGGGAGGGGGGGGGGATGTCACACAGTATACTTACTAACCTTCACCCGGTTGTGTGGTTAGTAGAAATCTCAGTGAGGAAGACTTGTGATTAGATTTTGGATTTATATTCCGATATGAATTAAATATCCAACTTTTAGCCCTTCATCAGGTGACACTGTTCTGGCCTTTATTCACGAGTAACGGAATTTCTACTCAATTTTCTGGTATCTGGTACTTCTTAACCTTCCTAATTAATCCCTGGTGATATTAAAACTTTGTAATCCATAGCATATGAGATATTTGGTGAAAATAGTGAGTAAATTCATTTTCCAAAGTGCCAGTTGGCTTGACATCTGGAGTTATGTAAACCCAGGTTGGAGCCCATGTGTAGTCACTGATACACGATGGAACTTAGTTCTTTCCTGTCCACTTGGGGCAATGAGGGCAGCACCTTCTGGTGTCTAGACCATGTCCTCTGTGATTTGAAATGAGTAGAGGCTTCTGACCCATTCATTACACATATTCAATAATCATTGAATGAAAACACAATGGTGGTACTCAATACTTCAGATACTGCTATACCTATCATACATGATTACACTGAAAACGTTTCACAAGATTTCATGACTACTCATTTTAACTATCTTAGCCACTTTGATGCAAATTGTATTATCAAGTTGTATTAACTGTTAAGAATAAGAATTCACAACACTCACAAGGCCTAATGACAACTAACTAAGAGACAAGCGATAGTACCTGTTACTGTTACTGATCTTTCCTCCAGTAAAAGTCTCAAACCTTCTCGGAGGAGGTTTAGGCAGTGTGGCTGGTGGACGCATGCTCACTACGTGTTCGTATATGATCCCGGGTCGCTCTAGGCTGGCAGTTGGCGTCTCGTCACTCGAGAACGTAAAGGCTGACTCTGTGTCCGACTTGCGGTCCCAAGCCTCTTTGAAAAATGGTGTATATGATGCAGCTGAAAGAACAATAATTATAATAAAAATGCATTCACAGATGTTGCTAGTTTCTTAATTAATTCTTAATTAATTGGTTAAGGGGGCTTGATAGAATTTGATGGTTCCATCAGAGAAAAATTTACCATTTGCTCGTCTGATGTTATGAAGATTTTTGTTTAAAGAGATTTCACAGTAAGCATGTTATGGTTGTATTTTTAAAGCAGTTCTGCGAAAGCATTTTTCATTACATTAGATGGGGGGAATTAATTATGCATATCGTAGATGAGAACGGGTATCGATTGATATCAGCATTTGATAAGATTTTATTTCAAATGGGTTGAGCTGGATAGAATGGTATGTTGTTTTAGTTTCTGGCATAATCAAACCAAGTCCTATGAATGAACGAACCTATGGCAAACAATAAACACTTTATGAAGCAAACCACTGTAATAATATCTGTATACATATGCATAATAAATGCACTGCCTCGCAAAGCATGTCTCTGAGTATGCTCTATGCTTTATCATAATGAAAGACTCTGTTATCCAACTCGTTAAGCACCAATTTAAGATGTCCCATAGTATCTTCTATCATCACACCACTTCAGCATTGCATTTGGGGAAAGGCTAAACTCGAAATAATTAACGATCCAACAAAAATCAAACAAAATCAAACGAATATTCTCATGTCTTTTAAAAAACAAAATTGAATTAAATTAAAATCATAACTAGGGAAATATATAGGTCTAAGATTAATAAAACATCATAAATTTTGCCTTAATTCTTAAAAGTTTTGAAATCAAATGGAATGAAACGCAATTAAGTCTAATAGTAAAACATACAGTAGTACTTACTAGGAAATAAAAAGATATGCTACACACTTTTATTGATAGCTTTCTGTTGTGAAAAATAAAAAGCATCCCAGGATGGGAGAGATACAATTCTAATAGTAGTTCCCTGCGGAAAGGACACATCTACGAGTAGCAACAAATCTGGAGGTCAATAGCTGGTAGTTCGGGGGTCAAAACATAAGCATTCCACCACTGATAATATTGATTAATAAATTGATTAATTAATAATCATAAAGAGGGATTCAGTTACGCAGCACATGAATAGATATATACAATCAGGGAGGTGTAAGAAGAGAGTAGTGTCAGTGTTGGAGCTGTGTCTTGGAAACTCAGAAATACTTTCACGACTAATAATAATTCCAAAAGTGAAATCTGAGAAAATCTATCCCAATTTATACTATAGTTTACTGATAGTGATGTGCTAACGAACTATATGGGGTGGGTTGTTTTTTTTGCCTTTTCTTTTTTCTTTTCTTTTTTAGCAAATTAAACTTTTATGTAATATACTATGGTGCCTGTAAGGCAATTTTATGATTCTATTATTGATACAGAAAATGTTAAATGGGGTAAGCAAGTCTAATCTTCGTCCCCCATTAAATATAAATCCCTAGCTTAAGACCTGATCTATGGTATTTTTAACAAAAGAAGAACTTAGAAGTTTTCAATAGATTTGTAGAACTGTTCTTTGACGTGCGAAAATTGGAGTATAGACACAACCCTTATCAAGTAGAAGATATACACCGGCCTGATACTACTCCCTTATATCAAAGAGCGTAAAAATAGGATCGGTGGTACTCGTGATCAGCGCCAGCAACTTGAACAAACTGACTACCTTTCAACTTAAGATTTCTTAACGAAGAGAAAATTACAAGCATATACAATTTTGGATGTCGTAAAAGACACTTTTTAATTAAAAAGTCCTGAAATTCCATTTTTATGATTAATTTTTATTAAATTAAAAAAAAATCGTAAAATGCATTCGAGCACGATCAGGTACCCCCAGGTGCCTGTAGTTTTACATGACCGCCGCATGGTGGCAGCACTATATATTGGCGCCTATGGGAGTGTCACTTGTTGCTATAGTTACGCTCTTTGCCTACATCTACCTCCCTGATACACCGGGTAATGAGGGTAAGATTGCTGCACCACCTGGACACTCATATGGCTCCTTACAAAGAGCGGTCCATCCTGGGCGAATACAGAAGGAGTAAAACCAAATTTTAGAGTCCAGGATCAAATCAAATCAGATGTAGAGCAATATCTGCTGAGTTTTTATTTTCGGTGAAAAGTCTGTATGGCTACACGAAGGTGCAAACAAAAACGATGAATGAATGAATGAATCGCTGAGACTCATCGCAAAAATAACTTTCATTCGTGAATATAGATATGTATCTAAGTGACTTTAAACGTGAAAATAAAACCACAACAGATTTTGCAAATTTTCTTTCATGAACACGAGACACATTTGTAGTTTCAAGAATTGAAATCTTATTAAACTTTTTTTAAGTTTATTTAATTTTGAACAGCGATTTCCTTTCACATATATCTCTACAATTCAAGAACAAAAAGAAAAGTTGATAACCCATGTTTTTTTTCTCTCCAATATCAAATCGATACTTTACAGCATAATTTGACTGGTAATTCCACTAATTTTATCTAATAGCCATTTAACGAACTAACTACTAACTTTTTCCGAATAAAGGAGCAGATTCCAATATCTCCCGATGCATCAGATATTGAACAGACCCAAGCATGGATAACAAATAAACATTTGCAACTAAAACATATATATAATATATATAAAACCAAGCTGCTGTGAAAATCATAATTTAAACTGAACAATTATCATGGAACATTACATAATATATATATATAAACAAAAATAGTGCAAATGTGTACAATTAACATGATATAATGATAAGGCCTACTTTGTTGTTGAAAGTTGGAGCAGGTGGTCATAAAGCTGGCACTTAATCTGTCGGCCAAGGCATTGCCGTCTGTAAGTAAGCCTTGGGAGAACTCGCTGGAGAAGAAGGCATTGGCGCCTCCACTCTCTGTCACGGCTAATAATTTAACTGGGACTCTAGGTAGAGACTGTGTAAAGCTCCTGAAATAGTCATATAAAATTCGACGTTAATTTTTGGATTCAAGTTTGCTGTCACGATTTTTTTTTAATATAGATATATTACAATTATTGGGATTACCCATTACAGAAAGATGAATTTAATTTGCTATCTGTAACGAGCAATGTCTCAACTGGTCAGAATTAATGTAATATCCCAAAGTGTGTTTAAGTTTACTATTATATATTATGATGAACATACATCAAACTGGGGGTAGATAAGGATTTTTTAAAGATGTACAATTGGTTCTGTATGTTTCTTGAAAAAACGTCCAAGAAATACATGTAAGCAATTCTAAATTCATTATAGAAAATCATCGAGACCTCTTGATGTAAAAATGACATAAAGGGTATAATGCATGTATACCTTAATTTCTGTTTACTCGATAATATACTATCGTATCACTCCAAATTGTTTTATCACCAAATTAAAGAAATCTACCAATCAAAATTAAACCAAACAAAAAATAAAATCATTTTAATACAAGATTTCCTTACTTTAACGATTGTAAGGAGGCTCTCCTTTTAGTAGAATAAACTAGAATGTATCCATGGTAGAGTTCATCTCTAACAGAACTGGCTCCGTGGTAAGATAGGATGGTCACCTCCACCTTACGTTTGGACTCGTCTAGAAACGTCTCTAACGTAATGGTGGGGTGTCGGTCTGACGTAACGTAACAACACTGGTGGTTTAGTAAGGGAGCCAACGGTAACTCTACGTTAAACGTGTCTCCACACATGAAGCACATCAATATCCTGCAAGGAGAATAGAGGCACATAGAGATTAAGTCTGTTCAATGTGAGTTATCCTATAATATAGAACAATGTACCGATAGCGCCTCCTGCGTTTCTAAATATTATAAAAAGGAAAACATCACAACTTCAGTATTTGCTGTTTTAGTTTGGCTTGAATCGATACATTGTAATTCAGACATTTAGACTAGGTTATGGTGTTCTCCAGATGAAGCTTTAAATATTACTTTTAAAAAAAGTACATCGTAAACCAGTAGAGAATCGATTTTTTCTGCCATTATCCATGCCAAGTTCCATTCATGTTCTATTATATGCGTGTAGTAAAGAAGAACATTGAAATGTACACCTTTATTTTTTATTCTGAATCGTAACTAAAATTGAAAAGAAACACAAATTGGAATTGGTACATGTGTAATATAACTATTTGTAGGGCGCTCTTCATTGCAGCTCTTATATAGCAGAGGCGTATAATAATATGTTATAAAAATGACGTAAATTAAAATACATTTGTGTATTGTGTTCTACACCCTGTCCAGCCTCTGAAGAACCGAAAACCCAATGCTAGCCTATACCAGTACTCTTTGAAGTCTCGGTTCTACAGAGGCTGGACAGAGTGTAGCAAGGCCTCATCTCATTCAATGCTAATCATCTTCTACCCTATAAGTTGAAGACATACGTTCAACCTGCTAGATCATGTAATCCGTTTTGCCAAAGCAATTATTTAATGGAAAATAAGGATACACAATTTAACTCTTACATGTATGAATGTTCTAAATTTAGCCCCATGATGTCGATAGAGGCTCTTACTGGTGTGTGTAAGTTTGTGAAAGCTCCACTTGACATTAGATGTCGCCCCAGTAGCTTTTTGTTTCATTACAGAAATGGCGAAGTTTGGTATTGGATATCACCTTGTTATCTACCCTACCTATCATATCAACTGTAATTTACCTGAATATACACTAAATAGAAATGTACAACTACTGTGTACAAATTGATTTTTTGCAGAGCAGATTTAGGCTCCTATATATATTTTAATGTATTATCAAGCCTGATTTTGGAGAGGCTATATTGAAATAGATGGTGATGACTGGCTAGTCTATCTAAACACTAAGTAAGGGTGGATATGAAAAAGAAATTCAGCCAAGGAGAGAGGTCCATCAGTAGCATCGTTTAACTTTTGTAATTCAGACGTTTAGACAAGGTTATGTTGTTCTTTGTTTTCTCTCTCTAAATTTAAAAGTTGATATAACGTTGACAAATACGATGTGGCCGTGATAAGGCCCACAATGCATTGCAACAATGGCATATGAAACTGCCCTATCAAGTCTCAGATCAGAGAAGGTTGGTATGTCAGTGATTGGACGCCTACTGCGCTAATGGTTTCCCGGCCAACCACCATCGTCCTAATGGGATTTTCCGGTGTATAGGAGCGAGAGGCTTTCCCTCAGTTTCAAGGGATTGTGTCGACTATGAGCCTAGACTGTATGGCCAGTTCAACTTACCTGATATCAGGTTCTATACTCTCAGCTATGGGCCAAGGTTTAACAAAGGAAGACCGGTGCTTGATACTCTCTACTAGTGCGTGCATGGCCAACTCGATCTGGTCCTTGTGGAACTTGTTCTCTGTGTGCTCCATCATGGCGGATGGGATGTCGATGAATGGGCATTGTAACCTGCAATAAAGTGTTTTTTTAGGCTTTTTTTTTATAGAAAGATTGGACTGAAAATATTGTATTTTACCAAATGTTTCAGCGAGATAAAAATGCTTAAACTAAACAAAAATTAATACCATTTATCTTTGTTATTGTAAATAGTTTTGTATAGAATGTTTATACAAAGCTTGTACTGACATTGTTATATTTTACAAAATCTGTTAGCTGAATAAAATTCTTAAACTAAACACAAATTAATATCAAATTTATCGTTATTGTAATCTGATATCAATAGTTTTATTTAATATTCTCATCAACATTTACCTAAAGTAACGCCCTGCCTTTTTTTCTAAACATTTTATTTCGACAAACAATTCCACACAGGTGGTACGTTTCAAGTCATCGAAAACCTTGACTTATTTGTGATCAGCAGCAAAGCTATTAATTAAACACTCCCCTGCGAGAACCATATATCATGGGATTTGTTATAATGTATCCCTAAACGATTGCTAAGAACAAAAGAAACATTTAATAGCGTTGAGATATTCCCAATCTCTATTTCTCCGATATACGTACCTATCAGCCAGCGCCTGGCCCTCCTCTCGGAGCTCTAGGAGCCCTTTCTCATTGATGTAAGAGTTGTGGGCGAGCACGATGACTATAGGCAGGCCCTGGAAAGGCAGGCGGTCCTCTCTCTCCAGATCTGACATCAGAGTCTTCTCCAGGCTCACCCGTAGGTAGTCTAGAGAGTCCATGGAATTGTACACACAGAAACAACCTGCAGGGCAAAACAGATTAATAATCATTTCAGGGAGAAAGTTTTTTTATTCGCAAATAGAATCAATGATGATATTTTTAGCATCCAAAGCTTGCTGGAGGGAGGGTCTTTTATTTATTTTTTTTTTTTTTTTGTTAAAACTGCATAAATATATAATTTTTGGGTGGGATGGGGCAGGGTGGCGCGGTGAAGGGTTTTTCTTGTCAAAGCGCTCGACTAAAGGTTGGTGAAAGACATTATATTTTCCAAACAGCTTCAATACTTGTTATGTATTATAGAAAATGTTCAAACTGTTCATTTGTTCAAGCAATTGAAATAATCATTGGAAAAAAAGTGGGATTTGATTTCTCAGGCAGCATCAGTAATCGTTTCAGAAACAAGGATATTTTTTTCCGAAGAGAATCAGGAATCCCTTTGGAAATAAATTTCAAAAAGCTAATCACATTGAAGGGGGAACCTTTCTCAGGTTGGTATTTGTTTCTTTGGTTGTTCACAGCAATGTTCACAGCTGGAGCAGAAAATATTCAAAATTACGTAAGGATACAAATCTATTGCCACATTGCAAATAATTATAAATTAAATCCACACTCTAGTGCATATCTTATTCATAATTAATCATCGACATCAACATTTGAAATGTAACGAAAGATTATTTATTCAGACTAGAACTGACACAAAGGTGATCATACGAACAGAAACATCGAAAGTGAGCATCGTTTGATTGTCAGACCATTTAGGTGAGTTACAAATAGTACTATGATACAATGTGTGATCATACACCACCAATATGTGCGAGGAATACACAGACTGGACGTACAAGGACTGACCTGAGGTTTTACCTATACAGATAAACAGCGAGTTATAGTAATCATTCTAAATAGTGAACATGGTAAATGGATGTCGAGAAAACAAGTATATGTACGGGCAGTAGTACACCAGAGGGTGACTCTACGTTGGAGGGATATGGCTGAGGTGTATAGTCATGTTCACTCAAGGCTATTTACTTGTATACAAAATTGTTTTCACTGACTAATATATAGGTGTGAAATACAGTGTATACACTACCGAATGAGTTTTCACAATAATCCTAATATACGTGTTCAGGTTTTCAGGGGTTTTACTGTAGGGACAAATTACAACAAAGTCCAGAGTCTCAAATACTTTCAGAAGTTTTTTTTTAATGCAAGGGAAATATAGGATCAAGGTACCGTCACAATTGGGTAAGGGTTCTATTCTACTTCATGGGGTGATGCAGAGCTAGCAGAGATGTTTGTTTAAGCATCATTAAACATAAAGTCCTGATTATCTATCAATTGCAAAGACTGCACATATATACCATACATTAGTGCCTCCCTTTCTGTATATACGTACACAGAGGTACAATGAGGAGGAGCCCCTTACATCCAGTGTAAAACTTACCGTGCGGTACAAAATCTTGTGTGCGGAATGAGTTTTGCGGCAAGGTGACATCACCATCGATAGGTCGATAATCAAGGCTGTATAGTTGATTGTCTAGCAAGTACTGGTCGTCATCCACACAGTTCAACTGTAAGCGGGAAAAGAAGAGCCATTAATTGGAGGAATATTGGAGCTACAGTAGAAGGGTTATAATTCTATTATTATTTATTTGTAAAAGAAATAGTTCACGAGTGATACGAAATCAATTGCCAAGTCCCAGAATGTAGAAGGAAGGTTGTGATTCATGAGGAAAAAATAAAAACAATTCGTGGGGGATTTTGATATATCATATAGTATCTAAAGGTTTTTATTTATTCAAATGTTTAGGAAGGAAACAGACAATCATAATCTTGATATAGGACGAATATGTGGTCTGATATAAAGTTTCCCTTTAACAATACATATCTCGAGAAGCAATACCACCGTAAAAGGACCATCGGCAAATAAATATATTCCACTGCATACTAGATACTAACCAGTACTTAATTCCTCCTGGCAGAACATAATAGATATGTTGGAGTCATGACCAAAATATCAATACTTAAACTACTTTCTTCCATATTATCATTATTCGCTCAAAGCACACTAGGTTTTAATGTCTCCTATAATAATATTCATTGAAATCATTCATACTTTCACAATCTCACCCACTCAATTACTCATATATTCATTATTTGAGCATTGGCATTGCCTCTCACTCGGTCTTGCTCACAACAGTCATTCTCCCACTTTCCCCCACTGCCTGCCCAACCAACCATCCACCCATCACTCCCATCTACGCATCAATCAAGCTTTCTCCGGTTGTCATTTAATGAAGCAACTTTTAGCCTCGTTAATACAGAAACAGTGCTTTGTTTATCTTTTTCATTCCTTTTCCCAGTAATCTGTTTAAACTCACCCTGATCTCATGAACCAGCTGATAGGCCAGCCCATCAGAGCCCAGGAGGACCAAGTTGAGTCGGTTATCGGCAGAATCCAGCAAAAAGTGTGAGTTATTACTCCAAGACTGAGGCCTGCAATCAGACAGACAGTTTAAAATCACATTCCAGCACCGGTCGAGGAAGGCCGAGCATCCATCTTCTCCTGCTCCGGCCTTCTTCTGGAGGTGTTAGATGGCAGTAATAACAACAATAATAGTTATTATAACCATTAGAGATAATAAGAATAATATTGATAATAGACAATTAACAGCTCATATACCCAGGAAGGCACTAAGTCTTACGTAACATCTTAATGATATTGGCATAATATAAACATTCTATGATATTAGACTAATGAATATTTTCTAAAAATTACAAAGTAAAAACCGTACTATCGTACTATTGTCTTGGGACAATAGACAAACCCAGATATACAAGATATAATGCTTTAGACCACACAGGAAAATGTTACATAATGAAGATAACGTTTATTGATAAAATCTGTATTAACTTAAGAGAATACTAATACATTACAGATATATCATCAGTATGATTCATATTTCATTTTACACAAAGAATTTTCAAATCAGATCTTCCAAAAGTAATCGCTAAATGTGTGAATAATTCCCTATTGATGAGCTACCATTGATTTTTTGTAATAAAAGATAAAATACAGTATATTCAGGAAAATTACACTTATTTACATCATGAAAATCTAGCCTTTCCACATTTCCATGGTATTAAACACCAATAAATTATAGGGTTTCAATAATTTTAAAGACCGATCTCTGATATGCCCCTGGAATACAACCCCTAAGTAGCATTCACTAGAATAGTGCTGTACCCTTATATCTCTACACCCATGGCTATATAAGAAGGCTACAACATATAGTACTTACCGATGTGCTTTATTTGCTAATAATTTTTCCACTAGTAGTTCCATACACGAGTCCCTGTAAGGGCACCGTTCCCGGGACGGGTTGTAGACGAAGCTAACGTGAGTCTGTATCATCACTCGTCGCTCTTCGTCCAACCGTGCCAATGCTTTATACCTGGGGCGCGAGAGGGAGAGAGAACAAAATACACTTGATATGATAAATGCGTTCAAGTTTTATGTATGTCTCAAGACTTTATTACGTTACGGCTTGTAGGGTCGAGTAAACAAATCTACTTGGCTTAACTTATCATTCATCTCTTTAAGAAATAGAAATGGTCTATTATGGAAACCCACTCAGTCGTTCGCTGAAATAATTCGTTGGCCAAATGCTTTAATTAATGGTCGGGTGACATATGAGAAGGGATAGTAATCAACACCTACCTAGGTTCAAACGTTAATTTGTCAGTAATATCTTTAAGATCTTCATTTGTGAACTTGTTTGGATCCAACCTTTGAAACAGTTCGGGATTCTCTAATAATAATTCGATGAAATCCTGACGTGCTTTTTCTTTTAGCCTGCAAAATATAGAACACATACATTTATCATCTTAATAAATAGCAAAATAAGTGTTACTGTAAACGTATGTATTTTCGCGCAGATAAATTTTCGCGCACTAAGTTCTTTGACACCTTATCGCGCGGATTTAAATTCGCGCAGCAAGGAATTCTCACACCTTGTTTTTGCAATAATTATACCTTTCGCGCAGGATTTATTTTCACGTACAAAGGTGGGTGCGATAAAACAGCAAAAATAAATACTGCGCGAACATAAATACGTTTACAGTATTCGTAAAAATACAGGGTCATAGAATCAAACCCTATTGTCCGCCTGGCGCCCTAGCTTTGAAATTAAATACTTGACAATAAGCCATTAGTTGTAACCATCTTCTTTTAATTTCCTCAACTCTTACTCAAAGTGGTCTTAAATGCCACAGAAAACAGACATTTAAGGTTCCTGGCCTTTATCTACACAGACAAAGAGCGACTGGCATTTCTCTGCTCTGGCTCCCGAACTTCTAGACCTTAGATCTCAGGTAGCAAAGTAAAGTTCACACCAACATAAGAGACGTTATCAAATTATGGAGTCTATTTGAGGGGGGGGGGGGGTGCGAGGAGGGAAATACCGGGGGAGGGGGGGGGGGGAGAAGGACAGAAGGGGGGAAATAAAAGGTTAGGGAAGGATGGAGGAAGGAGAGGGAGGGGACGAAAAGAGGAGGAGGGGAAGGAGAGTGAGGAGAAAGAGAAATGAGGAGGGAGAAAGAGGAAATGAGAAGGGAAGGAGAGTGGAAGAAAGGGGCGGGGAGAGGCGGGGAGAAGTGTAGGAAGGTGGATCTTCTTCCATTTGCAATCTTCTACCTCACTCAACATCATTTCAAACAAACTAAATTTTGAATCCAATTGGTGTGTAATCTTCAGCAAAATTAATAGCGCTTAAATGGCCGATTTCAATCGGTTTTTAACCGTCAGTTAAGCTCATAATGGAAATTTGTTACGGCCAGAGGCTGGTGTTTCGACAGATGCGGACTTGTAATCCCCAATAAAAGGGAGTCTGCCTCTTAGCTTTTACCCAGCGCTGCCGCACAGAAGGAAAGGAGGTCGATCAAACGCCGGTTCGAAGCTAATTGTATTGGAAATATTTGGGATGTCAAACGCACAAAACAAATTGTTTTGATCATTGTAAATGATCTATTTGCAGTTCTAATTAACAAGGACACTGCGTAATATCATATATAATTTATTATTATTAACAGCATCGGTTCCAATCGCATATTACCAATAGATTACGGAACGTTCTCTTCTCCTTCCTTGGGGCAAGAAATACTTTTTGTATCAGTCCCATCACTTTGAAGGTCTTTCCAATCCTTAATCACTTACTCATCCATTCCATCGGTAACCTGACAAAGGAGCTATGACAAGAGAAAAAGCTTTTAGAGCAGAATCCCTACAAGTGAAATTGCTAAAACTAGGAAATCCTGACAAGGCTTTTAAAAGGTGGTAGGACCAGCGGTTGGTCTTCCTATTAAAACACACACAAAAAACAAATCAGAGAGATACCTCTCGGTCCTTTGGGTGGTTAGTCCACATTTAAAGCTCGGGGAAGGCGCCTGAAGCTGAGAGTGGCCAGGATATTGATCTTGACGCCCCAAAAATAAATGCCAGAACTTATAAATATTACAGTCCTGATTTACCTCCTGTCCCAGGGGCAGGCATCTGCCTATAAACCTCTGGGGGGAGCTCAGGATCCTTGCTACATCTAAGAAAACACACACTCACACATAAACAAGGCTTTGGCTCGGCTTACTCGATGTGAATGTTCTCGAACAATAAATTCTTTACCAATGAAGCCTTTCTGTTAAACTTAAAGCTGCACTCTCAGTTAACATCAGTTAAAAGACTCAAGATTTTCTAATTTTTGTCACCTTCTTTTTTCCAACCCATCTAGAATTCATTTGCCCAAACTTTTGGAGGATGTTGTCCAGTTGGATTTTTACTACAGGGCTTTACATAAGTCCACATTTATATTTCGGTGACCCGCTGAAATCCTTTCCTGTGGTGGCATCACATGTTCACTTATCATCGCTTACTGGCGGCTGTTTTCTCTCGGCTGATTCGACTTCAAATGCTTGTACATGTACATAAAACAGCAGCAGAATATTGATAAATCCAGTCCTATAAGTTATAGTATGAGTAAATTTTGTAAGATCTTTTTGTCGTAATAACTGAGAATGCAACCAAGAGCTCTCATTACAGAGAGATGCCTAATCTGGGCCTCCATTACCAAAGCGAGAAGAAGAGACTTTGGTATCAATTAAGCAATCCGTGTACACATGAAAAGAGAGCTGATAAAATGAGAAATCGTCGCCTTTCTTAGATGCACTTATACCTGAAGTGAACAGCACTGTCTTCTTATAGATTAAGATATCACTTCACCGAGGAGGTACTAAAGTTCTTTGGGAAATGATTATATGCTATCCAATAGAACTTGGGTATGATATTTTCAGCCAGGGAGAAAGCATGGGGAGGTGTTTAATTCTAGGAGGCAGTTTTCCACTTATTTTTTCTAGCAATGTGATATATTGCCAATGCGAATGGGACCCAGAGAGAAATATATATTTCTTACCGAATGATTCTGTCTAAAGTTCTGTTGAACGCACCAAATTGAAAAAGATTCACAAAGAACAAAGATGTTTTATATGTTTTTTTCCCTTGGCCGTGTCGCTACCAGATCAACTCGTATGTACGATTGTTAAACAACTCTAGATCGTCTTAATAATCCACTTTCAAAATTCACAATTATTATTCACTAAGAAAAATTACCATTGTTTTATTTCAAAATTCAGGCACCTCAAAACGATTCATCAGAGAGAGATGATGCCTTTCTTAAGGGAGTTTACGAAGCAGAAACCGAAACGGACGGGCTGACATTTTGACAGAACTATTTCAGCGAGAGTCAGAGGAGGACTTGATGAAGAAAGAGGAAAAATCTTTTTAAAGACAAACGCGAATGCGGAAACTTACTCTCTTTGGTGTTGTTCGTAAACACTCTGTTTATCCTCTTCGGAGAGCATGGTGAAGCACTCCCTACCCAGGAAGAAAATGGCCACTTCACTGAGCGACTTGCCAGGCCCAACATTGTGATTATCACGTAACAACTGCTTGAACTGCTTTCGTAGTCTGAAGATGGTGACAAGAAAAGAATTTTTCAATGTAAGCATTCGCTAAATCTTTGTTCAAGATTTTTTAATAAAGTGTCAATAAAGAAACAAGTGTAATAAAAAATCAAACTTAAAAGACTGTTCTAGTGGTAATTAACGTGTATACAAAGAGCTTATTACGTATTTCTTATAATTCTTTATCATCCGTATAATATTGGTTTACAGAATGCTTCTTGAATTAGTTAAGTTACTTGAAATTGGTCTACGATAAAATCATTTGTTAAACAGACGCAAGGATTTCATACGCTATACATAATTTTGTTCAAGCAAAGCATAGCAAAGCGCATCTACTTAACATTATATTATGGATATTTTAAATTTTTCCTTGCTAATATCTTTTTCTTTCTTTTACTTTTCAGAGAACAATTATTTTTCACAGTCGTGAAAAGTGTTAAGCAAACTAAAAGGCAGGTCTTAGCTAGGTCTTATGGTGGTATGTATCTATTCCATTTATGCCTGGGTGAACAAACTGTATTGATAACAATAAACTTAACACCAAGCATTAACTTGTAAACTCATACTTACTCGGCACGTTTGTGCTCTGCCCGTAGTATATTTACATGGTTACGGAAGCAATTCTCAGCCTCGTTGGATTCAAGCAAGTCAAAGGGAATGCGTGTCTCCTCGGCGTTCTCTATAATGTCCGACTCTTGCCAAGGAACGCCGTCCGGGATATTCACAAAGTAGTCGTCGAAGAGGTCCTGTCGTTGTAACCAGCGCATCGTCGCCGGCCAGGACCTGTCAAACGAGAGGGAGCAAAGTCATTAGGACACCAGCGGGAATTTTTATTTATACTACTTCTGTTGGGGTTTTTTACCGATGGTATTAGGGAGGTTCAACAAGTCTAACCTATACGTGAAGGTATCCGTATCTCTGATATACAAACATAGGTTAACAAGGAAGAAAGAGGTTCAACAAAACATGGCGGGGAAAACGTAACATGTCAAGCAAAATGTTTCATCTCACAATATATTTTTCATACATTAAAATGCGACGTAATTCGAAAAAAAAAAAGATGGATACGGTTACGTAATTGAGATAGATTTGCTTGCGGAACCTCCCTAAGCAAGGCTTCCATAGCCAGGGGAAGGGATCTTTTTACGAATATAAAGTATGTATGTCCTGTATTTCAGATGAAGTGTCATCGTCTCATAGAAATGGGCAGCGCTTTCTGGGGTCGCGCCCTATTGAAACCTGAATACAAAGTCTAATATAGCTTCCTTGTTTGCATTTTATCTTAAAAATATTAACTTAATCTAACACCAAGAAACGTGTATTATGTAACAGCACAATCAGTCAAAGATGTGTTGTATCGAAATTAAATATCATTAACATATTAATTAATATAAAAAATGTATCAAACATGTATCACTACAGCAGAGCATAGAAAATAGACCCCAGTCAGGGCTAGTTCTATGAGCAGAGCCATGGAAGGGCTCCAATTTTATTTTTCACAAATAAAAAAAAATATTCACAACTGTATATGTCCGACTATTGGACGCATTTATACGCTCCATTGTCAAACCATTGCAATCACATGGAACAAAAATAGATTTGCTGAATGATCCAATTTTATATCGTCCAGCCAGCCCGGTTAGCTCAGTCGGTAGAGCATGAGACTCTCAGGGTCGTGGGTTCGAGCCCCACATTGGGCGAAGCTTTTCTCACCTGGAGGAGCGACACCTGTATGTGACTCACCTGTGTGAGCCTGCCACTCCCCTACCTTACTCATTACTCCATGTCCCACTCACCCCAGCAGTGTACCGTACGTACCTCACAACTGTACCCTCCTGTACGCATATTTCCTACACTCTATACGCGACCTGTAGGCAGTAAACATCAAAGCCCTCTAGTGGTAACTCTATGGCACGCCGCTGCCCACAGGACGAGTATAGAAACAACTCCACTGCTTCAAGGCTCAACTATACTAACAAACTCCAGGCAGCCACATACTTCACAAGTTCAAAAGAAATCCTCCCTACGTCGGACCAGATCACCACCTTCCATGATAAACATGCTCTCTCTCTCCAGTCCACAGTCAACACATTAGTCCACACTGCCCAACTTACAACTTACTACAATACAAGGTGCCCACATATGGACACACCTTCAATTTCAATTTCAATACAATTATTAATCCATCACCCTCAGTCATAACCCCACTCACTTTTAAAATTAAATATCACAAGATACAGGGAGGTATATATACACTTACTAACATTCTAGTATATGAACTCCATTAATCTAGCTCGTCATTAGTAATTAGCCAATAAATGTAAAACAATCAATCGCTCGATCGATCGATGGATGGATATTATCCACACATTATTTATATCCAATATTTCCTCAATCCCCTTAACCCCATGAAGAAGACTAAATATAACTCTGGTGTTGGCAGAGGCTTCATATCTTAAACGCCAGCACCAATAAACACCCATACTAACAGCCTCCCGCTGCCTAGACTACGCCAATTATGTTTCCTGGGTTAGTCCGATGATTGGGTAATAAAGAACTAACAATAGAAATAAGTAAATTATTCCCATTTATATCCAGGCCCTCTCTTGGCTAAAGCAATGCCCCTCCTGTGTTCTACTATAATGTGATAACGAGACCCACAAATAGGAAAGAAACCTTGGCTGCGGAAGTTAAGGGAGACAGAAATTAATTCTTAGTCTAATCAGACCTGGCATTAAGCTTGTTAGCCAGAGCCGAGCTTTCCGGCCGTCTCTCAGCAAGATGAGAAGTAATTTTGGGGAGTGCTTATTCAGTGAAATAACGTTGGTCACCAGCACAGGAGATAGAGGTCATTAATAACCATCTATTTAAGGAGGGATGAGGAAGGAGTTCATTTCTAGCCCTCAACCAAAGCCTGGCACTGGTCAATTTTTGAAATATTTTTAAAACATTCAATTGCTAACTGATTTGAATTGTAGCATCTCTTAAAGAGGATAATTTGGGGAGTGCTTATTTATTTGGTGAAATAAAGGTGAACAGATAGAGGTCATTGATCATATCCCGCTCCTCTAAAGGGGAAGGGGAAGGGGGACATTTGTAAATCCAGGTGGTAGCGAAAGGTTGGTCATCAATTTGTTAAATATTTATCAATGTTAGATCGCTGAATGATTGAAATCGCAAGTTCACAAAGGTCTTTTATAATAAAATAAAAAAGGTAAGAATGATTTCCCCAACGGGCAGGTGCGTCTTGTATGGTGTATGGTGATTGAGATGGATCGTTATTTGGGATTACATCTTTTTTGCAGGGAAATTGATGCTACCTATTATTACTGCATTCCCGATGGATGCGAAAATTGAAAAGAGAAATGGTAACTAAGTGGGAGACGAACACGTGACATCTTGAAAATATTGATGTGACTTGGAATAATGTATTTACCACAGTCTAGGCTCAGAGCCTATCAGATAAAATAATAGTGGTAAGTCAATGGCTTTCCCGACCCACCACTATCGTCCTAATGGGATTTTAATGAGATTTTGCCGTCAGTTTCCCTCAGTTTGAAGGGATCTGATAGGCTCGGAGCCTAGACTGAACAGACAAATATCCCCTTCTAAACTAGTTAACAATTTTCTTTGTTGAGATCTGGTTCCAACACCAGACCAAATAACAAGTTGCTGGTTAAAGGGAACATTACAAGAATGACTAATTAGATAACAAACATTATATTAACCACGTTGTTCGATGGTGACAAGGTTGGTGCGTACCTGGAAGCTGGCCAGGGAAGTTGATACTAATCATACAAGAAAGTTTGTCACATCTCGCCTACGAGGACTAAATACAGAGGGCTCTTGTTGTCCACACCATTTGTCTTTTGATCCCCGCCCCCCACCCCCCACCCATTGCCTTTCATCGTCAGATCATCTCAGGTTATTAACTGTTTGCGAGGAGAAATACAGGGGACGCAAGGTCAGAATATTTATAGGGTTACAGGGTTACTTCCATTCATGCCCGATCAAGCATGGTATTTTTAGTGTAAGTAGGCTCAGAATATGCCAAGGTGTCAGGATATATCTGTTTGCCAAACCATAACTACAGTCTAGGCTCAAAGATGAGAAAGTCCCTTCAAACCGAGGGAAAGTCTCGCGCACCAAACTGCTAAGTGCCATTAAAATTCCATTAGGACCGCAAAATGACATTATAATTCCATTAGGATGCATAGACAAGCAAATATTTTCCAGTTATAAAAAAATGTAGTAAACGCCTGAGTAAATATCTCGGTGACCTGGGGGAAGGGGAGTTTAAAGTGGATTCGGCTGGGATTTTTTCAAGTTTCAAGATATATAATATCTGAATTATGTTCATTTTCATCCACACACACCTTGAAACCCTCACATAATCTGCCAAAAGAGGATTTCAATCGGGATCAAACTTCAGTCTTCCAGGAGGACATTATAGCTCTGGATTGTTTTCAATATATCCCCACACACTTCTTGAAACACTCACATGCGAAGATAATCTGCTGAAAGTGGATTTCATGACGTATGCATATACCTTTCAGTTGGTTTTTTTGAGGTTCTAAAAGAAATGTCATGGGGAGGCTATAAGCCGAATATGGTGCGGGTGAAATATGTTCCGCAAAGCGCCACGGCTTGAAACGAAAAGGTCACAACGAAATACTCTCCGAGTAAAATATAGTTCATGGGTTATCGATTTTTTAAATCTTCTACGATGAGCAAAGTTGGCTTTCGTTCTAGGCTTTCGTCGCAGTGAAAGTGATGATCTCTTGGCCTTTTCTCCCGCAATACATCACCGACCGTCTGAAATACACTCTCTCGGTTTTTTTGTGTTATTTTACTTCGAGACTCCCATCTTAATACTCCATCTTTTTATCTTAAGAGGATAAGGTGGGTATTAAGCAGGTGTGCATGTTTCATATTTAGAAATTAGATATTCGCATATGTTTGTTGTTACATTCTAACGATTCAAAAGCTTGAAAGGAAATCTCTTTTGGGGAATTCATCTGCAAAAACTTCAAATCAAACCAGTCCAGAGAAAGTGTCTCGCCTCCAGACATTGAAAAACAATGAATGAACGAGTGCCCTTCAACAAATTCTATCTAATTCGCCTTACTTCTTGTCTGGTAAGCCTCTCAAAATTCTAATATATACTCAAGAATAGCTTCTAATTTAAAATACAGTTCTACCTAAAGATTGTATGCTAAGCCTATATTGCACTGCATATGAACTTAGAGTACTCTAAGGTTGAACATATACTTTTATAACAAAACCGACTGACAGAGCTACGTTACTGTACAAGAAAGTGCTATCACAAAACTCAATATATTATAGTCTTTTGATGGTATAAAAAAAGTTTGTTGAAAAATATCTTTAAAATGGAACAGATTGACAGCTACGTTTGAGTGAATCCTAAATCCTATAAATCAAGATAAATAAAGTGTTTCCCCGCTGGTGTTCAATTAAAGCCAGAATGAAAAATAACATCTGTGCAACATGTACACGGATAATTTTTTTAAAAAACAAACAAATATAGTCTTCAGCCACTTA
Source organism: Sthenelais limicola (assembly GCA_942159475.1). NCBI lineage: Eukaryota > Metazoa > Annelida > Polychaeta > Phyllodocida > Sigalionidae > Sthenelais > Sthenelais limicola. The sequence continues at coordinate 24,771,938 of OW804101.1, forward strand.
TGTTATAATTAAAGTAAAGCTAAGGTTATTTCTGGTTGACTATCACAAGCGATCTGTACATGGGTGCCTACGAGTACACTCTATACGCGACCTGTAGGCAGTACGTTAAGGCTATGGCACGCCGCTGCCTACAGGACGAGTATAGAGTGTATACCACCAGGATGCGGTTTTATCCCGGGCGGGCGGAGCAGACAGGTGAGTGACAGAATGAAGGATTGTTTTAGACAGACTCTTCCCAAAGAACCTGACACGAGTGCAAATAAATTTTTAACTTGCGGTCCTCCGTCAACAAGTATCAACACCTTCTTTGGCGGGCACCCGATGGACGTGAGTTGTATCTGTAAATCGCTTTTTATTTATTGATAATATCAATCTCTATTGACACAAACTCCAGTAAGTGATACGGCAGCTATGTACGCGAGAGCAATGCCTCTGCTCCTAAAATCTCCCCTACTCCCCATTGAAGTAACAATGAGGTATTTAAGTTGAGAGGGACTTGACGTTACGAGAAAAAAATACCCCCCACACATACACATTCATGCAGAAAAAAGTGTACTCTCTTGAACTGGTTCCATTTCCCCGTTTTTATTTTTATTTTGAGAGGTACTTGGGTCTCATGATGGCATTATTAGCGTACCAATGGACACAACACTCATATGGTTAGAGCCTCAGCAGGGCATTATATAGAGCGATGCTTTTTACATTGATAAATATTACATTGATAAATATTTTGTTGTTCATTTTCAGTTAAAGTCGAGTGCAGCCCATATTAAGTACTATGTTTATACAATACTATAGGAGGTATACATAGTACAGACGAGTTACTTAACAAAGAGACCGTTCATTTAGAATATACCAAAAGTTTTTTTTTAGCTATTGACGACAATATGCAAATAATGTTCCTTGGCGAAAGTTACCCAGTAGATCAGGACTGAATAACATGCCAAATGGGTATACATATTGGGGAGGGGTATAAGTTATACCTCCCTCCCTGCCTGGTTACACGTTGAAGACACCGAAATATTCTAATGCAAGCCCCAGACATAAATCAAAGACGAAATTTCTCAGCGATTCTAATCCTGTCAGGCCTGATTAAAAACATGGCAAATGACGAGAAGCGATTGAGATTGATCATCCCAAATGGGAATTCATTCACTTTTTATAAAGCAAAACAGCAAACTACTACTGTTTTCCGCAGCTATGATTCATCCAGAAGCGCAATATAGAATTACAAAACTAGCGATGTATTTCAGAAGGTGAAATAATCTACCCGCAAGAAGATTCAATATAACTCGCGCATCGCTTTCGCCGATGACGATGATCGCTGCTAAAAGTGTGAAAAATTAATCCCTGTTAAAGTCTCCTCTGGCAAGGGGCGACGCCGGCGACTAACTTAATAATAATCGCCGATGACGATCGGGTGCATTTCTAATTCAAATCCAGTTGGTGGTAGGGTACACGCCGGGTGCATAAGAGGGAAGATCCATCTTTCCGCTCCCCAACTCTTGCTCAGCTTAGCGCGGAAGGAAATCTAATGAACGTCATCAATTTCACAAGCAAAACCTTCTCCCACCTCCTACCTCCGCCATCGTCGCCTCACCGAGAGAGAGAGGGAGAAAGATGAGGAAGCATGCACGCAAATATGACTGCTTTAAATGCGCAATTAAAATATTTAGGAGGAGGAGGAGGGAGCGGTGTGAAAGAGAGGTGAGAGAGGGGAAGAGTGATGGAGAGAGAGAGGGAATTAGAAGGGAGAGAAAAGAGTAGAAGAGATAGATAGGCAGACATCTAGACAGAGAGAGAGGAATAATGCGAGAGGGAAAAGGGATGGTGCAAAACAAAAAGTGCAAACCACTTCTATTAAAATAAACGCATAAAAGATCAAGAACTTATCTTATAAAGAACTTGAAGGAAGAAAAGAAATAGAAAACTGAAGACAAGAGGTCCTACAAGGGTGAAAAGCAGAACGTTGGAAATAAGTAGCGGGGACAGAGACAGTAAAAGCCAATTCTCCCCCAAAACGGCAACGTTTTTCAAAGGAGGCTGTTGACATTTAAGTCGGCAAGCTGCTATATTGGGCTTCTCCTGGATGAAGGAGCACTCTTCATCCTAGTAAGGCCGACAAAAATGACAGTTTGTTCATGGGGATTTATTGAAAAACCGCTATTATAAGGAAACAAATTTGCGCAGTTCAACAGGTTAAAACATTGCAATTACCAGCGGACTAAACTACAAGGAAAGAGGTGTGAATGTTGTGGCAAACCCTTGGGAACGGATACGTAGTCGTTAAATGTGCAATGTCTGGATCATTGGGGCGAGCCCCTTTAAAGTTATATTCCCCGCTAATTTTGATCAATATATGACATTTTCTATTCTTGTGCTGATTTTGTCCTTATCCATCTGAAAGTCACAGGGTGGAATATTAAAGGATTTTGCCCTACTTCAGGGTTGGGAAAGCCATTAGCACAGTAGGCGTCCAATCACTGACATGTTATTGTTATCTAATCTGGGAGGGTCTGAGCCTATATCAGGGCGTCCGAGGGTGGCGCGGTTATTACCAAAACAATAGGCCTTTCCCTCCCCCTCCCTTTTAACTTATCCTGTTCTAAACTATAGACTGTGAATGACTTTTATAGGTCTAACTCATCTAAATGATAGATAGAATATATACAAATATATATGAAGTAGTGTAATTATCAGATGATTTATATTTTCTTCAGTTTGCAAAGTTGAAACCTTTCAATTTTTTGTGGATCAAATAGTGATCAAATTAAAATTTTAAAAAAAAAGAATATGGGTATATACAAGACCTTATGCAGGATAAAGGACTGGCACACCTGTATAGCTGCACATCACATACACTTTCCGTTACCCACATTCCATGGGAGACAGTCACAATGCCTTGAACCACCCACCCGCCCTTTATTCCCTTCCCCACCAGCCCCACCTTTAACAACATGATACAGGAAGGCCCTGTTTAACACTAAGCCTTTATGGCACACCTTCATTTCGTTAATGCAGCATTTCTTAGCAAATGGGATATGTAGGCATACATAACGCGGGGCACTGTGGCTGAAGCCATCGTTTAAACAGCAACAACTATCCATCAGAGAACTCACTCGCTAGCTAGGTTACGATATCACATTAAAGGAAGGATATCCAGTGTAAATGTATTTGCGCTACATATACCCTTTAAAAGCTCGCTACGGCAATGTTAACACAGCGCAACAGGTTCTCATACAATTTCCCCATGTCGATTTTAAGGATGGGAAAAAAAGGCCTTCATCGTGTAAAACCCATCAAGATAAAGTGCCAAGCTATTACATGGGTAGTTTGGTGGCGGTAGAAGCTCGAGAAGTATTAAGCACGTCTTTCCTCTTTTAAGCATATGTCGGTATTATACAGTGTATATATTCTAGTGTTTGCTTTTTTTCAGAAATTAATCAAGTGAGGAATTTTATTCAATTCTTCCAGAAAATCCCGTTCCGTTTCCAAATCTGCTAAAGGGATGCTGAGCTACATTCGGTATATATTTATTCAGGCGTTTCTCTAACCGTCGTTTTTAAGATATGTATATTTATTATTTCAGAATAAAATTGTTACCACATCAACGCAAAATGCAATTACTTTACACATGATCTCTCACCGACCTGTCAGAGGGTGAATACCACAAGTGACAAAGATAGCTTTGACCTTTTAAAGTAATACCTGGATATTGTATTTCATTTTGGGAGAAATTATCAACTGAGAAATGTTATAACTAAAATGCTTTCTGCAGTCAGTCTAGGCTCGGAGTTGAACGAGTCCCTTTAAACAGAGTTAAAAGATCAATGCAGCCTCTCGCTCCAAACCGCAAAATACCATTAGAATCCAATCAGGACGCCTATTCCAGGGCCAGGGAAGTTATTAACGCAGTAGGCGTCCAATCACTGACATACCATTATTATCTGATCTAAGAGGCTTTGAGCCCAGACCTGTCTGGACGACGCTTTAATCCGTTTGAGGATGTTTCAATGGATGTGGTTTTGCAGTTTGTGGTAATATATATGTGGCATGGGTTTCTCTAATTCAGTCTAGGCCCAAAGTTGAGAGTCCCTTCAAACGAAGGGAAAGCCTCTCGCCTCAAACCGCAAAGTGTCATTATAATTCCATTAAGACGCCGAGTCCAAGGCGAGAAAACCGATTAGCGAAGTAGGCTGACATACCATTCTTATCTGATCTGAGGGTTTGGACCTAGAGTGAATTATAGTTTTCAAGAAATCCTTTCCAGTGGAATATATACTACTAGATCAACTCAAAATGTTCTACATGATCTCTTGATCATGCAGGGACCTGAGAGTGAACCCTAGCGGAATACCGCAGTGACGTTCTCTTTCAGCAAGACTTCCCTCAGCTTTTCAACGCCAGCTTCCTTAGCCTTGTCTCAACACCTTGTCAGGTTAGACCAACATGATAAATCTATCTTGTTCAGCATACGTTACACAGACACTACATTCTGATTCAATAACTGTACACAGAACCTATTAAAACACACAATGGGCCAGGACATGGACAGGGTCATCAATATTGGACATGACTCTTGGCCGTTGGGACTATTTACTTCAGAAAACGTTTGCTAAAAAATGTAATGCTATTTTGGTATGTATACATACAGTATGTATACACTTTGGACGTGTGCTTATAAATCTTTATGTTTATAAATGGTTGCATTTCATAAATCATATATGCCAATATTCCCAGCATTCCAAATAGATAATAGAGAAATTCTATCAAGTACAATATAGGCAACAAATCGATACTCACAATTCGTATAGAAGGTACTTTTAATTTAGACCTATTTAGCAGGTACATATTACACATAAATCATGGTATAGAACTAGTTACATATCGCATTTATACAGAACAAATCGTGATCATAGGATCGGCAGTGTGTGGTGGTTGACGACCAATTATTTGTATATTGGAATACGTTCTTCCAACTGCTCCCACTCATACATGCACCCACCAAACTGAGTCACTCACCTGTCCGCGGTAGCTGCCAGATCAGGAAGGATCTCCTTGAGCACGGCCCTCAGCCTCTCCAGGTACTTCTCCTGTATCCTCTGTCGGAACTCATCCCGTAACGAGCGTAAATGCTCGAGGAAGTAGCGCTTGGCCGTATCCGTGCCAAACAAGTCCACAAAATGATTGTAGTCGGCGTTCTGTAGGAGCTTGCGTGTCACAGGCATCCACAGCGCCTTGTACTCGGTCACCTGCGAGCGCAGGAGCACTTTGTACGCCTCCGAGGCCACGTCGAGCACCTCCTTTCTTGCTCGAGCGGCCTCACTGTAGGGGCAGATCTTGGGCCGGCCCTTGGTCCTGTCGATGAGATGGGCGAGGGCGAGGAAGGCCTGCTCTACGTTGACGTTCTGGTGGGCGGACGTCTCCACGATTGGAATGTTACCTTTGAAGCGACTGACCAGCTTCTCAGCGTCGCGCGCGTACGTGTCGCAGGCGACGTCGTTCTTGGTGGTGACGAAGACGATGGGTTTCTTGGCCTTGTGCAGGTTCTGCAGGATGAGCACCGTGTGCTCCACCTGGCGGTCGAAGGAGCGGTTGTTGACGAGCGAGACGTCGAAGAGGCAGAGGAAGCCGTCGATGTTGAGCTTCCCCTCAGGCAACATCTTCTGCTCGAAGTCATGTTCCACCCCTGGGAGAGGAACGAGAGAGAGAACATGAGTGGTTGCAGTTACATGGGTGATTATTAATGGGTTAGAGTAATGGATCTGTGTCTTCATACAAATACAAATACTGAGACGACACATACTCTTTTTACAAATACTGAGAATGTAGGGTCCCTATAATATATGTACACGGGTTAGTATTCAAAAACTGGATAATCTGACTGAGGCTACAATCCCTCAACTATAGCACCCCTCGCAGAGTTAAGACTTCTTGTAGTTACATGGGGGATAGGCAGGTCGTCAAGCTTTTTATACAAACACACAGATATCGATGGAGAATATGTAACGATATACGTACATGAGTCAGGATGAGAATATAATATGTACAATCAAAGCTTACAAAACCCACGAGAGCAAACAAAGAGTGGTTGAGGTTACATTGGTGATTTGATAACAATATATTGGGTATCACTCTCTATATATAGGGTATGGATCAGGAAGCCCAACAATAGCAATAGAGGACTTGCATGTACACCATCTCGTATCTTAACTCGCAAGGAATCATACAGTGTATGATTGATAGCGAAAACATCCCGTGTTTTTTCCTGGCCGAAACTATTCGATGGACAATGCCGAAACTATTCTAATTTTGGCAGAACTGGCCTGAATGTATCCCACAATCAATGCACTCAAAATGACATGCGCAGTAGCTTTTGCAATTCCCTTATTGTAGCTAACAAACCCCGCAAGATAGCATCCCTGGGAGAGGAAACACAAGGGGCGGCCTTAAATTGGTGATTAATAGGTTGCTGTGGCGTCAGGCTGTAATAGAAATACACATATAAAACAATTAATTGATAGTCGATATATATATATCTAGAGACTCAGAGAGAGAGGTATGCGTTTTAATTAATCGACAACTGGCTTTGTCTTACAGCAAATATTGATGTGATTATTAAAGGGCTATGGCTATATGGTTTCAACTGTCATTTTGATTAGTGTACAGTTGTTTACACTAAAAGGACTCGGCGGAGTGTAGGAGAATGTGTAGTGCCATCAGATTGTCCCCCCAAATAAGAAACAAGACTCTTGAAGAAAAGGTTATGGCACAAGATGAGGGATGGAAATTTATTATGCACATTGGGAATATCAGCCGCAAATAAAAAAAACTACTGCAGGGTTGGGGTAGAAAACCTCGGCAAACAAGAAGTCTGCCAAGCCACACTTGGGAAAATTGGGGAATCGATCTGTTTGTCCTGAAAAATGATGATATCAATATTTCCATTTGCTTTGTAATTACATTGATTCTAAGCGTACGTCCCTCTCCTCTACCCCGAAAGTTCTGGAATATTCGCCCGGAGATGAAGCACAAATCTATTTACAATCAGCATACGGTAGGTATAACAAGGGGAGACTCATGTATTCTTGTTCTCTTTTTTTTTTAAAGTTGGGGATTGGAGGGTGTGGGTGTGGGGGTGGGCGTGGGGGTGTGGAAGGCAGTTTTATGATAGCCCAAGAGAAAGTAAAAGCCAGCTATTGTACCTTAATCAAAACACTTGGTGGTATACATCTCGTATACTACACCAAGAAATAGACAAGCTGTAAAATATTAACTCTACATACAGCATGGTATAATTAGGCAGAATATCTCCTCTGGGACCCAGAGCTGGCGATGCTGTCTAGGTATAATAGCAAAGGAAACATTTTTATGATTTTAAAAGGTATTACATCAAGACTTAAAATTAACCTACCGAGCTGGTTTTTACAGATGTACATGAGTTTTTCTGCAGACTGTAGTTTGGCGGCAGCGCATCGCCTGTAATAAGGCTCTGGCTTGCCGCTCTTAAACGGCTGGAAGGACGAGTCATCGATGAACTCGGTCTGCTCCACCACGTGGAAGGCATAGTCCACCCCTTCATCTGTTTTGGTCACCTCCCCCCAGTACAAGAAGTGGTCATTGTTGACCACCCTCCCACCGAAATCGGACTGACTGAGCACAGAGATGTGGTCTTTGTAATAGTTGTCGGCTAGCGGCCGCATGAAGCGATTGCACAAGCATGATTTGCCTATACCGTCATCACCCTTGTCTTTTTCCGTTCCTGAGAGCCCTAGTACACTGACATTAAACGTCCGTTTATCTGCTCTCTTTGCCATCACTCCTTCCTGCACAATCTCTAAGGAAAGGAAAGGTCCTCCTTACTGTGAATACTTATTATTTATATATTTTATATCATTTAATATCATAACAAACATTTATTATCACGTCTGGTTCTTGTGGTAGTAATCCGTTTGAGTCATGTTTGCGCAGTTTGTATTATTTCCTTCCTTCTTTCTTTCTGCCTTTTACTTAATTGAACACACACACAAAATACCAGCTTGGTATTGAATGCGGAGCCACCGATGAGGATGTAGAAGAAGTAGTAGAAGTAGTTGAGTTATTCATTAGTAATGAATGCTTGCAGTAGCAGTGGTGAGTGTATTGTGTCATTGGGCACGTGGATGTGGGTGGGTGGGAGGTGTGGGCAGACTGAGACCCAGAGCTCTTTGGGCGGCGCTAGGGGTCGCTCTGGTGGACACCTGGCTGGCACTGACTGTGCTGATGTTGGTGGTAGTAGTGGCGCCCCCTTTCTTGGCTCTGGGTACTATCTGCTGCCCCCTAGCCTGTCTCTCGCGTCCAACTGTTGAGAGACATGTTCACCCCGTTCTCTCCACGACCTGCATCAAACCTGCAAGACACAAAATGAGAAAAACATCAATAAATGCTGTACAAAGATGTACATGTCAAGAGGAAAACTTATACTTCAAATATAGTCAAGCAAATAAATACAAGTATAATCGTTGCTTGTAGCTCTAAAAAAAATCTTAAGAACATGTACTGGTAACAAACCTTTAAGTCCTTAAAATATGAATGCAAATATATCTAAATTTAAATAAAAATGAAGGGAGAAAATAATGAAATATTAAGTGAACGTGTGCTCGAGTAAATCTATCGGCCGACAGACCTAGCTTCGGCCAGAGCAAAAGAATGGATCAGAAGCTAGTAAATCACAAGTCACGAACAACAGAGACACGACCATTTACATGGACACCTTATTTTCCTCATGGAAAGTCCCACGAGTGACCCACAGATTAACATTTGCACCAGAGGCACACTCTATTGTTGACACACCAAATTATATACAGCATGAGTAAGATCTTTTTATATACTTAGACATATCTCAAGCTAATGAATTAACAAAAGAACCAAATGGTTGGCCCACAATATTTTACCTGGAAATAAGTGACGAGTGCCTAAATCAGTTCTGACTTTAACATGTACAAGTCATTTCTAAATCTGACGCAATCTTCAATGACAATATCTCAGGTAGAGGAGGAACTATTATATGATGTTCATTTCAGTTACTGGTGTAATGGGAGTGGGTAGAGTTAGGTGTGGGAGTGGGTGGGTGGGTGGGAGGGGGCGGGGGAGGGGCACGAGAAGGTAAGAATCGTTAGGCTTGAGTCATGTCTAGCAGATCCACAACATTTCAAGGCCAGACACTGCAAAGTTTACATTTCTCATGACTCTTCGCCGCCGATTCGTGATTGCCACTAGACACTGTCAAAAAGGTTTCGACATTTTTTTCCCTTTCTTCTCGATCTCTCTGTCTCTCGAAACTTTTCCCTCTCAGTCTCAGATCAGCAGGTGCAGGTGACATGACAAGAGATTAAAGCGACTAGACACAAAGAATGCTAAAGGGTGAATGTCCGGAGAGCAGAGTTTTAGAAAGACTTCAGCTTTTATCATTCCAATTTCGTGACATTTTATTTTGAAGTGTAGTTTTAAGCTAATTTTATAAGGAAATGCTGATCTATCGAGTCGAATATACATACATCGCTAGGTAACTTTTATTTTTAAAGAAAATCAACAGCCATCCAACCGGGATGAAAAGTCAAGCCTGCCCTTTATTGATTTCTGTTTTACTTTTCATAAATAGCAATAAACTAATTGTACACACCTTAAAAAAATGTAAGAATTGTATGTGTATTAAATCCTTACGTGGAATAAATATTGTTACATAATGCCTAATACTGCTTCACTTGGTGATGTTGATTATTGAGGGGGAAAGTCCGGAGACTCAAACTTAGGCCAAGGAAGCAAACAATTTAATTTAGTGACCTTAGTGCAAGCTACACACTGATCAAGTAAATGTACATGGGGATCCAATGATAAGTTATCAGAGGCGTATATACGAGTCTCAGGATATGCTATAGACAGTAACCAGTGAAGTAAGAGGATAGATTATCAGTTAAGGACGATTTCATATCACCTCTTTATCATTAAATGGTGGGAGACCAGACATATCATATCTGACAACATGACATGGACAAAAATGGTAGGAAGAAGAGCTTTTCCTTTCAGGAAGAATAAATGTTACACTCATGATATGATCAGTGGCATATACGTGAGGTGACTGTAAACCATACATGTTTTATAAAGTAGTCATTGAATACAATGGAAGAACCTTATCATTATTTGTCTCTATTCCAACATTATCATAGGATCAAATATGAAGTCATGACGGGAAATATTACTTAAATCCCTCGAACATGATGTCTAATTTGGTGATATGATGTGTAGTCGAAGTATAACGATCGGTCTCGCCACCGACGACCAAAGCAAAAGTAGACATCTGACAATTTGAGAAACAACTAATAAAAGCTTTTTAGCTAATGGAACGCTTGTTAGTTAATCTACATTCGATGAAGAAATATGGGTGAGGAAAAGAAGACAGACAGCATCCCCTAAATAAGATTTAGTTGGGCCTTAAGAGGAGTAAGCATGGCCATTCCTTATCATTAGCAGTTATAGTTTATAAGTAAGCGTATGGTGGAGGAGGAGGGCCCTATTTGCCCTGTCAATATAGACGGCACAAGGAAGATTGGGGGTATAAACATTGATATAGACTTTCCAAATTAATCTGATCCTTGAACAAGTTGCTTCAGATCCATTGGTTTTTGTTTTATTATACAGACACAATAGATTCAAAAGATGATAACAGGTCTTTGTGTACTGTATGAAAACTGAGAAAACGCTTTCATATCAATAAATAAATAACTTTTATAATTTTTCACTAATTTCTTGAAATTTTGCTTTGTTTTTGTTTTTGTAAAAACTGGCTGTACGTATTATTGTGAGCGTCCCCATTTAGTAAATGGTATTATCTTCCTGATTTGCGCATAGAATTCCATTAAAGTTCCTTTTAAAAACAATTATGCTGGAACAAACGAAAAGCCAACTTTCACTGAATATTCCACATTTGTTGCTCAGCATAATAATATGAAGCCTTCATGAATAAAAAGAAGGAAAAGCAAGAATGGCAGAAGAAGACCAATCATGGACGTCAGCCCAGAGATGAGAAGAAGCCATATGACCAGAGTATACAGACATAAGGCTCCGTCTAGATCAATAACCTAAATGAAAAGAAGGCATTGGTGAGGAGAAGCACCATTTCCAGATTCAGACAGAGTGGGGTTGGGGGGGGGGGTCCTCCCCATTTCTACCATTCCACCATTCAATCCCTTAGCCCCCCAAGTCACCCCCTCCCTCCCCGATTCCCACCAATCTAGCAAGCACCTTCTGTAGTCATCCAAGACATGAACAATCCATGAATCAAACTGGATGCGGATGGTTTCTAGAGGGTGGCACTGATGGCGAGGAGAGATACAAGGCTGGTTGCACTTATAGTTCAGACATGGATCTCTCCCCTCTGGGAGCTGTAAGGAAGGTTGGCTGGGGTTCTCTCCTCCTTCTCCTCCTCCTCTCCCTCCTTCAGCTAGATCATCCCTGCTAGAACACGATAGGGGGAGCTTTATGGGCAGAGTAGTGCTTAGGCTCAGGACGAGACTAAAATGCTGGTGCTAAAACTTTATATTATACACAGCTAGTTCTTATGTTTTGTAACAGTGTTTGAATATCATGGTTTTCAATATCAGTAGGTGGGCGTTCTTCTGAAGAGATTGTACTGAAATTATAATGTCAAATGAGTATGTATATGGAAGTAGATGGTGTTCATTGAGCTAGGTTAAAGTGGGTAGGTATTAGTAGATTTTCCCCCTACAAAAACTGTACACTTCATTGGATATTGTATAGGGTACAACAGGAATTATACCGTCAAAAGAAAGAACGAGGAAGTGAAGGGCAGTAAAAATACCCCTCATTGGCTCTTCCTCCGAGTAACGGTGTCTGTTGTAGGGCTGATCTGTATACAATGCCAAAAAAGGACACGACTGATTATGTGTCTCTCTCTTTCACTTCATCTCACCAGATGGAAAATCAGTCCCGTAACATCAGTATTGATTAACCGCAGCATTTCTCATTAAAAAGGACACATGCACATTGTTTTGGCAATATCTCTCCCCCACACCATGCAGAGTAAAGTTAGCTATGCCTAGCTATGCCTAGCTATGCCTGGAATGAGCAGCTCAAGTGAATGAAGCCATCTATGCCTGGAAGAATGAAATTCCAGCGCTCAAAACAGAAACTACAGTAGTGACCTTTGTGGCCTAGCTGATCTGACAATTAGCAGGGGAAAGACATGGGAGTCATTGTAATTGGAAGGCAATCAAATGGCTGTCAGCATCCACCAAAAGTAGAGTCCTCTAGCTCCCTGGATCTGCTGCTTGGCCTATTCCTCTATCCTGTCACAGGCTTTCATGATTAACGCAGAGGGCTGCCATTGATTAATTTGCTACTTCTGTTTTCCTATCGGATAAAAATGGGTTATGCCCATGCCAACAACCGTCAATGTAAATTTCATTTGAGAGTTAGAAGCTCCACTCCATTTGCAGTAAAAAGGTAGAAAAGAGGGAGGGGGTGGGGGGTGTTCGGTTTATTCCTTCCCCAGAAGATATTAATTTGACATCAGCTACTGGAGGAATACATTAACTTTTAACAAAGTCATGAAGAAGACGAAGACGGGGGAGAATTCGCAAGATTTTGCCTTTAATAGCTTGCACAATGTTCCAAGTCAAACACTTGAGGGGAGTTTCCCTGTGATCTTTAATATCCACCTCTAGGAATACGATGAAATCCAAAACGAAGGGACCGAATCAATTTACTATATTTTATGGTTTAACAAGATCAACGCTTCAGCAAAATGTAGAAAAAGGTTTTGCAAGAGGATTCAAAATTGAATTCGTTGTTGTAGGCCCTATACCATAGTTTAATACCATAGAATATTTCTCAGCAATAATTACACTTCAAGTTTGGAGGAATGTGTCTGTATGTCGGGTGTCTGAGGCAGTCCTTTTAGTATTCTGAGATGTCTACATCTCCGCTGACATAATTTGTCGTTACATCTACTGACTCCTGTTCTAGCCACTCATCTTCTCCTTCAAACCTAGTATTGGAGAGAAGATAACATTAACATCCATATCAGTTTGTATCATTTCTCTCTTTGTTTCTGCATGTCCCCTCTCTTGTCATTTTCTCCCTCCCTCTATCTGTCTGTTGTCTCTGTATATCACTCTGTCACAGTTTCTCTGTCGCCTAAGATACTACCTCTATGATATTATCTTTGCTGTCACCTTTCGTTCACTAAGTGACTCACCTTTCTATAATGATAGAGATAATACTCCTATTTCCATATAATTTCTAGTCTGTTAACATTGTATTATAAACATTGTACCTGTGTTATGGAAATACAAATCTATTATTATTATCATTATTACTCCTTGAGAAACACACACTTCTTTCCTCCACCTGTTAACGAAGACACACCCACTCACACACCCCAACCCACCAGTCCAACCCAATATAGAGAGACAAATCTTGAGTAATACACACATCACACACTTGATGGATAACTCAGACCACCCTCTCCAGCAAACAGCCATGAAATATGCATTTTCAAGGCTGGGGAGACATGATAGGCAGGTATCTTTATCTGCGCCTACCTAGAAACTGCATGTAAGTGTGTCTGACTTGGTTGTAGGCAGGCTGTATAATAGAATAGAATAGATATGGGACTAAGATAGCCACTGCCACCACAGTTAATACATCTAGCTTATTTATATAGGCCTGTGCCTCCTTGTGCCTAATAGATCAGAGCAGGACCTCTGACACTAATGTGACAATGCAGTACATAGCCCGTCTGGCGTCACTGTAATGTATGGCAAATACACAAACATGGCTTTTTGTGTGGTAGAAGAAAGAGAAGCGTTCCTCCATGAAAGGGAAGCTTCCTGAGGAAGGTATAGTGACACACAAGCCATTATACCAACCCCAACCCAGCAAACCGTCATTCTTTCTTCATGGTGTTACCATTCTAAAAGTGAAACAGGATTAATTGGTTTATATTTCAGGAGTAGGCTAAAATCAGAATTTTAGACACAATTAACGATCATGAAATTAATTACATAAGATGCTACGATATGACATGCTATATATGATATGGTGGAGAATGATATGATCAGGCTTCACAGAATTTTCTTTTTTCATTATTTGAAATCTTATTTTATTACACTTAAAGCAGTTTACAGAGAATGATATTTTCATATTTATACAATGGGTCAATGTGAATAAAATATCTAAATTAAACAGTGTGCTTTGATATGATGCAATAAGACAGTAAGACCCAATCACACTTTTATTGTCGTATCTATATCCCGAATGATTCCTCTCAAGGGTGGCTGAATAAAATAGATATCGATTCCAAAGTAGACAAGTGAAGAGAATGTCCACCAGATTTTCAGCAAGATGTACTATGCATCTAATGCTGTAACCCCAAGAGGGGGAAAGTTCCTTTTACTGAGAGCTGTAACCAAAGTAAGCGCCTGTTCCACAGCCACAGATACACCAATTTAAATAAGTTGTCGACTGTTCGATAAACGAAAGCCATCGTAAGATAGCGGTGACAAAGGTAATCTACATCAGGGCATCTTTTTTATTTTTATTTTATTTTTCAACAAAAAGGCTTCAAACAAGTCCAGTTCCCGAATGGGAAAAGGACGTAGACTGGCCCTGTTTATATGACCTTTGTCGTTCTAAGGACCTTGTCCCCAGGAGGTGTGCCCTTCCGATGACCAATCAAGAGAAGCCTCCAGGGGCGGGTAGGGCCAAATAAGGGGAAAGTCTGTTACACTAAAACTTGATTCCCATCTCGAGCTATCTCAACAAATTAAGATTATGAACTCATTTGAGCTAAAATGGACGTCTCTTGCATTCACTTCAGTAAAAGTGAATTAGTTTTAAATAGTGTTTTGTTTTTATATGCCAAATAAGGTACTGAGGCATGAGCTGTGCAAGCATTTTTAACTGAGGATTTTACCAAGTCAATTTCCAAGAGATTTTAGCGTAAATCCACAGATCCCAATAGATTCTAAGCAACAAGGGTCACATTCACTTCTAACTCATATTTGTGTTCGTCTTATCGTTGTAAGATTTTTGAGAGGCTTACTGATACGTTTTACCAACTATTTCAGTCAGCTGAATTGGAATTGATACCCCTCTAGTAGCTTTTTTAATAACATTTAATTTGAATTTAAATATCAATACAGTTCACTGGCCTACCGTGGACTCAACTGTAACAAAAGCAGCTCCATCTTATATAAGAGGGCCAGAGTTCACATGGACAGACTATACATGGAGTAGAAAGACCAGGGGAATGCCATGTTTGCTATCTTTGTGGACTATTACTAGCTGGTCACTCTCAACCACTAAGAGTATACGATGACCTTTGTTAACGACAACAAAGTCACTATGTATTCATCCGATAGACTGGTTAAACACCGACAAGGTGAGCACCCAGGTCATTAAAGTTTTGATCTATATGTCACCTAAGATGTCAGTCGGACTGAAATGCCACATGGGTTCAGGAGAGGGACAGCCTCCATACCAATGGCCTGTGTGTGTTTTACTGCTGACTGGCAGGAAAGCAGCAAGTAATAATGGCTTTTCCTGCGGCAGAGGAAGTTTTTGTCTTAGAATTATTTGTATTCTCTATGGAAAATGCCACTACTTTAACACTTAGATGGTTTTAAAGAGGCCAGAAGTGTATTGGAGTGGCTGGCAAATTCAAATACTGGAATTATTTTGAGAAGGTTCCATTTGATAATGGCTTTTCTTGAATAGGAAATGTTCTATGACTCATATGGATTTACTATGGGAAATGTCACTTAGATAGATAGGTTGGAAATGTACAGTGTAAACGTGTGCGATTAAAGTGATTCCATTCCTAGAAATATTTCGAGAGACACAATTCAGAGGCTCCAAGTAATTACTTTTCTTGCAGATTGTGTGTGTATTCTCTTGTCACTTTAGTAACCTAGCTGGAGAGGTGGGAACTCGTTTCTAAAACGTTGATCATGTTTCTAGAAGGACAATATACACAGTCTGTTCAGATTCACCATGTAGGAGGACGAAAACAAGGTTACAATACATATATAATTATATCCTTCATTATACGTCATTATACCAAATATACTATATAAGTACAGTACCTTTGAGCATCATACGGTAGCTCCCTCTCTCTTCAGTCTAGGCTCAGAACCTCTCAGATCAGATAAGAATGGTGTGTCAGTGATTGGACACCTACCGGGCTAATGGCTCTCCTGGCCCAAGAGTAGGCGTCCTAATGGTATTATAATGGCCTTTTGCGGTTGGGAGCGGGAGGCCTTCCCTCAGTTTGGAGGGACTCTCATAACTCTGAGCCTAGACTGTACAGTACTGTTCATGATGGCATTTATCACATCAGTACCGCTTTATACAAAGCAAATACGGATAAAACATCTAATAAATGATACTACTAGAGCCAAAGGTATTTGACTAATGGTCTGAAAGCTCCCAAATCAATAACAACCCATAGACACATTATAATGTATAGTATATGAATATGAAAGACACAAGAGGAGACCTTTCAAGTATTTAGCATACAGAGAGACTGATGGGGAAGAGAATACCATGACGGGTCCCATGTGGACGCTCCCATAGTTCAGTCATAGTTTTTTTCGCTGAACAAGACAGTCTCGACTTCCGTAATGACTGTCAACGCGAATTGTGGTTGTGCTGTAAAGGTCAGAGGACTTCCTGAAATACTGATTATTCTCACCCGTAGACACACCTCCTTCATTTTCCCTTGAAATTTTAAACTGTTTGTTTAAACTACAATAGTACTTCAGGAAGAACTGAAATTCCTGGCTGAAAATTGACTCCATTACGTGACACCTATTTTTCCTTCCATCACAAATTGACATAAATCCTATGCATAGTATTGGCAATATAGAGTGTTTGTTAATGCTAAAGGTGTATGTCGAGACAGATAGGGCTTTGGTAAAATGGATGGGATAAAATGAAATTTTATTCCAGCTTTATGATTAATCATTTATGTAGTGAGTGGTATATTAAACCATTACTGAAGCAACAATAGTAATTCAACGAAGGAAATTCCTTATTGAAATGAAACGTAAAGATGACACCTCTGATTTGTCATTCATTTAATCTCATTTATTCATAGAATGTATACCACCATCCTAGTCAATTCAATGACCAACAACTCAAGCATACTATAACTGCCAGTTGAAAGAACTATCCTCTAAGCAAGTGTGATTTCCATCCATCCAACTGACCCCTTGGGGGTATGGGCAAGGGATTATTTAGGACATAGACTGACCAGGGGAAGCTATTATGACATCCTCCAGAGCCTAGGTAATGGGGCTGTTGCTGCTGACCAGCCCACATACCGATATACTGGTTCTCTCCTCCACCTGGTATATGCACACCAGCCTTCTTAGCTGGCTCTAGCTAAAACCTCGCAGTAATCTGAGTTAGAACTAAGAGGGAAATGGGAAAATAGGAAAGGGTGTAATTCTAGATTGAAGAGTTAGATTTTTTGTATTATTCAACATTGACTTATTGTGCATTAATCTCAAATAATGCTGACTCACTACAAACAGATTATTTATCAATATTATTCTGAATGTAAAAAATATTTTCTCGTTCGCTTGTTAATTGTTTAATTCTTATCGATCTCCATACGTTTGCTCGTTATTAGCTTATGAATATTCATTACTGTAATGATACATGCTATTATATACCATCATAGCAAATTAGCAATAGTTCAAAATTCACGGATGTAAAAGCATTTTGTTCTTTCTAACGGAGAGATGTTTTGGATGGCGAACGGACATCATATTGATAATACATCACAATGTGACATTCACTAATAATAAAATCTCCCGATGCATCACTTCCCTTCTTCTCCGCCTTTTTGCATTGCCCCATTACCTACAGAATGCTAGCTGCAAAATCTCTTATCTCATTCTCTTCGCATGCAAACCCTTAATTATTGTTGAGCTGGCTTCGTGTACACACACGTTTATTATTATATGATTCTTATCCTGGAAGAAAGAATTGGAATAATCCAGAAGTCTAACTGCCCATTTCGTCTCCTATATGTAACTCCACTTAAGGCAAAATAAAGGATGCTCTACCTATCTGCCTGCCTACAGAAATCTAGCTGCAAAGTCTCCATTTCATTCTCTTTACTCTAGTACTCTCAGCCTACCTACAAGAGAATCCATGCTGCAAGCAGAGAGAGGGAAGCCTCCCCCATCCTCCCCACTACTATCCTCCACCCAGAACCAATCTGCCTCCACCAGGATAGAACCCAATGGAATAGGTGACCAAACAGCCGCCAGGGGCCGTTACGGGCCTGGTAACGTATAAACTCCGGATAGCAATCAGACTGCATGGTTCCAGGCCACTACGCTCCATTACATCAATGTGGGCTTAATTGATTTATCCATAATTCATCTGTTTAGCTTCCCCCCGTCCACTTTTTTGGCGCTCTCTCTCCGGTGCCAATGTCCTCCCATGTTTCCCCATGTAGATAGGGGATTCAGGTAAAATTCACTGTCATTTTCACTTCTTTCTTTTTAAATAAAAAAATGAGAAGCCAAATCGATATTGTTTTGAGTTTTTATTTGTGGTTAAAACCATTTCCTACGAGAAAAGCTGGCGCCCAATTTTCTCGATTTATATAGAAACAATTATATTGTATAATATTATTATATGCGTAAAATATAGACAATATTATTACTAAATTCAATTATGTTTCAAAGGTATTATTTTGACTTGATGCTACCAAAAGAGACATATTATTATAACGGATACGCCAACAAAGTGGAAACAAAAATTGCCAAAAATAAAATAAATGAAACAAACACTTGACATGCCCTTAATAGAATGGGACAGACGTGACGCATAATACCAGATAAATGTCAATGCAAAGTAGTTCGCATAAAGCTTTATATACAACACAATCAATTGCCATGTCCCATGTCCCAATAGCATGTGTATTATATATACATGATAACATGGAGTGTTTAAACATGGTACCATTGTAGACTGTGGGGCAGGGTGAGAGGAGGGGGTCTAAGATCAAGCCCCGGTAATGACTGTTTACACCAACATGTAGGATCCATTTGGAGGGGAATGGCTTCCAGTGGCAGCTCCATTACAATTAGTATGAGAGGGCCCTCATAAAGTGACAGCATGAGATACAGGAGGGACTTTCCCCGACAACATCTAACCATATTGTAGATATATGTTACGCTGATATGGATGTTGCTGTGCTGTATGTTGAAATCCTCCAGATGTATTCATTGATCTGGATATATTGGACTATGCGTTCGTTTATTATGATTTATGCCATGCGGGTGGCTTGGAAATAAAATAACTTTCATCATATGTCTATTATAGACTTTCCTGTAAGGCTTATTTTTCTAATGTATTATACTTTTTTTTTATTAAAGCGTACAGCAGAAACAATGGCTTCCCAGTGATTCTCCCATTTATCTTTAAATGTCATCGGCAGTGCTGCAACTTTAATGTGCACTAAAATTGCATATAATGTGCATGATAACGATATTGAAAAATACCTTTACGAGTTAGCCCCAATAAATACTACATAAGGTTTATCAACAAGAAATGGGCAGCTTTCTAGTGATTGTTCCAGAAATAGTGAGAGTGAGAGTGAGAGTGAGAGAGAGAGAGACAGAGAAAAAGAACGACAGAAAGAAAGAAAAAGAAAGAAAGAAAGAAAGTTCAGGTTGGAACCCTTCTTAAATGAATTTAAAAATAGAGTCGAAGCGATGAGGGTGGCAGCTAAATACAACCCCTCGGTTAGCAAACTCTACGACAGGTGGAAAAACTTTGTCTTTAATATTTGAAAAAAACCTTATATAATATCTTCCTTAAGCGTGTTTAGACCCGCACTGATTTAACAAATCAACAAAAAAGCAGAGTCAATAACATCTTGTGTCCTTTATTTTACATATAGAATAACTCAGAGAGCAAAAATCAAAATGAGCAGGTGAATGTTTCCTCTCATACCGTTGAATATACACTTTTATGTTAACATGTTTTATGAATAAAAATCCGATGTTGGACAAAAGAAAGAAAGAAAGAAAGAAAGAAAGAAAGAAAGAAAGAAAGAAAGAAAGAAAGAAAGAAAGAAAGAAAGAAAGAAAGAAAGAAAGAAAGAAAGAAAGAAAGAAAGAAAGAAAGAAAGAAAGAAAGAAAGAAAGAAAGAAAGAAAGACCGATGGAGAGAGACAGGGAGACAGGGAGAAGAAATCAAATCCTCCAACTGAAAAGCTAATTTCTCAAGCCTGGTTAGCTCCAGCCAACATCCTATTTTCCCTGTTGCCGCAAATGCCAACTGGGCCCTCGTTGCAGTAGCAGTAGTACTTGTAGTAATGCGTCCGCACGGATAGAAATCAAAACCACCAAGAAGCCACGACCATCTGGCCAGCCTTACAGCCGCCAGCAGAACCCAAACCAAGAATCACAATCCCACGCAACAATGCCTCAGAGCAATTGCCATGATAAGATCCAGACCAATTGCGGAGATTTGCTGGGTTTTAACCATGGTAAACGGGATCAAGACATCTGTGTTGGATCTCAAGCCACATGCTGACCTCTCCAGGGCTAAGGGCTTTAGATAAGCAGATAGGGTCTTGACCTTGGTATGTAGGGGGCAGTTAATAATGACCACAGGTTGGCCTAAGGTCTTGCCATAGAGGTCAATTGGGGGGCAGATCGTACTGCTAGCCTACTGCTAGATTCCTACATGTATCCCTTTACTACTAAGATGTATCATGGTACTTGCGTTCAGTAGATAGGTACAGGTAACTTACCCACCCATGCTTGTGGATGGACTGAAGAGGAACATCTACACGCCAATACCAATGAATACAGGGAACCGCTATTTTTTTTTATAGACTCAATAGATTCTGTCTGATCCTGTTGCCCAGGGTGTAATCAGGAATTTCCCGAGAATCCTATTTTCCATTTGAGAGAGGGGAAAATGTTTAAAAGATGGCCTTGAAAACTATATCGTTATTTATAAAGACTTTCGAGTGGCGCCATTCAGGGACCTGGTCTAGTAATCAGAATAATATATTGGAAGTAATACTACAATACCAAGGTATATACATATTAAAGTGGAAATACACTTAAATTATAGGTTTAAATTTTCAAGTCAGGATATTTCCCTGGCAATCCCAAATTACTCCTAATTCCCCAATGATGTATTTATTTAAAATGAGAAATTTTGATACAAACCACACAAATTCTCTGAAATCAGTGGGTTCGAGTAAATTAACAGATTTCACAGAAGAGAAAAATGGTCAATCACGAGAAACCCAGATAAATGCCGCTAATTCATTGTTTCCCTAAGCAAAGGCTGTAAAAACAAGATAGCAATCGATGGGTGGTCGGCCTATTGGGATGTTCACAGCCTATGTCATAATAACATGGCCAGGACGGAGAGATAGCATAAAACGGACAATATGGAAGTTGGCACGGTGCCCAGCACACACAGGTGTCATTTGGTGCGACTGTACTTTCACATGGACAGATAATATTAGCAGTGTGCCTCTGCTTCAAGGTGCTGAAGCCCACTGCTGGTGGTGGTAGAGAAGGTGGTGGCGGTGGTGCTTAGTGGTGGCGGTGGCCAAAGCTCAAAGGATTCCAAGATCAATCACCAAGCAAAAGCAGAGCGGTCTTGTTGTAAAAGTTAGCACAGGTTTTGCACACACAGCTAGCTATCTCCTCCTCCTGCTCCTTCTCGCTTTACCGATACCCAACCAAGTGCAAATTTTAATTTCACATACTAGACAGTTCTGGCTAGGTCATCTTTACTTCATTTCCCCCTTTATCTCTTCCTTAGAGTATGTTTCCACTTACCTTAAGTTTGAGTATTGTAGGTTTATATCAGCCACATATTTGAATTAGAGGTAAATGTAGGACTTAATGAATGATAATTGTTATGCATCAGAAATAAAACATAGAATACCCTAGCAGTATAATCTAGTGATAGGAAGACATCTCCAAACACTTGCTATCTTTCCTTCTCCATGGATGAAGGCATGTCTTTAGACTCAATATCCAAGACTAAAACTAAATTTGTTGTTTTACGTATTAATCTGTCATGGACATTCCCAAAAGATATGTATAATATAGATTCTAATGTCAAGTGAAAAGAAAATGCCGAAATATCCAGATATTTAAAGTGAAAATTGAAATACAGTTACTTACACCAGACTCGTTGCTTACACCTTAGAGTAAGTCCATTTACTCTAAAGCCAACACAAATCCCTAAGCGTATCGAACCAGGTTTTCCTTCATTCAATTTGAGACTTTACTGAGCTCTAATTTAAATAGCAAGTCACATTGGTTCTACATGGTAATGGCGTAAAAAGCACTTGATTGCCCAAATAAGCTAATGAATCACATGTAATGCTGTCCATCCCTGGAGAAAATAAGCCGAGACAGTATGTTTTGAGCATGACCTTATTGAGGCCACCGCCACCAGCTTTGGCTTAGCTTCGCTTTTAAGTAATTATCCGAACCTAGAACCTACAACTAGCACGATAATGGTTCTTCACTTTAAAGCCCCTATATATAAGGAGCTGGAAAACATCCAAACAACTACTTACTTCCCTGCCTACACAGTAAAGTCTGAAATTTTCGCGATTCTATCATTATTTGAGGAAAAATGAGAAAATTCGTGGACGTAAAAACTCGCCGATTTATGATCATGTTACTGTAATTTATATATATATATATGTATAATGGTTTAGTGGTAGGTATAAATGTATCTATCGCCGATATCAATTTTCGCGGATTTCTGGGTCTCTGGTCCACAAAACGTTGGGCGGTACATCGTGATTACAAGTCTTTTGTTCTAGATATATCCCCCACCCCGAGCCCGTAGATGCGCTCTAAACCCTCTTGACATATTATAGCCATCATTAAAGTTTTTAACAAGAGAAAAGCTTGTATACAGCCGGGACCGAAGTCCCCATAGCTTTGAATGAGAGTTGTAGATGTTTAAAAAAATATCAAACCAGGAGAAAGAAGAGGAGCATAAAAAGTAATCATTTCAATGCCAGTCGAACCGATGCGGGTAAAAACTGAGTTGTTTTACCCGATATGTAGCCATGGAATATACCAATACATTTAACTTGGGTGGTTTTTAGTTCTAGGCGTCCCATAGAAACGCGTTGAAAGACAGAGGAATAAAAGGCTGGAGGTTTTTTTATTTTTTAAACTGGTGCTTAGATGCGTTTGAGAGGAGCATTGAGGACGGGAAACGGTCGTGACAGATGGGGACAGACCTTTATTACATAATTGTAATCTCTCTTTATGAAATTTCCTTGTTTGTGGCAAGCCAAATGGAAATATTTGACTGACAATGACGCGGCATCAATTGCAATTATATACTCCCGCTAAATGGTGCCGCCTTTGAAAAATATGGTCTTAAAAGATTGAGACTCATCTTTTAGAATGATAGATGGGGTGGCGATACTGTTGTCAGTGCGTGAGAGAGAAAGTAAATCATGAAAAGAGTTCCAAAGCTCAATTCAAAACTTTTCAAAGGAAGCGTTTCGTGGTAAACGGGAAATACCAACAGAGTAAGAAGAGAGAATAAAAGCCATGTAATAAATACTAGGGGTGCATACACATTGACTACATTCACGGCACGATAAGTAAACATCTCTTCATACATGAGAAATTATACCTAAAAAGTATTTACATAATAACTTGAGGTCGTTGATTGTGATGCAATTCATAAATGCATTTATATAAACGCTAGTTCGCGACCCGAGAGTGAACCTTTTAATTATAGTTCATCAAAATACCGTACATAATTCGAAGGCCAAGCATACGGTACACCATATGGTGAGAGGTTGGTCAAATCAACAAGTCTCATGATAATATGCACGCATGTACTTTTTCATCAGTATTTGTTTACATTGGTGTAAATGTGACCTGTGGCCATCAGAACCCGGTCGTCATGTTGTGGGTCACGCAACACTTGCTTCATTTCACAGAATCCTGTTACATAAAAGGCCCGTGCAGATTTCACCAGTAGATAGATTTCCACTTCATGCACGAGGGCGACTACACTCTATAATACCAGGCAGTAAACATCAAAGCCCTCTAACGTTAAGGCTATGGCACACCGCTGCCCACAGGACGAGTATAGAGTG
Source organism: Sthenelais limicola (assembly GCA_942159475.1). Classification (NCBI taxonomy): domain Eukaryota; kingdom Metazoa; phylum Annelida; class Polychaeta; order Phyllodocida; family Sigalionidae; genus Sthenelais; species Sthenelais limicola. The sequence continues at coordinate 24,796,140 of OW804101.1, forward strand.
TACAATTGTAACATTTCAACTGCTATCGATACCTTTTTATCTAAATGGGCCAGGGTAAAAGTCTTGACAACAAAGTCGAATCTCCCAGTGCGTTCGAGGAGTTTTTGAGAATATCTTTTCTCCAAGGTTTAGCAATGGTATTTTAGAATAGCTGGACTTGTGATTTTATGGCTAACGAATATTGAAGTACGAGCAAAGCCTGCGAATACTCATTACATTTTCATCGTAAAGTTTTAATGCTTCGACAAGATCAGTGACATTGGGAAATAAAAGCAAAAAGAATTTTCCTATCATGCAAAAATGTCACGTCCCAACGAGCACTAGAGAGGACTGCCAACGTTAGTAAACTTCAGCACAAGGTGAAAAGTACCAAGTTGTAGCGAGTTGAGAGCATCTAACTAGAATATTCTATGTGCTTTTATGTGTAAGAATAACATTTCCACTTAAAATTTCACCTAGGATTCGGAGATGCATACAAAACATCGCATGTCCAATTTGAAAGTATATCAGCCTGGGCGTAAAAAATGAATGTAATTACATATATTGACTTTTCTAGTTCTGTGCATTCACAGACCCGAAAAATCCCAATAAAGAAAAATGGAAATGGAAATAAAAGTTTTAAGATAAAAATGACATTGAAAATACAGTTCAAAATTCACCAAAATTAAATTATGTATCATACTCAGATATTATTATATATACTCGGCCTATGATATTGTCTGTCCTTCCAAATTCAAGATTGAGCTGGATCCTCTTTTAATATATACGTGACCGAATGCATATACCGATATGGTTGCACTAGGTCAAAGTGGGCTTTCTTCCTATATTCTGAACTAACCAATAACCACTACTTACTTAGATACATCTAGCATCATGATGCCAAAAGGGATGAGTGAGTGTACATACTATACATGGCACAGATCACCAAACTATGTACCATCAGGCCTTTAAAAAATAAACAAAATTCATAATGAAAATATTCTGCTAAACTATGAAAATTATGTAAAATATTTCCCTATATTTTAGAACACAAACTGGATATATATTCTGGTGAAAGAAGATTAATTATGAAAATCAGTTTTATTTGAAATATCTTTTGCCTAAACATGAAGTATGCCAATACTCTATCGCCCTGACCCATTAGGAATACATGTGGTAGGTATGGATGAAGAATGTCCACACTCACTGAACTCTAGGACAGTAATTCCCCTTCGAGGACACACACATTGTGGAGAGGAAGAAACCATAGAAACCCTCATACACAGCTGCCAACACATGTCTTCAATCAAGATGAAATAAAAATCCTTCAATTTTATCTCTCTTATATGAGCACATGTTCTTACCGGGTGCGTCTGTCTTGTTCATTCATCTCTCAAAAAACATGAGGGTTTTTTCTTGCTCGAGTTGGAGCTATATTTGATTTTTTCTAATAATATTCAAAACTCTTGAGTTCAAATTAATACGAACACAGATTAAACAGTACCAATATACCAGAACAAAATTGTCCCCAAATAAAATAATCATGAATAATTGAATAAATTGAGTCAATTAAAATTAGCTTTGAAGGATGATTCGTAATGGCCACCTTTTTCCAAGTAGGATGTTTTTCTTACATGCTACTCTGGTTAACCAAAGGTTATTTTCTCTGTACACATCAATGGATACGCAGAGCTAATCTTTTTAAACGCCCTGGTCATGATAGTCTAATCAATGTTATACAAGTCATTACCACCACTGGCTCTAATCCAAACTGAAGATGAAAAAAATGGGGGGACTTCAATTCACTGGGATGACCCCCTTTAACATACTTCTACAAGCTTCAATCAAACGCCACCAGATGGCCTCATTCGGAGTGCCAGAGGCCTTTCATGTGGTTCACCGAAAAGCCAAAAGCAAACAAAATGTGCTTCTTTTAGCAGACTGGATATAAAAATGTATATTAGTTCGCCTTGGGTATTGCTAATAAATTCTCTTTCCCATCGACACAGAGGAAACTAACATTTCCTGTACAGCGAATGAGATCAGCAGGAGTGATATTGACGAAAGCAAGACCCTGTCTCTTTTTATTTCTATTTAATCCGTTTACATATAACTGATCCTGGAGGTCTTGGGAACAAAGATAGTTTTGTGGTCCAGTAAGGAGATAATTGAAAGAAATCTATCCCCCAAACATGGGCCCGCTACTACGCTACCCATCAAATAATTCATTAATTTGATATGGCTCTATACTAAAAAAGATATCATATCTACACTAGGTTCAAGTAGGTACTAGATTTGTATCCCTTATTTGATAGCAAGCAGTGCAATATATGTAACGATGGGATGATAAGATATGAAATGAAAAAGGTCACACATGAATATTACTTTACAAAATAAAAATTGCCCATTGGTTCAGATGTCAACAGAAATGGCGAGAAGACCCTGGAAACCCATCCGCCATTGAGAACCGACACGCGAACAACGATGTCATGAAACGATTCCATGTTCTCTGTCATTGATTCAACAAAAATAAAAGAATGTTTTTTTTATCATTGGAGGCACAATCGCCAAATAAACCAATAAAGCTTTTTTTGTTCACCTGTTGCTGCTCTTGTTTTTTTTTACTGTTTTTTAAAAAAATATTAAGGCTCTCTTGTTGGAACTTCCGGAAAACCAGCATTGACCTTTATTGGGATGTTGCCTTTAAAATATAAAAACCATGTTGCAAGTGAAGCATGCCAAAACCTGTGACCCAGATGAGAGTGGAGAGAAAAGTTGATATTGGTGCGAAAGGGATGTTTACATTGGTAGCGGTCTATTCACATCAAGTTGTGGAAGACTTGGTCTCTATTGTACCTCAAAACCCTGGGAAAAAGGGGCTGGGATGGGACGCCCATTTTTACCTTTAGTCTATTTATCATACGGGATGAATCTGCATCGCCAAAGTTTCAAGTAGCTATTTGAACAGGAATGGCGCTTATTATGACTTGTGATTTTAAACAAATACGAATCTGGCTGAATTGGAAGGACCACGGGTGCAGATCGTTATTATAAAATAGAGCCCCAAACCAAATAAATCCAGGTAGTGAAATGATTGCGCTCATGGTTGGCAATTAGGTGAACTTTATCTTCCGAGTATTGAACCATTCAACTGGAAATTGATTCTCCACTGGCATTATCTGCGCGAAACAGGCTTAAAGGGGACACAAGTCTATCGGCTGCCGTTGCCTAGGAGACCTGTCAATCAACGAACAATGGTCCCAAACTGGGAACAGGTGATGGCTGCCCCCAATGGAAGCCGCCATTGTCACCAGTGCATGTTGGGTAATAATTATGCAGATAAGGGACTGTCATTGTGGCCGGTCGCGAGCGTAAAATCAGTTCCAGAGCTGAAGGCTCCCCCGCTGGTTTCCATGACATTCACCATCTATAGGAGACCATCCCGGACCGATATGTATACATATAGAAATTACAAGGGAATGGAGAGGAGTAAATTTATCCTCACGATAAAAAGGGGATTGTCATGAATAGACATGCTATCCCGCTGCCATCTAAACTTCAAAGCAATGCCACGAGGAAATATTAATCTAATAGCTGAGATCAAATGAGGTCAATGAAAACCACCCAAAGGATTTCCCCTCATTTGAAATAGCTATTGCAAACTGGGGAATATCAAAATAACCACATTTGCTACCTCTAGTAAAATAAAAGACACTTAAAATAGAAAACAGCAAATATATTAAATTAAAATGAAGCCAAGGAAACTACCAGAAGCCTTAGACTAAGAGTAACATCCTATCCTTTCTCTAAGCAGAAGTCTATAGCCCTTGTAATCTCCTTGCTCTGGCTTACACAACGTCTACTGCTTAGAATCATGCTAAATACCCTCGCTACAGTCTTTCCCAGCCAAGCAGTGGAGGCATAGACCAACAAACAAAAGCAATAAACGCCTACACTTCCCCAACATATATCTGTATCCCGGTACAGGAATACCTTCAATAGGCAAAATAAAACTTCTTGCCCACAGTGTTCATGACCTCTCTACACACCTGCACCATTTAGTAAGCTCTCTCTCTCTGGGAGATATTCTTTCATTCTTTTACATTTTTTTTAAAAAGCGCAAAAATACTGTGAAACTATACAAAAATGAGCAATTGCTAACTCGGTTTTTTTTTTTACAAAAAAAACCACCTATAGATCATCTTTTATGGCTAATATATATGAGTCAGTTTCCAAAGGATGTACAATAAGCAGTCTTAGACATTATTCCATCTGTACTAAAGTTGGCAAAAACGTAACTACTTGGTATATTTGAGAATATTTGATATTGGTATTTCACGAATATTGAACTGTATTTTAAAGATCATACAAAAATGTGTCCAAATAGTCTGAACACACCCTGATGTCCTCGACATAATGCTAGCATTAAACTTCAACTTACAAGACTAAGTATCAATTAACTGTAAAATTAATCTTCAATAATTTATGCCTAAATAATGCTATTGACCTTTTGTATTTGGTCGATTTGGGCGTTGGCAAAACTCAATCCTATGTTTTGGGGACTTCATCCATAAACATATGTACAGGATATCAATCGATAGATACACTTTCCTTTTAAAGGAAGACAATTTCAGAAAAGTGCCAGACTAAAGACATTCGATCTGTAAAGGGGGCTGGGGTGGGGGACGAAGTGCTATTTTTAGCAACTATAAAGGATGTAATCCGCAATAAGCAGACATCCGGGCATGTGACAAGCAATATCAGCAAGAGATAAACATGTAACACGTACATACACCAGTACCACTCAACAAATATTTGGGTTTCATGTTTTCTTAAAGCTGAAGAGCAGTAAGATGTGGTCCTGACGGAAAATGTAAACAGTTCCCAGGGGACTAAATGTTTTGGACTGATCTCCTGGCTTTAGAACATTTTCACTCCTACGTTCATAAAATGAAAAATTGTAAACACATCTGGATAAATCTACCCCGCCTTGATTAATTTTCTAGAGCATCTTAAAAATTCCAATTTTTCGCTTATTATGTATGAGCAACAATAGTGACATTTGAGGATTAGTTCTGATCCCGGAAATACGTAACTGTCTATGTAGTTGATTAATTATAGGGAGGCGCTAAGCCAGGTGCTATAATGGAGTATGACAAATGGGTGTACGGACAGACTTTATAAAACTATAACAGGGCAAAATTAATTTTCAAATCTGACATATTGAGCCTCCTTATCAAACTTCTCTTCTGAAGTTCTGTTACTCTGAGGTACTTCAGAATACTTATAGAATACATTTATGAGAATTATTCTGTACGACTAAAGTTATGCATTACATATATTGAAAGTACCTTTTATACAAAATATATAACCGGAAAAACCGGAAGGATTGTGCTTTTAACATGTTCACGAAGCAATATATAGGGAAAAATGCCTAACCTGATATAACTAAACTTGGAGTATTGGATAGTATACTTATTGGATAGTATACTATCTTATCATGCTGCATAGCTGGTCTTTTAGTAACTCTTGGGGTAGTTTATGCTGGTCTTTTAGTAACTCTTGGGGTAGTTTACTATCATTTATTGTTGTTGAATGGAAACGCACTAATGAGAGCACTGTTATATCCTACTCTATAGTAGCTTATAGTATTCAAGTGTTAGCAATGGAACCACAAACCTGTCAGCAATCACTGGGGTGGAGAAAGAAATGGTGCCCCCAGCGGGATTTGAACCCACAACACTCTCATGCCTCTGGGTGCAATGCCAACACCTCCCCGCCGGGCGGGGCAAGTTCAGCTTTAAGAGAAGTCCTTCTCATGCTTTGCCTTGGGTTTGCTGGCCAAATATGGCCGCTGGCTTGAGGTAGCGTGCTCACAAGACAAGCTAAGACCATGTTGACCGGGGACATAAGGCCTTGTGTAACAAGCTTATCCAGTAGTCAGTCTCCCAATATTTCCACAACAGATTATCCCTGATAGGCCTGCTATGGTCCGGGGATCTCCTCGCCGAGAAAGGAGAAGCTCACGTAGAAGTAGGACGCTCAAGCCCCCCAGGCTTTGCATAGGAAAGAATGGATCCAGCGTTCGTGTGTGCGGAAATGTATTGTGGCTAAGGCTACATCAAACGGTTGTGGGGAAGGCAGGGGCGGCTACATCTCTTTGGGAGTCATATAAATGGAGATGCACTGCCAGAACCATGGCAAATGCATGAGGTTTTTGGGAAAAGGTGAATCAACCCTCCCCAGCCATCCCCCCCCCCCCCCCCCCCACCCCCGGCTCATCCCAGCATCCCCATCACTTCAGTACACACACCCAATCCCTTTTCCCACCCTAAACATTTCCCCGTCCAGAATATTTATGGGATGATAATGCCAATATGGCTTAGGACAAGTTTTAATTCCAAGTCTTGAATATTAAATGAGAGGTCCTCGGGGCAAACATTGCTATACATCTTAAAAGACCCGTTTCAAAAAGTTTATTCAGCGCCGCCATATTGGCCCTATTGGCGATAAAGTTTCCACTTGCCAATATTCGTGGGAAAAAAAAGAAAATAATCAAAGCTGAACGAGCAGTAGTAGTAGCACTGAGACTCGGCCTTTTAATATGAGCCGCGAGAAATGAATTATAGCCTCACCACTTCACCGTACATCTCGATCGCCCTCTGTACCGCAAATTCAATTTAAAGGTCAAATGAAAACAGTAAAGTTCCCAAACATAGAGACCCACATCCATAAATACGTATCAGTTTACCGAACGCTGGAATACACGGGTACATTTAACCTTGGAGCGTTAAAGAAGCTATACATCAAGAACGCATACAATGTCATTAAGACTTAAATAGAGGGGGCGTGAGCGACTAGAGGGTGCGAATCGAAGGGCTTCTGAACCAATATAGGAAATAGGGTTGGGTTAGTCTCATCAATGGACTTCCTGGCCTTGAGTGGGGGCAATTTTTGCTGCTCAGTAGTGGGTCACTGACCTTGTCATGAACAACCAAAACATGTAGAGGTCAAAGGGCGGTCACTCAAGGTCAAGTGGGGACTGTAATGACTGCCAGCGATTATATCATGTTATGTGTGTATAATATGTGTACACTAAGGTCTGATCGTGCTTGAATAAACAGGTTAACACACCCACCACCACAACCACGACCTTGCACCCAAGTAACTTCGTGCCACTGCATCTATATTTAAGATAACCCCAGTTACATCATGTTCAATACATACATATATATGTAGATACAGTTTGACCTCATTTTGAAGGGAATTTTTAAGGCAGTTTTTGTTCCATCATTATACGGTAACTTACATCTATATCTATTACAGAGTTTATATCTATAACTTGGAATTTTAACTTCATGACTTATTAAAGATGGATGCCCAGGATGTTTCTTCATCAAATTGGTCAATACATGGACATATTTAGCAAATATTGCTTCTTCCATAATAAATACAATAATTGACGGAAATGCATTTCTACATATCCCTATTTAATAATACATGTACATATATATATTGGCATTTATATAGGATACATGGAAAAACAACCGACTCCCTGCGGTTTGAAAATGGAATGAGTTAGTTAAATGGGTATTAAATATGTTCTGATTCGCCCAATGTACTTGGTGTGAACCAAACCATAACATGAGTTATACAGATCCTATTTCAGACGTCACCATCAGACACACTACACCATCTGATACATGTAGTCTTGTGTGGTGATTCTATCGTTTTCACACTTTGTATTTTTCATCTGACTGAGTGTAGCCAAGGTTGTGTCAAGAGAATAACTGAAGGGCCTCGTCCACTAAGCCGATTCTCATGCGATTCTTACAGAATGTAGTGCAAAAGAGTCCTCTGCGGCGCAGAATCGCATGAGAATCGGCTTGGTGGACTAGGCCCTTGACACGTCAATATCTGATTGAACACCACATCAAATGATGTGCCACAAGAAGGGGTTTCTGCTAAGATTAATCAGGATCGAAACCACACAAGGACGAGAGGTTGATTATAGAAAAGAGTAACAACATATAGTCGCTCCACTGGCAAAAAAACATTCATTACATGACAGACCAGTGAAAAAATGTCCATAAATACACTCATTGTTATTAATTTCTTGGCCTAGTAATGAAAGGATGGAAATAAATACGTAGGAATAAATACCAAACGAGAGAGAAAAGGTATTTTTTACTTGCCTTATTCATAATTGTACAATCCATGTGCATTATGCCTCGCATGACAAATGGTAAGCCAAGATCACAATCTTTTATCTGCAAATAAGGAGAAAACAGATTATAATTAATGAAATTTGAGAACATTGGCAAGTTTAAAAGTGAAGGCACAACTAAAGGGCCTATGCATATAGGATTCATATTGACAAGCACACACGTTTGGGACTTAGGACGTTGTCATTCTTACCACACCGTCTTGGGCAATGAATAATGGGCGGGGAGTGATATAGATGGTCTAGTGATGCCAACACTAACAAACACCTAGACTCACCCCAGTCCAGAGAGGCCAACTTTTAACCAGACAAATTTGCTCTTAATATTTTAAAATCTCAATGTATAGTTCAGAGTCAATAGTAAAACCCCAATTTCTGGTACAGAGATACTACCCTCAATGGAAAGCTTTAAAAAATACACATAAAGATATGTTTTTTTTCAGGTATTAAAATATATAAATGTAAGTTAAGATATATGTAAAATCCTTTTAAAACCCTGAGTAGCCCTGGCATCATAGTTATCATGTTTAGTAATCAGGCAACGCAGTTGAGGTATGGCCAGAGAATAATAGCATTATCAATAGTTCATCAAAAGTGCATTTGGCAATCAATCCCTTTTGGCGGTACAGCATATTACCAAGTCATATCAATTAAATACTGCTACCACTATGTTTCCATGCACGTACAAAACAAAATTAAAATTCAGTTGAAACCAGTCTGGATTAAATATCGACATAGAAGAACAACGTCCTTGTTGCACTCGAGTTCTAGTCATTTATTTCCATTGTAAAGCTTGATATGTACCAAAGCTAATAATTATATTGATTCTCCAGGGTAGGATTCATACATAGAAAATTACTTTAGTATGGGTAAAATCAGCATCAAACCACAGAACTCTATAGTTTTGTGATCAAACGAAGTAAATTCGATCAGAATAACAACCAACTGGGATAATAAGAAAAGGATGGGGGGAGACCTCTTTGAAGATTTGTTGTAGTAAGGGAAGCAACCACACACACACTCACGTACTGGTAGCAGCACATGTGCAATAACTGAATAATTAGTTTTATGCAATAGAGCAGATTTCTGTCAACATCCACAGCTAGAGCTAAGGTTATTATACCTGAAGGTGGTGGTGACTTTGAGACAAAACAGACAGAATTCTATCCTTGTTCTCAGACTCACACACACCACACAAGCCCTTCTAATTAGGTCTTTCTAAGTCAGGACAAAATGCAGGCACCGGAATAAGCGCTCAGGCTTGCATACCAGTGCGGACAGGGAGGTCTCCTTGCTTCACATTTTTGATACTTGGACTTCAAGGAGACTTGCATATATATGGGAGAAAAAAGCAATTTAGCAAAACACCCATAAGGGGAATGTGTTCGTATATATGTATAATGTATAAATATTATTTTTTAAATATTTATCATGTACACATATGTTTTGCGTTTTAGAAGAATAAAAAGTCCCACATCTTGCATACATACAGGAGGCAGATATTCAATCGCAGAACAGATTTGCTATTCAAAATGTCAGAAATATTTAAACAATTGATGCCAAATACTCCTTCCAAATACACAATCAGAACGAAGAGAATATGAAAACATATGAAATATGAGACAAGTATAATGAAAACAGCATCATTTTATAATTTTGAGAGACTTGTTAAATTTAAGATTTTTTCCCCGGGGCCATCAGGGCGATACATTTTAGTTGGCGTATCTATGATGTATAACGCAATTAAGAAACTGATAACAATAGATGTTGCCAATAACGAATTCATTTAATCAATCAATCAAAGGGACTCTCTTAACTTTGGACCTAGACTATATTTACACTCAAGGGAAAAACTAAGAAATCACAAATTCTACGATCGACATTCATAATACTATCTACTACTAATAGGATACTTCAAGACAAGTAATTGCAATGTTACACGAATTCCCACAACTCCTCAACTCCAAGCACAGAAACTAACACCACGAAGTAACTTTGCTCCTTATGTAGGTGAGAGTATGTGCAGAGAATATTTGATGAAGGATTATTGTATTTTCATTAGGAGGTGGCGTTGATTGGGTAATTCCTCTCAACCATTGCAAAGGATTATCCGGACAAATACGTCAGCGTTTGCTATATATGGGGAAAAAGTTTGAATAAGGGACTAGTCATTCAACGGGCCCAGAATAGCTCAAGAGCTTTAATTCAGAAAGGGCATGAGCTTACTGAGGTTGTTTGAACCAATGATTCTTACTTACAGTGCTATATTCTTGAGCCATACAATTCCGTTAGGGATAGTGTTTTTGAATTCAAATTTCATCATGTCATCCCTGTTTTAGAATGATTGGAATATATTTTCTCTCTTGCATAAACTTGAGATAGCATAGGGACAAACGATCACCATATTGAAACTCCTACATGTTGTTTACTATTTCTTATTATATCAATAGTAAAATTCTTTTCCAATCCTTTCCAATCATATGAGGTGAAATTCCCGGGCTAATATATCTATTAAGTTAATCACAACCCATCCATGATGAGAAGACTACATAGCAATATACTCAACAACACAAAGTGCTGATACATTATAATCATAGACACATCTATCAAAATCATGACATGGGAGAGAACAGCCTCTTCTTGTTACATCCTTTGAGCCCTAAGACATATCTGGCCAGTTGCCCCTCGTGGAAAAAAATGGAGAATACAAGCAACCCTGAATATTTCATCGTCTTAGTGAGTTATGCAGCTATGAACAAGGAGAGAAGGACATTTACGTACACTCTGGTGGCAGGACCAAGGTGGTTACAGGCAAAGGGATATCGACATAACGTCAGGCCAACCATTGCAAGCATGCTATATGGCATCATGCCTTGCAGGGGCGTAGTACAAAGAGAACTGTACCTCCTATAGTCTGTCCACTACAAACTGACCCTATCTGCCATTATGTAAATATGAAGGGACTTGCTTTTATTTGACCATACTTACTTATTCGTACGTGCAAATTGTGCAATACACATACATTAAACTCTATATTGGGTAGTAAAACATTACAAGTTGGGTGACATATAATACCGCTATTCGTTCGTATTCTTATTCTTATCTGTAATCAATGGTAATCTTCTAATTATTACATAGACCTACATGAATAGAAATTGAGATCAAGTTAAGCGATTCACACATTTTTAGAGATAGAGCTGAATGACATGTTTGTTATTATGTGACTTTCTCTCCAGAACTTTGTCCACTTCAAACAAAAGATACGCCTCAGATGCCACACATTTGAAGAGGAGATCAAAAGCGTTTGAATGAAATCTATGTATGCATGTGAAGGACAGAGTCATCTAGTCTCTCTTATTAACTTTCAGTGAGATTGAGCGATGGACAGGCTGAATCAAACCAAGTTGGAAAATGAGTAGATGCGAAATATCCTGTTACTGAAACCAAGCCGTGCCCCTAATGACAAAGGAAGAGTACCAAGTGATACGCAAATCCAATCAACACCTTCCTTATATGACGGCGATGAAATTGGGTTTGCATCCCTAATGTAATTTCAAACAGCTAAATTGAGCCTTCAAAGTATAACCAATTGAACACAAGACAAACCAATCGCCTTTGAATAAAATAGGATTTTCCCCAGTCTTCCTTACAGCGCATGACAAAAAGTGTATAAATTTCCTCGCGCTCGCTTCGCGTGGTAAACTTATGAAAACGATAATTATCACCCTGCTATGTTAACTAATCAGCAGAGGTTGGTTGAAAATAGAAGATTGATGAGCAGCGAAGTAGCTATCCCCATCCCTGTAATATCAACACCTATTATATGCAGAAACCTGGCAAAGCTAGAAGATGATTATTTCTGAGTGTTACGTAGATGGAGCGTACGAGGCTCGAGTAAATTTATGATACGAGATTCTGGAGGAAGCGAGTTCTATAAATTTCCGATTACTACACCAAATACCATTCGATACCAAATGAATTATTGGCCATTTATTAATCGATTTTAAAGATATTTTGGCATATTCCTTCACTAATACTTCTTTAATTCCACCGATAAAATGGCAAATCGGCAATTTGAATCATTAACGGTAGATGTGTATCTTTAAAGAATACATGTTGCACCCCTCAAGTCAGATAACGTGAGCATATATAACGGAGTTGGCGATTTCTGAGTGAGTAACACAAATTAACTATCAGGGATGGAATGACGATGCAATCTAATGAAGCCAGTCTAATCTGCACAATCCGGATGATTAGATAGTGTACAATTTCTTTTAGACAAAAATGTTATGATGTGGATAGATGAATTATGAAGTTGTTAATTTGTTTATATCATATATCCAATGGTACATATTGAAGCCATTAATACTTTTATTCAGCAATTGACTTACCTAAATATTGAGGATCAAAAGGGTCTCAATAGTACAACGATTTTCTGACGTTCCAATGTCCATAGGAAAACATTAGGTTATAATATGGAATGCGGAGCCAGAGAGAGAGATGGGGTCGGGGGGGGGGGGGGCAAAAAGAGAACTTGGTGGAGATAGCTATGAAGAAAAATCCCCCAATCTAAAAACCACATACGGTAGAGAAGTCTCCAATGGGAACAACTGCCACTGAAAGAAGAACTCATCTCATATTTTCCATAAATTTATCTCTTAGGCTACAGTCGAATACATTGGCTCGTTTCTTTCCTACCGGCAGAGGACATTCGTTTTGCATCTCCACAGTGAAAGGAGTTGTTTAATACCAAAGATGAATTTGGCATTGGTTCTGTTAACATAATTTCCCCCTAAAAAAGTATATCACCCCTTAGCATGTAAATTACTAGCGTCGGCCTTGAAGCAGCGATGAAACTGTCCAAGTGGGTGCTTTACTACTGCAAGAGCGAGGATTATTCCTACCCAATACACTACCAAGGCAGGAGGACCTTGCCAGGTCAAACATATAATTGCTTGGTGTCTGCCTCCTTGCCTATTAAAATCAATTAAGAGCAAATGGACAAAATATAGTTATTCTTATAGGTGATAATGGGAGATTTTAGTAGGCCTCGGGTGAGGAGCTCCTAATGGATTTGTTCGCAGCAGCCCAATATCGTCGAGCCCCATACTTTGGCATCTTCTAGAAAACACTGAATAAAAACTTCTCTCCGCTGTCTCTCTCTCTTGAGCAATGATTAATACAACCAAGGCATGAGGAGGAATAAATCCACAGCTCCTGGGACATGATAACAATGGGTAATCGCATACCGCCCCTGCACTGGCAACATTTGTCTTTGGTTATAAAACAATTGCTCGGGTTATAATACAAACCTCTACCTCCTGTTAAGATGCTGATGCTGCTATAGATAGCTCTATCACCGTTATCTGATAATTTAGCTATTTCTGCATCCTGCATCCAAGGAAGCCCCCAACCATCAAACAGGGATCCACCGCTAACGCCTGCATCGTGTGATTGTCTATATTGTCTGGATAAATATATTTTTACCCAAGGGCGCGACTGACCAAACAAGGCAAAGTGGTAATCAAATTGTCAATGACCTATGGATACACACAGAGCGACCTCTTTAGGGTGATGAGGGATCGTGAGGCGGGGGTAATGGACCTACTGGAGCATACCACCTGTGGCATCATCCTCGCACACTGATGTATAGTGGCTGACCATAGTGCTCCAGGGTGGTGTGTGTGTGGGAGGTGTGTGTGTAGGGAGGGAGGGAGGGAGGGGAGGGAGAGAGAGAGAGAGAGAGAGAGAGAGAGAGAGAAGAGAGGGAGAAGGAGTGGTAGAGAGAGAGAGAAGAGAGGGAGAAGGAGAGGTAGAGAAGAGAGAGAGGGACATAAGGGAGAGAAGAGAGAGAGGGGGTACATGAAAGGTAGAGAGAGAGGGGGGGGAGACAGGGAGAGACAGAGAGAGACAGAGAGAGACAGGGAGGCAGAAACAGAGAGAATATGAATGGATATGCCCACAATGAACAATTCCCACTCATAGATCATATAGCAAATCCCCCCTAGATGAATATATTACACTTGTTTACATCGATCTCAAGGACCAAGGTCATAATGCGCTTTTTATCTCCAGGCCTGCGAGTTGATCCCCACATCTATCCTATTCCTCCAGTAGTATTGTCTAATTACCCAGTAATATGTGCTGTAGTTCAAAGACCAGAGACAATCCAAATACTTTAAAGTGGCATAAGGACGAAGGATACAAATCATGGAAGGAAAGATTAACTTTTTAGACACTCAATCAAGTCCCTTATTTCTCAAATGTATTCACTCAAAATATTTTAAAGGGATATGGGATGCTTTAAACGCACTTCACGTAGTTGACAAGGTTTTTTCCATCGCCGTGAAGAAATAAGTAAGTTTAAATTGTTGTCGATTGCACTACGAGACGACATAAAGATATAAAGCCTATCAAGACTCATAATTTCAATGTTCTTTCATCGGGACAAAGCTCTAAGTTTAGCGACAATGTAATTTTATTATGCAGAAAGGAATCGAGTGCTGCGCACCAATCCATATGGCAATTTGTTTCCCTTTGGAAAGAAAAAAATGGCAAACAGTCCTCTGTTCTAACCAACAAAGGAGACCGTGAGAACACTCGACTCGATCACGGAACATCAAATTATCAATGAAGCACAAAAAGCACAAAACTATAGAAAATAAAAAAATAATATAAAAAAATATATAAAGAGGGCATGGATACAATCATCACCCAATACAATGAGTCGAGAGCCTGGTGCATTTGTTTTGCACCGAAGATTAACGATGGAAAACAAAGGGGGCGATCGGGATATCCGCGTGTGAAATCAATTGATTGGAATAGGGGGATTAGGAGGAGTAGGGGATGGGGTGGTGGGTTTTAGTCCGAGTTCGGTACAACTACAACATCTCTAGAGATTATTATATCCTGAGGATTGGCATAAAAGATCCGGGTCTCCGGAGATGGGAATGTGGGAGCTGGAACTGTAAGAAGGCACAAGTGATACAGTTTGTTCCCATACGACGTCATGATATTTTCTCATGTATTACTTGGTTGTCCGCACAGGCTACCCAGCATGGAAATTCGTTTAGAAAAAGCTCCTAATAGCAAGAGATTATTGCACAAATATGGAGTTTCTGAGTAGTAAAAGGATGAAATTTTCTCATGTATTCCTTTGTTGTCCACACAAGGTACCCAGCATGGATGTTCGTATAGAAAAAGCTCATAATAGCAAGAAATTACTGAATAAATATGGAGTTTCTGAGTAGTTTAAGGATAAGAGAATGGTACAGCTGAAACACAGGCAGTTTTATCATCAACTAAGGCATACATAGAAATTGAATCTTTAATAATAAAGTGTGCATAAATGGATTGATAAATGGGATTGTTCTCGATAAAACTAAATTGGAATGTATACTAAGTCATGCATTCGTAAGTTGCAACGTACTAATACTGTAGATATAGGTTCTCTCTGTGAAAAGTCTTGTATTTTAACCAAAGCTTTGCCAAAAACTTCCATTGCCTGAGAAACATGACTTGGCATATCATATTTATACTAAGGCATATAAACTTACTGTAAAGTAGCAATAGAAACCGTAAATTGTTAAGAGCGAAAATCACGTTTTCTAGGTATTGTAAGAGACCTAGTACTTTATATATAAAGGATAATTTCTTTTAAACTTATAGAGTAACTTCAAATTTTAGGTGGATACCCACCGAGCAGGAGTAACCCTATGCAAGCGACAGAACAGGTTTGATATTTAAGGAGATGTTAAATAATAAAAAGAAATCATCTCCTGAATGCTCAGCCAGTGTGTTTCCACTGTGGTGCCTGCCCAGATCATTTTTAATAAGCTGAAACATAATAGAGGAAACAAAGACGTTTCACTGAGGTTCCCATTACCAATGTTCAACATGATCTCCCGCAAAGGGAGGACAAGGAAGGCTATCGGGTATACTTTGTTCTTTCCCCCCTCAGGCACCTGGGTTTTAAAACTCTAAAACAAAATCCACCTGCAAGGTGACTAAACAACCTGTCGTTACCATAGGAACTAGTTCATTTCCAGGTGTTTATATAGTAGTACTCTGCACATACGAAAGAAGATTAAGTAGAAGAAGATTAAAGGAAATATAAATTAATTGTTATCTATTATGTACGGATAGAACATGTGTAAGGGTCATGTTGTCAAGATATCTACAGACAGCAGTCATGCACATTTATTAAATGTCATAAAACCATTTTATAAAAAAAATATGCCTGCAAATGTTTTGTGTAATATTGAATAGTACATTTTTGGTTATGTTCATATGTTGTCTCAAGGTCAATTGTACATATTTTAGTAACCACACTCATAACTACCACGATCTTCTATTGAAAATAACAGTAATACATTCTATTACAAAAGATAAATAAATTGTATACAGAGGTTATTTTGCTTCAAATACAGTACAGATAGAGAGTACAGACTTACAAAGGATATGTGCAGTTTTGCCTCGACTCACCAAGATACTATTAAATGAAACTTAACCATTTCAGGTAAAATTACAGATAAAGATATAAATATTCCTGATAATAAATAGTAGACACCAAAGTGGAAACTTGAAACAGGTTGAAATCTTAGGTTTCTGGTGAGTCACTCCCCCACCGAGAGCAACTCAAACATATGGACAAGCTCCAGCGGTGGATCCTACCCTATAGAACTTTATCAGAGACGGCAAGGTGGGTGGTGGTGGTGGTGGGATAGAGATGAGACGTAAGGTTTTTATCAGCTCTCTCCGCCTGACGTGAGCCGCCATACGGCCACATACTGACGGCCGTAAGCGCCGTAAGCATGAGAGCCTATCTCATATAAACACTGCCAATTTTAGGGTTGTCATGGCGATCTGCACACGGAGATGGACCCTAAGGAAAAATGGCAAATCGATGCCGCTCTCTGTGAGAGTGCGCATCTGATGATTTATTGTAGAACATTTACATTTTCTATGGCTCTTTTTTGTCTAACCTCTACTTGCCCCTTTCTCTTTGTTTTTTTTCCAAAAGATTAATTTTGTTGCTTTCATTTCCAGCAGGGATAAAAAGGATTTTCTAATATGATTGTGTTTTTTTCTGTGCCGAACTTGGCTTAAGCTGGGAAAGCAGTAGTAGTAGTATTGCTAAGAGAAGCAGCTTGAGGAAATTACATAATAAAGTCATATGTAATGTACATATCTATGTACATTACAACAGCTAGCAGGGATGTCAAAAACACTCAGGGAAATGCTGGGAACTCACAGGCTTTATAAATATTTCATTGCAGCAATTTCAAGACAGAACACATCCATATTGCCTAAGCATGTCTCTCTATCTAGCCCAGCCAGATTTCTTTTGCCATTTCCTACGGAGCATGAATGTCCTAACATAAGCAATAACAAAGCCTTGCCAACGTTAGGATGACAAAGCCCTTTCAGAAATTCCTGCCTTGAATTGTCCCAGTGATTGCCTATTAGTTGGGGGACCAGAGGGCCTTTTCCAACAAATGGCCCTTCCTATGGCATTACCTTAAGCCATGGACGAGATTTAACGCGATGCCCTACGGCGGAAACACCTAACGAACCATCTACAGAACCGAGATTTAGATCAAAAGCCGAAACGCCAAAGCGAGGATTTTCTTCTACACTCGATTGTTTCATAACCCATCATCATCATCTGCCGCCTCCTCTTTTTATGCGACTTGTTATTCTTTTTTATCTCGATAATTTTCTTTTTTTTCAAAATTGACAGCTCCCAGGCTAATAATGGTGGCGGTGGCCATCGATCTGTACTGCCATCTCAGTCAGGGTGTTAGGCTAGAGGATGAGGGGGAGGAGAGATAGCTGGGATGTTTGCAGGGGATATATGCATATTGCTTTTTATGGGCGTGGAGCTTACAGTGGTTTGGCTGCGGTCTTACAGTTGGCTGATCGAGGCTTGATCAGGCTGGAAACAAGCTGAAGTGATCAACAATCAACTGATCAAAGCCCAAGACCAGCGTCATTATGGAGAGGCGACCAATACGCCAGCCAACCTTTGATGATAAATGTGTCGCCAAGACGACGAGGATCGATCCCTTGTTGGCAGGCGGATCGAATCATCACAAAGGGAAAAGCATCAGTCATGCCCTTCCCGGAACGCTGGGAAGGAAGAAGGGGTTGGGGGAGGGGGTGAAGAGGAGGAAAAGCAGGTGTTTGGATGGATAAGAAAAGGTGAAGATTGTGTTAATAGGGAAGAAAGAGGAGGGAGATCCAGATCAGGGGAAAAGCCAAAGGAGGAAAGAGAAGATGGAGGAGAGGAAGAGGAGGAAGAGGGATTAGATGAAGCAGATGGAGGGAGGAGGGAGGGGATGATGTGGTGCAAAAGAACGTGAAGGAAGGAAGGAAGGAAGGAGAGGAAAATATAAAGGAGGGAAGAGGAGGAAAACCAGGGAAGGATGGATAATTTGAGGGAAAGGGAGAGGAGGAACAACAGAAATAACGAGATAGAGTGGATAATGGATACAGAAAGGGAAGAGGAGATGAGGAACAGAGGAAAAGGTTAGTGGAGGAAGAGGAGAAGGTGAAGGGACGAACACAGAGGAACAAGGGGAGGAAAAGCAGTTGTAAAAAGATTGGGGAGGGGAAAAGAAATCGATCGATAAGTGAATCGATCAACCAATAGGAATTGATTTGAGAGTGCTCAATACAACGGCATATTAATGACGTCACGTATCGAAACCTGACGAGAGCGTCTAAATAAATCTGTGAGGTTGCACTGCCGGTCGAGCAACGTCCTTGTTGGGAAGGGGAAAGGGCAAGAGAAATATGGAGGAGGGGAAAAGCAGGAAGTCAGGGGCAGGCCAGGGGATATTAAGATAGAATGGTAAAGTTAGCAGGAAGGGGGAGCAGACGAATCAAATATGTACAAGGAAGTTGCAAGGGAAAACGGAAATGGCTGTGGAATGGGAAAACCCGATTGGTGGACAGTAATAGCAGTGATTGAGGGGACATAATGACTCCTATGGGGAAAGAGATTGAGAATGACCAGTAAGCATCGGGATTCAATAATGCATCGAATTTAGTTATTTGATTTAAATAGTAAATTGCTTTAGAGCAAATCATTCAAATTCAGATATTTAGAAATTGATTAACAATCCAATAGGGGAATCCGTAAAACAGGGTTAAGTCAATACTCTCAAATAAATCACATTAATAGGTGTCTCATGCAGGCTTATACCATGACAACCACTATTTCCCTCTCCACACCAAATACATAATACATTTGTACACGATATAAACATTTATTTTCTTGTCAGAAAGGAGGAGGGAGGGATCTATATATGCTGAAACAGGTCCACGTAGGGCCTTATCCCATCAATATGGAGCTAGCCAAGAGATACCATTCAATAAATAAACTGTCGAAAACTGTCCACCTCTAAGACATAAGTTATTCTACCAGTTTCTCGCCTGGCCCAAGACGAGGGAATATGTCTAATAAAATCTGGCACATCACTCAAAAGTAGATGTAGCACTTATTAACTCAAGGATGAGGGATTAGACATGCAGGCAGCAGGGATGGGAAGACATGAGGGTTTGCATGCCATCAAAAGATTAAGTTTATCTGGACCGGCCAATTTCTGGTGTGACAGTCGCACCAAGTTATGACAGATGACCAGCCCCACTGACTGCTTCTGCCTCCTCCTCCAGCATCATTCATTGGGGATGTCTGCCCCCCCCCCACCCTCCCCCTCCTTACAACTCAGCCCAAGATCCAAGACCAAATATAACATCTGCCGCCGCAGGAATAAAAATGTTCAAATCTTCAAATCTTCAATTCAAAGTGTGCCCCTCGAGATTACAATGCACTGGACATCAATTTATACAAGAGGTTTTTCTACTGACCACATAAACACAGGGGAGGTTTTTTCACCCATATATTTAAAACACTCTTAAAGGGAATAAAGACAAGCAGTAAAAACAAAGTTGATAGAATAGATATGAGGGGAAGGGCTCAGTATGCTTAGATCATAAGGGAGAGGCGGAATGGGGTCTGAAACGGGCTCGCTGTTTTTCTCTGTCCGTCAAATCTCATTTTCTTCCAGTGATAAGCAAACCCACGTGTATATTTGAGTTATGTTTGGGGTCAGCATAATATGTTCCTCGGAAATTGGCTCGTCAACTGTAATATATGCACTACATCTCTACAAGGCGCAAGGTCAGGAAAAAGACCGACGGCCAAGGCTCTTTATAAGGACTTATGATCTTCAGTTTGCTTTTAAAGCAAGATGTGTGCAAGCGTATGGGAATTATTTAGAAGCCTCCCTTCGTTCGCCACGGCAAGTCTGGCACTGATAAAATCCTGTTAAATCCCTATCTGCAATGATTATTTCAGTGATATTAAATACCATCACTGCAGGGGATTTCAGACTTCCATCGGCTCAGCATCAGATCAGAGTATGAAATATCATACCAAAACATCTGATACCGCATATTATATATACTCATATTATTAAAGCCCGAGCTACTTTAGGCGTAGAAAAATAGAACCGACGCATGCAACCATTATGAAGGATATTCAATAAGATACCATGAAGATTATGAAGGATATTCAAGAAGGGGGATTTCATATAATTTACATGGAAGCTTTAAGAATTTGCGATTTCCTGGGCATTATAATCGGTAGGTAAAGAGGTAATATTGTAATAATTAAAACTCCCAAGCTTTCAAAATATTAATTTGTCCTATCTATATATATTAAAAGCCCCGGCGGAACCCTACCAAAATTGTGACAATATGAAAAAAGTAAATTCATCAACAGACCTTAAAGCAGGGGGATAGAACATTCCAGTTCTTGATCAAAGGGCATGGCTATGTTGACTGGGTAATATCGAATAGTCCAAGATGTAAATATAGGGCGAGGAGGGAAGGCGGTGAATCAGGCTGAAAGCATTGTATTTTCTGACAGCAATTTGTCTCAAGGCAAGTCATTCATTCTACATGTTATCATTGCATCTTCGTTCTATTAATATTGAAGCAATGAAGATGAATGCCTCGCTCGACGAGAAGAAACTTTGCCCAATAGATATAGCAGGGTCTAAACCCCATTACTCCCATTGGGGACCGACTCCCTTTTCTCTTCCCAAAATCATCAATTAAAAACAATCCAACTCCAGTTTTGGCATTCCATCTATGGGGATCTAATATACTTAAGCACTCTAAGCCTCCATCTAAGCTAAGGCACCGACTTCAGGTTTCCTATATTCAATACCATATTAAAGGGATTTAGGGAATGGTCCCTTGAGGGGGAAGGTTGGAAATCCCCAAGCCACATTTGACCTTCAATCGTTCAGCTTATCCCCTAGTTAGCCAGAAAAAGATCCCCCCAAACTTTCAAAGCTCCAGCGGGGAAAATAATCCAATAAATTTCTCATCAAGAAGCCTCAAGGCAAGTTTGCACACACATTGGTTGTTGCCTCCAGAAGAAAGTGGTCGAAGAAGGTGGTTGTGGAGGTGGAGGTGTAGAGAGGAGGACGAGGAGGAGAGTAAGAAGAAGACATATTGAAGAAAAATAATGCATAAAAAGATAGAGGATGAGGATTCGTAGAAGAGGAATAGGAGGATCTGGGGGTAGTAGAGAAGTAGTGGTCGCGGTGTAGAACTAGAAAGGAGAGAAACTGGTCTCAAGGCCTGGAGGAGCAAGGAATCAATACAGGAAGAAGCAGACTGGTGCTGGAGGTGGGCCTACTCTTCCTCCTACTGAGTGCTCTAGTGCCTCACCTATACACACCTTGATACTTATAGACATCGTATAGACCACTGCCTCACAGTTAGCTTAATCCGTGGAAACCTTTTAAATCACACCATAAAATCTCATCTGATTCATACATTTATTTTGAGTTTACAGTCCATTACATGTGGTAAGGGTCAGGCCAAGACTCAAGATATTGAGAACAGAGAAGCGCAGGTATTAGAGATATTATACGTCCATGCTGTATAAGAGGGTACAGTACAGATTTTCTTGATGAATGCGAACCACATATGAGTTCGAATTTATTTTTTCTTTTAACCTTTAGATACTTTGTGTCCAATCGGAAGTTGTGTATCAATATTCCTCTTTGCTATGTAAGGGCATATTATAAATAGTGAATGCAATTAACTCGGCTTAGGAGTTAGGTAATCGAAAAATTATTGGACTCGACCCCGTACATATTATGACAACAATGGCATGAGACAGAGGACAGGGGCACCAGGACCCTTGACCCCATAGCATTTGCTTCTCCAGTGTGAACAGATAGGATACATAGTACTATCAAGTCATATGCAAATTGCCCTAACTTACAATTTCATGAATGATCATGAACGCTTTTCTCATCAAAGACCCCACACACATCGGGGGCCTAATACATAATAGCAAACATTTACTCTTTGTGTTTGGGAAAGAGGAAGCATATACGAATAGACCACTTTGAAAAGACCTACGTATAAATACCTATGTCAGGTATGTGAAGTGCAATACATGTGGTTTACGGGTTATAACAGGGTATATTGACACTGTGACATTCCAGCCAGGATTGCTCCAGCGCGGTCGTGGGACATAGCAAAGCATATACCAAACCTGTTTCCACTAAATACCTGCATTGTGGTGAGATTATTCATATTTGATTGACATTGTAATAAAACTTGGCATCATATTTTCCCCCGTTAGCATGATAATGGTCTCCGTTAGCATGATAATGGTCTAGAGTTGATCAATAACCCAATATTTTTTTTTAAATCCAATCACTTGGGTTTAATAGAATGCTGAAGGGGAAATTTCCTTTAACCAAGAACAAATATATATGGAACATGAGCATTCCCCATTGACTTATCTCTTATTAGGATACTTTATATAATAAATTAAAGGCAGAACCAAAAAAACTGGGTGAATAAAATTAATGAAGAAAAATTTCCTTTTGGCGTAACAAGAAAGTTCCTGTTGGGTAACAAGGAAAGATAGATACCACTCCCTCTGGTACATACACGACGATTAATCATGATTTACTCTCTGATTTCTATGGGTACCACGCCGGCGTGGATGTACATGGAGTGTAAGGGCAGAATAGGCAGTATATATGGCACAATACTGGGGGAACCAGCTGTTTTCTGAAGGCCATAAAGCACATTAATTTATACCAGTTGAGCTACACGAGGGAATGCAGTAGCAATAAACATTTCCATGCGGATGGAATGGATGGAATGGCTGTGCAGCCAGAAGTTAGACCCGCCTACCTCAGCCGGTGCCAGATTGTCAACATAAAAGCACTTAGGACATGGATCCATTGTAAGCCATAATGGCTCAAGGTATTGGATTTGCTACAATTGGAGTTGGCCAACATCCCCAATAATTGTAAATTTCCCAATTTGAACCGAGGTTTCACAATCATTTATCTATAAAAGAAATATATTCTTAGCTTTTTTGAGTATATCGAAAATACCGAGATATTGAAAATCGATTTAATCGCATCAGAATATTATAGAGTTCGATAACACCCCCAAACACTTTTTTAAAATTCTGAAAATAATTTATTCGGATCAAACATGTTTTGAATTTAAAAAGAATCTCGACTACACTACAATATTCCTGATATCTCAGTTCATTTCCCAAATATTATGAAATCTTGTATAATGCTTGGCTGTACATGCTTCCGTATCCAGACCCATATATATAGAATGTTTTTTACCATCGATCTGTCAAGTATACGGCTGGTCCTTGGCTAGGTATTCAATACAAAAACCTCCACATCCCCGTCCCATTTGTCATAGTTATCCCGATAAGAGCATGGGGGCACTCTGATCCGCAGCGGATATGAGTACGTATAAGGGTATTGGTAGGGTACTCAACTGGTATAGGAGAGGACCGATTAAGCGTTTTGTATATGGGCACGCTGTGACATCCTTTCACCTCATATTGAGAGGGATCAAATGGGTAAATATAACGCTCACCTGTAGTTAAGGTTTTACCTGGTGCTCTAAATACACGTGTTATTGTGTACGGATGGTGGCATAGACTGAATCAGCTGTTTGCTTGATTGATCAATCCCAAATATGATAGATACGTCGGACATATTTGCTTACCGTGCATGTTTCCCTTTCCTTTGTACATGTTTATTTATATACCCATCATATAAAAGAACTGAGGGCAATAAATAAATCATGCATGCACGTGTCAGAGCTATTGTATCTTTATTCGTTTTTTTCTCTATATATCCCATAAGCGCCTGTTCAAAGGGTTTAGCATACAAGTATATAATTATGTTCTCTATATGTGGTTAAGTTCTAGAGAAGAGAGAGAGAAAGAGACTGCAAAAGCAATGAAGGACACGCCAACATGCCCTCTACTTCTGCCACCAAGGCATACAAGCTCTGAGGTACAATACAAGCCAGAAGTAATAAAATGACCACATGGGATTAAACGCCTGAATGTAGGGGAGCAAACCAAAGTACAAGGGATGGGGGTGGGGGTGAGGGGAGAGAGATTTATTCACACCCCCTCTCATCCAGCCACCAAGAGAGCATAATCCCCTTGCCATCAATACGATTGACCCCAACAATCCATGACATAAGGCAGACAATTGTAGGTGACATAACGCGATGACAGCCCAGGCCAGGAAAGCCAGGCCAAGAGAGCCCAATACTACAACTGGCCACCGCCAATCCTACCACTGAATACACTCAGGCAGAATGCCAGAGGTTTCAGACAAGCATTCAGATGTGCTCTTGTGTTACAAATCTAGATAACTTCTGACTCATCAATCAAATACTGAAGAGAATTTCACTGGAGCATCTTCTTCAGTCTCTATGTTAGGTAACGGGAATGCAAATGCAATATAGGCTAGGGGGCTGGACAGGGATGCGATTGTTACCGTTACAAAGCTGTAACGGGATTTTGGTAAGCGATGCCCAATACTGAATCCCATATATCTCTTTACAATGCAAATGATATCCATGTATATGTTATTAAATGATGTGGGCCAATGCATGCATGGCATGCCTCCGGCATTAAAATGGGCAATGTCTAGATTAGCCGAGGAAAATAACACATAAATTTGAAAGGTTGTCACGACAAGTTACTAAAATGGTGTCTAAAACGTTACAACGCAAATGATATATAATCATTATACGGCAGTCAAAGAAAGGGACAAATACAAGAATGCAATCAGCTATACAATCGGTAATGCTGAGAGAAATATGCATAATTGAAGAATTGATATCAAGTCAAAGATATCCACGATGAGTTACATAAAAGAATCTAAAAACTTAATACAAATGACATTCTGTCCATATATGGGTAAACAAATGGGCCAATGCGTGAATTATTCTTGGTAAGTTCAGATAGGTCATGGAAAACACATAGAGTTGAGGAATGTAGATATACATTGGAAGATAGCCTAAAACATCCCCCAGTCAGGCAGAATAGCGAATTGGATGAGCTCTCCAATCAACAATCCAATATACCAACATAAAACCTCTACATAAACACTCCAATAAGGGTTGGTTTTTGATCAAGTATAAGTGGGGTAAGTCTAGAGCTTGCAATTCCTCCACGCATGATTTGGCTGGATCTCGTGGCCCCAGCCTTAGACAAAAACTAGCGAGGGTGGTGGTGAGATAATATTAAACACCAACTTAACATGCAAGCCGACCAGGAGTGGGTGCCTGAGGGGTAAAACAATACATGCCAGGTTGATAAACAATATAGGGAAAGCATGGGGATTAGATCCTTTTCAATCACTCCTCCACTTCAATCCATATGTTATCCATCTTATAAAATATCCATACATCAGCAGTACAACTGAAATCAATTTATGGGTTTGATATACAGTAGTTTAATAGTTTGGGGGGGGGGGGGGGGGGCGGGGGGATACAATATAACATTTCTGCTGTTGATTTGTAGAGGAACTCAAATTTATGTTAAAACTCCTGAATGCTTTGCTGATATTAATAAATCGTCCAAAGTGTTTATAATCGATATATTGCACGTGCGGGAATAAAAGATCTTCCACGTGAAAGATTGATGAAAACAGGGATGCGCTATACTAGTTTTTACACGCGATTATGAAGTAACGAAGCGCCAGGCAAATTAAGACACCATTATGACAAATTCCATGTAATACATTGTCCTTTTACCAGGGTCTTATTCATAAAGGATAGATTTAAGGAACACCGTGAAGCAATTAATCATCTTCCCACGAAGTCTGAGTACAAGCCCAGTTATTCACATGCAATCTTACCATCATGTCTTATACAAGCCCCGGGAAGGTCGAACAAGCCCGTACCCCTCTTGTCTGGCCTGAGATTATTGGCAGCAATGGTTGTTTTGGCCCACAGGGATAGGGAGCGGGTGCAAGAGGGAGGGAGGCCGGGAGAGAGAACATCAGTTTTTGTCTTCCTCAGGGAGGTAGCTGCCTTCCCTTGGAGGGGAAGGGAAAAAACTAGGGAATGGTAAATCAGTGAGGACCAAAGTACAGCACGACACCGTGTGACGGAATGAACCAAGGATCCCAACAGAAGTCTTAAACTGGTATACGATATATCTTTGTATTGCAATAATTCATTTTTTTTTAAGTTAATATATTATTTAATTTGGCTTTTAGTGCTGATACATAGGCTGAGAATGCAATTTTCTTTACAAATTATTGATTTTCAAGAATGCTCCCCCCCCCCCCCCCCCGGAATAATTCGATATATATAGTGTCAATATTTCATATCAGAGGAGGGGTTAACCCAGTTCCATTAAGTGCAAGCAAGTAACATTCAAACGCAATCTGACAATTGTGGCACAGAGATTTGTCACAATTTAGTTCCGCATAGACATTCCTAACCTAATAGCTAAGCCCGGACTTTCAACGAATGAAAGAATTTTAATCGGAAAGTCGGAGAGAGTTGCAAAGGATAAATTTTCTGGGATGATTTAAGATGTCCCAGAGAGAGGATCATTTTCACAGTGCGCATTGTTAGACTTCGTCCCTTTAGGGACCCCTATTCAACCGTCTTTCTGCTCCTTTTTCCACATCTCCCAGCGTCTCAAGAGGCTCTGGTCTGCTCCGTATTTCTTTATTATGGCCCTAATAGGCTCCCATCCTCCCATGGCCAACTCCCTCGCTGACATGAATCAACATCAAAATCGTATCCAGAGAAAGACTTCAAGTCCGGACACTGGTGTTCGGTTGTGGAAGATCTTTCGGCCATTGAGATGGTGATTTGAAAGTTGTAAGGGAAAAGAAATGTTTTTTTTTCTCAGGCAGAGTTAAAATTTCCACAATTGGCGAAGCAATACGATTCTTGTTAGCCAGTGGTTGAAGGAGCATAATGGAAATACTGTTGGCATTAAGGAAAGTGGACTTAAGGATGAAATAAACCTGAACGGACGCCTCTATATTCCATTTTTGTTCACAGCCTACACTAGATTGGAGCAGCTGGGTCCAAGCTTTCCTGATCCGCCTGCGACTTACCATTTTTCATACTACCCATATCATCAGATGCAAGTGACAGGTAGTGATTTTTCTGCCCAAAAGAAAATCCTTATTTCCCCGGGGTAAAACGCGAAGCTATCTTTTTTCCCTCCCACCACCCATGGATAGCTAAAAATCCTTCTCCGGTATCTCCAATAAACATTTCCATTGCTTCTTTACTGTACCGATTGCCAACGAGTGGAGAGTGAGAGGAAGACGAATTTTCTGCCAAAACTACTACCCCAGATTGGTAATATAGGGATTCAAATGCAATTTAGAACAAGGCACAAACATACTGGATAAGGGCAGAAAAGTGTGAGGACAATAATAATGACAGAAGTCTTATCACACCACTGACTGATTTTAGCAATACCAAGTTTCAGCCTTCATTTTAGCATTACGACCCCCTCTTCGGAGACAATGTAAATCATGGGCAATGACAGGGGATTTGGACAGCCTAATGGCCTGTACAGTCATTATTACTAGTGCACCGCTCTTGTAGCCAAATTATCTTTTCAGATTTCACAGGCAAATGAACTCCAGTTTTGTCAGTGTCTCCTCTCCCACTCTCATCGCAGTCAGTTCCTACCCATGATTTAGAACAGCTCAG
Source organism: Sthenelais limicola (assembly GCA_942159475.1). Classification (NCBI taxonomy): domain Eukaryota; kingdom Metazoa; phylum Annelida; class Polychaeta; order Phyllodocida; family Sigalionidae; genus Sthenelais; species Sthenelais limicola. The sequence continues at coordinate 24,824,416 of OW804101.1, forward strand.
AAGAGTGACTCGCAGAGATGAGCGAGACACAGAAAAGTAGAGATAGGGACAGACATAGCGATAGAGAAATGAAAGGAGAGAGAGAGAGGGGGGGGGGGGGATAGAAAGCAATAAAGAAAAGAAAGGTAGAGAGATAGAGACACTGAGGGAGTGAAAATTAAGAGAGAGGGAAGGACAGGAAAGAGAGGTGGGAGACGGAATGTAGAGGGACATCCAATTTCCATATCTGTTATTACAAGACAGGTTAGGTAGTACTTAACACCATATTTTCCTCGCCTTATCCTCCCTAGTGCATTTAATACTGTTGGATGGATAGTCGTTGAATAACAATGGATGACTGTAACAGTATGCACCATCTGCATGTATACCGACTGTGTAATCCTCTCGACACAAGTAGAGCAGGATGAATATCCATAGATGCAATGTACTTCTCTAAGGCATAATCTGATGATCTCCAAGCTGAATATTCAACTGACACATGTATGCAGTGAGGCCATGCTACTCACACAGTATCACAATCGACCACCCCTTTCTCCCAGGCAAATTAGCAACTGAGTAATACTGAGACCAAGAGAAAGAGAGACAAGGCAGACAGGGAGGGAGAGCGAGGGGGAGGGAGGAAGAGGGGCCCAATTCAGGCTCACGTGCCAATTGTGTTTTCCTGCAGTGATGTAATGCATTGGTCCCTATGGGATTTCACCCATTTATCGCCCATCCATGTTAATTCATCACTACAATGATTGGTGCCTTTCCCAGGGGCTCTGGGTGTGATGGTGGGGCGGTGGCGGGAATCAGGGTCAATTACTCCAGCTCGCGCAATGTGGAGATGCATGACCTTCTAATTGCATTGTTAATTGCCTTCATCTTCCACCTCTCCTCTGAGTATCTAGACATAGATCCTAGAAAAATTCTTATTATCATGCAAATAAAAAAAGTAAAAAAAAAAGATAGCCCATGAATGGACTGTGGTACTTTATCATAATTAGTTTTTTATTTCAAGATGAATCCTTGAATGCAATGAGACAAAATGATAAATCATTGTAATGCGAGAAGATGATCGTGGAAGCAAGGGGGCTCTATTTAAACCGTACAAAGGTGCATGATTAGAACATTTCAAATAGACTCAACAGAGAACACACAGGAATGCATCATATGAATGGACCAGCAAACCTAAAGAGACACTGATTATTGCATGCTTTGTACTTAATCATCCCCCTAATCTCCCCCCGCTTAATCCGAACCCCTTGTGTCACCATTATTTTGGCACATTAGGCCAAGACGATTGCTTCCTTCGGACCATGATGCTGATCAATGGCCCCAGACTTTTTCCCTACCAAATGGAATAATCACTGGAGCAATTGAAATTGAACCCGTGAAAATTTCCCAATGCCTCTCATTTTTCCACCAGACCGAATAGACACACAGAGCATGGTAAATGGTAGATAATAAGGCCAATTATAACATTCCCCCAGGGCAATCATTCCAGGATCTATTAATGGAATGTTCAGTTGCCAAGTGAGGAAACAGCATTTTCACAGACCTCTGGCTTAATGGGAGTTCCAGGAAAATACCAAGGCCTGTGGGCTGCATCTAAAAGCAATGGAGTGTTGGGACATCCAAGCCTTCTGCATATCTGGCAATTAAGCAAAGGTGACCTTGAAACCAAGCGAGGAAACCGAATAGAACCTTGCTGAAGTTTTTGTTCTCTTTCTCTCTCGTGTTCTAAGATTTGGTTGGTGGAGTGGCTTAACAAAAGCAAATAAAGTCAACTAGGAGAAGTGTAACCATCCTAATTGATGTTGAGAAGCAATGGTAAAAATAAGTCATGGGAGCTTTCCACGTTTTTCCAACGAAAGGGATTATGGCTTTCGGCTAGTGTTTCCTCTTTTCTCCATCATTTTCTCCTTTTAGTGAGGTATTTATTTTTAGACACAGTGCTTATCACCATTGACGGAAAAAGGGGGGCCAGGGGAGGAGACTCAGAGAGAAGTCGATGCTGTGGTTTCAACAAACTTTGTTTGACACTAACTGGGATTGTAATGTAGCCACGGTTTGTAGTGCTCACTACCATGATCCAGTTCACAAGGCGTACGAATCACATGGAAACAAGAAACTGCAACACTTGCAACTACAGCTTTTCACTATCGCCATTCAAACAAACGAAGCAACCCCAACCAGAATGGTTCTCCCCATGGCGAGATGGTAATTTGAATTAAATTTAGATTGAAATTCAACGCTCGATTTTTTCGTGGTCTTCTGTGACTTTTTTTAGTCTGAATTTACAAATGGCCTTTTCAGGTGATGAAACCGAGATGGATTTCAAATGGAAAATTGGTCTGAAATAATTACGCTGGCAACCAGGAACAATTGCAACAAGGTATTGGTTGTACATATTGTTCAGCAATAAAGGTGCCCTTGCACCAGCAAACGAGAGTGCCAATTGTTACATCTTGGAAAGCAGCGGGTCGCGTTCTATTCAAGATAATAAGGACATTTCCTCTGGTAACGAGGGACTTAAGAGAATTCTACACCACAAAGGAAGGGCGGAATTCTCATAGCTGTCTTCTGCTGACCAAGCAAGTTCACCAAAGGTTCTTGATACGTACCCCAAGATGTTAAAGGTTGTCATTGCCAAAAGTTCGCAGCAACAATATGTACCACACAGGTCCAAACACAAGTGTGAATAGAGGAATATTCCAAATATCCCATGACAGCAGTAATGGTATAGGAGGTACAAAGAGAATACCTATATTGTAAATATACATATAGGAATATAGTAGAGATATTTATATTGGAAATCCTCTGACCGAGGGAAGAGGTCAATATCAATACCACTCGAATGCAAATCCGGTTCATGTTACTGTGCAATGGTACGTTCCGCCAGAATATACAGCCATAGCATGTACAATGTGCTCACATACTGTACAGTACCATAAACCCTGCAATAACTAGCCCTCCCCCTGCAACGGACCACCCCTCACTATAATATCCTAAATAGTCTCGACAATCATACATGTACACATCTTCCAAGTTCTCCTCTCAGAATCATCACATAAAAATGGTATACAGCCTAGTTAAACAACACCCACCCAGGTGTATATAATGGAGAAATATGGGATATGAATCAGACATTTCACACTCCATAAACGTTTAAGTGAGCATATAAGCCCAGCCTTCCTAATACAACCTAATAGGGGGAAAGTTTTTAAGACAATCATATGCACACATGTTATGAGTTCTCCTCCACCTTCTTCTCCGCTCCTCCACCCACTTCCCCTTCCTCACATGATGGCTGGTGTGGTACATTGTTATCACACGAGTGATTTTACTATGGGGAATGATAGGAGCTGGTGGGGAGTAGCTCGACCAGGCGGACATAACCACCTCCAGGCCTTGTATTCACACGTTGGGATGAGCTGATCCACATAATGGTTTATCAATATTATGTATGACCGACCGACAAGCCAAGCACCAACCACAACAAAGGCTGGAAAACCGACTTTGTTACAAGCGTATGGTTTGTTAAAAACAGTCTCAGACAATAACTATCATCAAAATTGAATTCGTTTCAATGTTAACATAGAAATGATTCCCAGGGTATGTCTATTTATACATACCAAACCACCCAACTAGTTTTCCAGAATTCGTATCTCCATATATATGCTTATATTAACAATAACTCTTCGGGTTGTTTTTATGCAACTTGTAGATCAGTGTTCCCAAGAACAGGCAAATGGAATCATGCTTATTCTTTATGTGTTCTCGTTCATCGGCGCTGACCTGTGTCTTAGAGGAGGGGGAGTATGCATCTGTCATAATGACTGTCTTTCTCCTATCATTGCTTTACACTGACATTCTAGACACTATAATGATATTACAGTAAGTATCACCCATGTGCACTTGAGTGGTCCCAAACCTCATCGCATTTCCTGGAAGAGCCTCAATGGAAGAGGATAAAGACCAATTAAGTCCTTTATCTGAAACAGTCAGATATTAGAACGCTGAATGAATATTAAATGTGCGAGCATAAAACAATGCTGAATCTCTGAACGCTAATATCCGACGAATAATATGATGTGAATTGTGTGAGGTGATTATTTGGAAAGAAATATTATTAATGTATATGTGGAGGGGGGGGGGGATGATGTGGTGGGTAATGTGTCGAAAAATATTAATCAAAAAGAGAAAAGCTAAGTAGGACGGAAATCAGGGAAAGGAATAATGAAGAAGCGAGCAACAACAGGGAGAGAGGAAAAGTGATAGAGAGAGAGAGAGGGGGGAGGGGAGGGGGGCAAAGACAGACAGACACAAAGGGAAAGGAAGAAGGGGAGAGGGAGATCTATAGGCAGGAATAGGAAGACAGGAGCATATATATGGATAGAGCGACTGAGACTGTCCGACAACCTCAGAAAGCGAAGCACCCTGGCAGTGAGAATTGAGAGTTGGGTGAATGGGAGAGAAAGAAGGATGAAGGTGGGTTGAAGGCTTTAGTGCCTCAGGGAGATAGGAACAGTCGCTAAGCCTGGGCGGTCATATCGCATTAACATAACTGATAGGCAAGCACCAGGAGAGATTCTGGTGACAGTATACCGCAGAGAAAGTGCCTGAAATAACACGTTCAGGATCTGCTGTCGGCAAACCTCGGACTCCTAGAGGAGTAATTACCTCGGGAGAATGATTACCAAGTCTCATACGACACTTCCATCTAGGGGCAGAAGAAAGATGGTGCAGATTATAATATAGAAGAAAAACTACCCAGCCATAGAGGAAAGCTCCATTTTTTCTTGTTTATTTTTGGCAACGGATAATGTAACAACGATAAAGCAGTCTTTTATGGATGTTATTCAATTGCCAAAGAAAAATCCCAAGATGTCAAATAACATTTCTTAAATATCAAATTTCATCTTTGTTCCTGTGGGACAATGGCGAATTGAACCAACAGCCACCAAATAGAAACCATTCTAACCATGCATATGTTACAGACAGAGTTGAAAATAGAGGACATTTCTTCTGGTAAAGCTACATGAAATCAGAGCGAGTTCAACTTCATTATTAGAAGTATACTAAAACTTTATAAACATAATTTTCAACTGTATCTATGAGTAATAATATGAGTTAAGGGCAAGTTGAAATCTACAGATTTCATCATAACATGCAATCGTATGGATGGGGTACCACCAAATACATTAGGTGAAGGCTATGTGTCGAGAATTACTCATTATGATAAGGTAACAGTGCATGGGTCATCCGTCATATATGTCAAAACATCAGCCACGATCTGTGTATGGAGACATGGGTATAAAAGAACTCGCCTAGATCTGTCTGCCAACACCACCTGGACGGGCTACACATGTGACCTACTGCGACCCAGAATGAGTCACTCAGAGAGCCATAAATCCCCCGACTCTGCATCATGCCCGTTGGGAGCAACTCGTGGTGAGTGTGGCAACTGGTAGCGAGTGAGTAGTACATGTTGCATGGAGAAAGCCTGGTGCTTCAGTACAGGCCTTGATTAGAAGTAGAGTAGTAGAGGGGATAGATTCAAAGAGGATGGATGGGAAGAGGGAGAAATGATGAGTTGGTGAAGAGGGAAAAGGGAGGAAAAGAGGGAGAAAGTGTTTTTGTGAAGACAAGGATGACCAGGAGGAAGAGCAGGAGTATGACGAAGAGTAGAAATATGAGGAATAGGAAGAGCAGGAGCAGGGAGAGAGTAATATGACGGGGAGGGAGGAGAGGAAGGAAGAGGAGGGATGTAAGAAGAATGTCATTTGTGGACATCCTATCCCTCCGGGCGCACCTCCAGGGCGGAAAGTAGAGGAGGAAGCAACAGTTGGCTACATGATAATGAGGTGCTCATAGACTCATCAAATGCTCAGAGCGCCTCCAGTTACCAGCGACTGGGTCACAGGCTCAAATGAGTCTAGCGCCACACACTCAAGTGCTAACATGTACAGACAAGAGTGGGGGCTCAAAATGGGCGTGTGGAACCCAAATGTATCAATCTGACGCCCAACTAGCTCTGACCTTTGTCAGGACTAGTAATACACCAATAACCCACAAACGGGTTGGGGAAGGATTGGAACTATTTGACACAGATCATTTCAGATGATTTTGCTATGCATCCCATTTTGAGCTTTGTTTTCCTTTGGAACACAAATATTCAAGATATGATTATGTCTCCATTTGGACGCAGTTTTGCATAGATATGTGCAAAAATAAATCCACCCACAAACAGAGACTCATAGCAACGTTTGAGCATATAACCAACACATTAATAGTTGAACATATATATACAATTACATTTGTTAACCATCTGGTTCAGTTATAATTATGCGTTAAGCATTTCGACCAATACCTGGCACCAAAACCAGACCCGGGTTCCCTCCCTGCCATGCCAATCTATACACTCCCCCTCTCACCCCATGACAAATATTGGCTCCCATCTCTGAAACAAGTGAGGATGCAGTAGGAGAGGAAGACGTGGCAGATGGGCAGGACACATCAGATGAGCGCACAGGTCACCGGGATCCAACCAAGAAACCAATAATGCATGAGAGCGTCCCATGTGCCTGCGGAAGATCGTCAAATTATGGCCTCCCAACGAGGCAGGTAATGAATTCTTTCCAGAAGCTTTAATGGTAGTTTCCTTGTAGATATAACGTGACAAATACTCTTTAGGCATTCGAGGTATAAAAAATAGTTCTTTTATGTTTGATAAGGTAAAAGAACACTCAGGACATTGTGATTTATTTCCCTATTGTATTGCCAGTCAGAATGTAGCCAAACACAATGCAGGGATTACTGTTAACACGGAGAAGTTTAACATTTTCTGGAATGGTTCAGAGATGTATAAGAGAAATGAAATACATTGCGAATTAGTAATGGTATGGTAAATTCGGAAAAAAAATATCCCTTGCCGTATATGCAATATATCACAAACACAAACTAGTTGTATCAATTTCACTTGATTTAACATGAACTTAGCCTTTAACATGAACAAATATTGTCACTGAGGGATACGTGGAATATATCGAATCAACTGCCTGACTGTGCATATGCAGGTTGCGAAATGCCGCGAGTTCAGCAGGAACCTATGCATGTATATAACGGGTCACGGGTGACAATATGCGTGTCCAATAAGCCATCCTATATTATAGCTTATTGGCTCATAATGCATCGCTGCGTGTAACACAGATGGCAGGAGAGAATATATTGTGGTTGTACATATTTTAGGGCCAAAACGGTACCAAAATGACAATATCAGCACTATCGCATCTGATGGAGGTATAGGGCACAGCCATTGAATAATGAAAGTGTACATGGTTTATGGACAGAATGATGCACGTTTCATGCTAGAATGGCTATAAAAAAGGCAGTTCATTTGCACAATATTTTGTGTTATGGTGAAGTGTCATTTGTAGATGACATTAAGGGAAAATTACTACATTTTCTTAGTCCGCTCACAAATGTAAATTCTACTTTATAGCTCAGGGAAGAGCCTCCGAATGAGAAGTGCATTTTTAACTTAAATTTGTATTGTCGCCACAGAGTTGAACTTGACATTCTATGATGAGGAATTAATAGGGACATAAAGACATCTCCCTAGATATGCCCCAAATATACGTGGTTAGGGCCTTTCCATAATGGCACTATATTTCGGATGACCCATTATAAGAACTGTCTAAAAACCTATACCTCTCAATAATAAACTCTGTACAGTTGGAGTAGAGAGGGGACAGCAGAACACAGAGAGAGAGAGAGGGAGAGAGAGAGAGAGAGGGAGAGAGAGAGAGAGGGAGGGAGAGAGAGAGGGGGAGAGAGAGAGGGAGGGAGGGGGAGGGGCGGGGCAGAGAGACAGAGACGTTACCTCTTGTCTCTGCTCCCACCAAGTCAAGCCTCACCCCAAACACTAATATCTCCAGCTCTCCTACTATTTACTGCTATGTCCCTAGGCTAATAGACATGTAATGAGCCATTGCTATCATTAGAGCAGCTCGCTGGGCCAATAACAATCTTTAAATAGACAGAGCTCGAGGCTAACTTCCTCAGCATAAATTCGTCCACTTCAAATGAAGATCTATTATAGTCGAAACGCAGTGGTACTGCTTCCATTACTACAACCAAGAGAACAGCCGATTTCGTATACTACTTCTATTCCCCTCTCACTGAAATACTTCTCACAGCGACACAAAACGCCCTTCTGGTGGTATTCAACACAACAGAGCATACAGCCAATGGCAAGAATGAGTGGATCTCTCAATCCTCCCAAATTAATGTAACTATTTACACATCTTTGACCTCTTAGACATAAAACATACAATTGTGGTTTTTATGATCTACCTCCGCTGTTTTGATTTGGGGTTTCCGAACAATGCCCCGGAGGAGAAGGCATGTGGGAGTGTGTGGGTGATTTATACACCAGTGGTATGTCCCCGGGAAAGGGACAACCCCAATTAGGGTGGACAGATTAGTGTGCATATTGCATTAGCATTGATCAAAAGACGTCTAAGTAAAGGCAGAGGATTTCACTCTCCTCTCAGTGCCTAACATACGAAGCAATTACTTGCCAACACAAGCATGTACTATAGAAGATAGGGCGCAATGGGCAGACTGGCGTGGTGCATTTTCATTATGCTTTATTTGATATCTTCCTTCTATTCTCCGGAGACTAAAGAGTCTCAGATCCAGTCGGGTAAATCTCAATGGGCACAATTCAATATGACAAAACTCGCTTCACCCGAATTCCCAACTGGCTTCAGGGATGCATTAAATGTAAGCAAGACTACCACATTTGTGATGCATTGGCTTGATCTAGATACATAGTATGACATTGATACCAGCTAGACCTCACGCCTCGTTGGATCTTATATGAATATGCATTGTTTCTTGCGAATATATATGGCTTTGAAAATTGCTCTTTATCAGAGTATTTTCAAGTGGTCTGAATCAAGTTCTAACCAACCGCAGCATTTAATTTCTTTTCACATGAGTCATGATAATGGTATTAATGCATCCCTATAATAGCTACATCGTAAATAGCAATTGAATGTGTTGATTGTATCGTAAATAATGTTTCTCGCTGGGGAGGCTTTAGGGACCTCATTCACGACCATCATAGGCCTGCAGAATCGTATGTATTGGATCTGCCATTCAGGGGCTGGAGATTTAGTACAGAGGGAGAGAGTTGTTATGTTCGACTCTGAATCACTAGACCTGGTGGTCCATCCAGATCTGCTTATCAGCCTGTTTCACTACGTTTTTATGGGTCCTAAATCAGGATCACCCAAGCACAGGCTTACATGGGCATCAATCAAGAGGGAATCATTAGTATTGCGATGGGATCCTTTCAGACTTTTAACACTGTTGATTCAGTATTGTCTCTATTTCATAGAGTAGGCAATGATTCAAGGCATGAGCAAATAGGATAGCCTTTCCTTAACAAATGACTCATATTTTGACCGTCCCCGTATAACAAGAGAGAAGGGACTTTTACCTCGGTACAAATTCTTACAACCAGCTTTCTGTAAACATCTCGTCTAAATTAAGCAGGGCACAAAAGGAAAGATCCGCTCTGATGTCGAGGATCGGCGAGATAATAGCCTGGAACTCCCCGAGCCAATTTTGCCAGTGGATACGACCGGTAATATTGGGGCTAGATCCAAGGATAACCTAACCCCAATACTTAATTGAATCATTGGTGATTTTGGCAAATTTACAGCCCAAATACCATTACTGATACGGTCCCTTCACACCAGTTGGTGATCAGGATAGCGGTCAATCTATAGTCAGTCCAAGTGTTATTCACCCCTCTGCAGCTGAATAATCCAAATTATTTCAAGGCCGAAAATTCAAGGCTTTTCCTGAAATAAATGAGCTCAAAAATGGTATCATTTGGCAATTTCAGTGGTTGGGTTTCATTTTTGATAACAGGAGGTATTGAAATTGAAATTTGAAATATTTAATTCAGGCAATAGTAATCATTGTTCGTGATGTATTCAAAGTAGTATTCATACATAGTATTCATGCCAGCCAAAAGGAATTGTATGTACAATGAATCAGGATCCGATCGAAATTCAGGCAATCATAATCATTGTTCGCGATGTATTCAAAGTAGTATTCATACACAGTATTAATGCCAGCCAAAAGGAATTGTGTGTACAATGAATCAGGATCCGATCGAAAGCCAGAGATAGGGTGAACTTTATGTTAGACATCAAGTTTCTGAATTACATGAGTAACATTGGTACATGAAAACTCAATCCTTCCTTTATTCTTTTCAATACCTCAGAACACAATATTTCTCAAACACAAGTGAATTACATTAATTCACTGCCTTCTAACTCAACTTGAAGAACATTCTCATATTTTCCTATCATTTAAATCTTGCCATAGTCTTCAATAGTCTAGGCTCAAAGTTGAGAGACCCTTCAAACTGAGGGAAAGCCTCTTGCCCCACACCGCAAAATGCCAATATAATCCCATGAGGACGGCAAAATACCATTATACTCCCATTAGGACGCCTACTACCGAGCCAGAAAAGCCATTAGCGCAGTAGGCGTCCAATCACTGACATACCGAACCGAGGGTCTCTGAGCCTAGACTGTATAACTCAGCCCAGGGGTACAAAACATGTAGTTGTGAGCATTGTTGATTTCTCCTTTTCTATTTGACGCCTAAAGATCTCCAAATAACGATAATAAATCAGTGTGCAATGGGAGGACTGTAGACTAGGTGGCGTGGCGGGCCATTAAACAAGCACACGCCAGCAACACACTCTGGCATTGTGTGTATGCAGGAGGCCTTGGGGTCATTAATGTGGCCAGTGGAGGACAACTGGAGGAGGCTGGCCACCTTAATCATATTAAGTGAGATGTAGATTGGTCAAGAGCTTCTCCGACTAATGTGCAAATCCATACCAGGTGATGGGGCCCTCCTCTACCTCCTCTTCTAGACATGATGAATCACGTGCTTCTTGTTGCTATTGACTCCCAACAACTTTTTGCACACAAAAGGACATTAAGCCTTTCCTGGATTGGTTTTTTTGTTGCTCCTTCCCAACATCTACCAACTGATCCTTTAACGATGAGTCACTTAATCCCCTGATGCTTTCTTGTCTGCCTGTGGGTGCAAAAAGATGTAAAGTTGCACAATGCCGCAGTGCCAGAAGAAGACGGCCACCATTGTATTGTAAATCCATTAATAAAGCCAAAGAGGCCACTCTTGCCATGGGCTATTACTTACCACTCGACTCTGGATAAGACTCTGAGATCTTTATGTGCATTGGGGTCAGAATCAGAACCACTGGTGATGTGTTCTATCTTATTGTGAATTGTTGCACAAGAAAGAACTGGGGCAAGTGAATTAATTCATCCGTAATTCCCTTGGTGCAATAAAAAACACACAAAATTAGATCAAGTAGGGACAGATACATATATATTACACACCGGTAATCCTATAATATAATATTGGTAGTTTGCGAGAGGTTGAATGTGGTTATCTGAGTTAAATGGTTTACGTTTAAGCTGTATTGACCTTGTTGGCAAGGTTCCTCAGACACTATTTCACTCGAGGCAGCGGAGAAACACATTTGTGGTGTGACTGATCAGCCAATAGGCGGAGGCAGACCTACTTACAGCTGGCTAAATAGATGGGGGATCTCTTTCACTGAATGTAAGGCAGAAAAAAAAGTTGCTTTGTCTCAGGGCGGGCGAGAGGAATGCGCAGTTTTTGCCCCCAATGTCGTCATAGAAAAATGTAAATTAGCTTACTAGGGCAATAAATCAAATCATTAGTCAAAATTAAGATCTCATCTTTATATCTAGGCAGCCTATGAAACAAGGAAGAAGTGCGATTCAAGGCAGGATGATAAAGAGCAATTGTGAAGGCCAGAGCCTAGGTTCTACTACGGGGAAAGGTCAGTGGCTTGGCGTTATTGACTTTACTCTGCATATTCTCAAGTGCCTAAGTCGGTCTTGCTTTCCAATATAACCCTTACACTTTAAGTGCAAATACTTCGATAACATTCCAACGAATGCCATTTTTACAGCACCGGGTTTCAGAGTGGTCGGTCAGGGAACTGGCAAAATCGCTGGCCCAATTTTAAATGCAATTGCCAGCGTTGGGAGCAAAAACAGCCTAACCGTAATAAAAGGGTTTAGACGAACTTAAAGAAAGTCCACATAGCTAGGGAGCAGTACGGGTGGGCTAGTTGAGCGACTGGGGAGGAGGAGGAAGAGGAGAAGGAATGGAGAGGCGCTCGCTCCTCCAGGAAGGGAATGGATCGGTTTTTGAAGACTGCTACTAGGTCGGTGTCACCCTAGTAAGGTTGTTCATGCAGATAAAGCAAGTGGGCAGACACCTAGATGGTCTGAGGAGGTTTATCACCCGGGCGTTCCTCTCTTAGCCACTCCTGGGCATCCTCTGGAGATGCATGACTGATGCATATTCAATATACATGTTTCTTATCGCCGTGGAGGATCGCCAAGCTTTCCTTGAGCAACTGGAGAAAGAGGGGAAGAAAGAGGAGAAGGAGAAGAAAGAGGAGGAGGCAATGGTTCTGCCTATTTCTCCAATCGCCTGCCTGCACCGTAACCATAACAAATGCAAGCAGGGGCCCTCTTACCGTTAAGCATTTGCCGGGCTCAACAGTCTCCTATCTCTCCTGGAGCCCTAATGAAAACTGATAGCTGTTACTTGGCATCATATAATGCAAAATAGAACTGACTTCATATGACTGTATCCGCATAGCCAAGTAGGATCTCTATAGATTACTGCCCCCTCCCCCTTTTTAAATAGTACTACTGTATGTAACACAGTATGATAAACATATACGGAAAATATAAATATGTTGTAGTTATTAATGTACATTTTTATTAATTTCTTTTCACATGTATTACCTATGATATATGGCGATATTCTAGGAAGAGGAAGGTGCGGAGAGAAGTATTATGATCATCTGGAAGTAGAGAGTTATTATTGCGATGGCAGACCGCTATAGCAATGCTGAAGAGTGTTATTTTATGGACTTATTCTGGTCTGTTAAGCCTATACACGAATACTCTGTAGCCAAACACAGGTTGATCTAGCAGTTCTGCAATTAGTTCCATTTTATTGAGCTTGCCCGGAGTGTTATCATTGTCACATCAACTATGAAACTGCAAGGAAGTGTTCTGCTCTTCTGAACTAATTGCCAATTAATATTATCTACGACACTATGAAACAGAAGCGAGATATTCTGGAGATTGCGCCTGACAGAGACCGATAGTAGCAACTTCTTGTCCTCTTCGGCCCCAACTGCATATGCGTTCTTGGTTATAAAATAACAACGGGGGAGATCCCGATATAAACAAGATGGAAAAAACTTGAACGGTTGCCAGTTTCTGGAAAAACTTGTATCTCCCTGATATAAGGGTATAAACTTGGATTTATAGGTATCTAGGGCTTCATTAAATCCAGCCAGCGAAAAGATCTGACATCTTAGTATATATAGTGAATTTTATCTGTGTTTTATCTTATGGCCATTATATCATAAATGGAATACATATCAGGGTGCATCAATTCAGTATTAAGTAAGGCAAGGCCCAGTATAATGGCATCGCGGGAGGGAAAGCTTTCTCCGTCCTCTCTCAGTGCATGAAGCCCAGCCCCCACATACTAATCCTCTCTCCGATGCCTGGGTGAATGTATTATTTCCGTATACTACTTACATTGACCTTCAAGATGTCCTCCTTGTTTTTGCATGTCGTAATAGGAGAGGGATTACGGGGTGGAATGATAATCTATAGGTTGGGATTAGACCGTTAGATAATTAGAGGGTTAATGAGGGTTTAAGACAGGAGCTAGACTGCAGGTCGATTATGATTGATTGGGTACACACACAAGAAGTATCGCGGTCCTCTTTCCAAGTCCAAGACAAGAACTTGTTGTGAGTATAAAGAGAAAGACATATATATACAAACAAAGTCTTCTTTACAGACAAGGTTGGATGGATCTACAGTATGAAAAAATAAGCTCCTTTGCGATTATTAATTACTTGTAGTAGCACGATTCTTATCTACATCCAACTTATCAAGGATGTCTACTAAGTATTTTTCTATCTCAGGGGCAATAACGAGGAAGGGGACTAAAAAGGGAGAGCTGAGATTTACATCACTTATCATTGAAAATAATCCATTCCACCTTGATACATGCAGGACGTTGCCTGTCTAATGAAATGACAAAACACCGGTATAAGTACATGCAAGCTATTATCCAATGTAACAGCATATACATGCTGTACCGCCTGAATATTATTCCTGAATGCTCATGCATTATTCTACCCACTATCCCTAAATCCACACTGAACAATTGTTCCATGATATGTTTTTAACAACCAAGAAATGTCCAGACCATATTGAAAAGCCAAGTACATAACGTTTCCTTACCTTAGTAGCAACAGAAGTAATTAAGTAAGTCCACTAATTAGGGTTGTTTGTAATCGTAAAAACCTGCAAAAAAATGGAAAATTTTACATTAGATTACATGGTAAATTAGATTACATGGTTATTGCAAAAGATTCTCAAACGATCTAAACGCCTTTAAAGTGTAATTGTCGTTGTGTGAGACGGGGAAGCAAGTGGAACTATATGACAAATTGGTTCCAGGGTAACCGACACGAGTTTTACATTATTAATCTTCCGTAAACATATAACTGTAGACATGGGTGAAGCTATTTTCTATGCAAACCGGTGACAGGGCGACAAAAAGTGTAATTTACACAAGAATGATTGGTTTCACATTCAACAGCAAGTATCAGTACAAAAGGGGCTTGTTGGGCACAAGAATACCTCCACAACGGCTAAGGTTAGCACATAAATAATTTCTTTCTTTACACACAATAGGCCAATGAGTTTTTTTCAATGTCATTCAACAAAGGGACCATGTTTAGTTTTTAAAAAAGCTGGCATCTGGAATAAGAAGGAGAAGAAACAATTTGTTCAACTCAACTTAGCTCTGATTGTATTTATCTAATATCCTAGGTCAGTTTTTTCCATTCTCCCCTGCTTAATTGCTAAATGGTTTATGCCTATTAAAAGAGGCATAAATCATCGAGTCTATATTCTGCAAAGGGAATAATTCTGAGTGGGATGACATCTTTCAAAATCTAGGCACTGACCCAGAATGGAACCGGTTCCCTTCTTGAATGAGTCTGTCCAGAAAAAAGGGGTCCCGAGCTAGAGTATTTCATTAAATGCGTTTTAAAAATAATTGCTGTCTTCAGTAGCGGATAGGCGTAGGCGGGAAGGCCAAGGCACTTTAATAATACACATCGTACAAAACAGAAAATCAGGATGTTCCCTGTTTTAGATAACAAAATTGCAAACCTTTATTTGTTAAGTATGAATCCTTTAAAAAGATACAAATCCCATGGTACAAGATTGAAATAATAGAAAGAAAGAAATAAACAGGCCTTCCTTAGGGGTGCAATGAGGAGAAGAGGCAGAGGTAAAAAGGTGATAACGAAAAGTTGGAAAGGTTCCATGTAACCTATATGAATAAATTGCCTCTGCCTTGTTTGGAGGCTTAGAGGTGCTTGTTCTCTCTGTTGGCTATACAAGAATACACTGAAGGTTAGCGTGGGAAATGTAATGCTGATTGTGTATTCAGATCACGCGTGGCCTATTGGGGTCAGCCAGGGAGAAACATACACAATTCAGGGGGAGAGAGAGAGAGAGAGAGAGAGAGAGAGAGAGAGAGAGAGAGAAAGAGACAGAGAGACAGAGAGAGAGAGGGGGGGGGGGGACAGAGAGAGATCAGACAGGCAGACAGATATAGAGAGACAGACAGAGAGGGGGGGGGGGGAGACAGACAGACAGACAAAACAGAAACTACAAGAAGGAACGTAACGTTGGAGAATAAGAAGCCTGGTTATGGCAGCACAGAAGGGAGAAAACGGATAAGAACAGACAGACTGACCTGACAGGGAGACAGGCAGGCGGACAGATAGATGGACACGAGAACTAGACCTGGTGGACAGACAGACAGACAGACAGAAGCTTGTACATAGCCAGACACACAGGCCAATGCACACATAGGCATACAGGGACCTCAGGTAGCAGGAGGTAGAGCGGGCAGGTGTAAATGTGAACAACACACCTTCTCCCAGCAGGGTGGCCCTGTTAGATAATTGTTACAATATGGCAATGCTATACATAGAAGCCCAAGTCCTGATTGATCTCAGTAGGGCTTCTTATTCCACATCTGTGTCCCTTACACCACCATCACAGTGGAGGATCCCTGAATAAATCAATAAGGAAACTACTGAAGCGAGAATCTAATCGAGTACATTAACTCGGTTAATCCTAAAATATATTATTTTACACACTTTGAAGGGATTTCAAAGGTTAAACCTGCGTTTTTAGTTTCAATGGGAAAACTTGGTTGACATTAGAATCATTATTTTGCACTCTTTGAAGAGATTTAAAGGTTAAATCTGTATTTCTACTGTCGATAGGAACTCTTTTTATTCGTGTGTATTGTAATGATACAGAAAGGAGTTCATTTTTATGTATTACACTCACGGTAAGAGTTCCTTGACAAAAAGACTTGAACTACATGTTGATGGAACTTCAGTAAGCCTCCAATACATTTGTCAAATAAATCTACTACCGAAGTCCCCGATTTAGAAATATTTAAATACATACTGTTACAATCGAGATAAGTATCGGTAAGAGATTGCCTATTCCAGAGTGAACCCCACAAGAACAACTACTTATAACTGGCTCTGACCTTACCCACCACATGTGTAACAGAGGTAGGCTTCACATATTGTGTTGGGAGTGCTAGACCAGGTGATTTATTGTATTGGATTTATGGTATTGGCCATACTCTACTGATGGGCCGGCCCACTGGTATACATTGCATATATTTATATGCACAGTATGTGTCTTTACCTTGTGAACCCAGGCCAGCCATAAACATCCAGAAGAATGTGCAACCCGCCAACTCCAGTAACAATGCAAACTATGTAACTGCCTCGGCTACAACACATCTTTGATATAGTGGTTCCTATGCTTGGAATAGGGTGATAGAACCTTGGTGTTTGGGAGAGAACTAGTCCCAATCTCAGTAGTAATAGTCTCAAGTTATATTAGATTTGAGGAACTTTGGGAATTTTCAATTGAAAAACTACAATTGTACAATTACATTAAAGAGTTTTTAAAAGGAATCGATTCATCTTAGTTTTGGAGTATGAGGAACTGATAGATGATAGAGCGCAAAATACATTACATCTGATTCCCATGACGAAAGATCTAATAATTCCTGACAATCGTCATGGCGCAACGAGAAACTGTCTTGAAAATTTCAGTTTCACATAGGCGAGTGAGGAATCTTAGAAAAAAAAACTTGTCGATGTTCCTAAATTGTCCCTGTGTGAAATGCTAGGAGCCTTGGAAAAAGTTTAGCTACAATGGGAATGAACCGTCCGAAAGTTCACATCTAATCGAATTTCATGCTCCGCGGAAAATTATTTCACACCGAAATTCTTATTAATTTCTCATCATTAAGATTATTCCTGAAGTGATTAGGATGGGAAACGTACCCATTAACCTCAGAACGCCAATGAGGGAAGAAATCAGATCTGAAAATGACAGACTTGCGTCAATTTCCAAAGAGCCGAGGCTTGAAGCCAAGAGCATAAATAAGCACAAATCAAGTTCCCACTGATATTTCCCTGTCATAAATTAATACATGAACACACAGTGAAAAATATTCATCTAAATATTTGAGGGCAAGGAAGTTATTGCTGACAGACTTGATTACTCTTCTTTCGTCTCGCCCGAATAATTAAAAATGTATTGTGACTCGGTGTTTTGGAGTATGAGGAACTGATAGATGACGGAGCGCAAAATACTTATATTGAGTACTTCAGAGGTATTTCCATAAGAATACACACTTTTTCTTTTTGATTTGACTTGATAAAACTTGTATTATTCAACATATGGACAAATTAAGATATATTTCGATAGGAATGATCGTTTTCATCTACTGTATCACTAACATGCCTGGTTTTGTGGGTGGGGTTTGTTTTTTCTCTGGCAGAGAAATTAAATAGTTATTGCGACTTGGTGGTGGTGGTGAGAAGTTGACTGGCAGCGTGAGATGTCATAGGAAAGGCTTAGATTAGACAGCAGGGGATCAATAATTCGCACTAGTAGGTTATTTATTGGGAGTCGATTACGCTCTGCCCAGGGAAGGAAAATCACTTGGCTGCTGCTGGCGTGCACTGGGCGGTGCAAGAGCCAGACATAGGGCCAGGCATAAATTCACAGGGGGCGAGCAGAGAAAATATGACTCTCGATGAAAGATTGAAAAGGAATCAGTTTGGAGTTGAAAGGGCTGGGTTCTTACCCGAAGGAAGATGCTTTATTTGCCAGATCGGGGCATAAGCTGCTTGGGTGGCGGTGGCCCCAGGGTCACAGGGGGAACGGAGGGAACAGAGCCTGGGTATAGTTAGGCAGGGGTGAGGAATTGGTAGAGGCTTGCCCAGGGAAAGCTCGTAAAAATTAAACCATTCCCCCCACACTAGCACACATCAATAACTTCTCCGGCAAGCGAGCACTGACTGATGCCTTTTCCGTCTCCCCTCGCTTTCTCTATCTCTGTGTGGCTGTTTGTACCTTTTATCTGAGGAAAGCCACTTTTCACTTTTGCTAATATATACGGTATGACGGATCGATCAGGGTTCGAGGTGCAGTTCCATTAATATTTATTTGTGTTTTGGTGGAGAAACACTTTCATCAAAGGTAGAAGTTTTTGATGGAGAAACTTTTGCTTAATGCGGCATGTAAAGCGGAAAAAATCCGTCCATTTCCCTGGTATGAACTTTGAATATTGGTATAGGAACCGAGGGAATTTGTGTTATTTCCTATCGATACAATGCATATGAATACGATGAAAGAGCAACCCTCACCGAAAGCTCTTCCAATGCCAAAAGCAAGAGTCTAGACTTCAACACTCAGTGGGAAAGATAGGAGGGAGTCCATATTCGCATACAGTGGAATAATTCCAAGACAACGTATGGCAGAGGTGAATCATCAACAAGAAATCAGCTTCACCCACAGCTACAATCTTCATTATAGAGTATACAGATAGCGACTGGATGACACATAGACTTGCCAGATCACTTCATCATATCACAGAATTAGACCCAATGGGCCTGGTTTTCTGATCGTATCTACAGTCCATTGTATTCAACTTGATAAAGTGGAGGGCAATGCCCAAGTTATTGAAAAACACTGGTGTAGGTTAATATATTCCCACACAAAGGCAATAAACAAAAGATGGGATCATCATTCTTACTGACTTTCCTATATATGTGTTCACTCTTTCCAAAATAATAGCTTCTCCAGTTGGAAGGCCTTAGGGGTTTGATTGGTAGTATCTAGTTCTGTGCAACATACTTTAAAAAGTGTATTGATGGTATCATCCGTCGGTTCCATTTCCTTGATTAAAAAACCAAGGCAAACATCGACCGATCATTCCATCCGTGTCATATCTATAAGCCTGGTACTTTCATTTAAGTTTCTTGAGAAAATCAAGATGCATAACACTTCTTGATTCACTCTGTCAGTAAGATACTTGCTCCAAATGAATAAACTTGCAAGACATTGTGAACATGTCACCCTTTTTAAAATTAAAAAAAAATCAATCAAGGCTTTTTTACTGCAAGTTCATCATCCCTTCTTCTATTATTAACCTTAAACTCAAAGGACATTAGCCTTTAAATACAAAACAATATTACCATGATCAGCAACAGTACTTCATGCGAACCAAGAACCGAACGGAGGGGAAAAACTCAACATATTTAAATACGCTCACTACAGAACCAATTATCTAGTTAATTATCCTATCCAGCGAGGGTGGATTGCAGGGTCTTTAGACAGCTAAACCATCCCTTGCCATTACCTCTCCCCAGTCTACTCAAACAGAATCCCTCTCCAGTCCAGCACACTTTACACATAATGACTCCCCTTGAACAATGAAAGTTAATAGCACATGGTAGTCGGGTATTAGCGTTGATTAGCAGTCAATTGATGTTCGCAATGCAATTGCTCAAAGTAAAGTCCGATCCCATTGATTGCTCAGCAGCAGTGTTGGTCAAGTGGATTAAGGATTACCAATGATACAAAACCATGGGTTCGGTCCATCAATGGGATGGATAATTCGCTGGAAGTTCCAAGTTCAAATCGAGTGATATAATAACATAAAGGATAAAAGCCTCGAAGGATTTGAGGCTTTGGCATCAAGAAAATTAATCAGAAATAAATGTGTCCCTCCGTTAATGGATCTAAATTCATTCTTATGCAAATTCTTATGCAAGACATATTTTTCATTCAAGGATCCAAGTGTTATGACCCCAAAAATGACATGTTTCTCATTCAAGGATATAAGAGTTATGAAAAATGAAGACATATTTAAATACAAGGGTTATAGAGTTAATAACTTATCATAAAGATCAAGGAATGAAAGGAACATCACAGCTGGAAATGATAACTGGTTAGTTGGATTTTGTGTTGCTCGTTTAGTTTATTTTGTATGGTTACCAACTTTTCGGTATACACATTACACCCACCTCAGGGGA
The DNA here is from genome assembly GCA_942159475.1 of Sthenelais limicola. Lineage (NCBI taxonomy): Eukaryota > Metazoa > Annelida > Polychaeta > Phyllodocida > Sigalionidae > Sthenelais > Sthenelais limicola. The sequence goes on from OW804101.1 coordinate 24,845,039, forward strand.
TCATAAAGATGAACACATATGACTTGCCTCTAGCAGCTTTCATAACGACCTGTTTCCCACTTTACCACATGCTTGTGCAGCAAAGATAGGCAAATGGGTCAGAAAAAAGGGGTTGATCATCACCACTCAATGTTAAAAAGAAAAGAGAAAAAAAGAAGCCAACTGCAGGAGTAAATTGAAGCTTATCAAGTATTTCTAAGCGGTCACACAAATGACAAGGAAAAAATATTGATTGGGCTTTGGCCATTCTATGCTTGTTGGACGGGCTGAGGCTCATTGCCATGGAAGTGGCGGTGGTGGTGTGGTGGTGGTGTGGTGGTGGTAGGGAGGAGCTCACGGGCTGGTGTCACAGTGATGTGAGTTGGACATGCAAGGTGTACATTAGCTCTGGCCTCGGCCCCTACAACAGACAGGCACCAAGAAGTGTGCTGGCTCTGCTGACGACGACGACGGCAGGCAGGGCCGTCTAATATTGCTGACCATCTCCGGGGCATAAGTGACGATGTTATAACATGAATTGATCAAGGTTTATTGGCTCATATCCAAATATCTTACCCTACAGCTGGGATAATAGTTTCTCGGTAAATTGAAACACTATATCGCTCCTCCCCACGATAGTGTCTGCTGTATATAGGCACTGCTGTCAATAGCCATCCAAGGAGTGGGGTGAATAACCCCATCAGTAACTACTCAACATTGCTATCGAGATAAACCATAAAAATTGTCCACACATATGCAGCCACCTAGTCAAAATATTTCCAAGCCCATATTCCATGTCTAGAGCATTAATGAAGCATAAATATCGCTAGCATAGAAATTGTCGACACATATTCAGCCACCAAGTCAAAATATTTCCAAGCTCATATGCCATGCCTAGAGCATTAATGAAGCGAGTAAATATCGCCAGCATGAAGAAGGTGCAATGAACCAACAAAACACAGCATGTATCGAGTTTTTCCTCTTTTCACAAATAATGTCTCAATGGATTAGTCCCTTCGAAGGTAAACTATCCGTCCATGACCCAAGCAAATGGGGGTGTCATGTATAGAAAAGATTCCAATATAGAACTTTAGAACTTACCCTCTCTCTTCTGCCAGCAGAAGAAAGAAAGCGCAGCATAAGCTGAACAAAGCCATCTGACCTAAGATACAGCATCTAGGTACATTCAGATCAAAGCTTCTCCTCCCTGGCTAACCCTGATCAGTCCCCTATGTGGTGTCCTTGGCAGTCTGCCGTGGCTGCTGCCACTGATGTGTCAGTTGCTATTGGTGCGGGCTGGGTACAAGTGGACTAAAGGGAGACTTGTCACTGGTCTATAATTCATCTCAATCTTTCATTCACTCCCAATCTAGGAAATCATTTCCAGCCAGACCCTTTCTTTGTAGAAGGGAAGGAAATGAATCAGCAATCAGGAAATCAAAAGGTAAAGGTTTTCTTGGCTTTTTATATGTCAGGCTTTAGTTTAGGCCAAGGCATGGGAAGAATAATGATAATTTGTATGCTGTGGAAATGGGGGATTGTGCAGTGAAGAATTGATTCTTTATTGAGGCCGCGCTCAAATAAATTCGTTTAATAATGGGAGACAGGGGAGAACCGGGGATGAATGGGGAAACAATAGAAAACATTTCAGTGGAGAAGAATCAACCAAGACACCAAAAAAACCAGCTGGAAATGAACACACGAATGAAGATAATTTGCAAAAGGATATTTAATTCTGGGGATAATCAAAACATAATGGAAAACAGGGAAAGGACGAGAGCAAAAGCAGAAGGCTAGGAATATGACACATGAAGCAGAGACAGGACAACTGTTTGCCATGCGGTACAAACACATTCATTATATATGAGTGGAGACAGAAATGGAAAGAGGGAAATGGGAAGGAAAAGAATATATTTTATTGGAGAGGCAGATACCAAAACAAGAGAAAAACAGCTGGGAACGGATACACGAATGAAGATAATTGCCAGGGGATATTTAATTTCTGGGAAAGATCGAAACATAAAAACAGGGAAGGAAGGATGGGAGCGAGATCCCACAATGAAACATAAAGCAGAGACAGGACAACAAATACCAGGCATGGTGCAACAGGAGGAAGAATTGAAGAGGGGCAGGAGGAGTTGGTGTGGTGGAAGCTAGGGAGTGTTGGGGGGAGGGGGGAGTGGGGAGACTTGCTGGTGTCATTGTCGCTCACTGTACGAGCCATATTGCTTCATCTTTATTGTTCCCATAGGATCAGCAGGTGCTGCTGGAGCAGCCGCTGTCAACCTCACCTCCTATACTCTATCCAGACTTTCTATCTCCCAGTGACTCTCTCTTCGTTCATAATACGGATCCCACACCGGATCGCAAGAAGCAAGCAATTGTCATTTTCAGCTGGATCACAAACACCTGCGAGTTGGCGGATGAGCTCCTGCGATCATCTCCTTGCAAATGGCGATTTGATCGCGTAATTAGCTGCATTATTTTGTCATCCAGGGATAATTGTAAAATCTAAATCCCGTTTCATTACTTAGGGTACTGACTGTAATATATAGGATTCGAGTGTGTTTCAACTTTGTAAACCTCCCTTAGACGGAGAAATGCACCTTGATTAATATGGATGAGAAACAAAAGATTTTATTCCATTGGCCTTAGAGGGGGTGGGGGGGCGGGTATAGAAGAAGTGCAAGCGGTAGGAAGGGCACATTCTGACGCCGGTAGGAAGGGCACATTCTGACGCCGGTAGGAAGGGCACATTCTGATGCCGGTAGGAAGGGCACATTCTGACGCCGGTAGGAAGGGCACATTCTGACGCCATTTGGAACAAAACATTAAATACGATTACGGCTACGTTCACATATGTAATGACCAGCAGCCATTCTTGCGTTCAACAAGCAACGGGAATAAAAAGAAGCTTAATTCTATTCCCGTTGCTGCAAGGTACAATAGTAGATTTAGCGATTTTATAGTGTATACGTTTATACACATGTGTATTATGTTCATCAAATATTTATTCTTTCCAAAGCAGATAAGACAAGAAATATTCTGGAAAGATTCTTTGATGAATCTGGATTACACCTCTGGGCCATCTCTCCACTGATATATTAGCGTATAATAAATGCATTTCTGCTTCATAACAATCCTGTGTCACCAAGATTTCCCAGGCGAAATTTAATTTTAAGCACGTTTTTTTTAGTTCTGTTCTATTGATTTATAATTGAACAACACCCGTGAAAGTAATTGCTCTGAAATCTTGTAAACAAACAGTTTTTCTAGCGGACCAACGGGATAGAAATAGGAATACGGAATCCAGCCATTTCCAATTACAGCAAGGGAGTATTTTATACTCAGTGATTAAAGTATATATTCCCGGAGCATATAGCCGATACCAAAAGTCCATTCCCATTGTTAAACCTAGACCGTCGAACCACCACCACTGTGGCCAGTGAGTAGATGGTAGCTGGGGCCAAGTGAAAAAAGTCAGTTAAGAGAATACTGCTAACAACACGCTGGAACAGATTGCCTATAAGTATGTCTGGATCTTGATCCCTCCTTCGGCTACACTGATACCCCCCGCAGTGTAATTGCCTCCAATGGGGATAATTCCATCACATACGCCGCCTCTCTAACACAATTGGAAGCAAAGGAAAGGTGGGGCATACATTGCTTTTACTTTACATAGGCCTAATTTCTTTTGGCTGAGTACACCATTAAGGTAATTTAGAACTTCCACATTTCTTCCCCCATGTTAATGGCAACTACTAAAACGGAAAAAGTATGGTTTGGTTCTTTGCCTAGCCTCAATTACGCCCGACAACCATTAGTCCACGTCCTAGAAAGTTTTTAAACGATGCAGCCACTCTGCAAAACACTGCTTGCTTCCCTCTGAGACTCCGCTGCGCTTCTTAATATTTAAAGAAAATAGAACAGAAAGGGATTACAATATAAAAGGTAATTGTGTTTTTCACGCTAGATCAGGAATTGACGTTGGGCAGAGATTCTCCAACAAATCTTCCTTAAAAACCGAAAAACACTACATTTCGTTTCTGCAGGTGGACATTTAATGTTTAATCTCACCCAACGACTTTCAACTGGTTAGCAGTAATTTCACCCCACATAAAGTAAGCTAAGTGCTGATTGTCGAATGGATTGTCAGAATGTAATATATGAAGAAGAAACTTGAAAAGAAAGAAGATTACATTATAGAAGGTAGTGGTGTCTTCTTCCACTAAAGATCGGGAATTGAAACTAAAGACACTTAACAATTGATTCTAGAATGGATTATATCACGAGTGTAAAATATATGAGAACTTGGTGGGAGTGGACAATCTTTTCTTTTCAATGCAGAGCCATCTCATGATCCGAGTGAAATAGAATCAGAGCCTGTCGCTATACCAACACAAAACACTGACCGAGAGCTAAGTGACTTTCCTCGCATCTGTCAGCAATGACAACTCCAACAATACCGGTACTTTCCCCCTTCATTTTCTTCTTCATAAATCTTAATATCAATGAATCGGGTTCTCCATTTCCTATTATGTAGACGGCCAGACTGAAAATCCTTCTATTGTTTCTAGGCAGACACCGACTACCATTATCATTCCATCGTTTTCTTTTCACCCTGCCAAACCTCTGGCACTCTGGCAGAAAGCTGTTGCTACTATTAACAGTGCAGCTCCGTCTTCCCTTCCGAAGCAATTATAAAAGTCAGTAATTCAATTGGATAAATAGGAACCCATTGCCTTCCACTCCGTAAATCCACGCCAGGAAAAATCCCCCCAATGGATTTATGAAGGTAACACCAAAAGTGAAATTGTTTCAAATTGCCCTGTCAACGTTGATTGAAATCATCCCGCGGTTGCCCCCTCCTTGCCAAATTACCAATTTGGGTTGGCAAAATGAGGTGGAGGAATGGGATTTACCGCTGGTTGAGATGAGGAAAATAATGTCAGTTGGAAGCTAGGGAGATCTATTTTGAGGTCATTTCCTTGAGGTGCTATCAATAAACCCTTTAAAACTTCAATTTTTCATAGAGGTTCAGAAGAGACAGAGGCGTTTAGGTAAGACTTCAGTTCCCGATGCATGTGTTTATACCTCATTGACTGTTACTTGAAGAAAGATTCGAGTTTTTAGATTCAGAGCTTATTTAATACTGTCTAGGGGGTATTCATATACGTTCAAATGGACAGGAATGGTAACTTTTAGATAAATCGAATACACATCAATATAATTCACGCGAGGACATCCCTCTTAAAATTCACAACATCTCGAATAAGTTGAGGCATTAGCAAGCATGGCATGATTATGGAATCATGGGTCGAATAAATTGAATACTTGATCCCTAATGGAATCAACAGCACACGTAGCTGATAGGAACTCAGATTTGTGCAGAGGTAGAGGGAGGGAGAGGGAGGGAGAGTGGGAGGGAGAGAGAGAGAGAGGGGAGCGAGAGAGACAGACAAATGAAAACAGACAGAAATAGAAAAGTGACACTCATAGAGCAAATGTTAGAGGGATAGATCCAGACAGAGAGAATGACAGAGAGCAAGAGAAGGAGAGAGACAGAGATGGAAAAGAGAGCTGTAATGTAGAGCACAGTGTTGTGAGGGACCTTTCCCCAGGAGCCTGCTCCAAATCCCCATGCCTTTCCTCCTCCACACAACACCCGTATCACCTTCCCTGCCTTGATCTTACGTGATGGGGTTTTGCACCCAGGAGATGTAATACCTCGCCCTCCCTCCAGAGACAACTCCTTCCCTAAAACTCTTCGGGCCTCAAAGGGGGAGAATCCCATCAGATAAGTTGCAATTTGAGAGCTTACTGCAACAAGATGGCAGAATCTCGGATCTATTGCATCGCCAGATCCCATTCTTGGCACAGGAGAAAGGATACAACTACTGCACTCCTGCCTTTATAAGGAAGGATGCAGCTCAAGGGAGGCAAATTTGGGCTCCTGTCTTGAGGTTTCAGAGCCTGGTGCTTACAGAAGAGTAAGCAGGGCTTCCTTCTGCTTAGGGCAATATATGTTCTCCTTGACATTCAAGAAGCATAAGTGTCGGGGCTTGTATAAATTCGAAAAAACTGTATTATGAATAAGAAATAAAATATTGGCGTTACTTTGTTGTATTTAACAGGACGTAAAAGCTGGGAATATGTTCTAAGGTAAAAAAAAACCCAGCATCTTTGTAAATAAGTATAAACTTATAAACATTACAGGCTAAACAAAGCCCTCGTCCTCGTTCAGCTAATATTAAATAATATTTCATATGAATTATCATAATTTCCTAAACGCGTTAGGTTCCATCAAAACATTTTTGGGTAAGATATATTCTACGTAATTTCTATTTATTTATTTTTTCATTGAAAATTCCATATATTATATATACATATTTTAGTGTTCTGACCCATCAAAAAATCCAATGGTATCCCTTAAAATACTTCTGAAACTCTTTCCAGATAGGATGATATCAGCTAGATTTGCCAGAAGCTTGCAGCACTCGTTTCCGGAGATATGATAATACTTATGTAAAAAAGATATTTATATCACCCTTTGGGGGGGGGGGGGGGGCGGAAACGATAGGATTTTGAAAAAGTTGCTGTAGAGAAACCCAGTTGAAAGAGTTGATACATATTCCATCAGGGGACAAAAGTAAGAATTATAAGCAAAAAGATGTATACAAAAAATTACCAGTTGTCATTGATAAAAAACCCATAGAGGAACTAATGATAGATGTAAGTCGTAGATAAGAGTTGAATGGGCTCACACCTGGCTCACAGTATGCACATTCTCACCTTTGATATGTCTCTCTCCCCCTCTCCAACTCCATTTCTTGTCGCAGCTTTGCCAGGGGCAAAAAAAGTGCTCCATACATTCATAGGACTTAATTATGCAAGCGGAGGACAGTCCTTCTTATCCACCAGCGAGGGACTAATGAATCACCAGATACACCAAATGATGAGGTTGTGTGCGAAGGGGACGAGTCTTATTCCTGCCATTTTCCTATGCTAAGATATCATATATATTTTATTAGGGTATGAGCTTCTGGGCTGATGGATAGCGATAAGGAGACTATTGGGTGTATTTTCTCACAGAAGATTACATTGCAGGTCGTAATTTAGCATAAATGTACATATTGCTGGTTCACTCTATTCTATTTGTGACTATTATACAGATAATATTGTATGGACACAACCAGTTGTTTTCATAACAAAAATATCGCAGACTAAGCCACAACATAATACTAAATTGATATGTCTAGTTGTACCAGGAGTGATTCATATGACCATAAACTGGGATAAAAATACTGAAAAATTGGTCTATATATCCCAAACGGCAATACCACAAGTGAGCTTCAGTGAAAGAACAAAGACAGATGGTTTATCGTAGTGAGATACATCTTTCCCTTTTCAGATGAATTTATTGACTGGGTAACACATCACCTAGGAACGCCAAATGTATAATATTAAAATGTATTTCAGACACTACACAGAGTGGGCACATCATATAGAATAAAGCAATTAGTCAGTGGTAGAGACAGAAATAAATCCTTGCCTCCACATATATCATACATTACACTTGATGTTTACAGTCGACACAGAGACCACATGAAGAGTGAAGAGACTGTAGGGTGCAAACCATAACCAAAAAACGAAACACACAAAAAACCAGAACAATGCTTGTGTATTTATTTCTAAGGTCAATCCCTGAATAATAGAGGGCAATTCATTGAGTCATGGCAAGCTGCCAGTAGATATTGCCTGTGACAGTAAATCTGCCTCCCGTTTATACATACTGCATCCAGGAGTATATAGATTCCTAATCCCCTGAGTGTTGTTATATTAATGCCGGGTAATCAATCACTAACACTTGCTACGTTTAATACAGGCAGGTGCGCTCTCTCACACTCTCTGTGTTCACCAGCCAAAGCTCAGGACAAGTCCTCTCTCCACTGCCCTTCAGCTAAACTCATATATATCAATCGGCTTTAAGTGTTGTGATGAGAGCTGATGACCATTATTAGCTTACCATTGTGTACATGTATACATGCATAAAATAGCTATGAATATATATGTGAATAGCAACAGCTCGTGATATCTTGAGTTTCTATGCTCAGCTCAAACAAAGATATCTACAGGTTTCTAATTTGAAAACGCCAGGAAAGAAGAGAGTAGTTCTTAAAAGTAATTATAAACTGTAGACCAAGGAAAACGAGGGACGCTGAAGAAGAGCACCTGAGCACGAATGGAAACGAGCAAAAAGGCCTTTATTTTACTTGAACTATTCATGTATAATCAACAAGCATTAAAGCTAGGGAACAACTTTCAATTATAAATTCGTCTGAACAACTTCCGGCTAATACATCGTTTTGGCCAAGAAAGGGAAGGAAAGTTCCAAATCATAATTAGGGTAAATACTGGGAAAGTGCATTGACACTGGAATTTAATGGAAACAATTAACATGGATAGACATAAAAGATTCAATGACGCACCTGGGATGGTTCTAGTCATGTCGAGTGCAATGGTACTAGTCTGGCGCCTGACTATTGCATAATTAATTGGCGCTACAGAAAAAAGATCACATTGCCCTATTGAGCAAAACAAGCTGAACCTGAACAACGGATTACCAGGGCAAATCCCATTCAATCTGATCTAATAATATACTGGCATTGTAAACATACTGGATAGCTACGAATATGTACATACAGTACTAACACGTATATAGAATGAGTAGCTACTAAAATATGAAATGCGGACATGGATGAAAAAGAATTAGTTTTGATTTTAATTTGATATGATAGCTGAAATCAATTTTACTATTCAGAGAAAGGGAAATCCCAGACATTTATAATTTTAACAGGTCTCCCTGAGTGTGGTCAAATGAATAAGCAATACGTATGCAATGATGGATGCAAGAAATAAATTAACATGCATTCACATGGGATTTCTATAGAACAAAGAACTTACATGGAAAATACATGAAGTGTAGATCTATACCAAAATGTTATCTGTACGCTATGATAAAACATAGGAATACATAATGGGAATATATCATTAGATATCTGTATATATCATTAGGAAAAGGACACGAATGAAGATGTTGTCAGTTTCTCACACCTTATTTAACGCATACATATTCCACAACGGCGGCGAAATGCACGCATTTGCCCGATCGGAATATAATGCATAAAAGAAACATCAGCAAAAGGCGTCTGACTGCTAAACAAACTCTACTGTGAGCTTGAGCAGGAGGAATGACAAGCCAAGTCATTCAACTCACGCTTTGGGCCGAGTTGCTCCTTCTAACACTGAGCAGATAGGACTTGCTCACACCGTTGGGACCAGTCGCCACCACCAGTCACAACAACCACCTCGAGTGGAGGACGGGAGGGAGAGTACACTCTATTTGAGATCTACTTGGAGCGGCTCGCCGTAGGGTCACCATTGGGTCACCATTGGGTCACTTTGATGTTTACTCTAAGTAGGTCTCAAACAGAGTGTACAAGAGAAGCACTATACAGCAGGAGACTGGAGAAAGTGAGGTCCGGATCTCTATCTATGCTTGTACTGTTAGTTGTGAGCACCAGGAGGAGGAATTCTTGGGAGGAGAAACTATAATAGGAAATACCTGGCTTAATAGGGGGGTTTGCATGTCTCACTGCGCATGTCTATTATAGCGTATGCTGGGGGATGCATTCAGATCTGACATGCAATTATTTAATTAGCAACATTTTTATCGTAAGACTGCATGGATCTTTTTTTTTTACCGATATCATAGCTTGTGTAAATGGTCTGTAAAAACCAAATGCATGATGGGAAAGATAGTCTTGTGTTATGGAAATGTGTAAAACACATGGTACGGCTATTGACTTGAGATCAGTCTTTAATATGCCATGCTGAAAATAACATGTGTTTTCTATAGCTTTTACGGTGACATACAACTCCCATAACTCCATGCGAATCAAGATTCAAGATGGCGGGCATGAAAATCCCTAATTAGAGAGGAATAATGTATTGAGGCATTTGGTTCAGAGGGTGAGAAACTATGTACACAATTACCCAATTATCTATACGTTATTGCCTATATTACTAACTTATCTTGAAGACTCTTAAAGGTACAATGTCGATGCAATCCTAAATGTCATTAATAATAGAAATGACTTTTTGCGTTTAACAGCAACAGAGCATCACCTTGAATTTTAAACTCAATTGTTGATAGTAACTGCTCAATATCCATGAAATAACATAATATCCTGAAAGCATCAAGGCACAACCTAGAATTTCCATCTCCATAGATGATAATATGATGCAAGTGATTATGGGTTTGGATGGGGACATCACAAAAAAGACTTAAGTCAAAAAAGAGCGATAATTCTATTTTTCCCCATCAAAAGCCTAGCCGCCAGTGTGTGAGTGTTGGTAGAGATGGTAGAGAGAGGAAGCCTATAAAGATACTGGCCGTGGGCTTTTTAAAGTGTGGTGACGCGGGAAGGAAACCTATAATGATGTTGTTTACACGCGTGCTGAGGAAGACCTGATTAAGCATGTTTGTTCATGTCGCCTGTGCTACAGCACACATTCCATAAACATGTCATCAACAAGGGAAGACCTGCACTGCCTTAAACTCTTCTCTCCTCTCCTCCTCTTCTCCTAGGCTAAGGTTTAAACATAGGCACACAGGCAGGCACCATTAAACAGCACCCTCATTAGGACTTAATATGTCCTCAGTCAATATCAGCTTAAAGAAAACCCACATTAATCATCGAATGAAGAGCGAATGCTGATGTTGTTATTGTTGCATTTACGCCCATACATTACACTCAGGATGTATAAGTAGTAATCACTACTAATGAGCATTTCAACACATAGGCATTTGCTCGATTGCGAATTTCATTCAATTTCGATCCCAATCCATTTCGCCATGAAATTCTCGCGTTAAAACATTTCCCCCTCGAGGCAGATTATATCAAGGGAATGGAAGTTCGTCCATACACCAATAGAAGGAAATTAATCAAAGTTAAAATATAATATGTGCATTACAGTTTAAGAGCAAATTAAAGTTAGTCACTGGTTAAAATATTGCTTTTAACTGCATTTGTACAGCTTTCCTGGCTGTTATTGTGTAAAATTGTATTATGAGGGGAAAGTGAGCTGGATGGAGCAAGAGCTATAAGCCTATGTTTGGCTTCTGAGTAGCTCAGTACATAGGAGAAAAGCTGTGTGGATTTAGTGAAACGGGTCCATTGACCAAAGTCTTTGGTCCCAGCATTGAGTGTCCCATATAACATCATGACCCAGTCAGGACTTCCTGCTTCCTGTCTGGTGCATTCTGGGCCGCTAAATCATCCGAGAAGAGTGTGTCTGTGCGAGGCTTCTGAGAAATGAACAATGGCATGAGAAAAAATATCAAACCGTGGGAAAAATATACAGGCCATACTACTATAGGAGGCTGGGGTGGGGGTGGGGAGAGTTCTGAATACCTTCTGATGCAGTAAGCGTGTCTGGAGAGGGTCTTCTTCATTCCCTCATTCTCTACCACTCAAAGCTTTCCCCCATTTCAAAGGGGGAAATCCATTTTCTGCAAGCTTAATACATGTGTCAGGTCTACAGAGCCCAGCATTAGGATGTACTAAAATGTTGACAGTTAAATGGGTTAAGTTTTTCCTTCTTCTCTTACTTTGCTTATCCTTAACTTAGCATTCTTTATATGACAGAGCTGAAGGATGTTAAAAAGACGACGCTACAAGAAGGGGAAATGACTCCTCTGGGAATCAAAAGAGCCTCACTTGAATATTTCATCATCAGCAGGGGATGATTTATAAGGAATGCCTGAGACAGAGAAGGTAGAGGCGCAAAATGCGAGGTGAGGAATCCCAGATGAGTGAAGCAATTTAATATGAATCGAAGCATCCCACAAGAACCAACACCAAGCCAATCTGCAACATAAGCCTGGCTTGCATTGTCAAGCTAGTTAGGTCTTGATTTCTATCCCACTTCTTCCTCCACCTTTTCCTCCTCTTAGAGAGCATGAACATTATTTACGATATCAAAAGCTTCTGCTTAGAACTTGCCTTCCTTATTATTTCTTTTCTTTTCTCTTATTAACAACAGTGTGGTTTCATCGAAAACTGCGATCGCCGGATACATGGATAACGATCACTGGCATTTAGAGAGAGAGAGAGAGATCGCCTGAGCACGAGGGAAATCTTCTTCTTCATCATCTTCATCATCATCTTTAGAGCGAGGATGAGTTCTGACGCGATGCCATTCCTCAGTCTGCCACTGATAGAAATGAAGAGAAAAAAACCTGCCAGTGGATGAAAGATAGTGATAAAGGACTGTAAGGCTTGGAGTCCCCTGGTTGTCATATCTGATACGCAAAATGTCAAGTTTCTATTGGACTGGTCTTGATTGAAATATTCCCCTTATCCTGAGAGTTTGCTTCATCAGATACCAAATTCAGCCTGGAGACAGATAAAAATCACCGACCATCCATTAGGAAATCTCTTAGAATTCCAAATTGAATATAAAAAAAGGAGAGAGAAGTCCTCAAAGTTAAAATAGTACTTGTCACGAATGGCCTTCAGAATTCCGATGTAACTGTAAGTTGCTTCATCCAAAACAGAAAGGATACTCGGGTGCTATGTGAATGCCATTAAAAATGCTACCAGCTTTTAATTTAATCATTAATGATCTGACAAAGCCTAGATCATGCCGGGAAGCGTAAGATTATCATTTGTATTATGTTAAAAGTATAATTAAGAGTTTATACCTTCAAAATATGGCACTGTAGTTAAAGCAAGTTAATACCACTATATACTTGTTAACATTTTGACTATCGTTTAAGATGAGGAGAGGATCTACACAAAACACTGAATTGCCAATATATAAAATATCAGTGTACAACAGATTCAGCCCTGAAATAATTTATGTTCCCTCTTCGGATTAAGCTCGTACATTTCACTTTCTAAATGGGACATTAAAGGATTATTGGCACGTCGACGGTATATAACACAGCCCATCAAAACAACACATCATATTTTTAAACACAAACCAATTCTTGAAATCAACTTTAAGAGTACAAATAGTTTAAATTAGCTGATAAATGATTGAAATTAGCCATTGACTAAACTATTGTGTTTGGATTACAATGGTTAATGATGATATCCTTGCAAAAGAGAAACATTGTCCCATCCAATAGCCAAGTCTATCTACATTGACGGATCATTGTCAGGCCTGAGAGTGAAAATTACCCAAAATCAAAACTTGACCTGCATCAATTGTAACCGAATTAGTTGCAATTTCACGAAATTGACAACATGAAAACACCGCTTGAACCAATCTGAAACAATTTCATTGATTCAATAAGGACTTCTATTGTTTCCTTATTACCAAATCAATTCCAATTGCTTCCACAAGAAAAACAGCGGTGGCTTTCGATTGTCTTAAACATTTTGGGCTGAATGAAAGCCAATTGTATTGGAAGGCTTGGTGGAGTTGGATCGTGGCCAGGGCATCAATAATGCCAGCAAATTCCCCCTGACCTTTACGTCGAGGAATGCCATGATGGTATCTGACTCTTCTGGTTCGCCCCTACTAACAACCACACTTGTAACACCACTGCAGGTGAACCAAACCAAGCTTCCACAAAAATATTTATAAAAAAAAAAATCTTTTCACCACACGCTTAGGGAGAGAGAGGTGGGTAGGCAGGTGACCTGCTGCTTCTCTACAGTTAGTTGTTGGAGCAAATAAGAAGAAAATATACAAGCGTTAGAGCAAATGTGGAGTGAGTGACTGAGTGGAGAGGGATTGAATTGGAACACATGTACTTACGAGATCGACATGGCGAGGGGGAATAGAACAGAGGGGTTTAGGGGATTGAGGATTGGGGGATGGAGGCTTGGTGGGCTGAGAGAGTTAGTCCATTGTCTGGGGGTGATTCCGTGTGCAAGTCTGAATGCACTAACTTTCTCTCCAGAATCATTTAGAGGGTACCCTGGGATGAAATAAAATCGAGGGTGACAGTTCTGAATCATGGGCATAAGTTGGGAAATTGCGATTGAAGTTTGATAGCCTTGGATTAGCCCCAATTATTTGGATCAAGTATTTGAAAATGAAAGATTGAATCTATTCCAATGAAACTTTGTGAGATTATAGTCTATAGGAATGTTGATTTTTTTAAATAAATTTTTTTTGCAGAACCATCATGAACAACCACCAGGGGGCGTTTTTTTGTGTTTTTTTGTGTATTTTTTTAATACACTTAAGTTCACTTACAGTTTGAATCTAGCTTTATCCATTTAATTACAAGAAATTGATATGGTTTTGAACTGCTTGAAATGGGCTTCAATTTGATATATATAACATGTCTCTATGTTAATAATAAAAGAAGTTATGATTTTTCAAAAAATAAATTCGGCCAGTGGTGTAGGTTGCGGCCGCGTGCCTGCCGAGGCAAGATTTTCACTTTTTTACAAGATTGGCTCATCTGACAGCTTAGACTTCATTAACTTTTTTGTTCAACTCATAGAGCTCTTCAATTCTAAACCTTGTGTTGTATTCTCTTATCAATTATCAGCCACCAGGGGGCACTTTTGTCCCAAATTGCACCTGTTTCCACTTACTCTTTAGTTTTAGGTTGCAAGGAATCCATTTTCCTCAGCCATTATTCTGTTCCAACTTGTGTTGTATTCTGTTATCAATTACCAGCCACCAGGGGGCAGTTTTGTCCTTAACTGCTCATTTTCACTTACTCATTAGTTCTCTATTTCACATAGTAATTTTGCACAAGAACCCATAATAAATTAGGTTTGAGCTAACATTATACAAAATGTTTAACATAATGGCATCTGTACCATGCACAATGCTGTCATTTGGGCTTATATGGATTCTTGCAGCCTGATTCCTCCAGATGTTTGCATTTACAAAATTTCCAACAGGCTAGCCCTTGTTTTCTACATCCACATCTTGATGTTGCACACTTTTGATAAGTGCAGGCCTCTGGAAAGTCTTCAGGAAGAATACGTATGTATTTTAAAGGGAGCACCAGTCCGTCAGATGATTCAAAGCCAAATGAAGAGGGTTCCAATGACAACTTATCCAAACAATTGACCATTTCATATGTAGCATAGAATGCCCGCAAAATATGTCCTCTTGTGGAATAACTTGTTGGTGGAAGTTGGTCCAATGTTATGGATTTACTCTGCAGGTACAATGAATACCGAAGCTCATCCATGTTTTTGGACTCAGTTGTTCGTTTTAGCACATGTACCAGGTAATTTTCAGCCTTGGTAATTTCCTCCTCCAATTTGTGATGGAAGGGATTTTTACCAAATCCCTGAAGGTGTTCTAGAGGACCTGTTTTTAGTGCTGCACCTTTAGTACCAAACTTGCTTGTAATGTCACATCTTGTTAGACAATGCACAGCTGGAAGGACTTGACAGAGTGGTCCAATGGTATGTGCTAGAGAATGAAGAGGGAGATACCTGGTTGTATTTCCTACACCAGCTCTCATCCACATCTCTTGAAGGCCATGGCAATTGAAGGATTTCCAGTAGTACAGGCAAAGGACCATTACATCTGTGTCTGCTGATAAGATGATTATCGTTTTCTTCCCCCTCTTTATTGCCTCCATTGCATGTGGTATAATGCGGTAATCAGCTTCTTCTGTATCAGAATCAAGCTCAGGAGCCTTTTCCTGCACAGAATGCTTTATCCTAATACATTGCTTGTAGACTGACTTGTAGTCAAGCATCCCACCAATAACTATTTCTTCATTGGGAAACTTCCCTGCATTTCTGGTGAGCCAGTCAGCTAGCAGCATCTGCAGCTTTGCCTTGTTTGTGATGGATGCCCAAAATGCTTCCATATTGATAGGGAGAGGTGTGTCCATAGCAATAGAACTGAGCTCAATTGCCTTTGATTTTGCTCTTCGCTGTCTCTCTGAATCCTTGACTGAGCCAGTTATATATGAATCAAAAACAAAGTCAATGCATGATGCATTCTTACATATCCCTTGAATCATTTGTCCAAAGCTCTCACACATTTGACCAAATGTTTTGAGAGTGGAAAATCTTATTCTCCGCAAATATGCCATGACATCCACAATACAAGTACTTTGACTTAGTGGAGGAGGCAAAGGATTGTCCTCTTTTGGAATTAATTTTTCCAGTTCATGCATGAGGTCACTTTTGGTTGGCTTTGTCATGAGTCCATCCTCATCAAATAAGGTGCTACGTGATACCAACTCATATTTGAAAAGTTCCTTGGTATCATATCCTCTGACATGTGCAATATCAAGGAGTTTATGTGACCGACCCAGCTCTTTGGTCTGTCCTTTCTTTTTGACTTGGACAGATTTCTGTTTGGGATGGAGGCTTTTAAACTTGAGGTCTTGAGGTTTGTCCTGTGTATTGTATCTGAAATCTTTCTAGTTCTGTCAACAAAAACTTCATGGCGGAATTTGGCATACTTTTCGGCCCCAATATTCTTGACATTCAACATCTGCTCACGGATTTCTTCACTCATGATTTCCTGAGTTAGAATGTTATACAGAGCATGTTCAGTGTTAGACGTGATGTTGAATGGATTTTCATGATATTCAACATAGGACATCATGTTTCCTACATGAGCTTCATATGTAGCAGTGAGGGATTTCCGAAACTCATGATTGACCTCATAATGGTTTGGTTGGATACAACTCAACTCTCGCTGAAGGTTGCTCACTGCCAACATTTCATGGTAGATGATTTCCCATTGAGCCACAAAACTTTTCCTCTTAGAAGAACCAATGATTCCAGAACTACTCTTTTGGGACCGATTGATTGTTTGCTCAAGGCACATATCTGCCCCAACTGCATTGAATATGCCTGGACTTCGTTTCACAACAAACTTTCCTTCAAGAAATGCTGTATGAATGTCAGGAGCTTTTAGTGGGAGCCCTCTCATATCTTCAAGATAAACTGAACACCAACGTAAATAGTTGACACGGTCGAAAGCAGCAAACAATGGAAGGATACTTTGTACCGTGTGCAGATGGAGGCTCCAGTCTCCTTCTCGATCAGCCCCGACAAGGTCTTTAAGAAGACCAACCATTTCAATGAAATTGCACCAATATGCAAAGGTCTCACTTTTAGATCTTTGAGCCTGCTTGAAGGCCTGAAAATCCTGGAAAAGGCTGCTTGATGAATCAATGAAGGCCTGAACACTTGCTCTGCTCTCCTGTCTACACTTGTCAGCCACATTTTGTTTCAGCTTCTGCAGGGATTGAAGCACATGTCCATACTCTATTACTTCTTTTGACTGAAAAAACTGGCCCCATAACAATCTCTCCATTGCTTCAGAAAGAAGTAGCATTCCCTTTAATGCTCGGCTGTAGTTCTTACCACTTAAAACCGATTCCACAACATTGATTCCAAACACTGTGTTTTCAGTCCATATGCTTTCTGCTCCACTTCCAGCGAGATATTTCCCAATGCAACCAATTAGGACCTTGATCATATGAAAAGATCCAATGCAGATGACAATGTCATTGAATTCAGCAGGTCTGAGCAACATAATTTCCCTTGCAATGTGATACACTCCTTCATCACATGTTAGTGCTAGATGTGTTTGATCAAGCTGGGACAAAATACTTTGGAAATTTTTTAATGCTGTATTCACTGTAGCATACTCAGTCACAGGGTATGGGATGACAGGGATGAATCCTACATTCATTTCTTGTAACTCTCTTTCTGATACAACTGAATTGAAGGACGCCCAGGATGGCATCATTTGAGTAGAGGATGTAGCGTGAAGTTTTCCATCGTTCGACTGATCAAATTTAGCCAAACACCAGGCCATATCTTTGAGTTTTATGGTCTCGTGTTGAGCACCATCCATTTCATAAAGATCTAGAGGAACACTATAATCTGATAGAATGCTAGGCTTGCATGCAGGCTTGGTAAAGTCAAGCAATTTTTGACATGGAAGCTCATGAAAGAATGTTTTACAACCATGCTCAACTTCACTGTTAGAGATGCATGGCTTTCTTTGAGTTGTTTCCTGCTTTGCCTGAAACAAGACACTTACAGTGTCATGGCTTCCCCCAATACCTGAAAGTGTTGCTTCTTCATGATCAAAGTTGTCAAATGCTGCTGTAGTGAATACACTTGGACAAAATAGGCTGGGAAGAGGGACATTACCCTGACTGGAATGCACAATCAAAGTGGCCATGTCATTGTGGTATCTGCGAATTTCTTCATAGCTTGCAGCAATACCAAAATGATTAAAACTTTTAATCAGTGTACTACTTTTGCACACATCATGTATTGCTTGGGCATTTAACAGGTGTAGTGGTGTCCGCTGATGTCCTCCATGAACATTAAAGAAAAGGATCTGGAATAGGGCCTCTATCTTACGCTTCTTCACACTAGAAATTTTGGAGGTCCTAAGGTCACCTTCACTTTCTGTATCACTCTCTTCATCTGAATTTCCATCATAAAAATTCTTTGGATTGAAATTAAAGAGACTTCCTAGAAATGAGAGGGTTCCCTATATGGGTCAAATTTTTTTAGAATGTACAATTGCGAAATTTGCAACCTTTGCACATTATACTGAATGGGTATTGCAGACAAATGAATCAATTCTCATGGTCTTGGTATCATCTGGAAGGGGACATCCTAAGCTTTACGAAAATGTATACATTAGTATACATATTCGTAAGTTTTGTATGCAATAAATCACTCTAAATGTTGATTTCCTTATAAAAACACCTCAAAATTCATTACTTTTTCACATTGTACCTCCATTCTGAAAAAAAGTAACTGTTCTAGGTATTAAATTTCACCTGGTTTCATTCCTTATACATATTTATGACAACTTGGTAAACTTTTAGCTTTTTATTAGCCCTCATCTCAGTATGCCAGTCCTATACTCAAATCTCCAATTTTCAGATGTCACATGGGTATGCCCGGTATCAAACACAGATTATAGTATACTGGCTATGAATATATCCTTGGCCTATGATTTAAAACATCTGGAATACACTTTAATATATCATTAATGCAATCTTAGTACAATTTAGCCAGTAATGCAGACATTAACAGGGTTATGGTTCAAGGTTTACCAAACCGGAGATTTTATACTATTTCATACCGGGTATGCCCTGTACCCTATTATTATGTAGACCAAATTCGACTGGTACTAGAGTACTAAATTTCCGTTTATGTTATCCCAGTATGTATCTTCATGTATATCCCTAATTACGTTCTTCTAAGAAAATTTATTGTGGAGATATGAATGCAAATGATGTCAGGGGTATACCCGGTATATTTGAGGGATACCCGGTATGACTGGAAAGGAATAACTGGGACATACATTCAAAGTGTTTTATATGAGCAAGCCTCTGTTTTTTCTTCTGGAAACCAAGACAACCATCACATATAGTTATTGGGTAGTTATTCCTGGGATTCCTTGGACATTGTCAACAAGAACGAGACTGACTTAGGATTATACATAAACTTGTATGGTGTAGATATACTGTTAAGGTGTTTAGGATTCAGCCATCGGTATAATATTCAGCTATCTAATCATTGTTTATATGTTTAAAAGGTTATTTTCAATAATTCTTAGTGAAGCATGTTTCTGACATAGGTTAAAGGAAGGAGTAATATAGCCTTACAGTTAACAAGAATTCAATAGGGGATACCCGGTACCATCATTATTTAACATGATTTCTATGCAGATTTAACAATTATTTCTCAATGGGGATCATGTTAAGTTATTTTTTCCTAATTGGAAATGTCATATGTATAATTCAACATACGTTTAGGACTATGGGGGCAGGCATATTGAGACAAATCTGATATGAATTGATACCGGGCATTCCATACAAATTATTTTCTGTTGGTAAATGATAGCAAAATAACATTATTATTGTAGGTAAGTTCCTCCTATTATATGCCAATGTCCCTTGCAATTCCTTCGTCAATGAACAAGTGAAAATTTGTTCATAAACACAATAGAAACCTTATTAAGCATGTTAAAAGAGTGGTTGATACCGGGCATCCCCTGATACCGGGCATCCCCCCCTTCAATCCTAGTACCCTTCACCAAGTCCATTTTGAAGCTTTAAATCACCATAAAACTTACCCTTCGAACATATCATGTCTTACTCTACATATGTATGTGGCTTTATGCCTCATTTCCATGCAATTTAATTCAACTTTAATCAAAACCATGATACCGGGTATCCCTTGGCATCCCCTGAAATTTAGAATTGTTGTCATAACTTCTACCCATGTAACTTTATCTTCTGTATTTGTTTGCTGTAACGTGGCCTTTCACTCCCCTACCATGTGAGAACATTAGAAATGAGATATGAAAAGTTTTATTTTTTTATGCTTTCAACCACCATATAAATTCATTAACAAATGTAAAGATCCATCACATTGAGTTTGTATCATTGATTTTAGAGCCTGTATCCATTGCGATATATGTTTTCTATGTAGTTACTAAGTTTCATGTGATTGTGCCCATTTAAGTAGCCACAGTGAGATGTTAGATAATATGCACTCTTCTGGGGGATGCCCGGTATATAGAGGGATGCCCGGTATATTTGAGAAAGTGTTGTCTCTGGCCAAGTGAGGTGATATTTAGTCAAGTAGTGACTTGAACTGAGATCAATTGTGTACCAAATATATGCTGTTCATGTACTTGCTAGGTTTAAAGTGCTTTTGTCCCCTTTTGTAGCCACAGTGAGAGGTCAGATAAAAGGTACCTTACTGGGGGATGCCCGGTATTATATGTAAAGGGATGCCCGGTATCAAAGATGGCTTCCTATTACCAATTTTCTGAGGGGTACTAAACATGATCAATTAGTAATAATTGCTATATTGATGGAAAAGATGTATATGTTACCAGAAAACAGGATTTCATCCTGTTTATGGCAACAACTGCAGCATTATTGAAATTATATTAGAACCATATGTTACTCATCAAAACACTCCCATTTTGGAGAATTTTAATCCATTTGCTTTCATGTCTCACATAATAACCTTGGAGGATACATAGTTATGGATTGGTAGACTTGTAATGGAACATTCAATCCTTATAAGTAATCATTTCTTATGGAAATTGAATCATTCTGTCCTGAGTTATTGAGGATATAAGGAACTGCCACTTAATTTGATACCGGGCATACCCTAAAAAATGATCACTTTGTTTTAACTACAATCAAAACTGACATATTGAAATCTAATGAGTATAATTGGTGTTATTAGGTGGTGGGGACATCCATGATACCAGTCAGAAGGAATATAAGTTCATATTTATTAATTTTTTTTTCAATCTTCCTAAACCTCACAAAATCGCAATTGTACATTCTAAAAAAATTTGACCCATATAGGCCTAAATAATTGATAATATAAGAGTTGATGGACTTATAAAGATATAAGAGGCTATATGGTGGCCTGGTTCAAGATACAACCTGGTGCTAATTGCAACCATACAAATACATGTGTTTGACAGCCCTAAGAAAAGAAACTAAGTCTAATAAATGGTGGGATGAAGTACTTATATATACTATATATATACTGTATACATATAATGTATACTGTATAGATATAATGTACTGGAGTATAAAGGCAAAACAGGGGCAATACTGGTTTGTGTAGCACCTATAATAGTCTTCAGTCAGAGATAGAAAGTTCTCTTTCCCCAACCATGGAGTACTAGAGAGTGAACAGGTGGTGGTGGGGCAGGCTATTTATAGATGAGTGGCCTTATCACCCCGACCTCAGAGAGAGCACCCTGGGGTTTTCAATTGGCCTTCAAATTTGTCCTTTCTCAATACCACTAATTTAATTGTCATACAGTCTAAAATGGTCCCAAACAAAAAATTTGATATGTGCTTAAAGCTCAGGATTTTCTCTCTCCAATGATGTCATTTGTGGATAGATAATGGAAAATACATAGCGCACAGACAAGGATATGTCCATTATTTCAGCCAAGTTTAAGTGTTTTTGTATACATTTTGTTAATTGCTGAGGTTATTTTTGAAAGAATGCATATTTTTTTAATAGAAACCTATAATGCAGCATGTCTCTTAACTATTTCAAGTGTCATTTTTGTATATTGATCCTTATATTGGGGCTGAGACTGAAAAAGGTAAAAAAAAGAAACACAGACTTCATTATGTACTACACCATATAGATGTGATGCAAACAGGACCTGAGATATTAGATTTGTTGTACTCTGTAGTGGCCATATTGGATTGTGACCTTACGAATACAGTTGGAATAGAATAATGACTAAGGAAAATGGATTCCTTGCAACCTAAAACTAAAGAGTAAGTGGAAACAAGTGAAATTTGGGACAAAAGTGCCCCCTGGTGGCTGATAATTGATAAGAGAATACAACACAAGGTTTAGAATTGAAGAGCTCTATGAGTTGAACAAAAAAGTTAATGAAGTCTAAGCTGTCAGATGAGCCAATCTTGTAAAAAAGTGAAAATCTTGCCTCGGCAGGCACGCGGTCGCAACCTACACCACTGGCCGAATTTATTTTTTGAAAAATCATAACTTCTTTTATTATTAACATAGAGACATGTTATATATATCAAATTGAAGCCCATTTCAAGCAGTTCAAAACCATATCAATTCCTTGTAATTAAATGGATAAAGCTAGATTCAAACTGTAAGTGAACTTAAGTGTATTAAAAAAATACAGAAAAAAACACAAAAAAACGCCCCCTGGTGGTTGTTCATGATGGTTCTGCAAAAAAAATTTTATTTAGAAAAATCAACATTCCTATAGACTATAATCTCACAAAGT
Organism: Sthenelais limicola; assembly: GCA_942159475.1. Taxonomy (NCBI): domain Eukaryota; kingdom Metazoa; phylum Annelida; class Polychaeta; order Phyllodocida; family Sigalionidae; genus Sthenelais; species Sthenelais limicola. The sequence continues at coordinate 24,867,830 of OW804101.1, forward strand.
TTCATTGGAATAGATTCAATCTTTCATTTTCAAATACTTGATCCAAATAATTGGGGCTAATCCAAGGCTATCAAACTTCAATCGCAATTTCCCAACTTATGCCCATGATTCAGAACTGTCACCCTCGATTTTATTTCATCCCAGGGTACCCTCTAAATGATTCTGGAGAGAAAGTTAGTGCATTCAGACTTGCACACGGAATCACCCCCAGCCCCTGTACTAAGTGGGGATTATAAAAGGCCACGTTCCGATGGTGTGTGATGACTGCAGGAATTTACAATTCAGGCGAACAGTGGATATATTTTTCTCTTCCTCGTCTACGTTCAGATATTCCTGAGGTCATATAAAGTATATATTACATGTGTGAGAATATATAGGCTGGCGACTGGCAGTTTTTACAGAAATTAATGTCCATTAACCTTCCTTTCTTCCTTCAATATTCATACATGAAAACAAAATATACTAGCAAAATATGTCGTATTATACAAGGTTAAAGTGATGGGTTCCTAGTAAGATATAAGGTATATGTTCACAACTACATAACTAGCTGGGCTGGTACCATTTCACACATTCCAACTTAATTAACCTTGTTTTTAAAGGCACACCACAGCTAGTCACACGTGAACCTCTACTGCGAGTACGAATTAAGTGTAAACCAATCAGCAAGTAATTGGCCTGGGCCGATGAGGTAATTATAACCCAAGCTACACAACAAACAAACCACCATAACTCCCTCGTGATGAGTGAGGTTCACATTGCCAATATGTGTTATGTTTATCCAACGAGAATAAATTCAAAGTTCCAAACTCGTTGGTTTATCTATAGGAACTTGAAGGGAGAGGAAATGATAGGGGTTTCCTACACATATGCTATACTAGTGTAGTACTAGTATTGAACTACATACACCCTCGTCACTTGCTAAAGGAGAGCTGGTTGACACAGTGACACACCTCCAACAAACGTACACACATCATCATCATAGAAGGACGACCTGGTCTACTTTACTTCTAAGCCTGACTCCCTGCTATTCCTCTCTCTCTCCCTCCTCTCTTTTCCTTCCCCGTTTTTCCTTGTCTCAGACAACTAACTATCTGCTTCTCTCTCCCTCTAGTAGTCAGTAGTAGTAAGACAGCATGTTGCCTCAGACCAAAAGGCAACAAAAAGCATTGAGAGCAAGCAACAGGGCGGACACCCGGAAAACTTGTCGGATGGCTGAGATTATTTGTTGTCTCAGGTGATTCCCTTGTGTTCTTCAGAGAGGTAAAAGGGTCGGAAGACTTAACCAAAAAAAGGTATCGAAGGAAAAGCTGACGGAAGAATATGTGGCTCTAGAATGTGTGGGAGGGGAGGTAAATGTTTATTTAAGGTCTACACTCATTTCTTGATAGAGTACGCAAGCTAGGTATACAGAACCAAACCCTTGAACTAGACCACACAGTTCTAGTGTAGGTAAGGCAAGCTTCATGAGAAATGACATGATGCCATGGTGCAATATTTTCTCATTGTAAGTCCAGGACTCCTGTGTCCCCAAATCAATGCATTTCCACCTACTTAGCCCAATCCATACCATTATGGCAAGCGATAGTCACAGCGTGAATACAACGAGAACTGTTCAAATAAATTTAATGCAAAATCCCTCAGGAAATATTTGTGTATTTTTACAACCGACATGAAGCTCTGTAATGCTACTTGATTGTTGAATGGGATAATCGTTGGTCACAAATTAGTTTTTGTTCGTCGTCCATTTGTAACTTACTTTGCGGATAGATATTGAGCTAGAATGTCAAAGTAGTCTTGGGTCTTACTAAAAATCTACATGGAACATTTCCTAATTTATTATAGATCTTTATTTGAGTAGTGGATATGCTATACTGCTTAAATACAGAAGGCTAATCAGCTAATTTAATAATGAATTCCTTTCATAATCTTGTCAAACAGCCTTAGTTCACCTTTCAAATACCGCAGAAACAGTAAATCCGACGAAAACTTTAAATTGGAAAATAATATTGTAAAATTAAAATTTAAAGGACATCAACCAGAAAAAAATAGCCAAACATAATCATAGGGCTATAATTCAAATGATCTCAACTTTTTTTGAAAAAAAAAAGGAAAAATAAATTTGCACAGTTACAAATTGAAGGGTGTCATCTTCTAAAGAACATCCTATATTAAAGGACGAATAAATCTGCAAAATATAAGTATCGGATGGCAGCAGACCCAGTAGAACGGAGCCAGGACGCTGAGAGAGACAGGACTGAGTCAGACATGGGTGACACAACATCTTTTAGTGCGCAGATGTTGAAGTTCAAAAGAGGTTTCTTTTTGTGTGTTTTTCTACTCTGCCATAAGAGTCAGTGCCTAAGGCAGGACAAAATAATCATTTCCTTACAAGTGCGAACCATGTTACACTATAGAAAAGCCCTTCCAGTTGGGAGTCTACAAGTACAACCAAGCCATATTTCGTTTCCCCAGTACGGTAGATACTCATGGTATGTAGACCACATGTCCTTCAAAACATTCCTGGAAAGAAAAGTGTTTACAAATCTGGTCTAAAAGAGGAAAAGAGCCATTATGGCGGTAGATTAAGGCCAACAACAATCTGAGCCAAGACATGCTCCGAGCCAATTGACCTGGCTATTTTTAGAAACACTAGGCAATCCATCAGAAGTAAAGAGGGAGAGTTCTGTGAATGAGACACTTTCTGTGACGGAACTGACAGGGTCTTGCTGGTTAGCAACCGCAGGTAGATAGGTGTCAGGGGGTGGGATAGGGAGTGTTGAAGGGGAGGGGTTAGAATGACAGGGCAAACCCCCACCACCACCCTCCCATCCAATCAAACAAAAAGACAGTGACACAAGCTTTCTTTTTCCATTAGCAGACCGTTTCCCCTAAGGACGTTCGCGTTGGGAGACTTGGTGTTGAGCGACCTCGAGCCTGTCACGTTCTGTGACCATCCATTCTGTGTGGAATCAAAACAGGCAATAACAGGGAAAATAACGCATTCAAACTCTCCTACTGTCTTCACACAAGTGTATGAATTAAAACCACCTAAAAATACATTAGTGTCCCACGTTAATACGTTATGTTTACATGTACACATCTGAAATGGAGGATACTATTTGAAAGGGTTTTTTTTTTGTTTTTTTTTAAAAATAATGCTTCAGTTCAGAAGGAAATATTTTTACCACACCTGGGGCTGAGGCCCAAGCAGGGACCCACACCAAGAAGGTAAACACAAGAGTGAACCAATATCAACCCATAAATAGCTTTAGTGAGCCAAAGGTCGCGTATCTGACAATGGGAATCCTCGTTCTCCCCCAAGCCTCACCAAGGACAACCAGACCTAGTGGGGAAGCATGTAGCAACTTGGAACAATAATCACCATGTTGAAGCCCTCTAGCCTTGGACCTACAAACCGTCTGCTTCAAGTTGAGCCGAAGTTTATGTTACTTTTTTTCAATAATACAAACTGGGGAGTTATAGGGAATGTGAAGAATATTTAGTTTAAGTAAGTATATGAATAGGAAGATAGGTCGGAACGATTTGAGTGACGAGAATAACTATGATGTCTGTGGATGATTTTTGTAATCGACAACATGGGAGCAAATAGAGGTGGAAAGACTGTAAATTTGAGTCCCTGAACTTGGGGGCGTATCAAGTGGGCTTTGTTCCCTCAGCCTCTCAGCTGACAGGACTTTCTGACGGGAGGGGGCGGAGGTGGGATAGAGGGGGTCAACAGGGGAGGTGGGTTAGAGTGGGATGGGGTGATGAGAGGGGGTTGGGGGTGTGAGCGTCTATTCTGGGGGGGGGGGGGGGGGGTAAAAAGAAGAGAGGAGGGCCGTCTCAGCACACTGACACACATCTAAGAGAACGCTTACAGTTTGTACCGGTCGACTTGTTAAATATCCCTCCCCCAGATCATGCTCATCACAAATAACATCTGTTGAACTATGAAGTATTATATACATAGATATTCTCAAAAGTGTGAGAAATCGATAGCGGTAAAGTGCTATCTGATAACTGAAGTCAAATGGGAAAATAAATCATATAAAATTTCAAGGGAAAATGATAGCTTATCGGTACTTTCGCAAGTTGAATCTTAGGCTAGAATCTAGTCATAGTCATAGACAAGTCATCACGCTCATGTTTAACATCCTCTGACTTTGGGTCTGACCTAGTCCGACATCTCATCAATTTGTCTCAAGTCACATCTTCTCAATCACACACAGTCTATTTACAATGCGATAGATAAGAGATCAAGCAGAGATGCAGGATTTATCCCCTATAACCTTGGAGTAAAATACCAAGCTATAACCCAGTCTTCTCTTCGCCAAAGGTCTATTTTAACTATAACCAACGAGATTATAATCTCGTTGCTATAACCTTTGAGTAAAAGAGTTTACTCTAAGCTATGACAGAAATAATGTATTAGTAACCAAGGTAAAACTGTGAATCACCAGACGCGTCTTGGTTACCCAATGAAAACTTTTTAACTATCTCTAGTATTTATTGCAAATTGAAAAAAGACTAGTATAGGAAACAGTACATAGATACAAAGAAACGACGTAAAAGACAGATCTACACATTAATGAGAAACTTACAAACTGTTTATAAGTAAGGTAAATGAGAACAAATGATATCACACACAAATAACCCACAGATATAGAAATGAGGTATATATGCTCATGTACTCATAGCCTACACACAAATACTATTATTCGCCTGAACTCAACGAAATTCTCCACTTTTATCCCCTTAAATTTCAGAAAATTTCAGAGTGAAAGGGCAGCGTATACACATGTATGTACACATCTTCACTTGCTTATGACCATTCAATCCTAGACCATAAAAAATCCAAACAGGACAAGAGGAAAAGTGAAACTATATACTAATTTCAAAGAAGGAAAAACTACAAAAACCAGCACATAATATACATGTACAAACAAACAAGTCTTAAAGGAATTTTTAAAGGCACTGTGTTCCCATTACAACTGGGTTGCACTGGGTTTCCATATATTGTCAAATTTGTGGGTGAAATCTGATATAAAGTGTGGCTAGATGGTTCCTGATAAGGTGGTAGGAGATTACAGGTTTGGCGAACATTTCCTGCTGTCGAGGGCCACTTAGACAATCAGCTTGTACCATGCTCACGTCGAGATAATACTTCCACCAAACATGGAGAAAATCTGATATGCTACATACCAGATGAAGTGATGAAGATCGGTGCACTTTCACCTCACCCCAGACTATCCATCCAACGAGTATGGAACAGAATTTATTCTCGTTGATCCATCCAACAAACTGGTTCTACGTCTAATTTGTAAACAGCTTCATCAAAAAATAGTCAACAAGGCCGGGATTTAGATCACAAAATGAGTCTCTGTGGTCTGAGTGTATTCTTTTTTTTCTCGCTCTCTCTCTTTGTGTATTCTTACAGGAAAAAGGAAAGTGTGATGAATGGAATAGAATGGTGAAATAAATAAATGGCAGAGGATAACGTGAAACAAATGGATAATTTTGAATTGATTAATAGTTCGCTCAATTATCAATAACTGATAACGTGCCAAGTGCATTAACTTCTGATAAATGCACCCCATGGAAACAATGTTAAGTACTCGATCCAACGAACGAGTATAGATCCAACTTAATGATACTTACATTGCGGTATCGATACAATGAAAGTATGATGGTAGCTAGCAATACAAACTGCAATTTGGGACAATTGTTTTACAATGCTTGTTCGTCCCGGGGGTGTACATTGTCAGTGGGATTCAATGGCCATCTCTCTGGCGCTCCAGACATGTTATTCACCGATTTTTCATCTCCGGAGCATATCATGACTCCGTGGGGAACCAAACATGAAAAGTGAATGGAAGATAGAGTAGCATCCTGAGAGCACTGGGCCACTCTGGAGGGTTATTGTTGATCCAAATTTAACTGACCCAAACTCTGGAATATTATCCTATTTTAGCATGGCTAATTAGACAGTAACATCGCAATGTTATTAAACTCCCATTGAGGGAAATTCATGTATAAATATCACACGAGGAAAATTAAGGATGAAAAAGAAGGAAGAGAATTTAAACATGAGACCTAGGTTTGGCTCTTGAACAAAGTAAATAGCAGCAAAGCTCAAACCGCAGTGGGACAACTATAGGTGAGAGGGAAATATCTTCTGGTACCAAACACTGAAAACTGATGCCATTCTTAGGACTCAGTAAACAACGGTATGAATGAAGACTAGGAGGATCAACTGGCCCCGAGTTATTTACCTATGCAACATGTAATACTAGGCGATAAACACAATAAATGTATCGGTATTTGGTTTCCTATGTAGATGTATCATCTTAATCTCCCTCGAAATACATGTCTCTGAATGTAAATGTGAAACGGGCCCAAACGCATGCGCGAATTTAATGTTACTCCTATAAATAAGGATAAGTTTGAGGTTGAAGCGAGACAAAAATTTACACTAATATTAAGTTGTTTTTGCGTGAACAAAATATCTTTTTTTTTTAGAAAAAACCGTCAGCCTTCTTTTGAATAAATTGCAGCTCAGGCCTGGCTCCAAAATAATTATCCCCCAAAATCTAAAAATAACTACAGTGCAATAAATATCTGGAAGGACTGTTAAGTGATTGCCTCGAGGCGACTGCTTTCTCCAGAATGTATGGGAGCGCTGGAAAGGGTGGGGAAAGGGAAGAAGGTTTAACCTCCAAGTTCAATCTCACATGGCTCCACATTCTTCATAAGAATAGTGTCATATCTCGCATCCATCTTCCAGCAAGGACCATTTCGATTAAGTGCCAGGGATCTGGGGCGATATCTGCATGATGTAAGTTAAGCTTTCTGACATGTTTATTGGCAGTATCTCATACAAGCAAATACACCTCTTATGAATCTTTCCTTGACAAACAAGGCACCAAATTGGAAGAAAGGCCAAAGGGGATGGATCACTGACGGTGAAAAATATGTCAACATTGAAATAAAAATTTTAGTCAAACAAGTGAAAAATGCTTAAGGTCAAAATGATAAAAAGGCGCAGCTAACTCTTTTTCTTGTCCCACTTGGATTTACTTTTCAAACCCTAAGCGCCAAAGAGAAACTTTTAAACTCAATGCCCTGTGTTCGAAGAAAAGGTAAACTGGATAAGGGGAAACGGCAGTGATGTGGAAGAGGGAAAATAGGTAAGACAAGTGATGGACAAGCGAAAAGATATTGACAAGATAACTTGAGACTTGATGCCTTGGAACAGGGTCTCACTCCGCCATCAGTCAGAAAAGAATGTGACAAGTATCGACAGGAGAAATGGTCAGCGTTCCACCGGCATGGTGCAGTGGTATCATCAGACCCATGTGACTATGATCATTAGAGAGAGAAGAGAGAGAGACAGAGACAGAGACAGAGACAGAGAGAGAGGGGGAGAGACAGAGATGTCAGTGGTTAGACGCCTACTTCGCTAATAGTTTCTTGGCCCGAGACTCGGCGTTTTAATGGGAATATAATTACATTCGGCAGCCTTAAAGGAATTCTAATGGCACTTTGCGGTTTGAGGCGAGAGGCTTTCCCTCCGTTTGAAGGGACTCTCGCAACTTTGGGCGTAGACTGAGAGGAGGGGAGAGACAGAGACAGATGATATTGATCGTTATCTATCTATCAGGGATCCAAATATAAGCAGTGATGGATTAAAATATCAAGGTAATAAGAGAGGAAATTCCAACTTCCTACCCTATAATATTGATTAGCCAACAATATGTCAAGCCCTGCCCATTTAATTCCAGGATTTAAAGGGGGCTCACACGATGTATGAGAAGTCGATATTTGACCCAATACACTTGTTTAGTCCTGCGTTATTCCTGTTTAGGAAAGAATTACCTAGTTTGAATAAAAAAAAATATCAAAAAATAATGGGATGTGGTGGAATTGCCTTTAATATTGATCCATAGCTCATATTATATGGGAAAGTTGGGGGATACAAACCAAGATAAACCAAAAGAAAAGACAGACCAAAATGGCACAGTAGCATCTGGAAACGTCATACGGATGTCATAATTTAGGCAAGATAAGGGTCACTAAACAAACTTTAAATGGCATCATTACACTTTTTGTTTTGCCATCATCACTGAAAAAGGCCAGACTTAATGGATTTAAATTGCCTGGTGAAGGGACCATACCCGAGGGTTAGATAACATGAATTTCAAGTGGCATAAACAGGGGTAATGCAGCATATGGTGCACTAAATATAAGGCCCTGCATTTATCACAAGAGTCGTTAGGGTAAACAAACACTTAAATCATTACAGACCAAGGGACTCAACTCCCCTTGGGTAGCCTCCCCAGACCCCTTCCACTTGAACCCCAACTACAGCCCCTAAGCCGAAGGAAATATCCCAAGCGATCAATTCTATTGACATCTTAAGTACTTTCACCCCGTGGGCTACAAGGCCTGGAATTTCAAATAATCAGGCTAGCTTTCTGTGACAGTAAAATGCCTAAACGCTATGGGTTCACAACTGGTAGGGAGAGAGGGCATCGACGATGAGCAACTCGCATAGAATAAGGCTGAGCAGATGTTCCCAACATATTGGGGGACATATTTGACCATCTGATAATCTGAGGGGAATCTATAACACATAGGATACATACCATGTATCAGCGCATGAGTTATATGTACAGAATCAAATGTTTAAATGTCAATGTGAGACCCTGTAGCCTATCTCAAGGCTGGCATGTCATATGTGCATTCTATATTTCCAACTCAAAGGCGTCCTGGGCGAGGAAGATCAATCGAAAAGGGGCACGCATAGAGAACTGCTTGTTGCAAAGCAATATATCGGTTGATGTACAGCACATTTGCAACATAAAGTGTGAAAGCTATGTCAGATAGATAAGAATTATAGGTTCACAAATACATGCATACAGTAAAGATCGTCTACGTGTTATTATTGCCTTGGGGGCACCCACTGCAATGTAAACAACAAACAATCAAGGATCGTTTGATGTTTTTGAACCTGTCAGAAAAGTGGATCCGAAAGAGAGAGGGAAAAGGGGGTCACTGCAAACAGACAGGGCGAAAGCTTGCCTAGAGGCTGAGAACAAGATATAGAATGGGGGAGAGGGGGCAGATAGAGAGAGGGGGGGGACAGAGACAGAGAAAGGGAGCAGACAAACAGACAGATAGGAAGAGACAAGCAAAGCTTGGAGGTAAAGAGACAGAGATGGGATAGAGCTCGTATTACAGATGGCTTAGCACCCATAACAGCCTGTGAGAGAAGTAACAGGGTGGAGGGGGGGGGGGGCAATGTAGCAGTGGGGTTGGTTGGAGGGGGTGATACAGGAGGAAATGGAATAGATATCACTTACATGCAGAGTACATCAATCTGACCTGATTTCCGCATGTTTCAGCCTTATCTGCCCAGCCAGATAGCATGGCTTACATATCACCGTTACATAATATTCCCACCGAGGTCGCTCCGGACAGACATACCTCAGCATCCCCCCACCCTAGCAACCCTCAGGAAAGTGGAGGGGGGTTGCAGCGGCAGACTTTTTCTACTCCTAAAAATCGAACCAGAGAACACAGTCAAATTTCACTGTTTTTTCCCCACGAAGATTAGAAGAGAAAGGCAATAAAGGCAGGATAACAGGAGACCTGGGGCGAGAAGGATTAGAATTTCGCTCATTTTAACGACTAACCGAGATTTTTTCGCAGACGAAACTTGCCCTCGTTAATCAGAATGAAGCGTTCTGCGAAATCCCGAGGCCATTTCCTCACTCAAGGTCAATACTTTAAGCATGTGAGAGCAATGAAAAATATACTAGGTCACCTTTCAGTATTATGTAGGCAAACAAAGAGGCTAGGGAGATATAATATATGGCCCACGCTTTGGGGTAGAAGAACATCTTGTAAAATGTCACATATCTAACACTAGCTAAAGAAGGAGATCATTATAGCTTAGAGTAAATAAAGCATGATATGCATTCATAACTCATCCCTTCCAGTACTTAGTCTGGACCAAAGATAGCAACAGATGATTATTCCTCAAGCCCGGTTTCTAGAGTCATTAGAGTGATTCTCTGCTTCAAAGCGTCAGGAGAAAAGTATTGTTCCAAGCAGCATAGAAGATAAAAAAGTTAAACACACTCAAAATATGAGTGGCGTGGTAAGAGACAACTTATAACATGTGCTCGCTGGCAATAGACTTGCCATATTTTGCTGGTGGCATTTTTGTATTCATGATATTTCCAGCAGCCATATCTTTGACAGCGTTGAGTTCCTGCACAAGTGTCATTAGTATCTAGATTGATGCATTGTCAAATGTAATGAGGGGTCCATGTAGATCTATGTTACATTTCAGTGGAATGCCTTTATATGAGAGGTAGTATAAAATAGAAAAACTTCTGTATTTTGAATGACTTATTTTCAGACACAAAAATATGCCCCAAATAGACAATACATTATGATGGGCATGGTGTTACATAATGGCTTTCTTTATATGTGACAGACCAAGAGAGTATATGGAATCGTGTCAGTGCTTCCTTTTATATCTTTGGATGGCGATTCACACTACAAACTGGTGGGGTGAAATCCACAATTTTATATGTTTATATTGGTATGTGGAGGAAGAAGACTTCTGGTATTTGGATTTATTGTTTATTTTTCCCAACGTTTCAGGTAGCTTCTACCCTTCTCTAGGTGATACTTGTGGTACATGTTTTATAACTTTGTTTCAATCTAGACAGATTCTTCCTATGTACGTCATGGGTGTAATATTCTTCTCTGGTGAATTCAATACATGTCAATATTCAGGAAGTCAAACTTGATACACAACCAGGGTTAGACATGCACATAAAAACATGCCACACATGGCCAATACAGATTATTATCCAAGGAATAGCATGATCTACCTCTTTTACGTACTTTGCCTTTCTTTAATTATAACTTATTTTTTCCAATAGATACAAACCAGATAAACCATGCAAGTCTAGTGTTTAAGCGTTCAGACGCTCAAGCAACTGTTGAGTCGCTCGTCCCGCTGTCATCAGGACTTGCTCGTGTCAATAACTATTTCCACTCACAAGGAGTGCCTCTTCATAACCCTGCACAAATCAACTCCACAAATACTTGAAAAACTCCAAACTGGTAACCACGAACCTTGAAACTTTTTAAAGTGATATACACCCGTAGATACTAGTCCAAGCAGTGCCAAGTCATCCCATTAGATACACTAGAAACGTGGTCTGAATCGAAGAAGTATTTTAATACTGGTCCAAGTGCAAAATTCCATGATTATTAAGAAAGATTGTGGTGGGTTTTTTCTGGTCTAGGTGGCGAGTGTATTGCGAGGATGTGATAGGGGTGGTGGAGGAGCCCCAAAATCCCCCCCCCCCCCCCCCCGCCCTTCCCCTCACACTCTTTCTCAGTCACTCATTGAGGAATGTGCTTGATCTCCTAACGGTGTACGTAAGAAAGTGGGACAAGGCACATGGAGCTGATTAAATTCTGGAGACCAGAAGGGGAAGAAGTGTACTTCTTTGGATGGACCCACAAACATACATGTATACTCTTGCATGATCACCCCAAGCCTTGCGAGAGGCATTGTCCGCATTGCGAGAATATGAGGATAATTTAGGAAGAAGTATCGGCGGACAAATTATTGGCCAATGCCAATAGCCAATATCAATCTTCTTGCCTGATATGATATATCTGACATTGAAGTGTCAATAAAAAAAATGCCCTTATTGTTTAAATACATGGTTCGAAGAAGCATCGATAGTTTACATAAAATAGCAGCCAATGCTTTCTTAATTGAGATTAAATATCTCATATATTGGTAACTCAACTTGGGGAATTTGGGATAGCCTCGGTGGGAATATTTCATATTATAAAGTCTGTTTTCAACACTAGAGATTATTGCGTTACTTTACAACTGTATAGATTGCCGAGGTCAATGTCAGCTTTATTGCTTCGGTATGAAAGATTTGATGTAATATTAGCAACTTAACTTCTGTTAGTGAAGACACACAGTAAAATTGTGGTCTCCTTCCTTGTGCACAGCTTATCAAATGGGGAGGTCGCAGCTGCAACGCACTAAGCAGAATAGTCATGATCCATAAATATATCCCCACGCATAAATAGCCAATAATAAACAAATATTTGGTCAAGCTCAAATCCGTTATTCGCCTTGTCGATATCAAGAGATTCCCCAGTCATATGAGGCCACATATTTTAGCACAATAGTTGCGTTTCACAAAGGGATTATATAGCTAATGCGGGTAATATATTCATTCACCTTTATCAACCAAACATCCCCTACTTTGGTGTGTGACCTATGCATAGCATGTCCACCAATATTTCCTAGTACGGTAGTTATAGTTAGGGTTTGACATTTACCCAAGACATGCACTTTGAATCACACAATTAAAGGGAACTTACCGATTTTGGAAGCTTAACTGTAGTAGTGCGAACAATCAATCTCAATAGGAGAAGGATTCCATTGAAATGCAATAACAAATCTAATTCTTAAGTAAAGTCTATACAAGCTTAGATACAAGTGATATTAAAAATGCAGACAATGTCCTTTGCGCCAGACACCTACAGTGAAAATAGTACTAGGAATCTGATATTTTCAAAACAAAGTAAAATCAGTCACACTCAGGAAAAGGCAACTTTACAAGGGGATATTATCTGGTGATTTAAATTCAATGGAGGTCTTAAAGTCTATGTATACAAGTGACATCGAGATGGGGAAACAGCATCACCCAGCTAATTACATTGAACAGCCAGATGTCCAGCGTTGCATCAGCTTGCATGGGACAATTTGATCAGAAGAAGAAATCAGGTCTACAATTGGTCTGGCCTAATCCTATTACACTACACGAGTGAGCGGATCTGGCTTATCCCTGCCGATAATCCCTGGCCTGTCCTAAAGTGTTGCGTTTAGCGGTTAGGTGGTGGAGCCAGGATATCCGACAGGTCCTCCTCCTATTGCTGCTGTCCCTCCCTCCCTCGCCCCCCTCTCTTCCTCCACCTCCCAACTCCCACCTGACTAATACGCCCAATGTAATAAGGGCCTGCACTAATTGGGATCAGACCTACAAAGGCAAGGGTGCAGGTCCGTGGATCTTTATAACCACAAAGCCTAGGGAGGAAGGCAGGTGGAGGTAGGCAGGTATGGAAGCATGGTTACAGTGGCACATTGGTGGGTGTACAGTTAAAGGCACGTTCAGCATAACCCACGACCATTGGGGGATAATAATTGTGGAAAAGAGACCAATTATGCAATAAACCATTAACCGAACACCGTGAAAAAGTTCTTATTAAAGACCCGAAGAACTGAGTTCAAACAGGGTCAAAGATTCTCTTGGGGTCGATGTTCCATGGGTTTTAATTTTTGAAATTCAGCCATTTGACTCCCCCAATTATGAAACTCTTAAGAAAAAAAAGGAAAAGAATAAATACTTTCCAGCCCACAAGGTTATTGGGGCTAGTGTTGCATGATAACGCGTAAACGTACCTACAATTGGTTGTTTCATTTTTGCCTCAATCCAAACCAAAAATCATCTGGACAAGCAATTCATCCCGAACCAACACAATCACAATAATCCCATTAAAATCAGCCGGGCAAAACTCAATCTCCAACACTATCTAAACAGGCTTACAGGGCCCTAAAGCAGTGACAATTGTCACATCCCCAGGAGGTGAAGTCCATTGTTTATTCGTATCCAGCCATAAAAGAATGAAGGATGCGAGACTGAGTACATAAAAGCAGGCCCCTCACTCATTGCTCTCCCCCTTCCATTCTCCCTCACCCTTTTCCCTGTGTCAGGCTTTGAACATGGTTTCACAGCCCCAGCAAGCACACTTCCCCGCCCCTTCCTAAAATAGGCAAAAAAACATGATGATGGGAAAAGTGGCAAGGCCTGGAAAGGAAGTGGCTTATTGGGCAAGGCAGGGAGGGGCAAATTTGCCACAAGTTAAGTGCAAACCCTCCAGCCGGGTCCGAGGGGAGGTTGAAGTGTGTACATTTAATGCAGTCCCATATTGTCATTCATTATTGACATGTAGATTGCCATGCTGATTTCCCCCTGGCTGAAATCTATAGAGGAATCAGGATATTGAAAATAGTATCCATCTTTTCACAGCCAGGCCAGCGTCAAGAATGAGGCAGGGGGAAATGGGGGTCAACAAATCCTGTAGAGGGGGCTAAGAGCATGGGCGAGTGTGTGTGTGTAAGTGGACTGGGGAGAAGGGCGATTGTGGGAAAGTGATGGGTGGGTTGGGTGGGGGGCGTGGCAATTAGAGAGCCTGGACTTTGACCCAATCTTTTTCGTAAACATTTCCACGTCCACCTAAAGAGAGCTGTCATGTTCAGCATTAAAATATAGACGATAAATGTATCTCTGTGAAATATTAAATATTATTCATATTTAAATATGTTCAGGAGGATTTGATGCTTATAACACTGTCCGAGGGATGGCACACCCAAAATATAGAAATAATATTTAAAGGTAGCAAAGTGGGTTTTCAGGCCAGGACACATACAGGAAAGAGTGGACTGACGTCCTTGAGGTCTCCTTTTTTCTGGGGTATTCGGGTTGAGAGGGGATCGGGGATTAAGGAGCATGGTCAATGAGGGACTTAGCAGGTGGCAGGCCTTGAGATAGGCAGTTTTAGGGTACGGGTGGATGTGGAAGGGGTTGTGGGGTGGGGGCTGACTTCATGCAGTGCCAGAAGTGGCAAGAGAGGTGCAAGAAGACATCTATGGGAAGCATGGGGACAATCAGGAGAGAGACAGATAGGGGGAGAGAGGGAGAGATGCGGAGGGAGAGGGTTAGATGGGATGAAATCGCCCTTACATGTTTCTGAAAGTCCCTGTGGACAAGAAAGGCACTTACTGCGGCTGAGTGTCCCTCGGGTCTGTTTTGCTCAAGCCTATTTGTAAGGACACTTTCAATGGAGCAAACACATGTGATGGAGACTTGAATGCCTTGGTGAGGAGCCCCCCTCCGCGCTGACCAAAACCCTAGGCTTGGGTTATGTAGCGACCTCAGTCAGGCCCAAGTGGAGGTACAATGAAAAGGTATGGTAAGGGGCACTACTTCAGAGAAGCTTTATTCGCGCGTTTGATCAGCAGTCGTGTGCTTTTTTCACACTGCTTTCAGGGGCTTCTGAGCCTAGCCGTGTGTAAAGTGTGTGTGTGTGTGCGTGAGGAGTGTGTAACTGTAAGAAGTGGCAATTGTGGAAATTTAGAAGGGGTTATTGGTGCGAGCGTGTGTGAGTGAGTGAGTGGGGGAGGGAGGGAGGGAGTGAGCGTCTCTTGTATAGAGTAGTGAGTGGTGGTGAGGGCTGGGGAGCTATGAATGGGAAAAGGGTGTGGTGGGAAGTGAGGGAGGGTGGTTAGCTAAAGGGGAGAAGAGAACTGAAGAGTGAATGCGTGACAAAGCCATGAGATGAGAGGGTGAGAGATGGAGGCTGGCTTCTAGTAGCGCTATTGAGTTACAGGCGGGAGATGCGGTGCAAACAATACCAGCCCCATAATCACGCCCAGCCCCATCCACGAGGAGGAAATATCATTCTGTAGGACAACAAGCCCCAAGCATTAAACATTGCAAGAGATGCCACAGTGTCACAGTTATAGCTATCTGTGCAAGAACCTGATTAAATAATACCTAATTGGCACTGCTACAAGTACAACTCATTCTAACAGTTACAGACATATCAGATTCTATTTGATTTAAACAAATTATATCTGTATGGATAAAAATAATTGTGATCTGCTCTGGCAAAAATGCTCTTATGATTCCAACCTGTGCTCCCCCATGATGGATATTAAGCAAGAAAGTCACAAATATTATAACATCCAGCAACGAGACTTACACTATAATTATTATAAGCATCCAGTATCCCCACCAAAGCCCAGGAGGATAAATATTCCATCTTACTTAACTATCTTAGTGTAAGACCATCGATGTTTTCAATAATGGTCCCACAAGACAACAATCATATTCATCAATATCGATGGATTTCAGATTTTTTAAAATCTTTTAAATTCTTTTTTTACAAGGATTAAGGTAGAATCTTAACTACCTTGATCAAATGTCAAACAAGGAGATATACAGCTTGTTAGGCGAAATACACACCCAACACTCTTTCCATCCCTATTTCACTCCTAGCCTCTAGGTCTTTCCCAGTGGGATCTCACCCACAAATGTCCAGTTCCCACTGAGCAGAAACCCCAAACTGGTATAACAGTGCCGCCATGCACGCCACATTAATCATTCTTATAAGAAGTCCTCCTCCACATGGCGGTGCTCCTCAAGCTCTCCTGGAGGGCCCCTGAAGCCCTCCTGGAGGACCCGACCCCCGCCCTGGACCCGGCCATAAGCCGCTGCCACCACCCCCGGTCTCCCGGTGGTGGGGATTTGACACACAAGGATGAGCAGCTCGGAGACTGAGGCGCTCTCTTATAATTTAGCTCAGTTTCTTTTACTCCGAGCGAATAGTTGGTGAAGCATCAAAGTATTGCACCTCTAGTCTAGCCTATGGGGGTGGTGGGGGTGGTGGGGGGGGGGGGGATGATACTCTTGTCTATTGCACCTCCACCTGTCTGTTGGTCTCTCTGCCCCCATCTAACTATATTGTATCCCTGTCTAAAGTCTTTGTTACTGCCTCTATTCATGCTCTATTACGGCGCTATTACCTCAAAGTTTATTTTACTTAGAGATTTCTAACACTGTCTCTTCGCTGTCTGTAATCTATCCCTCTCTGTATCTGTCTGTCTGTCCCCCCATTATACCCCCCCCCCCCTACACACACACACACCTCCGTCTTCATCTCAAGACACGGCAGAGAGCAGGAGACAAGGGGAGAAAGAGAAGCCGTCAGCCAACAAGAGCATCTTCCTCCCAGGCTAAACTTGTGGCGGTCCCTTAATTGATC
Organism: Sthenelais limicola; assembly: GCA_942159475.1. Classification (NCBI taxonomy): domain Eukaryota; kingdom Metazoa; phylum Annelida; class Polychaeta; order Phyllodocida; family Sigalionidae; genus Sthenelais; species Sthenelais limicola. The sequence continues at coordinate 24,884,771 of OW804101.1, forward strand.
TCCCATTTTTTCTTATTCGTTTTTGTCAACTAGTTGCAATGGTATTGAGGCATGTCCCTGAGTAGAGTTGAGCACCTCTAAAAGGAATGACATCTACTGAATAATGCTACCTACAAACACGAAAAAGTATGAGAACATATCATATATATATATCGCCGTTCCTCTTTTTGAGCTAATGAACCCCTTGGTACCGAGTTCCAGGCGATGGCATCATGCTCCTCTAAGCAATTTTGCCAAACTTTCTCTCTGCAGCTGAGCTCTCCGCAAAACATCGAGGTAGTTCTCATTGATTCCATCCGGACCCAATCGAAACAAAAGCTTTTGTTAGGGATGGAAGCGCCCGTAAAGTCTGGTAGGCCCGGACGTGTTCCGACTGCGAATGGTGAATATAAAATACACCCGGGAGGATTGGCGCAAGATTAGCCAGTTTACCATGGAGGCCAGCAAGAGGGAAGACACGAGAAGATGTTCCCGTGAGACCAGGCTGTCGGCCCTCAGGTCCCGGCTACTTTGTCTTAGGCCTACTTGACTCGACCAGGACATGCTGTCCTTGGTCCTGTGAGCTCACCGCTAACATGTAGGGAGCAGGACTGGAGCAGTTGTGAGCAATAGGACCCGCCGCACTGAGTGAGCAACTCCGGTTACATACATTTGGACAAGGCCTGGCTATACAGGGGTATAACTGAGAGGAGTCTCAGGGACATGGATGAAAGGGAATGGGGAGTGGAGGTAAAACAAAGGTATTGGAGGTCTTTTAGCATAGGCCCCTTTTCCGCAGAACTGGACAGTGGTAGAGGCTGCGAAAGGACGGATATTTATTTTAGAATTTTGAGAGACTTACCTGATAAGTAGTAATTTGAATTAAAATTATGATTCTTTTCGAGGCAACTCGAGGGGTTGCTGGGAATATATTAGGGAGCAAAGAAAAAACCGACAGAGCATGTATGTAATCATTAAATGTAATTGAAAGAAATTGTATTCATTTATAAGGTCATAAGTAAATAGTACTTATCTCGTACTGAACTGAGAAAATATTAAAGACAAGCTATTGGCCGTCAATGAGATAAAAAATAAAAAAAGCTTAAAGCTGTTTTCATAGTTCTTCCTGGAAGCCAGCTTATGACAATCTCAGCATCAAATTATAAGGAAAAAAGTATCATAAGCGTTCAGCAGTAAAAGCTCAATGTTTAATAAGAAAGCAAGCTGGTGGTTTGGGAGAGGGGCACTAGAGTAATGATCTCTATTGCTCTAAGGAAGTGTGTAACAATGAACCCAATCTCAAGTGACAACATGGATGATGCTTCAGTGAAAACTCAATTTAAGGAAGAGGGATACTGCCTGTTGTTATCTTGTCAGGGTTTTTTTTCATTATCTCACCCTCTTGCCTCTGCTCTCTTTTTCCGTTTGGTTTTTCACTTTTTCTTCCAGGAACCAAGGAAGATATTTCGCCCCCGCTCTTGTGTGAGAGAGGGGTGACTCAACTTTGTCAAATATTGCCCCAAATACGCACTCTTCCTTAGAGAGACAAAAAATTGGAGCGCCAACATTTGGAGACCAGATAACAAGGATGATGGATGAGGTATAAGACCTGCTCCGATAACGGGCCCGGCAATGTTATGGGATAGAACATGCAGAATCTGATAACGGGCAATGATATGTGCCAGGCAAATAGCATCATTCTATTTGGAAGGAATATATATGATGGGTTTTGAATAATAACATATTTACTCGTTATTCATTATTTTTTGACGAAGTCTTTAGGGAATCTGCGTGAATTCGTACAGGTTTTCCAAAAGGTGCCTGAGCATTGAAAATTGAAAACTGAATATTGATCACGAATCTGTGCAATATTATACAGTGATTCGAGTAAGTGTTGAGATTTGATGATATGACAAGAATTAAGAAAGCTGTCGAAAATAAACCTTATAAAATAAAGGGTTTCCCAAAACTAAGCAGAAAAAAGCAATGATTTGACTAAGAAATCCTTTATATTTATCTATTCAATTAACTCCAGTCGTTATTTATCTGGATCTCCTCACTCAAACACCACCGTGACTTCTGGCTAATCGATTGCTTTTCAACGTTCTCGTATCAAACATTAGGCAATATTATGAAGAGTAGAATCCATTAAACATCGGTCTGAAGTTAAATTCTATAATAATAATATGAGCATTAAGTCTCTCTCGTTCCAATTTACATCAGATCTTTTATATCACAGGGCTGCTGAATTCAACTCAAGGAGAGGTGAATTTAATATTAGCTCTGACTAGAATAGATGGGGACTTCCGCTGGAAATATTAAAATAAAATAAAGAGCTTGTTAGATGCTATATGTTAGACGTAGCAGCAGTTTTAATTCAAATTTTAACAGTAGGCAGGCAGGTCTGTCCCCATTCTAGCTGGGACAAAAAACAGAGTATGACTGGAACGAATAAGACCAAGCACGACAAGCTGTTACCACTCAGATCCTATCTTCCCCCGTCCAATCAATTATGGTAACATGCGTCTCATATTCTGACTTGTTTTACAAGTTTATTTGCACGTGTGCCAATGGCCTTTGTTTTAATGGCTTAAATTTCAACTCAAATGAAACATCACCTACCTACATTTTGATCGTTTTTTTAGTTTTTCATTGTTTTGGGGCACTGTCTCGGAAACAAACTGATTCGAATGACTAAGAATCCTGTTTTAAAATCATATTTCCAATTTCTCATATTATATATGAACCGCAAGCGTGATGATTGGAAATGTGAGCATTGGTTGGGAGTGATGAACTACTCCACAAGGGCATACAGTTTACAGAAGGCAAGGCTGACAAACTTTCAGGGGATGACTAACCCACACCCTTTCCAATACATGTCTGGAAACCTTAAGTCAACAAGTTTTGCATATTTGGCTCCCTCGGTACTTTTGACAGATCCATTCCCAGAATCAAATAGACAAAACGCCATTCTTCCTCTCTCCTCCCCACTTAATCACTGGCAAATATAACCACACAGAGAGACAATCAACAATAAAATGAGACCTCAATTCCATTCCTCATCTGCGAGTGGAAGAGAGAAGGACGAAACCGTTTCCTACCCCAAGCCAGCCTGTTGAAATGAATTGGCTGTGCAGCCTTTTTCCATTTTTCCCCCTTTCTCTGTCAATTCTTTTTTGAACTATTTTTTTTTCTTTGAGTCGGAAAGGTTGAAGTGGGAAGGGAGGGCTTCTACTCTTAGCACTGCAGTGGTGCTATATTCTGAAGCCCTATGCCAGAGCCCTGGGGGGAGTGGTCGTGTGCCTGAAGGGAGGGAGGGGGGATATTGCTTCATAATACGTGTGGAAAAGAAAGGTTGGAAGAGATGGCCTCAGGGGCCCAGCGAAGGGGCGATGATGACTGATAGACTTGCTGTACACCTTTCTATTAACGTTAATTCAGCCCTTGTTCTCTCCTTGGCCTACATTCCCGTGCCCTCTGGTAATAATCCCTGGTGCTCCAGACTTGGGGCTGAGAGCTAGGCTTGGCTCAGACAAGAGAGCGGGGGGAGGCGGGCCAATGAAAGGAAGAACACAGCCAATATCTCATCCGCAACATCCACCACCAATAAAGTCCAATTCAACTGATTTTACTCGAGCAGAACGAAAATTACCCATGGATGCAATATATTCACGCAGAAACTAAGTTTCATTCACTAGTGCCCACATTCAGACTCTAGTCTAGTTCTCACAGGAGAGGCTTAAACACAGAATGGAAGTTTCAATGCAGTATGTATGCTCTTAACATAGGGTGAATACATACATAGGATGAATACAGTCATGAGAGGGTTTGAATAACAATATAAAAAAACCATCAGGGTGATAAACGAGAGGGCAGGGGCAAGACTATGTGATAGGCAGTGAGGGGAGAGGGTCCTATTACGAAGGCTACAGCTCAGAGGAGAGTGTAGGGGAGTGTAAGCTAAGGCAGTGGCGAGTCGGTGATTGTGGCCAATGGCAGCATTGACGTAACTCTCCAATAACCTGGATAGGTTTGCAATTACTCGCTGTATATACCCGTCAATATGGCCCAAATAAAGCCATCTTCTCGCCTCAAGCCCCAATACAGACACTGTTTATTGTTGTCGGTGCCAATACATCGTTAAATCTAGCGAGCTGATTATCCCTCCAGAGGTATGGTACAAAAGAAGGAAAAGTGCAGCTTTGGTTGGTAGCTAAGTTGACTGTATAGGGGAGAATTCTTGCACTTCGAATATGTAGCTTTCTATATAATATGACATTTCTACTGTATTTTCAACAGAACGTATCCAAATATTAATAAAATATTGATTGAATTTGTTGCATTTTTATCCATAACTTCTACGCCATATAGTATCATGAGTGCCTATGCCCTGACTATTTTGACACATGACACCATCTGCGATTCAGGATGATCAGTGTGCCGCAGGAAATATATTAGCTCTCAGACTGATTCAATATTAATAGAGGAATCTATTGGTGGTCCCTTTATCAACACAATGATGTAATGAGGGGAACCACCCCCCCAACAATAATTGTAATGAATGCGCCCGTGAAATGGATCGGTATTAGTACACTGCATTGTTTGTGTACCAAAGGGAAGATAGACACACAGAAATATGCCAGTTCCGTATTCCAAGAATAACTGAGTGGTCATTTATATCTACAGGATATTCCCTATTCAGGCGCATTGATTTCTATGCAATATTAAGGAGAGATCCGAGTCTGAATGACTCACTAACATAATAATCTATAAATAGCAGCTCAGGAGCATTCTGTCAGCAACTAGCACACACACACATCGATGAGTGAATGAATGATTCAATGCTACCACAGCGGGGCTTCTACTTTATTAATCAGCTTACAAAGACAAACTAATGTCACCCTATAAAACAGAAGAATTGATGTGGTTGGCTCGTCTGGTCTCCGTTATCAGTGCCAAATTATCAAATATTGGTATAGACCTATATAATGAATACACAGATAAACCAATACACACGCCAATAAGAACCCCACAAATAATAAGAAAATTGGGAGATAGTAAATACAGCAAAATGGACCTACCGTACTACAGATGACACATTTGACAAGTAACATATGCATCGTAGAAGGCATTTGATTGATTATCCAATGGTTAGGTAATGCATGTAGTAGGATCATAGCCTGGTTGGGTTGTTTCCAACGACCCAGACCAAAGCAGATGCGACGAAAGTGTGTGTTGGACGAGAAATGTGGATCCAATGGTAGCTGTACACATGTATGTATACAGGTCGCTTTATCTCGATGAGCACACTTGTCTTGTTAATATAGGTAGAGATAAAACTTGGACGTCCGTGTGCCTATCATTATACGGTCCACTACCGCAGTTACAGAGGTTTGGGGCTATGCCCTGGCCTTGTTTCAAAATAAGCGGGGGCGGGGAGAGGAAAAGATACATACAAAGTAACTTCTCAACCAAGTGTTGAACCTTGCCAACAACGGGAAGCAGTCATTCACAGCAAGCCCCAGGCCAATCGTCCCCTAGCTAACACTCACTCAGCTGTTCACTTTACTTGGGGTCTTTTTGCAGGAGGTCACCACCACACATCTCAGGCAGAGTAGAATCGTACCCACTCACAAAAATGTTACCAGTCCATGATGAGATCGAAGTTTACTTTCAGTGGTTGGAATCTGATCAAAAATATTCTCGTCAATCTGACGACTGGGAAGGTTGCGATGATGTGTATTCTAGTGTGCATGGTGATGCGATTAGGTGTAGTGTGTCCATGTCTTGCTAAACTAATGAGAAAGAAAGTTTGACACCCAACTAAGGGCAGAAATAAAGGGGCAGAGGCTGCTGTCGGTCGGATGAGACTGAGAGTGGCGGGGCCAGCCACACTGACAGTGCTCCAAGCTACTCGGGAAGCCAGAGTCATCACAAGATGTTTGTAAAGATGGCCCTGACAAAAAGACTTTAGCGTTAGAATATTCTTGTTCTATCGTCCTCAGCTGGAAGATAAACATTTCATTCGCTCAAATCACAACAATCGGGCTAAATCAGTCTTACCTTGATTGAAATTTAGTAAATATCCCACAAATTCCAGGAGCGCCGCATCAACCCAGTGGCCATGTTGAATTTCATTTCCGACGTGTACGAAACCAATTTGCGGTCAAAGATCAAAATTAGAATAATTAAGTAATAATCATCAAAATATTCATATCTATCATAGATAAGGTTTTATATTTATATTCTTGAGTTATAATGATATTTAAGATTAGTTACGAAACTAAAAATATCTGGGTCACATATATAGGTCATTTTAGTTTTTCTGTTACTCAATGGATGGCGCCACAATTCAGTCCCGCCTGGATAATGGTATTAAATGATAAAATTCAAAGTAGCTTCCTTTTACGGCAGAGAGAAGGGGTGTATATATAACACCTATACTTTTTGACTATTCATTAATTAAAGAAATCACCACAGTGTTTACTCCTTTAATATGCACAGATTCTAAAAATCAATATTGTAGTATGAAGTATTACAGTTTTTCTTGGTGGTAACTTTCCTGTTGGTAAATCAATGTTTTCTTTTGTAACCACTTTTCTATCAGCTATTTCCGCATAGTTATGTATCAACTATTAGATTACTTTACCAGTCTACAACAAATAGTTGGCTACATATATACTATCCTTCGAACAATTGTCTTCATGATTATTACTTTGTTATTAATGAAGAATTATTTTTAATGACACCCAACTTAGTTTCTGGTAGAGCTAAACATACAAAACAAGAAATTAGTGATTAGTTTAATCTGTTCTCAGTCATAAGTCGATTATTTCATTATTGAGTGAGTGCTTCCTGGCACAAGGATGAGAGAAATAGTCGAACTTTTCAATTTATATTACAACCAATGTAGTTGTGCATGATTTTCAATACAGTTTATTTTCTGTTACATTTGATTTTTAGATTGTATTATCATCGGTTATACTGCGTAATTACTGAATTTAGGTGACATGGTCAAGTTCAGATGACATACCCAAGTTATATATATATATATAACAACTTTTATTCAATAGACATGTACATCAATATAATGCATTATCAAATGGGGAAACGGTCCCTCTCAGAGTCGCAGTGCGTTACAATGAGTTCTTCCATGGGGTCCCTTAAAACAAAGATAATGCGGTACAAGCGAGTGAATGGAAAATACAAGTTAGTTTCAAGAAGTTTCACAGTTAGCGATTTGCTGTAAATACATTGTGTGATTAAAAGTTTACAGTACTCGATTTGCTATAATTACATTGTGTGATTAAAACATGACTCACATTCAATTATACATCTCCATTCAAAGATATACTTCTTCGAATATGAGAGAATTTAGGACATTTTTATAGAAACCCTTCTACTAGGGAGACTTGACATTTTCAATGTACATTTTCAAAGGGTACTAATTTAACCTGAAGATATGGATACATTCTTCAAAATTCAAATAGTAGCTAACCAATTTACAGTAAGCTTACAGTAATATACAGCCTAACTGTTATGACAGTTAGACTGGTTAACAATCAACTATATAATAGGAATCTTTAATACAATAAAATAAACTCCTTTGATATTAGGAGGAAACACTACCCAGTAGGCACGCACCTTTTAGTAAACGTTGCCCAATGGCTAATGAGCGACTAGTGGTATTGCAGGGCTTACTAGCTGGTCAACACTTCCTAGTAAACGTTGCCCAATGGCTAGTAAGTGACTTTAGAAATGCAGTGACTTTTAGCTGGTCAGTGCTTTCTAGTAAACGTTGCTCAATGGCTAGTGAGTGACTTCAGAAATGCAGTGACTTTTAGTTGGTCAGCGCTTTTTAGTAAACGTTGCCCAATGATTAATGAGTGACTTCAGAAATACAGTGAATTTAAAATGCCATACTCATGCAGGCGATCTTGCATGAGGTATTGCTAAATAAATTCGTTCTGCTTGTCATATGGGATGAGAAAGCTGTGAAAAAGAGCTTTAAAATAATGCTTCAGTACTACAAATTAAGCTATTTATTGGCGTGGATTGTCTGCCTCAACTCAAGATAATTATGAACGATAGACCCTCTCATCATACCAATTATAAATTAGTAGGCCCTGAGATCGATTCAAACATTAAGAATTTGCAAATAACATCTAAAAGCAATGGTAGGCCTATCACTTCTCAGCTAGTCAGGTTTCTCACCAGAAACATTTGAGAGTGTAGAGAGTTAGGCCTAGCATTGGCGCGATAAATAATCACTCTATACATCGCTCCAGCATAGACCGTATAAATACGTCTATGGCTCCAGTAAAGGTTTAATGATTATGAAGGTTATAGTTGAAATCTGTTGCCTCAAAAGATGGATATATGTAAGTTAAAATTCATGAAACAATATCATGATCGATGAACAAACAGAGATTATATATCTCCGCAATGGTGGGGCTATGGGAGCTTTGAAACTGCTACAACTTTGAAACTGCATGAAACTGCTACAGTAGCGCAACTCAAAAACTCGGTGCCGTGGACTACTTGCGTCACCAAACTTACGTCGCCAAACTTGCGTCGGCATGACAATGTGAAATTAGTTACCCCAAGTAAAGAACGACCGTCGGCGCCAAACTTGCGTCGGCATGACAACATGAAATAGTTACCGTTTCACAAGCGACGGCCGTCGGCGAGTCGTTACTGAACATGACTTTTGATACGGTATGTGCTTCACTTCAGCGTGTGTCTCCACCCAGGCAACATCGTCCTATTCAATGTCTCAACTTTAGCCTGTAGGCCAGACCCAAACTCTGACATGGGATCGTGGGTCTGGCCTACAAACTCCACAGTCTACGATCTCCACAACTAGATCCAGGAAAACTTTAGAAGTAGACACACACTAGATTTCTCCGGATTTCTCACAGAAAGGAGTAGGCTACAAATCGAGGGTGAGTAGGCCTATCACTTGTATTAACACAGATTGATTAATTTTCATGTGGCATACTTTCTATTTATATTGTATTCTAGACTCATTTTAGGTGTCACTGCTGGCAAATACAGATCTACGAGGGGACAAGTATTACAGGATACACAGGAAAAGCATGTGAGGTACTACTTAGTAGTTGCAGCAACTGCTCAAAAGCTACTAGTAAATGACTAGTAAACACTGCAGAGCAGTGCTTAGTAGTCGATTTTTAAAGTACTAGGATGGTATTACTATTAGTCACTGCATTTGCAGTGTTTACTAGTCACTGCATTTGCTGGTTATTAACAACAATCAATTAATTTTTATGTAGCATATATTTTCTATTTATATTCTATTTTAGTCTCATTTTAGGTATCACTGATGGCAGATACAGATCTACGAGAGGACAAGTATAACAGGATACACAAAGGAAACTTAGGATTGATGAACAGATTTGACATCACCTGCGTTGAAATGCATTAAAATGATGAATAAAAATTTGAAATAAAAAAGTAATTGTTTAACAAATAAAGCAACCAATTCCTCCTTCTCCCTCCCCTCCCCCCCCCCCCCCCCCCCCAAAAAAAAAATTTAAAAAATCCCCAGCACTTTTGTAGTGACTACTAGGCGCTGCATATAAGATACTAGTAGTCTAGTAGTAGTAGTTGCAGCAACTGCTCAAAAGCTACTAGTAAATGACTAGTAAACACTGCAGAGCAGTGCTTAGTAGTCGATTTTTAAAGCACTAGAATGGTATTACTATTAGTCACTGCATTTGCAGTGCTTACTAGTCACTGCATTTGCAGTGCTTACTAGTCGCTACATTTGCAGTGCTTACTAGTCACTGCATTTGCAGTGCTTACTAGTCGCTACATTTGCAGTGCTTACTAGTCACTGCATTTGCAGTGTTTACTAGTCGCTGCATTTGCAGTGCTTACTAGTCACTGCATTAGCAGGGAATACTAGTAATACCAACCTAGCACTTCAAAAAACGGCTACTAAGCACTGGACTGCAGTGCTTACTAGTCGTTTACTAGTAGCTTTTGTGCCCGCTGGGTACAGTGAAGACTGTTTTAATCAGTTTTTCCATATTGACTAATTCAAATGTTCAAATGACCACAACTTTTTTTACCACAACCCGCATAGCCTACATCACATATATATGTGATGTGCCACAGGAAAATGAGCCACAACTCCAAATAAAATGCATTTTGAGATCCCATCCTATTTGAAAAGATGAGATCAAGCTGATTCTAATGGTGGTAAACATTAGGGCACCTAATAAGTACTTCTATATTTTGTATGCACAAACAAAAGTTAGCTATATTTCCTGAGAGTCAATCACTAGTAAATTATATACTAGAAAATATAAAATGAAAACAAACCTTCTAAGGAAAGCAACGTGGTGAACTGTTCTAATCAATTAGCCTTTATTTGTTTAGCCAGACGAAATAATAACTTTTATGTGTGAGTGAAACTCTAATGCATTTTTTTTTATAGGTTTTATTCATGTTCCTGCCATCGAGGCTCATACACTTTTAATAACAGAATCACCGCGTCCCTTGTATTTTGTATTTTCGTATTTTCTACCTTTCTCTTCTCAAACGATTACAGATACTGGGAAAAAGAAAAATCACACTTATGCAAAGAACAATGTTAGAGGAAGATTTTCTTTTAACTCTCCACCCCCTCCATTTCTCTAATGAGTTTGTTCCATACATTGTTTTTGTCTTTTCTCCTACCTTAACTCTGTAGGAAATGTGTTCCTTGGCAGTGGAATGTCTAAGAGCTTGTACTGTTTTATCATGTTTTATTTATCCTTTGTTTATCACTGTGATTTAAAATTGTCGGAGGTCGACCCAGATAGCGGAATCGACATGCCTATTGAGTAGAATTAGTTAGCATTGGTTAGTTGTATTAGCCGAAGAGGTATCGGTATCCATAAAGCCTCTGGAGTAATACAATCGTACAGAGTGTACTGAGTGTGACTGTGGGACATTAAAATGCTAAGGCACTAACGCATCCGAAAGACAATCGTTCATTAGCCTAAAGATATAACGTGGAACGGTCAGAGAGCTAGAGTAGTTAAACTCAGGAATGATGATACGTGAAGTGAATGAAGTACGTATGACTGTATCTGATAGTATTACCTTTGATTTATTTGCATTTGCTAGATGAGTAGGCCTAAATATAAATGTTTTTCTCGCAATCTCGTTGGCAACGCTTGAAAACATCCAGGGTGGATGATGTGCCTTTTGTAACCGTGTATTTAAAATGATTTGGCCATTAATGAATAGCAACGAGATTATATTAAGTGTTAATATAATCTCGTTGTGAATAGTAATAAAAAAGGTGACAACTTTCTCACGAGCTGATTGGTTGCATGATTCACGTGACTTATCCCCGCGCTTATCACAGCGTTCGTCAACGATTCTTGTCTCTGCTCCAACCATAGAACGCAAAATTCTCTGCCCCAACAACGGGTATTAGTATATTACCATGCAGCCTTCCCTTTTCAAGTATTTTATTTGAACCGGAATAATTTCCCCCAAATCGAATTAATTAAGAGTAACCAGAAAAATATTCGGGATAAATGCTATAAAGACAAACGCGGCAAGTCTAACCCTGGAGCATAGAAAGGCGATTTATTCCACGATTTGGCCGTGAGAGTGCTGTAGGCTATATCGGATATACTTCACCCTCACAACCAGTCAAGTATTTTCGGCTCAAACGCCCCTAGTATCAAAAGTACCCGTATGTAGTCCCGTTTTTTTTTTGGCCCCGTGGTTCGATCGAAAAGTTCATTTATTGATTTTAAATTAATTCTAGTTTCAAGTGAAAGCAGACTTGCTTTTTTTTTAGCGGAAGTGGCGTCAGGTGGGGAGACACTGCGCTGAATGTTTGACATGAAAGCATGGAAATACTGATTTTTTTTACACGAAATCATGGAATAAAAGCAAGAATACCACAGTGTAGGGTATTCGATAAACAATACACACCTCATAAGCCCAGAAGCAATTTGGCCTCGTTGCTTCTGGGCTTACTCGGTGAGTATTGCCCACCTCATAATCCATACTACTGTATTCTTACTATACTATTGTGCATTTCTAAGGGGGAAATCAGAATAGTCGATGGAGATCAACGCAAATTATGTAACATAATGATTATTTCATCCTTATGATTGACGATTTACTGCGTTCTTTAGTTGAACAATGTGAAAATGTTGAGATTCAGGTCTTCCATTACAGGCCTATTTAGTTCTCCTATAGACGTCTAGGGTTTTATATCTACAAGGGAGGTCTAATTTATAAAAGTCTTCGCCGTTTCTACTTCGTAATTATTATTTGCAACGAAAAAGTGAGAATGTCACTACCTTTCAAACAAATTTGAGTCACATTTGAGTTGGGCAGGAGGAGAGCGGGAGATAAGGTTAAAACAGACGGACTCTAATGACAATTTGCTTAAAACACATTTTTATTCCATTGTTCGATTTCAGATGATAATATAGAGTTCTATTGAAAGGATACTACAGAACTTGGGATGTATTATACGAATCCCAAAGAACCTGAAGGTAGTGATAGGTGTACATTCGAATCTGTTAGTTGTGTCTAATGATAAAAATAATCTATCATTCTATCAGCAGGAAAATCCTATTGTCAGTAATCACAAGTGTTCTTACCAACACTAGAATAATATTCAGTCCGATGTGAGAGAGGCAATTTGTGAAGGCGTAGATCACTCTGTTCGTATGTGAAACTCCTTAGAAATAACCTTAAAACTACAGTACATACTGGTTAATGACCTACCCTTTATAATACATTACCGTCCCTATTATGTTAATCTACAGTAGTATCTACATAGAGCGATAACGTCTGTGGTACCTAGCAGCAAGTATATCGAACAGAAATTATTCTGACTCACAACTACTATCACATAAAAATGTTCAAATAGATTGTTTCATGTCCTGTGTTTCTCCCAGTATGAAGTAAAATGTTATGAAACATTGAATGTTGAACCTCTTAATTTCACCATAGTTTCATCATATTGCATTCATTTGTCATCATCAGCATATGTATGTATACATGTATATTATATATTTCGTTCCTACCGTTGTTAAGTGATAGCATGTTTCCCGAGATGAAGCTGCGTTAATTCAATTTCTCTTATGGCCGGGGAAAACCACCGCATAATACATACAGAACACAAAACAACAAATCCTTTTATATTCCAAACCATAGCATTGAAAACTCATACACACAATGAACAGACTTACAAAAAAAACCTTTCGGAGTACTACATTCTGTGACTAAATGTTCTGATCATAGTAATAATGATAATAATAATATTAAGTAAACCAAATACTCTCACCCATCGACTAATAGCATTCCCTGTTCTTGATAACAATAACAACTCAGAACTCGGACAGGGCCGACCGTATGTGCGTACATTTCACACGTATTTAATTATGTATACATAATCAACAATAACAATATTGCATTCCTCTCTGACTCCTAATAATAGTACACAGACGTAACAAATATATATTATAAAGGAATATCCAGTTTTCAAGTGTGAAAGCAGTACTATTCATTCAACCCCTCAATTCCCCATCTGCTCTGCAGACGGGAAATACTAAGATGAAAGCCCTTTTTAAGAAATACTAGGCTCTTGTACACAATAATTCCAATATTATTATTATTACATCACCTCTAGAGGTAAGCGATAACAATTCCAATATTCATGCGAACAGAAGGGGCTAGCTATACTAGTCTATAGTACAATTAGCAAACAGGCTAATAATGTGCTTTTCTTCTGTTCCGAGTATTTTACGTCCCGATTAACTATATGACTACAACGTCGAAGTTATTTTTTTGCTCTCGATAATCCTGCTGGGTTGGGAGAACGGAAACATTGCATCGGTCGACCTAGCTTCACTGAATGTTAAGGCAAAACTCACTGCGTGCCATCAAGAGATGCGCGTCTCCTCATACAAATACATATTTATCATAACCTAGGAATCAGACAGAGAGGATGAACATAAATGTTTTGATAATTAAAGTTTCTATAAAAAGAGAGAAATAAATCCAAACTTATGTGGATGTGCTATTTGCCAACCAAAGGGTTAGACATTATAACGAAGGTTCCTAACCAACTAATTTCCATGGTTACCACCTAAGAATGTCTAAATATATCTCGTTATCATCTACATGGCTGATATTCAGGCATCCTGACTGAATCTAGAATGACAAAAGAATAATTTTCTAAACTCTCTCGGTAGCGAAGGTAGAATATGAATAACTGAGCTCCGACAGAAAGATCTTATTTACAGTATAAACGACCTAACTATTACTTCTGACAGTCCTAGTGGGAAAAATAAGTAGTATCTATGATTGTCCCTTAGTTATCAGAAAGACAGGCTGTATAATATATAGGCATATAATTTCCTTTTAAATATCACATTATAGATTTGGAAGCCTGTTTTCTTCTTTAAAGAAAGAGTAGTAAAAATATGTTTATCCACTTGACGTTGTTAAATGGGAGGCAGAAGGAACTCAAGTCTGGCGATGGAGTGGGTTGATGCTGGGGGTTCTTCGGAGGATGACGCGAGATGTCCAGGCAGTTAGAGGAACATGTGAAGAATACTAGTTTACCAGGAAGGGTAAGGAATTTGAAAAGCACGGCATCTAAATCTGATATATGTAATCTTCTGCGTCATATAGAGGTCTTGGCCTGGCCAGGTTTCAAAGGATTGTTGTAAAGCCAAGAATCTCCAGATAGATGGAAATGCTGAAAAGAAATAGAAAATTTGATTAAAAAAAAATAATGTTTACAATCTATCATTATGTCTATGTTTTATTTTATGAAGCTAGAGTATAAACTTACACATGTTTATAGCTTGAAAAATTCAAACGCAATGAGTGTACAATGATAGCATAGTCAGTATAGATACAAAATTTTAAAAAAAGGATAAATATTCTAGCTTTTGCCAAAGACATATTTGATCGTGACTCCATTTTGTACTTATTTTAAATTTAGCTTGGACCTTCGACTTTCTTGAATATTATTGTTAAATCATTGTACGGAAACTATTATTCAATACCTTCGTGGGGAATGCCTTGTTCGTTTCTCTTCGATGTCTCTCTCCCTGTCGTTGTCGTTCTTCTAACTGTAAACACATATGACAGTAACGTTAAATACTATAACAATAGAAATCACCATAACCTTACAGAATATAGAAATAACAATATAAACACTTCTAAAATTTTAGTTATTATCAAACGGGTTAGAGAAACATTTCTATCATGGATTTTTATATGGAACGAAGATGAATTAATTGCGTGAAGAATACACAGTTAATGAGATTTCGTGAATGGTCCTAATCTAAACAGAAACATATATACACAGGTCTCCTTTAGAATCAGAAAAAAAGCAAAAACTATTAGCTTACAAATCGCTTATGATGAGTAGCATTATCTATATCCTGAATTTTCAGACTTTCAGTCACTTTATTCCAGAGTCTTCGAGACTCGTTGTCCAACTGTTTTTCCACTGGCCGAACGTGCTTCCTCACTGTCTTTAGCTTAGCGGTATCTAATTCCTTGATTTGTCCCTAAAGTACAAAGCAACGATACTTAGTCAATCACCTCCCGTAATGTCAGTCACCTTATAGACAGAATACAGTCTATTACCTGAGGTGCTTTTTAAAAGATATGATGATATTCATAGCACCAAATTTTGAACTACACCACGTTCTAAACAAAAGCCTCCTGCGATTTGAAATTAATTATCGATTGCAAATGTAAATTTGAAGTACAGTAATTTGAATAAGAGTACATTTGATTTCATAACAGTATAAAAACTTGTAATTAGTTAAATCAATTTTTTTTCCATGGAATGACGAGTAGACAGATCGTTAATCACAACTGTACTTACATTTGGCATAGTGAATTCTAAGACTGAGTTCCATTCTCCATTGACTTTGCATGTTATTTCACCTGCTGGGTTTTTCACCTCAGAGGTAACTCGATGTAATTTCCCGCCATAGAAAGGCTGCAAGTAAAGAAGCATTTGGTGTTCAAATATATTCCTCCCAATCAAGATCCAACATGACAAACATCACCAAGAACATTTTGATAGGAATGTAGACTATTTTATAATACCAACATGTACGGGAATATGTATCTGTACCTATCAAGTTCTGTTTAAAATATGGCAAACTACTAAGGTCAAGCTTGAACCAAGAGAATGATGGCTCGGGCTTGGACACACTGGTCAGATCTAGGTTTAATATTTAAGGCTTATATTCAAATCCGGTGCAAAATTCCACTATTCTTAAAAGTGCTATGCTTAACTATTTCTTTTATAGATTTTATCTATCGAAATATAATCCAGCGAAGTGTCTGATTCTTGACCAAGCTGGATTTATCAAGCATTAATAATCTTCACACTTGTGAATTTTCCTAGTATAAGAAATTATTGAAAGCTTAAAGAAGTGTAATATTTCAATTCTTACAAGTAAGTTGCTTCAAACTCTTTACTACATATCTATGCACTTAAAATGTATGAGCTAAAAATATTGTGTTCTTGCGATTTTCTCAGGCCAAACCCGGGATGACCTGACTACTGCAGTCAGAAGAGTTCAGCTCTTGTGTCAATGTGTTTATACGAATAAAAGAATTCAACAACAACTGGACTCACCTTGGTATGGAATATAACAGAGGCTGAGTAGTTAGTTTTAGGACAGGAGATGGTCACTCTATCTCCCAGCTCCACCCAAGGTACAGTCAGAATAGATCTGGCGTAAGCACTGGGTAAGGAGAACTGGTACTCTTCTCCGGTGTCCAACAACGTTAAATTAACTGCAGAAAAGGAAATAGAAAAATGTTTATATTACACGACATATGAGTTAATTTCGAGAGTTGGAGAAATGCCCAATCAGTTAACAAAAACAAACGAATTTTAGACATAATGGAATTCCCCATTCTCAACCAAAAAAGCGAGCAATTATAAATTTGTTCCAGAAGTCATAAGTTTAAGTAATTCACAAAGAACCTTCAAGTATAAGTTCAAGTGATTCACAAAGAACCTTCAAGTATCAATGGGATAAAATTTCCCCATGGTAACTATTCATCTACTGCAAGACATAAAACTATCCCAAAATGACAGTTAAAACTTCTACGTGAATAATAGCAAAAATGTAGTAAATTCACGTACCTTTACCGACCATAACGACACCTATCGACATTCCCATGAATTTCGATTTGGTCCAGACTGAGGCATTCATGCAAATCTTTTTCTCGGGACACTCGAAGTAGAACGCAGAAACTAAAAATGGCAAAAACATTATAATATATTAATATATTGTAGAGAGCGATATGATAGTATTCTATAATCTATGAGAATTTGGAAGAGAAATTCCACTTGAGGTAAAAACAGCGCGATGAGGCACTTTAATAAATATTTGTGTGTCATCTAAAACCCAGAACAGAAGGGTGTGATGATAACTCCTTTTCTACCCGTTACATACACCCATCTGATATTTCTACAAGCTCTAATTCATCACTTTTACATCTATAAGACTCACTTGGCGGGTGATGAGAAACTTGCTCAGCGCAGTAATAGAGGCGTGTGTCCTCGGCCTCAATGCTGGCGCCTTCCGCCCCGCTCATCTCAGGGGCTTCACTCTTGTTATCGTCGGAATCAGATTGGGAAACCTTCCACGAGCAGTAGAAAGTTTCCCCTATAATAGGATTATATGGCTTCTTCGCTACAGCACCCTGAGCAAGAAAGGAGACAAATGATACGGCCAATGAAACACAAAACCAACTTGTCCTTAAACCTCTAAAGAATCAAGCCTAAAAGTTAAATAAAAAAATAAAATTCAGAAAAAAATATAATTCACTTCTAATAAGATTAGGGCCTAGTTTACTAAGCCGATTCTCATGCGATTCTCACATGATTTAATGCAAAAGAGTCCTCTGGAATCGGCTTAGTGGACTAGGTCCTTTAGATTTAACCTTAATCGGGGGATTTCTAATATATTATACCGCCCTGATGTAACCAAAAAAGTGCAATAATTATGAAAAACTAAGGTGCGACCAATAGATTGTTACAATATGCCTACTTGTATAAACAAATGAAGTATTAGAGGCTTAAGTTGGCTTACCTTACGACTTGCATGGAAGGAGGTGAGGTACCACTCTAACACAGCAATCATCCGAGATTCTGGATCTGAATTGTCGGGGATCCTAAAAGTTATAAACAAAATACAATTGAGCACAAATATAATTAAGATTATTTAGATAATATTGATGTTGGAGAAAATGGATCCATGAGAATAGAGGAATGTTAGCTATAAAACAAGATAGATGAGTGTGCGCGCGACAGAGAGAGAGAGAGAGAGAGAGAGAGAGAGAGAGAGAGAGGAGAGGGGGGGGGGGGGGAGGGAGAGGAGAGAGAGAGGAGAGAGAGAGCGAGGGCGAGAGAGGAGAGGGGGTGGAGAGAAACAGATGATCATTACAAATACTCACGCTAAGAAGAGGTCTGGATGCGCCATGCAGTCTGCAAACATCTCCAACAGGGAGCGCTTCTCAAGAATAAACGTGGGTAGCACAACCTACCGGAGAATAGAGAAATCATCATAAGTTTCTAGCCAAACCACATGGCACCAAATCGACAGTAAAAGTCCTAGGGTGTTCTTGGAACTTCAATTATCAATGGTCAGAATTAAAATGACTTATATATAACAACGAACAAAGGGTGAGTTATGGAGTAAAATCACAAATAAAATCAAGAATTGAACCAGTGGTTATTAGGGAAATATACTAGGCCAATATTCTATCTTTCTGATTCAGTATAACAAGTATAAATTAGTAGGTAAAAATAGTCTGCCGGGGTATAACCCCATATTTGCAATGCAATGCAAAGAAAAGGTCTATTAGCAACAATTTATAAAAGCATTTATTTGAGTGAGAGCGATTCAGCGGCATCTATAAGAGACTTTGTGCTGGGAAGTCAGACGTGGATTTTACAGGTAATATAAACCGATGAACAATTTAAGAAACATAGATGGGGTGGTGGGCCCTAACTTTCGTAAGGTTCTGTCTATGCATTTATAAATAGCAGCTAAGAAGCCGGTTTTGACCTGTCTATAATTCAGAGCCCATCTCAACTTTGACAGTCTATAGGCCCGTTTTTAAAACCTTTTAAACCTTCAGTAATTCTCTTCCATCCCCAAACACCGAACTTAATAAAAGAGGCATAAGTAATGTATAATATATTTTCTTGACATTAGCAGCCCAGCCCCTTTGGTTTCTATTCTGGGCTCACTTAGAAGGGTACTTCAGGGAGCAGATAGAATACAGGGATTTGCTAAGTATTGATCGTAGTGTATACATCCATATAAAGGCCTTACCTTAGTGAGATCCATGCCTAGTTTGAGTTGAGATAGGAGATGTAAAATAATTGATTTGTGTTCCTCGACCCCGCCTAGCTCTGTGTCAGTGTACTCGACGTCATCCTCCACCTCCTCCTCGTGGTCGATAGGTATAGTCTCTGTAGGAGGCAAGACAATCAGTAGTCACCACAGACAGGCTATTTTGTACATATATGTGTAAGATTTGTGTAGAAAATGTACAATTCAACTTCGCCAATCCTCTAAAATAACCAAAATTTGAGACGAAAATAAAGTTTAAAATACAGTTCAACCTAACCAAACAGATTGCTAGAAAAACTGCAATGCCAAATATACTCGAATTTACCTAGTATTGACCAAATTGCAGCCAGTGCGATTTGACTCAACGTCGAGATCGATTACAAACCGAACAGAGTGCTATCATGTATTTATTACATACTAAATCAACAAGAGAACTCGATTTGAATAGTATTTTACCTTACGTTCCATCAATCTTGTGGATATTCGGCTCAAATAGCACATAGGTGGTATTTGACATTTCAAATAGCACCCCTGAAATCACATACGTATGTAATAAAACAGTAAAAATAACTGTCAAGTCTAGTCTTACCTTCTAAAGGTTTTGCCTCCATGGCAACTGGAAGATCTGCCGCTGAGACAAAACTTTCTGCAGGAGAACCGGGGGTGGGGGCACTCCGTGAACCATGGTGCCTGCACAGAAATAATTTTAAATTGGCAATTAGCACAATAAAATAATGCATTTGGGGATAAGGTGCCGCATCGCCACGTCTAATTATTTGCATTTTAGATTGTATCCATGATAACCAAAGAACCTGATTTTTGAAAAAAAGAGGTTCATTTAGAAATGGTAATCATGGCAACTTTAAAGTAGGATACTATAATTATGTAGTGCAGAAAAATTAATTTATATACAATTTATCCGTACAAATAGGATGAGATATTTCCCTGATGTTTTGCGCTATATGGACTGTATTTCCTTTTAAGCTGTTTGTCTCAAAATTGGATGAACAAGGCATTATTGAGAGACCCCAACTTCACTAGATCTTGGAGTTTCAATATTTGTTTTAACTTTTAGAATGCTCTTTTAGAACCCCTTCCCAGGCCCTGCCGAGTTAAACAGACAATGCAAATATATAAAACACGAGTACCAGGAATCTAAATATTACCACTTACATTGGTATAGCTTTGGGGTCGAGCCAGTCGATGGTTGGATCGTTTTGTTGTGGAATAGGTATCTGCAACAATATGTATTAAGAATTCTTTTAAGCAACAATCGCATACAACAACCAGTGCGTTAGCCATCAAATAAACTCGGTACCCGACTCAAATCCTGCAGTATATGATATATGTCCCAAAACATGGAGTTATAACACGAAAACATAGAAAATATCGATTTTTACTACGTTTTAACAGATGTGCATGTGTAATATGTACCATCCACATGTATGTTAATCCACATGGATGTATGGGTCCGATTTTTAGAAAATGTACAATTGGCCTTCAACAATACTCTCAAATAACCCAAATTTAAGACAAAAATCAGATTCAAAATACAGTTCAACATAACCAGACAGATTTATTAAATGAATACAATACAGAAAACACTCATATATTCCTAGTATTTATGAATTTTCACTCTAATTTAGCAGAATTTGATAGATGTGTAGAACTGTAGATTGTGCATTTTCTGAAAATCTGACCCGTATATAACATGGGAACATCGATCCAACCCATCTAGGTATCCAAGGATATGTACATTCACTTCGGACATGCCATCCTCCCATCCACCTCACCCCACTTGTACACCAAGGCCAACATATGTAGCGGTCATTCCAGCAGAATCTAACAACACACTAGATTAAGCAAACACAAAACAGGAATGGGTTCGTTATACTTATAGCGAGAACAACAAAAAACTCACCGGTTGTGAATGCTGTTGTTGTTGATGTTGCTGTTGTTGTTGGAGTATCTGCAGACATTGCTCTAGGCACATGAGAGTGGACTTGGAGGTGGCCTTCAACAGAAGGATATCCCTGTCCAGTGCATTGATGTGCTCGCCGGCATTAGGTAAAACCTAGTGTAACACACACAGCCGTCAATAAATCAATATTCAATTAGAGAAACTGATTGATACGCATAATAATCTATGAGAGACTAGCGGGTGATTGGCTCTGATTAGATGCAGAGCTTGACCATGATTTGCTAAGATGTTTGTGTCCAGACACTTTGTACTTCTTCTTTAAATGCAAATATTACACAGGTCATGTTCGATCATTAACTAATACTTCTTTAATAAATGCAAATATTACACAGGTCATGTTCGATCATTATCTAATACTTCTTTAATAAATGCAAATGTTACACAGGTCATGTTCGATCATTAAGTAATACTTCTTTAATAAATGCAAATGTTACACAGGTCATGTTCGAGCATTAACTAATACTTCTTTAATAAATGCAAATGTTACACAGGTCGTGTTCGATCATTAACTAATACTTCTTTAAATGCAAATGTTACACAGGTTATGTTTGATCAGTAACTAATACTTCTTTAAATGCAAATGTTACACAGGTCATGTTCAATCATTAACTAATCTTTATCGCGGCAATTCTTTCCCATACATAAGTGCCAGTGTTTTATTATCTATTTTATTGTGTTTAATGTTTTTCACTCAAAGCTGCACTCTCAGTTAACATCGGTCAACAACTAAAGATTTTCTACTACATGTTTCATTTGTTTCCAATTATTGTATAAACTTCTAGAGCAGCAGAATATTGATAAATTTAGTCCTATAAGTAACAATATGAGTACATTTGGTAAGTTCTTTTTCATAATAGCTGAGAATGCAGCTTTAATATATTTATAAAGGTGAGAAAAATATCACTCGAAATTCCAACAGGCAACCAAAGGGATTTTGGTTGTATTTTAAGTGACTTTTATATTCCTATGTTTCGGGCTACGTTGACCTTCATCAGGGAAAGTATGAATATATTTATTAGTCTTTAACACTGAGCCTTACCTCTATTTGGCGGGTGAGGTCCTCCTCCTGACTTTGACACGTGTCGAGCATATCTTTGACATCACGGAACGCATCATTGGTCTGAGTAAGAACAACAGCTGGCGGTTTTTGCGACCTGTGACCATGGGAAAAAATACAACAATTTTACAACTTTATTCTTTTATTGAAAAAATTGCCAACATAAACCTCTTAACATATTACAAAGTTCCCTAAAGGATTCGTAATTAATTAAAGCTTAGCAAAGAATTAGAAAGAACACTCATAGGTATGAAGTGTTATTGTAATGGTAGAAGTTTTAATACTTAAAAACGCAGCAAAAATGTTTTGCTTAAAGTGCTGGTTGTAATGATTAATTGCACTTGTAGAGAAAGTGATGAAAATGTGTTAGTGTTTTATTGTGGAAGAGTTGAATTACCAACGGTAATATATTGTATCTATTCTAAGGATTACGTCTATTCTGCGGACTTACAATTACTATTATCTATGTACATATATAACATACACATTGTGTGAATGGTTCCGGAAGATTCTTTTAAAAATAATTTCCCAATAAAATTTGATACTTAAATATCCCAGAAATATTATTTCCCAGAAATATCATTTCCTCTTCCATACAAATCACCATAAACGGACTTCTCAGGGAACAAAGTTTCTCTTATATAAAAAATAAACATGAACCAAAATGTAAACATGTATAACATAAATAAATGATCAGATTTCAAATTAAACCATGTTAAATCATGTAGATTACTTCCGCTCCTGACATGACCATTCCATGCAAGGGTTTATACGGTTATGCCTTTTGGTGATCTTGCCAATTCTGACCATTAGACTGGGAAAAAAGACACTTACTTTTACTCTCTTATTCTTTAATTCTTAAGAGGTACTAATTCCTAGATGTGGTCAAATAAATTGAATTTGAAATATACAATGCCTAGCCAAGGAGCGAGCTATATGTATCTCCCCGAGCCAAGGCACTTTCTGGCTTCTCGCCAAGGAGCAATTGATGTGTATTAAATACGCTTTGGATATATCACATATGGATGTAATACGCAGCATGTGTATTCAACGATGCATTGTTTACCCAGTTTAATGCCGAAATCTTACTACATATGAATTTAAAATGTTCCTTTCATTTTTATTGAAGGCATATTTAATAGAACTAGTTGGTTTCAAACGCTTAGATCATTATCGCACTTCTCGGTGCACGGCCAAGTTAACCTGTATAGATAATTATGTATAGATATTTCATTAGAGGAAACAATGAGTGCCATAGAGCAAGATAAGCATGCAACCACATGACGTTAAAACCAAATGTTTTGGACCCTGAACGTAGATAGATGGTCTTGTTTCGGTTTAGTAAGGAAGATTCTTTCCCATCAACTCTCGCGCTGTGGAAAATGCTGTTAGAGAAACGCGTTAGAATCGCAGACTTAGTTTCCCCGATCAGGTTTACACTTAAAACTCAACTACGACAATCAAAGTCAAGCATTAACCTTAACCTCACACATAGCTACCAATGCACCCATTGGCACTCCATCCAATATTAAGGAAGCAGCGAGTGCCTCGAAATATACAGGCTATGTTGCAAGCATTATGTCTTAGTTTATATAGATTACTGGAGAGGGTGGGGGGTGGGGGGGGGGGGGGAGGGAGATATACATATGGTGGTTTTCTCCAGATCTCATACCGAGGGTAGTGTAGTACACCAAGCATTCCTTCAACTACATGTCTTAGCTTCCTATGAGTTAATTGACATCGGCCAAAACCAAAGGTCCATTTGAAACATAATGTCATCACCATCACCATCACACCATTCCATTAACACTATTATTACAGATAATAACATGGGGGAGAGGTGCCGCTTAAGTCATTAGGTTTCTGGTTTGGTGGGACAAAACAACTAGATCACTTTCTAATTTAGCGGAAGAGGGAGGATGTCCCACGAAGTGAAGAATTATCATAACCTTAGGCCTGAGGCTTTGAGATTCTTGTGAACCTTAATCCCGATAGAGTTCACCATATTGTTTAGCGAAGGAGACCGGGAGCGAGATTTAATCTCTTTATCCCTGAAACGCCCAAAGAAATCAAGATTTACGCCTCTTCTCTGAAAAGTGTAGTTCACACAAGGTATCCCCAACTCTGGTCTCTTTCCAACATGTCAAATTCTGACGGACACTTACAGTCCCTAGATTGTGTTAAGAAGATCTGTCTTTATAATAAATTACTTATTTCCAAAATGTTATGTTTCTACATCGACTCTTAATTGGTACTCAACATATAGCTTAGATGGAGAGAGAAGTTAAGGTGCAAATCCTTGTAAAACACAATGCCTATAAGTTCACTGGAAGTGATCCTAGATTATTTGCAGACGAATATTCCCAAGGTTATATTTCTGAACATTTTTTTGAATGGATACATTTGTACCTGTTTTTCTTACATTTGGCAAGACCATATAGCTATATTTCTATTACAACAAACAATAACCTAATATAATCACCGAGAAGGCTCATCACATGACCTTCTATAGTGGTATTAGAACCACTCTGCCACATTATAGAATACTTAAGAATAAAATACTTGATCATACCTACGCTAATGATAAGCTAAATAATTCCTATACGTAAAACTATACGTAAAAAGATCTTCATACATTGCACAATACTAATTTTGAATTACACTAATCAAGATACTATTGATCTAAATATTCTTATTAATTCACAGTGTGGATTTAAAATAAAAATTCAAGTGATGCGGGAGAGGTAGCAAAAATCAGTTTTAAAAATCTGCAATTCTAGTGATAATTATTTGAAATGAAATTTCTATGGGGGAAGTTTTGTCAACATACACAAACCCTTATACAAATTCAGAAAATTGACTTTAATCTTAAAAGAAAATTCCGAATAACAAAAATATACCGCTCGAAAATCCACAATATATGACCTCTAATACAGACACATACTGTACTTTATATAGAGGGATTTCCAGATTACTCCTTAATAGTTGGTACATGAATGTGAAATGTACAAGCACTTGGTACACGTGACAGTGGAAACGTGTGATGACAACAGGTGGGGCTGGTGTATGCTTTATGACCCTGAGCAGCTTTGCATTAGTAAATAGGCTGTTAGCGTCTCAGTCACCGTGGGAATATATTGATTGATATCAGGGCTCTGGGAATAATTATTAACTAAGTCAATAGTCAATAGTCATACCTATTACTCTTCTTCAATATTTTTGGAGAAGATCTAGTAGAGAACACCACACAATGGAATATTAGTTGCCTTAAATTTAGACATGTTTTTTTCTCCCTCACAAATTTAAAGGAAAGGCATATATATTACATGTACTGTGTGAACTTCTTAAACGGTTAGATTCTTATTCAGAAATAATTGGTTAATACAGAAGAGACATTTAATGAATGTAATCATACAAAATGTTTACTAATTGATGACTTGTATTATTTTTGCCATTTTTCTCACAATACACTTTCAACTTTAAGAAAATGTGTTCAATATGTATCATATCAACCAATAAAATAACTTTTTACCGATGTGGAGAAAGAAAGCTACTCACACGAGTACACAAAATTGTTTTTGGAAACTACACGAATGCACAAAGAAGTAGGGCGGTACATAGAATATATGTGTACAATATTACAAGTACTTTGGAACCGCACTGTGAGGAAAGGGTCATATGAGAGACCGATAAAGATTATTTACCTGGCAATGGAAGTGGAAGCTGTATGGATGTTATCTAATGAACCATCTTGTTTGCTAGTGTTGAGAGAATGATGAGAACCGAAGTTCATGGGTCGAACTTCTTTAGGTAATGGTGGAGCATTCTGAAAAATATATTATTTGGTTAAGAATGAACAATTTTTGCAATTCTTTATGGGATTAACTCTTAAAGGGAACACAACTCATCGAGTGCACCATAGAGTGATGCCTAATGATTCTCATGGCAACACTTGAGAAATGCATATTAATATATCAGTACAAACATACTGGTTTAAATACATTTAATGAATTTGAATTTCTAATCATCAAAACAAACGATTTTAATAACGTGTCGTCTAGCGTTTTTGGAGACATGGTTCTTTTTTTGCAAACAGAAATTCTTTTACCAAAATACCATCGCAATTTCAATTATTTTTAAAAAAACATGTTGGTGTTCTCAACAAATACTTGATGATAATCTCTGATTGTGTTTAGTGAGTTTGTAAGTCAGAAGTTAGGCCTTTACCTGTGCGATTGTGGCTGTGTGGAATTCGGCGGTGGCTCGAAGTCGGTTTACCCAGTGCTGTCTTTCTCTGGCATCAGATGCTAAGGATGGATCAAACAAAGCAGTCAAACATCACATGCAAAATTGTCATTCAGTATATAGGGTTAGATCTTCAGAATATGTACAATCGGGAGATCTACACATTTAATAAATTTGGCTAAATTAGACTGGAAAATGTTAAATACTAGATTTATCTGAGTATATTTGATATTGCCTTGATTCAAACAATCTCTTTGGTTATATTATGTTTAACTGAATTATTAACCCCATTTTTATATGAGAGGATTGGGGAAGGTGAATTGTACATTTTCTGGTGATTTCACCCATATATACTATAGGACCATAACATGGATCCAGCCTGCACACAGTCCCTTGTATAGACCTGTACATTTACCACCCTTTGCCTGGGAGGCAGTGAAGATTATACTGAAGGATCTGTAGTATCTAAAGCCATCTTATCAGCCAAAGTGCAATAGTTTTGATAGAGTGGTTTGTAAAATCTGCCAATTAATTCATCGTTACTTTCTCTGGGAATGCACTTTTAAGCTTAAATATGTTACAGCAGCATTTTCTCTACAAAACTATAATAGTACCCTAAAAAGGATTAACTTCTCCTTGATGAATAGGTCAAGTAAAAGTACCTCGTAGTCGGTAGGCCTCACTGGCTGCAGTATTAACAGTGAATGTTTGAGAATCTTCATCAGATGGAGATATGACGGCTCCCTGGAAAAAGGAAAGTAATGTCTCCACTGTAGTCTCATTACAATAAAACTAGGCAATAAACAAATATTCGGTAACAATCATTTCAATACAGTAGAGGGGAGAAGCATTGCTTTATATCGGGCTTGGCCGGAGATGAAATGATGATTTCATGAAGTAAACATAATAAATTTGGTGTTGATTCTATTAGTATCTCCAGCTTTCGGGCTTACTTGCCCTTCTTCAGGAATATGGATGCTGACATTGATGTTTTTTCGTGCCATAGAAGTGGTTTAGTGTAGTTACATAAAGCTTTCGATGCAGCTGTACACGGTAAATAATGCAGGTTGTGTAAAGGCTGTTCGCAGTTTTTTTTGTTTTTTTTTATATATTTTATTTTATACGATAACATTTTAATAATCAAGTACCATCCATCACAGTATAGTTGTGTACCATAAAACCTGTATGTTATGTTATAATGTTATCCAAATCCAAAAGAATTGGATCAACTTCAAAAGTATTAGGTTGGGGGAAACAGGATAGATCTTCAGAAATACAATATTCGTATTTAGCATGAATCGCATGATAAGTTCCAGTTTCAAAACACAAGACAGAAATGGAATAATGGAAATAAATGTTTCACTTACCATGAGATGCACAGCACCCCGCGGCCGTTGCTTTTTATGCTCCTCTTTCTGCGAGGAAGCAAACAAACGAAATGAATATTTAACGAGAAGAATTTATCATGTTAGTTTTGTGAGACTTAAATTACTTTGAATCAGGGTGTGTTGTGTGAGGGTCCAGAGATTCAATGATAGATAAACACATTGGAATATGCATTTAGTTCCTATATATCCATAATTCGCTAGCGATTTCCTTTCAAATTCAATTTAAAGCAAGAAATTGCTTGAGAGATGTACACAGGCAGGCAGGCAGACAGAAAGAGATAGATAGATAGATAGTTAGGGAGAGAGAGGGGGCGGGAGAGAGAGAGGAAGAGAGAGAGGAAGAGGGGGGAGGGAAATAAGAAAGGTATATTATGTTTTTAGTTCTAATCAAATATTTCTCCAGAATACCAAGCTGTATCATTACTGTGGTACATATATACAAACATACATACATCTAAAGGAATCAAAGAGCACCGTCTCTACCACATATTATTCCAGCTTAGATATTCTCAGCAGCGGCGGTGGAGACATCTCTAATTCAGTGGAGGATAATGATCGTATTTATATGCAAAAAGGACGGAGCTGCTCACCTCAAAGTACTCAAGTCGTCCTGACTCGGGGTTGAGGACGAACCACCGAGTCTGCCAGCCTTTCATCACATTGGTGTACTTGTAGAGGAGGCCCTCCAGCGGCTGCCTGCAAAACACAACATAAAACCATTGGTGAGCCAATGCTGCGTGTTCCAATTCATACCTCCCAATGTGAATTACTGTATACTGTGTATATGGGTCAGGTTTTCAGAAAATGCACAATCTACAGTTCTGCACATTTATCAAATTCAGCTAAATTAGAGTGAAAATTGATAGATTCAATACTATGTGTATCTGAATGTATTCTGTATTGTATTCATTCAATAAATCTGTCTGGTTATGTTGAACTGTATTTTGAACCTGAGTTTCGTCTTAAATTTGGGTTATTTGAGAGGATTGGTGAAGGCCAATTGTTATTTGAGAGGATTGGTGAAGGCCAATTGTACATGTTCTGGAGACTTGACCCATATATTAGGTGCAGTTAGGGTTGCATTTTCTGAGCTGGGCTAAGACAGAGAGTATTGTTTAGAGACCTTCAAGAAAGGGAATGCCATTAAATAGTTCCGCAAATATTGACTGTTCTCGTGATGAAAAATAGATATAGTTTCTTCCATACTACAATAGTGGATGTAATATTATCTGTGATGTTTTCATTTATTCAAGAAGAATATTGTACACTAAAATGATAAAAATATTATAAATGTCTGTGTTTGTTCAATATAAAACTTGTTAAATTTCTACAAGGAAATATCTGTTGGGAAAAGGTCCATTACCAAGCCTATTTCCATGTCTAAATAATAATATACTATTACTTTGCCTTTCTATGTCCCCCTTCATGTTCATGTGTGTAGGCCAGCAAAGAGTTGTTTCTATATATAGCTTGTCAACTTGATGGGGCTAGACAGCATCTCTAGCCAAAATCAATACAAGCAACAATAGCTCGAGCACCTAACTCTCTCCCATCCTTTGAGCCCAGTCTCCTGTGATATCGAGTAGGGACAAGGGAACAGCAGACCAGAGAAAGTTGGGAGAAGGATATTCATTCCCTTACTATATTGACATTTCAATTACCCATTTGATCATTCACAGATACATTTCATTCTGTTCTGATTGTCACCTTTTTATGTTGTTCTTTGTTATGGTATCTTAAGAAATTGATCTCAACATAGAGTAATATGATTCCGAGTGAGGCTTCAATCGATATGATATCTGGTTGAAAATCAACAACCCATATACCTACAACGATGTATGTACATGACTGAATTATCAGAATATCTTATAATTTCATAGTAATAGTTTCTTTTACTCTGAGATAGAACTAATAGTAACAAATACTAGATCTACCCTATTCCAATAACCACACATTACTCTCGCTCATTTCCTCAATCTTCTCAATTACTGTTTAAAGTATCAGTCTCATAAAGACTTAAGGAAGTTGAGCAAAAATCCAAAGAGATACCAGATATTTTCAAGATGTTAACTTCTTACACTAAACGCGAGAATCTCTTTTATCTCGAGTGCATAGTACAGAAACGGCGAGAGTATTAGTTATAGCTTAAAATATACCCATGAATGGTGCAGAAGTAGTGGCACCTCCCCCTGGAATCTGGAGTAGATTGTATCCGCCTTCCAACATTAGAGATAAGGTTACCTGATACTTGCACCTGGCCTTCACTAGGCTTGGCACCGCTTCCCAACACTCAGATCAATCAATACTAACAATAGCACAGCAAGATTAGATAGACACTTGGTTTTGGTATTAAGGTAGATGGATGTGAGGGTAGAGCTATGTGGAGAGGCAGAAATGCTGGGTTTGGAGTTGGGAGTCTTTTACAATTGTTTGTAATGTTGGGTGAGTGAGTGAGTGAGTGAGATTGGTTGCTTTACGCCCTTATCAACACATTTAAGTTGGTTATATCAAGGGTGGGACAGCTGAGAGGGAGGCAGTTTATGATCGTACCCAGGAAATAGAGATAGAGAAGGGAGACAGAGACAGAGAAAAAGAGACAGAAAGGCACTTTAAGGTCTTACCCAGGACCATTGTAATGGTGGGGGATGGCGTGGAATGAGGAGTGGGAAAGTAACATGAGTAAAAGATTGTATTTGTAAAAAAATGAAATAAATAAAGAGCAGAAGATTGATTACACAATAAAAGGAGACAGGGGACTTGCCGTTTGTAGTCTAGGCTCCAGCATTTCATATCAGATAAGAATGGTAGTTTTTTTAAAGAATTTTATTAGAGCTCAATTGAGATATACATCTATATTCTCATGAGACTGATGGAATTGATCAAAATCAGTCATGCACAATATTTAAAACTAATCACCAGTTGCAGTTACAGTATGTCAGTGATTGGACACCTACTGCACTAATGGCTTTCCTGACCCTAGACTAGGGGTCCTAATTGAATTTAAATGGCATTTTGCGGTTTGGAGCGAGAGGCTTTCCCTCAGTTTGGAGGGACTTTCTCAACTCTGAGCCTAGACTGTTTCCAAGTAAGGCAAACTTAATTGGGATTATGTATGATATCACTGCTTCTGCATTCATTAGGAGGGGAGAACAGAAATAGATCGACTGATTAATTAGATATAAATATAGATAGATATAGCTTAGATGGATGGATATATTATATAGTGGGTGGATGGACGTACGTATGAGTAGCTATAGATGGATGAATGAATGAATGAATGAATGAATGAATGAATGAATGAATGAATGAATGAATGAATGAATGAATGAATGAATGAATAGATACAGCTTGGATGGGTGAATGACTAGGTACCCCTAGCTCGTAATATAGAACCTTGACAAAGTAAAAGTTGCTACAATCCTGCCTGTTACTGAATGTTGGTGAAAGACATGTAGGAGTGTTTGCAAGAGTACAAAATGTTAATATGTTAATAACCGTCCCAAAACGAGTAAGTGTTAATTATAACAAAATTAACCAATCATTGAGCTAATACCCTATACCAGAAGATGGAAATCTCTTCAAATATCCTGTAGACAGGAGTAATATGTATGACAGTAGATAACAGGGTGATAGTGCACACATAACAAACCTTGCTGGAAGTTCTGACGACCTGGATGCAATAAAGAATGGATGTATTGTTTAGCGGATTTATGCCTTGTCACATGGAAAACAAAAGTGAGATTTCTGTTGATTCATTCTTGAAGGTCTTTTGTTGCAAACGGGTGAGACACTAGAGTACCATCTAATACATCATAAATCAAAATAATTGCTTTCGATACAATTATCATGTGAAAGGTACCATAAGTTGGAAGAAGAGGTTTAAGCAAAATGACAATTGATACCTGAAATGTCGTTCATATTGGTGCGGTTTGTCGAGGGAAAACTGCCTACCAGAATTTTTTTAGCATCACAATGCCTAATCCTATCCCTAAACTTAACATTAACCCAACTGTTACCTTATCTCTGTACCATAATAAAGTACCGAAACTTTATACACATTTCTTTACATATAGTTAACAATGGACCGTTATTTTACGAGTATCCTCAAGAATGGGGGTAACAGTATGTCCTAGGTAACAGACATTTCCTTCTACACGGCTGCCACAACTAGGAGAGAGATATATGTTCAAATACAGGTGGAATATTTATCAAGTTTCTCAGACAGTAATTTCTGACATGCGACATGGGCCAGAACTAACAGCAGGAGCTATGAATTAACTTGGTCAACATTCTCTGACACGTAGGTCCACAGTGCTTTTCATTACAAGCAGTTTCCCTGATAGCGTCTGGGGGGAAACTAATACTGGGACCACTTGCCTTCAATGATTGAGAGTCATGATAACGTCTGCATTTGCATCAACAATTATCATCCCTTTCCCTCTTGTGCTGTTTTGTTTGTTCAC
This sequence comes from Sthenelais limicola, assembly GCA_942159475.1. Classification (NCBI taxonomy): domain Eukaryota; kingdom Metazoa; phylum Annelida; class Polychaeta; order Phyllodocida; family Sigalionidae; genus Sthenelais; species Sthenelais limicola. The sequence continues at coordinate 24,917,281 of OW804101.1, forward strand.
ATTAATTTCGAGATGAAATTTTACATTTAAAAAAGGAACCAACCGATCAGATGACTGTTAGTGTTACTTAGCTGATACTGTTATGGATATATTATCACTGACCAATATTATCATTGAGAACTTACTGATATTACTTACTAAAAGTTCAACACAGGTATTGATTAAACTTTACTGTATCTACATTACTACATTATTTACAACAGATCATTATTAGCCAAGTTCCATCATCAAGGAATCTGCCCAGGTAGAAGAAAGAGTTGACCATTTTTCTCTATCGCATAATGAAGACAACTGATATTGGTAGCGACGGTTGTGATTATGACAATTATACAAATAGTATTACTCTTGGGTAAGCTCTGGGCATACATTAATGATACCAACGGACTGTATCTCGTGTACTCTACAGTTGAAATGCCTTTTGTCAAAGGTAAAAAATACAATATGGACCTTGGTATCCAGGGGATTTTGAACACCGATACAGTCGTCAATTGTCTTTATCCATTTATATACACAAGGGACCTTTAACACACATCATTATTCTAATCTAATCAAATAGAAGTACCGAGATTTGACCAGCTTCAATTAGATACCCAAGTTGAGTTATACATATATAGGATCAAGCGCTTTCATACGCTACAAAAAGATATGGTCATTTATTATAAAATGAAGAATTGAATCATAAATCACAAACTTGTAGATTAAACCTCCTTTAGATAACAAATGGTATGAGCAACAATTTACAACATGACTCATATTTAATATGGACCATGAGGCTTTAGCAGACTAACTCAAATATACCAGCTAGACCTAATACCAACACTCACTATACAGCGTATAGCCATACTATATACAGATAACATAGAATACTAAGATAACAGATAATCAAGGTTATTATTCATGTGACGAGATAGTCAACTTATATCAACTCCAGAGCATCGTCTGTCTGTATACACGGGGATACTCAGCTGCAGAGATAACTATACATGTGCCCATTTGTTAATGGCTATAAAATTAAACGCCCGTGTGACAACATGTCATGGGCATGTTATATGTACATACTACGAAACCAGAGGATTCTGGTGGAAATGGCCTGAGATAATTGGAATAATTGGTTGAATAACACAATTCCCGCTAAATCATGATCAGATACTTGCACTGTAGGTTAAGTTAAAGGTCATCGATGTGGGACAGTGGAATGGGAGGGAGGAGATATATTGGAATATAGGACTCGGAGAATTGAATCCCCCAGGGTACCTTCGTTGAGAATGAATGGTATAAGAGTTAAGACCGGGAGGGGGGACCAGGGACATCCTCCCACTAACAAGCACCATCAGCCTATATTTAGATCCACGCATGGCACAATTGGACCGCCCTCATTTCAAGCTAGATGACCCATATAAGGTCATTAAAGCATAATTCCTTGGGCAAGCAAGGCAGCCTTCTTGAGGGAAGTCATCACACAAGTGGTTTAATTTTCTAGAAGAAAGATACGCCCCTAATATTTAGCATACTTTCTTTCTGTGTGTTTTGGTACGTGGGAAATTTAAAACATTTTGTCCAGTAAAACTCACCGATTCTCCACATCGTCGCTATCATCATCGATAACGTTGACATTGTAATCCACTGAGGGGTCAGCTCTACCACTGCCCGATCTCTCCCTCCCAAAAAGTTTCTTCCCCTTCTTCACCAGTTTCTTCTTCACTTTGGTAGGAGTGCCTTTACTAGTGGTCTCCTCGGAATCCATACTATGGTAAGGTAAACCGTTACGATTGCCACAGCAACACAATGTATTGTAACTGCGGGCCAGTTTAGTGTACTTGTGATTGTTAAGTGCGAGTAGTGGCCGGGTGTGTGTATACGTGTGTGTATGTGAAGTGGGTGTGTTGGGTGCGTGTGTAGCTGGTTGTGATTTCATCTGATATAAATCAGTAAAGTTCCCTTCCTTTCGTCAACGTGTAAATGATATTAATCCGAGCAGACGACAGATACACATAGACCAGGTCAAAGTCCCATCTATATCGCGGACGTATTCGGAAATCAAATTACTTCTTCACCAGTGTTCAATATTCATTATAGAAACTGGAATAAGACACATTCGCCCGGATAAATTCGTCAACTGAGATTGATTCACACTAGAAGTATAGGGAAAGAATGATGGATAGTAATGAATTAGATACGGTCGAGGATAAAAGATAGGATTCAACAGTTTTTGAATCGCACCAAGAGAGGACATGGGGATGCATTGATACGAATCGATGGCGATAGTCCAGGTGGTAGATCGTTGTGTCAGGGTATATTGGACATTGCGTTATGATTCAGTCAATTAGGGAGTCCTTGGCTTGATGACTAAATATTTGCCAAGATTATGATGTTATTTTACAATAAGATCCTTACTTAGTATTATACAATACCATGTTCAGGATTTTTTTCAAACGGTCGTACAGGTTGGGTGTTTTACGCCACGTCCACCTTTTATAAGATTATGATATTGTTTTAAAAATCGTATCATCAACTTAAGGTAAAGATGATTGTTTATATCCATCTAATATTGATATCGATATCAAAGTAGACAGGCAGGACTTAAGCATGAAATATCTGCACACTATTTATCACTACATGAACTAATATTGAGGTATACCGGATTCAAGACTCGAAGAGAATCCATAGGACCGAGGACAAAAATCCGAAAACAATGATAATCTAGTTCTTACCGTGGGAACAGAAACCTAACAGGAGAACCAAACAGAAGAATACAAATATGTTGGTTTGATTATGTCAATAATATAATAGAAAAGGTAAAAATGGAAAATAAAACACCTATCAAATGCAAGGTGTATGTTAACCAAAAAAGTGCAAAAAGTACGAACAATATTTAATCTAAATAAAAGAACAAATGTTGACAACGAGCTGACACAGCTATAAATCATATTGTAACGTCTTAAGTACATAGGACTATATTGTGTGTATTGAACACGCTGTTCTGTTTTATTTCACTGTATTTTACCCTCTGTTAGATAAGATTAACTATCTATCCCCTTTTTGGTAACAGCTGGAAGACCTGGAAATGTCTACCCTTTTATCAATCCTTCTTCCTATATGTAATAATTTGGCAAATAAAGTATTTTCAAATCAAATAATATCAAGTGTAGAATGGCCGCAATTGGCGGAATATCAGAGTTGACTCTATATTTTACCCTAATGCGTGTAGTTACACAGTTAAATGGGAAATGTCATTATTAATTGCTATTGGAGGATTTCATTTATATTGTAGGTATCGAATTATTGCATTGTACTTACAAGACATATTTGAGATATCTCACCCAATGGCTTAACTTATTATACAGCTCAATATATGTATCTCAACAATCACATAATACTATTTTCAAAATCGTTTTTCATACCCATATCATTAAAAGAGGGAACACATTGGCTTCTATGGTGACAAACAACCATACCAATACGCAAGCAAGCCCTCCTACTGACGAGTATGCATACATAATGAACGGTCCTGTATACATAGGAAGGTCAGGGGGAGTGGATGAAGGAGCAGATGTTCAGTCACAGGTGCAGCTCACAATGGATGTGCAAATTGAGGCTTAAACCAGTCCTAATAATTCCTGACATTCCTCCACCCAACTGCCAACAGCTTAACGTGGGCAGAATAAACGTAAATATACACACATATGTACACTCTCACTCTTTGGTCCCACTGCTGGAGCAGGATTCAATACAGTATGGTGGATATTTGCATTGTATATCCCCATCATGTTTTTTTTATCTCTTCATGATGTACACATCGCTCTGGAAACCATTTGTCATGGTAATTTCTACCAATCTATATGCAATACAAAATCTTTATCAGTATGCAAACGTTATTTGTTGCACTGAAGAATACATTACCGACAGAGATATTACAGAATCATCTGTTTATATATGTCGAGAATCACAAACCAAGGAAGAGATGAATATGGTAACAAATTTTCGTATTTTAGTTGCAGATTATATTGGATATGAAAACGATTAATATTTGTCCATACCAAGAATCTAATGAAACAATAGTGTTGCATCTGATATCAAATACATGAATGAAATTCCAAATTTGACTGTAATAAGCGTCTGCCCAATAAGGCTAAATATAGGTTTGGTGTTATTTCAAATACAAAGGAAATATTATTGCTCCACATAATCAGAAACTGAAGAGGAAAACAATTATTTCAATTTCAGTATGACGGACACTAGCTTTGTATATATTTAATGCATAAAACAATGAGGGTAACATGTAATGGAAGGGGAAAACCCAGGAAGGTCACAGACTTTGAAGCATGAAAGGAGGTAGGAAGGGAGGAGTGTCATTATACCACCATTATCCCTGAGATATGTTTAACCATTGTACAGATAGAGAGAAGATAATGAGACCCAACTCTCGTTACTGAAACTTAGGGATCCCAGAGCCAATGTAATGGACCATGTTCAACACGACATCTAGGCCCTCTATCGGAAATTCGGTAAATCAATGACAGAATATACCATAATCAATAGACCAATTTCCTATACTACTTCCATCGTGTCTGTTTCGCCTCGGGTCTAACTAATCTCCAATATCTTGTACCAAGGCTGATACAATCACGCTCTCATCATACTCTGGGGCGAGGCATGGAATAAATTTGCTAAATATGGAGAGAAGCAAAGGAAAGGAGAATATATATTCAGCATCAAATGAATTGCTTATGTATAAGTGATTTCTCCAATCGCTGATTCTATACATACAATTCGGACTAGGTATCTACTTTTATGCTATACTAGACCTGAATTGTAGATATTTCTATTTGTTTCTTTTTTTCCTACTCTCTCCCAAGCTCCGCCATCGACTTCTAAGTACTGACTCGGGAAGGGATATAATAGTGGAGGCAACGCTGTAGTACGATACAAGCGATAAAATGAACAATATTGGTCCCAAGTGAAAACACAGGCAATTTAGGGATAGCGGGATTGGAGGCGCATCCATTGCCATTCCATAGCATAAGAATTGATATATTGTCTCACTTTTTACACGAAGTAAATTGGAATGGGGCCAATGTAGGGTTTTTACAACTGACAACAACCATCAGCAGGATGGTGTATATGTTGCATTTGACATACACTAAACCCATGTATCTCGATGCGATTGGTAGAAAAAGAAATATTGGCATATCCCAAATTACACACACAATTTATAGACAAAATATGAGTAGCCCTCTGGGCCAAACCGGACAAATTGGAACATTTCGAGAGCAATCCTCATCTCAATAAAAGAAGGATGCTGATGTTATTGACCATAAACAAGCTGATATATTACATAGAATGTGCTTCTGGAGAGCAGCCCATGAACATGCGCTTCTATTAAATTTGTGACCCCTAAATGCCCTTTGCAGAAGCGATGTAATGTAAAACGAGAAGGTAAGGTGAGCCGGTGCTGTAGGCACCATACTATATGACATAAAATATTACATGCACCACGTAAACCCGCCCAACTAAACAAATTGAAACTGTTACTGCCTTCAGGGATACAGCAAAGTTGCAGTGAGGAGCGGATGAGGTCCGGTAAGTCATAAATTGAAAACAAATTCGGACACATAAAACCTTAATATAGTGATAAAGTACTATAAACCACGTATAGGGCGAATATTAGAAGGGTGATTATCAACACAGGACCAATACTATACCTAAAGGACTCACGTATTTCAATGTAATAGCTCCAGAAGAACGATACCCAAATCTCCCAGTATCCCTTTATCTGCATTGACCTTTAAGTATCCTTACTTAAAATCCTGTCCTGTATCCTTTAACACACAATTAATCCAAGACAATTAGCGAGTTAAAAATAAACCCAATCAGGTCGCGAGGGATGCGCAGGGCATTTAAGAGGGCTTTCAGTTTTAGTGAAGCCCCAACAATTTGCCTCCCATGACGAGTCTTTTTATCGGCATCATCGCAAAGTTAGGTTAAACTGATTCCCAAGTGCGTACATGCAAATGTGTTACCAGACATCACCAGCAGGCCAGAAATCGAGGTTATTAATTATTATAGTCTCTGTCTAAGGTGGTTATAGGCTGTTATAGAGCCCTGGTATGGAGTTTTGTTCTGGGGAATGGAGCAAGTCTAAATATGTAAATGACACTTACTTAAGATAGGTCACGATCTATGAGGGTCCCGCCCGGTAAGGACCATCACTATTCTGTCCCCCGAGTCTCCCTCTACATGTACTTTTCCCCTAAGTATTTCCCTGCCCATTCATGCCAACACTCCAGGCCATTCTAAGTACCTTTTCCAGATTAAAAGAGTGATAGCATCAAGTTAGAAATTCAAGAATTCTGGAATAAACTTCCGAGTACACAGGAAGCTGTCGAGTATGAATACTATATTGAATGAATATGGGAGTCTAGGCTCAGAATTGAGAGTCCCTCCAAACTGAGGGAAAGCCTCTCGCTCAAAGCCACAAAATGCCATTATAATCATATTATAACCCAATTTAAACGCCTACTCCAGGGCGGGGAAAGCCATCAGCGCAGTAGGCGTCCAATCATTGACATAACATTCCTATCTGACATGAGGGACTCTGAGGGATGTTAAAGGGAAGAGTGATTCTCGAGCACATATATCCTACTGCCCATTAAGATATTGCAGTCACACTTTACAACTTCGGCCAAGAATATAGGGGAGGCGATAACTGTTAAGTCACTCAAGTCTAGCCTAGTACTACAGGACAGGTCAATATTGGGCTACAGGAAAGGTCAATAGTGAAGTGAGTAACTCATCTTCGTGCTTGTCTGTTGAAATTGAGAGACTCGAGGCTTTTAAGAAGATATTCCCCATGTATGAAGTAGATAGAGGGAAGTTTAAAACTCCTGAACATTGATTGAAGTTTTATTACAAAAAAATACAGAGGGAAGTACACTTCTGAAAACCGGTGGATGGCCGTATGGTTAGAATTACAATAAATTAAGAATATAAAACTGAATTATTATGATAAATACTCCGCAATATAATTATTTCATACATTTCTTGAAACAAATCGATATAAGATGGCGTACACTTGTCAACCCCAAAATGATAAAACTTTACTAACTTGTAGAATTAATTAATTGCATTGTCATCAAATTAAAAGCTTAATTGATTTTATTAAAAAAATCTGATAACAATAGGAAACGGTGCAGAAAACCGAGTGCCAAAAAGTCCCTGAATAAAGAAGGGTTGTTTACTTAAGGCATATATATTGGAAGATGGATTCCGTTCTTGGGCTGCAGCTTGTAGGGACCTCTTGGGAACTTTCTAGCACAATATATAGCTAGTGCATGACACTAGAAATATAGGATCGAGTCTTCCACATCCATCACATTTAACTCTCTAGGATAACTAACGGTAACACTTAATATCAGAATATTCTCAATATTTGGATAACTTTGATAAATAGTATCTGTCTGCACAACCACATAATGGCATACCGACAGAACATCTAGCTGGGAGGATACACGAAATATGTAAGTAATAATGTTGTTCTGGTATTGCAGCATGTGGCAGGTAAACCATAGAGTGGAGAGTATCGTTGCGAGGAGGTTTCTTGCAACAACAGTGACTGACAGACCATTATTCACTGATTACATATATAGGCTCTATCCTAATTCAGCAGTAACGCGGGGGAAGATGGCCTTATGTATACCACTTTGTACAGCAACTTCCGAGTGAATGAGCAGCACAAAGGAGAGCACTCTCATCCACATTGGAGTCAGTTTATTCAGGGCTATATGCATGAATCATTCAAGCGACCAAGGTCTAAATGATGCACATGTGGCATGAACATACGGTATATGTTTGTCTTTGATGCACATCAGGAAATGTAGAAGAAAACAGAACATATGCTGCCAACGTTTATGTGTTCGTATTTGATATAGAACTGAAGAGAGAGTGGCAAGTGGTATTTTTCGGACTGGCTTTTAAGCTAATAATCCCCGAGGAAAATACATGGGTAGATAATATGCTTAGATCTACAGAAAACCTAAAGATAGCCGATATACTCAATGTAGTCATATCAAGGACCAGGCGTTGTCATTCAAGTAGTGCATTTTACCTACACACTAAGATGAGATGAAGATCATATCATATAAAACATAAACCAGACAGTCTAGGCCCCTAGCCGACAGAATTCCTCTAAACTGTGGGAAAGCCTCTCGCTCCTAACCGCAAAATCGCAACCAAAACCCATTAGGACGATGGTGGTTGGCCTACTCCGAGCCTGAGGCTCTGAGCCTAGACTGCAGATACTTGCCTATACATGTATGTATATAATGTATGGGAAAGCTTGGTGTATAACGGTGCCAGACACATAGGCACCGACTCGTGATACTAACACACGCTGTCTAGATGCTCTTCTTTATCCACATCAGTGGGGAGGCGCGTCTCTTGTCATTGAGTATGCACGCGAGAGCTCACTTGTTGTCCAGGGCACATAAAAAGGCATGTCACCAAAAGGCAATGCTCTCCTCCGGTTATAGTGTCTGATTCTGGTGAATGCAGTTCTTGGTGGCTCAATAAGAAGCTATCAATGGTAAAGAATGAGACACATTTCATGTCTATGTGTTCCTATAAATGTATTGTAATCCATATAACACTGTGGATATGAAAGGCTGATTTAGAATTTAAAAGTCCATGAACAAGTCCATCAAGACATAAGCATTACCAACTGAGTAAATGTATTGTAACTTTGGTGAGTAAAATTTGAATACCTTTTTAGGTGTTTGACATTGAGTTAAAGGTCACAAATATAGTCAGCAGCGAGCTCATTACTATAGTTATATGGTACCATGCCTCGAAATAAATTAGGCAGATCTAGTTGAAAATAGGTACAGAGCCCTTGTATGTCTGTTCCACTTCTCTTTAAAATTTAATGTTTACCAAGAGGGGAACATTCTGTAATTTGTGATAGGACAGTGTTATGTAACATTACGTAATATTATCCTAGCTGATCATAACATCATGACATTTATTTAAAGGCATTCAGCTCAATAGATGCTCATATTTTGAAAAATATATCACATCATTAGGCTATAGAGAAGAACAGACAACAATTTCACTGCATGAAACATGGTCTACGAGGCAAGATGATTGTGCTTCACATTTCAGAATATAACACATCTTCTCCCTGCTAGAACTAGGAGGTATATGATATATGAGTGGGTTGTTTACATGGAATTGGTCCTGTTCACGCTGTGAATGTGCACTGCTTAGAAGTGCAGCGGTATAAATGATATGTATACATGACTGATGCGCTCAAGTCAGGCACAGAAGGCATTAAAGCGACCGCCTCCAAAACCTCGTTTTATTGTAGAAGCTGTTGAGTGATGTTCCTACCAAGTTCCTACTGAATGCTCTAAAAAAATCTTACTCGGTAGCAATGGATTTTTATAGCGGAGAGCAGGATTGATCTGTGTACGTTGGTACTGGAGATTCATTTTTTTAATACATAATGATAAAAAATCATATGCTGCTCTGTGCACCTATATGACAGAGGAGACACATGGTATTTCAAAAACCAATCAAACGATGTCTTGAGCTAAGACAAACGTGTATAATATAGAGAGATGGAGGAAAGAGAGAGAGAGAGAGAGAGAGAGAGAGAGAGAGAGAGAGAGAGAGAGAGAGAGGAAGAGAGAGGAAGAGAGAGAGAGAGGGGGGGGGAGGGAGGAGAGAGAGAGAGAGAGAGAGAGAGAGAGAGAGAGAGAGAGAGAGAGAGAGAGAGAGGGGGGGGGGGGGGGGGGGCAGACAGACAAACGTACAGTCAAAAGACAAAATGTCGGATGGAGAATCCAGGAAAAGTATATTTAACAAGTTCAGCTAACATTTTCCAGATTTCATGGCTTACCAGACTGGCAGACAATGAGCGATGTCCACGTGTTTCCACCAATCATCTAACGCCATACTTCGATCTCTCACCACTTCCGGCGCCCTCATGCCACTTCCCGTCGTCTCCAAGGAACCCACACTGCCGTCACTATCCAGAATATCTTCTCTTGGCGTTTCCACGAGGTCTCATCGAAAGCTCATTAAACTGCCCATATTTCACCTGTATCTGAAGCGTTCTATATTTGGCGACTTGCTCGCTTGCCAGCTCGTGCTCGAGTGATGTTGGGGAGAAGTTAAGTTTGCATACACATCCACTCTTATATAATTATCCAGGATGAAAAGGGAATGTATATACTTTGTCGCTTTAAAAAGCAACACTGGCGTCTCCCTAATGGAAATCTATGAGTTTATCGAAGTCACCATTCCCTTAATTGCTCCGTGCTTGAATAGGGACCTGCTCGCAAGGTAGACGCTGGTGAAATGGATTGTGAATAATTATCTCTCACTTGGCAAGCGAGATCTACTCATTTGGAGCATTTCCTGTTGTCGTCACGTTCCATATTATCATGCACATAAAGAGAATGCTTACTTTTTTAAAGCTATGATCATTCTCTCCCGCCAAATGAATGTTGTCGACTTTAATGAGTTTCTATGAGGGACTTCCTTGATGTAATGATCAATGGTAATTAACGTGTTACCAAAGAGTGTTCGTTGCCATGGGAATTCAATGCTTCAACAAGTTTTTAACGGAGAACATGTCATTTTGTTTCCCCTGATTAAAACATGGGTTTAGAACAACTGGCTGGCCGCTTTTCCATGTCCGTCCTTCAACATGTCAATATAAGGGACAAGCAGATCAAAGAAAAATCTTCACTCCACCGGATTTACTTTGAAGGAGAGGAAGGGCATCATTATTTTATACCACAGGTCTATTAGTGTCTCTTTACATCAGACTGAATCCACGCGCAGACTGAAGGCGGTGTCAAGACACATTAAGATTTTAATTCCAGTTGTGTGGCAACGTACAGGGCAAGGTATTCATGAATGTTCTCTTCTCTAACTCTTTCTCTCTATCTGTGCCTTTAGTCTCAGGCCTTCGATCAGTATAGGCACGTGTTAGTTCAATGTTAATGCTATTAGCTTGCGTTTACTATCACGCAATGCAGAAAGATGATCAGGGACAAAAGAGGCTTTCCTTGCACGCCTGTCCATCATGTAACAAAGCACTCCCAACAACAGTCCACACACAACTATGTGCCTCATTCATCCCACCTCCCCCTGAACCATCAAACTGTAATGTATAGATTAACAAATCGCTCCATTATTGTCTTGTCGTATATATATTTCCTCGGTAATTCCAGCCTACTCCCTCTGATCCTTTTGAATTCCTTCCCCCAAAAGTGATTTGTCATTCCATGGGATCACACCATCGGGGTGTTTTGTTGGTAGGCAATGTAGCAGCAAATTGATGACCATGAATGGCTGGTTGGAAACTAAATACAAGTCTGGCAGGTGTCTTTTATGATCAGCAAAGGCTTTGCCAGTCATCCGTAATCATTAAGAATTCACTATCGTAGCTCGCGCCACAAGGAGCTAAGCTTTGCCAGTCAGTCCCTCTTCTCTTACGGTTGGTATTTCAGACAGGCGTTGCGATGTAACCTTATCGTCGACTTACACACTATCTGCAGTGTTCGAATCTAGGCAAGAGGCAACAAAGCAGAGGCGATGCGAGGAGAAGTGCTTAACGTCGAATGATCCCCGGCCAACGACAGGCCACCTCCCCTGGTTATTCCAGCTCCACTTGTGTGGGAGAAGATGAAGACCCGCTGGTCGTGAGTGGTTGGGGTGATGAGGATGAGGAAGAGGAGAAGCCGGTCTGGGCAGGGTTTGGACGCGGGCCATAATTCTGGGCTACATGCACTGCTCCACCACCGTCTCGATCCGCTGCCGCTTGGCGATCCAATCAGTTTTGTGTTGTCATTACATCCCCGAGGTATTCCAGTCACCACTCTCGTATTGTTATAGCATGGCGCTCTTCTGGAGAGGGGTGTTATAGAAACAGATATCAATTCGTGTCAGCGCATGCATACGCGAGGCGTCAATTCCATTAGGGTTTATTTATTTATTTTTGAAGGGTGTCAAATGGATGCTAAATCTATCATTAATTCAGAGATTAGGCCAGGTTGTCTCGCAGAGACGCTTTTAAGACACAGGTGAGATGTTTAACACGTGTAGTCCCGATGAAAAAATAAGTTAACAACTTACAATGGCTAAAAAAGACCAGCACATTTCAGGTTTAAAAAATCAGTCAAATACATCCACCAGTCCCGGCGGAGGACAAAACTGAGAAAAAAAAAATTCCTGAGACCGAGAGGATTCTTTGAGACTTGCATAAATAAGCTATCAAAAGGAAGTCGAGTAATTACCATTTTTCCGCCTGTCTACAAGCAAGAGGGCCAAAAAAAGCTGTGTGTGCAATAAATTTACAAATTGACTTGGGGACCAGTCGACATCGGGCCTAAGTGGGTACTAATAGAAATGCTGCGACATTTGACTTGGGGCAGGTGAGGGGAAGGGATCGATGGGGCTCCTCTTGCGGGCAAGCGATAATCTGACCCCCTCACTGGACACTACTACTCCTGGTGAGGGGAAGCCGAGGAAAAACTGAGCGTTCTATTTTGGGACATCTTGCAAATTACCTCGAGAAACTTTCCACAACCAATATTGCAGATATGGGTGTTCTAATCCTACTAAAACACTAGTTCTGGGGTTTTTTCTTGTAGTTTTATTCGGATATATGCCTAATTATGAGTAGAATATATTGTGTAATGCTGAATATCACATTTGAGTGTAAATTGCTAATAGATAGTTCTCATCTGTATTCTACACCTGCAAGGATGGCCTCACCTTTTTCTGCCATTCAGTTCCCACATGTGCCTCAGCAACTAAAATGACGTAAATGACGTACGGATGACGTAACCTAATTTAGATTGTATCGAATACCTCCGGGGTATCATTAAGTGTAATACTTCGGTTTAACCAAAAAAGTAAATTCTAAGTGCAATTCCCTGTGGTGAGATTTTCCTCTCGCTTAAATGGATTCTATTCAGACCTTTAAGTCTTCGGGGTGTTTGCCTGCTTCGGGGGACCATTTCAGTGAAGGAGAAAGTGTTAAGTAGACCTAATGGAGCATTGACTCATTGCTGAGTTTTCGTTAACGCGCCTCCGGCTCTATTTCAAGGTATTTCTTTTACCGTACGGAGGATCAAGCAATCGATCTACTCACTAAAGTAAGGGCACTGATGGAGGTAAGTAGCAAAGTTGGGACACGGAGTTTTAGATGCACTAGTGCGGTAGGGATGAAGAAGAGCACAGGAGTTAGCATGAACATGTCATGAACGGAAATAGGAAAGGAAGGAAGGAAGGAAGGAAGGCAGGAAGGAAGAAGGAAGGAAGGAAGGAAGGAAGGAAGGAAGGAAGGAAGGAAGGAAGGAAGGAAGGAAGGAAGGAAGGGGAGGATTGCGAAAAAAGGTTAGGAGCATAAATTAAAGGGAAATAAGGAAGAAAGAAAGGAAGTTTTTTTATTAAAGGGAAATAAAGAAATTATGGAAGAAAAAAAGACTCAGGCACAGAAGGACAATGATGTTGAACCAGAGAGCACTCACACGGGAATATCAACCAGAATCTTGGTGCATTCACAAGGGGACAGAGACACTATGGGGAAACATGTCACGGAGCACACACACCACAGGGGCAGGTGTATAGAATCAACCAGCTTATTTATGGCAACAGACCAAAGGCAGTGTTAGGACGTATGGTCACATGTCCTGCCGGCCATTATTGGCCACCAGACACAGGCTTTTATTCCTGTCTCATCCGTGAATCTCAGCAGGGTGCGTGGGAGATTCCCACAGTGATCTTGTAAGCGGTGCGCTTATTCGCTGACTTTTAAATGATCAGGAATCACGTACGGAATACTGCCTCAGCATCCCAGATATAGTATCCTACTAAAGGAGGGGAAAGAGACATAAAAGATGCACTGGGATGGATAGAGTCAAATGGAAAGGTGGAATCTTCTACCTGGAATATTCATCCAGCTGATGCCCAGGGAAAGGTGCTAATAATTTGCCGGTACACTGATAAGCACAAAATAAAGAAAATGTTTAGATTAGGGACATGGATTCGTAGAATACAAGGATGTTATAGCCGCCAACGGTGGGTATTAATGGGAGGTCAACCCACAGCAGTGTGTACCGAATCGTGGCCATACACCCCCAATCTAAAATGGTAAGCCTTCTGAATGAAAATCGCCTTTAAATGGTGACAACTGCGTTATGGGTACGGCCACTGCCAATGTGAGAGCATCAAATACCATAGACAAAGTAACCATCTCTATTGTCCCAGGCGGAGGAAGGGCTGGTTATACTGGCATCAAAAATACCAACATTGGACTTCTTCAAATGCCTGTTCATTCTCTGAAGCTTACAAATATGTGGCCGCTGCGTGAGATTTGGAAATGTCTTCCTCGCGACCGTGACCTAAGAAATGTCAGTCATATTTGACCTTGGCATCCGGGCCAAACAGCAAACGCTGACCCATTTAGATTAGGGACGTTCACTTCCACATTGCTGTCCTTGCAAGACTTTCCCTTGGGCAGGGAATAAATGTGTTAAATGGCATAATCAATATATCAAAGCCACCGGTAACGGATGATACTAAACTTTAAACTACCGTATAGAAAGCTGAATGAAAGCGGACGCCTAAATTGCTCTCGATAGTACTGTACGATGAGAATATCGATTTTCCAACAAGTTTGCTTTTTCAAATGTCATAAAAGAATAACCCTGCCTACATCCTCCTCCAGCGTCTGGATAATTTAGGGACATAATCAAATCAGGTGCTACTGGTTTCTCCCACCGACCAGCCAAACCATACAGTATTCATTAGATCATATTCAATAGACTGGGGAGGGAGGGGGAGGGGGAGGGGGAGGGGGAGGGGGAGGGGGAGGGGGAGGGGGAGGGGGGAACTCCCCGTGGGACATTGGATTAGGCCCATATATTAGGATAGTCCTTCTTCATCAGCTTGTATCACCTTAAAGCTGCATTCACCAATAATTCTCGATGAAAAGTGAAATTCGTTCCCTTTTTTCTCTGGTCTCAATCGTTCTCTGCCCATCTAAATATCACCAGGATAAAGTATTAAGGAATTTAATCCATATTTTGTTGCCCAAAAGCCAAATAATCTGCCGGATATATCTCGAGGCCATTCCTGAGAAGAATCTACAGACCACACACCGTTCAATAAATAGGAATTGTTGCACGATTTATTCATAACAAATTTGTTAGTGCAGAAGGAGATAGACATGAAATATTGGGGTACTCTTGGCTTGCTATTACAAAATGCAATACCGCTACACCCCTGTAGTTCTTGACTAGAGTGGGCAGGGCAAGGCAATGAATAATAAATATGTTAATGATAAGCGATTGTTCTAAGTTGAAGGCTGCCTTGGAACAATCACTGTAGGGCGTAATAGTTTGTCATTGACAGATTGTACAGGGTGGTCAAAGTATTTCATTCCCTTCCTTTACATGGTGAAATACACGTCTGTAGGAGAGAAAATATCTCCAAGAATAAGATACTGTTAGCTTTGTTCTATCGGCAAGATCAATATGGTTGTATTCGTCCTTTCTTCAACTATTGAATGAAGAAACGTCATAGGAGATGGATTGGGCGACTGTGTTGGCCAAGAAAAAGACAATGGACAATCAAATATTAACAGGATTATGATCGGGGAGATTAAATCAATATAGGAAACTTTATTGCCAGCGGGAAATGTCTGCGGAGAATTATGAGATAGATACTACACACTTAAAGAGTGAGCTATGAGCGTAATAAATATTGTAAATACTCAAGATAGAAGTTTTAATACTATATGAACTAATACATTTGAGAACAGGCTTGGATTTACGAGAGGGTCTAAATGTAAAATGTATCGATAAAAGTAAAGTCGATTCGGATGTGTCTCGATTGGAACTAGACAACAGTAAGGATTATTTTCCATTTGGTCTGGGATTGCAATGTCAGCGATACCCAACTCCAGAAATGAAGTGAGAGTAGACAGAAAGTAATGGGACTTGGTTTTGAGGAGGTCTGGAATATTTAATGGCAGTGAATACCAGCACACGACAAATTGTTAAATCTATGTCAGCAATTTTCCCGATTCTTACTTCGACATCTATTTCTCCTTGCTGTATATAAAATGGAAGCAAATACTCTGCGGATACTTCCAAAAAAAGGCGCATTCACTGTTAACAGATTGATTAATTGTTCTCTTCTGTTATAATATCTTAGCATTCTGCCTAAGGTTATTCTCCCAATCCATCTCTTTTGTCTGTCCTCCCTACTCCACTCTCACGTGCGCAGTTTAACCAAGGGACGTTTTTAAAAGGATAAATAGAGGGTCCCTGTAAGGTAATAAATTGTAAAACACAAACGAAAAACTAGAGTAATATATAGAGCTTCTATAGCGGATCCCTTCTTGGATTCATTTTTCATGTGTGACATGAATAAATTACATTTTCTCGCCAATCGAATTACTATTGTATGAGAGGGTGTCGTCTGATAGATCTTTTTCTAAAGCAGAAGGTGACGACCCATTTGTCTGAATCTAGTTTTTGCCATTACTTTGTACGTTAATTAAATGAAGACAACTTAAACGATTCTCTCATCTTATCGGATCTTATCTCATATTTTAACTAAGTATTTCATTCCGTTGCAATGGCTGTTTCGTTCAGCTCCAGTGCCCGGCTCCAGTCCATTGACCCCTGGGGTAGTAGTATACTACCGTCTATTATTGAGAACAGGGATCTCCCTGGCCTGGACTTGTATGAGAAAGGATATCGCACATGGTACGAATCGGGGCGATTTTTTCCAGGCGAAAAAGAGATTTGTTATTAGTTACATCAGACAATATTAAATTACCTAGGAAGCCATGCATAGTTATATCAACGAGATTATATAATCTCGTTGGTTATATCACGTATGAAGCATCCAAGTGCGATATTTATCAAAGCACTTTTAGCAGTACTTTTTTTCTCTCTCGAAATTACCAATCGATCTTTTAACGTGCACAGTGCCACCGACAGCCAAACTCGCGGCCGGATTTCGATACCCAATCAGCAAGCGTGGGTGGAGGACAAATGGTGTCCACAGCTGGGTTTGAACCCACAACACTCCCATTCCTCTGGGTTCAAAATTAGCACATGCTAATGTAAATGTAAGAGAAATAATGAGGGAACATTATCCCCCATTATTCAATGTAGGACCAGAGAGGGACGAACATATAGTTTAGGACACCAAGATGTGTACAATTCGTGGCTCGCCGACTTTTGTAAATTTAAAAAAAGAACAGAAATTAACAGAAATAATGGCTAGTGGTGTAGCATAACTGGCAAGGCAGAAGAGCTACGACTCAGATCACGAATCAATAAATTAATCGTAAAGGCCATAGTTAACATGCATTCTCTGTAATTAACATCGGAGTTTAAAGACGCCGAATATATATACATGAAAATGTACCTATCGTGGCGGTCAGGGTCATATCCCCCCCCCCCCCCCACACACACACACCCGCCATAAGTGCCAAGGGACAGAGCGTTAATGTAAATCTCTGATCCTCAATGAGCGATCCACATCTTAGAGAATACCCACCGCTAATATGGCCAATTACTGTTTACTGCCTTGAACTCGGGAAGATTAGCAGTGAAAAAGGTACAGAGCTAAGCCATCTTTATGAGGAAAGGCTTTGGAAGCCCTGTGTAATGATTGCGCCAGAAAGGCATTAGCATTTTCGAACTAGGTTCACCTAGACCTGAGAACCTGCCTTCATAATTGCAAATTATAGCCTCCTAAGAACTACTAGTCTCTTGAAGAGTATGAGGAAAGTATCGCGGGATAGAAAGTAGAGTCTATAGCCGTTGGTCATACAGCAACTAAAACTACTAAGATGAATGTGCGGTAATAGTGTACTTTCTAATTTATTGTTGAAGATCTACTTTAAAATTAGAGCAGGGATAGCTTGAACATTATTATGCCCAGTAAAATCATCACTAAGAGTAGGTCTAAGTAAAGGGTAATATGAATTATTAGACTCCTTTAAAGATCATTTATGAGATACAATTTTTACACGAGTGCTGGTGATTCAGTTCGAAGGTAGATGATAGCTTATTAAGACAAAAATCAAAGCCTCAAATGAGACCTGATTCCACAATAAAAGCCAAATGGGCCCATACCAATTATGGTCAAGAGGACCAGGCTATAGCTTATAGCGTCTACCTGTCATATAAAACAATTGAAAAAAGACGGAAGGACATTGATTGTCAGGTGTGGGAGGCCCGTACATCCCCCTCTCTTCTAGAGAGAAATACACATTCCATTATTACCAGATTTATCACTATATTCCACTCATCAACTCTCATCATTTGCTCAGCTCCAAGTCATCAATAACACTCGAGGCAATGTACATATTTCTAAGAGGATATCCCAGGGGAGAAATCGTGGTCCATATTTATACAGCTATTGCCTTGACAGACTCTCCATCTTGCAATATTTCTATCGCTTGTCATTTTAACAGAACTTAGCAATGTAACATTTTAACAAGGAATATTCATTCATGTCCTAAAACAAGTCGAGCAGAGATGATAGGAAAATCTATTGCGAAGATGGCTTCTCGTACGGTAAATGATTCATCTAATTTCATGCTGAAATGGCAGTTAAAATATCCCACACCTTTTTTTTCTGTTTCACAAGGCTACTTCCAGCGTGGTAAAGTTACACAATAAATGGATCCTCTCGGTACTGTTTTCAGCAGGGAGCGAATAGTGGGAGGTATTTTATTATGAGCTGCCTGTTTTACGAGTGACAGTATAATTGGGAAGCAATAACTTGGAGGTAGCGATAGGGGAGGATGCATGAGCGGGAGGTGGCCTGACCTTGCTTTAATATAGCGCCTACGTGTTACAATTACCCCGGTCGCAGATAACGGTTATGGGAGGCCAGAAAACATGCACTCTGGCTGAGAGGGATGTGAAGGGGATGGCCATTTCTACCTGAGACTTGCGCTGAGTGATTGCCTGAATTAATGCCCACATGAGCGAATATTCCTGTTAGATTTTACGATTGAGAGGTTCCAATCGTAGCTTTTCGAGATAATGAACCAAGCCTTATATTTACAGTGCAACCAATGAATATATATACTATTATATTATATATATAATTATATTTACATTTTTTCACATATCAGTGGCCATATGCTTCACACGAAATGGCATCCAACCGAATAACCCTGAAGTTATTTCCTGCATTCAACCTCCCATATCTATTGGATGGATGGCGAGCAAAGGTCTTTCTATTCCTCTGAGAAACAGGAGATCTGAACAGAAACTGGACGTGCAAGACATAAATAGATTAGTAGGTGTTGCTATATACCTGTAGCCCACCGGGTCGTGAGAGAAGGCATTCGGTGAAAGTGTATGAATCTATATATGCGGCAGTTGTAGCAAGTCTAGTCTTCTAGACCCTGCATCAACCCCCCGATTTCATCTACTACTACTAGATTCGGGTAAACATGTATACAATTCAACATATCGTACCCCGCGCAGGCTGTAAAATCAGTGTCTTGTACATGGAAGCAAATTGCCATCAATTCGAACCACTTCAGAAAGATTTCTTAGATATTCTAGTGCAGAATTACACTTGAAGAAGTAAATTCTAGGTAGCAGAGCGACACAAACAGTAGATTTCGCTTGTAGTCCAATGCATACCGATAACATGATATTTTAAGAGAATCTCTAAACATCCTCGTTAGTCGTAGACAGAATCCATTACGTGGCCGGTCGACATATAATATAATAAATAGATTACGTAGCAGTAGACGTCGAGTTGCTAAGCAGAATATATTCAAGTTGCTAAGCAGAATATACTTCCGAAGGATAGCCCACCTTCTTTACTCACATTTCCTAGATACGTATACAATGACAGCGGGATGGCTCGCTAACAAGCTCGGAATAGACAAGATATCCCACAAAGAGCAACCCATCGACTCACGGCTTACAGGTCATCTATCAGAGCTTAGCGAGACAGATGACAGGTTAAGGAGAAGTCCGGAAAGCCAGGTAAACGAATGCAAGAGAGCTGATTGACAAGCCCTGAGGACAGTACTATAGGTCTGAGTAAATTGTGGGAAATGGGAGGAATTAATTGATTTTTTCACGTTCATTCAAGAGAGTGATTGGGGAGGGATCCACTTGGGTATCGATTTTCTGGGACTCGCAGAATTGTTCATATGGT
Source organism: Sthenelais limicola (assembly GCA_942159475.1). Classification (NCBI taxonomy): domain Eukaryota; kingdom Metazoa; phylum Annelida; class Polychaeta; order Phyllodocida; family Sigalionidae; genus Sthenelais; species Sthenelais limicola. The sequence continues at coordinate 24,937,507 of OW804101.1, forward strand.
TGCCGTGTATAATATATATTACCATTTACGAGACATATGATGGGAGTTCTACTGTGTGATCTCATTTGATTCCAATTTGCAGAAGTGTCATTTAGACTATAAGTTTGCTGACATAAGAGCTCGCAAATTCCCAGTAAAAATTGGGTATTTGGCAATGTCAATTGGCAGCCTATGTGGAATAAAAATATTATCGTTCGGAACACACTACCACCATGTGATAGCCGTATCACACAAAGTCATCCATCCCTCCTACTATTTGATCTATGAACATTGTTGTGTACAGGCGTTGTTGTTTTTTCTTTCTATATAAATATATATCGATCTTTCCTCAAATATGGGCCTAAAGTCGTGGCAATGGACTGCACGATCCTTCCTATACGATACCCAATACAAGGTATTATGTGAATTGTGCTCGGTGTTTAAATATTAGACGACCTTGTAAGGTGTAAGATCAGGGGTTAAACGCTCTAATTTTACAAAAAGAATGCCAATAAAATTCAAAATCAATTGTTTTAGCATACGGGTGAAGTCGCCAGAAAATGTACAATTCACCTTCACCAATTCTCTCAAATAACCCATAACCCATCAGGTTAAAAATAGAATTCAACATAACCAGAGAGATTTATTGAATGAATACAATAGAGAATACACTCAGATACACCTAGTATCAACCATTTTTCACTCTAATTTAGCAGAATTTGATAGATATGTAGAACTGCAGATGGTGCATTTTCTGAAAATCTGACCCATATCCATCTGAGATAAGAACCATCAGATGGCAGAGGCTGTATCAGTATAAAACTGCCAACGAACGCACGCGAGTGAGTGGGTGAGTCAGTGAGTGGAGAGACAGACAGACAAAGTAATGGTAAATGTTGCATTAAACATTTTTCCTTCACTTTGCCTTTCAGAGTGATCCAGGATCTTGATTGCTTTGTATCCATACCGATCAGTACATAAAACAGGTCCCGCCGTGGTGCGCGAAGCCACAGGCAGATGATAGGCCGCCCCATTGGGAAGGATTATATCGGGTTAAATTGGTTAGAAATGTTACATTTCTTTCCATGCCCATCAGCCCGTTAAGCTCTCCCAGATCAACTGGTGTTGATCATAACAGGGCATGGAATAACACTTTTAATATCAAAATGATAACAGGTAATAATTGGATTTTTGTAACAAAGGAATTGTTTTCAGTGTGGCTGAAGTTTTCAAATAATTACTGTACCAGTTTTTACCAATAGTTATGATTTGGCTCCCGGACTGCCAATTGTTATTTATTTTGTGTGACCCTTTCCATCAAAGTTGTTTCCAATTATTGGTTGTGTCTGTAAAATTTAACATGCACTAAAAGTCTTAAAGTACTCCGGGCGTTTCGGGTGTTTCTTAATGGAATTCTGTCTTTACTGAATCGATCTTCCCCATCAGTACTACCTAGATACAGCAATGGACCATTTTTATTCATTCCTCACCGAATATACTACCGTGAGCCCATATCTCAATGACCTCAACTGTACTATAACTGACATTGTACAACGTAATGCCTTATTGTAATATCTTTGCATTGTCTGATAATTAATGTATAAACATACTTGATTTAAAAAAAAATCACCTTACTTTCAACCGAATTTTTTCCCCACACCTGAGATCCCTGGACCAGACTTACGCAATATGCCCTCAAAGAGGACAACAGAGTTAAAAAATAATTCAACCGATTTTCAGTCTAGATTTTTTTTAAAAAAAGACATTTTCGGAAGGAATTGAGCCCCCCCCCCCCCCCCACCGCCCTCCTTCAAAACACACACAATACACACACCGTGTAGCCCAGACACTGAGACAACACCCCCAGCGCCTGGCTAATGTCTAGTGCTTAACCCATGGATCGAAGCTCGTCCCATTACTGATGACACAATACGATCTGGCGGCCTCGGGGTTACCAAATGCCCCCAATACTTAATGCAGAGCAGCGCTCCTATGACTCCAATGTTGGTCCATAGCCACCCATCATAAGCTTGGCTGGCAGACCAATAAAGATCACTTATATTATAAGTTACTTGGTTCTCGGCCATCTGGGTAAATACCACCCTGTGCTAGTAGGTTCACTTGACTCGCGGAAAACGCTTGTCACTAGTATCATTATCCTGCCAGTAAGATGCCATCCATTCTAACTTAGGTCATCATAGAACTAAACAAAAATCACAAATATTAAATATAGCTTTGTTCCTATAAATGATGTTATGGCTCGTGGAATAAACCTGCAGCTCGGATTCGTTGAAAAAAATAGTTCTGTATGTTGTCTGAATGCATACTGATCTGAGCGAATATTGGAAAATAACCCCGAAACTAAATGCAAACTGAGTCTAGGCTCAAAGCTGAGAGAGTTCCTTCAAACTGAGGGAAAGCTTCTCGCTCCAAACCGCAAAATGTCATTATAATCCGCTGGTAAAGCCATGAGCGCAGTACGAGTCCAATCCCTGACTTACCATCCTTATCTGATCTGAGAGGCTGTGAGCCTAGCCTGAAATGACGTGATAGTTTATACATGCCCTACTATCTGCCAGCCACCCCTCTCTCATGGCTAGCAAGTATAAAATATACATTATACCCATCATTGGTAATAAGAAAAACATAATTCCTCCTCCATAGGCATCAGATGGGGAAGGACCTTTCCTTTCTAGCCTCGTCAGATAAATTGATTTATAGCTTGGCATCAAGTGCTAATGAGAAGACATGGCCATAAACAGTAATGACCATGAATAAATCAACGAGCCATGGATTTCTCCTTCGTGCAATGCCAGATAATATGCTGGTTTATGGGCTTTTTTAGGCAAGATATGAGCTATAAGTTTCCAGAGGAAATCAATGGAGAGGGTGAGAGTATTAATCGTTAGCTGATGGGATAACAATGCAAATATGAGAGTAATTGCACTGATTGTTCAGTCAATATCTAGTGCCTCCTGGTCGCATCCAACAAGTCAAATCTGATAATGAAGTGAACGCGCCTCACAGACAGCAGCGATCCATCTAGATCAATGAATTATCTTTCATAACACAAGATCAATCCTCTCTTCGCAGGGGTAAGATGTAGGTATTCGTCACTAAAGGGTGGTCTCCACTGGCTGCGGTTAGCTCTGCGGTAAGCCTTGCGATGGTTTGTGCTGGGTCTGTAGGTCGAGACGAGGTCCTGCCAAAATGAATCACTGGCCATGTGGGCACGACCTCACCACTTCTCACCATCACAGCACCATCGCAAGGCTTACCGCAGAGCTTACCGCAGCCAGTGGAGACCACCCTTAATACTACTCCATACTTCCTAACTAAAGCTTGGACTATAGAGGTACGTGCGAAAAGACAACAAAACTCACACGCGTCAGTTTTGTTTTTATTTCATATCGCATGCAATGATGCGATGCGACAACACTGAAAAGGTTCAGAGTCGTCGCATCACTTTCTTGTTGTATGCAACATGTATCGCACCAGTGATGTCCTGGCTTTAGTGATATTCTCAACGCTTGGCAAGCCACTAGATGGAACTGACAAAGCATGATGTTTTCCCAAATAGGTTTTGAAAAGAGTGCTATACAAGCTTTATACGAGTGACGATATACTGGATTATACGGTAGAAGAATGGTAGATATGGCAAAACCTGCCAGACAACGGTCCTTGACTTTTGGAAGAATTGTGGGACCGGGGAAACTTTAGTTTCACCGGTCCGATTGTACGATGAAAAATTTGTATGAAACTTTGGAAAAACCTTTGGAGGACTGGTGAAAGTTCCTTTTCACCGGTTCTCTTGTCTGGTGAAAGTTCTAACGTTTTCGCCATGTCTGGAATGGGTGGATAGTTTTGTATTAATCACGAATCTGTGTACTCTATTTGGAGCTCATTTAAAAATACTAGCGAGATAAAGAAACCATCGAAATGAAAATATGCTATACACTCATTAGACACCCTTCAATTGTACCATACATTGCAATCGCTTGTAATTTAGCATATATATAACAATAGATATACACTATCTTAAAAGACATTGATTCTTTGGAAAATATTTTTTTCTCTTTGGAGAATGAAATTTATTTTCCAGAGAATGGCAGAGTTATTTTCCTCTGCATACTACTCTGGAATGTTAAATTCACTCCAAGATAAATGGAAAAAAAAGTTTGTTGCTGGTAAATTTAAAAGCAAGATCTTTGAAAGATATTATAACAACTGATCTTGAATGATCTATTAATGCCTCGGAAGATATTTCGAAGGAATTATATACCAACATGTATACATATTCCACAAGGAGTGTGTCCTCCGCAAGGGTTCCTGTATTTGGAGGTGGTATGTGTATTGGCTCAGTAGTACTATCATACTTATTCCTCTTCTCAGTTATTGGAGAGGAAGCAGATAATGATGGGTTGGTATTGGCTCAGTGGCTGTGACTCACTGGTGTTGCTGTTCCTCCCCCACCACTGCCACTCTCTCCTTGTACCTACTCCACGGTTTAATGCAATTGTGGATTGATGTTTGATCCGATGGCCTTGTCTCAGCCAACACCACCAACAACCACCTCCTCCTGGGCCTATTCCTACTCTCTGGACCTCCTCCTGCTCCTGTCTCGGTCCCCTTGCTTATCTTGAGAGACCTGGAGCACCAGAGCTAATCCAGGATGTGTAGTTCTAAGTAGTAGTAGTTGTAGTAGTAGTAGTACTGGGTGGTGGGGTGCTGATGGTGGTGCTGTGGTGGTGGTGGTGGTGGGTTAGACTTAACTCTTGTACCCATTCATAACAGCCTGCTCCCACCTCTCTAAGCTTTTCCTATACCGAGCAGCTCTTTCCATTGAGACAACGAGGAAGAGAGCAACTCCAGGCTTTCATGAATGATCTTCTATCACATGACTATCACTCAATGCTCTGGACGTACTAACAGATGCTCAGCATTTAAGCTCCAGTGATCAGCACCAGCAGGATTTCTCCTCAGCAATCCTCACGCTGGTAGAGTCTTGATTCAAGTCTTGCTCACACATCTCCCCCAGGCTACTGACAGAGTAGGCTCAAAGCTCCTTATTTCACTCAATATCGCCCGCTCGATGAACCAAAGAACCTCCTCCTGCTTTCCACCCACACTCCTCCCCCTTCCAGTACATAAACATGGTCTACATAGGAGCATTATGCTTGGGCTGACTCGCTGGTGCCAGGCCTTCTCGGCAGAGGGCAGCAATGATCAATCTCCAGCTCAGGAGGAGGAGGAGGAGGAGGAGGAGGAGGAGGAGGAGGAGGAGGAGGAGGAGGAGGAGGAGGTGCACTGGAGGCACTGGAGGAGGAAGAAGCAGTGTGACGTTGGTGGGACATCAAGTAAACAACAAGCATGGGGGTAGTAGGTGGGCTGGGTTTGGAGAGGGTAGGAGGGAAGGGGTTAGGAAGGGTGGGGGAGGGAGGAGTGAAGGGCAGGAGATCTGATCAGCATTCATGGGGCATCCTCTATATAGCTACCAGATTAGGTTGGGAGATGCTCTAAGTGGGGGGTGGGGCTGGTGGTGGTGGTGGTGGAAGGAGGTTGGTATTGGGGGACGAGGAGGGCCTAAAGGCCAAGGTCCCTAGCAATACTTCAGCTAGTGGCTCCTAGAAATCCCAGACACATTCATGTATACCCACACGTGCCTTAGCCCCAGCATATATGGCTATGGAAACAATCAATGAAGCCAACTCATAGCGACAGCCTCTGATTCCTAAAACTTGTCCATCAACTGAGATCTCTCCTGGAGGAGTCTTTACAAGTCCTTATCAAAGAAATGTAGAACAAATAATTTTTACGATGATAAAAGACTATTCTTGTATAAATCCAGATAGAGGGGGACCATCTGAAATAACGATGTCAGAAGGAGGATTGAGGGTTAAATTTGGGTATACATGCCATTTAAAGAGGAAAATGATAGATTTCAGACGTTTGTTGTTGGAAATTGATGCAATCAAAATCACACCCAAGGCCATAAAGTTGAAGAAAATGGGGTGATTAGCAAAATTATTTAATAATACACGAACTGGTCATCGTTTCTGACGTCATACCCTACAGGTAAGGGAGTGACCATTCATTCTGATCTGTTCCATAAGTAAGATGAATTGCGTGTCGTACCACATACTAGCAGTAGCAGTTATATGATATCACATCAATATTGGCAGCAGTCATGCTTTTTAACTGGATGAATAACAATTTTGGAAGAATCCAATACATGTGACTTCAACAATACAAGATGCTCTCTAGTAGCGTCAGGGTTAATAAAGCACTAATATTATTGATAATTCAAATGTCCATTTTAAGCTAAATTAACCATATATTACAATTAGATTATTTGCATCTATAGTATAAGTACATCTGCAGAGGAATGGTGGATTAACTGTGTCCTGGTGGTTTTTATATCAGAAAGGAGAGAACAGACTAAGACAGGGAAAATGTTATTTTTCATTCAAAATTAGCTGCTTTAAATTGTAAGACGGGTCAGAGTTTCTACTAAGTACTGTCAGTAGGGATAGCTATACTAGGAGCATGAAGCTTCCTCCTGGAAGCAGAGCAATGACGCTGTATATCAGAACCAGTCTCTAGGGATGGATTGTAGCAGAGATACATATCGATATGAATGGACATCGTTCCACATGGCGACCTCTTTCCTTCGTCTCCAGTTCCTTGATACAGTATTAGGAGGTAGACCTCAAACTTCCCACGAAAGAATGTATTGCATCATGGACGCATAAATATTTATAAACGTATACTATATGTGGTATATCAAAAAAGGATGTTTCAGTTTCAATATCTTATGAGTTCAGTTATATATTGCGGGATGTTCACTATTGGATAGTTTATAAATGATGGGAATGGAACAGGTACTGTCACAGGAGATACAGGAAATATATGGAAAGAAAACAAATGGGTAGGTAATAAGAAATCTGCTCCCATAATATCAAGGGTTGTTTAGGCGAAAAGAATATGAAAAGAAATCAGTGATAAAGCCAATGAAACTTAACCACACTTTGAATGCATCAGTTAGACCGCATCACTAGAAATATAGCAAGGAATTCATACATGGAAAATAAAAACACCCGATGATGAGATAATATTCCAGATGAATGGAAGACACTCGTCAGTAATGTGGGGGTGGGAATGCTTGATGGATAGATAAAGGGAAGCTCGGTCAATGTCGGGGAGCCAGTCTCAGAGGTAATAATGGGTGTGAAGAGCTTTATCAAGGTCTACTAGAGAGGCAAGCATTGGTAGATAGTCAATAGGAGGAGGTGCCTTTATACTGCTAAACCGACACATTCACAGAGTGGGGCCGCAGCCGCTCTGCCTTAGCCGTCCGACATGGAAATCTCCTTTGGCACAGCCAGATTGGACTTACTGTGACTTTGGAACAAGCGATATAGGATGTCAGCCGGGGTTAGGGCATACAGGCAAACGTTAAGTAGCCTACTATCAGGACAAGCGGAAGTGATAAAGCTCTAATTCACCACAGACTGAAACCAGAATATAAATATTTTGTTAACATTTATTTTATTATTTGTATTTTGTATCGAGACCAAAAAAGGTAATGGGTGGCATTTGCTAACCGTCTTCACGCGGTTCAGACATTTGAGTCTGGTTTTTAACATCGTCTCCTGGATCTATTTTTACTGCCAAAGGTCACAACATGAATATTTTCATATATTTCGGAACAACATGAGGGTATCACCTTAAAGTGACACTTCTCACTGTTGTTGGCTAGATTATCGAGTAATGGAATCTACTTCCTTTTCTAGTATTTGGTTCACCTTACCCTACCTGACTAACTCCTGTGGATATCAAAACTCTAACATTCATATTATATCAGATATTTGGTAAAATAGTGAGCAAAATCGTTTTTGCACGCCATACAGAAATTTCAAAGAGGCAGTTGGGTTGACATCTGGAGTTACATAATGCCAGGCTCAACCAAATGTCGTTCATAGACTCCTAGGTTAAAGCCAGTTACATTTCTGGTCACTTAGAGAGTGGGGGCAGCACTTTACGGCTTCATTCGGTGATTTGAAATCTGGTCTATTCATTACACATATTCAATGATTATTGTATGAGGACACAATGTTGGTGCTCTATACTTTAGACATTGTCATACATATCCTATATGATTACACTGAAAAAGTTTCATATGATTCTTTGACTACTCATTTTAACTATCTTAGCCACTTTAATAATTATACTAAAAATATGAAATAAATGGGAGAAATGCGTTCATCTCAATTGGTTCACTAATTCTCTGCTGCAATTAATTCCGCCTCTTCTCATTTGGAAAATCTCCATGCAAAGTTGGACCAGAGTACTTTTGACTTATCAGCAATTTTCCCCACCCACCAAGCAATGAGCATATCAGTTAGGGAAATCAATTTCCCCCCACTGAATCCTGGGGAATCGAGCAGAGAAAAGTTCCTTAAGCCGCCGAGCCCTAAGGTTGTGGGGGGAGACACTCCAACTAACAAGATTGCCTGGGTATTTGTGAGGGACGCGTTTTTATTTTCCTAAGATTGGCGGGGGTGGGAAAAGATCGATAAGCGTCACCTAGTGGGCGGCCTTGGAATTAGAAGGATCCTTTTATATGTCCCTGGTGCAATGGAACGTGGAGCAAAAAGGAAAAATAATTAAATTTAAGCTAGTAAACAGCCGACTAGCCACGTTTGTGCGTGATTCATACTACAATCCAAGATAATTACCACACTCTGAGAATTACCACACAGTAATTAACCAAGGAGAATGATCTTGTCTAGTCCAGGGGCATTGACGAGCTAAAGGATCTTTCTAGCTATGCCTTCAAACAGGGTGGAAGGTTTTTAGGGGGGAGAAGAGAAGAAAGGAACCAGCCAGCAGGGTCTTTGATGAGAAATAGTCCAATTAGTAGGGAATGAGGAAATTCAATTCCCCTACAGAATCCTACAGTCACGGTTCCTGATAACAATGATACACCACAGAGCTGCTAATATTTTATGCAGATTTACGAACATTATTCTAGAGGGCCAAGCATAAAACGAGGTAAACATATTAAGGGCCCAATAAGGCATAGATATAAATCACAATGTTGCCTCAATTAATAGCACCATTGGTTTGTAGTAAGGGGAGCTCAAAAAGCATGTAATCTAGCTGCCTAACTGTAAACGTACGGTGCTCATTACTAGGTCTCTGGGCACGGAGAGGAATTCCCCATTATTGTATATGGGTCAGATCGTCAGAAAATGTACAATTCAAGTTCACCAATCCTCTCAAATATCCCAGATTCAAGACAGAAATGAGGTCCAAAATATAGTTTACCATAACCAAACAGATAATTTGAATCTAAGTCATACCATATTTACTCAGATATATCTAGTATTTATCATCTTTCCACCTAATTAAGAAGAATTAACTAAATATGTAGAGCTGGCGTTTGTACACTTTCTGAAGATCTGACCCATATATAGGACATTGACTCTATGAACTATCGAGGTGAATATTTATATCATCGGACTACACAAGCATCAATGGTTCACTAACCTATTTATTTGTAAAAATAAGGCTACAGTCCAGTCGTTTGCTTTTAATATGTATCATTGTTTGTAATGTAAAACCCCCTCCTCAGCCCCAGCCCCCGCCCCCGACTTCAATTGAATCTATCTATGCACGAGCAGATATGAGGGAAATCATATATAAACATATCTCCTGATTTCCATGTATATACAAGTTCCGCTTCTAACGATTGATAGGGGCTTGGTCAGATATATTTCACTTCTAGTTTACCGGGAATAAAAATGAAAGAGCAAACATCAGTAATTATATACTGTGGTCTATTTAGACTTATTTTGTTTGCATGTATATACGGATGTAGGATCAACTACGTAAGCAAACTAAAGACATGTGTTCAATAAGATCTGATCCAAAATATAAATGATACCATTTATATATATACCGTATATATATACAGGCCAAATTTTGCAAATAGAAACCAGAACAATGTGACAGGCCACGTGTATAATTATTTCACATTCGAAGTGTAATAAATATATACGTCCCTATAACATGTTTACACATTTGAAACATATCTACTTCTCTTGTGTATAAACATTGTTTATGTATACATGTGATACATAAATGTACATGTATGTTTAATGGTGTAATGTATACCTGTAATTAATATATTCTTGTACATTCCATCAGTTTGAGAGCAGCATATACAATCGACAGATGAGATGGGATCCAACAAAGGACGGCATATTGGTCGTGCCATTAATTAGCGACATATATGTAAATAAGAAGAAAGGCCTCGTGTATGTAACTCCATCCCAGCACGCCATTGTATACACTTGGGTTACCTCTAGGGTATAATATGTAAGTGGCAGGTGAGGTAGCTAGTGGAAGATAGGAACAATAAAACAGTTTGTGGTGGTCATTACCATGGTTATAGATCAGGTAATCTAACACATATACATCCATGCTTACATCTATTACCACTCTTGCCACTAAATTAACACCACAAGGAAAGGTATGCTTCTTGTTATATACTTAACAAGGTAATAAATATCATGTCAAATTATCGCCTGCAAATATTACATCTGTGTGTGAAATGCATTAGTCCGTAAGCCGTGATCTGGCTCATTTGTGGTCCTATATATGCCAGTTTACCTACATATCTGATAGACAGGTAAGGTCCAGGGTATCTGATTAGCCAGGAAGATTCATTTCTATAGATTAGAATAATTAATATTTATTCTAAACTATACTCTAGAAAGTTTTTAACATGCTCACTATTAGGTAACTGACTCATCAAATGTACATTCGTTCTCACTACCAGCCCCGATAAAAAATATTTTCTAGAGACACTCCATCGCTTCTGGTTATAGAGGCCAGCACGTTTACAAAATATACAGCAGTCGATTAATTTATAAACGGTTCCATAAAGTATAGCCACTATTTTCGTTGAATATTGATAGCCAAGTCCTCTTTGCCTGGGATGGGTTAATTGGTAAATAAACCACACAGCAGACAGCGGGATTTATAGAAGAGGGGAGCATGTGGAAGCCTCTAAGATATAAATTATACAACCGTGATGGTCTGGGTAGAGGTTATAATATTTGTAAGATTTTATTTTGGTTCTATGTATGTCCCTCCACAGAGCCAAATTGTGAAAGAACTTTCACAATTTTGCTCTGGGACGCTGGAGAGCAAAACAAAACACGAGGATGGTCTGAAAGCAGGGCAGAGAGATTCCCACCATACATATGGAGCGGTGTTATGGCGATCGATTAGTTTTACTTAAACCCTCGGCAGAATCACAAGCGCATCTTCAGATGACAAAAAGAGGATCACCCCGACTCGCCCATGGCAACAACACGGTCACCATGGCAACAACCTACCCCCAGTCTCAGCACCCAGCGCTAACGTCATAGCTACGTCATCGGCGTCGAAACTGACAAACAACTTATTCCCCAACCGGAGTCCTCCGGAAGCGAGGAATTGAGGCGATCCTTTAAAGTCGTGTTTTAATTGAGGGTCCGCAAAGTGGAAAAGAGATGGATCCAAGGGACATGGGGAAAAAATAGGCCGCCATTTTATTGAGGGAGATGTCAGATAAACGCACTGAAGGGGGCTTTAGAAAATTGCTAATGTTTTAATAATTGGAAAAGCAAACAGAACATTGGGCTTTTCCCATTAAATCGGGTGAGTTTTAATTAAGTCTCAACCATTCTGTGTGAAGAAATCTTCAGAATCAATCAAGGCTCACATAAAGCCCTCAAAGCTACAGGGACAGCTTCCATGCTCTTAGGTCCAAGGATCCTCACATCATATGAATCCAATGTCAATCTAGATTAGGATGAAATAGCACCAGTCAGCATTATCCATCTGTATAGTACCAACATATATATCTCAGACATAGTAAGCTCCTACCACAAATTGAAGCTCCTATACATAAAAGCCTGAGCCCATATAAGGATTAATGGACAACTTATTCTGGGTGAATGATTTATATTCAGGAGAGAGAGAAGTAATAATCTCTCTCTCCTTACCAGCCTTGGGATGGTTATGGTGGTGGTCTGTGAGACATATATCTGATGGTGCAGTCATGATTAGGTTTTGACTATAGCTGATCTCACATTCGGTACTGCCACGGCTGAGGGGTGCATTGTTGAGACGTTGGTCCCAATGGGAAATAAAGCATAAAATATAAGTGTGAACGAGTTTTTTTTAAAAATGAGAGTTGTTTATATTCAAGCGGTGGTAATTTATATGAATTGATTAACTCTATATAGAAGGAGAGGACCTTTCCTAGGAGTTGCAGCATACGCAGATAAAAACTTCCTACATTGTACAGCTTGGTGAAATAACAGAAAGTAATGATAACGATAATAAAATCATTAATGATAATCATGATAAGGTTATATTTGTGATAATCAGGGCACTGGGAATAATATCCCGAAGACATTGCCATTCCTAGCTGAGATGGGATTTGATTTGAATTGATTATTTTTATTCCGAGAACTCCTCTCGCGATCAGGGGGAGTTTTATCCATCACAGTCTTAGCTCAGAGCCTCTCAGATCAGGTAAGAATGGTATGTCAGTGATTGGACGCCTACTGCGCTAATGACTTTTCTGAACCAGGAGTAGGCGTCCTAGTGGGATTAATCATTATAATGGTATTTTGCAGTCCGAATGGGATTATAATGGCATTTTGCGGTTTGGAGGGAGAGGCCATCCCTCAGTTTGAAGGGACTCCCACATATCAACTTTGAGCATAGACTGGTCAAGGGAGGTACTATAGACCGTTGATGTCACTCTGCATTCTCCATACGTTACATAATACATCATTTCTTTGATCATGGAATTAACCTCTCCTTTGAGGCAGTCCAAAATGCTTGCATTTTAGGGACAGGAAGAATGACAAGATGAAAATTGCTCCCACTACAGATGGTAGCTAAATACTTCAAGTCCCTGGTGGTCAAGACCATACTTTGGCACGCGTCACAATGACCAGATTACCAGATAGTGAGTTCGGGGCAATCAACCTAAATAATAAATAATAACTCCTTCTGCACCGGTCCTTTTGCTCCCAAGACGCCCCTTCTCCTTTGTACTTCGTTGCCACTACCTCTTGTCGATTCTAGCAGCCATCCTCAACCTTCTAACAAAGCATGTACTCTCTTTTTTATGAGAATTTCCCTCGTTGAATGACATAGCTTAAATTAAGGTCGAGCAAGTTTGCAGATGATTTAATTCTCAATCGAGGTATGAAAAGCCCGAGGTCTCTCGATGGCCAACATTATTTATTATTGATATAGTCGCATGTCTGAAACTATTATTGGAGAAATCATTGATGTTGCCATTTATACATCCAATGAGATGTTATATCACTCTTCTCCCTATCATAACGTTATTTCCAAGTGGAAGATCCCATCAAGACACAAATTACAGATTACAAATGCTAGAAACTATCTCATCCTACATGAATATAATGTCCACGATAAGAATAACCAGTATATCAGGGTAAAAACAATATATTTAACTCTATGTATTGTAGGGCAGAATGAAATACAGGTCAATCTCTAGGACGAATGCCAGTACATTTTGCACGCTATTTCTAACACTTCGTTTCCACAAAAGAAAGAAACATGGACCGCACAAAGCGGTCCTCTATTTAAAATTCTCAATTAAACTAATCAGCTTAAATCAAATGGTATTTGCATTAGTTTAATTCCCAAGAAAATCCACATAAACAGGACACACGGGCATGTTTACTTCACTTCAATGATGAACACTTCGCATAGTACAAGCGTGAAATATGCATCAAGTGAATGGAATCTCCGAGGCATGAATGAACTCGTGTGAATAATTCAGTCCAGGCCCTCTTTGGCTTGATAGAAAATATCCAGTCAAAGGTGATAATAGATATGGGCATTGCAGAGCGATCGATATCGTGATAGGCTCTGACTAGTATGGATTTCCTCCAGTTCCTAAGCAGGTGGAATTTAATATGCCCTTTTTCACATGGCAGCTGAACGAGGGACGTGAATGATGGGCGAGTTCCACAACAACAACATTGTTTTGGGGCTTGCGAAAAGCTGACTTGAACTAAAACCAACCATACCGCGGATACTCGTGTTAGCTGCATAGGATTGTATTGAAAAATAATTCATTTGTCTGAATTTTTACAAGTATGAGATAGTCAAAACTGTAACCAGGCTTCTGGATAAAATCCAGGTCTTCCAGCCATTACCTTTATATAAAAAAGGTTGCTATACTATGAGAGTGACTGTCTAATAAGTACACGATATGATATAGTATATATAAGACATAAAACAAGTGATAAAACAGATAATATAAAAACTCACTAATATCATCTTTCATAAGATATATATATATTTTAGTGAAACAGCTAGTATGTACTGTATGTACTGTATGTACTGGGTGACTGGTGACGTGACAACATTCATATACTACTCACAGGGTCCAATATGTTCACAAACCAAAAGGGAGAGAGAAAGAAAGAAAAAGAAAAAAGAGAAGTAGAGGACAGAATAGAGAGGCAGACAGTAAAGAATACCGCACAGAGAAAAAAGCTACCGGTAGAGAGAAAAAAAGAACTTAAATTCTTTTTTGGTAGCAGCAAACCAGTGAAGCTCTTTTGAATCCCAAGGGTTCGGATGTTCAGCTCTTCAGGATGTTAACTGACGTGACCTTTGCATGGTTAAGATTTAATGGTTTCAGGAGAGTGCCATCCTATATAGTAGACCTCAAACCTTCAGGGCAACTAGTATCTAGATCTCTTAGTAAAACAACTCCTGAAAGTATCCTCTCATTAGTACACGATTTGTGATAGATAGACGTATCCAATTACCTAGAACATGTTTTGAAATACATGATTGATTAGCAATGTACTGGAGTTCATCTTTGGCATCATTAATTAGGGTCAAGCAGTAGTCTATAGGTTGCCACGGCAACCTTATCGATGATGAATATGGATACCAATATACATGACCTTTGAACCCGGACAGGGATGGTAACTACGACACCAGTCTCCAGGGCGCAGGCATCTAGACAAGCCATGCTCAATCACCAATTATCTATAACCATGACAACAGATATAAAGGAACTAAAAATAGGAGCACCCTATTGATCTGAGGGTATTAATAAGTATTAGGGGGCTGTGGAGAACTGGAGGATGGAACGACCAGTGCAACGCGATGCTCAAATGATAAGCCGGTGTAACCGATAAGCCAATGTGCATTGCTGCATGCAAAGCTCGGCATCCAGAAGAGAGCATCCGTGGTTTAGAACTGCATCCTAGGCTCGGGTTGGGCAAAGTAACCAAATGAAGCAGGGTCAGAATAACAGCGCTCTAGATCATCGCATGGGGGGTAATTATCGAGCATCAGTTAACAGTCTAGGCTCACAGACTCTTAGATCAGATAAGATAGACATGTCAGTGATTATGGCTTTCCTGGCCCTGCAGTAGGCGTCCGAATGGGATTATAATAGCATTTTGCGGTTTGGAGCGAGAAGCTTTAATAACTGGAGGGACTGTCAACTTTGCGCCTTGACTGAGTTGTGTGAGTTCAATTAAGGCTTCTTAAGGGAGAGACAGATTTATAACATGTACAAATAAATAATATGTTGAATTGAATTGCATTTATAACCAGATTTAACATAGATCTGTATTTGTTAAGCTTATATATATATATAGATAGGGCGCCAGGATCAACCAGACACAAAGACATGATACATAGCTATCATTTCGAGGAATAAATGGTCCTGATATGGAAGTTTATAGGCAGTAAAGGGGTGTAAATCGTCACATAACCATGGACCAGCTATTGCCAGTATTTGATCTGATAAGCTAAAATTCCATGGCCATGGACCTCAGAGTTAAAAGAATGGCGGCGGGGTTTTCTTGAATGTAGAAAAAGACTTCAATCACACACTAATACGGTAATGTCGAGCGCACTTTTTGTTGGTTTTTCACTTGGGAAATTAAATTGGGTCCATTGTTTTTGATGCAATCACAAAATTAAATGAAATCAGTTTACCACCTGAAATGAAATTGGAAAGGGACTATTTTGTAACGACAATAGGTAAATCTATTGTGGAAAAAAAGAGATTCAGTAGCCAAGCACACCATGATATTAAATGTAGTTATGCTTTCATTTACCAAAAGTGTAATAGAAGAGTGAGTGAGTGAGTGAGTGAGTGAGTGAGTGAGTGAGTTTGGTTGCTTTACGCCCTTATCAACACATTGAAGGTTCTATCAAGGGTGGGAGAGCTGAGAGGGAGGCAGTTTAGGATCTTACCCAGGAAATAGAGATAGAGAAGAAGGGAGAGAGAGGCAAAAATAGACAGAAGGCACTTTATGGTCTTACCCAGGAGGATACATCACTTCTATAGTATATATATATTAATTAAGGTGAGCCATCATCAACTCTTTCCGATACAGCAAAAATAAGATATATCATGGAACCAATTCTAATTAGCGACATAGGGCTTTTTTGAAGCAATTCACAGTACTGATTTCCTACTAAAAATACCCATTCTGTGTGAGAGCTTCGGAGAAGGGTAAGCCACAAGAAAAGTCTCGGTGTAGTGATAATCTAATCCCGGAGAAGATCGATCAAGGGAGGCAAGGCAACAGCAGCCTGCGTTCATCTAGACTGAAAAGACCATCTAAAGATAGTGGGAGATCGTAAAAATATCTCCTCGTCTTAAGGCAATAAGGTGGATGGGGAGGATGTAAGAAGGTGGAGGGTGGGTAAACTGAGGTAGATCCCACGGGGTGGCTTTGGTTCATGTTTTATGTATTAATTCTTAACCTTCCTGAGGCTGTGATAAAATAAGAGTCTTTTCTTGTGGATTGCTACTTTCTGATTATACGCACCTAATCATGGAGACAGCTTTGATTTCTTCTCCCATTAGACCACCATCTAGACGCAAGGAATGGCTAGAAAGGAGTCCATAGAAAATAGAAGAGATAAAAATGTACATTACGTACTAAAAATACACAAGACACTTTACATGGAACAAGGACTGCATGTGTATTCAGCAGAACCTATCCTGACTTTTGGTGCAATAAAAGGTCAGATCCCACATCTAAAAGGACATCAAAGTAAAGAAGTATGGTCTGGACAGAGCAGGATACAAACTTGTCAAGGCAAATAACCACTGTCAGCATGTTTTCTAGGCATTTAAATCCCAGCCTTCTTTCCCTCGGCCTTTTTTTCAATTCGTTTAGTTGTGATCTTCGGCCGCCAGGGTCTTAGTCACTGATGCTGGGGCATCCATTTAGGGCCGGACGTGAGGTCAGAAAGGCCAGTGAATGAAAACTTTCATTATCTTGTCAAGGGGGTTTAGCAT
Organism: Sthenelais limicola; assembly: GCA_942159475.1. Classification (NCBI taxonomy): domain Eukaryota; kingdom Metazoa; phylum Annelida; class Polychaeta; order Phyllodocida; family Sigalionidae; genus Sthenelais; species Sthenelais limicola. The sequence continues at coordinate 24,954,878 of OW804101.1, forward strand.
TCATGGCGGCGACAGAGGCAGACCAAACTGAAACCCCCGGGGTACATATAAATGTTGGGATTATCCATTTGCGCCACAGTACATAAGGATGGGATGCGAAGGCAAAGAACAGACAATTGTAAATGTGTTTATTTATTCTCGGTAAATAGCAATCGATGAAAAGGCTCCTCTTCGATGATTAAAAATTAGATTTGCTAGACATTTGAGCTGTGACATTTTCGACCAGAGAAAACGTCTTCAAAAGATACTGAATTCAAATTTTGCTGGCCTTCTCGATATGAGGCTTATTCGAGTAAACAGGTCCCATGGGCAATCAGTCAGCCAATGAGAGGTGTTGATTTAATTTGGACCGGCACACAATTGTTGGAGGTGGGAAAACGCCCAGTGTTTCCCTGGAAACCAAGAGCCCTGACAATTGGAGGACTACGAGTACCTGGAATCGTTCACCAATACAATAATTATAAGATTATTATCAAGCCATATATATACCCAATGTGTTAGCGTGATTAGAAGCTATTAATTATAAAATGCCACAGCAATTAACGCCTATCTGAACATCGAGTATTAAAGTATCCGTTTAGGGTCCTGCAGGATTTAGCATGTCAAAATAACATACGAAGTTAGCATGATTCACAATTCATGATTATCTGCACGGAAAAGAATAATATTTATAGCCTTGTTAAGTTGTTTACAAAAACTATACCAGATCCGATGTATACACACATAAATCAATGTTCTGGTATGAATAGGCATCATACTTTTGAGATAGATGCAGCATTTTTCTCTAGAAAAAACACTAACCTAATTACCCCCAAACAAAACATATGGCTTGTCCTACTTGCACAGAAAACACTCATACTGTGTAAACCACTCCATCACCGGAAACAGTAATTCGCCCAATAAGTGCATACATATATAATATATATTATATATATACGTATGCTAGAGGGAGCTTAGCCGTATATCAGATGTAATTATTCCTAATGTCATGTATGACCCCGAAAGCACACAATGTAGTGATCTCTGCACTCATGCTCTCAGGTAGAGTAGCCACGGCTGCCCCAGTAATAAGATATAGTCAGTCAGACCCATAAACACTACTCGGGTTACCATAACTAAAATCATCTCCTGGGTAGCAATAAGGGAGAAGCATGACTTATTGGGAATCCCAGCCAGGCAATGAGCCTGAGAATACGTGGCATGGGATGAAGCATTTCCAATGACCAGCAATGAAGACCAGGGAATCTATACTTGGCCAAAAGCAGGACATGAAGATGTGGTTTTTATGGTTTGTTCGATGCTGAGGGCTAGGCGCAAGCGATTTATATCACTTTCAAGAGTTCAACGTTTGTCCAAAAAACACCACTAAAGTTTGATGTTTGGGCTTAGGTACACACATGCAGCTAAAGGGCCTAGTCCACCAAGCCGATTCTTATGCGATTTTGCGCCGCAGGGGACTCTTTTGCACTAAATTCTGTGAGAATCGCATGAGAATCGGCTGAGTGGACTAGGCCCTTCATGTTACGGTATATATAGACGATCAGCACGAATTCAGAGAAAAAGGATAGGTCGTATCCAAAACAAAACAGCCTTCAGTCAATTGATGTGTCAATTCACTTTCGCCTTCAATCATATTTCACAAAAATCGCAGCGGATCCTATCGAGATGTTATAAAACGTTATAATGGCAAACCAAGAGTGTGCAACTGTTCAAACAGATGCTTCCGGGCACTGAATCTGTGATAAGTATCAAATATCATGCCAACAGGCAGCTCAATACTGATAGGTCAAAAGTAAAGAGCCATAGGCTCTGTTCATAGCATAAACTGCCTCCGTGTATGTACCGAGTTCACAATTGTGAATACGTCCACGAGAAGATACTGCATGATATGAAGCCCTATCTAGTAGCACAGAGAAATAATCCCTCTCTCCAGTGTGGCTACTTGCAGACTACTTGAAGTGATGTATTGCTTTATCTAATCATAAACGATTGTCAAGTGCCATAATCATATCCCATAAAGATAACCCGGAAATGAATGCCATACTGCAACTTATCAATCAATCGGCAAGGAGATTCTAATGATCAATATACATACCAAAGTGTGCTCAGAGAAAACGAATTTGCGTAATCTCAGAGTAATTCTTTTACTCACAGGTATTTATAATTGACTTGGGGAAGATGTGAGGACATAGAAATCCCACAGACACAATCACAAAACCTACTAGGTTTTAAAATGGTATCCGTCATATTACAATGTAACTTTATAAAATTTAAGTGCAAAGCTATCTACGCCCACGTCGACTAACAGTCTAATATAATAGAGATTGGATTCATTTATTATCAAAACTGCGCAATTGTCAGTTAGATAACGATGAAAAGCATTAAAACTTTTAATGCCATGTAATATGAATTTCAGGCTGTTACATCTAGTGCCAATTAAACTCAACAAAGGGAGAGTTTCGACCTGAATGTAAATGCGGACTTCTAAAATAAACTCCACAGCCCAGTGATAATTCAAGTTACTGTCGGTGATGACGACAATTATAAAATATTAATGGGATTGTGATTAATATTGGCATAGTGTCCCCAGGACGGTATGGCGTGTAGGGGAAAGCTTGATAGGAAATGGTCTATACTCTATCCAGACGTTAATTGCTCCAATTTTAACACTAATTATGTTTATTTAATCAGTTTCAGACAATTATGACCCTTACAAACATATAGTCCTTCCACAGGTGTCATAAGTAATCTCGGTATTAACACTTATTTTTAGTCATGTATCCAACAAATGACAGACGTAGGAATAAGCAGGGAAAAGAGTCTGGATAGGTTATACCATCGGGACGTAGCCAAGCCGGGCGCACCAATGCAAAGGCAAAGTGGACTTGTACCGTCCCATTTCTCATTCCCATCTAAACAAACACTTGGTGAAATCGATTCTATAGATTTCTTGGGCAACAATACCAGTGATGGGCACTAGTCCAGCTTCAGTATTCCCGGCAAAACCGATTCCCTTGAAGTGGGATCAATAATTAATGGATTAAGATATTTTAATATACAGTGCATATAGATATCGTTTTCTTCTATGGCATAGGATATTCTCTTACCTCATGAGTTGTTTCTCTTCATTGGCCTCGAACTCCTGAAAATATTAATTACTTGTTTTAAGGACAATAAATATGAATTACAATAGAATAATTAATAGGGAAAGGTACAGAATAATTGAGAGAATATATTCATGTATGAAGATAGTGATGAAAGCTGTTTTGTAGTCAATAATCTACATTTAAATAGTGTGTTGTTCCCAGCATATTTAATCGCTTGCCTTTGTCAGATCTATACATCTAAAAACACCTCTTATGACCCATCTCATAAGTCTTGATGTATAATTATTGGAGATATTAGATAAGAATATATGATTGAAGAGTAGATAGGAACAACGAGCTAGCAAGAATAACAACTGGAAAGCTTGAATGATAAATGTAGAATGACGTTTAATGAATGTATGTGGATCTACAGGGATTAATAATCAAGAATGGAATTTGCTGGAAGGAGCTGCATATATATGCATATATCTTATACTTCTAGGCTCATAGAAATTGTCATAGATATTTTTAGTTTCTTGTTAATTGTAAATTTGCTTTGAATGACCAATTGTATAATGCGATGTTCTATGACTTCCAGATTATAATTTATATGTTTCAAGGGAGCATTTGGAGTGAGTGAGTGAGATTGGTTGCTTTACGCTCTTATCAACACATTTAAGATGGTTATATCAAGGGCGGGAGAGCTGGGGGGAAGGCAGTTTAGGATCTTACCCAGGAAACAAAGATAGAGAAGGAGGGAGAGAGAGACAGAAAGGCACTTTAAGGTCTTACCCAGGACCTGGGAGCATTTAGTGTTGTTTAAAGTATGTATGAGGCTGTATAATCTATGAACAAACTACCCAATGCCCACATATTTTTGGACATGTTGGAAGTGAAAGTGGAAGGCTAATAGGGCGATCTTTTTTCCTGCTTATAAATTTGTTATTGTAAATCTGGCGTAGTAAAATTATTATAAAAAAACCCGCCCTAGTTAGTATATAATATTTATTCCTCAAATGAATCCCCATGAAATGTGCTCATATCTCAGTATCTCGTATATATATTTCATAAATAAACAATCTTTAGACATTTCTGGAATATCCCCTTGAGAGGTTGCTAAGCTTACCCAGCAACATTATCGACTGAATCTAGAATCAAAGAGCGCCTTTTCCCAAATGCTTATCTAAAGAAAGGGTGGGGTCTAGACGTCTAATAATAGCAGCTCATCTATAGCGTAAATTTGAGAATCGATGCTAGCACTTTCAACACTGCGCCGCCGAAACAAATCTTGATATTGTTTTGTTTTTTTGTTTTTTTTTATTTAGGATGTTTATACAGCAAGTCAAACAATACAGTGAAACATAATTGTGACATAGGCTCACGGGTTTAATTCATTTAAGAATTTAAGAATTGCCATGGTTATTCTATCAAATCTTGATATTGTTTTTTTTTTTTTTTTTTTTTTTATTTAGGATGTTTATACAGCAAGTCAAACAATACAGTGAAACATAATTGTGACATAGGCTCACGGGTTTAATTCATTTAAGAATTGCCATGGTTATTCTGCCCACTGCTGTGTCTAGCTATAGCCTTCAGAATAGCCTAGAAGACTTTCCATTTATATTTTTCTTAAACTGCCATTCTCTGCACCGATTCTAGGACATGAATGAGGATTGAAGTTTCCAACAATCACAAATTTTGCCACGCTGACCAAACATAGATCAGTTACCTCTTTCCCAATATCATAACTTAATATAAGTTGGGGAAATTAACATGAACATCGTAGAAAGACAATCTTGAATCTACCTCTTCCAGAATATTATCATTTATAACTTAAAAAATCTTAATATGAGTTGGGAGTAAATAACATGGACAAGAAAGTCATGATGGTGAGTGAGTGAGTGAGTGAGTGAGTGAGTGAGTGAGTGATTAAGATTGGTTGCGTTACGCCCTTATCAACACATTGAAGGTTAGTTACATCAAGGGCGGGAGAGCTGAGAGGGAGACAGTTTATGATCTTACCCAGGAAATAGAGATAGAGAAGAAGGGAGAGAGAGACAGAGAAAAAGAGACAGAAAGGCACTGATAGTGAGGATTAGCTCTATACTCTATCGAAGGGCTCCAATTTCAACCCATACGTCATAGTACCACCCTCAAATAGGTGTTATTAACACTCTATGCGCTGGTGTTCCTATCCTCAGCTACCATTGTGAAGATCTATGCATGGGTGTTATATCTTGTGTTACATATTGTTAACGGCTAAAACGAATTACATTAATGTCATATCTTAGGAGGGGTGGGATCAAAAGGGGATCTTTGAATACGGTTTGCTAGTCTGGTAGCAAATTATGGGTATGGAAGTGAGAGAGGGAAAAATTATAGAGAGAGAGGGGGGAAAAGAGAGAGAGAGAGAGAGAGAGAGAGAGAGAGAGAGAGAGAGAGAGAGAGAGAGAGAGGGGTGGTGGTGGTGGTGTGTGTGTGTCTGTGGGGGGGGGGGGGGAGATATATCAAAATAATGTTTGGCATTAATCGAGGTTTTGAAAAAATATCATTAATATGTAGGGGTTGAATTCATACACCCAATATTGAACATTTAAATAATGGTTGAATATTAATCATGGAGTGGAAACAGATAGAGAAAGTCAATAGAAATCGATTTATTTAATTATGGCACAATGTTCGAAAATTCATTCGTTGAGGGATAATTTGTGGGCGTGTAAATTTCGGGTGAAGTATAATGAAAAATAAAGACATATTCAGGATTTATTAAGCCAGGACCTTAATAGGAAATCGATGATTTTACTTTTTTTTTAAATAATCTTATTGACAAAATTTCACATTTGTGATACTTTCATTTCTCAGAAAATGGTAATCCAATGATTTAATCAGCTTAACCAGACTTGCAGCAAGCCCTACCTAACGACTTCCAATTTTGTTGTAAATAATATAGTAATATTAAATACTTCTATAGATGGACTACCGCAACCAACACCAATAAGGAGGTCAGTTTGTCATTTTAACATTTTATTTTCTCAACGTTTCGGTCTAAATCAACCTTCTTCAGGAGAAATGATATTCACTTCACCATAATGAGCCCCGCAAAGACGTTTGGAACTAACAATTTCATTATACCGGTACAGCGTTTGGAACTTACATACAACAATGTACATTTTCTCACATCATTTATTTGATGTAAAGATTAATTTAAACATTCTCTCCCAATGCATCGAATAGCTTCAAAATACACACCATTTAAATGCGGGAGATATTACTTGAGCAGGAGAAATTAAATAATAAAATGTTACGTTTATAAACTTTTCAAAATAGTGACAATATGTTTAATTAGACTAGGCCAGAACTTACAAGTCCGAAAATTATAGGCTACCATATTAGCAATACCCCCGCTGCACTGGATGCTGTAGGCCCTATGGCTATGACTGTGTGGTGCATGCACACATTATATATCCTCACACCTTCCAGTCGCACAACCCTCCGAAAAAGGGGGTGGTACTATGACTTATGTGTTGGAGGTTGGGTGACTGAGGGTGGTACTTTGACTACCGACCAAGTCATGATCGATGGTGGGAAGAAACTCAAGTCTCAGCAGAGTTACTTTTACTCTGAGCCTGAGGTGGGAAGTATTAGTAAGTTTAATTGTGCCATGCCCCAATAACGATAAGATTCTGGGTTGTTGAAGAGGAAGATTTTCCCGAGACTCTCTGACTGTTCTAGCGGAACATTTAAAATTCATCCCAAAGTTCACCCCATGAATGCATGATGATGCATGGGAAGGACCTAACCCAGATTGCCTTGGCTTGGTATTTGCTTTGCTTGGGTGTGTTCGATTTCTAAAGGCTAGCTTTAATATTAAAGCCATAAACCACCCTAAACATCTTACTGGGACTCATCCATAAAGAAGTACGTTGGTTAACAAATATACAGTGCCTCAAAAACATGACTTGTAGGTGGATATGCTTGAGCAAGAATTGTCACCCTTCGTCTCGCCTGGCAAGTTGGGTTGGGAGCACGAAGCAGAGCCAGAGCCAAGCCGAGGGTTACACAGTGGCAACCGCGAAGCAGGAGAAATCAAGTGAAGTGTCCGGTGTTTTAGCTATGCCAACGCAATGAAATAAACGGATCTAGGACAAGATAAATAACATACCTTTGCTTTCTGAAGAACCTGGGCTACTTGTCTTTTTTCTTCCTCGGAGAGGGCCGATAAATCGGGGAGGTCTGCAGGTTTGTCTGCAGCCATGATCGGCAGCGCAAACGTCCACTTCCGCCGAAAAAGGTCAAGGTCGCAAGCTCGAATCTTCAATCATCAAACAAATCGATCACCAAAATGCCTTAGCCAAGTCAAATCAAAGTGCAGGGCAATATTTACAGTTCAATGAGTTGTGGTATCCCCCGATCAACTATCATGTTGTAATGCAAAGAATTATCATAACATGTTGTGGTGGATCATTCATTTAAAATTAAAGTCTCAACTGATCATCAGCCATGTTGGAGATTTGTTAATTAAAAACACCTATCCAAAGGCAAAACATAACGGTATTTTAATATCACTGACATTGGAAAACTCTCTCTGATGATATAGATGATTTTATATTTTAAGTATTTTATTAATTAGACAAGTGAAAGGAATAGGCCTAGAAAAACATGATATATTATAGGCCTAATAGCTATAGGCTACATGTAATTGTATTTAATAATTCCAATATGCCTATAGGCCAAACAAGGTACCGTAGCAAAAGCAACAATAAGTTAGCAACTATTTTACTAAGTGACGAAGGAGGGGTGAAGATGGAGAAGGATGAGACAAAAAGAAGATATATTTTTAATAAATGTCTAATAATTTTGAACATATCATCAGCGCTAGAAGTGGGAGAGAATTTGTATGATTATTTTTATGGCATAAACAATGTGTAGCTGGTGGCCTAGGCCTATACCTTAAGGATTCGGTCTGTTCATGAAAATGGCAGCAGAATTTGTGATTATTCATCTAAAACATATAATAATCAACGTGTGTTTGGCAGTAAATCACAGAGCGAGTGACACAGTGAGGCCCTCTACTGTTTCTAATGCAAACTAATTGCTGCTCGGTTAGTTCTACCTCCAGGCCCATCTCCATGACCTACTTTGCACTTCCTGTATTTTTGGCCGGAAAATGTAGGGGGACTGAAATTGTGCTGTAAATTTTTAGGCTTTTACCCCCTCAAAACGCGTAAAGATGGCCAGATCTATCAACCCAAGCCAACAGAAGTTGGCGGAAAAGTTGATGATCTTAAATGACCGTGGAAATGGGATGTTAACACGAATCTACAATATCAAAAAGGTGAGTTCACTCAGCGACAGTTTCCCTCACCACATCAACATGAATCTGTGATTTCATTATCATCTGTTTATTTACTTTGACATTTTGCAGCGAAAATGGCTCACTCCCGATCATCCCAAGTGGCCTTGTTATGTCGTTACATATCGTTTATGCATTATTTTTTCATAAAGCAAACGTTTCTACTCCATGTTTTGCCGAATTACTGAACGAAATATGTTGTATATTGGGTTCCAAGCGTCATGTCTAATTCGTTATGTGAAGAAGAGATCTCCCAACCACAGACATAATACGATAATAAGCTTACTCTTCAGCGCAACTTTTATCTTATCGTCGACCTCCTCCGTCCCATTTAATCTCCTAACATGTTTTCTACCAGAATGGGTGGGACCATATCATGTATACATAAGGAATGTTCACATGAATAGGAAGTACAGTTTTTGTGTCCTGTTCAGATCTCGTCCTAACATCCAACTGTCCTATCTGTCAAAACAGCACATGTGGGTGTAGCCTATACTAGGACTGGTAGCCTACAGCTCTTGTTAAAAGATTAGCAAATTGTAGGTACTGGTTTCCCTCTGCCCTTTGTTTGCCAGGCCGTTATTCCATCTACCCAGAGGATATTATGTAGAAATTCTCTAAATGTTCCCAGTGTGTCTGTATATGTGACTTGTGTGTACATTTCGTCCCAAACATGCATTAACACCCCATGTGCAATTTGCCCATTAATCTAACTGTTCATTATCCTCGTTTTTTTTGGCCATTCGATATAGATTTCGATGACTCATTTTGATCATGACCAACCGTGACGTATTTGTCTACTCTCAATGCAACTGCCCGATATTTGGGGGTTTGTTTGACCCATTCTGTTCAATTGTCCTACAATAAGTTAGAAAAAATTCACCTTTAATTTGAAAGGTTTACACACGCCATAGAACTATCATCATTGAATTTCCCCCGGAACAATTAGAATTCGACTATCATAGTCTCGTTGGGCCTTTACAAAGTGCTTAGAAGATCCTTCATAGGAGTCATCATTTCAAGTTACTAGTATTTTAATCTGGTATAAATAAAATTGAGTACCGTATGCGATGCTAACGTTTGCGAGGGTAGGCTACCCACCTTTTATACCTCTGGTTTCATCCCAGTTTATCAGTTCAAACAAATATAAGTACTAGCCAAAACAGGTGAAACAACGTAGAAAATAATTTACAGCATCCTGATTTTATTGTGTGAAGTATCCCTGTTGAATTTGTTCACTTTAATCACGCACATGTATTTGTCTTGAAATGGCACCTTTCTTTCATTTCCTAGCATGCACATATATATCCCCAACCCGTTGATACTAAATGGTTCCCTTATCTTCTATTATTTCCAAGGGTGTTCGGATTATACTTAACCACTAATCTATCAAGTAGTGTACTAGAAACACTAACAATTAATACTCTCTTCCTCTGCGTTTAAAAGACCCTTCCGCTACCCCACCCTATCTTACTCTGTTATTCCTCCTGTTTCAAAATTGATATGTGAAGCCCAATCACTCTTTTAGATCCTAATTTTTGGTGAACTAACTTTACCGTGAAATTTTCCCGACTCCTGTAGTACCGGTATGTGTTTTCCAACTTTATCATTTTAGAAGTACATTTACAAAATTATGCCCTCACTATATAATTTTGCAAATACCATTGCTGGCTAGTCATCCTCTTTCTCTCGTTGGTGTTTTATTGCCCCCTGAATTCCATGGAAACAGGTTACAGTAAGTTTCCACTTTATGGGTTTTCTCTCGTTGACAAGTACAACGTTTTGTGTACCGTATTCCCCTAATGGGTCCCTCTATTTCTCGAACATCGGGGGTATACTTAAGAAATTTTAATTGTAACTATTAAGATTAAATTTACAGGGTTTTTTCCCTCGTCAAATGATTTGAACTAAACAAGAAAAAATCCCTGTGCCATTTATTTTATCATGGTTGTGTGTAGAGCTATACTCATTTGTCTTATGTTTCTTTTATGTCTCAGTGTACAGGGAATGATCAAAATTAGAATAACATAATTAATGTGAGATTTAAAGCTATCGAATTGATATTAAACTCAATTAAAAAAATCAGGACATGGATTCATTATTGACTTTAATCTTATTTAAATCTGACTCCAATTCCCACGGAAATATAATGACTTATTATCAGCAATTGATCCTGAATATATTTATCAGTTCCCTTAAAGAGAAGGATTTTTAATTATTTTGTATTTGTGTTAATCAAGCTTTATTGCCTTGTTTTATATTGCTTTGCTGGTAGTGCAACTTGTGTGCTTGTGGTGCCATGGTTCTAATGTTGATTTGTGTATGTATGCATGCGTGAGTGCTGCGTGAATGTTGTGTGACAAATGTTTGTCAGTAAGTAGACCTGCGGGATATTCATATTGAATTTGTCCAATATGAAATATCATCAATGCCCTAAGGAAAGTGCCATTTTTCCAAGCATTTTTTTTTTTTCAAAATTAGATGTTGACAGATTTTCCGTACATAAACAGTGAGATTACATGACTGTTCAGAAATTCTAGGGCACAACATGTAAAAGTCTCATGGTATTTTAAGCATCGCAAATTGGCCGAAATCATGCATCTCCCCTGCAAGCCACTCATGCCCAGTTATCACGCATGAACCTTTATAATTTTGCATGTTTCCAGAAGCTTGGATTGGCTTTGGTACTCTTGACTTGAGTTTTTTAACCCCAGCGCTTTAGGTTTCTCTTTTATATCTCGATCTCACATAACACATTCGATGCGAACATGTCACTCTTCTGTCTACATGAATATTGGATACTGAGCCTCCTGGTCCGTTTCCAGGTCAGCAGCGGTTTAGGGGCCACTGGAATGATATAATATGTCACTACATTCCATACACTGTTCCACCCAAATTTGGCCAATTACTCATAGTCTTGTAAGGTTGACCCTCCCCTCTTTTTGTGCGTTTTGTTTTGATAACCCCCTGAACTCTTCAAGCTCGATATATAACAGTGGGTCTGATAGGTCATTTAAACTAAACCGACAGATGTTTACCCGGGATGAAAGAATCGAATTACACACATAGTCTGCAAGGTATTACTATTAGGAGTTCCTTCTCCTTATAAAACAAATTCATGAAGCGAATTTCATTATGTCTTAATTCTTCAAGAATGAACGTGTGCAGGAGTAGATATTCCCATAAAAGAAGAAACTGCATTGATTGGTACTATGGTGAAAGATGGCGGGAGGTTCCCGTTGTGTACGAATTAGCTATAGTTGTGTTATGAAGATACATAGCCATCAAAGACAACCCTATTTCTGAATAGACACACTATAAGTCTGATTAATATTTTCTCCTTCAATATAGCATTGATCATGGCCTTTTTTTATGTCATAGTTTGGGATAGAAGGGCTCCTGTTTTGAGATGTTCAAGGCTAACTCAATATTAGGGGATATTTATTAGAGCTTCATTAATATTTGCTGTGTTTAACCAAACTGTTGTTGGAGTCTCATCATACGTTACACGGTTTCATATCAACCGCAGTCCATCGTGTCTTGTGTTCACGTGCCTCTGTATATAAAACAAACCTTCCTAAATAATGTCCCAACTGGTTTACAAAAAACCTTTCCTTTCAAATTTGATTTCCTTTACATATGCTTAGATCTATTTATTTGTACATATATATATATCATTTCTTCATTTGCTTGGCTAATATTTCATAGTTGATAAGATCATTTTGAACTCAGAAATTTATTATAGTTCTTGATATTAATCAGTCGCAGGGTGAAGATATTATTAGTCCTTGATATTAAGTCGAGTATTTTGTTACATTAAATGAACTTTTTGAAGTTAATGAAAATAAATCTATTAAAACTTAATTGTAAATTCATATTGAGTGATATTTGTGCGTTATATTTGCAGATGCTGGGAAGTCCTGAATCAAAACCCCCATTCCTTTCGGACAAAAATCTAGACCCTGTCATCAAAAATATTATTAGAAAATTTCCTACTGTTGACACCAAATCTAGCAGTGTAAGTATAATTTGTTTAAATTCACGAATTTTGATTTAATTAAAGACTCCATGATTCTATGGTAGTTAGTAAGGGAAACGCATTCAGTAAATTATTATCAAAACTTGATTTTCTTTATTCAATGAATTAAATGATATTTTGATATTCATTATCAATGATTTGTTTGCCATGCCATATGCATATTTCTAGAGATACACATCTAGGTAAAAGAAAAAGAGATTATTTTTACTATAATACCATCACATGAAAAATATTTATTGCTGTATTTTCTTTTACAGAGTCATTGGTCTGCAGTCAACGACCGGAAAACTGAAGTCATTAAGTCCCTATCACTGTACTACTATACATTTGTAGATATCATGGATTTCAAGGTAGGTTGACTGTAACTTACCCTTTGATCACAATATCTTATCTCCATGGCTCATATCACAATAGTTAATTTTAGTTCAATAATATTCATTAGTTTAATGTTATCATTTGTCATTATAGGATCATGTAACCGATCTTCTGACTACCATGGACGCCTGTGGTGTGTACTTTGATTTGGTAAGTTCCCTTTAAGCAATTTATAAATGAAAATTTTTCTCTAAAAAATAATGCCAGTTTACATCCTAAATATCTTTCCTTATTCTAACGAAACGAAAACAACCACTATCCCCCTTGAAAGCTACCATGCAACTGAAGAACGTCACATTCTTCAGACGTGGGTTACTAAAAAAAAACTAAATATCTTTTCTATCCATTATTTTAGGATGTTAGATAGTGGTACACGAGTATCTACATTTAAAACCACAATGATATATCTACCGCATATGTGTAGCATAACTCTGATGTAATTTCAAAATTAATTGGTTGGTGCCATTCAACCAGAATCTTTTTTTGAGTTATTGTGTTGCCTATATTGCAGACGGTTAACTTCGACCTGTGTCGGGGTTACCTGGACTTGATTGTGACCTACATGTCAATCATGATCCTGTTGGCGAGAGTGGAAGACAGGAAGGCCGTACTCGGACTCTTCAACTTCGCCTATGAGGTCATGCATGGCAAGGTGTAAGTACCTACCTCAGCTCCTCTAGTACTAAGCCTCCTGTACGCCTGACAATTAGTTATTGTACCAAGAAGCTGTTTTTGTAAACTTAAAGTCCAAGATGATGTGCTGTAGATCTATCTATCTATACAGTCTAGTAGTAGACTATCCAGAAATTTAAAAGTTTTCCTAAAAGTAGATCAAAGTCACATAATCCTTAACGACTTTGTAAATAGCTAATAATTGATTTTAAGTCTGATCAGTTTGGGTATTGGTCAATTACTCACTCGTATTCTTTTATTTTGTTTTCAGTGAGGAATCATTTCCTCGGCTCGGTCAAATGGTCGTAGATTATGACCCGCCTGTGCGCAAACTTTCTGACGAATTTATTCCCCATTCAAAGGTAAGCACCCTAATAATTTTGGAGATAAGAATGTGAATTAATGAGTAAGTAATTAATTATTGTCATCAGACGATAAACTGGTACCACTACCTGTTTGTCTACCTCCTGCCAATATTGGCACTATATTGAATTTATATTGCCCCACTTTCCATTTGCATTACCAGCCAATTCTTGGTTATGCCCATCGTATAACATATGTAAAAATCGGCTCATATGTATAGTCCCAAAAAATAAAAAAAGTGCAACACTACTCCTCTACCTAAGTCATTACTTCAATCACTCACCGATAATTAACTCACCCCTTCCCAACGGTTAGCAGTTCCCCACACCAACATATGTAAAAATAGTATTATAGAACACCATTAAATTCTGTCATGCCAGAATTGAATCGTGTAGATATAGAACAAAGACAAATTGTCAACAATTGAAAACTATCTTTTAAAAATTTGAAATTGCATGAAAAGAGTATACATCTTTCCCTAGTTCTATAAAATCTTGCTTTGTTGCCATCAGTAGGTATGAAGGATATTAGTAAAAATGATTCCCTAGTTTCATTAGTGCTTTGTTGCATCTTCATCATGAATGAATAGGGACATATATACTATATGGGTCAGATCTTCAGAAAATGTACAATTGGCAGATCTACCCATTTAGTAAATTCTGCTAAATTAGGCTGAGAAATGATGAATACCAGGTATATCTGCGTATATTCGGTATCGCATTGATTTAAAGCACCAGTTCTGTTATGTTAAACTATTTTTTGTAGCTCATTTTTGTCTTAAATGTGGTTATTTGAGAGGATTGGTGAAGGCGAAATGTACTTTTTCTGAAAATCTGACCCATATACTATATCAGCGCTATAATGTAAATGAAAATAATGTGTGTTTGCTCGTTTCAGTGCCTGACCATGGCGCTGCTGTCTCTGCAGCGTGTTTACCCACGTCGCGCCTTGAGAGCGGAGGACTGGAGGTCAGCTCAGATGCTCAGCCTCCTGGCAGAGCCGGCCAAGATAATGAACGTGGCACAAATAGATACAGTAAGTCCCTCTTGATGTAGATTATCTTTAGTTGCTCCTGTTTATAAACGTTGGTGATTGCTCGCTCTTCTAACCCTCTCCGTTATCATGAAAGGGACATAAGTTCCGTAGATACAGAACAGATACTCTATGTTTGCCGTTCTTATTCATAGAAATTCTTAATAAAAAATATTCATGAGATTTGCAGAACTGAACTTGAACATTTGGTTCGTTTATGAAGGATTACTTCTTACACATTTTTAACCCTCGTTTCGCTATTTATCTTTGATACAAGGAAGCAAAAATGGCTTGGGGCCATGACCCCTACTAATGGATTTCTTTAATGTATTCAAGAGTGTCACTAGCAAATAATATAGGAAATTGCTCCTTTTCCTCAAGAATGGAGCAAACAAAACCAGATTCGGCTGAGTTGATCAACCATTATGTTGTTAAATCTATGATAACCAATCTTATTAGAAACTATATTGACATCATCAACTTTTTTTTAGATAACTTTGACATCGATGACGCTTAATATATTTCTTCAATTTTGTAGATGCCCTGTGAATATCTTTCCCTTGATACCATGGAAAGATGGATCGTTTGTAAGTAACCAATGTTTGTTTACTTACACTTTAAATATGTAACCATAAAGAATACAGAATTGAAGAGATGTCTGTAGTACTACCATAACATTAAGAAAGATGTTTGAACAAGGTGAATGGCGACCTCCCGGTCCGATCGGGAAAAAAGAATAAGAACGATGTTTGTAACCAAGTAAATATGTAACCAGTAAAGAAAAATATGTTTGTTATGAAAGCATCAAGAGTAGAAAAATAGAAATAAATCTTCTTTTCATTAACATCTATATAGCCCTCCCCTTCCCCTCCTCCACCTTCACCTGTCCCGCTCCCTGCCTCTGCCCGCTCCTCCTGCCCCTGTCCCTGTCCCCTCCCGCTCTACCTCCTCCCCTTCTCCTGTCCCCCGCCCCTGCCCCCTGCCAGCACCTCTCCTCTTCCTCTACCTCCTCCCCCTTCCCCGCCTCTCTCCCCCTGTCCCTGTCCCCTCCTGCTCTACCTCCTCCCCTTCTCCTGTCCCCCGTCCCTCCCCCTCCTCTTCCTCTACCTCCTCCCCCTTTCCCGTCCCTCCCCCTGTCCCTGTCCCCTCCTGCTCTACCTCCTCCCCTTCTCCTGTCCCCCCGTCCCTCCCCCCTCCCCCCACCCCTCCTCTTCCTCTACCTCCGCCCTGCCCCTGCCTCCTCCTGCTCTACCTCCTCCCCTTCTCCTGTCGCCCTGCCACCACCCCTCCTCGTCCTCTACCTCCTCCCCCTCCCCCTTTCCCGTCCCTCCCCCCTGTCCCTGCCTCCTCCTGCTCTACCTCCTCCCCTTCTCCTGTCCCCCGTCCCTCCCCCCACCCCTCCTCTTCCTCTACCTCCTCCCCCTTCCCCGTCCCTCCCTGTCCCTGTCCCCTCCTGCTCTACCTCCTCCCCTTCTCCTGTCCCCCGTCCCTCCCCCCACCCCTCCTCGTCCTCTACCTCCTCCCCCGTCCCTCGCCCCTGCCCCTGCCCAGCCCCTCTCCTTCCCTAAGAATACACTAAAAAGGAAATACTTTTGCCCTTGCAGTTGGTCTAATGTTGTGCCACCAGCAGCTTGCCCTACCGGAGCTGTTTGAGCTCTGGCGGCAAGCGCTGCACGGTAGTTACATCACGAGTCTGTGTCGGGATGAGGTGCTACACACGCACCTCTTCATCATTAACTATTTTGAATCAATCAAAGGGTAAGCACAAGGACTTGGTCACTGTCTTTTTCATTTTCATCAACTTTTCTCTTTGTTCAGAGCTGTATTTTTCTTCTATATTGAACGATATTTTACTCAAAATAATTTTATTTCTGTATCAGCATGCGACATATACTGTAGTTTATTATATATATTTTTCATGTTTCTTCATTGGATTTTTATGTGATGTTTATATACTTTGTGAATGCTCTGTTTCAACAAGAACATCGCGACATATTATGATATATTGACGATTATGAACAAATAATGCATTTAAAAACAGAAGCCTATATGCAAAGTTTCTTTTGGTGTGTTTTTTATTCTCTAGCTCTTCTGGTTCAAATTGCTGCCGGAAGTATTTCTCTAGTTCTAAAAACAAGAAAATTTCAAGTGGTCAAATGGAATTCATATCTCGCAAACATTATCAACCAAACACATTTTCTAGATCATTCACCAAATGAAATCTTTTATCTCCCGTTCTCAAATTATATCTAGCAAGTAACCCATTTTGGAATGTATATATATAGAAATTTCCACCACATAAAAATAGCACAATACATACACTACAGCATTCACCAAAGAACATTATTTTCCATTGACTTTCAAGGATTATCATTGGTCGCATCCAATTTCATGGACATGAGTACACATATATACATCAATGTTGTGTTGTATTAAGGATATTTTTGTAAATTTGGTTTCCATCGTTACAGACGCTCCTCAGAAGTAATCAAAAGGTGTGTATTGTATAAAGAAGTACAAAAGCTAAGTTTCCACACACCTGTAGCCCTCGTCCGATATCGTGCACTTCTTTACACCTAGGGCCTCTCGTCTCCAACACTATATCTTTTAATGTTTTTTTTTGCATCAGTAAAAATAATTCCTTTTGTATTAAGGCTTGTGGTTGGTGAGCTTTAAAGTGACGTGGATCATTCCAGCAACCAGTCAGAACATTTAATACAAAATGATTGGAGGTAGAAGGTGTCGACTGACGTCAGGTTGTTTTTCTCTTACTAAATTTGTGTATACATGCATACTCTTTTACATTCTTAGTAGTGGAAATGTCAATAACATTTTGTAACTTTTCAGTCACGATCTGAATTTTATCCTCCTAATTTACATATCGAAAAACAAATTGAATGATTATTATTCCCACATTCATTCACTCTAGTACTTTAAAAACATTGCACATATTTCCCTTCATTGGAAGTGGACCTATCGTGGTGAATTTCTGTCTTTGTCCCTCAAGTGTATGCGATTTAATCTCCATTTCACTTCGAAGTAGGACCTTGGAAATGGACATGGCTTTTAATATGTTGTACCTGGTGATTTCATGGTGTTTCCTCTAAAGAAAGTAGCCGACTTTATGTCAGCTAAATATATTGACATGGATTCAGGGGAAGCTTCTCTGTTCCTTTGCTTCTGTACCTAAATCACGAATGGCTTAAAAGGCCAGACTGGTAATGCTACAAAACTCACATCAATTGTCTTCGAAGTTTCCATAACAGTCTCTTTGCCATGATTCAGTTTGTTAGATTTTATTTTCTTGTCATTCATTGGTATGCATTTATTTGATACTTAAAATAAATAATGCTAGACCGCCCCTCCAAATCCATCTGACAAAATTGTTAACACGTCTAATCAAAGTTTTATTTAGGTATAACTTGCGTTGTAGCTTAGTACTTACATATAAAATATATTCACTGGTTTTAGAAAACTTAAGAGTCAGTACCTGATTACACAAGAAAATGATAATGATAAAAAAAAACAATGTCACCAAACTTTGGACTGCCACACCGCATCGATCTATCTCAAGCATGTATTGCCAAAACATTCAGCTAAATATATTCTTATTTTCAGTTTAACTTTAATAATTTGAAATTCGATCATGTATTTCTGCATTTTAGGTGCTCTGAGTCTTTCTTCCACCAATGTAACTGCATGCAATAGAATTAAAAATAAAACAAATAATGTATTAAGTAATCATTAACAGGGTAGCGGATTTTGTTTTAATTTTCAATTTTTAACTTTTAAGGGTGATACACAACACCATATCTACTAGTTTGGAGGGGGAAGACTGTTGGTTATTAAGTATAAATATGTATAAGTTATATATGTTCGCAGAAAGTGTTTGGTACTCAACATTGATTTGCAATCTGTCCGTATGGATTTTGTTTTATGTTCCAAAAATTTCAATTTGTCTCTATTTAGCGCTTGACTTTGCCCAGTATATATTTCAAGTTTGTGTTTGTTCGGATCTATTTGTGATGGGAAGGAAGAGGTGATCGCCCCTTGTGATATACATAGTTTTATCTCTTAAGCAGTAACTCCTAGATTTAGAAAATTGATTTTGTTTTCTCTGCACCATTTCAGGTATAGTAAACGCGTCTCCGAAGTGAAAGATTGGTACCAACAAGCAGTAGCTACTACGTAAGTTGAATATGCGTATATTTGTGCGAGAACTTAATATCGCGATTGGCGACTGTTTATTATAATACTATTCTGTGAGCTATTGATACTCAAGTAACATAAGATTTTCTGTGAGTTTTAACCGAGTGACACAGTTTATATTTGAGTACGATCAATTCTTCTCTGCGTTTGAACACAAGTAACGATGATTATTCAATGAGAACTATCACGGTAATGTGAAACTTCGCCAATAAAATTTATTAAAAAAAAATCCTTTGAGTTTAAATTTGTATAACACGAATTTCTGTAAGTTTGTAACTCGAGTGACAAAGTTTAAATTCGAATATAACTATTCTTTTTTGCATTTGAACTTGAAGGCAAATAACGACAATTCTTTTTAGAGTTTAAATTTGTGTAACTACAAATCTTCTTAGAGTTTAAATGTGTGTATGTAATGTATTCTTTGCGTTTCAATTTGACAATTAATCTTCGATTTTAAAAAAATCGAGTAACAAAAGCAAATCTTGCGAATCTCCCGCAGTCCACAGATACATCGAGAAAAGAGAAAGTTCTTGCGCTCAGCTCTCAGGGAGTTAGCTCTTGTCTTCACTGATCAACCTGGTCTTCTCGGCCCCAAGGCGCTCTACGTCTTCATGGCGCTCTCCCTGGCCAGGGACGAGTTCAACTGGCTCCTCCGTCACTATGACAACCCTCCACCGCGGAAAGCCAATGTGAAATGGCACCATGAAGAGTTCGTTGACAGGTATGTGTCTCTTGAGTCTGGTCCCCAACTGGCGGTTGTCTTGTATCTAGAATGAAGCATGGAGGCAGAAAATAAAGAAAATAAATCGAATCGTATAGTGCCTTGCCAAAACGTCATTCCATCTTTGATAAAACTGGCTGTTGCAAGGGAATATACAACCAAGAATTGCGACATATCGTCTAACTTTGGGGTTACATGAATATAGTATGTTATTAGGTGATTATTGTACTGAATGCGTGATTGGGTGATGAGTCTCTAATGAGACAAGGTTCAATGTGCCATGTTAATACTGATCCTTGATATACTTTCCATTTATTTGCAGGCAAATACCTGAACTACTGTTCCACGTTGAGGAACTTCGAGGTAAGTTATGATCTAGGGGAAATGTTGACAAATCTATTATTATATAGAAGCTCACTCATGGATATGTTAACTTAGTATCCTAGAGTGATATTTGATCTATATTTAGCAATGTTGAGGAATCGGTAATATTTCACGTACTTTAAAAATACTGAGACGTGCTACAAACTTCTGCTTGCACTGCCCACTCATACTCTGTTAACGTTTTATTACTTGCAATTATATTTCATACCTTTTAATTATTATGTAACATTTTGTTTTCACTCGTTCCCTACCACCAACGGTTTGTTTACTTTAGTACATGTGTACTTAATGTATGACCAGATTTACACCTTCAAGTTATCCTATGGGGATGTCTACATACTTGAAGTTATCCCATGAAATTCTGGGTCTAATTCTGTGAATTACTCCTTTTCCAGCGCTTGTCAAGAAGTACAACCAAGTGATGCAGCGTTATTATGTTCAGTACCTCTCTGGCTATGATTCAGTTGTCCTTAATCAAATGATACAGAACTTGAATGTGTGCCCTGAGGACGAATCTATGATTCTGTCCTCTTTCTACAATGGAATTGCTTCTTGCTCTGTAAAGCAAGGTGAGTTTTTCATTCTCTTGATCAGTCCTACATGCAAGATGTAATATTGATATGTTTACAGTCTACTATATGATATCATTAAAAATGTTCACCAGTTGAATAAAACAATCAATTCTTCCCAGTAAGCAGTTCATTATATCAGCTTGATTACTCAAGTAATACATTTTGGGTTGAATGTCTTGCCCGTTTGCCATCCATATCGATTATTTATGTGCTTTTTAAGTTAAAGTTTCCTTATGTATCTCAGAAAAAAAGTACAAGAAATGATCACATGCACAACAACGGGCAGGATCGTGTTTCAATCCCGACTATCTGATTATAAATACTCAACATCTTATAAAGACTCTGAGCTTCCTTTTGCTGTAATGACAAAACTCACGTATAAAGACTTATACTTTTTCCAGTGGAGGAGAACGAACTGTTTGATTTCCGTGGGATCCGGTTGGACTGGTTCCGTCTCCAGGCTTACACGAGTGTTGCGAAAGCCCAGCTTCTCATCAAGGACCACAAAGAGCTCTCACGCCACATGAATACCATCGTTTTCCACTCCAAGATGGTCGACTTCCTTGATGAGATGTTGATAGAAACGTCGGATCTTTCTATCTACTGGTAAGTTTGATTCCTTTATATCAAGAGCGATCACACCAGTTCGTAGTCAATCCCCCTATTGTATTCCTTTAGTTATTGGCGGGCAATATAGGAGAAATGGGTGTTGGTTATTTGTTTAATTTTGTTTTTCATTTACTTGCTTTTCCTTTGTTCAAGCCCATTTTACTCCTTCATATTTCGTTTCATTGCTAAACGCCTTACATGCCATGAAAATACGGTGCCGTATACATATTATAATGTATAGTAGGTCATAATCGTCTTCGTTTGCAAAAATCCTTTAACTGTCTGGTGTGGTAGTTATCATGGATAGTTATTTGTTTTGTAGATGGCCGCTTCCTCAGAACCATTTCAATATATCTATTGTCTGTTCTTTTCCAGTTTCTATACTTCTATCTTTGAGCACCAGTTTAAGCAATGTATGGAGTTCCCTGCCCAGCACAGATTTAGTATAGCCTTCCCGATGGTCTGTGCGCACTTCATGCAGGTAAAACTCGAGTTTGTTATTCTCCAAATTATTGACAAAGGTACAAATGTCTTATGTGTCTTTTGTGCAGCCCGCCTAATGAAATTAAGTATGTTACTTTCAGTAGCAATGAAATATCGTGAAACACGTTTTTCGAAAGCAATGACTTTGCAGCTATGATAGTATATGTCCGATTGTAATGTATTGGCATTAAGTAATTTAGTCTAATTTTATGGTGATTTTATCACACATATTGTTATAAAGGTTAACGATGGTCCATCCGCCGTGGATAATGCGTGTTTCTATGTAACTGTTTAAATATAGTATTGGCCATGAATGATTTTTTAAAAAAAAAAAGCTTTTTCAAGATGTGTATGTAT
This sequence comes from Sthenelais limicola, assembly GCA_942159475.1. NCBI lineage: Eukaryota > Metazoa > Annelida > Polychaeta > Phyllodocida > Sigalionidae > Sthenelais > Sthenelais limicola. The sequence goes on from OW804101.1 coordinate 24,977,133, forward strand.
GTTCTCTTGGATTTGTAACCGTGTGCATTGATTTATTTCATGTTCTGTATATCAAAATTTTCAGGCAACACACGAACTTTGCCCTGAGGAGCGGCACTCTATCGGTACGACGTCGGTGCAGTATGCGCACTGGTTCCTCAAGGAGATGTCTGAAGAAGTGAACCAGGTCATAACTGCCATCTGTGAGGAGCAGTGTATGCTCGCTGACCGAGTGAGTCCAGTTTTACATCTCCCCACTTTCTGTATGTCCTTTATATCAGGGTCAGTATTTAGAGGTCTCCTCTAGCAGGTCGTAAGGCCTAGGCAGGGTGCATGATCGCAGTGAATCGCAAGTGTCTTGCGATCTAGTGGAGGACTGCTATAAGGGGTCGCCCAGCTTGTAACCACACACTGTACACTGAAGTACTACTGATTCTCATTTAACGGTATCCATCGCGTTTAGCTCGTTCAAATTGTTATCTCATACGGGATACACCAAGCCTTCATGGAAAGGACTTTCTAAAGCACATATTCTCATTTTATGGTATTCATCGATGTTTAGCTCGTTTAAATTGTTAACATTTTTATCATACACCAAACCTTCATGCGGGTAAATGGAATTAATTTATTTAACGGCAAACTACTGTACGGAAAATGGTAGTAATTTTTGGTATTCTTACCAAGATAGGAAATATCAATCAAAACTTCTAAAAAGATTTGCTTTTGACTGCTTTAATCTTATTGTTGCCTATTTATTTGTAGTTATTGCCCAAGAATTGTGCGGCAGTAATCGCGCAGAGTTTAAATAGAAAGAAGAACAAACAGAGTAAAGGGAAGATTGTAGCAGAACCGGAGAAACCTGGCTCAGAGAGCTTCAGGAAACACAGAGAGGAATTCACGAGGTTAGTAACACCAGCTTGTCCTAATCCCATATGGCTCATCTACCAATAATCTTCAAATAGTGACCTACACACTCTTAGGGCCAATACCAACCACGTTTGGGAGAGGGGGTTCCCCTAAAAACCCATTACGATGCTATGACAGGTTTATCTGACCCTTATCTTCGGTCCCCCCCCATGGTCAGAGTTACATACCCCTCCACCCAAGTCACATTTCATATATTCCCTTTGATGAAGAAGTAAAAAGTATTGTTTTTGTTTAGAGTGTGGCATGGAAAAGTCATTACGATAACCTCCATGGCCACAACCCCAATACATTTTAAGTTGCGACACTGACTCTGAGCGTCTGTCTCCCTCAAGCTGAGGTAGTTGCTTGGGGTTCCGCCGTCCGACTGTAAAGATTTGGAATACAAAATTTAAAACGTTACAACAACAATAATAGTGATGTCTATGTCCTTACCAAGGGCTAAACAAAGAATCGTCGCTTTTCCCCTCAAAACACACCTGTTTTAACAGTAACATCTGACGTTTTTAACCACTAATAAAATATCTATTATTGTGATGTGTGATGATGATAAAATGATTTAGCAATATGGTAAATGCTACTTAATTTCTTACCCGAGAAATCAATAAATGTGAGAGCTTTGGAGCCTACTCATTGTCCTGCCCTTAATCAAGCCGTTTATAGAAGGGGTCATCTACTTTGCCCATAAATTCTGCTGAGATGGTTTACCACTTCATGACTTGTTAAATCGTTGTTAAAAGGTATAAATATATGTTTAAAATGGTATGAATAAATATTGCCTGTAATAACCCTTATCTTGCCTATTGTCTCTACAGAATGGATAAGTTGCACATGGCGCTGACTGAGCTGTGCTACGCTATCAACTACTGCTCCGTCATCACAGTGTGGGAACACGGCTTCGTGCCCAGAGAGTTCTTCACACAACACCTAGAACAACGCTTTAACAAGTAAGTTTAACCCTTGATATTTTGGCCTTTGAGGCGACATAACCAAAACTACTGGAAACAACAGTTGTAATAGGGGATTTGCATTGCCGCCATTTTGAATCTTGATTCGCATGGAATTATGGGACTAATGGTAGTCTAAAATCTATAGAAAACATCTCATGTTCAGCATGGAATATTTATCAATGCTCTATTGTTAATATCCATGTGTTATACATGTTTCCATAACACAAGTCCCCATCTTTCCCATCATGCATTTGGTTTTCATAGGTCATTTATACAAGCTGATATTGGTGAGAACATTCTTGACTTCAGTAGACATGCGCGGTGAGACATGCAAATCCCCTATTCACCAGCGGCTGTCTTCGTCCAATAATCACAAATCTACGTCACCGAACATAGTGACATTAGTAGATTTTACTAATTGGTCATTCCATGATTATCTGCCCCCTTCTTCCACCTCCCCTCCCTCGCCCATCGATTATCTCCCCCATCTCTCCACCCCGCCCACCCCCACCCCCATCATCAACGTTCATGAGTTTCGATCAATTGCTAGGGTCCCACACCCGTTATAATATGGAATGCATATAGTTTGAATTTAATTGTACTGAAGCCACATATTATTATACCACCGAGTTTTATACAAAAAGGTTATATTTTCCTCTTGATGAGCGACCTGATGTATTCATCCATAGCAGTTGAACAATGTTAACTATTAGTCTGCCCCATTCATACATTTAACACCTGTGTTTGTGTTTTATAGGGCTTTATCAGGCATGATGATGTTTAACCCAGAGACTAACGAGATAGCCAAACCGTCAGAACTGCTCAATAGCGCCAAGGCAATCATGAACGTCCTCCAGAGCATAGAAAATTATGGTAAATTCTTCTCTATCAGTTTTATGGTCGACAAGTTCAGCCGAAACGGGTTTTTGATAGGCTCCATTTTTGTATTTAATCGTCCTTAACCTGACTTATAATAGTAATATAAAAATAAGGTATTCTTTATTTATCAAAAATAATCAGAACAAATAGGAAATGTACATCTGAACAGGTTCAAGTCTTCCAGTACATAATATGCCTGTTTGATACCTACACTATAACAGAAATATTGTAAAATATATTGAGATACGATATACTAAGAAGCTCTTCTAAGAAATGAGTAACCCTGTACTGGGAGACTGTCAGATCTACAAATAGCCAAGGCAATTTGTCGAGGAGTAGAAAGTAAAAATCAATCAGTGTAACTCATGTTGCGTCTGTTGTTTCCCTTGCAGTTCACATAGATATTTCTCGTGTTTTTAACAACGTGCTTCCACAGCAGACCCAGCCCACGGATAGCTTCAGTGGTGACAAAACCATCACATCAAATTATACACAATGGTCAGTCTTCTCAACATTGTCATTTGTTTTAAAACTAATTTTCGACTGGATTTTCGAATAAAGTACGGTGTAATCATTTTCGTTTCTTGCATATTAAGGCCTTACAGTAAAATGTACAGTAAAGTTTAGTCAAGTTATTGAACAAAGTGAACATATTTGTTCAGACTTCTATTGCTATTAATGTACTAGACATGGAGTAATTATGTATTTTGTTGGCGTGCCGATTTCTCTCCTGAACCTCCTATATACACGTTTATCCAGTTTCATTTAAACTATAGATGAACTATTCGTTGGAATTGTTTTGATGAAGAGAAAGAAATAAGCGTATTGTATATATTGTTCAGGTATTTGGAGGTTTTGTTACGTCGAGTTAGCGCTGGACATATTGTGTTCTCACCGAATCACAAGGCTTTTATTAGCCTATCTTCTGAGGGTCAACTACCATTCAATGCTGAGGAATACGCAGACCTCATGGGTAAGCCTCCATTTTGATTCTCAATGTCAGATGTGTTTTATCCTGAACATGTTGGCTATATTACTTATCTGGGTTATATTACCTATCTGTCGATAAAATATTTAAAAGAGATATAATTTGCAAGTGGTCGGTTTCTAAAATGCCCCCGATTTCTATTTAACTTCGGTAGGTATCTGGCTCTATATATATTAGTATGTTAATGAGAAAACAACTCCCATTTCTAGAACTACGCGCCTTGGCCGAACTGATCGGACCTTATGGTATGAAGCATATGAGCGAAAGGCTCATGTGGCACATTTCTTCACAAGTCGAGGAACTCAAGGTGAGTATGCTCTCGCAATACACGCACACATGTTTTCTATATTGACAAAAATAGTTGTAACCACTTCCATGTATCCGAAGTTTGAATTCAAAGTATCTTAACATGGGCCGACAAAGATTCATTAATTCCAGGTATAAAAAATTTCCAAATTGATTAAAAGGCATTAGAAGAACATGCCCAGTTAGTGACTCAAAACGTTAATTTAGAGGCACTGTACATTTGAAGAAGTTGAATTTCTGTGGGTATTAAATATTCAGAATGAATTAATACGTGATATTCGCTATCCCAAGGCACCTTCCTCTTAAGTGCTTTAGACGCCCATTAGTAGGGTGGTTCAGCAAGTCTAACCTATAAGTAAACTACGCTAAAAAATGCGATTTAATTAACCTCTCCACGAGCGGGGCTATGCTCCGCCCACCGTCTCCCGGGACTCCACGCGGTGTCACCTCAGACAAACAAACCCACGAAGGCCACTGTACAGCATTAAAACTAGAGGCGTGTTTTGATCTTAATTTGGACCCAGATACTCTGATTTCTCTGATATTTTCTCAACATACAACATATAGACATCTACACTAAGGATATGATTATATACTTAGTCTCAATGGCAACGAAAAATGTGTTTGATAGCATAAGATATAGAGAAAGAGACAAAAGTTTTACCTTGGAGATGAATGAATAATAATCTACTGCAGCCACTTATACTCTGTCACTTGTAGTGCTCGAGCTGTACCTTGATCATTGTGATGTAATATTGTAACAAAATAGTTTACTACCACCATATGTACTCAGTCTGTTATATGAGACGAGCTGTACTGCTTGTTCTGACACTAGTACGACATGAAACTCACTACTCAAGTAACTTAGTAATAATGTACTTTATTACGAAACCCTTTTACATGTACCTTCCGCATTACAGTTATTATGTGGTAGGAGTTTGTGAATCGAACTGTATTGCTCGATTAGATACCCTATGTTGTAAAAATTATCGCGCTGTTCTGCTCGATCTTCTAGACTAATTATTGATCTCTACCATTTTGTATCCTCACTAAGTCAATTAGTTACTGTAGTTATTTTTTAGCCTTCTTCTTATTCAAAAATTCGGGTAACAGCCGGAAGAAATAGTGCCTTGTAGCACCATATTGGTATGTCGACCTATTGTCTTTTTTACCTACTTTACTCATTCGTACCCCTCTGTACTTATGTATGAAGACAATAAACAACTTCTTATCTTATCTTATCTTTAAGGTATGAGATTAGTTTAGGCAGTAAGATAACAAAGATCAGTTACAGCATGATTATGGCGTATTGAAAATTGAAATTAACATCCTTTGTGGAGATTGAGTGAGTCAGTATTCTAGTATATTGTATTATTATTTTGCATAAAATTATGATTAATGTTAAATGTTTTCAGATAAATCGTTAGGCTATTTCTATACTGATTACTAGAAGATTGGCAACTCATAAAGAAGAACTGTTTAACTTTAATGTAACAATGTTAATTGTTTCAAATAAAATAGTAATATTCCATGAGGAATAACACCATATTTAACAGCAGGTATAAATATATCTAATGGCATATTTAAATGATCAATAGTTGAAATTTTGAAAAGAGGGATTTAGGGAGATGGAGCGAGTTTATTGCTTATGTAAGATATAAGTTGGATCTTAGTTATCTATACATTTGTCTCCTGATTAAGGAGATTTTTTTTAGAAGGGATCTATATTTTTCCACGAGTTTGATCTGTTATTTTGGTGATTTCCTTTATGTTTCTTAAAACAAGCCGCCCTGGTGAGGGTAGGGGGTATAGGTGGGTCCATACCATGAATATAATAGTCCAAAACACTTCAAATCCAATGAAAAATGCTATATTTGGGGCAAAACAAGGTACGTTTCTATAGTAAAGTATAGGCTGTGTTGACGTCTGTGTCTGAGGTTGGACTTGTAAACATGCAGTGCGCGCAAAACAACCCATGTGGGCCACATCTGTTTATGGTTTCAAGCGCGCTGACTGGCTATCGGTTATGTAAGGGGGTGGACCTTCGCTGCTCGTGGAGAGGTTAATTCACCAAAAAGATACGGATACGGTTACGTAATTGAGATACGTTTGCTTGTGGAACCTCCCTAATATTGACTTTCATCACATCATGACAAATCTTTATTCAAGATTGCTTTCTCCCTTTCTTCTTGCTTGTTAGAAAACCCAATACACCAGTACCTCTGTACGATCTTGCTCTTTATTTCACAGAAACTCGTTACACAAAACAAGGATATTCTGACTGCGTTAAGGACCAATTTTGACAAACCAGAACAAATGAGAGAATTATACAGACGTCTGCAGAGTGAGTAACCACAGTTTGGTTTTTGCCATCATCTTTATTCAACTTGCACTTTTGCAGATCGAGTCTGTCCATACTTAGTATAAAAGCTGTCGTTCCAATCGCAACATTTAATATGTCCCTGAGTAGTTTGCCTTTATTTAATTAACAGATCCCCTTGTAAGTTGTTGTGAAATTTGTACTTGTCCTATAGAAGTCCATGTAAATTAAATCCAATCTTAGAAGTCATATTAATGTAATGAATTTAGTTCTTTATACTGTAATGATACTTTGTGATATACATTTATATATATCTGTATTGGTTGGTAGATTGCTATACTTCATGTCGCTTTGCTGCCACAAGCAATTTCCAGGGTACCAAAAAAAATGCTCATTTTCACCGACGTGACTCGATGTCATGCTGCTGACGTCACTTCCGTTCATTAACTGATAGTCATTTATTCACAGGATATCTTCGTATTCTACGAGAAATGCCCTGACATATTTTAACGTTAAGATGTATTTGGTTGTTTTGAACATACCAAAATAGTGGTATGAATTTTTTCCCTTTTGTTGTTTTTCTCTGGTATTTTGTTTCTCCATCAAAGAAATGGAGCCCCAGAATTTCAAGAGTACATTACCTATCAATGTCACACTGACATTTGCCCAATTATGTGTACCCTTCAGAAGGAGCAATGCAAGGTCAGATAACTTTGATTTTCTACAACAAATCAGGTTTTATTTCAATGTGCTGAAAACATACTTTTATGTTGTCGTGCCTGTAGGTATATGTTGTTAGCTTTAGTCGTTGCATCACTGCTCTTTTCATACACTGAGGGGAACCTTATCAGGTCATTTCAACGCTTTTTCATATTTTAGGCCCTCTTTTACCTGAATCTCATTCATGGCCTAATTTTAAACTAAAACCCCTTCTCTGTATTTTTCTTCTTCTCTATCTCAACTTCCCATTATATGACGCAATTGCTTGTATTTTTTTGCGCACGGTGAAATAAAATTTTGATTGCCGTCCCCTGCGGCGATTTCTAGTCACTTTTATTCATTCGAAGCATGCACAAATTAAGGACCATAACCCTGTACAATTATAGGCCTATTTGGTATGCCTCACTTTTGAACTTTTCTATCACTTTACTCGTCAATACTTCACAAAATGATTTTCCATTTCTTCGAACTTTTTTTCCCACTGTATTCCGAACGTTTTTTTTTTCTATTTTCCTCAGTTCTTATTACTGCACATATCACATATATCACACGTAAACCAAATAACTTCCCATAAGACATGATAAGGATAAGAAACTGTATAAACGGAGGGAAGGGAGTAGGAGTGGGTAGTGTGTTGGGGAGCAGTTGATGTTTCACAATCCTCCTCAACCCTTGGCACATCCTATTGTACATGACCACAAGTGACTTCTTCAATCTTGGTTCTCACTCGTTGTAAGATTGCACCTATCCTCAACCTGTTGTATTGGCTCGTCGATTGTGCAGAGGATATTGTAGTATAAGTGATTGTCAGTTCCTGGTGGTAGGACTCGATACAAGAAGTTAGTATATCAGTATTCCACTGTCATCTTTGGCACTTACCAACAGTCCCTGATACTGAATATATGGACTCCTCTTGTTATTATCATTAAGTATTCGGTATTCGGAGAACATAGTTTAAAGATTTCTACATGTTAAAATGTGGAAATCATTTAATTTTTAATTTACACAATAAAGATGACCACATTATTTTGCACTTAGTGTGTCTCTAGTTTTGACTTGTGGTATAGTCTGTGATTGGTGATATTGGTGGAGATTGAATTTAGTGGTCATGCAAATGCTGGAAAATGCAAATATTGCATCACTCTAGGTACTGTAGATGTTTTAACTTCGTTATCACAGTCTCGTGTACATTTCTTGGCATCTCAGGGGTAGTAGCATCAGTACGAATAATTAGACACAAGGTTCAATATTTGTCCTGTCCATATGTTTCCCTTTTACAATAAGTTTTCAAGATAAACTCTATCTGAAAGATTGCGATCTTATAATAAGACTTTAACTAACACTATCACCGCTTTTCTAATACTAAAGAATTCATCTTTCATTTTTCTGACGCTTCCAGATATTTAACATAACCTCTCACTTCTGTATAGGCTTCATCTTTCTTTTTAAGGAATACACACTTAACATCTTCAGAAGTATTAGGTGTAGAGAAATAATGTAGTCACCTAACCTATATGAGTCTGACTGGAAACTTATTGCTAAAGGGTAATATTTTTCAACTCTTGCCTCGTCGGGTACCTTGTCAGTCAATTGCACAATAGTTAGATCAGTCTTTGTGCTATGGAGCTCGTCATATTGAAATGGTACACATGTTTCACTCTTTCTTAGATGATTCTCCAAGTGAAATATTTCAGACTATTTTATCTGACAAACTCTGAATGATCTATTGGTCTTTTTCTCATAGGACCTTGAAGAATATAACTGATAGCCCCAACTAAATGAACTCTTTGCTTACAGCCTTTGTATGAAATTTTAAGCTAGTTTGATGGTCCTTGAGTGCATATGGTTAAATGCATAGCTCTTGTCATTGAAACACTGATTGACACCAGCTTAGGAATCAGGAAAATGACTGGGCACCAGGTTTTTCCCTTCTTCCTCCTCCTCCACTACCTCATTGCTTTGACCAATACTGAGTTTGGATTGTTGCTTTTTCGTTCCCAGAACCCAGGATGATTCAAAGTAAGCGTTCGCTCACTTCACCACCTCCTTCAAGTATCGGTCATACAACCACATACAATGCAGCGTTATGTTTTTTTCATGGTCCCACGAGGGGTCCATCCTTAAAAACCTGATCCGATACCTTATCACCCGATAGATGGATGGAAGCAAATCTCTGACCATGATACAAAAAGAAATGGCTTAACTTTGCCCCCTATGCGCTCTTTTCACCCAAAACAGCCATTGCATTTCCTCGAGCATTTCTAGCCAATCCGAATGATTTGTTCTCTGGAATTCCTATGAAATTTTGATCTTTTGCTTCGAGCCAAGGAATTCCCATTTTCAGTTTGTAAAATGTTGAAAATCATTCTCTCCCCTAGCTGGATTTACTCTTGAACTTTTGGCCCTATTGTCATGTTGTTTTTAGCTGTAATATCATTGCAAGCTGCTTTTATAACTTCCATTTGAAAATGTAACTCTTAAAGAAAGAATTATCTGCCATTTTCTACGACATGATTGTGTTCCATCTAACCAGTAGTTACGATTATTAACAACGAGTTGATCTCAAAGCTGGGCCGTTCGGCCGCTTCCCAAATGCCATGGTTTGAGAAAGGATTTTGCCTTGTTGCAGCAACTCCAATTTTGAATGAACATGAATAATTGGCAGTTGTTTATGTGTTCTTGTATTAATTTTATACTTTTAATTAATTTTTGTCTCCTCACCCCTGTAGGCAACCCTATTGTTATTTATTTTGTCTCTGGTGAAGTTAAAATGAATTAAAAGTGAACAGTCAGAATCTCCATTAGATTGACCTCAAAGATGTTTTACCGAATCCTATTCTGTTAAAAAATGCCATATCAAGAACCTGAGTTGGGATATGGTTACCTTTGAAATGATTAGGTCCACCATATTTTGCAAAAAGGAAAAGGTATTTAACGATTTAGTTGGGAATTGGTATTTTAAAGCACAATGTGTACAATTTACTTCTGGAGAGTATCTCTTAAAAAGGAAAACTCCGTTCCTGTTTTTATAATAGAACATCATACATTAAATGATGCTCATAAAAAAAGGTTTACACTAAACTTAAAAACCATTTTAATGAAAAAGGTATACACTAAAACCCAAGGAAATGTTGCTCGTTGGACATCGGAATATACTCGTTTGATAAGTCCTGCATGGTTATCAACCTCGTTACATTCTATCTTAAGTTGTCTTCAGTTCATTCAGTGACATTACCCATACCCCTCGAATGCATGTGAAGCATTAGCATGACCTGCAACTTATAAATTATCCATGGGGACATGCCCATCCTCATTTCATACTTGTACTATACCATTGAATGCTTTCTGGAATATCCTATTTAAAGAACCTTTTAAAGAACCATCTAGAGTCTATGATACTGTCAAGGATCAATATGTAACATATTTCATTTAAGTAACCTCGAGGGAATGTTTCAGTAGTTTAGTATTAGTGTAGTATCTATGCATATATAATATATATTCCACATCTTGTACGTACTTATTCATGGACTGATTCCTATTTGTCACAAATTTACTTCTCGCTAAATACTTGGAAACCTATTCAGTAATGCTTGATTAGTCGAAGCTTATAATGCTATCTTAGTCTCTCCGTCTCTCCTAAAAAGTGATCTCCAAAATTTCCTCAGAATCGTGCTTCAATAATCTATACTTGCTTTTATATATAAACGTAAGCTTGCCCCACAATGACAACCTAAGTCACTGTGACACTTAACCTATGTTAACCTATGTGCACTGTGATTAATGGTAATCTACATGACAATTGTTTGCAGATGTTGATAATGTTCTTCAACGAATGACCATCATTGGCGTGCTACTCTCATTCCGTGCTTTAGCACAGGAGGCCCTTTTGGATGTAAGTCAAGTCTATTGGTTCAATCATCTGACACTTTATTCTCGTATTAGCTTTAATATTCGCATCATATGTAAAATACCAGGCAATAGACAATACAGGTACTACACAATTGAAAAGGCGAATACACAGTACACTTATCATGTGTCTCTTCTTGAAATACATGTACTAAACAAACTCAGGATTATACTCTTGCCAAGTTATCATTGAAAAGTGAAACTGAAATTGAATCAAGCCAGTTCAGCGTTTGTTTCTAGTTTACTTAATAACAAACCGATTCGTATGTGATCTCAGTGTATCAGATTGTCGCCTTATCAATATGAATAAAATGTGAATACTTCTATAATCCTTTTCCTAAAGTGAGGTAGACATTATCATGATATCGGTAACTCTGTCAGTCAACTAACTAGCAAATGCATTTCTACCTTAGCTCCGATTTCAAAGTCGGAGATAAAAACACATTTCTCGAGTTGTGTTTTTAGGCTCTGCCCTCTGTATCAAAAGGGTCTTATAAGTCAACTACCCCATCTATTTACTTATTTAATTAATTATTTATTTTATTTATTTCAGGTTTTGGACCAACGCATACCTTTCCTACTAAGTTCGATCATGGACTTCCACAAACACATGCCCATCGGACAGGATTCTATGGTGAGTAGGTTTTCCATTAGCAAAATAAAAAATCCCATGACATTTGCTGGGAATGAAACAAAACTATTTTTGCTCCAAAAAAATCATTGTTTTCGAATATAACTTCCTCACCAATACTCACCGGAAAAGTTATCAAATTGCATGCATGACATGTTCACTTGTCACTGTTCTCCAAATAGTTCTGTACCAGTTTAGGCTAAATGTTTAGACTAAAGAAACACGACCAGAAATGTGGAATAGTTCGATTCAAACTAAACACCTGGGCCTGTTCACGTGTCCGTCCTTGGTCGATGACAACTCGCAGTACTGTTTTAAAAAGAAAAACCTTTTGCACTCTTGCAACTTCTTTGCCAGGCAGACCGTCCTTACCCATCCTAAAAGCCTCACAGAACTTAACTCATTTAGATGACACTAGATGAGATAATAAGCTTTTAGTCGGAGATACCCCATTATTCCAACTGTTTCCCGATTATTTCTCCCGGGAAATCTTCACATTGAGTATCTGACCCATTGAATCTTAAAGTCTGAGCACCAGTTAAATCGTTTCCATTAAATATGCATTTACAAGTTGTCATGTAATTGAAAATTATTCCTTTTTACCTTCTATGATTCATGAATTTTTCTTATGTATATTCGTCCAATCATAGCAACATTTCCTTCTCCATTTGATTCCCTTAAGGTTCAATGTGATTCAAGAAGCTTAGAACACAAGACTAGTTAGATTTTTCTGAGCAAACCATCTACAAAATGCACACTCATCCTCTATTCAGTGAAATGATTAATGTGAGAGAATGTGTACGAGTGAAATATTTGCCAATTGGTTTTCTATTCTAATCATTTCTTCTTCCTGATCCAACATTCTGAATGATACAATTCTCATATTATTGTCTTGTCTGTTCAAGAGTCGCATTCTACTCAAGCATGTTACAGTGATATTGAACCCGGGAAGGTGGATCAAATTCTCCCCTGACCAATGATTGCCAATTAAGAATTTCACATTGAGAAATTCGTATTCGGATGAATAAGTATAAATATATTTGGACTCATTTACAGTTTTCAAAATTTAATGGCACAAAGAAAACATAAAGAAAATAATATCTCCAAGTCTGAATCATTCCTTGATCTGAAATTCTAACATCATGATTCATCCTACACCCCTCCGAAGATGCTTTGTACATACCCTTGTATAACAAACCCATTGTTTTGGATATGATTTGTAAAAACTAAATAATTAATAGCTTCAATCGCTAGAAGTATTGATACCCCAATTAGAAACTTAAAGGTTGGAATGAAACTTAGAGAAAGGTACTGTATGCTATGCTCGATGCGATAGTGCATATTGATAATCACAACTGGAAATTCGAGTCTGTATGTAAGAAGTCTCACCATATTCTGCTTGTCTGCTTCCCTTGTTAGCTTGCATCCATCCGGAGTCAGGTTAGAGTCGTCACCTGGTGTTCAAACATAGAATCACAATTGTATTTAAATGCCACCTAACGGATTTAGTCTGTAACACTGGCGTCTCTTGGAATTTCCCATTTCTTCTTTTATACTTTCTTTAGACGTGTCTTATATTTTTTTCTTTTTGCCCCTGCTGTATAATATATATCGCCCCTCCATGTTTCCTTTGAGCGTTACTTTCTTTCGTATTCAAATCTTTTAAAATGTTATTATGATTTTGTAACGAAATTTATGTTATATCTTTATAATAGAGTTGCTTACTGCACTTTAGATCTTTAAGCGGTGATTGGGAAAAAAACGTTATTCTTGAGATTTCGGTAATATTTATAAAACAAAAATTAATGTTGAATATTTCGAATTTAACCAGAAGTATGACCAATACAAACGAAGCATGTATATATAATATAACTGCGTGATATTTGTTTTTAATCCATTGACAAATTTTCCTAGATCCCCATTTCCAAGGCATTCTTCTTATAAACTAAATCACTTACATTTCTTCAAATCAACTTTCACCATTCATTCGTGATAAATTTGTAATCGTTTACCTTCCCTAATACAACCTTCAGGGGCACCAAGCTGAAAATATTTGTAAGTTTGCTAAAAATGAAATAACAATTAACTACTCTTCTGATCCAACTTATTCCTATCTAAACACACTTTTTTAACTGATCCTTCTCAAAACACACCTGGCCTCTATGGCTTAACTCAACAGAAACAAAATATTTTTGCAGCTCTCTTAAACTTTGAGATGGATTTCTAGGAAGTGTCGATGGAATTCTTTTTTCCTCTTTTGTATTGTACACATATTGTAAACGTTGACAGCCGATTACATAAGCATGATACCACCCCCACCTTTTATTACCATGTATAGACTACCTTTTGTCGTGTATATATGCGGTTGGTTTACAACCTTATGTTTGAATATATGCTTCATCATGTAAATGAACATATTCAAATACATTTGAAATCGATATTTATTTTCACTCAGAAACTTTGTGGTGTACATTACTTGCTCATGGTGGTAAGCCTTGCTTTCCTGGGTTAAAATGTATATCCATAAATCTGACTTGAACTATGGATTTGTTTTGGGGTCCTGGTAAAGAAGTGTTCCCTATTGTTTGTTCCATGTCTTTTATTGTATATATTTATGAAATGCTTCATTGTGCTGTTGTGGATATTCTTATTTGTTTTCCATCATACTAATTGTTACAAATAGATGAGAGTGTGTTTTATTGTAATCAGGGCTTTGGCATATTTAGTGTCCATGGTAATTGTTACATCCTCCTTCTGCCTTGTGATTTCTTTGTACATTGGTCAGATAAATTCCTGTCCTGGCGGCGAATGCATTCTGACTACCTTTTTAAAAATATTTGTTCTAAAAATAATTTCTGAGCTGTTTCGGAAATAGCCTTTCCTTATGTTGTTAATAAGAATTCCATCGCGACTCTTTTCCCCAAAGATAATCATGTATCCTTTACCCTGTCACAAAATAATACCAAATATATTCCCCTTGCTTAAAAATGTACTTCCCCTCGCTGTGAAAATATTTGTATAAACCCTTTATCCTTCATAAGTATCCTCTGGAATTTTCCCATCCACATTCGATATTGTATGTATATTAATTGTGTGCAATAGGAACATCTAGCCAATGAATAAATTAAATTAATTTGAATAAACTGATTTTATTGGACAGATTGTGAATGAGATGGCTTCAGCTGCCGGTCTACCATGCGACATCGATCCGGCACTTTGTGCTGCTCTCCGCTCTCAAAAAACAGGTCCGGTCAACATGTTCCTTACTTCTGTCTAATGTGTTTTAAATATATACCTAGATCCATTACAGCTTGTTCCACGTAACTTGATGCAGCCAAATAACCCTGTTGATATCAGGGGAGCTGTGTAGAAGAGATAAAACAAATTAAATATGCGATTCATATGGTTTGGAATATTCTTATTGTTCCACTTATTGATTTAAAAACGTGTGTACTTCATGTGTCACTTGTACTAAATATTACTTTTTTCCATTAATGCTAGAAGTTGGAGAGGATGACTACAACATCGCGTGTTTACTGATGGTATTTGTGGCGGTGTCTTTGCCTAAACTCGCTCGCAGTGAAATGACGGTTTACAAGGCTGCCCTTGAAGGTTAGTCTACGTGGGGTTTTTTGTGTGTGTGGAGGGGTGGGGGGGGGGGGGGAGGATCCACATAGTTTCTAAAAGGTGTACTACGTATGAGAAAATACCTGTTTTTACGCATCTTTGCATTTACTATTCCTATTTAAATTTTTTGAATACACACGTATAAAAATGGTGTATCTTTTATCTGAAGTGAAGCAACAGCGTCGAAGAGATAATATTTATCTTAAAATATTGTTGTGTTTCTCTTTGTAGGACATGCCAACAACAGCCATTGTTTGGCCAAAGCCATCAACTCTCTTGCCGGTGCTTTATTTACCATTCATGGGCCTGGAGATGTCGATGAAAGATTGAAGGAATTCCTCGCAGTGAGTAATCTCAGAACTTTATCTATTACAATACCAGTACATATTACAGTACATACTTATTTTACTAGTTAGTACAATGGTAAAACCTATGTATTCTGTAAACATGCAGATCTTCTTAAGTGAAAACTTTCAACTCTATGAGCTCAAATATTGATAAAAAAAAAAGAACTTTAAGATGTTACTTCCATTATTCTGTTGCTTTCCTATGTTGAGCGTTTATGTGTTGCCTTTCCAGTTGGCCTCATCTAGTCTGCTTCGACTGGGTCAAGTGGAGGACAAGGAATTGATTAAGAATCGTGAATCTGTGTATCTACTCCTGGATTTGGTACGTCTCGTGGTTTAACTTTAATTTTACTTTTAAATTTCATTTTTAACTTCAATACGTTCAATATTAAATAACTTAGGTTGAAAATCACATTTTAAAATGAATCGTACATGAAATAAGTAGGTGAGATTTTCTGACAAGATCTTTTGTCTAGATCTTTTATGCTCGAAGCCTCCAACGGTCCAGTTATTATACAAAACAGAGTTGCGTCCTGGTACACCGTATCAGAAGACAGAAGAAACGTATTGGTGTAACACATTCTAGGTTAAAGATTTGTTTATTGATAGTATTTACTATTCTTTTCCAGATCGTACAAGAGTCTCCATATCTCACCATGGACCTACTCGAGTCTTGCTTCCCGTATGCGCTTCTCAGGAACTCCTACCACCAAGTCTACAAGTTCGATTGATCCAACATAAGACTCTTTTAATCGTCTAAACATAACAATTATTATAAGCCCCACTTTTAACTTATGACTTACCTGCCAAGGTTATATCGATTTGTTCCTATAAAACCAGAGAAAATGGTGCCAGGACATTGAAGAATTGAAATGTTCCAGATTTGTGTATCTACTACAATTGTCGGAAATGTTATTTATTGAAGTCAGGACGAAAGAATGATCATTGTCACGTCGTTGGTGTACAGAAAGTATCTATGCGATTTATTAAAACTGAAAAGTCTGATGACTTGACTTGTAAAAGTGTGGGACTGAGATTCTTTTCTTTTATGGAAATGGAACATATCAGTTTCCAGTCGCCTGTGTTTTGAGTAAATTCTGGGAGAAGACTGTGCCACGTATTTTATACAATATAAGTCCCAACCCTGCTGACCCATCAGTGTGATCAATATTAAACTATTTATCGGGAAACGATAAATGTTAAAGTATCTGTTTCTGAGCAAAGTGGACGGGGAGTATTGAACTGACTGAGTCAAGCCACCAAAATATGTACAATCAAATGTGTTGAACAAATTTTACTTCAAATTTTCACAGAACTTTTAGAGATAAACTTGAATATTGAGAATGTTTTGGTAAACTTAATATGGTATGAAAGCTGACAACTGGTTCTAATATGAATAAATGAAATAAGAAAATGAGGTAAAAGCATAATTTTTGCCGTTCCCAATTGTACATATTTGTGACGGTCTGTCCCACGAATGAAGTGTCCAGATGAAGAACAAGTACATGTACTGTGTTACTTGTGACGAAATAACATCTTTAAAAGATACCAATATCAGTGGTAAAATATATTACCAATGTTCTTAATGGATTAAAGCCATTTGTAACGTCTAAATCCCATCAGACAAATGAAATTCTTATTTCTGATATGTGATTACATGCATTTCTCCAGGGAAAATTGTAAAAGTTTATTTTGATAAAATATTCGATAATTTCTGGGTATTTCTTTTCTTGTCTTTTTGTCCGTGTTCAAAGTATGTCAGGGAAACATTTAATACTTGGAATATTAATAGAATGCCATGTAAAAGGAAATTGTCATTATAATTTTATTAGTTTGAAAAACAACTAAAACGACCCATTCCAGAATCATTTGTGTGGGGGTAATGTGTCCAAAAAAGACATTTCATTCATTTACTGTGGCGGGTTTTAGTACATGGGTTCCTATGCCTGTTTGCAAGAACAAGTTGGAAGCTTTATATCATGCCTTTTGTACAAATTTATCTTGATTTTTTCTGTTTGTTTTTGCCAAATCGTTTGCGAAGATATCATTGGTAAAAGATGAAGAAAGTGCGGACGAATGGTGTGACTGTATATTTGCAAGTGATATTCACACAATGATGTGCTTCTGTTATTTAAGTTTAAATATCATCTTTAGGTTAGCTACATTTGCACCCTTGATCCCGTCAGTATTCATATTCAATATGCAACCATTTACTTTCCAGTGGGTAAGGCATTTGGGGGAAGGGTTACTTCAGAAGGGTTTTTTTCTCGGGAAGGAGCTATTGTCCTCAGGAAAGGAATCAATACATTAAAAATCATTTTACAAAGCATGCATTCTTTGGAAAAGTTATTAGAATTTGCACTTCCTTGTTATGAGTGATTCACTTAATGATTATGTACACAATGGTTCTGTTTGTACACATTAAACTTCATTGTATACCTCCTTTCTATATCACTGCCAAATGCCGGTTACGAAACAAAAGATCCTTGAGTCTGAGTTTCAACACTAGTGAAAGTGGGATATTTATAGGGCTTGATTTGAGCTTCAATCTAATTTAAACCATCCTGATAATTAATTGGAATATGGATTCTTGTGCATAGTCTTGTAAATTAGTTTCATAAGTTTAGTGCGGAATACCAGATGAAACATACTCGTTGCATTTCAAGGAAACTTTTCTTTATGTATCCTAATAATATTCTCTCAGCATTTGGTATTATTTCTTCAGAATAACTAGTCATATTGTTGAGGACCCTCGATTTAAGAAGGATATAAGTTTTAGTCATTAATATATATCAACTACATTTAGGTTTAAGTCTGTATAAAATATATATACGAAAATAATGCGAAGTGGTTAAATGCTGAACCTTTTCATGAAGTGAATTTCTATTGGGCTTTAATTGAGGAATTCTGATGATTTTCAGTGAACAATATTCTGGTAAATAATGCTTGTTAGTACCTAATTTGTATGCAGCAATTTATCGACTTACGTGAATGCTAGAACGAATAAAGATTTTGTAAGAAAAGTTATGATTTATGTTTTATTTTTCTTCCATTGTACACTGTTTACACGCATTTTATTTTCTTACACACAATGCGTCCAGTCATCTTAAATTGCCTATTGGTAGCTGACATGACAGGCAACAATATTTGATAAAATGCTCTAATTAATAATCAGTATGTACACGTATATATTGCACTAATTCAAACAGTTGCCAATGCGTCCATATATTGAGGCTAAACGATTTAATTCGTATTTTCAATCCGATGCTCAGGTCCTGGTCTGTTCCTTTACGTTTTTATTGGACGAGAAAGGTTCCTGTCTATTTGTGATTGGCTCTACTAAAACTATTTTTGAGATCAGTTGCTTTGCTAACGATGATATACTATATTCATATATACAATGGTAATAGTATACCGTTAACGTTTTTGTTTAACCATTATGATTATTATATCACAAATCTACAGTCCTGCTTCCATCGATTTAACGCTATCCATTGAACATGTATATCCATCCCAATTTCGCCTTTCAAATCCTACAGCTTGGTATTTATTCCTACACGAAGTATTATAATACTGACTAAATGGGATTAAGGTTGGATTCTTGAACAATTGAATCCCATTTGAAGCTCCACATATCCATAATACATTGTTGTGCGTCGCTACCTCGCTATGTGGCCGAATGCATTATGGTTGACCAGCCGAGCCTATATGTCCATTGGCAGGGCCTACTTCACTATTTACTAGTATATCCTTTTGGGATGTAATGACATTATCCGGTATCTCCAATGTAAACCCAGCACTTCCCTCGTCCTCATCCTCGCACATAGCATTAGCCTTACTGGGCTCATTGTGTGAATCGCTGCCGTTTTGTTCCTGTGATTCTTCTGGGGGCATGATATCTTGTACGTTGGCTTCACTGCCATGAGTGGAGAGGCCGGATGGTAATGTGTTGTTGCGAATGGCTTCCATGTGTTCCTTGTAATATTTCCTTGCCACCAGGGAGAGGATGAGTATCTCCAGCACACTGATCATTCTGTGGATTCCTTTAAAGTGATACATCAAATAGTAAACCATTAGGAGACAACGGACCATGGATTGAAAAACATCAAATGATAATGCAATGCATAAACAATATATATTATGGGCAATTTTTCTATATATCTATGCTAAATGGGGTTGATTATATGGGAGAAGTGACTTATAATAACAATAAACATCAGCTTCTCAACTATCTTGATATCTAGCTATATCTCATCTATTTTGATATGCTGAGAAATATCCTGATATCAGTATAACTGCTAATAACCGATTGTATAGGGAGCAATTATGCAAGTTAAGAAGGTTTGTCTAAACTAACTAATACCTGGTACATTACATGATTTAGCATACTTTGTTCTCAATTTATCGTACAAATTTGGGAGTAAAAACTCCCATGTGATCCTCACGTACAATTGTGAACTGATCATCACATCTTCATCCCTACACATCGTCGAGAATCACGTTGTTCTGAACAGTCTAGGATCACGGACCCTGGAGTAGGTGTTCTAGTGACATTCTAATGGAATTTGCGGTTTGGAGCTGGAGGCTTTCCCTCAGTTTGGAGGGACTCTCCCAACTCTGAGCCTAGACTGTGAATTATCTTTGTGGGTTAAGGGAATATGTCGAACTCACTATAAGCATTCATGTCTCTTGTTAAACCGCGCGCACAAGGCATTACTTCCAATGTCGCCAGAAAATTGAACAAGGCACTTTGCATGTTGTCTATAACCAGGATTAACTGCAGTGTCCTAAATTTTGGAGTTAGAGGAATATGTCGAAGTGGTACTATGGATACTTCATACAGGAGTTGAAGGGCATACATGGCCACTAGTGTCGAAGTGATGAGTAAGAATCCCCTGGAGAAGATGGCGCTCTGAAATATACATCGATTTTTGTTAAATACTTTACAAATTCATTTCAATTCAAATCATTTTTTTATTTATATGAATACGAAGTGTACAAAAAGGTGACACGCATCTGAAAGTGAGTTTCAGGTCTTCCAGCGTGTCCCTGACTACTTTGAAGTGTTAGAGAAATCTAGGATTACATTTGTAGGCCAAAAGTAATTTTGAAGGCTATTTTTCTTTTACAGATCTATGCTAAATGGGGTTGATTATATGGGAGAAGTGATTTATAATAACAATAAACACCAGCTTCTCAACTATCTTGATATCTCAACTATCTTGATATCTCAACTATCTTGATATGCTGAGAAAATTGTCTGCATGATGAAATGCTATGAATAAAAAACATAAACATATGGGAGAAGTGATTTATAATAACAATAAACATCAACTTCTCAACTATCTAACAGGTAATGTGATATGTCTAATACAGTTTTATACATTGAAAGTTTTCAAGTTTTTCAAGTAAGTGTAAAGATGAAGATAACCGTCGGGACTATAGCAAGAACAGCATAGTATTGCGTATGTGGGGGCCTATATTCTCCAAGTATGGCCGAAAACAACGAGGCCGTAGGCCGAGATGTTTTTCAGCCATACTCGGAGAATATAGGCCCCCAAAGACGCGATACTTTGCTATTCTTGCTTTTATTCCATGATTCTTACCCTAAAACAACTTTATTTGCATTAATTTCATCAAACTGTGTTGTCCTCATAGTCTCGAACGGTCGTGAAGTCACTGTACAATACACAGAGTTTATATTGTCCACCTTGTGAGCGGCAAGTATATCGATTATACTGTCCGCTCACGGCCAAATCATGGAATAAAGACCGTGGCGCACAAAAGAGTACACAAGAATGTTCCCCTGATGTTGCTAAGTTTATTCATTCGATTGGAATAGCAGGCATTGGAAGTTTTACGTAATTAATAATTGATAAAGATAAAACTTTACTTAATTACAGATTAAATTATATTTCCTAGTAACAAAATAAAAGTTAAAAATGCAAACCTTTCGCCCTTACCATATCAAAAGTGTCTAATGTATTCACATAGCCAACAGCACTTGCATATCCGCTGAAAGTTCTAAATATACCATATTGTAGGACACAAACCTCGAGGATGTGTACCTTTGCCCTTGAAATTGAATAGAAAAGTGAGATGAAAATTGTTTCAGTTTAGGCGAGAACTCTACCAATGTATCTAATTTCTAGCAAAAGGATCTGCAAATACCAATAGTTAATGAGGGAGTGGGTGCAGATATTTTGATGGTTGGGGGTGGAGGGGTAATTTCCTTGCTGGCTACTTTTCCCAGTTTTTTTTTCTGGCCTTGGTGTTCCGGGGATTATTTTCCTCAATGATGGGAATTCAGAAGAGTCAACATATTATTATGGTATACAGGTCTGCATATAATCGATATAAATCGGCAAAAATATGTACACCAGAGTGTTTCCAATATCAAAAAACGTCATATGAAGTACGTCTTAATTTTACAAAACCCCCCAAACAATTCTAAAAAATCTCAATTCTCTTTCTTAATCAAATTTGTTTAATCATTTCAAAGTTCCAACCTGGAGACTTTCACTGTTGGTAAGAACCAAAAACAGCAACATACAGGTGTAGTGCGCAGCTTCATATCATTGCCTATTAGTAGCTGCATCATTCGCTCCTTGCCACCATAGTGCGATATCAACAAGCGAACAAAGACATAGAGAGCTATGGATATGTACCTGAAATATATATTAAAATAATAATGGCCACAACGAATTAACGAAATACAATATAATTACAAAGGACGCATCACTATCACCATCAGTTTAGGATGATTAATTTCGGAGTAAATGTGATCTAATATATGAAAACTGAAGAGCATAAAATTCTGATTACTCCATATTTAAGATATACAATAAACCCACCTATATAGTTTGGATTAACGTCCTGATTATACATGTATAGCAAAAGCAAAACTATTATCTACACGATTTAAAAAAGGAAATTAAGGTATCTATCTTCAGTTGAATCAAATACATCAATGTTTTTTTCGCCAGGATTAATTGATTGTAGGCTATTAATTATATTGTATAGGGTTTGTAATAGTTTGTAGCTGTTAACATAATCACTGATGATTATCGGACTTATCAATTGACAATAAAGACAATGGTGTCACATGTATTGTGAGCATTCTATTCGTGATTAACAATGGTCACCACAATAGGTTTGTCACAATGTTACACCGTAATCTAGCTTACACTGCAGTTGCCATATCATTAATTGGTATAGATCTGGGCACGAACATAGACACCATAGAAAGAATTGCGTGCACCTGAAATACACACAGAATACATTTATATATATTTATCAAGTTCTCTTCAAACTATAAAATGAAACCAGGTTATTTGGGGCATGTCTGAGCATTAATAACAGAGTAAATTACATTTATTTTAGAAACGTTTTATACTACACATGTTACAGGCGATCTAGTCTTAATATCTATATTTAATATCATAAGAAGGAATATAACATCGAAGCTAGAATAATAAGCAATTAGTGAATATAAGATTGCTGTAAGAGTTTATTTAATAAAAGAACCAACATTTCGGTGTTCCATAACTCCTTCACCAGGGTTTTATTCTAGTTGTTCATCATGATGATAGATCTAAAAACTTTGCTTTCACATTATTGATATTGTATTTGTGGATGAATGATTGATCACTGTATGATTTTTTTTCGATAAATAAAATGAAGGGTTCGCTGTAAAGATTCTTATGACTTACTGGGTACACTGATAGAAGGAATATGACATGAACCCTCGACTTCCATGTGTCTAGATTCATGTACATGTAGAAATATTCTTCTAAGTAAATAAGAACTATTGCCAATGCTAAGATGGCGCATGTGATAGTTAACCCAAAGTAAACTGGTTCCAATTCTGAAAAGGAAATGTATGTTTTATAACAATTTTAAAAGCAATGCATAAATCCTTCACTGTTTGTTGCACAGCATGGTTTAGTTTACAATTTATGAAATAATTTCATATTGGAATAACACAACATACATGGATTTGGAATTGATATATATTATTCTAGAAAAAAATCCTTCTTAAAGATCTTCTATAATTAAGTAATATAAAATTAAAAAAACGGTTAATTACATCGAATTCCGTCTATTGTTACAGATTGTTATATTGTAACAGCTTGTAATACTGTAGTTTTCTC
The DNA here is from genome assembly GCA_942159475.1 of Sthenelais limicola. Lineage (NCBI taxonomy): Eukaryota > Metazoa > Annelida > Polychaeta > Phyllodocida > Sigalionidae > Sthenelais > Sthenelais limicola. The sequence continues at coordinate 25,000,863 of OW804101.1, forward strand.
ACACAATTAGATTGTCAAAAGATATCAAAGTTTGACACGCTTATTAATCTTTTCCAGGACATGTGCAGGAGGAAAATCAATAAGGACGTGACCTCAAGTTTGTACTCAATTTAGCGAGACCTCAATTCTGGTTTTAACCATCTCCCTCAATTCTGGTAATGTTGCATTAACTATCATTAACGACCATTGACTAATTCATTAATATCCTTGCGTATGTAAAATTATGTATTAATAAACGATTGCTTACCTCGGAGAAAATTCGCCGCGTCCGGGATCACCACACTAGAGCAATTGATAGCCATTTTGCTAGTTTGTTGGTATATCTTCCACTAGAAATGGGCTAAACACTACTCTTGTTCCGAAACATTATATTAATTCCAATTAGATGATTTAGTTGATGGTATATACTATTGGATCTTTCCTATTCCATCCCAGTTGTAATATCCTAGTTGTGTCCATATGAAAGGTTTGTGCACAATTATCCTTTACGCAGTATATCCTTCCTAATACTGCTGTTCAGTTAATATGATTAAGGGGATAGGTTCGAGTATCGATAAGGAATGTTATCTAGTTCTAGTATAAGTTAGCAGTCAAAACGCAGGCGGTAATGATGTTACATGTAGTTGCCTTCCAGTTCCAAGCGCCACTCTTGTGAACACATACCATTACAATATAGGACAGACCTCCGTCAGATAGGGGCACTTAGGATAACTGTGTTTGTTTTAGGATCAGTTCTCGATAGGAAGATTGCTTTTTGCAAATATGGCAATTTTTACGATAGGGCCAAAAAAAAATATAGGTGTGTTTCCGATTTATCTGGCTGAAAACTAGGTTGGGGGGGGGGGGGGTGGTGGTAATTTTTTTCTTTTTGTTAATTTTTTTTGTTTGGAAACCACATCCCAGGAACTGAAAAAAATGTCTTTTTCATAACAATAGTTGTTTTGAACATGGGAAATGTGCTTTTTGACAGTTTTGGGTTAGGAAAACCCGTTTTCCTGCTTTTGTAAGTTTTTTTTGTCAAAAAATCCAAAAAAAGTAAGATATGATGGGGAAAAAATCAGGTATGGTAAAAAACTTTTTAGGTAGGGTAAGGTTTTTCTAGGTAGGGGGGGGGGGGGGGGGGTAAATCGGAAACACACCTATTTTTTTTTTGGGCCTAGCAACAATTACCAATTATTTTTAAATTTTAACACTAAATCTAACTGACCACAGCTATACGAATAATTGCGGACACAATTATCCTCTCTACCGAATGATAAAATGGCACAGAGAATGAAATATTACTTCATTTTATATTCCAAATATCACTTGCCCATATATATATCATGAGCTATCGTTATGCTTAAATAGGAGCGTTGGTTTGGCGTTTCTAGTCCAGTATTGCACATCCATACTTTGCATCCCACTATATATTTTTTAAGAAATTTTATTTGCGTGATATTTTCGGATGAACCGGTAATCTCATGTACACACATAATGCAGTTATGTTTATTTTCGAAGTTATTTATAGCTTTATGAGGTCAAAGTGATCTTCTTGAGGAGCGTCTATTTCTTATGATACCTAATCTCGCTAAATTGAACCAAATATTGAAAGCTTCTTAGATGTAAATTAAGATTATATTTAATGTACATAATAGGGACAAGCATGTTCTACCACTATTCCTACAAAATGTCCCAGTTAAAACTTGACCTTTGCACGAGTCCCCGGAATTAAGGACCGACTGAGGGCAGTTGATTATGCAGTTGATTGATGCCCGGCAATCGTTTGTTTTGATCTAGGGTTTAGAAATCAGCATTAAATACACAATTGCAACTTTAAAACTAGAATTAAAATCAACTCCCTTGATTAAAAGGTCATAGCATTTTCTCTCGCAATATACTCCTTCTATTTGCTGCATGTTTCGGTGAGTGTTTACCCATTATGTTGTCCCAAGTTTATTTATAAACAGATGGACTGACAATACTGTCAGTGAGAGCTCCTTGAATACATCTACTGATAAATTGTCTAGATCTTTATACTCTGGTTCAAGATAAACATTATGGTTCATAAGTCAATACAAATCCACATATCGCGCCCAACATCAATTGCATGGGCAGGATTGAATTCAAAGCAACACTGGAGAAATAACTGCTGGTAAAGATGAAAAGGAACAAGAACCAAACTCAGCGGTGGCGGTTTTTTTAAAATAAAGACAAATATACAAAAAGGAGCACAAATCAATGAAGAAGACTCTTTTTGAATGAATATTAATAACTAGGCAATTTTATTGTTCATTTAATTCACAGTTACAGTGTATTTCCTTCGAAATTCAAATAAAGCAGATACAAGATTTCAGTCAGGCAAACCGCGACGGCAACAATTCAACTAGAAACCTCGGTAATTAAGCACTTAAAGTTTTGCATGAGAGGCCTACTATCATAATGAACACATACATTTACCGATGTCTACCCATCATATTATGTCTTACATTTAGGCCATAGATTGTAAGCTATCACAGACTCTATGAACAAAGCTTTTGTGAACCCAGTTTTAACTGGAAATTAAAGAACTCAAATACTTGAGAAAGGCATATTACATCATTTATGTGCAACCCTCGTATGTGACCTGACATAGAATGTCCCTATGTGGCTTATTCCAAATATATGAGAGAGTGAGTCTATTACCTTTAAATGTTGCTTACCGAAAATCATTTAATATACGGTAGCTAGCAATGCTACATGAAAAAGGCACCTCAAAACTCTAGACATGATTATATTAATCTGACTTAAGTAGTTCTTAGATCTCACGTGGAATAATCTTATATTCCTAAAACAATACAGTAATATTTCACAGACGTTTAAAACTATAACTAAGAACTAAAGTGTACGAGCTTATTTTGATGAAGAAAATCGAAAAAAAATCAATAAGATTGTGGCTAAATCCCTGTCTTAGGAAGACGAACAATTTTTGAGCCAACACATCATATGCCAAACCTATGAGCGGTTACTATTCTTTTTAAACATCATAATTAGATAAAACATTTTGCATAACTATAAAAAACAGCAGAGTTATCTCAAAGATATATTCACAACCGTACAATTCAATAATATAATATGTTTTTATTAGCAACATCTAACATTTAGCTTGTGCTAAAACTGTATACGTTAGGGGAATATAATCTCCCTCTTCACAAATATATCTATTTGTTATATTATCACTACGTGTACATATACTATGTATAGTAAATGTAATACAATTGGTGCTTTGATCAAAATACAAATATGATTTAGCGTGTAACTTACACTTCATAAGAATTTATGACGAAAGATTGACCTAAGACACCTTTCAATAAACAACTTTCTTAAAGTTTATGCGCGCATGCATATACAATGTGTTTTTAATTGGTAAACCCATCGATATTGGCGACTTAAATTGCTATGGTATGTGTTCGATATGCATACATTTCACGTTATTCTTTTTTGTTATTTCATTGTGTGTGTGTGTAAGGGTATGCGTGTGTGTGGTGGTGGTGGTGGAGTGGGGTGGGGCTGTTATATGTTTTTTTCACTTTCAGGTGGAAGTATGTGGACCTGTGTGGACCATATGGGTCAGATTTTCAGAAAATGCACAATCTACAGTTTTACACATCTATCAAATTCTGCTAAATTAGAGTGAAAAATGATAAATACTAGGTGTATCTGAATATATTCTGTATTGTATTCATTCAATTAGTCTGTCTGGTTATGTTGAACTGCATTTTGAACCTAATTTTCTGTGCATTTTCTGAAAATCTGACCCATATGGGATTCGAACCTAAAGGGCCCCTTGACTGACCCCCGACATTGAATCATATCTTTGGACGCTTTTCATGCGCATATAAGCACACCTACTGTAACAGGCTATAGCTTCCGTCAATAATTGTTCTTGTACACATTTCACATTTAGTGCAAGTATACCATTTATCATATATATATAGGTATGTGATAGGTGATATGGATGCATCTTTAGCAATTGTTTGTCACACATCGGATAAATGTAAATAGTTAAATATATGTCTGGGACAATACTCATGGGATGAGATCTTGTACTTCTGATGGACTAGCTTATAACAATCTCTTCAGTTCTCAGAGATTCAACTTGAACATGTTCATATGTGACTAAGTGAATGAATTGTCAAAATGTCATAACTATAATAGGAACCACACTTCTACAACTGAGTATTTCAGAACAAATATCAACTCCGACAACACAGGGCCTGTTCTGATAATCATAATCATAATCATTTCGACAGACAAACAAGAAAGATATGGATGGGTAAACTAATCATATTCTGGATACCAAGAGATACAGATCACATTTAGAGGAAGGGAATTTCAAACAAACGGAGGATCCCAAAGAGTAGTAATAACTGAAAATTACCCTGTCGTTCCCATCACAAAAAAATAAATCAAACAAACAAACTGGAATAATCATTAATTGGCATTATTTCTAAATTCATCTTAATCTTCAGTCTTATTTCGTACCCTGTAACCTCTCCTTCCATACCTTACAGTTAATGAACCTCGCCATTTGTGTACATTTAAAGGATCATATTCATAATAATTTTAGAACTGAGCTACGCGCGTTCATTTAGGAAAGTGATAAGAATGAATGAATAGATTAGACTTATAAGGCAGGGAGAAGAAAGGAATGGTCAATGGGGAATTAAGTCTCGTTAAAACGATTAAGCAACAGTCTTGGAAAGCAACCATCACTAATGTGAATTTCCTGATCAGCACATCCTAATCAGAATACATCAAGACTACAACCTTAACCATTAGATAGTAGTACTTGTCTTGAACGAAGGACACATTCTTAATCCGCTTTGGCTAGCACAAAAGCACAGCGGTTAGGGATATAAACCTGAAAGAAAGAAAAAATATATTTTCAAGAAAACATGCATAGACAGATCGAAAAAGCTTGATATAGGTGGAAACATTTTGCAACAATGCGATATGTATGTATATACTTCCTTATGGTTTATTCTTCTATATTCAGGGACCCTTTTTACACATCTACCATATTGTAAAGATAAATATGATTTTTTAAATATTTCTATTTAATTAAAGGCCAATACATATTTAAACGACCAATTGAAAAAAAACCGCTAAATCCAGCATGGATTAAATATACAACAATCTATCAAGAATCTATTCATGTCCATCATGCTACCAGACTAGGCCTTGCGACCTGGTTGGGGAGCTGACACAGCACCTCCACTAGACGGTAACGCATAGCGACTGCGGCGATTCGATCGCAAGAATATAAAATGATTTAATATTCCTGCGAACAGACGTCGCTCGCATTCCTTGCGACCTAGTGGGAAAGCCCTATCATAAAACCCCAAATTACAGTCTGATGATATTGAGTGAAATAATTCAATTAATGAATTTAATTATTAAATCAAAAGACATGCAATACTAACAGGATTTACTTTCCTGAATAAAAAAAGAAATCTAAGGCAGACGGCGGGAAGACCATCAGTTCGATGCCGCCTATTTGTATCTTCTGTTAATAGAAATGAATAATAAGTTTGTATTATTCTTAATACAATACCGCAACTTACCATTGTAGAATTGGATCTGTTGTCGAACGGTTCTGGTTTTGTAAAGAACCCTGTGCCAACCTCAAGTCTTTTATGACCGCCAAAGTCCGCTTCGTCAGAATTGAGGACAATCTGGTATCTACCATACGGTCAAGGATAACAACTACAAAGCATAATAATCGTTACCTGCGATCACATAATTTTCATTTTGATTTGCGGAATTTAATCAAGCAAGTCTTAATGTAATCTGATTATCATATTTCTCGCGTTAATTACTCATATTAGGCTCTAAGAATACACATGCAATAAATTGTCCGAAAATACCATTATGAAAAATATTCAACTCAGACTCTTAATCAAAAGTATGGGATCTCAAATTATTACCACCATGGCAGTGAATGAATGTAACACCAATTCCGGGCCTTTCCTAAAATTAAAGACAAGTGGAATCCCAAGATAACTGAAGTCCGCGAACATTCACTCACTCACTCACCTCCCCTGCTCCCCAGACATCAACACCCGCCACTGACTAACTTGCTCATATATACTAGTCTCAGAAATAGGTTAATTTCATCTAAACTCAATTTAGGGTTATGATATACATGGATATCATACACCAATGTGCACAGTACATTGGTTTTATAGCATCTTCGATTCCTACTTCATGAAAATATGCTGAACTGTAAGCTGATTGTGCAGCATATTTAGTTTTGTCAGTAACCCATATAACATTTATTTTCAAGACCAAGGTCGACCTTCGACCGAAAAAACTTCTCAAAATCGGTTCATTGATAAAATAAAAAAGAATTATATTTCAACATGCCCAAAGAAATAATGAGTTAGAACCTAGCTGTTGCAAGTGCAAGCCTATACTAAAAAATCACTCACTCCTTCACTCGCTGACTCACTCTCTAACTTTACTTAGATGGACACTTCACAAACAAATAACTTTATGAAAGGATACATTCCGGGTGTTTCTATTCCGATCTTGTAGTCAGTGTAGCTTTTACTTGGATGGAAGTTGAACACAAAGACAAGATCAGCGCGCTCGAAGACAATCACTTTATCTCCTTCGTTTTTTCTACTGATATAGGCCTGAAGTATACCATACAAACAGCAAATCAATATAGGATCTAGCAAGTGACGAATTTCACATACATTTCACATACATTTCAGCTGTAAGTTGGAAGCGTTAATATGAAGCCGATATTTGGAAATCGTAAGAGGTAAGTAGTAAAGCTATTGGAAAACGACTAAACTAGCTTCCTTTAAAAAGAAGAGAAAACATATCAAAAGTAAAGTTAAAAAATGTTCTGCCATGAAATATTTTACAAAGAAAAGCAGTCTCAAAGGTATGAAGTACAAAGCTTTTGATGCTTGTTTAAAGCTAATCCTTTATTCCTGCCTCAAACATCCATATAATGCTGGAGTATTTGTTTTCTAACTATGGATGATGACTGTGTCTTGAACGATAACATGATAAGTTATCACTCGTGGAAGAGCACCAAGATCAACTCAACCAGATCTATTTTAATGAACGCAGATTAGATCGGTTGGTACGAGAACGTTCAACAACTCAATGATATTCGTCGATGGCGAATAGAGAAAACATTTGCCAACTTGACCAACTCTAGAGTATAGATATCAACTGGCCAAAGAAATATCGGCTTTGAGATAAAAGATAATCTCGTTTGCCACTTCATGCCATGCCAGATATAAAATATGTAAGCTTCAGAAAACACTAGAAATCTGGGTACACACAAAAGAAACAGCGGGCAAAATAAATAAAAAATATATAAAACAGACACTATCTTTTACTGTTTTTGAAGGAATGTGAATATATAATTGAAGTGAAAAATGTATGGTTGAGCCAAAGTATGGTTCCGAAAAAAAAAGAATTCTATGTTGATCTAATCTCAGTAAAAAAGTATACAATTTTAAGATAATATAATGATTATGCTTGGAGTTGGACGAACTAACACTAATGCAGGTAATGGGTATAGTAATTGTCATGTTTGATGGTTTGAATTTTTCAGTCTACATTATTTATCATTCAATTGTACATGCGTGGATATACTGTGAATAGTTTGTGTATATCCCTTGGTTCATGCTTGTATTTCCGATTGCTTTCATTAAATTTGTATACATAATTTCGTTTTTTTTAAATCATTTGATGGCAAGTGGTACTTGATTATTCCAATCATTGATCCAGTAAATCTCTCATAGGAAGTCATTTCCATTCCATTTTCGCTACGAATGCTTCAAAACCAACTGATATTATCTGAATTTAAAAATATATATCTATATATCCGTGTTAGATGTTTTACTCTCCGGATAATTGATATTGCAGCATGTAGACATCAAACATATAGATGGGTTGATGTTTCATTGTATGGGTGGTATTTTGAAGAATGCTATGGTAATATTAATATGGGTAGAACTGTTAAATAAGTGAGCATTCCTTGGTTAAAAAGGTAAGGTAATTTACTGATGGGAGGTGAGCTTTTTACCTCGTCTCTGTCTTCATCTATTCCTTTTATTTCCTAGAATAAGCAATTGGGTTTCAACAATAGTGGAAAAAAGGAAAACCCCCCACAAAAGTACAACAAAAATATTGAGCATGAAGAGCCCTATAATATGTGAACAAAATTGAAAAGTCATTCGTAGAAACAAGTCATTTACGACAGATATTAAAAAAAATATTATATTGCTGTTCTGAATACTTTAATCAATTTAAGAATTGATTGAAGGACAATATATATATCAAAATTGACAAAAATGAAAATCTCATTCAGCGGAGTCATTTTAGAGAACGGAAAACAAAAGAATCTAGGGGGCCCATAATTATAGATATGATAACAAGAATTCACAGTGGATGTTCTATATATCAACATACATGTATATTTTTAAACTCATTCAGAACTGCAGTTCTGAGAGTTCAGAACTAACAAGATGAGAAGCGAATAGATTGATATGCGTGCTCAGTGGCATAGCATAGAAAGTGAAGCAGTACCATGCTTCATCTGTAATGGAAATTCTTGATTATAAGTCAAGTGAACATAGAGGAATACATTTACAACAAAAACTATATATCTAAACACACATATATATATTATATGTATACAGTATTTATGACAGTATAGAAACACAAGACAGGTGTATGAAAAGAAGGTTATGGACGCACTTCCATTCTTTAGCCAAATGAGGAAAACATTTAAAGAATAATATTCCACAAATTCAGTTTAGTTTATTATGTCCCAGGAAGAAACACCCCCCCCCCCAAATTTGGGGTTTAAGTTATGATAATTTTTGTTGTATATTTGATTCAATTCTCACCATCTTTACTATCATTTTACTTCCATTTATTTTTGGTGAGTGACTCAATGTGCACATTATTGGATCCAACCTTGAAAGTTGAAAGCATATGTAACATCTCTACTTGGATATATCAAAACCTGTGCACTATAGTAGCTTATATCTTGGTGAACTTTGACATTTGACCCCTGTTAAAAGGTCAAATGGACACTGAGATTATCATAATTGGAATGTTCAGTATCTCAGCTTTCATTTGATGTCAGAAAACCTTTGTTGTACTACTTTTCAATTTCACCAACAAACCCCTTTTTCAAAAGGCCCAGGACTATATAGTGAATTATATTTTTTGACAACATACATAAAATATATAACTCAACCTGCGGCCAAAAATATAACTGTCATTTATGAACATGTTATCATTGTGAAATAAAGACCTCTTTGGGCTCCATTGAATAATAATAAAAATGAGAACTTTCCTACAAAGAGATCTTGTGAATAAAACACTTTAAAAATTATAAAAAAAAATATATATAACTCTAGTGTTTTTGGCGTTAGGTTTTTAATGGGGCGTGTTGCATACCTGTGAGGAGCAGAGCCAGCCATATTTCTCCTCTGCATTCTGCATAGCCTTGTCAAACTTATAGAGGAACTTGTACTTGAGCATGTTATCATCCACCAGGTTCCACTGTCTACGGGCGTAGTGGTAACTCTCATCGTTACCTTTGCGGGGGAAGTCCAGCCACTCCGGGTGGCCCCATTCGTTACCTGACACAAGTAAATGTCCATGTAATAAGGTTGAAGATGTTATGAGGAGGTTATAAGGTCTTATTAGGGTTTAGAATTGGAGCGATTATCAATAAACAGCAGTGGATTATAAAGGGACAGCTCATTCTAGCTGCCCCAAATATAGAGGTATATATCAAGATACAAAGCATAATGAAATGCCAGGTTTTTTTCTCTTTTTTTAAAAACATAATTGACTTTAACTATTAAATCTATATTGTTTTTAGTATGGGAATCAAAAACCTATGGTAAACGTAAGCTTAATATATTTTAGACTGGAATCAAAATATGTACCGTACAATAACCTGGGATTAATGGAAACATCTCAGAATGGAACAGAGAATTTGAAGTTCTGACGAAGATCTGTGGGGTGTGTGTGTGTGGTGGGGCGGGGTGTACTACATATATATCAAAGGCTCGGGCCAAACAAATGAGAAGAAATACTATCGATAAATTATCCGATTGCTCACCAATAAAATTAAGATAGCCTTCTCCTCCCAGGGCATGTGTAATGAGACGGATCATCTTGTGAAGGGCGATGCCTCGGTCTATGACCACACTCTCCCCGGACTGGACGGACATGTGGGTGTACATCTCCTTGTCCATTAGCCAGAACGCTATGCTCTTGTCTCCCACCAAGGCCTGGTCGTGGCTCTCAGCGTAGGAAATGTGTTTCTCCATATAGCGGCGGTTAGTGAGGGTGTGGACAATATGACCCATCTGCCAATCGTCATCCTTCTCTTCTTTCAGCATCTGCGATTTGAATCAATATGAATTCATTCCAAATCGGTCAGATATCACAGGTAGAATTGGAAAGTTATGTTTGTATGACTTTATCTCGGATAGACCTAGGCATTTTTTCATTTAAATATGTAGCATACTTCACAGCGATATAATTTTGGACAATTACATGGCTCTTTTTTTTGTAAAATGAAAAAAAAAAGAAAAAAAAAATCTTCTTTTGGTAAATAACTGGTTCTGCCAAATAGTGCCTACCCCATAATGTTAATTATAAATCCAACATTTTGCTATATCAATGTCCAAAATGTGGGATAAAGGCAATTCGAAACCTACAAACAGCTTTATTATATGAACTGTAATGAACGTGTAGCAGTTATTTTCCAATAGTAATGATAACGTTTTGGATCAGCATTTAATATATAATCAAGGGAATAGGTATAGAGTAGTTCAGATTTTATCTGATGAATAATACAATAGCTTCTTGAGATGTTTTGTGATTGATATAATGGAGACAATTTTGGCCTAGATTCTTTTGTTTTGCGTTAATTTCTAAACTGCCCTGCGTCCATACCTTGATCCACATGTCAGGGACGGCCATGGCCAGTCTGTAGTCAAATCCAGTTCCTCCTTCCTCCACAGGCCGGCAGAGGGCAGGCATACCAGACACTTCCTAAAATGCAACCAATGAATGCCTTTCTTATTAATACTTGCTTTTTCAGTAAATATTGAATATAGACTGACCCAGCGATATAAGGTTAAATTAAAAAATACTGGTAGCACAGAAAACCAATGAATGACTTTCTTATCTATACTTCCTTTTTCAATAAATATTAAATATCGAGATATAAAATACATTTTGAAATAAAAACCCAACCCACTAGGACAGAAAATAGTGGTAAATACCGTTGCCGCATCGTGGTACTACCACTATTAGTTAAAATTACATTCTGAGAACGCTATAATTAACACGGTATAAAAAACGTGACGTCACATTAGCTGTGACTTAGGAGAAAGAAGCTTACCTCAGCGATTGTGATACAGAATGGATAATATTTGCGCAGGAAATAGTTGCACAGCATAAGGTAAACAAGAGACTCAGTGTCGGTATTCATTCCGAAGTACTCATGAAGACCTCCACTGAATCCATCACCTGAAAAAGAAGTGAATTCTTACAAGTTTGACTTTTAATTCTATAAGTTTGTATGTCTTACTACACCTTATACTATCTATGACCATATAATATGGATTCAAAACGAAATTAATTAAAACTTTTAGTTTTACCATGGAGGTATCTATTCTATACAATTTGTATTATGTTGAATACATGTACTGTTAGTTGTTCCTTTACGGTTTAAGGTAATACTTTTGAATACATGTGTGTTCTAACTATGTGGTGAGGGCGTTAGGAACATAGGGGTTAATACTCACCCAGTCCATGGCTATGATACAGCATGGAGGTTGTGCCATCAAAACGGAAGCCATCGAACTGGTATTCCTCAATCCACCATCGCAGATTTGAGAGAAGGAAACGCAGCACTTCCCACCTTTAAAGCAATACAACAATTTACAGAAATCAAAGAGAGCCTTCCAAGTCCAGACATTGCATACTAGTAGGATCTCTTAAGTCTTTTTAATGGAGAAGGTCAATAAATTCCTCACAAGCTGCAAGATTATTGATAAGCTCATATTCTTTTATTTTTAGAACACCTAGAAAAACACCAAACATCAAGTCTGTCCTGGTGTCAGATCCTTCAGGTTAGTGTGAGGACCGCAGAAACAACGGATCAATTCCATTTATGCAATACATAAAGTTTCTCTAAGGTAATTAACCTACTCGATGTAGTTGAATAGCCTGCTGTCCCAGAGCTTGTGTTCGCCGCGAGGGTTGTCGTGGAAGAAGCAGCCATTTGTTCCATCAAACTGGTTGAGGCCATCCACGGTGTTCTTAGAGGCATGACTATGGACGACGTCAAGAAGCACGATGATGCCACGACTGTGGGCGACGTCAATGAGTTCCTTCAAGTCCTCTGGTGTCCCGTAACGGCTGTCAATAAGCGAGTTTATATATTGAACATTGGCTTTTGAATATTGGAATTGATTTGGACATTCTTTTTCCTTTACCACGGAGGTATATATTTCACCTCGTTAGTTTCATCAAGGTAATGTATACACAATAAAATGAATATGAAAATGTGAAAGCCTTCGATGACAGACTGCGTCTAAATGGAATCCACTTTCTTATTTGATATGAAGAATAGACAAAGACAAGATTTAGATAAAGAATTTCGAAATGTCTTTGTTTTTTATAGAGTTCTCACTTGAAATGTTTAGTCTCACTTGAAATTTTCATCAGAGGTATGTACTCGCCAACCAAACGGCTTTGTAATGAAAACGTTTAGTTCAGTCGATTAGCAAGCATCCTTTCAGTGAATTTAAACTGATTCAAAGTTATCTCTGCATTTACCTGGAAGCAGCATAAAAGCTGGTGACCTGGTAGCCGAAGGACGCATAGTAAGCATGTTCCATGACGGCCATCATCTGTATGGCATTGTATCCTGGGGTAAATAGAAGAGATATAAGTATAGCAATATATGTGTGTGTATTCTAGCATCAGTCAATATAAACCTAACCATTGAAATAAGTGATACCAAACAAGTGTAAGGAATTTTAACATACTTTACCAGCACACAAAGAACATATCAAACAAAATCCACATACAGACGTAGGTGAATTTATTCGATGGAACCGAATAGGATTCAAGTTTAATATAGGTCTGCAAATAAGTCTTAAGTTATAGTAATTCAACCCTACATGGTGGTTTAGAATAAAGTATTACCAAGGTCAGCAATCCGGGGAATGACATTCTGGGTGAAGTGTTTGTATGTTGCAACCTTCCCTTCCCATGAGGAAATACCAACATGGGATTCATAAACCCGCAGTCTGGTTGGTTTCTTTGGTCGGGTGTGCTTGAACTGGTATCTCTAGTAAATAAACGAAATATATTAATAACTTCTCACGACTGACATTTAAATATATAATCTGACATAGACGTAGATCTACATCTAGAGGTACAGTCTTAAACCAAATGATGCTTCACACACCTATCTTAACATAGATAATACGAAAGATGTGAGTGAGGAATGAAGAGGATGAACCACTAATTCTGCACATTTTTAGGGTTTTATTTTCGCATTTATTGCTGCCTGTAAACTTGCATTCGACCCTTTCGAGTCTTCTTCATTATGCGAAAGATTTACCCCAAACATGAAGTTATTTATTATCATTATTAAATTTATTACCATAATTATTATTATACAAAATGTATACAGGGCCTTTCCCTATGCAGTAAGTACGCTCGAAGGCATTTACAGACACAATACGATAGTTTGTCTCATACCCAATATGTGTGTTTAAAAGAAAACTATAGATACAAAATAAGAGCATTAAAAGTAATAGAATTTAGTATAGAATACATTGAATTGGGATATACCGATAAGTAAGCGACCAGAATAAATATTGGTGATGCATTTCAAATTAAAGTAATTCAAAATGAAAATACTGAAGGATATACTTCATTCATACAGGTGAAACAACCGCAGACTAAAACATTTTGATAATCGCACGGTAGAAAATATACCTACTTCATTAGGGGGAGGGTTCCAGAAGTGTTGGTCGTAAGTGACGTTATTTTTATGCTGGCACACATAGTGAGCCCAGGGTGAGAGGCGATCCAAGTGTTTTCCATCAGGTCCTATTACAACCAACTGAAAGGCATAATTTCACATTCACTTAAATTTAATCAATGTTTTCATGTTAATCGAAGGGGAGTCAAAGCGCAGGTATATCAGCAAGAGCTCTGCAACCCTATAACTGCAATTGTTGTTAGCGAGATAGGACATGTTATTGAAATGGACTCGTTAAAATTGATCAATTTTGGAACAAAATCTCACCTTCACTATCGAGGTGTGAGGAATGGGACATGATCCATCTTTGTTGCCAGGAATTCTGAGGCGCCATTTCCCATGGTCCAGCTTCTCAAATGTATACTGTTCTCGCCTCCAAAGGTCTATAAATGTGATTAAAAATAGTCTTTGGTACCTGTACATTATTCATGAATTTCAATACATTTTCAGAGATATCTCTTAAGAATTAATAGGTCTCAAGATGAAAAATATAAGTATGAAACGGTGAGATGCAATAGATTATGAAACATAAACCGTGGTAAATCTAGCAATTGTCATTCATTATTTCTCCGTGGTACGCTTATTTTAATCATTAATTAAAAATCGACAGCTCGGTTAAAATCCTGGACTTAACCATATTCCATAGAAAAACTAAATACTCACTAAATTCTCCCCAGGCATACATGCCAGTAGCCTTAGGAGCCCACTCCAGCCATTCCACGCTACCGTCAGGCTGGCAATGGATGCCATAGCTCTTGTATCCCTGAGTGTAGATGTCCAGACCTCCAGGTTCATTTTTCTCGATTAATTCTAATTGGTGTTCAAAACAGCCATACCTGCAGGCAGTGCAATCAGAATTAAAGGCAAAGTATACATTACTTGGGTCATAATATGTACCGTGGCCTATATTTATATATTTTTAATTTTTAATTTATTTCATCTCATGGAGCTCATGGATACTGTCATAAGTGGCCACACACTTCGCAAGAAGTACGGTAGAGGATTCGGTATTATATAGTTTCGGTATTATATATATATTATATAGTTTAACTTTAAAGCTAGCATGTTACCGGTACCGTAAAACGGGGATACTTGAGACAGGAGGGTAACTTGAGACAAGCATGGTGGCACACTGGTATAAAATATTGTAGAAAAACAGATTAATGTTTTCTTTTATGATTTTATGATTAGAACTCGCACGTTACCGGTACAACTTTTATACGAGAACTGCCAGAGGAGCACACATAATTATATAATGCCTCCAAGAGATGGTCGATCGAGCTAGTGAGAGTGTGTGGCAGGGACTTTTACTGAGATACTGGCGGGGATACTGGCGTGAACCGGATCCCACTGCCAGAGCACTGGCATCAACGATCCTAATGCTTGAAGCTATAGGATTGTTGCTGACATTGGCACTAACCACTAATGCAAATTATTAGGTTAATGCTACAAAAGGATAACACGTAGGCCTACTTATTACACAGTAATTCAACAGACAACACCAGCTTATTATACTACTAACGTTATTCAAGGCCCACCTGTAGGCTACCGTAGGCCTAGCATACGATACTACGGTATCTATAGGCCTACAGTAGGCCTACGGTACGGTAGTCAATATTTGTAATAAAAGCTGTATGAAATTATAATGCGGTAGGCTAATTTTAATAATATATTAACATAACCAACGGCAACGTGCCACGCCCCTTTCAATTTGACGTCCCCCAATAAACATCGATGGACAGATATGACATTTTCCGTCATGAGAGCCCCACTTATTTTTCGACTATGACATCTTCATATGGTCAATCTAGAGGAGTGACTGCCATTGACATAGGGAGATTCATGCAGCCGGGATCGACAGCTTTCGGCCTCGGACACCGTCACTGTCAGACAGCACGTACTGAGCCAGCCGGGTCACATTATGACCAGTTCAACACACACACATACCATTGTTCCTGCTTCAACGTCAGTAACATCTATATGGGGTGCATACTCGAACACTTACCTTCGCTTTATTTCCTTTTCATAGGCCTTGAGGTTTGGGTCGATCTCAAATAGCCGTTCGAGTTGGGGAACCTTAACCAAGTTTGGGTCCGTGGCCGCCATATTTAAAGGTGAAGGTCGAATGGTTTCTGCAATGTAAAGGTCAAGGTCGTTAAGTAAAGAGGCAGCACGCAGCCGGCCCGTGAGAGATCAGCTGATTCATTCATGTGTCGCTCATGTAACACTTGGATGGGGCGATCCACGCCTCTGCCCTCACACTACTTCCTACACGATGATGATTGATGTGCCTCATGTCTTACATGAAATCAGACCTATACATACAATGTCTAGCTCGGATAAAATCAAATATTTAATGGGTAAAACCGACAAATAGTGCCACGCCCACAGTGGTGCACCCCAAGTTAGGGACTAAAACTTAAAGTTGCCTTGACTTATGTCATATGATCCATGATAACTTTATGAGTTTTTATGATAAAATAATATATGATATGTCAAATAAAAGAAAAGATTCGGGGCTATCTGTATTTGAAACTGTCACATGCACAATTGCAAGAATTCTTTTTTATATTAACAGCTGTTTCCATGGTAACCGCATCTGAAATGTCGTGAAAATCCTGACTTTCAACTGTTTCCATGGCAATTTCTCTTAGGTAAATGGTTCTGCAGCATTGGGGGCCATGTTGCACATACAAAATTAAATTTGCCAATTTTTGGCACATATGTCAACTTTGTACTATCAAAATGGTGGAAATGGCAGGGCGAAGAATTGAAAGCCGAAATGTCCCAAATTTGACCAATTTTCACTGAAAAATGGCCGTTTAGGCGAAATCTGGGATTGTAAGGATTAACATGAGACTTTTTAGAATCACACAGAGGCCCATATTTTTCACTCAAATACCATTTTTCACTGGTTCACTTAAGGGCACAAGCCTTTGCTGTCTTATGTCACCAACTATAATTTCTGTATCACAAAATAATTTACATTTCTGTAAACTGGAGTACACATTTTAGGGTAAAGTTTAGGGTAAAGGCCCAATTTAACCATACATCACAATGCGATAAAACTCTTGAATGATTTCAATATGTATGGTCAAAAGCTATGAATGACAAGACTATATTTTCTATCTAATTGTGGAAATAAATTTTGAACTTTGAATCTACTTAGAAATACAATATGTGGAGTCAATCTATTTTAAAATTTTAATTAATTCTCTTCTTTAAATTAAAGTTTGACATATATGCAGGCATGATTGTCTCTCATTCTTGAAAAAATACGAGGAAAATGCCTATGGCACGATTAAATTATGAACATTTGGAGGAAAATATTCCATTCTAAGGTTCTAAATTCGAATTTAATGATACAAAAATCATAATCACTTGAAACATAGACAAGATTCTGACTTGATTATCAAGGATTCTTTTTAAAAAAGTGGGTAATAAGCAAAGTCCCTAACTTGGGGTGCAGCACTATAGACCCTAGCTGTAGTTTAGAGTAATGTGGAGAAGGCTACTGCGAGATCTACCATGACTGACTATATAGCTAGCCCATGCCATTGACCCAGTCATTGATGTCACAGGGTTGCCACTCAAGTCTGATCCCCAAATTCCCTGACTTTTCACTGACCTTTCCCTCAGTTTTCCCTGACCTAATCCAACCGAAAATAACATATCTTTATACTATGAGACATGGCAAAACCTGCCGGACCACGGTCCTCGACCGTTGAAAGACATGTGACGGTCCAACTCTCCAGTGAAAAAGGTCTATGAAACGTTGGAGAAACCTTTGGAGGACCAGTGAAAGTTTTCGTCATGTTTGTACTAACATCCATCCAACCTGTAACCTGTCCATTTCCCATTACAGGCATCTATTGAGGTCATCCAAAGTATGATGGCTGCCGTGGTTAGTGCAACCACCCCGCTCTAGTACGTATGCGGTGTTTGTAATTAAAAAAGAAACGGCGTATACTAGAGCAGCTAGGGTATGTTCTACTGAAGTGCCTCCCGTTAACGGGACCCCTTGAATATGTGTATTTTGCATTTAAATCTTTATTCAAACTGAAATGTGGCCTTTCCACCAGGCTACAGACGCAGAATTCGCTAATTGCACATTCACCGACCCACTGAATCGATTCTTCTGAAGGCAAACAAAAATAAATATGTTCCGAATACTGGTAGAATTACTTGATATCATGTAATTTGTTTTCCAGTCGTGTGCATGTGCGCCGACCGTTTGGAATATTGAGTAGAGGTTTTTCACTCCATCCAGGATGGGTCCGTAAAATACCAGGGATTATTATTGAGAGTAGGCCTAATATTGCAATCAATCCGGGATTAATGTTGAGATACAAATCTTGTGTATTAGGTGACTGGGTGACTTACTATTACGTTCTTCTCTAGCTTAGTATAAATAATTGAACTTAAGGCCCTTGTCCACTCGGCCGATTCTCACAGAATTTAGTGCAAAAGAGTCCTCTGCGGCGCAAAATCGCATGAGAATCGGCTAAGTGGACTAGGCCCTTTAGATGTACTACAATTAGGTTGAAAGTAATGTACAATTCACTCTAGCAGTAATGACTGAGAACAGTGTCGACACAGGATGTAATGTGACATCCTGAATAAAAACCTTTTAAAAAGAAGGGAACCGTCGAGTATTCACATTCCGACTTGCTCAGAGTGACTCTGCTACTCTCAATATGACATGTGCAACCAGTCATGTAAACACAGCACACACAAACATAACGCATCCCGGAATATTAGTGTATAGGAGGACGTTTAAAGTTTTGTCATCGCTTGTATACAAGTCTAAACTGAACAGTAACGGTAATAGTATTTAACTAGTGATCTTTGTTCTGTTTCACGGCTATTTTAATTAATAACTCAATGGAAAATTTCCTGCCCGAATCCTAAGTTTCCACAAATCAAGATGGGTTGGATTCAAGATGGATTGTGGACAATAACCCACAACAGCGATTCAAGATGGAGGTTGTTGTGTCTTAGTTTTGTATTTTTCGGTTCAGTGATCATTGATGGACACGTAGTATTAGATCATGCCTTTGTTAGTATCACCTACAAGGATCCTGTAACAGGTGACCAACAGAATGACGCAAAGATAATTGGGAGATATGGGAGAAGTAGCAACCATACACTGGTGAAAGGGTCGGTGGTACATGTTCGGTCAGTATATAATGCTAATCATGGATGTGATACAATTGACAATGTTCCTAATGCTGGAGAACCATGGGTCGCTTTAATAGAAAGAGGACATTGTAGATTCACCCAAAAAATAACCAATGCCGTTAGCAGAAATGCTTCAGCTGTGGTTGTATATAACGATGAAGAGGGCGGTAAGATTATCACGATGGACCATCATGGTAAGTGGTAGCCATTTACATCTCGAAATATTTCAAGTAAGTCAATATAGTCTATTCCATCAAATTATTTCAGATTTGCATTATTCGGTTTTGATTTGATCATGTATTTGTTACGACCAGTTCTTAAAGATCCTATGATTATTATTGGGGGGGGGGGGGGGATTCAGGAATAGACCGAATAGACTCGGACTTATGGCAATAAATTTAGATAAATTTAGTTTTGTTAACTACCACTATAGACCAGTGCTTCCCCCTGTCTGAAAGTATGGTTACTACATCTCTTTCGCCAGCTGTAATATTGGTTTAATTATCCTGATGAATTTACACTCCATACGTCAAACCAAGGAGCACATTTAAAGGGGTGGGAAAAGATGTGTGTTCGGTTCAAACAAGCTAACATGTAACAGTGACACTTTATAAAATACCAGTAACAATGGAAACATTACCAGTGGCGGATCCAAGGGAGGCGGGGGTCGTCGACGAATTTGAGTATTTGTGCTTTATTATAAATTGGACCCTGAATGTAGGATACAGCCTCATCTATAATATAGGCTACACCATAATGTAAGCCTGGGCTTATAAAGGGGAATAGGGTATTTAGTGTAGATGTGAAATTTATATGGTCTTTGCCATTCAAAAATGATTTTCTTTTCTTTCAGCTTATCAACAGACTGTGGCTATATTTATCAGTTTAGAGGATGGCCAGAGGATAGCTGGGCTTGTTGATAATGGTACTCGTGTACACATGACAATTTCTGATAGACAACACGTAAACAAGACTGATGTTCCGTTTGTATCCACCCCAATCATTTTCCTCATCGTTATTGCTATAGTGATTGTAGCAATGGCTTCAGCCTTTCTTGTTTATCGATCTCTCGGTAAATGCAACAACTTTCTGTAAGTATTGTAGATTGATATAATTCTATTAACCCTGCTATGTCATGTTAATTAGGCTAAGTCAAGGACTTTTAACAACCAACATATCTGAGTCTTCTAGCTAGTGGAAGGTTTCTAATCTCTTAAACATGTTAGACTGTTTCAAATGGATATATACACTGTAACACAGACAGCAAAATTAAAACTCTTTTGACCAGCCTCCATAGCTCAGGTCTCTAGGTTGGAAGCTCATGTGTTTGAACTCTACCAAAGACGGAAGTTTATCATGTCCAGCCCTTTTCCCAGGGGGGGTATTGTATATAGGCCTCTTTCCAGAATATGTAAGAGGTTGAGGCATTTTTGGGTAGAATTCTTTTTAGAGACGGAATAAGGTAATTGGAGGATGCTGAATTCAGATCTGCCTTATGTTGGAATGAATTCCTTCGCCATATTTCATATTTCAAGGCGCTTTTGGAAGATCTATGTTCGCACAGAAAGTGACATGACCTTTTTCTATGTAACTGTATTGAAAGTTGGAAATAAAAATACTTATATAATATGCCTCAAATCCAAGATGGCCGCCACCTAGGCATAATTTCCATGAAAATTCCAAAATTTTGCTCTAAAACTGTAAGTATGTATCATTAAAATTGAGTTGGGGGCTATCGATGTTAATCCGCAGTGGAAAACGTAGTTGATATAAAATATATGCCTTATGCTAGCCTTAGAGTAGGCCCCTCATTAACTCAATTTTTATGATACTTACTTCCAGGGATTTCAACAATAATTGCACAAATATGTGCTTTTTTGTTTGCTTTTTAAACAGACAGATTCATGCTTTAAGAAATTTTGTATATTGTGCCAAATTTGAAGGTGCAAAGCTTGATGAAATAATATAGTTCCATGAAAGTTTTATATCAAATCCATGGAAAATGTGTATTGGTGTCAAAAATGAAAATTGCATTACTATTACTTTTTAGGGCATCCAACTTTAAACACAAGAGGTTTCGAGATGAAATCAATGAAGTCAACACATGATGTCATCTGGATTCTAGAATCCAACAATGCAGACTTTCAAATCTGTAGATAAGATTCCACTTCCTATCAAAGCATGTCATTTGACAGTAAAATATGCTGTTTTAAGTGAGTATATTTTTGTGTTTTTGGTGCTTTCACTTTTTCTAAGGTCTTATAATATAACATTTATAATTTACCATTGTCATAGAATGTATCAATGCGAGACTGTAATGTTGTAATAACAGATAATTAACTCACGATCGAAAAATATGCAATGAAACGAAATGCGTGACTACATAAAGCTTGACATTATTCATCTTTTATTATTGTTTCGGGCTCGTCGGAAGATATATTTTTAGAGGCTTTTGTCCAGTTCTGTATATTCTTATGGAATAAAAATTCATTATATACGTTGTCTGTTTTGGATTTCACAGAAAAGTTTGTCAGTGACTGTGCATGGAATCTTTGTTTTGTTATCACTTACAGAGCTATTAAGCATTTATTTTCATTAAATTTGGATAAACTGCTGTTAGATCCTCAAGGTTAGTAGTGGAAGTTTTTGTTTCACTTGTTCTTAGCAAATAATCTGTCAGTTTTTCTGTTGGTAGAAAAACAAATAGCAAGTTTTATGTGACCAATACAACTTTTCTGCCAAATCTCTTGCTACAATATCAAAACAGTTACATGTATTTCTGAACGACCCCTTCACTTGAAAGCTGCTGGGTTTTCTACATGTTTAAAGTAGCATGTTGTTATCACAGATTCTTTAGTCCAATATGCTTGCATGTTCTGGAAGTCCTGACAATATCTGAAGTGCTCTTAACAAGTTGATGCAATAAAGAATAATATAATATTATGTTATATATCTATTGATTTTCTTTCAAAGACTGCTATTTATTGCTGCATTTCATTTTGAACTTGTTTTGTTACGTTTACCTTTGCTCTTTTTGAAATGGTCTATTTGTATCAATGATGGGCTCATGGTATACTTTGAATAACAACTTCTATCGCCAATAAAAGATGGTATAATCATTGTGAATAAAGGCTTTTGGAAACTATACTAATAAAGATTAGATAAAAGCTATCAGCTATCAGATATAATCTACATGCAGTTAACCCTCATGTATGCAACGGTGGAAATGAAATGCATGTACTTGATAATGACGGACATACAAATTGGGGAAAGCCGAACGGTGAGTATTTGGCAGGTAGTGTCCAATTGAGCTACAGAAGAACCGTCCACCTTATATCCAGATTAGATTAGATTTGGATTTCGCCATTTGCTAGAATGAACTTATTGTTCAACTTAGCTCTTTCCAAGAGAAGCGGCAATTGATGTGTTATATATATCGCTTAGTATATGTGGGCCACCATACGAGCTCTCGATCCCCATTCATAGGGAGACGCTACTACACGATTCACAAATCAGCTCTTCTCCAATCCTCCCACCTCAACACCCAGGGTCTAGACATCTCCCAGAATCAACTGACCCAACATCCCCATATACCACTTCTTTCTCTGTCAATCATTCTAAAAAGACCAGACCCCATCAATTGCAGAAAATCTACAACTTCAAGGAAATACCCTCTCATCTCAATTCTTGATTTATCATATCAGGATGAAAGACGCATTTATTCTTATCAGTTAAGATATGATATGATGTGGGGATTTTACACCAATGTGCGCGCATAGATGAATTTATGTGTGCAAGTGATATATTGTACATACAGTGCACTAAACTGGAAAGTTTACGATTGCACGGGATAACAACAACATGTTAACCTGGATTTTATCTGGAGAACGTCCTTGGTATTCTAAAGAAAACTAAAGACAATAGTTTATTTAAAGTTGAATAAGTGGATCCCTCTGCGGTGCCCATCCATTATATAAAATCGGTTTCTATGGAAATAGTCGCTGTTAGGTAAGTATTTTCTTCGCCACCACTTTATACCGTATATTTCAATGAAATAGTCTGTCGCGCATCTTATATAATAGGATTCAATGGATCTCCACTCAAAACCAAAATAACCACATCATTTTGCAGAGGATCGGTCTTATAGTTATAGAGTGAGTTCGTTCAAGCACCTTAATCAATAGTAGATGTAAATTTCTTGGATTATATTGAATTATAACATATCGGGACATCTTAGCTTCATAAAGCTGCTTCAATATTCATGTCGCAAATTCTCTTCCTATTTATTTTTGTAATAATTGTGAGCCGAGGTAATCAACTAAAGAGGAACGTGGTCGCGGGATCAGTTTCTGTAATCTGGCGTATTTTGCGGATGGCACAGGACATATTGAGGTATAATCCTCAGTCACACTTATACAGCCACCGCTGGGCAAAGGAGAATGACCCTGTGATAAGTACAGAACCATTACAATAGACCTACATGTCGGGCAATCATTTAGAACCTCTCGCAGAATATACGGGTCAGATTTTCAGAAAATGCACAATCTAAAGTTCTACACATCTATCAAATTCTGCTAGATTAGAGTGAAAATTGATAAATACTAGGTATATCTGAGTATATTCTGTATTGTATTCATTCAATAAATCTGTTTGGTTATGTTGAACCTGATTTTCGTCTTAAATTTGGGTTATTTGAGAAGATTGGTGGAGACAAATCGTACATTTCTCTGACGATCTCACCCATAGCATATGCGAGAACGACATGGGAAATAATAAATAAAGGTTAGATGGCAGAAAATCTCAGTCACTCGCATATTTGTCATTTTACGCAAGCAAGGAAAGATATAATTTTGATACATTATTTTCTGACTAAAGCTTTCTGACTATTTATCTTGAGAATAA